>CM069866.1:58295806-59685806 GCA_036172795.1 Pelodytes ibericus | reverse complement strand
GAGCTTAAGCAAAGTAGCCGATTATTGTAAGGAAGAGAGGGAGCCAATCAGAATCACGCTTTTGCAGTCTAGCTTCTAATTCCAAGGAGAGAGCGAAAAAGGTCAGAGTCCTTAACAGAAGGACTGATGTAGCATAGGATAGAGAATGTTATGGAGAAGATGGCTTATTAAACATTGAGATACTAATGATACGCGGGCGGAAGGGCTAAGAGAAAGCTATGTTGTAAAGATTGTCAGAGAATGTATATAGATTGTACATAGTGAAGTCGTGATTTACGAATGTAGATACACAGAGGAGAAGATGTATTGTAAAAAAAAATGTTGATGGGGGTGTCTTTTTGAAGGAGAAAATGGCACTCTGGAGAGGAATGCCCATGAGCCAGGTCGAAAGGAAGGGATGTGTAAGTGGTATACAGAAGATGTTGATAAATGAAGTTGAATTTTCAAAGTATTAGTAGAATGCTATTGCATTGGCAATCTAGCCCAAGATTAATCCAGATCAGTCCTGAGGAACTGCAATTCTTGACTGGTGTAACCGTGTGGCTAGAACCGGCTGCACTATACGGAGAGAGAGTACAAGTAGGCATATTTTGAAAGTGAACAACACACAAAGGCAGGAATGCATGAAGGGTTTTTTTGCTTTTCCAGAACTTATTTCCTTTTGGTTTATCACCCTGAAAAATGTATTACACTGATAGGTCTGTGCATAACTGGAAGACATATATTTTATTTTTCTGACCGCAAGTGTTCTTTTTCTGACCGCACTATTCTTTTGTACAGAAAACTATGACTTTAAACAGAGAAAACAAAGTCATTGGTCTCATTCGTGGTGATCTGCAAGGAGTTCTAATCATGTAGTTTTTGGCCACTGTGTGACTATTGGGCGGCTCTTTCGCCATTGACTAGTACTTATGTCAGGTGTGGGCTTCTGTGCTTCGTTTTAATCGGCCTATATACCCAGACAGCTAATACCAATGTGATACCCGGACAAGAAGTTGGAAAAGAGGATATGGTGGCTGTTTCGCTTAGACTAAATTTATGTACTTGTTTAATTGTTTACGATGCTCCATCAAAGAGCATAAACGTGGCATATTTTTGCAGTATCAATTGTTACGATTCTTTCTGCAGTTGACAAACCTACGGAAGGTTCCGATCGTCCACAAAATGAACATTCTGCCAAAATGAACTGTCCATTTTTATGCAAATTTATTTTAACTGCAAGACCCTTAAGTGATTTTATATCTTTTTATTTTTTATATTTTATTGCAGTGCCTTGACCTGTAACCTAGTGGTTTGTCAGTCTGCTCTTTTGTAAAGAGCCTGTATAACTTTACTGTGCAATCATACGACGTAATGAACTTGCCTCTTGGATTGCCTGTTAGTACACAATGAAACCTATGTACTATCTGTCTTTTTAACCTGCTATTAAAACCCCATAGTAGGTCAGTCTATTGCTCTATTAGCATACCTAAAACCTTTAATGGCTGTAACAATTCCTTATGACAAACTCCACAATTACTTGCCCACAACCAAATATTTTATAACCTTGCAGATGTCTGCTAACCAATTTGTGTTCCATTTTTGTAAAGGAGAATATTGAATCATACAAAAGGAATGTATCAAAAGCTTTAAACTGTTTTGTGTTACCTATGCAAAACTATAATGTGCAAATAAAGCAAAGTCTATATCAATTTGGGTTTCCTTTGTGATTAAATATTACCACTGGGAGCATTGGAGAGTATGAATGCCAATTTTGCAAATAGTAACTTAAGGTCACCGTGCCCCCCCCCCCCCCCCCGTCTTCCCTTACAAAGTTATAGTCTAAAACCTTATGTGGAATCAGAAATTGAGAAACAAAGTATGTTCTACAGCAGGTGTTGGCCGCCTGCTGCTCTCCACATGCTGCAGGACTACATTTCCCATACACCTCTGCCAGCCTCTTAGCTGAAAGAGCATTATGGGAGATGTAGCTGGAGGGCTGCAGTTTGCCTACCCCTGTTCTACAGGATGTGCAAGTTTCCACATACAGAAGACTTCTTGTCATAAGTCTGGTGTTAAAGAAGGACGTGAAAATATAGATGACATTTCTTTAGTTTTTCCCTTTTCTAGGTCACAGTACTCATACAAGACAGTAAACGAAGGTGGAGACTAATGATCTGCACAGGAGAAAACTATTGGTGAGGAATCTGGTAGATCTTTTGATCCTGCTGATCAGCTCTACCTTATTAGGTTCTCAGGAACTTGAGATCTATGTATTCCCTTTCTTCCGAGAGGTCCTCCTGATAGAGCCGTAGGGTATGACCTCATAATCCGCCACCTCGTCATGAACTGATAAAGCGGAAAGGAGTATGAGAGTGCTAATGGGAATGGTTGGGAAGGATGTAAGTGAAGTAGTAACTTTACTTATGCTCAATATAAGACATGTCCGTTTTTATGCTTCACACTTTCACTGTTCTTGTGCTCAACCGCCACCTCGACCAGGGTAAATACCAGGCCAGGTGCAAGTACACCAATGATAAAATTATATATACAGAACAAGGCACTCACCGGTCTTAACCTACAAAAATCCAGAATATTTGTAGCAAGTGAGGATCGAAGTTTTAGTCCACACCATGGACTGGAACCAATAGTTCTGGTTTTCACCACCAACATGGTGGCCTCCGAATTGCAGACAAATTTGTATCACATCGGTGGCACCTGATGTGCATCCGAATATGTCTGGGACTTCGTAGCGGATATCTCGAAACACTGAATGCAGCTGCTATGCACTGAAACAAGGCGGTAGCCTCTGTCCTCCCAATAGAGTACTAGGAGGACTTCAGCTTATTTTGGGACCATTTCGGGAGGACATAGGCTATTACGAATATAGGCGAAGTCCTCCCGTCAAAGTCAATAGGACGATTTCAGCTATAGCAAAAGTCGTCCTGAAATGGCCAAAGTGTGTTAAATACATAAAAATAAAGTAAATGAACTTAAAATATAAAATGTTTATTAACATTAAAAGATGCCAATATTAAAGTACATATACTATTATAAATATTTCTGTATTTGAAATATGTTTACTTAAATTCTTCTACAGTTTTCTATTCAGTTCTCCAACTTAAAATCTGGAGAATTTCTAAATGGGTGAATTCCGCCTAGATTACCCGACTTCGGACAGTGTTCGGAGGGAATTAGAGCATAGTTTGTAGCCAAAAAATCTATGGTTTTCATTGCGAAAATGTCTTGATCTGAATGTTTCTGATGCTTTGGTTTCTGAACAGCTGAATCGGACCCGAATTCAGGGATCTTGAGCAGCCGCATTTCGGGGATTTTTGAAATTCGGCTAAGTGGATTCAGATCCATTACGGGACAAATTGGAGCTAAATTTCCGCAGAAATGACCTTTATTACAGAATTGCCCCATTGTGCTCTGGGATCGTAGACTATTCATTGTGAGAGCACACAACTTCAGACACATCACCTTGCACAGGCAAGGTAGTTGATACTTACATGAAGACGGGACTCTGGGACAATGGGCTATGAGCATATGACGATTGAGTCCATAAATATCCAGAAAGTATTCATTTACACATAACCGTAACCATGTGGACACACCTGGAAATCAAATGATGGAACGTGTTCTTGTCCCCCTCGGCTATTTTCCCTCATCACCCATATTAAAAAGGAGAAGAAAAAAAATGGTGGTGTGAGCGGCCAGCCTAGCACCTGTAGTGTCTGGTGGATCAGAAAGTATTTCTGTCATCACACCAGCTGTGCATAAATAACTATACACTTGACTCATAGTTCTCTTTGCAGTGAAGAACTGTAGCTCACAGTGGTTGGGGCTCCTGCAGTGAATCACCCATGGCCACAAGCATATGATTTACTGATGACAAGATTATCAATGGACTGATGAAATGATTTGACTGTAATCTCTGCTGTCTGCATCTACTGAGGAGCTTAACACTAGATACACTTTTAGCTGCTGTAAGTAAAGGTTATGCATGGTTGGAACATAAGTTAAAGGAAAACTACTGGGCTAGTTAACAGGTAGCACTAATGTGAACTTAAAGTCAAATTATTCTTCACCTGTCTTTAACCAGCCAAAACCAAGCTGATACTCATGGAAGTTGTAGCTGAGGAATAGCTGGAGCGCTAATGCCTGTTGTCTACCCACAATCTTTAAACCACTGAGGAGTTAAAATACCACGTAATCTAAATGTCTGTCTCCAAATCAATGGAGCTAACTTGTTAGACAAAGATGTACACTGACAATGTGCTCATTTTTAAAAATGTCCTGGGGGAAGAGTCCAGACCTATGTTACACATAGTTCAAGTATGTTATGGAGATTGCATATAGATATATACAGTTATACATATGTATATGTACAGTGATAAAGCAGTTCTATTTAAAAAAAAAAAGCATATAAATATTAGAGGCTGTAAATACGTGTTATCTTATACCATTATTATTTTTAGAAACCCTATCCCTACAGTTTCAAAAATGATCTTTTTCTAGAACTTAATTATAATATAAAGAAATAGTGGGTTATAAATATCATCTAGAACAGATGTTCCCAAACCAGACTTCCACCCAACAGTCAAGAGTTTATGGCTCACCCAGTTGTCTCATAATTGTAGTTTATATTTTTATGAAACCATCTAAAACACAACTGGGTAATCCCTCAATTTTGGATCTTTCTGGGTGTGCCTTGAGGTCTGGTTTGGAAACCACTGTTCTAGATGTTACTTAGAACCTAAGTGTTAGGGAACCATAACAGTTGTTTTACATATTCTTATTTAAACACAACTGGGTAATTCATAAATCCTGGAACCTTGGGGGTCCTTGAGGTCAGGTTTGAGAAGCACTGGTCGAGAATGTAGTTCAATCACAAGCATCACTCACCATCATACACAAGGTCTGTCTGCAGGTGCTGTAGTAGCAAGCATACACCGGCTGATACATAGAGAAACGTTCTGAACAAAGAATACACTCCGCAGTCCAGTCAGAGTGTCCAGTTTATTAAAAAATACAATGTGCGGAACCCTGTTGGGAGGTGACTAGAAACCCTTATGCTTTTCCCACCATTACTGGCACTTATACACGGAATAATGTTACAACTCGCATGAATATAAATGAGGGAGCGCCATACCATTTTGTGGAGCGGAAAGTCTCTGGCTATTGGCTGTGTGTAGCCCGACTGACCGGCTCTCTCTGCTGACTTGGAGGAATGCATCATCCAATGGCAGACTCTTAACCTTTGCTTTTAGGAACACTAGCGTTGAATACGTTTTGAATAGTGAAAAATGTGTGCACCAGTCACATGGGAAATGTAATGGCCCATTCTGTCTGTTAACCTAAACATTCTTTACAAATATACATAATGAAAAAAGATTTTCCCATTGAATTGCATATTATTATATATATTTGCATATCAAGCCACATGTGATGTGATAATCAGGAGACTCCACAGACACCTTGAAAACGGATATTTCTCATATTTGATGCATTTGCTTGCAATTTTGCTAACACAATGTATAGATCACTTATCGTCATTTTTTATTCTCTACCTTCGCACTATTAGGGTTGCCACCTGGCCGGTATTTTACTGGCAGGCCGGTAAAAAATTGGCATCAGGCCAATGTTAAGTCTATGGAGACAGTACCAAGGCCGGTATTTTTTTTAAAGAAAAGGTGGTAACCCTACGCACTATAAGCAATGTTAAGTCAAGTCACGCCTTTGACAAGCTTAAATACCTTAGCTTATGGCATTTGCGGGAAGGGGTTAAAAAATAATTTTAGGATTTAATCTAGTACAGGCCACACCATGATTGTTTAAATTCTATTCCTCTTTTCACCGATGTAGCATGTCCACTCATTGTTTCCCTGTAGCTATATGTCCCATCATGCCTCACTCAGCTCAGGGCATGGCCAGCATGTTGATTTCCTATTAGGTCAGCTGATGGGACTGTGAGTGAAACTGCTGTAACAACACTTCAGTGCAGTCTACTGTACAGTCTGCAAGCAGAGCACCATGACTTCAGGTGGGCTAGATCCGAGCCTGAGATATAATAGCAAAGTGGCTGTTGTCACAGGTGGGACAAAGGGCATCGGTGAGGCAATTGCCAGGCTGTTTGGTAAGAGCTGATTTTGTTCATTTTTTGTTTTCACTCTAAATATTAGACAGCCAGTAATTGTGAAGGTAACACAGCTTGCAAATCCACTTAGACGCACTATGACAAATGTTCACCTTCTGCATTTAAATGCTGTGCAGCAAACAGTCATTTAGTACTTCAAAACCCTAACTGTGCAAGCTGTAAGGTCTACTCAATAAAGAGAGAATGTGCAGGGAACCGAGATGGGGATTTCAAAGTGTAGTCCGAAGCAGCTGAGTTGGAACCCAGCGGAACGGGAGAATTTTTGGAACTCGGCTTCTTTGGTCTTAAGTTTGAAATTCCCGTCTCAGTTCCCTGCCATTCTCTCTTTATTGAGTAGACCCTTTCTCCTCTGATATAAACAATACATAGGTCTTGCTGTGTGACTCTGATTGCAGAAGTTTTACACAGAAGCTATGAGTCAGTGAAGTGAAGGGGAGTGGTGAGTAATACTTATACACAATGTATCATTAAATCATTTAATAATGCTTGGCATAGGCACAAGGCTATCCTAGATAATAGGATAGGGCCAGGGACTAATAAAAGTGTATAGAAAATTGGGCAAACTAGATGGACCGAATGGTTCTTATCTGCCGACACATTCTATGTTTCTACGTTTCATTGAATGTATGCTGCTGGATAAATATCAAGCTTTGTACAGTTTCACTGTATTTTATTGCCAAAGGGGGAAGAAATAGAAGCATCATTTGTAAATAAATAATAAAAAAAATACAATATTAACCTTTTCAGGACCAGGGGTTTTCCAAGGCCAAAGACCAGAGCGTTTTTAAATTTTTAATATGCGTTTTTTGAAACATAATTTTCCTCTCTCTCATTTAACGTACCCATACAAGTTATATGTTGTTTTTAAAAGGACAGTTGGAGCTTTCTTTTGATACCCCATGCATAAAAATTATTTACATTTTAGTATTAAAAAAAACATATAAAAGAGGAAATTTTGGGGGAAAAAAAGTTTTTCCCCATTATTTTCCTAATAATAAGCTACACAACTAGTGCAACACTAACCCACTTATCCCACCTAATTAACTAACTAATAAAAAAGAAAAATATTGGTTCCCAAACCCCCCCTAAACAAAAAATACAGAAAAAAAAAACTGAAGAGTGCGATGTCAGATCCATAAAAATCATGCAACAGGCATGCAGGGGTTACATTTTATTAAATAAATATATTACAATTACATGTATTTATTAAAAAACTTTATAAATTGCAAAAATAAAAAATGTTGTAAAAAAGAAACTAAATGAGGGCCATAAAGTGGAAGGAAACTGATCACAGTTACAAACTGATCAGCAATGAAAGGGTTAAAAAAACATTCTTTTTCATACAACGTTTATTTATTTGTTTTTACTTAAAGGCCACTCTCTGTACTTCACTATAAGAACGTGAAGCACAGAGAGTGAATTAGAGGCAAAGTCAGTGTGTGAACACACTGACTTTGCATCTAATTTGCATGTTATCGCGGTGATCACTCAATCACCGGGATCACATGGCCGGAAATCCACCGATCGGGTCCAGGAGCTTTGCCTCGGGTGCGAGGCTTAGTCCTGCACGGAGCGCACCGCCAGCTAGACTGCATGACGAGTTAACTCGTCATAAGGTCGTGAAGGGGTTAAAGATTGAGAGTTTTATCAAATGTGATCTCTGTCTTGATATAAACACTGCAGCAATATTTTAGGTTATATTTAAAAGACAAACATTTTTTTCCCGTTCACTTGTGCTTCTAATACAGATGTTAGTACACCAAAGATCCTATGTCTGTGAACTGACTTAGTTTATTAGTAAACATTCAGTTTAGTCATTTAATAACATGCCATAGCTCATGACAATACTGCAAATTGTTTGTTTTTGTTTCTTCTATGCGGACTTGCTTCATCCACAGTGAAGAATGGTGCGAATGTCGTCTTCTGCTCAAAAGGTATTGAAACTAGTATATCATACCTCCCTAATGTCCTGCTTTTCAGGCCAGTCCTGATCTCAGGAGGATATCACACTGTCTCACCAGACACCGGAGTCTGGCTACTGTGCATGCGCGGTGGAGCTGACACTCAACCTCCCAAGCTTCTCCCCCCCATGTCCTGATTTGCCTGGGCCAAGATTTGGGAGATATGAAACAAGCCTTCCTCTTATAAAACGACAACAAAAAATGTGTGTCCCCCCCAACTCCTCTTGTGATGTCCGTCTCCCTTAATAAGTTTCAGGTTTCTCTGACTTGAGAATATGCCGGACGTATGTGCGTTTGGCATCAACGTGGGTTATGATCCAAACAGAACAGACCCGCTATAATAAAGAGCTGGGCAGGGACACATGCACTAGTGTATCATGGAACAGGATCAAAACACTTGTATCTCAGTCTGCGGTTAATGCACAATAACCACAAGTCTGCAGCATACAAATCTATCTGACGTCTGCTTGTCATATTTCTTATTCCAAGTTGCTGGTAGCTTTTCCATAAACAGTATTGATACATTAAAATGAGACATTTCCAAAGATAGCTACTTGCAAAAAGTGAACATAATGGTAACTGTGGTCACAGCTGGAGATATGCAGCATAAAGTATGTGGTCCTTGACAGACCACATTTTTATAAATTGTCCTTTAATAAAAGACCAAATTTGACTAAAAGTTTTCAACACCCTGATCACTTCACCAGTGCCCTATCGAGCGTCCGATGCTCTGTGTACATATTGAATGTGTTTTTTTTTAAATTTTCTGTGCTTTCGTTAGTATCCCTTTAACTTACCTATGTAGCTGTGTGTTGTTTATCTGAGTTTGTTGTGTTTGTTATGTGCATTAATTCAAGAGGTGCTAAGTACGGGTATAATAGCATGTTTATAAAAGCATAAAATATTAATGCATACTCTTTGTGTTTTATAAGCTTGTTATATAACCAAATACCCACTATACCAAAAACACCTGTTGTTTTTTTGTTTGTAGTCATTGTGTAGCTCCTTAGGGAATAGAAAGGCAGATCCTGGATGTTTGACAAGAGGAAAAATATTAAATGGCACATTGAACATGCTGGATGCATATCAATAATTCACACTGCGTGGTTGTCTCATTTTAAATGCAGACATAACGACTGGTCCCACCAGTGTCTGGAATAATATTTTTCGATAATTGCTGAATCTCAACACTCCCACTCCCTATGTATAAAAAGCAGCAAATACATTTTATAGACTTATTGCTGTTTCTACAGCACCCGTCCTGTCCATCTATCCAAGTCCTCATAATCAGATGTCACTGAATCTAGACCCTCCTGAGGAATTATTTGCATATATTGTATAACAATAGGAGAAGTGTATATTGTTGTAAAGTAAAAATAAGACTATTTTCCATATGTAGTATAAATCTGGACAACGTACAGAAAAAAAGGTAGGTGGAACTACGTTCCTCACAACTCCTGCCCCTGGAGAATCGGGATTAGGAGGTCAAATATAGAATCGCCCAAACCACGCAGGCGCATTGTTGGCATGCTCCGGTGTTCTAGACTCCAGAGAATGAGATCGGGACTGCAGTATTGTAATTGGCAGGACTGCATTCCTCCCGTATCCAGCTATCCTGCTAAACTCTACCTCTGTCTCCGAAAAGCAGGGCAGTTGGGAGGCGTGGAATTCCCCCTATAAAAATATATTTTAATACATTTTAAGCGATGTCGCTTTTTTCAATAACTGGCACCGAAAATGTAATGATCACAAAAAAAAATCGTATTAAGAAATGGTTTCTCTATCTTTATTGGACTCTTTTGTAGAAGAAAAAGCCTTAGACCTTGAAATGGAGTTAACTGAATCCGGGCTCGGAACTGCTACGTACGTCACTTGTGATGTCACCAAAGAAGACGAAATTAAGGTCAAGCATCTTATTATTAATGGGCACCGCTTGCTAGTGATGCATTTTACATCATTTTCATCCCTCTGAGATAATGCGACTCAGTCATCAAAGTGTTAAATCGCAGTAAACATTCTCCAGCTATTTTGGCCTTGGTTTTTCGACTTGCTGATTAATGAACAACCACATAGTACCGATGCTGTCATGCCTCAAACTACATCACGAGCCAAGAGAAACAACTGGAACCCAGTTCTGTGTTGAGAATGCACGCATTGATAATGAGCAGGCTATACTGTTTATTGCTTTTGGTCCAGTATATAACGTGTAGGGTTGTAGTCTTATTCCGTTTTCACACAGTGGAATCCGGTATCTTCAGTTATCTCCAACTCTTTGTTGGATTTATACCATTATACAATGGGTGGAACGTACATTACCATTTACTTATATAGCGCCAACAATTTACTTAGCGCTTGGTACAGAGCATAGATGAGGACATACTATATTAGACGAATAGAGACAGACTGATACACGAAGCAGAGAGCTCGGCTGACAAGCTTACAATCTAGACAGATTGGGGGAGAGGGGGCACAGGTGAATGAAAAAGGTCAAAGGATAAGGTACTGGCAATAACAGTGTTTGGGGACAGTTGGAGCTTGGTGGGTTAATTCATGGGTGTTTTAGTTGAATAAAGGGCATTGTGGTCACTCTGCTATAGCTGCTATAAGAACAACCTGTAAAGATTATTTACAATTACTTGTTCTACAGTATACTTCTAATGCAAAATGTCAGAGTGGGCCTCACTCCGAGCAAAAATATATCCTCAAAGTGTTATCCTTCTCAAGCACAAGTAACCACATTTACTCTAAAGATACACTTCTAAAACATGTCAAGTCCAGTGTATTGGAGACCAATGTGCCATTTTGGAATAATAGTTTCCATACAATACCATCCAGCTCTTAGGATACACAGATACACAAGCACAATTGGGTGGGAGATCCATTATATTCTAGTACTGAGGAGTCACATAAGTGTCTAGGAAGAAATTATACAAGGCATTTCACCCTCTTAGGGATGAAAAGGGTCTATAACTTTCAAGGCTCATTTGAGAGATCGTTGCTCTTCAGTACTGCAGAGTCTTTATGGTGGCTCTGTAACTCCAAAGGCTTCAACTGTTGCTTACAAATGATAGCAAGATGAGAGTGTACAGTATGTTCCATTAACAGCCAGACCTTCCTTTAAAACAGAGACTGATTGAGCTAACGATGAAGAAACATGGACGAATAGACTGTCTCATCAACAATGCTGGATGGCGTAAGTACTGTGTCAAAGTATGATCCTTTAATCAATGCATACCATGTATTTGTGATAATATGTAATATGTGATCCATCTTTAAATTGGTTTCTAAGTATTTTTTTTTTTTGGGGGGGGGGATTGTTTTTTTAATGCATATTCATGGACTCTTGTCATCAAAATCTTTCTTTGGGTGACCAGGACACCACTTATTATAATATTAATTTCTTAAACACCACAAGTAAAATACACATCACTAATGTCAGTGTGTAAAATTGCAATATTTCTGAAAACCTTATTAAATGATGTCGTTTTATGTAATATTTACCCAAATAAATACTTCTTGAAAGAGCATTATGGAACTGCAGTGAAGAAAGAAATAAAAAATAAGATAAGAGTAAACGCTGCTGACGGATTAAATAAATGATTCATTTGTAATATTTAAATGCGGTTAAACGAGTGTCAAACTAGACCAGTTATTTAAAATAAAATGGTAACATACATAGGGAATATAATGGTGTATAATGTGCTTTATTGTTGATTCTTTTTTTCTCTAGATCCTCCAAATCAAACAATAGATGACACGTCTGCACAGGAGTTCCATGACCTTTTGAACTTGAATTTGATTGGATACTTTCTCACAGCAAAAGTATGCATCACTTAGGAAAATGGCTGTTTTGTAAAGTCTATATTTAAAGGATTATTCTACTTATTGTTTTATAATAATAGGCTGTTATTTGTGGTTCATTTAGCAACGTCTCTGGTTGAAATGCAAGTGTTTGTAGTGTGGCTGTGTTATTTCACAATGATTTTTTTCTTGCTGGAGGCTGCCATTACCAAACAGGAAGTTAGATTCTAAGTGTGGACTGACAAACCTCCGTCTCTTTTTACTTGTGCTGGCAACAGGACTTAGCATGTCAGAAAAGCTCCCTCCAACCCCCAGATGCACTGGGAGCAGAGGCGTAACTAGAAACCACCAGGCCCCGGTGCAAAAATTGCCCTGGGGCCCCCCCGAAGCCACATGCAACTCCTATTTGGCTGGTTTTATAATATTTATTTAATTATATATATAGTTGGTTTTATATATTTATATAAATATTATAAAACCAGCCATATATATTATATAATTAATACATAAACCTGAACCATATATTTGAACCATATGTTTATGTTTTATATATATATATATATATATATATATATATATATATATATATATATATATATATAAAACATGGCTCAGGTTTATTTAATATGTGTATAACATATATGGCTGGTTTTATAATATTTATATAACAAATATTCTATAAAACCAGCTATATATATCATATTTGTTATAATATTACGCTTACATACATACATACACACAGTCAGACTTACAGTCAGACTTAGTTACATACATACACACAGTTAGACTTACAGTTACATACATACACACAGTCAGACTTACACTTACATATACATACAGTCAGACTTACACTTACATACAGTCAGACTTACACTTACATCCATACATAGTCAGACATACAGCCATACATCCACACACACAGACTTGCACTACATACATACATACCCACAGGTTTTTGTCCCCCTCCATGCACAGTTAACCTTTCATTGCAGGGAGAGGGGTTGATCCAGCCTCCGTTACCTTCTGTCACAGACATCCGGCACTCTGGGATGCTCAGAGCGCGAGGTGGCGGAGCTTTCACCCCCTCGCGCGAGACCGGTGACAATGTCACACTGGCCCCATCTCTCTGTCTGGAGGGCCTGTACTATGCGATCAGTGCAGATCACATAGTACAGGTTTTAATGCACCATTATCGCAGGGTTCGACAGGGCAGCCGGGCCCCTGGTGTGACGGGCCCAGTCGCACCTGCGACCCGTGCGATAATGATAGTTCCGCCACTGACTGGGAGAGATACAATAATTGCTAAAGATGATCAAATAACAGGCAGCCTACCATTATAAGAAATGAGAAATAAGGTGTAGAGCTCCTTTAATCAATCATCCACACATAGGTGGATGACATATTCAGCTTCAGTTAGGCATTAACATTTAAGGTTCTATTCAATAAGCCCAGATCTGGCCTGAACATTACGCAATTCGCTACTCATTGTGGTCAGTTTAAACCCGAAATAAGCCATTTCCACAAATTTCTGGACGATATTAAGCCATGGTTGGTTTGGGGTTCCAGTGGATTCCCCCTTACTCAAAAAGGGTCGAAATCCTCACTAAAACAGACGAATTTTGGGCATTTCAAATCGGTGGTTTCAAACTGGTGATTTGAATGTTAAAGGAATGATGAATAAAATAAAATAGATTCTAAATAAAAAAAGATTATTCATATATTAATGTTATTTATTATAACATTAATAAATATAATGATTTTGAAATGTTTTTTTTTTTTTTACTTGATTTTATTTATAAGTATTTTATTGACATATAACCTTTTTTTAACTTTTAACTAAGTTTTCCATTTTTTTTTTTAACTTGGCCAATTTCTGGGGAATTTTAGGAGCACTATTTGCTGTTTCCTCAATAGCTGAACTCCACCCATTGACTTCTATGGGAGAACGTTGACTATCTCCGTAATAGCCGGCACCTTCCCGAAAGAAGCCAAAGCGCTCTCATACACATAGTATTCCATGGGGAAGACCAAGGCTAGCATTTAGGTCAGTTGAGCCCTGGAGGATTTCAGCTGCCAAAAAGCCAGCACAAAAACTGGTCACATCTGTGATTTATGAGTAGCCCAAATTCAAGGGCCATTCTGATCACTGATGTCATCTGAAACTCGGAGAGCTGATTTTCTTTGAGAGAATAGGCACTTCCAACGTAAACCCTTTAATCTAACATCGTGCGAGAAAAATTGCCACCAAATGCATAGATGAAATGCAATCCAATCCAATTTATCGGCCATATTTGCCATGCACTTTTGGTATAAAAAGTTGTTTTAATATATTTCCTAGCAATTTTCCCACCATGCAACTCCACCCCAGAAATGCCACTTACATGCCTCCCAACTGTTCCGCTTTGTGTCTGGCCTTGTCTTATATCTAGGATAGGCTTATACCTATACCATGCATGCTTAAACTCCTTCACTGTATTAACCTCTACCACTTCTGCTGGAAGGCTATTCCATACACCCACTACCCTCTCAGTAAAGTAATACTTTCATTAGTCCCTGGCCTTATCTTATATCTAGGATAGCCTTATACCTATCCCATGCATGCTTAAACTCCTTCACTGTATTAACCTCTGCCACTTATGCTGGAAGGCTATTCCATACATCCACTACCCTCTCAGTAAAGTAATAATTGTATTAGTCCCTGACCTTATCGTATATCTAGGATAGCCTTATACCTATCCCATGCATGCTTAAACTCCCTCACTGTATTAACCTCTACCACTTCTACTGGAAGACTATTCCATGCATCCACTACCCTCTCAGTAATGTAATACTTTCATTAGTCCCTGGCCTTATCTTATATCTAGGATAGCCTTATACCTATACCATGCATGCTTAAACTCCCTCACTGTATTAACCTCTACCACTTCTACTGGAAGACTATTCCATGTATCCACTACCCTCTCAGTAAAGTAATACTTTCATTAGTCTCTGGCCTTATCTTATATCTAGGATAGCCTTATACCTATCCCACGCATGCTTAAACTCCTTCATATATTAACCTCTCATCCACCACCCTCTCAGTAAAGTAATATTACTTTTCTGACCACAAAAAAACATTCAAATATTTCCAGCTTTTTCCAAAGCTTGAGATGGACCCCAAATCTATGTATATAACTAGCTGCATGTATACTTATATGAACGTTTTAATATTATATTCAACTATTTTCATATGTAATGAAAATCTTATTGAAAAATTGTTAATTTCTTATTTTTATTCCGTTCCTCTGCACCCACATTGCACCTAATGGTCTTAACACAGCACTATACAGTACCCACAGCACTTGGCTTGTACTCATAGTGCACCCACACGATTTAGCATGCCGCTGTGTAAATTGGCCCGCCAGTCATAGTACATGTTATTTTGCCCCACAGAAAATGCCACAGTATCACTTTGGCCACAGCCAATTTGCCCATTAAAATGCCACAGACAATTTTCACATTATTCCACAGCCAGATATTCAGATTGCCAATTAATATGCCACAGCCATTTTCCCCATTAATATGCCACTATTAGCCTGCCCATTAATATGCCACAGCCAGATTGCCAAATGCCACAGCCAATTTTCCCATTAACCTGAGAGTTATTTTGCCCATAATTTGCCAGTGTTATTTTGCCCATAATTTGCCAGTTATTTTGCCCATTTGTCCGTTATGTGCCCATTTGCCCCCATACTTACCTGTATGCTGCTTGTCGCCCATCTCCTCCGCAGAGTTTCTCCTGTCCGCACGCTGCGTGCAGGAAATACAGCCACCGGAAGTGACGTTGGCTGTAACGAAAAGCTGGGTCTGATGGATGGCAGCGGGGGCCCATGGGGCAGCTGCCTTGGGGCCCAAGGATGAATGGGCCCTGGGCAGCTTCCCCGTTTGCCCGCACAATAATATATTGTATTATCCATCCGTTATTTTTGCGTTGGGTGGTAAAGGCAAAAAATGATTGTTTCCTTAAATAAAAGGCCACTTTATAATGTGATTTTTTTTTTTTTTATCCCTTGTGATTATTTATTTATTAATCTTTATGTTTTCTAGTATGCTTTACCCCATCTAAGGAAAACACAAGGAAACATCATCAATGTATCAAGTCTTGTGGGAATCATTGGTCAAAAACACGCAATACCCTATGTTGCCACAAAGGTACGTGTCCCCTGTTATGAGAGCAGGATCGCTCTGTATTCCAGAGAAGTCTCACTCCAAATGAACATTCCATTAAAACAACCGGCCAATGGGTGTCCTTAAAGGGACAGTATTACCTAAACATAACGTTTACTCTGAATGTAGAGAATTAAAAATGATTGAAAGTGATATATATACGTTGTGATAGCAAAATTGTTGACAAATTCCTAAATTAGGAGAAAAATGCTATCTGTAGAGTCTCTAGTTTATGACATCACTTGTGGCTTGATATGTAAAATACACATTTTCCATTGAAATTAATTTGCATATCAAGAAACAGGTGATGTCATCAACAGGAGACACCACAGACACATGTAAAACCCATTTTTCTCCTAATTTAGGCATTTGCTTGCTGTTTTGCTAACACAATGTATAGATCATTTTCACTGGGTTTTTTTTTAATTCTCTACAGTCACAGTAAAATAATATTTTCAGAAGAATATTTAAAGGGACTCTGTTCCCTTAATGCTGTTTGTGTTGTGTCTCTAAAATGAACTAGACACATTTCAAGGAAATCTACAAATAAATAGAAACATCTGTTTTAAATGTCTCGTTCTGTCCCCTATTTGTGATATTAACTTGCACATATAGTTGGCATCATAAACAGCAGACAAAGCAGATGCATTTAAAGGGGCAGTAATGCCAATGTTTAAATTAGTTTAATGAATTAATTATTTCTGCTGATTAATTCACCTTTTCAACTATATTGAGTAGATATGACTAGCTAAGCAGAGGAAAACCGAATGCTTCCTACCACTTATTTAAAAGAAGAAAAACTACCACAACTAGAGGACGTAGTCTTAAATTAGAGGGTCAACGATTTAAAAGTAATATCAGGAAGTATTACTTTACTGAGAGGGTAGTGGATGTATGGAATAGCCTTCCAGCAGAAGTGGTAGAGGTAAACACAGTCAAGGAGTTTAAGCATGCGTGGGATAGACACAAGGCTATCCTAGCTATAAGACCGGGAACGGGGGACTAATAAAAGTACTCCAAAAAAAATTGGGCAGACTAGATGGACCGAATGGTTCTTATCTGCCGACACATTCTATGTTTCTATGTTTCTACACCACACTTATGCTCAACCAAATATTTGATTGACAGAGCACCATGGTAACCGTGGTAACTGCTAATTCCAATACCACTAATAGATTTTTTTTATGAGTCTATAACAGTTCTCTAAGTGGCCAGTAGATGGAGCAATGACATTTGTTTGCCATGATAAAACCAGCAAAAACTGTGCATGTTTCAGCATGCAAAAGCTATATATACAATATACATGAATGTGTGGATGGTCCATTAAGTGGTTAAAATATCTAATCTCTTTTGTGACCCATTTACTCTCTGTCACCACATGGCTGTTGAATACTGTATTCCTCTCTCTTGCATCAGGGAGCAGTCACTGCAATGACCAAAGCCATGGCTGTGGATGAAAGTCAATATAATGTGAGGGTGAACAGGTAAGTTACATACCTCCCATCATTTTAAATGGCCAAAGAGGGACAGTTTTAATTGTGTGGGAATGGCGGAAGGTGTGGCTTTACCAGAAAATTTTAAACAACCTTATGGCCAATTGGTAACTATTAATGTCATTTGATAAGTCATTTAAAATAAGTATTAAGTATTTAATTAATTTTTTTTTATATAAAATACATTTACTGGAGTTTAAACATAATTTCTTGTGAGCTTTATTGCTCTGGAGCTCTGTGATACACTCATACAAACTAAATTCTGAGCTCCCAGGTAAAGAGGGACAATAGAGAAGGAAAGAGAGACAGGGGGATTTGGGTGCAAAATGAGGGGCTTTCTCTACTATATAGTGACACTAGGGGCGTTTTCATTGATAGAATGTTTAGGGGATGGGACACTTCATCGCGGCTGCATCTGCGCAGCTTCACCGCCGTCACTTCACCACACGACAGCTCGTCACGGGAGATTTCATTGCGGGACATTTCATTGCTAAAGGTAAGTATTAAAGTGTTAGAGTAAGAAGATAGAGTTTTAGAATTAGAATTTTAGTATTGGGGTTAAGGGGGTTAGAATTAGGATTTAGGGGGTTAGAATTAGTTTTTAGGGTTCGGGGTTAATTTTAGAATTAGGGTTTAGGGGGTTAATTTTAGTATTAATGTTTGGGGGTTAGTATTAGGGTTTAGGGGGTTAGTATTAGGGTTCGGGGGTTAATATTAGGGTTTAGGGGGTTAGTATTAGGGTTCGGGGGTTAGTATTAGAGTTCGGGGGTTAAATTTAGTATTGGGGTTTGGGGGGGCACTTTGGGGGAGGGAATCATTTATTAGGGGCGGTTATTTTCTTTTTACTTTTACATTTGTAAGAGCTGACAGTTCAGCGATGAAGCGGCCACGTTATTCTTCATTGCTGACAGTTCAGCGTTCTAACTGCCGCGCTGAACTGTCAGTGATGAAGCCGCGGCGATGAAGTGTCCTAGACCCTTAGTATTATTATTTTATATATAAAGCACCAACATAAGCTGCAGCAATGTGCACTTATATGTCATTTTATTGCAACACTTATTCATAAATGTGCCAGTAGCAAATCCTAATGAAAATATACTTGTAAATAGTCCAATGAGAGGGAAAACAATACCATTGGGCTACAGCAAAGGCTTGTATGCATTTATGAAAGGCACCTATAGAAGTAGAATGTTCCATTTAAGAGCACCAGGGGGAGGGTAAACATTTATAAAGGACAGAACTTCCTGGTTGGACTGGTGCAACTCATGTATATATAAAAATGACGCCGCAATGGGCCTAGTGGCAAATTTTCTGGTTGGCACTGTTTCATCGCTGTGAAACAAACAATACTTTATTATCAGTTAACTGATACTTTACCTGCATTAATGAGGCGGTCTTGGAGTTTTTTTATTTTATAATTTTGTATTTTATTTTGTAGGCCATAATATGTATGTATTATGGTTTGTGAAATCTCCTTTTTTTTACCCTATATATTTATTATCTATAAAAAAATAATGACAATAGGTGCTGGAGTTATTTTTACATTGAGGTTAGTTGGCTGGAAATATAGCATGTCCATTAAAAAAAAAAAAGTAGAAAACATTCCCTGTTGCGCCAATTGCCTCTCTGTGACCAGCACTGAAGGAAGCCCCCCGGCGTCCCAGCCAATCAGGAAACAAATAAATACAAAGCAGGATCTTTGCTCAACCTCTTATCAAAAGGAACACAAGGAATGTCTATAAATGTAGGTTATTGGTTGATGTCATCCACCAGAAGAAGAGAGAGGAAAAAAAACCCAGACGCGTTTTGCACTTAGCAGTGCTTAATCATTGGCATAAAAAACCTGATCACCAGCCAGGTATAAATGCGTGATGTCGGCACTTAATTTATATTATGATTTCCGACGGATGGATCAGTTAATAATCTAAGTGATATATGGTAGAAAAACGGCATCTTAGAGGGGATATTATAACATTATAGAAGTATGTGCATGGCCAATACAAAGAGGACATCGCTGGAGACTGGAAGAGCAAAGATTTCATAGACCCCAAAGGAAGGGACAAAAATGGTATGTCCCTCCTGACGTATGGCAAGGAGGCAAATGCTTAAATAAAAATATAAGGTACATATTATCAAATAAAATCATTATTAAGAACAAAATACATAAAATAGACAAAATACTATGTAAAAATTAATATTTACTTCTTGATCCAAGGACATATCTGATTGCCTTTTGTAGTCACGAAGGAACTCCCCCCCCCCCCCCCCCCCTCACCCCAACAACATTTGAAATAGTCAAATTAGGTGTTTTTTTTTTTTGCATTTCTTTGGATGAAATGCAGGAATGATAGGTAGAAGGGATGGACCTTGATGTACTTAGGTCGTTTTTGGCAAGGGGGGGGGGGGGGGGGTGTCAGATTGGCAGTGGGGGTCTGATTGGGTAGTGGGGGGCAGCAGATTTGTATGTGGGGGCACCAGATTGGGAAGTTGGAGGGTCACCTTTGGTAGTGTGAGGGTATGATTGGGAAGTCTAGGGGTCATATTTGCACATTTGGGGGCAGATTGGCAAATATGGGGGTCATACTGAGAAGAAGGGGGCAGATTGGCAAATATGGGGGTCATACTGAGAAGAAGGGGGCAGATTGGCATATTTGGGGGCAGATTGGCAAGTCTGGGGGTGAGAATCGGTAGTGTGGGGGTCACATCAGGTAATTTGTGGCAGATTGGCATCTTTGGGGGGCAGATTGGGAGAAAGGGTCAGATTGGCAAAGATTGGGGAAGAAGGGGCTTATTGGCATGTTTGGTGGTCAGATTGGGAAGCAGGGGCTTATTGGCATGTTTGGTGGTCAGATTGGTAAATCTGGGGGTCAGATTGGTAAATCTGGGGGTCAGATTGGTAAATCTGGGGGTCAGATTGGGATGGAGGGGGCTGATTTTGGAGTCTGATTGGGAAGATGGGGTCTGATTGAGAAATGTGGGGGTCACATTGGCACATTTGGGGGGAAGATTGGGAAGTGCGGGTCATACTGGGAAGAAGGGAGCAGACTGTCACATTTGGAGGGCAGGGATTGCATGTGGGCGGTACATGGGGTGGGCACTAGGGGGCCCCATGCCAATCTCTGGCCCGGGATCCCCATGAGTTGTCAGTCCACCCCTGCTGTTAGAAGCTGAGTTCTGCCTCGTCACGATATCAATCTGACTGTTATTGATTCCATGGATTTGTCTCACCAATTCCTGCTTTGATATTTTGCCCCCATGGACCAAAATCCTGTGGCGCCCATGACCATTGTCATTCTGAATTTTGTTCTTTACAGAAACCTGGCAACACTCGCCATGTGTAATTATGAACTGGGTTTATATACAGTTTTATTAGGTTTATTGATTACAATGGTAGAGACGCAAGTAAAGTGTGATATTTATTACTCATTTTATGCTCTTAGGATACACGGGTTTTAATAGGCCAAAAATCCACTAAAAATTTACATGCATTTTTCTGCTAATTTAAAGGGACACTACCACTTACAAAAGATGTAACTAGATAACCTGGTCATTTAAAACAAACACAAACATAAGACCTATGCCACTTGTTTTTTTTTAAATGATTTAATTAATTGCATATAAAAGGAAAAATAAAGTTTCCCAGTTTTATCTTCTTTTTTTGTCTGGTTTGGGATTGTACTGATGTTATATATCTTCATGTTATGCTATTTATATATGTATATCTTATTTATATTGTCTTATTATATGAGTATTTATGTAATGTCATATATATATATATATATATATATATATATATATATATATGTAACTATACTGTGAACTCAATAATAAAAAAAAAAGCAAAAATGAAATTAGGTGTTCATTTCCGGGCTCCATTTTGTGAATGTTTCCAATGATGCAACATTCTCCAAAGTCTTCCGGCCAGTCTCACTTTACAACGGTTGGTTGCCAAAGCCTGCATGATGATATCATAAGATACCCCCCTGCTCTCTTACTGGCTCCTGTGTATCAGTGGGCAGGACTAGTTGGCTGTGCACAACCTTTTTTTTTTTTACTGCCTTTCAACACAAATGGAGGAGACTAACCATGTCCAAACAGGATCATAACTCCGCTTCTTGTGATAGTTACATTACCCTCCCATTCAAGTCTATGGTCATAATTCAGACTTATAGACTGCATTCTGTGTCCCCAGCCCCAAAGTGAGATACTAGTGCTGTACAGTCACTAGGGGGGTGGCACCCAAAAACACTATATTTCACAAAATGGCGTCACCCTTATTTAGCTACATATTTTATTCAACAATACAAAATAAAAAAATAAATAAACCCTTTTCATTTTTTGGTGGGAGTGTCCCTTTAATAATTATGACGCAGTTACTCCCCCAGTTTCAGTTTATCAGTGACTAGGAGTCTCTCCTATCTTTCAGTATCTCGCCTGGTAACATCTGGACTCCACTTTGGGAGGAACTCTCAAGTCTTTCTGCTGATCCTGAATCCATGATTGCCGGAGGTAAAGATGCACAGGTAAGAAGGCTCATCTGTGTGAAATAGGAGCTAGCTAGGCCTCATCTCAGTGGTCTCCTTCACAGCTCATGTTGAAGATCATGAGGTATCCTCTTTAGTAAAGTTGAAGTGTCTCTGCGTCCAGTCCCTGTGTCCGTGGGATTGCGCTACTGCGCATGTGCCCCACGGGCAGCCGTTGCTAGGGCAACAGGGACGCTCACGGACACAGGGACCGGACGCAGAGACACATCACACCATAGCGTCCTAGCAACGTCGGGGACATGCGCAGACCCGCCGCTTCAAGTTTCGCCCGGCCTTTGAAGCGGCGGGTCTGCGGATGTCCCCGAAGTTGCTAGGGCAACAGGGACGCTACGGGGACGCTATGGTGTGATGTGTCTCTGCGTCCAGTCCCTGTGTCCGTGAGCGTCCCTGTTGTCTACGTTGCTAGGGCTAATACAGCAGGAGGATCACAACTCCAATCAAGATGAGGCAGCCCTCAAGGCTCCCCCCCTGACCAGGGTGCTTGCCCCTATGTTTCCCCCATATGTCCCCCCCCCCCCCCGTCCACATATGTTCTAGCGCCCGTTAATTTAACGGGTTTAAGGTCTAGTACTTAATAAATGAATGCAGGTGATCCGAAAAAAATATAGACTGGGTAATTTGGGAGCTGAGGATAACTGGGCATACCAACTCTTTTTATAACCCCATACCGCACACTATAGATAACTTGACAATTATCCAGTGTGTGTAAAATCATCTTTACTTGTTTAACACCTTTAACAGGTGCCACCTAATTGTTATGGTAATATTAGTGTTATTTAAAAATTACTGAGCAGTCACCTCTCATTAACTAAACACGTGTTTATCAGTAGCATTGTGTATCATTGTGTATGGTGGCAATGTTATATCACAGAGGAGACAGCCCATAAGCAGTTGCCTAGGCCAGTGTTTGGTCCTCTATCGGAATGTTGAGGTTCAGTGATGTCATGCATGATGTCACAATACAGATACATTCTGACCATGATCCTCTTGCACACAAGCACACAGGCCACTGGTAGAGAGACAGCATACACATTCAGCTCTGACATAGCACCTATTAACCCACATGGCACCTGTAACATTAAACACACCCACTACATTGTTACTACCGTCACATGTGTCAGCAACACACAGACATCTGAAATACATTTAGATTACATACACCTAGAAATCTGACATTTCAATGGCTCCACCGCATGTATCTGTTCATTTGGATCCTGACAAACCTTGAATTCTCCTCCAGTGGGACCTTGAGCCAAATCATGTGTGGATGGAGCCAGGACAGGTTATGGCTATTCACGGTTTGTGGGTTTTATTCACTAAAAGGTGAGTTGAGGTGAGATGAAGGGAGTTGAGATGAGATGAACATTTCATTTCACCAGTTTAGCTAAACATTGTGCGGGGACAAACCTGGTGAGTTTTCCTCACAAAATGGCCGATCTGATAAAAATCTGTAGGAATTAAAAAAAACACGATACATTCCTTAAATACATAAAAATAAAGTAATATGTTAATGTAACTATATATAATATTATATAATATATTAATATATTATAATTGTGTATAAATATGTTCACATTAACAGAACAAATGAAAACAAACTTTAACTCGCTGATATGATGAGATTTACATGCTGACACTTCACATACACATTAACAGTATATGTCAACACACGTTTTAACTAACTGATATAATGACACTCGCACACTTACATATTAACAGTACAAATCAACACATCCTGTAACTCACTGATATGCTGACACTTCACAGACACATTAACAGTACAAATCAACACACCCTGTAACTCACTGATATAATTGCACTCATATGCTGGCACTTCACAGACACATTAACAGTACAAATACACCCATGTTGTAACTCACTGATCCAATCACACTGACACATCACAGACATATTAACAGTACAAATCAACACACGTAACTCACTGATATAATGACACTCACACGCTGACACATCACAGACACATTAACAGTACGAATCAACGAACGTTGTGACTCACTGATATAATAACTCTCACGCTCTGACACATGACAGACAGTTCAGTTTACTTCTGATTTTTGCCTGGTCTTTTGTAGAGGACTCCAGATAAAGCATCTTCTGTCTTCAGCACATAACAGAGAACCAATCAAACATTAGAACAGTACATCTGTTGTTATGTTACACATCTTCAAGATGAGTGGCTCAAGTTATTGCTCTTGGCCAAATTCGCCTACCATAACCATCTACAGCATTCCATTGGCATGTCACCATTCCATTCTAACTATGGCTACGACCCCACCTTCTGTCTGCATCTTTCTCGAACCCTACATGCATCATCGGTGTCAAACCACCTACAACTGTCACAACAAGAACTTGACTCGAGGCACCACAAGATCACAAGAAGTATTCAGATAAAAGAAGACAACCCAACCTTCCTTTCAAGTAGGTGAGAAAGTTTGGTTATCCTCAACACACATTAGAAAGCATGGTACTTCGAAGAAACTAAGTATGTTGATCTGTTCTGCATTTCCAAACTTGTTGGTCCTGTGGCTGTCCATCTACAACTGCCAGACACTCTTTTGCCTTGCCCATTGTTTTGACGCCACTTCAGTGCTCCTGTTGTTCGGCTGCCTGCTCTATGCTCCATCAGTACCCTTAGTGAATGACACTGATATAATGACACTCAGACAGTGACACTTCACAGACACATTAACAGTACAAATCAACACACCCTGTAACTCACTGATATAATGGCACTTATATGCTGGCACTTCACAGACACATTAACAGTACAAATCAACACACCCTGTAACTCACTGATATAATGGCACTCATATGCTGGCACTTCACAGACACATTAACAGTACAAATCAACACACCCTGTAACGCATAGATATAATGGCACTCATATGCTGGCAGTTCACAGACACAATAACAGTACAAATCAACACACCCTGTAACTCACTGATATAATGGCACTCATATGCTGGCACTTCACAGACACATTAACAGTACAAATCAACACACCCTGTAACGCACTGATATAATGACAATCACATGCTGACACTTCACAGACACATTAACAGTACGAATCAACGAACGTTGTGACTCCCTGATATAATAACTCTCACGCTCTGACACATGACAGACACATTAACAGTTCAGTTTACTTCTGATTTTTGCCTGGTCTTTTGTAGAGGACTCCAGATAAAGCATCTTCTGTCTTCAGCACATAACAGTAAAATGAGAGAACCAATCACACATTAGAACAGTACATCTGTTGTTATGTTACACATCTTCAAGATGAGTGGATCAAGTTATTGCTCTTGGCCAAATTCGCCTACCATAACCATCTACAGCATTCTATTGGCATGTCACCATTCCATGCTAACTATGGCTACGACCCCACCTTCTGTCTGCATCTTTCTCGAACCCTACATGCATCATTGGTGTCAAACCGCCTACAACTGTCACAACAAGAACTTGACTCGAGGCACCACAAGATCACAAGAGGTATTCAGATAAAAGAAGACAACCCCAACCTTCCTTTCAAGTAGGAGAGAAAGTTTGGTTATCTTCAACACACATTAGAAAGCATGGTACTTTGAAGAAACTAAGTATGTTGATCAGTTCTGCATTTCCAAACTTGTTGGTCCTGTGGCTGTCCGTCTAAAGCTGCCAAACACTCTTTTGCCTTGCCCATTGTTTTGACACCTCTTCTGCACTCTTGTTGCTGGGCTGCCTGCTCTACTTTCCATCAGTACCCTTAGTGCACAACACTGATATAATCACACTCACACGCTGACACTTCATAGACACATTAACAGTACAAATCAACACACCTTATAACTCACTGATATAATCACACTCACCACTGACACATCAGTCACATTAATAATACAAATCAACACACATTGTAACTCACAGATATTGTGGGTCTCACACTTGACACTTCACAGACACATTAACAATACAAATCCACACACGTTGAAACTCACTGATATAATGACACTCACAAGCTGATCCTTCACATACACATTAACAGTACAAATAAACACACGCTATAACTCACTGATATAATCACACTCACACGCCGACACTTCACAGACACACTAACAGTTTAAATCAACACACCTGGTAACTATCTGATATAATGACACTTACACTCTGACCCGTCACAGTCACATTAACAGTTTAGTTTACTTCCCATTTTTGATCGGCCTTTTGTAAGGGACTCCAGATCAAGCACCTTCTTTATTGTCTCAAGCCAATGGGCAGAGTGAGAGATCAAATCAACCATTAGAACCGTACCTCCGTTGTTTTGTTACACACCTTCAAGATGAGTGTCTCCAGCTATTTCCCTTGGCTGACCACCTACAACTGTCATAACAAGTTCTGTTGGTCCTAAGAAGAACTTGACTCGAGGCACCACAAGATCACAAGAAGTATTTAGATAAATGAAGACAACCCCAACCTTCCTTTCAAGTAGGCGAGAAAGTGTGGTTATCCTCAACACACATTAGAAAGCATGGTACACTCACACGCTGACACTTCAGAGACACATTAACAGTACAAATCAACACACCCTGTAACTCACTGATATAATGACACTCACACACTGACACATCAGTCACATTAATAGTAAATATAAACACACATTGTAACTCACTGATATAATTGGTCTCACACTTGACACTTCACAGATAGATTGACAGCGCAAATCAACACACGCTAAAATGACAATTTGAAACTTCACAGTCACATTAACCGTATAAATCAATGTACATTGTAACTCACTGATATGATCACACTCACACGCTGACACTTCACAGATACATTAACAGTATAAATCAACACACATTGTAACTCACTGATATAATCACACTCACACGCTGACACTTCACAGACACATTAACAGTATAAATCAACACACATTGTAACTCACTGATATAATCACACTCACACGCTGACACTTCACAGACACATTAACAGTATAAATCAACACACATTGTAACTCACTGATATAATCACACTCAAACGCTGACACTTCACAGACACATTAACAGTATAAATCAACACTCATTGTAACTCACTGATATAATCACACTCACACGCTGACACTTCACAGACACATTAACAGTATAAATCAACACACACCGTGAATATGATATAATGACACTTACACTCTGTCCCGTCACAGTCACAATAACAGTGCAGTTTACTTCCCATTTTTGATCGGCCATTTGTAAAGGACTCCAGATCAAGCATCTTCTGTTTTCGGCACATCACCCTCATACCAATGCGCAGAATGAGAGAACCAATCAAACATTAGAACACTACTTCCGTTGTTATGTTACACACCTTCAAGATGAGTGGCTCCAGCTATTGCCGTTGGCCGAATTTGCCTACATTAACCATCTACAGCTTTCCATTGGTATGTCACCTTTCCATGTTAACTACGGCTATGACCCAACCTTCCATCTGCATCTTCCTCGAATCCTGAATGTAGCCTCAGTGTCAAACCGTCTACAACTCTCCTATGAAGATCTGTTGGTCCTAAGAAAAACTTTACTCAAGAGACCACAAGATATTAAGAAGTATTCAGATAAACGAAGACACCCCAACCTTCCTTTCATGTAGGCTAGACAGTGTGGGTATCTTCAACACACATTAGAAAGCATGATCCTTCAAAGAAGTTACGCACTACGTATGTTGGTCTGTTCTGCATTTCCAAGATTTTTGGTCCTGTGGCTGTCCATCTAAAACTGCCAGACACATTTTTGCCTTGCCCATTGTTTTGACGCCACTTCAGTGCTCCTGTTGTTCGGTTGCCTGCTCTATGCTCCATCAGTACCCTTAGTGAATGACACTGATATAATGACACTCAGACAGTGACACTTCACAGACACATTAACAGTACAAATCAACACACATTGTAACTCACTGATATAATCACACTCATATGCTGGCACTTCACAGACACATTAACAGTACAAATCAACACACACTGTAACTCACTGATATAATGGCACTCATATGCTAGCACTTCACAGACACATTAACAGTACAAATCAACACACCCTGTAACTCACTAATATAATGGCACTCATATGCTGGCACTTCACAGACACATTAATAGTACAAATCAACACACCCTGTAACTCACTAATATAATGGCACTCATATGCTGGCACTTCACAGACACATTAACAGTACAAATGAACACACCCTGTAACTCACTGATATAATGGCACTCATATGCTGGCACTTCACAGACACATTAACAGTACTAATCAACACACCCTGTAACTCACTGATATAATGGCACTCATATGCTGGCACTTCACAGACACATTAACAGTACAAATACACCCATGTTGTAACTTACTGATCTAATGTCACTGACACATCACAGACATATTAACAGTACAAATAAACACACGTAACTCATTAATATAATGACACTCACATGCTGACACTTCAGAGACACATCAACAGTACGAATAGACGAACGTTGTGATTCACTGATATAATAACTCTCAAGCTCTGACACGTGACAGACACATTAACAGTTTAGTTTACTTTTGATTTTTGCCTGGTCTTTTGTAGAGGACTCCAGATAAAAGCATCTTCTGTCTTCAGCACATAACAGCAAAATGAGAGAACCAATCAAACATTAGAACAGTACATCTGTTGTTATGTTACACATCTTCAAGATGAGTGGCTCAAGTTATTCCTCTTGGCCAAATTCGCCTACCATAACCATCTACAGCATTCTATTGGCATGTCACCATTCCATGCTAACTATGGCTACGACCCCACCTTCTGTCTGCATCTTTCTCGAACCCTACATGCATCGTCGGTGTCAAACCACCTACAACTGTCACAACAAGTTCTGTTGGTCCTAAGAAGAACTTGACTCGAGGCACCACAAGATCACAAGAGGTATTCAGATAAAAGAAGACAACCCCAACCTTCCTTTCAAGTAGCAGAGAAAGTTTGGTTATCCTCAACACACATTAGAAAGCATGGTACTTCGAAGAAGCTATGCCCTAAGTATGTTGATCAGTTCTGCATTTCAAAACTTGTTGGTCCTGTGGCTGTCCATCTAAAACTGCCAGACACTCTTTTGCCTTGCCATTGTTTTGACACCTCTTCTGCACTCTTGTTGCTGGGCTGCCTGCTCTACTTTCCATCAGTACCCTTAGTGCACAACACTGATATAATCACTCTCACATGCTGACACTTCATAGACACATTAACAGTACAAATCAATACACCTTATAACTCACTGATATAATCACACTCACCACTGACACATCAGTCACATTAATAATACAAATCAACACACATTGTAACTCACAGATATTGTGGGACTCACACTTGACACTTCACAGATACATTAACAATACAAATCAACACACGTTGAAACTCACTGATATAATGACACTCACAAGCTGATACTTCACAGACACATTAACAGTACAAATAAACACACGCTATAACTCACTGATATAAAGACAATTACAGTGACACTTCACAGACACACTAACAGTTTAAATCAACACACCCGGTGACTATCTGATATAATTACACTTACACTCTGACAGGTCACAGTCACATTAACAGTTTAGTTTACTTCCCATTTTTGATCGGCCTTTGTAAGGGACTCCAGATCAAGCACCTTCTTTATTCTCTCAAGCCAATGGGCAGAGTGAGAGATCAAATCAACCATCAGAACAGTACCTCCGTTGTTTTGTTACACACCTTCAAGATGAGTGTCTCCAGCTATTTCCCTTGGCTGACCACCTACAACTGTCATAACAAGTTATGTTGGTCCTAAGAAGAACTTGACTTGAGGCACCACAAGATCACAAGAAGTATTTAGATAAATGAAGACAACCCCAACCTTCCTTTCAAGTAGGCGAGAAAGTGTGGTTATCCTCAACACACATTAGAAAGCATGGTACACTCACACGCTGACACTTCAGAGACACATTAACAGAACAAATCAACGCACCCTGTAACTCACTTATATAATGACACTCCCCACTGACACATCAGTCACATTAATAGTAAATATAAACACACATTGTAACTCACAGATATTGTGGGACTCACACTTGACACTTCACAGACACATTAACAATACAAATCCACACACGTTGAAACTCACTGATATAATGACACTCACAAGTTGATACTTCACCGACACATTAACAGTACAAATAAACACACGCTATAACTCACTGATATAAAGACAATTACAGTGACACTTCACAGACACACTAACAGTTTAAATCAACACACCCGGTGACTATCTGATATAATGACACTTACACTCTGACAGGTCACAGTCACATTAACAGTTTAGTTTACTTCCCATTTTTGATCGGCCTTTTGTAAGGGACTCCAGATCAAGCACCTTCTTTATTCTCTCAAGCCAATGGGCAGAGTGAGAGATCAAATCAACCATTAGAACCGTACCTCCGTTGTTTTGTTACACACCTTCAAGATGAGTGTCTCCAGCTATTTCCTTTGGCTGACCACCTACAACTGTCATAACAAGTTCTGTTGGTCCTAAGAAGAACTTGACTTGAGGCACCACAAGATCATAAGAAGTATTTAGATAAATGAAGACAACCCCAACCTTCCTTTCAAGTAGGCGAGAAAGTGTGGTTATCCTCAACACACATTAGAAAGCATGGTACACTCACACGCTGACACTTCAGAGACACATTAACAGAACAAATCAACGCATATTGTAACTCACTTATATAATGACACTCACTACTGACACATCAGTCACATTAATAGTAAATATAAACACACATTCTAACACAATGATATTATTGGTCTCACACTTGACACTTCACAGATAGATTGACAGCGCAAATCAACACACGCTAAAATGACAATTTGAAACTTCACAGTCACATTAACGGTATAAATCAATGCACGGTGTAACTCACTGATATGACACTCACACGCTGACACTTCACAGATACATTAACAGTACAAACGAACACACGCTTTAACTCACTGATTTAATGGGACTCACACCTGACACTTCACAGACACATTAACAGTACAAATCAACACACATTGTAACTCACTGATAAAATGACACTCACACGCTGACACTTCATAGACACCTTAACAGTACAAATCAACACACATTGTAACTCACTGATATAATCACACTCATATCCTGGCACTTCACAGACACATTAACAGTATAAATCAACACTCATTGTAACTCACTGATATAATCAAACTCACACGCTGACACTTCACAGACACATTAACAGTATAAATCAACACACACAGTAAATATGATATAATGACACTTACACTCTGTCCCGTCACAGTCACAATAACAGTGCAGTTTACTTCCCATTTTTGATCGGCCATTTGTAAAGGTCTCCAGATCAAGCATCTTCTGTTTTCGGCACATCACCCTCATACCAATGCGCAGAATGAGAGAACCAATCAAACATTAGAACACTACTTCCGTTGTTATGTTACACACCTTCAAGATGAGTGGCTCCAGCTATTGCCGTTGGCCGAATTTGCCTACATTAACCATCTACAGCTTTCCATTGGTATGTCACCTTTCCATGTTAACTACGGCTATGACCCAACCTTCCATCTGCATCTTCCTCGAATCCTGAATGTAGCCTCAGTGTCAAACCGTCTACAACTCTCCTATGAAGATCTGTTGGTCCTAAGAAAAACTTTACTCAAGAGACCACAAGATATTAAGAAGTATTCAGATAAACGAAGACACCCCAACCTTCCTTTCATGTAGGCGAGACAGTGTGGGTATCTTCAACACACATTAGAAAGCATGATCCTTCAAAGAAGTTACGCACTACGTATGTTGGTCTGTTCTGCATTTCCAAGATTTTTGGTCCTGTGGCTGTCCATCTAAAACTGCCAGACACATTTTTGCCTTGCCCGTTGTTTTGACGCCACTTCAGTGCTCCTGTTGTTCGGTTGCCTGCTCTATGCTCCATCAGTACCCTTAGTGAATGACACTGATATAATGACACTCAGACAGTGACACTTCACAGACACATTAACAGTACAAATCAACACACCTTGTAACTCACTGATATAATGGCACTCATATGTTGGCACTTCACAGACACATTAACAGTACAAATCAACACACCCTGTAACTCACTGATATAATGGCACTCATTTGCTGGCACTTCACAGACACATTAACAGTACAAATCAACACACCCTATAACTCACTGATATAATGGCACTCATATGCTGGCACTTCACAGACACATTAACAGTACAAATCAACACACCCTGTAACTCACTGATATAATGGCACTCATATGCTGGCACTTCACAGACACATTAATAGTACAAATCAACACACCCTGTAACTCACTGATATAATGGCACTCATATGCTGGCACTTCACAGACGCATTAATAGTAAAAATCAACACCCTGTAACTCACTGATATAATGGCACTCATATGCTGGCACTTCACAGACACATTAACAGTACAAATCAACACACCCTGTAACTCACTGATATAATGGCACTCATATGCTGGCACTTTACAGACACATTAACAGTACAAATACACCCTTGTTGTAACTTACTGATCTAATGTCACTGACACATCACAGACATATTAACAGTACAAATCAACACACGTAACTCACTGATATAATGACACTCACACGCTGACACTTCACAGACACATTAACAGAACGAATCAACGAACGTTGTGATTTACTGATATAATAACTCTCATGCTCTGACACATGACAGACACATTAACAGTTCAGTTTACTTCTGATTTTTGCCTGGTCTTTTGTAGAGGACTCCAGATAAAGCATCTTCTGTCTTCAGCACATAACAGCAAAATGAGAGAACCAATCACACATTAGAACAGTACATCTGTTGTTATGTTACACATCTTCAAGATGAGTGGCTCAATTTATTGCTCTTGGCTAAATTTGCCTACCATAACCATCTACAGCATTCCATTGGCATGTCACCATTCCATTCTAACTATGGCTACGACCCCACCTTCTGTCTGCATCTTTCTCGAACCCTACATGCATTGTCGGTGTCAAACCACCTACAACTGTCACAACAAGAACTTGACTTCAGGCACCACAAGATCACAAGAGGTATTCAGATAAAAGAAGACAACTCCAACCTTCCTTTCAAGTAGGAGAGAAAGTTTGGTTATCCTCAACACACATTAGAAAGCATGGTACTTCGAAGAAACTAAGTATGTTGATCTGTTCTACATTCCCAAACTTGTTGGTCCTGTGGCTGTCCATCTACAACTGCCAGACACTCTTTTGCCTTGCCCATTGTTTTGACACCTCTTCTGCACTCTTGTTGCTGGGCTGCCTGCTCTACTTTCCATCAGTACCCTTAGTGCACAACACTGATATAATCACACTCACATGCTGACACTTCATAGACACATTAACAGTACAAATCAACACACCTTATAACTCACTGATATAATGACACTCACACGCTGACACATCAGTCACATTGATAATACAAATCAACACACATTGTAACTCACAGATATTGTGGGACTCACACTTGACACTTCACAGACACATTAACAATACAAATCCACACACGTTGAAACTCACTGATATAATTACACTCACAAGTTGATACTTCACCGACACATTAACAGTACAAATAAACACATGCTATAACTCACTGATATAAAGACAATTACAGTGACACTTCACAGACACACTAACAGTTTAAATCAACACACCCGGTGACTATCTGATATAATTACACTTACACTCTGACAGGTCACAGTCACATTAACAGTTTAGTTTACATCCCATTTTTGATCGGCCTTTTGTAAGGGACTCCAGATCAAGCACCTTCTTTATTCTCTCAAGCCAATGGGCAGAGTGAGAGATCAAATCAACCATTAGAACCGTACCTCCGTTGTTTTGTTACACACCTTCAAGATGAGTGTCTCCAGCTATTTCCTTTGGCTGACCACCTACAACTGTCATAACAAGTTCTGTTGGTCCTAAGAAGAACTTGACTTGAGGCACCACAAGATCATAAGAAGTATTTAGATAAATGAAGACAACCCCAAACTTCCTTTCAAGTAGGCGAGAAAGTGTGGTTATCCTCAACACACATTAGAAAGCATGGTACACTCACACGCTGACACTTCAGAGACACATTAACAGAACAAATCAACGCATATTGTAACTCACTGATATAATGACACTCACTACTGACACATCAGTCACATTAATAGTAAATATAAACACACATTCTAACACAATGATATTATTGGTCTCACACTTGACACTTCACAGATAGATTGACAGCGCAAATCAACACACGCTAAAATGACAATTTGAAACTTCACAGTCACATTAACGGTATAAATCAATGCACGGTGTAACTCACTGATATGACACTCACACGCTGACACTTCACAGATACATTAACAGTACAAACGAACACACGCTTTAACTCACTGATTTAATGGGACTCACACCTGACACTTCAGAGACACATTAACAGTACAAATCAACACACATTGTAACTCACTGATATAATGACACTCACACGCTGACACTTCATAGACACATTAACAGTACAAATCAACACACATTGTAACTCTCTGATATAATCACACTCATATCCTGGCACTTCACAGACACATTAACAGTATAAATCAACACACATTGTAACTCACTGATATAATCACACTTACACGCTGACACTTCACAGACACATTAACAGTATAAATCAACACACATTGTAACTCACTGATATAATCACACTTAAACGCTGACACTTCACAGACACATTAACAGTATAAATCAACACTCATTGTAACTCACTGATATAATCACACTTAAACGCTGACACTTCACAGACACATTAACAGTATAAATCAACACTCATTGTAACTCACTGATATAATCACACTCACACGCTGACACTTCACAGACACATTAACAGTATAAATCAACACACACCGTAAATATGATATAATGACACTTACACATTTTTGATTGGCCATTTGTAAAGGACTCCAGATCAAGCATCTTCTGTTTTCAGCACATCACCCTCATACTGATGCGCAGAATGAGAGAACCAATCAAACATTAGAACACTACTTCCGTTGTTATGTTACACACCTTCAAGATGAGTGGCTCCAGCTATTGCCGTTGGCCGAATTTGCCTACATTAACCATCTACAGCTTTCCATTGGTATGTCACCTTTCCATGTTAACTACGGCTATGACCCAACCTTCCATCTGCATCTTCCTCAAATCCTGAATGTAACCTCAGTGTCAAACCGTCTACAACTCTCCTATGAAGGTCTGTTGGTCCTAAGAAAAACTTTACTCAAGAGACCACAAGATATTAAGAAGTATTCAGATAAACGAAGACAACCCAACCTTCCTTTCATGTAGGCGAGACAGTGTGGGTATCCTCAACACACATTAGAAAGTATGATCCTTCAACGAAGCTACGCACTACATATGTTGGTCTGTTCTGCATTTCCAAGATTGTTGGTCCTGTGGATGTCCATCTAAAACTGCCAGACACACTTTTGCCTTGCCCATTGTTTTGACGCCACTTCAGTGCTCCTGTTGTTCGGCTGCCTGCTCTATGCTCCATCAGCACCCTTAGTGAATGACACTGATATAATGACACTCAGACAGTGACACTTCACAGACACATTAACAGTACAAATCAACACACCCTGTAACTCACTGATATAATGGCACTTATATGCTGGCACTTCACAGACACATTAACAGTACAAATCAACACACCCTGTAACTCACTGATATAATGGCACTCATATGCTGGCACTTCACAGACACATTAACAGTACAAATCAACACACCCTGTAACTCACTGATATAATGGCACTCATATGCTGGCACTTCACAGACACATTAACAGTACAAATGAACACACCCTGTAACTCACTGATATAATGGCACTCATATGCTGGCAGTTCACAGACACAATAACAGTACAAATCAACACACCCTGTAACTCACTGATATAATGGCACTCATATGCTGGCACTTCACAGACACATTAACAGTACAAATCAACACACCCTGTAACGCACTTATATAATGACAATCACATGCTGACACTTCACAGACACATTAACAGTACTAATCAACGAACGTTGTGACTCCCTGATATAATAACTCTCACGCTCTGACACATGACAGACACATTAACAGTTCAGTTTACTTCTGATTTTTGCCTGGTCTTTTGTAGAGGACTCCAGATAAAGCATCTTCTGTCTTCAGCACATAACACTAAAATGAGAGAACCAATCACACATTAGAACAGTACATTTGTTGTTATGTTACACATCTTCAAGATGAGTGGCTCAAGTTATTGCTCTTGGCCAAATTCGCCTACCATAACCATCTACAGCATTCCATTGGCATGTCACCATTCCATTCTAACTATGGCTACGACCCCACCTTCTATCTGCATCTTTCTCGAACCCTACATGCATCATTGGTGTCAAACCGCCTACAACTGTCACAACAAGAACTTGACTCGAGGCACCACAAGATCACAAGAGGTATTCAGATAAAAGAAGACAACCCAACCTTCCTTTCAAGTAGGAGAGAAAGTTTGGTTATCCTCAACACACATAAGAAAGCATGGTACTTTGAAGAAACTAAGTATGTTGATCAGTTCTGCATTTCCAAACTTGTTGGTCCTGTGGCTGTCCGTCTAAAGCTGCCAAACACTCTTTTGCCTTGCCCATTGTTTTGACACCTCTTCTGCACTCTTGTTGCTGGGCTGCCTGCTCTACTTTCCATCAGTGCCCTTAGTGCACAACACTGATATAATCACACTCACACGCTGACACTTCATAGACACATTAACAGTACAAATCAACACACCTTATAACTCACTGATATAATCACACTCACCACTGACACATCAGTCACATTAATAATACAAATCAACACACATTGAAACTCACTGATATAATGACACTCACAAGCTGATACTTCACAGACACATTAACAGTACAAATAAACACATGCTATAACTCACTGATATAATGACACTCACAAGCTGATACTTCACATACACATTAACAGTACAAATAAACACACGCTATAACTCACTGATATAAAGACAATTACAGTTACACTTCACAGACACACTAACAGTTTAAATCAACACACCCGGTGACTATCTGATATAATGACACTCCCACTCTGACACGTCACAGTCACATTAACAGTTTAGTTTACTTCCCATTTTTGATCGGCCTTTGTAAGGGACTCCAGATCAAGCACCTTCTTTATTCTCTCAAGCCAATGGGCAGAGTGAGAGATCAAATCAACCATTAGAACGTACCTCCGTTGTTTTGTTACACACCTTCAAGATGAGTGTCTCCAGCTATTTCCCTTGGCTGACCACCTACAACTGTCATAACAAGTTCTGTTGGTCCTAAGAAGAACTTGACTCGAGGCACCACAAGATCACAAGAAGTATTTAGATAAATGAAGACAACCCCAACCTTCCTTTCAAGCAGGCGAGAAAGTGTGGTTATCCTCAACACACATTAGAAAGCATGGTACACTCACACGCTGACACTTCAGAGACACATTAACAGAACAAATCAACGCATATTGTAACTCACTTATATAATGACACTCACACGCTGACACATCAGTCACATTAATAGTAAATATAAACACACATTGTAACACAATGATATAATTGGTCTCACACTTGACACTTCACAGATAGATTGACAGCGCAAATCAACACACGCTAAAATGACAATTTGAAACTTCACAGTCACATTAACCGTATAAATCAATGCACGGTGTAACTCACTGATATGACACTCACACGCTGACACTTCACAGATACATTAACAGTACAAACAAACACACACTTTAACTCACTGATTTAATGGGACTCTCACCTGACACTTCAGAGACACATTAACAGTACAAATCAACACTCATTGTAACTCACTGATATAATCACACTCACACGCTGACACTTCACAGACACATTAACAGTATAAATCAACACTCATTGTAACTCACTGATATAATCACACTCACACGCTGACACTTCACAGACACATTAACAGTATAAATCAACACACACCGTGAATATGATATAATGACACTTACACTCTGTCCCGTCACAGTCACAATAACAGTGCAGTTTACTTCCCGTTTTTGATCGGCCATTTGTAAAGGACTCCAGATCAAGCATCTTCTGTTTTCAGCACATCACCCTCATACCAATGCGCAGAATGAGAGAACCAATCAAACATTAGAACACTACTTCCGTTGTTATGTTACACACCTTCAAGATGAGTGGCTCCAGCTATTGCCGTTGGCCGAATTTGCCTACATTAACCATCTACAGCTTTCCATTGGTATGTCACCTTTCCATGTTAACTACGGCTATGACCCAACCTTCCATCTGCATCTTCCTCGAATCCTGAATGTAGCCTCAGTGTCAAACCGTCTACAACTCTCCTATGAAGATCTGTTGGTCCTAAGAAAAACTTTACTCAAGAGACCACAAGATATTAAGAAGTATTCAGATAAACGAAGACACCCCAACCTTCCTTTCATGTAGGCTAGACAGTGTGGGTATCCTCAATACACATTAGAAAGCATGATCCTTCAAAGAAGTTACGCACTATGTATGTTGGTCTGTTCTGCATTTCCAAGATTTTTGGTCCTGTGGCTGTCCATCTAAAACTTCCAGACACACTTTTGCCTTGCCCATTGTTTTGACGCCACTTCAGTGCTCCTGTTGTTCGGTTGCCTGCTCTATGCTCCATCAGTACCCTTAGTGAATGACACTGATATAATGACACTCAGACAGTGACACTTCACAGACACATTAACAGTACAAATCAACACACCCTGTAACTCACTGATATAATGGCACTCATATGCTGGCACTTCACAGACACATTAACAGTACAAATCAACACACCCTGTAACTCACTGATATAATGGCACTCATATGCTGGCACTTCACAGACACATTAATAGTACAAATCAACACACCCTGTAACTCACTGATATAATGGCACTCATATGCTGGCACTTCACAGACACATTAACAGTACAAATACACCCATGTTGTAACTTACTGATCTAATGTCACTGACACATCACAGACATATTAACAGTACAAATCAACACACGTAACTCACTGATATAATGACACTCACACACTGACACTTCACAGACACATTAATAGTTCAGTTTACTTCTGATTTTTGCCTGGTCTTTTGTAGAGGACTCCAGATAAAGCATCTTCTGTCTTCAGAACATAACAGCAAAATGAGAGAACCAATCAAACATTAGAACAGTACATCTGTTGTTATGTTACACATCTTCAAGATGAGTGGCTCAAGTTATTGCTCTTGGCTAAATTTGCCTACCATAACCATCTACAGCATTCCATTGGCATGTCACCATTCCATGCTAACTATGGCTACGACCCCACCTTCTATCTGCATCTTTCTCGAACCCTACATGCATCGTCGGTGTCAAACCACCTACTACTGTCACAACAAGAACTTGACTTCAGGCACCACAAGATCACAAGAGGTATTCAGATAAAAGAAGACAACCCCAACCTTCCTTTCAAGTAGGAGAGAAAGTTTGGTTATCCTCAACACACATTAGAAAGCATGGTACTTCGAAGAAACTAAGTATGTTGATCTGTTCTGCATTCCCAAACTTGTTGGTCCTGTGGCTGTCCATCTAAAGCTGCCAAACACTCTTTTGCCTTGCCCATTGTTTTGACACCTCTTCTGCACTCTTGTTGCTGGGCTGCCTGCTCTACTTTCCATCAGTACCCTTAGTGCACAACACTGATATAATCACACTCACACGCTGACACTTCATAGACACATTAACAGTACAAATCAACACACCTTATAACTCACTGATATAATCACACTCACCACTGACACATCAGTCACATTAATAATACAAATCAACACACATTGTAACTCACAGATATTGTGGGTCTCACACTTGACACTTCACAGACACATTAACAATACAAATCCACACACGTTGAAACTCACTGATATAATGACACTCACAAGCTGATCCTTCACATACACATTAACAGTACTAATAAACACACGCTATAACTCACTGATATAAAGACAATTACAGTTACACTTCACAGACACACTAACAGTTTAAATCAACACACCCGGTGACTATCTGATATAATGACACTTACACTCTGACACGTCACAGTCACATTAACAGTTTAGTTTACTTCCCATTTTTGATCGGCCTTTTGTAAGGGACTCCAGATCAAGCACCTTCTTTATTCTCTCAAGCCAATGGGCAGAGTGAGAGATCAAATCAACCATTAGAACCGTACCTCCGTTGTTTTGTTACACACCTTCAAGATGAGTGTCTCCAGCTATTTCCCTTGGCTGACCACCTACAACTGTCATAACAAGTTCTGTTGGTCCTAAGAAGAACTTGACTCGAGGCACCACAAGATCACAAGAAGTATTTAGATAAATGAAGACAACCCCAACCTTCCTTTCAAGCAGGCGAGAAAGTGTGGTTATCCTCAAAACACATTAGAAAGCATGGTACACTCACACGCTGACACTTCAGAGACACATTAACAGAACAAATCAACGCATATTGTAACTCACTTATATAATGACACTCACTACTGACACATCAGTCACATTAATAGTAAATATAAACACACATTGTAACTCACTGATATAATTGGTCTCACACTTGACACTTCACAGTCACATTAACGGTATAAATCAATGCACGTTCTAACTCACTGATATGAAACTCACACGCTGACACTTCACAGATACATTAACAGTACAAACGAACACACGCTTTAACTCACTGATTTAATGGGACTCACACCTGACACTTCAGAGACACATTAACAGTACAAATCAACACACATTGTAACGCACTGATATAATCACACTCATATGCTGGCACTTCACAGACACATTAACAGTACAAATCAACACACCCTGTAACGCACTGATATAATGGCACTCATATGCTAGCACTTCACAGACACATTAACAGTACACATCCACACACCCTGTAACTCACTGATATAATGGCACTCATATGCTGGCACTTCAAAGACACATTAACAGTACAAATCAACACACCCTGTAACGCACTGATATAATGGCACTCATATGCTGGCACTTCACAGACACATTAACAGTACAAATCAACACACCCTGTAACTCACTGATATAATGGCACTCATATGCTGGCACTTCACAGACACATTAACAGTACAAATCAACACACCCTGTAACTCACTGATATAATGTCACTCATATGCTGGCACTTCACAGACACATTAACAGTACAAATGCACCCATGTTGTAACTCACTGATCAAATGTCACTGACACATCGCAGACATATTAACAGTACAAATCCACACACGTAACTCACTGATATAATGACACTCACACGCTGACACTTCACAGACACATTAACAGAACGAATCAACGAACGTTGTGATTTACTGATATAATAACTCTCATGCTCTGACACATGACAGACACATTAACAGTATAAATCAACACACACCGTGAATATGATATAATGACACTTACACTCTGTCCCGTCACAGTCACAATAACAGTGCAGTTTACTTACCATTTTTGATCGGCCATTTGTAAAGGACTCCAGATCAAGCATCTTCTGTTTTCAGCACATCACCCTCATACCAATGGGCAGAGTGAGAGAACCAATCAAACATTAGAACACTACTTCCGTTGTTATGTTACACACCTTCAAGATGAGTGGCTCCAGCTATTGCTTTTGGACGAATTTGCCTACATTAACCATCTACAGCTTTCCATTGGTATGTCACCTTTCCATGTTAACTACGGCTATGACCCAACCTTCCATCTGCATCTTCCTCGAATCCTGAATGTAGCCTCAGTGTCAAACCGTCTACAACTCTCCTATGAAGATCTGTTGGTCCTAAGAAAAACTTTACTCAAGAGACCACAAGATATTAAGAAGTATTCAGATAAACGAAGACACCCCAACCTTCCTTTCATGTAGGCTAGACAGTGTGGGTATCCTCAATACACATTAGAAAGCATGATCCTTCAAAGAAGTTACGCACTATGTATGTTGGTCTGTTTTGCATTTCCAAGATTTTTGGTCCTGTGGCTGTCCATCTAAAACTGCCAGACACACTTTTGCCTTGCCCATTGTTTTGACGCCACTTCAGTGCTCCTGTTGTTCGGCTGCCTGCTCTATGCTCCCTTAGTGAATGACACTGATATAATGACACTCAGACAGTGACACTTCACAGACACATTAACAGTACAAATCAACACACCCTGTAACTCACTGATATAATGGCACTCATATGTTGGCACTTCACAGACACATTAACAGTACAAATCAACACACCCTGTAACTCACTGATATAATGGCACTCATATGCTGGCACTTCACAGACACATTAATAGTACAAATCAACACACCCTGTAACTCACTAATATAATGGCACTCATATGCTGGCACTTCACAGACACATTAACAGTACAAATCAACACACCCTGTAACTCACTGATATAATGGCACTCATATGCTGGCACTTCACAGACACATTAATAGTACAAATCAACACACCCTGTAACTCACTGATATAATGGCACTCATATGCTGGCACTTCACACACACATTAACAGTACAAATCAACACACCCTGTAACTCACTGATATAATGGCACTCATATGCTGGCACTTCACAGACACATTAACAGTACAAATCAACACACCCTGTAACTCACTGATATAATGGCACTCAAATGCTGGCACTTCACAGACACATTAACAGTACAAATCAACACACCCTGTAACGCACTCAGAGTGAGAGATCAAATCAACCATTAGAACCGTACCTCCGTTGTTTTGTTACACACCTTCAAGATGAGTGTCTCCAGCTATTTCCCTTGGCTGACCACCTACAACTGTCATAACAAGGTCTGTTGGTCCTAAGAAGAACTTGACTCGAGGCACCACAAGATCACAAGAAGCATTTAGATAAATGAAGACAACCCCAACCTTCCTTTCAAGTAGGCGAGAAAGTGTGGTTATCCTCAACACACATTAGAAAGCATGGTACACTCACACGCTGACACTTCACAGACACATTAACAGTACAAATCAACACACCTTGTAACTCACTGATATGACACTCACACGCTGACACTTTAGACATATTAACAGTGCAAATCAACACAGGCCTTAACTATCTAATATAATGACACTCACACTCTGACACGTCACAGTCACATTAACAGTTTAGATTACTACCTATTCTTGGTCGGCCTTTTGTAAAGGACTCCAGATCAAGTGTCTTCTGTCTTCAGCACATCATCCTCAAACCAATGAGCAGAATGAGAGAACAAATCAACCATTAGAATATACACCTTCAAGATGAGTGTCTCCAGCTATTGCCCTTTGCCAAATTTGCCTACAATGACCATTGACAGTGTTCCATTGGTATGTCACCTTTCCATGCTAACTCCGGCTATGACTCCGCCTTCCATCTGTATCTTCCTCAAACCCTTAATGCAGCCTCAGTGTCAAACCACCAAAAGGTCTGTTGGTCCTAAGAAGAACTTGACTTAAGGCACAAGAAGTATTCAGATAAACGAAGACAGCCCCAACCTTCCTTTCAAGTAGGTGAGAAAGTGTTTTTATCCTCAACACACATTAGAAAGCATGGTCCTTCGAAGAATCTAAGTCCTAAGTATGTTGGTCAGTTCTGCATTTTCAGACTTGTTGGTCCTATGGCTGTCAGTCTAAAACTGCCAGACACTCTTTTGCCTTGCCCATTGATTTGACGCCTCGTCAGCGCTCCTGTTGCATGGTGCAAGACACTGATATAATGACACTCACACACTGACACTTCACAGACACAATAACAGTACAAATCAATGCACCCTATAACTCACTGATATAATGACACTCACACTCTGACACTTCACAGACACAATAACAGTACAAATCAATGCACCCTATAACTCACTGATATAATGACACTCACACTCTGACACTTCACAGACACAATAACAGTACAAATCAATGCACCCTATAACTCACTGATATAATGACACTCACACTCTGACACTTCACAGACACAATAACAGTACAAATCAATGCACCCTATAACTCACTGATATAATGACACTCACACACTGACACTTCACAGACACAATAACAGTACAAATCAATGCACCCTATAACTCACTGATATAATGACACTCACACGTTGTCTGTTCACAGACACATTAACAGTACAAATGAAGGCACATTTTAACTCACTGATATAATAACACTCACACACTGTCTCTTCACAGACATATTAACAATACAAATAACACACAATGTAACTCAATGATAGGACACTCACATTCACATTAACAATTCAAACAAACACACGTTGGAACTGACTGATATGCTGACACAGTCACATTAAAAGTTCACTTTACTTCCGGTTTTTGGTCAGCTATTTGTAAAGGACTCCAGATGAAGCGTATTCTGTTTTCAGCACATCATCCTCAAACCAATGGGCAGAACCAATCCAGCATTAGAACAGTACCTCTCTTGTTATGTTACACACCTTTAAGATGAGTGGCTCCTACAATCGCCTACAATCACAATCTACAGTATTCCATTGTTATGTCACGTTTCCACACTATCTATGACTTATGACCCCTGACTGACAGGCAGTCTGCTATCAAGTGACCTGGATCAGCAAGCCTGCCTTATAATGGGACTGTAATTACAGTCTTAACCTCTTAATGCCCAGAGGGAAGGGCAGTCCTTCATGTCATGGTTCCCCAGAGGTTTCCCCCACAGGGGGTTTTTCCTCTCCTGAGTACTGAAGGATGACTCTCTGTGAGTCCAGAGGTAGCTCTCATTTTGGAGCTTTGACATATAATGGCAAATAAGACTTTTCTTACCAATAAAGTGTAGTTAAATCCCATAACTGTTCTCGTGTTTAAAAGAATGTCTGATGATGCAGGATGTTACTGAGAATGGTGGTGATGGTGATGGTGATGGTGGTGGTGGTGGGGGGGGGGGGGGGGGGGTGCGGGGTTAAGGTTAGGGCCTAATTTCAAATGATGTTACCTTTGTGTGATCTGCTCTGTTTTGATAGGAGACTCTAAGATGTGTTGCATGAAATGTATTGAGGTCTACTCATTAACCAGTGAGCTGAATAAGTGACTAGCAGACCCTGCGGTAGATTAATTGAGGGAATAATGTTCAATTCAGTGTCAATGTCAGCGTTGTTATTCCCTATATCCTGATTATTATAATGTTAGGGAGCTGGGGGAGCGTCTAGGACAGTTCAGCGCGGCTGATATTTCAGTGTGGCAGTTTGAACGCTGAACTTTCAGCGGTGAAAGTCAATGTGGCCGCTTCATCATGTCAAAGTAAGCACTGAACTGTCAGCGCTTAGAAACATACACCCCCCCTAATAAATTAACCCCCCCTAAAAGTGACCCCCCAACCCCCATACCATCTATCCCAACCCAAACACTAATACCCTAATACTAACACTACCCCCTGAACTCTAATACTAACACTAACCCCCGAACCCTAATACTAACACTACCCCCGAACCCCAATATTAACATTAACCCCCCAAACCCTAATACTAACACTAAGCCCCCGAACCCCAATACTAACATTAACCTCCCAAACCCCAATACTAACATTAACCCCGCCGTACCCCAATACTAACACTAACCCCCGAACCCTAATAATAACACTACCCCCCAAACCCTAATACTAACACTACCCCCTGAACTCTAATACTAACACTAACCCCCGAACCCTAATACTAACACTACCCCCGAACCCCAATATTAACATTAACCCCCCGAACCCTAATACTAACATTAACCCCCCAAACCCTAATACTAACATTAACCCCCCCGAACCCTAATACGAACACTAACCCCCGAACCCCAATATTAACATTAACCCCCCAAACCCTAATTCTAACACTAACCCCCCGAACCCTAATACTAACACTAACCCCCCGAACCCTAATACTAACATTAACCCCCCAAACCCTAATACTAACACTAACCCCCCGAACCCTAATACTAACATTAACCCCCCAAACCCCAATACTAACATTAACCCCCCAAACCCTAATACTAACACTAACCCCCCGAACCCTAATACTAACATTAACCCCCCAAACCCCAATACTAACATTAACCTCCCAAACCCCAATATTAACATTAACCCCCAAACCCTAATACTAACATTAACCCCACGAACCCTAATACTTATTCCTAACCCACCAAACCCCAATACTAACATTAACCCCCCAAACCCCAATACTAACATTAACCCCCCAAACCCCAATATTAACACTAACCCCCCGAACCCTAATACTAACATTAACCCCACGAACCCTAATACTTATTCCTAACCCACCAAACCCCAATACTAACATTAACCCCCCAAACCCCAATATTAACATTAACCCCCGAACCCTAATACTAACACTAACCCCCCGAACCCTAATACTAACATTAACCCCACGAACCCTAATACTTATTCCTAACCCACCAAACCTTAATACTAATACCTAAACCCCCGAACCCTAAAACTAGTACCTAACCCCCTGAACCCTAAAACTAATACCTTACACCCCCGAACCCTAATACTAATACCTAACCTATACCTAATAATATTCACCTTGTACAATCCTGTGATGAATCCTGCATGAAGAAAGGTCCAGTGATGACGCGCGATAAACTGGCCATTATGCGAGAAGTCATGGTGAAGTGGTTGCGTTCAAGCAGCCGCGATGAACCGTCCCTTCCCCACTGGGGATGTAATAGGCATCCACAGTTCCCCAGCATCTACTCCCCCCCCAAAATTAATTGCCCCCCGTGACCAGCGGTTGCCTGCTGGCCCCATAAAAACAAACTGTGGCACCCAAAGTGACAAGGGCCAGCGAGAAGCCCCCAATACAGTTTTTGCCCCAAGGGCTACAAGCCGGCATATGCCTGTGGCCCCAATATATAAGTGGACGTAACATTCACATTTCAGTGACAGTTAAGCAACCTCTACTCAATTGTCTACTTGACTCTTGCTTAAATCGTGTGTTTATTGTTCTATACAAACCTTGACCTAATAAGAGATGCCCTTAGGCTGGCTTGTGTTTGTAAGGCTTATGGCTTATACACTTTTGCGTTATCCGCAAGTTGCAATTTTGGTGCAGAAGGTCATAATTTATCTTATTAAACATCAGGGGAGCAGCAATCCCTTAAATACAGGCTTAAACTTACAGAACCAGGCACTGCCCCTCTCATCTAGTGGATTACTGAATTTTGACGAAGACAATGTTATATGATCCAAACAGAAGATAAAACATGTAATATCCAGGGGAAGAAATCCTGCAAGGACTTAAAACATAACATTTAATTCTTGAGATTAAAATACAGAAATAAAATAATTCTTCAAAAGAGAAGACAAACTGAGACAATCAATGTTTTATGTAGGGTACCAATATATTTCTAGGAGAAGAGGTACATGGCATTCAAAGTCAAGAAATCTACATCCAAGAGAATAAAGGAGAGAAAGGAGAATACAAAAGAAAAATAAAATCCACGTGCAAAGGGAATCGAAAAGTAAATTGGTAAAGTGCATTATCTCAACAATGTGGGATAGCTGATAGCTGTATCAAAGCTCTGACATGAAGACATCAAAGGGTCTACTCAATAAAGTGACAAAGTCGCAGAGTTGGAAAAATTCTCCAATGCAGCTGAATGGGAGAATTGTTCCAACTCCGATACTTTGGCCTTAAGTTTGAAATTTTCTGCAAAAGTCGGACCAAGCCAGCCATCCCTCCAGTTTCCTTCTTAAATATTAACAAAAAAGCACAAGGAAATCCTCCAGTCTATTTGATTAACTCCGTTTTTGTTTTGCCTATTCTGATGTTTTCTGGCTTTGATTTGTCCCTGTTAATTTGTTTTATCAGCTTCTGGGACGGATGGGCACCGCGGAGGAGTGTGCCAAGGCTGCCCTGTATCTAGCAGCTGATGGTACTTTCTGCACGGGTATTGACCTGCTTCTAACAGGAGGAGCTGAGCTCAACTATGCCAATAAGAATCAGCAGAAGATCCCAGTCAGTATTTATCACTAGCAATCCATGGAACCATATGGAGTTATGTGGAATGGATAACCTGGTGTCCTTGGAATTAGATGACAGCCCACGAACACATAATGGGGGTCATGTAGAAAAGGCATTTCTGGGGCCAAGTTCTAAAAGTAACCTCATTGGTAGGATCATTCCATTGTTTTCCATGGTGACTGGACCACTTTTAAATTGCTCCACAACTGACCTTGTTACGCAACTCCCAAAGAAACTACACACATCAAGAAGAAATGTATTAAATATATGTCTGAATCTAACAATGTACAGCGATGGTGTGTCTCACCAGGCATATTACTGATGGGATGGAAATGTTAACAGAAAAAATATTTGCTTTGAGTAAAATTGATGATGTTTTTAAAGGGATGATTAAACATTTATTGACTAAATAGTGAACTGACAATCAAGAGGTTACACATGGGCCAAAACAGGAGAGTTGGGGGAAAAAAATAACATATAGCAATTTATTTTAAACCACAATTCTCAATGTCTAATCATAGTTGGTAAATGGAGTTACATTTTGGAAAAAGGATCTCCATTGTCTTGTCTTTTCACTCAAAAGGTAACTGCAGAGAGTTTAGGGTTCTACTCGATAAACAGAGAATTGCACAGAAATTTAGGCCAATGAGGCTGAATGGGAGGATTTGCCCAACTCAACTACCTCTCCAAGCGAGAGGAGGGCTGGCAATAGATGGCCCAGGGTGGGCAAAAACTATTTAGAGGTCAGTTTTGCAATTTCAACAGCACAACTATTATCATCAGAGACACAGATCGACAGGCAGGACAGATATACTGACAAAGACAGACATACACAGAGGCAGACAGACAGATACAGAGATAAACAGGCAGACAGATATACTGACAGATAAGGTTCAGAGATTGATAGACAGAATAGAAAGGATAGAAAGTGCTAAACACTAGAGACTAGGAAACTAACCGAGGCCTTCTAGCTTTTTCTGTACTACAACTGCCATAATTCCCTGCCATTCTAGAACGTTGGTGGGGAATTATAGGGTTTGTAGTTCTGCAGGAGCTTGAGGGCCGCAGTGGGAGCCCAGGCACTAGGGCATATAGATGTGAAAAGTGGTACAGCCCCAGCCCATAGAGCTAGGGACGAGGGCAGTACCGGTGACAATTGCCCCCCTTGCCAGCCCTTCCCTGATCCAATCGCTACTTATTAGATGCCCCTTACTTTCGAGGCACCTATGGAATTATTTACAATGCAAAACTAAAGGCGAACTGTAACTTGTTTTAATGTAAAACATTAGTACATTACATATATATCATTAGGAACATAGAATGTGTCGACAGATAAGAACCATTCAGCCCATCTAGTGTGCCCAATTCTCTAAATAATATTTGACCTTATTTTATATCTAGGATGGCCTTATGCCTATCCCGTACACGCTTAAACTCCTTCGCTATGGTAACCTCTACCACTTCTGCTGGAAGGCTATTCCATGCATCCACTACCCTGTCACTAAAGTAATACTTCCTGATATTAAAATCATACAGGTCGCAAGCTAGGTGGAAGGGCCCCTTTATAACCGCGTTTGTTATCTTCTTGTTCACTATTTAGTTAATAGACATTAATATATGATGGAATAAATTGCTTCCAGTATAGTACGTTTAACACTTTCATGTGTTCATTTATGTAATGATGATGGCCATTTGACTAATCACCTATATTTTTTTCCTACTTTCATTACTAACTGTTACACACTCATTCCTGCTCTCTTTGCCAAATAAACCCAAAGGCAGGGCAGGAATATTTTCTATTTTGTAACAGTCCTAACAAAAAAATCTCTCAACAAATCAGATTACAATAATGTTATATTTCTATAAATATCTAAATATGAAAAAAAAAAGTTACACTTCTGCAAAAACTAGAAAAATGGATGTGACTGTAAATCTATAAAAGTGGAAGATTAAACTATTAATTTAACACAAATGATGGTGTTGGTTATTATTTTGCACCTGGATAACTATTACATGCATTGGATAAAACTAGATTACACTCTATGGAGTCTTAGTTAGAGGCTCTATTTCCATAGCTGCCCAAGTTCTCTCTGTTTCCAGGCTCCACAGGCTGCACAAAGAGCATGCATAGTATGTAGGATGCATACACAGCGATCAGCCATAACATTACGACCACTGACAGGTGGCAAGCCGGCCGAGGCAGTGTGATGCTTTGGGCAATGTTCTGATGGGAATCCTTGGGTCCTGCCATTCATGTGGATGTTACTTTGACATGTACCATAGTTGCCAACATCGGCCATGTTTCCAGGGACACATATTTGTTCCACATGCTGCAGAAAGAGCATGCAAAGTTCAGCCTCGCAGTATGTAGGATGGATAAACTCACAGACACAATCCAATTAATTAATTATGGTGGAGATCTCATAGAACCTACCATGATTAATTAATTGGATAGTGCCTGTGCGTATACACATTCTACATACTGTGGGGATGCACTTTGCATGCTCTTTTCTGCAGCATGTGGAACATATATGTGTCCCTGGAAACATGGTTGATGTTGGCAACTATGATGTACCACCTACCTAAACATTCTTGCCGACCATGTACACCATTTCATGTAAACAGTATTCCCTGATGGCATTGGACTCTATAAGCAGGATAATGCACACCGATCAGCCATAACATAATGACCACTGACAGGTGACAAGCCGGCGGAGGCAGTGTGATGCTTTGGGCAATGTTCTGCTGGGAAACCTTGGGTCCTGCCATTCATGTGGATGTTACTTTGACATGTACCACCTACCTAATCATGAAAACTGTATTCCCTGATGGCATTTGCCTCTTTTAGCAGGATAATGTGCCCTGCCACAAAAATGGTTCAGGAATGGTTTGAGGCACAAGAAACACTTTGTTTAGATACCATTATTTTCATCATATTATGTAATTTACTACAAACAAAATCATAATATGATGAATAAATGTAAAACAAACACGCTTTTTCTAACTTTGACCCACATTTTTTTTTAACATAATTACAAACTGTAAAAAAAGACCCTTTCTGAATATGCCATGTTTACAGGTTGATAGGGTTGCCACCTCGGCCACATAAGACTTTTGCAGGCTGTTTTGCAGTGTGTGACCAGAAGGAAATCAATTAACTAACCTAAGTAGTGGATCCCACGTGGAACCACGTTGATTAGTTCTGGTCACACATGACTTCTACATACTGCAAGGCAGCCTGCAAAAGATATTTGTGACCGGTAAAAAAATGGCTGAGATGGCAACCCTACATGTTAACTAACTTTCAGCATCCGAATTCACTACTTTCGACACTAGCCGATTTTATACTACTTCACAAGCCATCCCACATTCATTTCTATTTGCTCACTGCTGCATTGTCTGTGGAACTTCGTCTTGCATTAAACCACCTTATATTAGAACCCACTTTGTGTATAGGGTTCCTTTTGCAGCTTATACAGCCCTGTTGCATTTTGAGTTGCATTTTTTACACCCCCTATTCTCATTTGTGTCTAATTATTTCACTATTAAATCTTTGTTCCGACGCTTCACATTATAAGTAAGTTATTAATTTATTCTTATTCACCTTTTCTATCATTTTTTTTAAGTATATTATTTCTTATTATACACATTAATCTGTGTTGGGGTTATAGGTCATCCTTGCGCAGGGCTTTATCCATTCCTTCTTTGTACAGGTGGTCATACACTGCAGACTCCACAGCCGAAGCTTTCTCCTAGTTCAGTCACTTTCTTGCAATTTGGCTAGTACAAGGTAGAGATCATTTTAAATATTTTTTTAATTCCCTACATTCACAGTAAAAACCATGTGTAGGTAGGTGATACAGTCCCTTTAAGGTTGCAGCTATTTATATACCATCAACACTTAAACTTCCCAATCTCCCTTTATACTTGGGATATATCCCATCATATGATCACTACACTTCTCCATTACATACTCCCGATGGGACAGGCCTTGTTACCAGTGCTGTGTTTACCGCGAGGCATCCTAGGTGGATGCCTAGGGGTGCAAATTTTGGGGGGCGGCAGCGCCCCCCAGCCCTGAAAGAAAAAAAAAGAAAAGAAAAAAAATCTGTCCCTTTAAAAAAAAAAAAGCCCGCGCTTGCAGGCAGAGAAAATTCTGTGCTGCCTGTTCGGCTCCCCGTGCAATGTGAAACGGAAGTGCCGACAGTCACGTGACCGGCGTGCTGACGTCATATGCGCACCGGGTCACGTGACCTGTCGGCACAACCGCCTGAGAGCAGAACAGGCAGCATGAAGGAGACCATGCTGTCTGCCACTAGCCACCAGGGAAAGGTAAGTGCTGGGTAGATGGTGGGGATTTGGGCAAATTGGCTGTGGGATATTAAATGCAAATAACACTGGCATATTATTGGGCAAATTGGCTGTGGGATATTAAATGGCAAATAACACTGGCATATTAAATGGCAAATAACACTGGCATATTATTGGGCAAATTGGCTGGGGCATATTAAATGGCAAAAAACACTGGCATATTATTGGGCAAATTAGCAGGGGCATATTAAATGGCAAATAACACTGGCATATTATTGGGCAAATTGTCAGGGGCATATTAATGGAAAATGATACTGGCATATTATTGGGCAAATTATCTGGGGAATATTAATGGCAAATAATACTGGCATATTATTGGGCAAATTATCTGGGGAATATTAATGGCAAATAATATTGGCAATGTGCATGTAAATGGGGTGATGGGGCATGTCCTTGGTGTGCAACGTGGGTTATGGGTCATGTCGTGGGTGTGCATCGTGGGCAGGGGGGTGCCCAAAATCTGTCTGCCTAGGGCAGCACAAAACCAAGATACACCACTGCTTGTTACCCCAATTCACATCATTACGATTATTAGGTCCCACATTCTGACTGACTGCATTGCACCAGCTACATCAGGTTTGCAGTGTGTAAACCCATCTTGTGGCTGTAAACATCCAATTCTGGGTTACCCCTGAGAAGTGGCACAGCATTTTGAAAGTTTTTCTTCAGCTGAAGAAGCAAAAGTTACATTTTTCTTTTTGGTGAAACTTTAATTTTATGAAAGCTTTAAAGTCTGAGAATGGTCATATGTCAAATTGATTGTATCTGTGGACAATCTGTATTTCTGCAGGTGAGTTGACTAAACTATGCCTTGTACAGGGATAAACCTGGTGAACTCCTCCCGCAAGAAGAACAGGTTCACCATCATTGGATTTAATAATGTATATCTGATATTGACAGAAGTATTGGAAGACTAGCCACATTAAGGGGACTGTATGACCTAAAACATTGCGTATATTTTAAAGCCAGTGAATAAAAAATAATTGAAAATAAACTATACATTGTGTTGGAATGCCAAAACCTAAATTTGGAGAAAACTCTATTTTTAAATGTGACTGTGGAGTCTACTGTTTATGACATCAGCTGTGGCTTGATATGCAAATGACACATTTCCCATTAAAAAGCAGTTCATTTGCATATCAAGCCATAGGTGATGTCATAAACAGGAGATTCCACTGACACAATTAAAACACATTTTTCTCCTAATTTAGGAACTTGCTTGCAATTTTGCCAGCACAATGTATAGATCATTTTCAATCATTTTGTATTCTCTATATTCACAGTACAAGCAATGTGTAGGTGATACAGTCCCTTTAGAGGGACTGTATCACCTAAACATTGCCTTTTCTGTGCATGAAAAGAATAAAAAAAAATGATCTATACATTGCGCTAGCAAAAACTGTAAGCAAGTTCCTAAATTAGGAGAAAAATGTGTTTTAATTGTGTCTGTGGAGTCTCCTGTTTATGACATCACCTGTGGCTTTATTTCCCATTGGACACTAGTTAATTTGCATATCAAGCCACAGGTGATGTCATAAGAAGGAAACAGACACAAACACATTTTTGTTCTAATCTAGCCATTTACTTGCAATTGTGTTACACCACAACATGTAAATCCTTGTTTAATGATCTACATTCACAGCATAAGCAATGTTGAGGTGATCCAGTGCCCTTAATAAGAAGTCTCCTTCTGTCATTGAATAGTAGACACTCCCTGTTATAGCTTAACCTTGAGTAACCGCTTCAGCTGATTACCATGTCTTCCCCTCTCCCTTGGTGTTATATTTCAGTCCTCAGCTGATCGGTGCACAGAGGTGGGAGCCTCACACACACATCTCATTGGTTGCACTATTCATATTGCATGGAGAACGGGCGCCCTTGTCTGTGTTTGGTCTGTGCAGGAGGTGGGTACCGATTCTCAATGCTGATTGGATGAGCCAGGATTGCACAGGGTTTCTTTTGTCTTCCGTGCAGGGGAATCTTTACAAAGTGGCACCGTTTTAATACTAGGCCTGGAATCACCATTATAACAGCTGGCAGGCTCTGGTTACATAGTATTGCTATATCTATATATATCTATATATATTGTATGTGTATTGACTCTTTGTAACAAAACAGCACACAATACACTTTTCATAGCTGTGCATTTCAGATTTATTGTCATTACAAGAAAAAAAAAAAACACTTTTTATTAACTAAACTGTCAGCTATATAACAAGCAGATACAGTATTCTCCACCAGAACAACAACAAAATAACAAACAAACCTGATGGCTCTCAGGTACTCTCACTCACAACACACACAGTCAGCAACAAGAAGTCTTGTCATATGTCAAATAACAGTCTGTTTTCATTAATGAAGCATCCCATAATACCCCACCAGCCCCTTAATCCATTAATAGTATAGTGCCAAACGTTAAACACCTTGTGCACAATAGCAATGTGTCAGTATCATATTTGCTATAACATTATATATTGTTCCCCATGTCAGGAGCACAGCTTTCATTATAAATGATGCTTTCTCCTTAGCTGCCTTACATGCAATCAAGCAAGCAGTCAGGGCTGGGATTATTTGCATGCATGTGAATGGACAGGGTGGTGATGCCTGTTCCAAGACACACACACACACACATACATACATGTGTACGCCCCGCCTGCTGCCTCTCTCTAGCAATCGATCCTCACACTCAGGCGGGTAGGAACCTTTAGCTGCACGGAACGTTCAGCCACCGTCCCCGACTAACCGAGAGGGTGCACGTTAACCATGGCAGCAGGAGCAGCGCGATCCGGGGTGAAGGTCAGTACCGGGGATTAGATATTAGAGTATGGGGCCCGGAGATACTTGTATCAACATTCCGCTGGCTGAGCATTATGGGAACTGTAGTCCTCAGTAGATGGAGAGATAAGCGGTCAGAGGGGCAGGATCCAAGTCTGGGGATTGCTGTTAGGTACAATGATGGAAACAGATGATCAAAGGAGGAGCTTTCTGGAAAATAAATGATAATAGTCATAATATTAATTAAAATAAAATCGCATTTATTATAATGAGGGTAAATAGGAGTTATAGTAAATGATAAGGGGTGATGAATTTGACATGCTGAGTATATTTGTCTAGTATAGTGCATTTTATTATAAGTATTATAAAGCCTACACCATCACTAAACACATATTCCTAAGCAGAGATGTTTCTGATTTTACTGTAGAAATAATATTTCTCTCCGCTCTCAGCCTGTCGTGTACATTTCATTTAGTTCTAAATGTTAAAAAAAAAAAATAATCACAATATATGAGAATATATTTAGAAACTGAACCTTTTTCTTATGTGCATGTAAATAAATATATATTACACTGCTGCTTTCCATTTGTATTATTATCCCAGCTACTGTACATTGTTGTTAAACATTTGCCACGCTATCAAATGATCATCTGGAAGTTGCACCAGTAGTTAAGGTTTTTTTTTTTACATCTTGTAACTAGCTGAAGTTTGAAATTGTAGTTCAATGACAATTGCAGTGTCACTCCTGAGAGTAACAAATTAATTAATAAATTTAGGGTCTGTAACTCCTTGACTGTTAGACAGAGGAACAACTTTTTCCATTTAGTTACCTCTCTTTGAATCCTTATGGTACTAAAACTAGGTAGGTGTCTGGAGTAATATTTTTAGAAGCCAGTGGGTGTTATTACTCAATGGGCCAATGATGCTAAAATGGACTTTTGTGAAAATGAATAATTTGACATATTAAGACGTTTGTGCGTTTTGCAAAATACATTTCTATAGATTGCAATAAAAATCTCGGACTCTACCCTAACATCCCATCTGAGGTGTATATGCAGTGAGTATTGTAGGCCATTTTTACGTCTACTTGTATTTTAGCAATCCCCTTTATAAAGGAAGTTGCTAGTGCTATAAGTAAGTGTGTCTTGCAAATGGTCTGCTGATCCAAAAGTATTATACAGTGCAATACTCCCCATTATTTTACATGCACTTAAAGTAGTTTGAAGTATAGCTGAGTGGGAGAATTTTTCCACCTCTGCTACTTTGGCTTTAATGTTTGCAGTTTACTCTTCAATAAATAAAGCCCTATATACTTCCATGTTCTTTAATGACACATGGGCACTAACTTGAAGTACTGTAATTATGTTTATTAAAGCTACACTATCATAAATTCCTCTAGTATTATGTTGTGTTTCCTTTTAGCTAGCAGTTTTTAACACCCAACAAAACCAGACTACAGGATGAAGGTTAAGTAACCCAAGGTCAAATTTGTGTCTAACCCTCAAATGTTCATGTTTATTCTTCTTGGTGTTAAATTCAGATAGTTAACTATTTTGGTATGCAATTTACACATTGCATACCTGTAACTCTCAGGGTTGGACAGTCATAATGAATGCTAGATAATACCTGATAGATCTCTATCTATCTATCTCAAAATTAAAACATTGAGTTGAAAGGGTCCTTCCATTGGTAGACAGGGTTCCTTATTTATTACTCTCACAAGCTGGCTCCGGGAACAGGTCTCTGTCTGAAACGAGGCAGTCTTCTGGAGACTGCTTAGAACTCTTCCAATAACCAATCACAGCGATCATATGCCACCCCAAGAGGTTAAGCTGCAATGTAGAAATAAGTCATGGCCAGAGGCGTATTTACCCTGAACGATAGTTGTGTACCGAACAGACGGCACCCAAACCCGAAATAGAGCTGAGAGGCCAACGGCAGCATGAATTTGGTATCAGAGTGATTGATTCTGTGATGCGGAATTCATTCTGCCTTCGGCCTCTCGGCTCTAGTTCGAATATTTTTGATGCGCACACACAAAGGATACGCCATTGGCCATGGCCATGTCTACTAGAGGCCATACAGGACTTCTGGCAATGTAAGGGATTTCACGCATTACAAGTAAACCCAACGTGCAGACCTTACCTGCTGTGATTAGGGTTGCCACCTTTTCTTCAGAAAAATACCGGCCTTGGTACTGTCTCCATAGACTTAACATTGGCCCGATGCCAATTTTTTTTTTTACCGGCCTGCCGGTAAAATACCAACCAGGTGGCAACCCTAGCTGTGATATACCTAATACAATTCCAGAATTCCAGCACCAATCAGTCTCAACACGTTTCACATTCATTACATTCACTTTGTACATGATCATTATTTTGTAGTTCATGTACCAGAGTCCAAGAGAGAAGTGTCTACAAAAAATGATAAAAAAAGTCATATTTAGTTCAACATGAAGAGGTGGTGAATACTTAAAACCAGAGCGTTACCAATACAGGAACCAACCTAGCTGAAATGTAACTTACATGTAGTCCTAGGTAAAACAATAAAAAATAAAAAAATAAAAATTCTGGATTTTAGAAGCCATTACTCCCTGGCTCCTGGAACTTGTCTGGACTCCCCAAACCAGCAGCACTCTCATTAATAGCAGATTAAGGTAACTGAGCCAAACTGGGAGCAGGTATTCATCTGGAAGCATAAAGGTCATAGCACACACATTCAACATTACTACTTTGCTTCCTTAGGTTATTCCTGCACTGTAACCTGTCAAACAATGTTTATACCTCCACTAGCAACCATTGCTATTTAATGGTAAATGTGTGACACCAGGCCAGCCATTACTATTGTGTTAAAGACGTGTATTCTTGTTTGGAGGGGAAACTGGTTGCTTGGGTAATTCAACACCAATTCTGGCTGTTTTTAAAGTGCCACTAACCCCTTTTCCCCCCCACTTGTGCTTCTAATATCAGCCAATATTGAAGCACAAGTGAAAATAAACATGTTACCCAGCGATCAGATGTTGTTCTGACATGTAGCGGCCGTTCTGAATTCCACTGTGTAAATTATTCCACCAGCAAGTGTAGAGAGGGACAGGTGGTAACATGGGATTAACAGACAGCTGGACGAAGTCTAGAATCACATTAACTGATAGGAGTAATAGGAAGTTCAACGGTTTTCTGCAAAATAAACAGGACAGGCCTTAAAGTGAACTTGTCCTCCACAAGGCCCGTGGATGACAAGTTCACGTACATGTACGAATATGTTCTTAAAGGCAAACTGTAGAAAAAAAATACCTTTTAATTAAAACATTGTATCAAGTGTAGGTTATTTATAAAGAAATTATTTAATGAAAGTATACAAGCCTCTTTTTTTTTTTTCTTTCCGTCAAATAATTCTCTCAGGGGGCAGACATGTTGTTTAGAATGTTGGGTCAGATCTTCACTCACCTTGGTTCAGATGAACAAAGATCTGACCCATCTGACCAAAGATTCTAAACAAAATGTCTGCCTCCTGGTAGAGCTAAATGGGGTAAAGATGGTTCAATAATTCAATAAGGTTCTTTATTTGTATTCTTTCATTAAAGCATTTCTATATAAAATGCCTACACTTTATGCAATATTTCAATTAAACAACTTAATTTTTTGCTACAGTTGTCCTTTGAAGGACAATTAAATGTTTTTTTTAAACCCTTGCTTCCCTTGGAAGCATCATGGCTACGGCTGTTACTGACAGTCTCTCATTCCTAATGCAAAGTTCTCTCTCTCTGTACTATCTTTTAAATAGGTTGAGCAAGTGCAAATCTAACAGTACGGCACGTAGATGTTTTCTTATAGTGATTGAAATGCACTTAATTTTAAAAAAAAAATACTTTTCTTTTGGGACCGTTCTTTATTAAAAGCTTACTTTTTATGGTCCGGTTGAACTATGACGTAATATCTAACAAGTCGTGAAGAGTCTAACACTACTAATATTCGTATTAAAAAGGCCAGGAAAATGTCATTTTTGATTGATCCTTTCTGCATTCCACTGACATCGATGGGTAGCTTGCCAGCTAGGTGTGGGGCTTATTCCACACTCTGCACTGCCATCATAAAACGAGTACTGACACATTCAGAAAGGGCACAATATTTTGGGAAGAGTGAAAGTGAGAGCTGATGAAGTAATGAGCATGTAGGGTAGGGGTAGGCAACCCTTCTCGCTCACCGACCAGAATTAAGTCTGTACGGTTATGGTGGGCCGCATTCATATTACGCTGGGGTGCGGCACTTTGGAGGGTGAGAGTCGTCGCTACCGGGCATGCACGATCGTGCTTTTACGCAAATGGGCAACGCTACTACACATGCACACAAGTCTCTGCATGGGCAGTACGCATTCTCCTGTGTCCATGACAGGGGTACCAGTCCTTTTGTTAATCTTACCACCCCATGGAAAAGGCAGCGAGACCGTATGATAGACCTGCTTTGGCAGCAGCTGTCAGATTACTAAACTGAACGCTTGTGACGTCATGTGCCGGCATTCAGCGTGTTACACTGCGCATTCTCGAGTGAAGTGAAACATAGAAACATAGAATGTGTCGGCAGATAAGAACCATTCGGTCCATCTAGTCGGCCCAATTTTTCTGAATACTTGTATTAGTCCCCCGTTCCCTGTCTTATAGCTAGGATAGCCTTGTGTCTATCCCACGCATGCTTAAAATCCTTGACTGTGTTTACCTCTACCACTTCTGCTGGAAGGCTATTCCATACATCCACTACCCTCTCAGTAAAGTAATACTTCCTGAAAGAAACTTGCGTTTGTTCCCTGGAGCCACCACTGCCCAACATCCACTATACTACCAGGGTAAGCAAGTAAGCTGACTGAATTACTATAAAGGAGGGTGTTGGACGCCACTGGTGCACAACTTAGTTGTGGTAAAGGTAAAAGGGGAACTGGCATTCATTGCCGAAATCCATGCAGCCATACAGTGACAAGCTGTTTTGAGGGGGGTAAATATTACACTACTAAGCTATTTTGGGCGCAGAGATGGCACTGGCAAGCTGCTTGGGGACTGCCACCTATGCACAGTGCTTTGCACAAGCAGCATTGAGTTTAAACTAATGTATGTTTACATACACAGTCTAAACGGACACAAATTGTCACGTTTGACGTCATGGAGGCGTTCGGGCACGGCGCGATTTGGAGAAATGTAGCCGGTGTTCGCTTTAAGCACCTGCTACATTTCCCCTGTCAGACTGAGGCCACTCAAAGTGGCCTCAGATGACAGGTGGGATCCCATGGCAAGTGCCTGCAGCGGGATCCGAAAACAGCTCATCGCGGGGAGCCGCGATGAGCTGTTTAACACAGGACGTACTATGCCGTCCTAACGACTTTAAGGCACTTAAAGTCAGGACGGCATAGTACGTCCTAACGTCGGGAAGGGGTTAAACGGATTATTTTTATTGCCTGCTCCCTTCAGTGAAGATTGATTCACATCTTACTGCAAGTATCAGTTACACTTATTCCTTTATTCATTTTACTTACAATTTCATGTGAATTTAATTCTTCTATCAGGTACTCTATTTTTATTTTTTCCTCCTTATTTCAAAGTGACTTTTTATCCTCGTTAGTTCTAATTGCTGCTGCTTCTGTGGGAAGTCATCTTAAAGAGACCACTACGTATTAATTCTGCAGTTGTGTTCCAAGCATTACGTTTCCTTCAGAGGAATCCTGACGCCTATACAGCTAATGTAGTAATATACGTTACCCAGCGATCAGATGTTGTTCTGACATGTAGCGGCCGTTCTACATTCCACTGTGTAAATTATTCCACCCAAGTGGGACCGGTGGTAACATGGGATTAACAGACAGCTGGATTAGTATAGAAACTGATGAAAGGAGTAATAGGAAGGAAGTTCAAAGGTCCTCTGCAAAATAAACAGGACAGGTCTTAGTGATCCTGTCCTCCACAAAGCCTGTGGACGACAGGTTCACATTCAGGTAGGTATATGCTCTTAAAGGACAATTAACCTTTAACCCCTTAATGATATGACCTTTTGACCTTGTCTTTCCCTTAGTCACATGGGCTGTTTTGACATTTCTGGGGTGTTTGTGTTTAGCTGTAATTTTCTTCTTTCTCACATACTCTACCCACACAAATTATATATTTGTTTTTATCGCCATAAGTAGGGCTTTCGTTAGATACCAATGTGTTCATCATATCTTATAATTTACTATAAAAAAAAATCATAAAATATGGTGAAAAAATAAAAAAAAACACTTTTTCGAACTGTGACCTAAAAAATTATTTACAAAAATACAATCATTAAAAAAGACCCCGTCTAAATAGCTTCTAAATTTTGTCCTGAGTTTAGAAATATGCTTGCTTCCATGTTTTTAAAAAATTTTTTTTGCGGGGTATCGGGCAGAAACCAAAAATAGTGTGTGTGTGGGGGGGGGGGGGGGGGGTTACACCTACAGTGACCTTTTGGCAATAGCCAGCACTAAAATGTCCTATCTGGGGCACCCACGATAGCCCCACGGAGCGATTGTGGGGGCCATATTGACGGAGCAGTATGCTCCATCAATATGGCTATGCCCATAGAGGCAGCCAAGCAACATTTCAATGTTTAACCCCTTGGCGACACAGGACGGACTAGGTCCGTCCTGTGTGCCGAGGCGTTAGTGACACAGGACGGACCTAGTCCGTCCTGTGTCAAAACGAGCACTGAAAGCGGAGTTTTTCCGCTTTCAGTGCTCAAGCCGCATTGTAACGATGCTTCCGTGTGGAAGCATCGTACAATGCTAAAAAAAATGCCCGTCGGCATTTCGATCGCTCCGGAGAGCGATCGAAATGCCGGTTTTAAAGGCACAGTGTCTTTAAAACGCGGGCATTTCAAAAATGAGCATAGGAAGCGAATCTTTCGCTTCCTATGCTCAGAAAGTGTTTCTGATTGCCTCGCAAGTCGAGGCAATCAGAAATACAAAAAAAAAATGCACGATCTTGGTCACTGAGTGACCAAGATGGCGCTGCCCTTCTAAGGGCAAGAGCACAGGAGGCAGGAAGTACCTGCTTCCTGTGCTCTCTGGCTGTTACACGATTGCCTCTTCACAGAGGCAATCAGTGACTGCCAGGCACACTGACAGGCAGTGGGGATGCTCTCCTGAACATCCCCACTGACTGGTCAGATCAATATTAACTCTATATTGATCTGACCAGTTGTGATCTGCCTCCCTCTCCTCACATTTTTTTTAGTGAGGGAGAGAGACAGATCAAAGTAAGAAAAGTAAGTAAAAGTTAAAAAAAAACAATAAATACACAACACACAAATAATAAAACAATAAAACATTTTTTATTAAAGCAATTCCCTGCGTTTAACCCCTTCCCTGCCACTGATCTTGCATAAGCAGTGATCGATTTATTTTTGCTGTTTGTGCATTTTTTAGGGGTTAATTTTTTTTGTACTCTAATTTATTACAGTACTAAAAAGGCTCTTCTAAGAGTTATTAACCCCTTATTTGCCGTCGATCACTGCTTACGCAATGATATTGACGCCAAAGCAATTTTTATCTGTCTGCATATTTTTATTTTTTTTACACATACCCGCAAGGGATTACATGAAAAGTAAAAATATTTGAGATTTTTTTTTTAAGCTGCCTGAGCGCATAGCGATCAGTAACAGCGAATTAGTGGCAAAGGCGGTTTGGTGATTTCTCAATTAAGCTCACCATTCGCCCTGGTCAGATCAAAATTAATCGGATCAATATTCACAAATATTGATCTGCCTCCCTCTCCTCACTTACATTTTTGTGACGGAAAGAGACAGATCAGTATTAGTGATATAAAATAACATTTTATAAAATTGTCAGGTTTTATGAAAGTCTTTCACTGTGTATTAACCCCTTCCCTGCCATTCATCACTGTGTAAGCAGTAATCTTGCACAGCAACAGTATGTTTTGCTGTCTGCACTGTTTTATGGATTAATTTCTATGTACTGTAATGTATTACAGTACTAGATAGGCTCTTCTAAGAGCTATTAACCCCTTCTTTGCTCGAGATCACTGCTTACGCACTGATTCTGAGGCCGCGGACTCAGGGTTCGATTTTGACCCTATTCAGCTTTCTGATACATCATCTAGCAATGTATCGGTGGCTGCTGAGCCCTTGCCACAAGTAGTGATGGGGGTCTACCGATAAAAAAATATATGGTTTGGTGGGGGTAAATTACATTGGCTGGCTTCAAAGATATATCCCATAAAGGACACGGACGCAGGTTTTCTGCACGTCAGAATTCCAAGTTGGAAAACCAAAAAGCGCACCTCTCAAATGTGGCCTTTTAACCCACAAATAACCTAACCAACCTATACATGGGGGGTATCCCTGTACTCAGGAGATGTTGCTGAACACATATTGAGGTGTTGTTTGGCACTGACATATAACAGGATCTGTGAATTCATGCCCAAAGTACAATGTATGTGAAAAAAAATTACTACCCCAAACATTGACATAGGCTGGTAGTATAATTAGTGCATGGAAAGTGTTAAAATACTACCATTTGAAATACCCTAGGGTGTCTAGTTTAAAAAAATATATGGTTTTGTGGGGTAGAATACACTTTCTGGCTTCAAAAATGTCCCAAATGGGACATGGGCACAAGTTTTCTGCATGTCAGAATTCCAAGTTGGAAAACCAAAATGCGCACCCCCTAAATGTGGCCTTTTAGCCCCAAAACAAACCAACAAACCTATGCATGGGTGGTATCCCTGTACTCAGGAGATGTTGCTGAACACACATTGAGGTGTTATTTGGAAATACCCCTTCACATTTTAAGGTAATGTTTACCTAAATTGCAATATATGTGAAAAATTAAAAAAAAAGATTTTTTGCAGCAAACTTTGGCATAGATTGGTGGTAAAATGGCTACATGAAATGTGTCAAAATACCCCAAGTTAAATGCCCTGAGTTGTCTAGTTTTCAAAAATATGTACATGTTGGGGGTCATTCATGGATTTAGTACAGAAATCAGTGTTACAATGTCACTATCGCTAATTTTGAAAGAAAGGATTTTAAAATAGCTTTGCACCACTTATAGTTCTGGCCCTGTAACATGAATAAAAAAGCACAAAAACATAAAAACATGGGCTATTTCTGAACTCAGGACATATATTAGAAACTTTTTAGCAGTGTTTTTTTGTTGTCTCTTGTACATGAGTATACGATTTTTCAAATAAAAGTCATAAAAAAATTATTTTTTCAATTTTTTTGCCATATTTTATTATTTTTTTTACATCAAATTATATGCTATTATCAAAATAATGGTATCAAAAGAAAGCCCTTCTTATAACGATAAAAACGATATATAGTTTGTGCGGGTACACTAAATGAGACAGAAATAAATTACAGCAAAACACAAACACCTCAGAAATGTTAAAACAGCCCATGTCACCAAGCGTCGGACAAGCCAAAAAAGTCATGTCACTAAGGCAGGGCTCGACAAACCCCAGGCGCCAGGTCGCCATGGCGACCAGGAAATTAGACCTGGCGCCTGGGTGCTGTCAGCCTCATGGTCCCCTTGCCGCTGCCATCCGATTTTTCCGCAGCGCGAGGGGGTAATGTGCCGATGGCACAGACTGCAAGCTCCGCCCCCTCGCGCAACGCGTGTCTGAGTACCGGGTATCGTCACTTGACATCCTGGCACTCAGCACGCCGACCAACGGAGATCAGCAGCAGCATGAATGTCCCCCTTCCCTGCAGTGAGGTAAAGCATCAAGAAGAAACCCCCAAGAAAAGACTGTGTTAGGTGGGTGTGTGTTTGTATGTATTGTAAAGTAGGTGTGTGTGAGGTGTTTGTATATATGTGTATATGTAAAGCAGGTGTGTGTGAGGTGTTTGTATATATGTGTATATGTAAAGCAGGTGTGTGTGAGGTGTTTGTGTATATGTAAAGTAGGTGTGTGTGAGGTGTTTGGATATATGTGTATATGTAAAGCAGGTGTGTGTGAGGTGTTTGTATATATGTGTATATGTAAAGTAGTTGTGTGTGTGTGTGAGGTGTTTGGATATATGTGTATATGTAAAGTAGGTGTGTGTGAGGTGTTTGGATATATGTGTATATGTAAAGCAGGTGTGTGTGAGGTGTTTGTATATATGTGTATATGTAAAGTAGTTGTGTGTGTGAGGTGTTTGGATATATGTGTATATGTAAAGTAGGTGTGTGTGAGGTGTTTGGATATATGTGTATATGTAAAGTAGGTGTGTTTGGATATATGTGAAGTAGGCGTGTGTGTTTATGAATTGTGTTTATGTTTGCGTGATTGTCTGGCTGCTAAAAAAAATTTCTGGCTCCTAAAATCAAATTAAATTTGTCAAGCCCTGCACTAAGGGGTTAAAAAAAAAAAAAAAAGGTTTTTTTTTTTAATTAGCTGAAAACTAGTATTATGTTAGATTCGCCTATAGGGTTAAATGTAAATAGTTTTTTGCATAAGGGATAGTGTTAAAATTCGCAAAAAATACATAAAAATATAGAAACATGCATGTTTCTGAACTCGGGACAACATTAAGAAACTATTTAGACAAGGTCTTTTTTAATGATTGTATTTGTGTAAATTATATTTTAGATCAAATTTAGAAAAAGTGTTTTTTTTCATCATATTTTATGATTTTTCTTTGTAGTAAATTATAAGATATGATGAACATAATGGTATCTAATGAAAGCCCTTCTTATGACGATAAAAACAACATATAATTTGTGTAGGTACAGTATGTGAGAAAGAAGAAAATTACAGCTAAACACAAACACCCCAGAAATGTCAAAACAGCCATTGTCGCCAAGGGAAAGTCAAGGTAAAAATGTCTTGTCACTAAAGGGTTAAAAGTCCTGGGACATGTTTTGTTTAACCCTTGCTTCCTTGAAAACAAGGTTTAATGTTCCTTTAAGTTTGTCAAGACCTAGATTATGCAGTGACTGACAATAGAGGGTTGTAGTCAATGGAGTATATTTGATGCAACTTCTTGTTACTAGTGGGGTACTTCGGGGATCTGTACTTGGACCCAATATCTTTAACATTTGTATTAGTGATATTGCAGAAGGCCTTGTTGGTAAGTTGTGTCTTTTTGCTGATGATAAAAAGATTTGCAGCCGGGTTGATGTTCATGGAGGGATAAGCCAAATGGCAAATGATTTAGCTAAACTAGAAAAATGGTCAGAGCTGCGGCAACAGACATTTAATGTGGACAAGTGCAAGAAAATGAGGATTTTCTTTTATTATTACCCCTAAATCCCAATTCTGAGGAATGGGATTTAGGGGTAATAATTTCAGGGGACTAGGGTTAGCATTTTTTCTTCTTCAGTGTAATGTTGCTCACTGCTGGTTACTGGACAGAGCCATATTGGAAGAGCATGCTCCTCCTCAATATGGCACCTGCAGTCACCCGGATATCGCTGTGCCCTGATGGGCATGATGCCTCGATGCGCATGGGGAGAAGGGGTAGTGGCCAAAAGCACACTCAGAGACTTAAGTACTGGCATGTAGCGTTTCACTACATTAAAACTTAGGACGTATATATATTTATATATATATATATATATATATATATATATATATATATATAATGTCCACATGGGTTATGGGTTAAAGGACAACTAAACTTTTTTTAAACTCTTGCTTCCATTAAGGTAGCAAGGTTTATAAACCTGTCCTGCTGATCTGGAGTAAACCCAACAGGTATCTTAATAGTTACACACTGGTTTACTCTATCCTGTGTTTCTCAGCTGAGACACGGTAGGTCTGGAAGGTAGTGGATGATGCATGGAATAGCCTTCCAGCACAAGCGGTAGAGGTTAATACAATGAAGGAGTTTAAGCATATATAAGATAAGGCCAAGGACTAATGAAAGTATTCAGATTATTGGACAGATTAGATGGGCCCGATGGCTCTTATCTGCCGACATATACCGATATCCATATAGATTGCTGCCATCTAGTGGTAAAAGATACTTGCTGCAGATATTGTTAAACAATAGGGTCTACTCAATAAAGAGAGAACTGCAGGGAATTGAGATGAGAATTTCAAACTTTAGGCCAATATATCCAAGTTGGAAAAATTCTCCAATGCAGCTGAATGGGATATTGACTAAGTCAAATTCGGCACCCGAGTTCGACTTATGAAAAAAAAAAAAAACAAGTTTCAATCTTCCCCGTTGACGGTAATGGGAGACAAAATGATAAAAGATGTATTTGAGTCAAACTCTGGTTCATTATCGCAGTGATAACGTGCCCTGGAAGTCAGCCTCATTTTGAGGTTGAGCAAACCTCCCAACTCTTGCACCCGGCATATCGGGATTCTGAGGGAGGAGCTTTGGAGGTTGAGTGTTGGCGCTACCGCAAATGTGCGTAGGGACTGTCCTTCTAACTTGCAGCGTTACTGAGCACGGCCAGTAACCAGTCTCCGGTATCCCTGACACTGTTGAATTTAATTATATACGGCAGGATTGCACTTAAAAGTTCCCCTGAGCTCTACCTCCCTCCCTCCTAAAATGCAACACCAGGATTACCTCCCAAAATTGTGAATGTCCATCGCAAATAGCAAGGGGCTGAATCAGCTTCTGTGAGCCAGTGGGTGCGATTGTCCTCAAGTACCATTCTATTGTGTACTATAGATACATCCATTTGCGCCAACGAAAATATTGTTTATACTGTTAAAGTAGGAAATAAGAAATAGTCAAAAAAGATCTATACACTTCGTTAACAGAATTGCAAGAAAAAAATGCATAAATGAAGGACTTTTTAAAAAAAAAATATGCCTGGCATGTCCTGCTCATGACATCATCTGTGGCTTGATATGCAAATGAGCTACTGTACTAAGAAGCCACAGGTGACTCCACAGACACATTTTTCTTGATCTATGCATTGGCATACTTTCCTGCTAACCCAATGTATAGGTAATTTTTGATCATTTTTTTGTATTCTCTGCATTCATAGTGTAAACAAGGTTTACATAGCAGATACCATTTAAGTGCAGTGGACGTGTTTGCAGTCTTCATGCTTTCCATCGCAGCCCTGAACTATGCGTTTCCTATAAGCTTCTCTTTTAGCAAGGTATGGATGTGATTCCCTGATCGAATGTCTGCTACAGAGCAGCTGTTTCTGTTCAAGGTGCCATCACACTGATAGCTAGGGTTGCCACCTGGCCGGTATTTTACCGGCAGGCGGGTAAAAAATTGGCATCAGGCCAATGTTAAGTCTATGGAGACAGTACCAAGGCCGGTATTTTTTTTGAAGAAAAGGTGGCAACCCTACTGATAGCTGTTACATTAGGGTGTTTGCACAGCTCTGACAAATTGCTTTTGATCTTCCCTCTACGAACACAAATACAGCTGGAATTATCATTATATCGCTGCTTCTTGTAATAGTCATTGTCCAGTTACCTTAGTTTAGATGGATATTCTATCTATATATTAAATTACTGTTTTATTTGTAGCATGCATTTCTGTTGAATGAAAAGCAGGCTTCTGGTAGGTGTCTCAATACCCTACACATGTTTTGTAGATTACTTTTAATGTTCTTGTAAGGTTAAGTGACCAGCAATTTTCCGGCCCATTCCAATCCCTAATGTAACTCTTTGTCCCCCATAGGGTTGCCACCTTTTCTTCCAAAAAAAAAATACCGGCCTTGGTACTGTCTCCATAAACTTAACATTGGCCTGATGCCAATTTTTTTTACCGGCCAGGTGGCAACCCTAGTCCCCCACTTGATTGCAAGCTCTCCGTGCACTATGTGTCTGTCTCTGTATGGTAATATGCTCTGCGTCATATTAATACATGTCAGTGCACTGTAAAGAAATAGTGAATAATCATGAATTATTTGTAGTAGAGTCAATCCTTTTCAACCTTCTCTAGACCTATTTGGCCATCCTGATATTTTTTCTAGGAGCAAATTAAGCTCCATAGAAATCAATGAACAATAAACCTAGCTAAATATAGAAGCTCCCTATTTGTAAATATACTTCTCGCATACAAGATTGTATTAGGCGATACAGTCCCTTTAAATAAATGACCGTATTTAGAATAATAAAATGCTTTTGGGATTTTTTTTATGCCTTCATATTAGATTTTTATTGAAGCATTATTTCTAATGTCGGACTCCATTTATTAAATGTTTTTCTTTCGAAACCTGTCCTCAAATATCCCCAATAGAGCAGGTTTAAGGGACTACCCCACTGTGTTAAAATGGAGATGTCTATAAAACCCTATCTGTCGGGATGGTTTGAGGACTGGTTTGGTGTATAATTCCTCTCCTATCCACTGAATATGAACATACCTTATTGTGTTATACTGACCCTAAAGTCTTCTTCTGTCTCGGTGCAATCTGTCACTCCATCGGGATTAACCCCCTCTTTCCTGAACTTGGTAGGTTTGCCTAAATTAATACACTTTACACAATAATGCACACATAGCTTGTCTAGTACCATCTGGAGGACCAGTGTGGCTAGACACCACATTATATATTCCTGAATTTCACATAAAATATTATATATATATATATATATATATATATATAAATATATATAATATTTTATTATTTACATTTTTTTGTATAACCAAAATTCTCCTAGGTCTGTGGCATTAACATCTTAAATAACTTACCTCCTTATGTTCCTTAAATCTTCTTTTATAATGTATACAAGACTATAGGTGACCAATTACGGGTGAAGGATCTTTTTCATCAGGTGCCCAGCTTGTAAAAATCTAATATTCTCCTAAGAGTGCTCTGTATAAGCTGTTGGGTCATTGCAAGCTCTTCTGTTTGCTGTATTCCAGACAGATATATGACTATAGTTCAGTCTTGCATGCTCTGGTTAATCACAACCCCCTCTCCAGGATCACAGAGCATACATGTCCTATCTCTTTGAATTCTGGACTCTGGACCCAGAGTAAAGTATCAACATAGCCTACTGGCTGATTGGTTGGAAAGGGGGGACAGTCCCATTACAGCCCACCTTGAAGGAGGGCCCTGTATACCAGGGGCAGCTTCTCACGCCACTATTTTAGCTGAGGTCTGCAGAAATACTAATGAGAACCTACTTGCCTTTTGTACCCTCTATGGCAGTCATACAAAACCTTGCTGTGCTGCCAGAATGACAATTAAAGCTGTTTAATGGTACTGCTTTTAATCCCTTCCTGGAAAATCGGCCTAAATCACTTTTTTACAGCGGTTATCCGGTCTTGGGGAGATAAGGGTTAAATTCATGTTCGCCAAGGTGTTCTCCCCCCTTGTTACACATTAATAGCTACTCTGTATATAGTGATTACCAGTCTTATATCGTTTTTCTAAAGTTGTAAGGGACAGAACCGTGATGACTAACCTTGGCACTGCTGACTGATCTCACATCATCCTTTTATGTAGGTTACCCATAAACGATTGATCAGAGTTTGTATTGAAAAACATACATATATAAAGTACAGTAAATTGGCTCTTCCTAGCTAGACCACAAAGCAATATTTCTATTATTTACTAGTAAAAGAAGGTTTTAAAAACCCCAAACAGACCCCTAAAGCACATCCTGTGCTGTACATTAGTAGAAAAGCAATGTAAAAAAACAATAAATAAACAAGTGACAAATTATTTTGCTAGGTCATATACCTTACTAATTAACTGCTTTCACCAGCCCATCGCTGCTATGTCTGTAGGTGTTAAAAATCCCAATCACTTTTGAAGTGTGACCTGTTTCTTCTCCTGTGACATCTCTACACATATTTCGATCCCTCGATGCTCTTCTCTTTTGACACATCTGTATCGAGACAATAGGCTCTATGCAATGACACGAGCTATCATTTTTCACAACCAAGCAAATTAACTTATATTTAATTAAAATATGGCATCGAATGTAGATGTTTTAAATAGAATGTAATTTTAATGTAAGAATACAAATAAAGTACCTCTTGTTGAGTCCCCCCCCCCCCCCCCCCGTCTATCTCTATCGAAGGCGGACATGTTGTTTAGAATCTTGGGTCAGATCTTTATTCATCTAGCTGAGGTACTAGCAAGAGGTACTTTTATTTCTATTCTTACATTAAAATTACAAAGTACATTATTTGTATTCTTTAATGAATGGATTTCTGTATAAACCATCTGTACTTGATGCAGTCTCTCAATTACACTTTATTATTATTATTATCATTTTGGCCATCGTTGTTATTTTAAAGCATGTTTCGTAACTACCTACAGAGATTTAGTGTAGCCTACTTGAAAATCTAGCCAAAAATGTTTTAGGTGACCTTCAACCTGTCTCCAAATCCTAGAACTTCCTTGACGCTTCAAATAAAAATTTGGCAGAGCATGACTGACGTATAACACAACCCATATACTGATCTCCGTATACCTTGTTTTTTTCCAACGATTGCTAACTTATGGCACAACAGAAGCAGTGACTTATGGTGTTCAGGATACACAACCAGCCATACAATCGGTTGTTAATACAGTAAAGGAATGTCATCATGACAGGAAATACATCTACCCTGGACATAAGATGTGGACTCGGCAAGGCTCGGGGTTTTAGAGAAAGTAGAAGATTGAGCCACTCTAGTAGACGACTAGAGTGGGTGAATGGTTCATTGAAGATCTAGCCTTGGCCACTCTGGGATTAATACCGGGTACCCAGCGTGTAATTCTTTAGCTGTTAAAGGAGCAGGCAACCCTCATTTTATTTGATTGGCTATGTGATTGGCCTTAGGTTCAAATATCCCCTTGACAATGCCCTCTTTCATGAATAAAGCTCTATATATTGTTATCTTGTCTGTACATCTAAACCGCTCTTTTTTTGTAGGTTTTGGGCAGACAGATCCTTTCTGCTCCGCGGACTTTGTCATGTATGTCCTGGCGAGCTGGAAGCACCATCTTCAAGGTAAGAACCCTTTCAGAAGGGTAACTTGTATATGTAGCCTTGTGACTTGGGCCATGACCACAGGTAATCAATTTACTATAGCAGCTGAATGATCGGAGCAGTCCAACCAGATCCTACCGGTTCAACCAGAGGTTTAGACAGATTCAGGACTGCAGGTTCCGCCATGGTTAACTTGACTTTTCATCTTTCCGAGGGTGATATAATGAGTACCATTAAGTTAATTCTAATATCCGCAAGACATATTTCCAGAATTAGAGAACGTTTCAATGCGATCTATTCCGAAAACAACCTTGACTTAACAACAACAACCAACGTGGATAAATACAGGAGATGGAAACATTTGTACACCTCTAGTGCAGGGGTAGGCAACCTTTCGGCGCTGCCGATGTTGTGGACTACATTTCCCTTGATGCTTTGCCAGCATTACGGCAGGAAGAGCATTATGGGAGATGGCGTGCCAAAGGTTTCCAACCTCTGGTCTGGTGACTAGATTTCACTGTATCCGTCTTGGTGGGTGATCTTCCAACGCTGTTAGATTCTTAATGTAACCGTAAACCACCTGCAAGGTAAGAGCTTTAGGAGTATTTCTCATTTACAAGGTTTCATCCTAAGAAATAAATATCGGTAAGAAGATCTTATTTCAGCATTTAGTCCCATTAATATAGTTATTTTTAATTAAACTGATATATTACAAATCAGTTTAAAAAAAAAAAATTAATATAGATAGAAACATAGAATGTGTCGGCAGATAAGAACCATTCGGTCCATCTAGTCTGCCCAATTTTTTTTGAATACTTTTTATTAGTCCCCCGTTCCCGGTCTTATAGCTAGGATAGCCCTGTGTCTATCCCATGCATGCTTAAAATCCTTGACTGTGTTTACCTCTACCACTTCTGCTGGAAGGCTTTTCCATACATCCACTACCCTCTCAGTAAAGTAATACTTCCTAATATTACTTTTAAATCGTTGCACCTCTAATTTAAGACTATGTCTTCTAGTTGTGGTAGTTTTTCTTCTTTTAAATATACTCTCTTCCTTTACTGTGTTGATTCCCTTTATGTATTTAAATGTTTCTATCATATCCCCCCTGTTACGTATTTCCTCCAAGCTATACATGTTAAGATGCTTTAACCTGGATATAGGCAGTGTCAGAGGAGTTAACCCCTGGATGGCTATACAGATCAAGGCAATGTGACAGGAGTTAACCCATTGGGTGGCTAGGCTGATCTAGGCTGTGTCAGAGGAGTTAATCCCTTTATCCACACACTCACAGGCAATGACAGTCAGTCTGTCACACACACTCTCACTCACACTGACATACACACACTCTCACTCACACTGACATACACACACACTCACTCACACTGACATACACACACACTCACTCACACTGACATACACACACTCTCACTCACACTGACATACACACACTCTCACTCACACTGACATACACACACACTCACTCACACTGACATACACACTCACTCACTGACGTATACACTCACTGACATACACACAGTCAGTTTTTAACTTACCTGCTGCAGGCATCTCTTTGCTTTGAGCTCTTTGTGTGAAGGAGGGACTAAGCCAATCACGGGAGGCTTCTGAGTAGAGAGGTCTCACCTGATTGGCTCAGACCTCCTTCTGTCAAGCTCCCACTGGACACAGGAAAAGAGAAATACTGCTGCATGGAGCAGCAAAGTGCCGCCTCTGCCAGGGTGCCGCCTGGGGCAGCTGCCCCATTAAAGGGCCGGCCCTGCATCCAGCCAGTTTAATTTCCGAAATGAAATGCTGCTGTCACACACATTTTTATTACTCATTTTACTGTCATATAAATGTTTTCATTGTATTTTTATTAATATCATTTTTTATTTTTGCTGTACAATGGCTTATTTTCTGCTGACCATTACAACAAAAACATCCAGTTTCTTTTCGTTCTTTTGAACTCAGGCATCTGACTTGCAAATTGAACTGAACAAGCATCCCAAGGAGAAGCCAGATGTTGGCAGTTTGGTGTTTGGAAAAACATTTACCGATCACATGCTGACAATAGAATGGAGCAACGAGAAGGGATGGGAAAAACCCCAAATCAAACCTTTTCAGAACCTTTCCCTCCATCCCGCTACCTCTTCGCTGCACTACTCCATAGAGGTGAGTGTAAGGGAGACTGGTTACGAAATCTGGAAACTGATCCCATTACCAAGACTGTCCCGACCAACCTAACACTAAAGACACATCCTTAGATCCCCAAAAATGCTAGAAATTCCATAGTGCGGTAAACAATTCGCTCTTAATATATTTCACCCGTGTTTTTTTTTTTTCTAAATAAGTGGTCAGACTAACATGATTTAAAGGATTTTTCTTTTTACCGTTGGTCATTCATGAGGTTGGATTGCATCAAACAAGCATCTTTTAGATTGTCAATATAGAAGATGGAAAATAATGAAAAATGATCTATAAATTGTGTGAGCAGAATTGGTAGCGAATGCAATAAATGAGAAAAAGGTTGTGTTTAAAATGTGTCTGGGGCGTTACTGGTGTATGACATCACCTGTGACGTGATATGTAAATAGACTACTTTTAAAGGGACATGTGTAAGTTGCATGTTAAGCCACAAAGTAATGTCATCAAGTTCAAAAAGCGTTTTTTTGTAAAGTGGCCTTTTTTATTTAACTTTTTTCCCCCACGTAGTACAGAAGCACACATGAAAAAGTAGTTGCATGAGGATAAACTGGCATGTACTTTTGACACATCCATGGGATATCGGCAACCATAACAAGGACTTGTCTTCTATTCCCATTAAAAAAAATGAGGTTCTCTTTGTGCACCGGGAGAGAGAGTGAGAGACCCCCACACAATTCAGACCCCGATCAGATGAGCGAGGCAAGCCCCCGCTCTGATTTGGCTGAGCACCTTGTCTGCGTGCACCATTTTCACGTGAGCTCTGCCTCAGCTGAGAGGCGGAGCTATAAAGATACCCTGCACTCATAAAATGGATATTGTTGGAAAAACTGCTAGAGCAAAACATCCTTGCATAGATCTTTATGGGTAATTACTCTTGAGATTTTTTGTCTTGTCTCCAAATGTTCTTACATTCTGTAATATACAATATCTTACCATTTTCTTTGCTTATTTAGCTCTTTGAGGGCATGAAAGGTTACCGAGGGGAGGATAACAGAGTTCGTCTTTTCCGACCCATGATGAACATGGAGAGAATGCACCGGACAGCACTAAGGGCCTGTCTACCTGTAAGTATCTCTTATGAATGACAACCTTTACTCCCTTGGCAGGGAACCTGACCAAACCATTGCTTACGTTAACAGGACTGTGGTTTAGAGCCGATGGGGGGGGGGGCGAAATGCGTGAGGGATTTTTTTTCCTGTCAGTTATTCCTGTCCCGCATTTTTTTTAAAACTTTTGATTTATTGAAGCACCAGATTATTGCATCGTTCTGTGACAGCAAACGTTTTAAAGAAAGTTAAAACTTTTAACGTCAATATGGCGACTAGACTGTCCCTTTAACTTGAAATCATACCCTTTCTGTTCCATTTTATTTATTTTTATTGAATAATGCTTCTTTCTTTCGCTCTGTAATCTGGCAGAAGTCTGGCTCCACTTATGGGGTAATAATTAAAAAAAAAACACCCCACTGAGAGGCTTAATAATAATCTCTGGAGCCTTTTCCATTTTCCCCTGACTTCACCAATCAGGCCTCTCGGCAGCGTGTAGCTTCGACTTTTCCTAATAACATTCTTTGTTGGCGTGTAGTTCTCACTGTCTCTCCGGATATATAAGATTGATCGTACTTCATTACTTTATCCCAGTCGTTCGACAAAGCAGAGTTTCTGGAGTGTCTGAGAAAACTGATTGAAGTCGACCAGGACTGGGCACCACATTCTAACACTGCCAGTCTCTACATACGCCCGACCTTTATCAGTACAGAGGTAGGTGGGGTTATTCATATCTCTATTTATTCCATTACATGGGCCAAGAATTCTCTGCTTAGCCACCATTCAGGTAAATATGATCTTGCTCCCTTTTTAAGATCAGTAATTCAGACGCCATGCTTGCTGAGCCGGCAAGCCCTGTAAATATATTGCCCTATGAGAATGACTATTTACTTGGGTGAAGGTGCACTTATTCGAATCTGTTTCTCTTCTCCATTTAACTTGCCTTTTAACATTCAAGACTGAGCGCGTTTTTAAAGCACAATTGATGGCATAAAATTAAATGAAGTCCTTTTAAACAGAACTGCTTTAATTAAAGAATACAAATAAAGTCCTGTTTTGCTTGTATTGCTCTATCATGGGGCGGCCATCTTGTTTCAGATGAGGGAAGATCTGACACCAGACTCTAAGCAACATGTCTGCCCCCTGACACACAAAAATGTACTTTATTTGTAATCTTTCATTAAATATTAATATGTTTCTATTTAAAAAGCCTACACTTGATGTAATGTTTCAATTAAAAACATAATTTTTTTGCTACATAAAGCTTCGGTTGGCAATGATTATTAAACACTTGTGAAATGTTCTATGTTTGCTGGTAATGACCCCGTCACCTTTAAATCTAGTACTCCATGTGGCGGTCTCCTTCATGTCTATTCCTTCCCTCATGTGGTGAGGTAGAGTCTCCTACATTCCCAGTTGAAAGGATAAAACATAGACCTTTTAACCTCCAAAGCCTGAACCCTAGCGATATAGTGGTCTGTCCTGTGATCAATGCAAGAAGAGCTGCACTTGTACGTTGCTTGTCAATGTTCTAGCCGTCAGTGTGTCTGGGAATCCATTGGATTAATTGCTTGACCTCTCAGTAATTATGCAATATCTAGTTAGCTTTCAAGCCTTCCAGTTATGGCTTTATTCATTAAAGAGAGAGAGAGGGGAATTGAAAAAAGAATTTCAAACTTAAATTACAACTGTCATGCCATAATTGACTCAAATGAACGAATAAGCCTTAATATATAAGCCGTGCCATTTATTTATATATATATATATATATATATATATATATATATAACCTATAAAATGTTTCAGTTATGTTACCTTTTAGAAGGGACTGCTGCACACATAATGGCTGCCATCTTGCCTCTTAGCTTGGATCTCTGACACAAACACCCTGCAGTCTCATCTCTCGGCTGCTCCCCCAAATTCAGTACTGCCCGCCTTGTCCTCCCCTCACATTGCACAGCTTGTCCTCCCCTCACATTGCCGAGAGTTGAGTGGATTTTACAGAGTCACTTTGATTTTGATGAATACATACATTTTTATAAGTTTGAGTTGGTCCTTTAACATGAGATTTAATCAGCCATCTTGATGTACTTTATTTACACTTCCTGTTTATTGGAAGATCTTCTGTGTCGCTTCACCTTTATGGCATTTACTGCACAAATCATTAATGTATTTGGCGTAGAGAGATCCTAGTTTATTTATGTATAGAGATAATCACTTATCATTTTTCTGTCTTCATATTTTTAAGCCTTCCCTTGGAGTCTCGAAGGCGAATCACGCATTACTCTATGTCATTGTTTCACCCGTGGGACCATACTTTCCAAGTGGTGGCTTTAGTCCAGTTTCGCTTTTGGCCGACCCGAAGTATGTGCGAGCCTGGATCGGGGGCGTAGGGAATTACAAACTCGGTGGGTAAGTAATAAAGGTCTTCTTCCAGGATACTACTGAGAATAGGAAACGGTTCAGAAAGTAAATAAGCATACCATTAAATGTCGCTCAGAAATATTAAGCCACAGGTGCTAACACAATGTATATAATTTTCAATCATTTTATATTCTCACATTAAAAACAAAGTTTATATTCAAAATATTTTTTTATTATTTATCAATAGAAGGCGTATATAAAAACAAAATAAACAATTACAAACAATGAACATGTAGCAAGTGTTAGATCAGTATACAATATCAAAAAGTAATCTAAAACATATAATCTCAGTCAAACTAATTATATATATCACAATATGCCATGGCAAGAGGACCTTTTAAGCGAACTCCTATATTGAATGTTCAAATTCAGGACGGCACTCACCCGTAATTATCCCCTATTGGAAACCTAAGTAGCTATATATATATCCCAAATATCTATCTAGGACATTTGATGTTTTTGTTTCTGCCAATCCATATAATACCCTTTTTCCATTAAACACTGAGTTCCAATCTGATTTTCAACGTTGGACGAGTTCTTTCCAGAAAAACTGTGTCTACCTGCAACCCCCTATGCGTTTCGCACTTTACACTAGCGCTAGTTTATAGTACGAAACGGGTAGGATGTATTTGGTCTGCACCGAATGGTGAATTAATCTGAAGATTTAAAACCCTTTACGTTTGGAGTTGCTTTATTTTCCAGTTCATCATTATTTTTCCATTGCCTGGCAATAATAATTAATATTTGTGTCACCAAATATATTTATCTTTAGATGAGATGGTTCAGGTCAAAATGGTATAGTGCTTTTTTGTATTGCATGGGAACCATGCTACCTGTGAAATCCAATATTACACCAAAAGCCCTAAGCCATACATTTTCTGCTTTCTCACATGACCACCACATATATGATAGTTCTCCATGCTCTCTAAGACATCTCCAGCATAGAGGATCATTAGTGATGTTGACAATAAGGCCGTCTATGCATGATTTCGAAATATAATTCCTGCAAAGAAAGCGATTTAAAATAATTACAACTTTCTCACCAATCCTCCTTATCTATACGATTTTCCAAATCTCTTTCCCATGGTTCCAGTGAATTCATTTACCTAAGGTGACCAATTTGCTAACAGATCATACCATAATCCTAAATTCCTCATAGATCTAGCATCCTGCAATTTGTCCAACTGAGTTTAATTTCCTGTTGTTTATTTTAAATAATTGTTTGTAATTATAGAGAAATTATCTAATTCTAGAGAAATTCTTTCTAAACTGTAGAACATTTTTACATGTATAAAACTATTCTAAGACCTTTATTCTGGATACATTGTGGCAATCTCATATCCCAAATATTATATTCCAGCACCTCTAGTGTGACATTTATCCATCATGTGCGTTCTAGATGTAATATATTTTTTGATTCTTTCTGATTATACCATAGCAATAATTAAAGATTTCTCACTCCAGCCCACTCTTGTTCTATAGTATACCTCTCTTCCTTTTTTAGCAGATTTTACTTGGTTACTTACATAGTCACATAGTAGTATAGGTTGAAAAAAGCCTGGCGTCGATCAAACATACAAAAACCATAAACCCCCAATAGGTGACGTGCAGTAAAAACAATGTTTAAAATATTCTGTGGTTAAAGATGAAACAATCTGAATGGACAGTTTTTTTCTCTCTCTCTCAATAGAGCTCTGCATTATTGAGCATTGTGTAAAGTCATGTATTATTTGCTTATGTAGGAACTATGGGCCAACAATCTATGTGCAAAATGAGGCTGCCAAGGAAGGATGTCAACAGGTGCTGTGGCTTTATGGGGATGACCACCAGGTGACAGAAGCTGGGACAATGAACTTCTTTCTACATTGGATCAACGAGCAGGGAGGTGAGTCCCACAAATACAAAGGCAGTTTGAGCGCTGACCTGACACAGGTGTATGACTGTTGTTTCACCGCGGCGGTGTAAGCGCTGACAGTTCAGAGCTTTCAAATACAGCAATAAACCCCCCTAAAACTAACCCCTGACCCCAATATTAACCTTAAAACTAACCCCTGACCCCAATATTAACCTTAAAACTAACCCCTGACCCCAATACCAACCCTAAACTAACTCCTGACCCCAATACTAACCCCAAAACTAACCCCTGACCACAATACTAACCCTAAAACTTACTCCTGACCCCAATACTAACAGTAAAACTAACCCCGGACCCCAGTATTAACCTTAAAACTAACCACTGACCCCAATACTAACCCTAAAACTTACCCCTGACCCCAATACTAACCTTAAAACTAACCCCTGACCCCAATACTAACCTTAAAACTAACCCCTGACCCCAATACTAACCTTAAAACTAACCCCTGACCCCAATACTAACCCTAAAACTAACCCCTGACCCCAATACCAACCCTAAACTAACTCCTGACCCCAATACTAACCCTAAAACTAACCCCAGACCACAATACTAACCCTAAAACTAACCCCGGACCCCAGTACTAACCTTAAAACTAACCACTGACCCCAATACTAACCCTAAAACTTACCCCTGACCCCAATACTAACCTTAAAACTAACCCCTGACCCCAATACTAACCTTAAAACTGACCCCAATACTAACCTTAAAACTAACCCCTGACCCCAATACTAACCTTAAAACTAACCCCTCACCCCAATACTAACCCTAAAACTAACCCCTGACCCCAATACTAACCATAAAACTAACCCCTGACCCCAATACTAACCCTAAAACTAAGCTCTCACCCCAATACTAACCTTAAAACTAACCCCTGACCCCAATACTAACCTTGAACCCCAATAGTATCCCCAAACGACAATCGTCACCCCTAATACTAAGCCATAATTCTAACCCAGAACCGTAATTCTAACCCAGAACCGTAATACTAACCTAGAACCATATTACTAACCACTAATAGTAACCCCGAGCCGTAATACTAATCCTAAGCCCTAATATTAACCCCTCTAATAAGTACCTAACCTTCTGTACATTCTGCGTGGAAGCAGCCGCGATGTATATATTGTACATACTATAGTACTGGATATAGGTGATGAGAATGTATGATTTGTAGGATTGTCATGGGTTTTGTTTAATTTCTTTAGTAAGTATAAAAATAAGTAATAAATCAATTATTGTGAAATTCGTTTATTTTCACTATTCAGAGAATGAGCTCCTGACTCCACCCCTCAGTGGTTTAATTCTTCCTGGGGTGACCAGGCAAAGTTTGCTTGAACTAGCGAGGCAGTGGGTAAGTAAAGCCGGCTTGTTTGAGGCCTTAATGAAAATGTACAGCAGATGGCAGTGTTTGTTGATGGAGTAACCGTTTTAGTTTTCTGCCTACGTTTTTGACAAGTCCTCCAGGAATAAAAAAAAAATCATTTTTTAATTGAAGACTAAACTTTCTTTTCATAGCACAAGTGAAAGGTTAGTTGCCCCTATTATGAGGATGAACTGGAGTGTAATTTAGATAGTACAGGCCAGTTTATCCTCTTCCATAGGATGCAGGCAGCTGTCTGGTCGGCGACCGGCTCTTCTAGCGCAGAGAGAGACCCTCTTTTTTGCATGGAATCGGCAGGGGGGGACCTTAACTAGTTCCCCCCTGATCCCATGCAAAACATGAGGGTCTCGTGCTACACTAGCAGCGTGAGACCGCTGCATTCTGCAGACCTCGATCAGGTGGAGTGTGACGAGCCTCCCGCTCTGATTGGCTGTGCGCGCGTTGATACTGCCAGTGCGCAACAGCAAGGAACTGCTATGCCTCAGCTGTGTGACACAGCAGAGAGTAAACCCATGCGTATCTACTACGATAAATGGCAGGTTTACTTCAGACCCGCAGGACACATTTTTGAACCCTTGCTTCCTTCAAACAGATTAGTGGTCCTTTTTAAAGTAAAAAAAAATACTTTAATTTCAGCCTTTGGAATTTTTAGGTAACGTGCATGGTCCTTATCTGTTGCCGGTTTGTAAATCTCTACCGAGGATAATATTTAAAATACAGAGTGTAATGTACAAAGAGGAGCACTGCCTGATCTCCCACATGCATTTTAGATCTGATCATCGGATACTCCCCAAAAAGGCTGCTCTCCTCGAACCTTCCCATTTGTGCCCACAAGTCTTTAATGCATATTAACTAACCACTTAGTGGTCACAATTTCCCACAATGCACTTTTACTGCTACCACCTACTCTAGCTTTTCCATGACATTGTGTCTCCTCTAGATGGTGCTCATGAGCAGGGCTCTCTACCCTATGTACGGGATTGTCTCTGCTTATCTAATGTGGCATCAGTGTCATTGCCTAAATGATCTGGTGCTACAGCCCAAGGTTTAATTGGTAAACCACTAAAGTGTGGTGCTCAGGATCCACTGGATCATGATGTGATTAACAAGATCTCATGCACTGCTACTAAACCTCTGCTTCAAAGTGCAAGGCAGATCAGCGTCCACGATAGCGGCATTATAACTGGGATATATTACGGTATAAAGAGAGACTCGGCACTAAATAAAACTCTAGAAACACATACAATATATGACATTTATTCAATGCCAAATAGAAAGATTTATGAATGGTTTTACATGCTGAGTTTTACTCAGTCACAGATATATTTGCTGACCATACATCAAATACATAATTAAAAACACCAAACACCGTTAAAACACGCCCACCTGCTGAGGAAGACTACCGAAACATGTCCTTTGGGGTGTTTGAAGTGGAACAGGGCAATTTTCGTTTTTCTATGTGATTGTTCATATCTGGCCATCTATGTGATCAGCCGCTATGTCTGTGATTGAGTGATACTAAATATTGCCTTTTCTTATGTAAAACCATTCATAAATCTTTCTATTTGGCATTTAATAAAGTTATTTCATATATATGTGTTTCATGAGTTTTGTTTAGCACAGTCTCTCTTTATAATATCCCTGTCTCTCTTTTGCGGTGGTGCAGATCACCATCTGCACCGTTATTCAGTCTACCAGCATCAAGAAGAGCAGACCCGTCAAAGGGAGGTCTGTGAAGAGCAGGAAGGAGAAGAGAGACCGCTTAGTTCACTCTATGAGAACTAGCTGCCGCTCAAACTGCCATAAGTAACAAACTCCGCCTCCTGTAGATAAAGCCCCTCCCCCGAGCTTACTGCTCCTGTACAAAGATATCGGAGTTCAAACCTCACCTTGGCAGGTTCGATTCTAAGTGGGATAGCCTCATCTTTCCGATGTGGAAAAAATGAGTACCATTAAATTGGGTAACATTCCTTGATTTTGGGCAATTGTAACATCCCCGGGAGATTATCTCAGTTTTCCATTCCTGGTTGGCTATTTTTTTTGTAATTATTTATATTATTTTTACTTCTGTAATTTATTTTAAAAGGTTGAATGATATCCCCTACATGAAAAAAATATCAAGCTGCGCTTGCAACACGATAAACTAAGTAATCCTGTTTTTTTCTTTTTTCCGCAAGGGGGAATTTAAAGTTTCTGAACGTACGATTACTATGCCTGACCTCATTAAAGGACTGCAAGAAAACCGGGTAAAGGAAGTATTTGGAGCAGGGACTGCCTGTGTAGTGTGTCCAGTAAACCGCATTCTCTATGAAGGAAAGGTGAGCATTGCCATTAATTATTCTCTTACACAATGTTGAATAAATCTCTGTTTCTCTTTACGTGTGTGTATCTACAGTGTATCCGTACTTTTACATCTGGGTTAACTTTGCCCCCACTTTCTTTAGAGTACTTTTTTTCCCCCCCAGGTAAGTTTGGCTTCAATCTGAAATCCACATTCATTTTACCTCTGATTCCATCTGGCAGACTTGGTTTTAAATCATGCTGTTTTCTGCCTAGAGTTCTCTGTATGCGAACATAGAATGTGTCGGCAGATAAGAACCATTCGGTCCATCTAGTCTGCCCAATTTTTCGGAATACTTTTATTAGTCCCCCGTTCCCGGTCTTATAGCTAGGATAGCCTTGTGTCTATCCCACGCATCAACAGACTTGTTTCTGGTTGTTTTTTTCAGAGTTACCACATACCCACCATGGAGAATGGGGCAGCCATGGCGAAGAGGTTCAATACGTCACTCACTGACATACAGGTAGGTCTACTCAGGTTTGAAAGATTTAGGAATTCTGGAAAATCTGAAAGGGTCACTTTGTTTATTTGTTAAATTGGTTGAAAACCCAGAATTAACACAAACCACTTCTAAAACATGCATGTAATGGACACCAAGAGAGTGATGCATCCAGGGCCGGCCTTAAGTGTCCCGGAGCCCTGTGTGGGCGTCCCCCGTGCCCCCCCCCCTTTCTCTTTCACCCCCCTATGTATTGGTCCCTTTCCTCTTCCTTGCCATGTCTGTCTCTCTCTAACTCCCCCATACCTGTTTTCTCTCTCTCTCCCTCTGTTCTTTCTCTCTCTCCCTCTGTTCTTTCTCTCTCTCCCTCTGTTCTGTCTCTCTCTCCCCCTGTTCTGTCTCTCGCCCCCCCTCCCCGCGTTCTGTGTCTCTCTCTCCCCCCTCCCCCTTTTCTGTCTCTCTCCCCCTCCCCCTGTTCTGTCTCTCTTTCTCCCCCCTCCCCTTCCTTTGCTTGTAAATGTGGATCCAGGGAGGGAGCGGCGCTAACCGACTGAGCGGTCTAGTTCCGCCCCCACCCTGTGAAGCAAAGCAGCGTCTGCTTCACAGGCAGCAAGAGAAAGTGCTGCACGGTTCCCCATGCTTAATGCAAGCTCCCCATGCTTAATGCAAGCATGGGGAGCCGAGCAGCACTATCTCTTGCTGCCCGCGGCTCCCTGTGAAGCAGAGCTACACCTCTCAGCCGGTTAGCTCCGCCCCCTCCCCGGATCCAGCAGAAGGCTGGTGAGGGTGGATCTTTTGATCTCCCCAATCCAGTGTCTCTACCGGCTTTTTTTTTTTTTTAGCTGGCAGGCGGGCGCCCCCTGGGGTGTTGCTCGCACAGGTCGCACACCCCTAAGGCCAGCCATGGATGCATCTTGCCCATTCAGAGTACGTGGGACACTCTACTGATCACCACTGGATGGACAGAGTCCCAATCGAGTTACAGACACTGGTAGCTCTGCTTCAGTTTTCTCTCAGAATAATGACAAGGACATGGGTCCTTCAGTTCAGCAATATGAGCACACTTTAATGGACTAACACATTTAAATATATTAGTACCACATCTTCATAAAATTAGATTTAACAATGAAACATAAACGGATTCACTTCTATACAGTGGAAAACATAATTAAATTTGGTGCCAGAGTTGCTATCAGAACTGACTAACGGACTGAGCGACCAATCCCCTGCAAGTGTGAGTGGCCTTGAGACATACCCGCGGCAACAGTCATTGGATCATGGCCCTTAAACTAGCGACCAATTGCCAGTAACATAGGGAATGTGTAGAGTGGGAGGACCACTGCTCAGGCAGCCCTTTGAATGAGCACCAAAAATGGGAAGAGTACAAAATAGTGACCAATCAGAATTGCGCTTACAATTCATAAGGGACTGAGGAGGTCAAAGGGAAGGCATTAGGTTGGCCACCTGGCTGGTAATTTTATTGGAGCCGCGCGGCTGCAGGGCAGTGCACAACACTTCCCTCACAGACACGGACCTGCACCGGGAGACTGCAACAAGGAGGTAAGTACTGGGGAAGGGGGGAGGAGGTTTGCTATATCCTGGCATATTAAGTGGCAATATCCTGGCAATAATTGGCAATACCCTGGCATATGAATTGGCTATACCCTGGCATATTAATTGGCAATACCCTGGCATATTAATTGGCAATACCCTGGCATATTAATTGGCTATATCCTGGCATATTAATTGGCTATATCCTGGCATATTAATTGGCTATATCCTGGCATATTAATTGGCTATATCCTGGCATAGTAATTGGCAATATCCTGGCATATTAAGTGGCAAAAGAGTGGCAAAATCCTGGCATATTAAAATGGGAAAAGAATGGCATATTGAGGGGCAAAATACTGTAATATTAAATGGCAAAATACTGGCATACTGAGGGGCAAAATACTGGCATACTGAGGGCAAAATACTGACTTATTGAGTGGCAAAATATTACTGGCATATTGAGTGGCAAAATATTACTGGCATATTGACCAACTGCTCCTAACCACCCTCCATATTACACTAGACCGGGATAACATGCTTGTGAGGGTAGGTGGGGCGAGTGGGAGATATTGTCGAGGGGTTGGGAGAGTTTGTGAGAGAGAGAGTGACAGTCTGTGAGAGAGTGAGTAAAAGTCTGTGTGTGAGCAAGAGAGACCGTCTGTGTATGAGAAACTGCTTGTTTTTGTGTGCGGTAGACAGAGTGTGTGTGTGTGTGTGTGTGTGAGACAGTGTGTGCGAGAAAGCTTGTTTGCGAGTGTGAGAGCTTGTGTGTGTATATGATATACAAAAAACATATATATATATATATATATATATATTATATATATAAACACACGCTTCTCACTGGCATGATATACAAATAATAAATATCATTTCAGTGATAATCCGCCCCCTTTGTGGCTCCACCCCTCATGGCCCCTCCCTCTTGTAGCTCCGCCCACACACGGCCGGTATTTTTTTGAGGAAAAGGTTGCAACCCTAGAAGGCATTGGCAGTAACCATAATGTGGATGGTTGGCGCTTGGTGGGTTTGTCCATGGATTAATTATTTGTGTTCTAGCTGTAAGCTTCCTAACAGTGTTTGGGGACAGTGAAAGCTAGGTGGGATTAGCTAGAGAGGTGGGATTTGCAGTGAGAATGTACAACTCACTGCAAAGCTATTGAAGCAAATAAAGAAAATGCAATAACAAATGACAGGTTAGAGAATAAAATAAAAATGCAAATAGCAGAATATATACACAACAAACAAAGCGTGCGTGAGCCGAAGATGACAAAAGCTGGGCAAATGGTCCACACTTCCGGGTTAGCGGAGGATGTGTGCAACAGGAAAAGGGCACTGTGTGGATGCAGATTGAGAGTTCCTCCTTGAGAGTTCCACTACCTTCTGTGCACTTAAAATTGCAGAGTTCTGCAGAAAGGCTAATTCCACAGTAATAACTAGAATGTTAAAGGGGAGCCTATAATCCGGTGCAGAAGGGGAGTACATCTTTCTTCTCAGTGGATCGGCGATTACATTGTATGTAATGCTATGGGCTTTCTATAAACCGAAATAGAGTCCCCATTCATACGAATAGGTCAAGTGACCTATTCGTATGAATGGGGACACTCACCCACATTTTACTTCATTTTACTTCATTTTGCAGCCCTCTAGCCCTTTCCAAAAGTTTTTGTCCCCATTGACTTCTATGGGGTTCGGGGTCAAGTTCAAGCACGGACCCGGACATTTTTTCGAAGTTCGGCCGAACCCGAACATCCAGGTGTCCGCTCAACTCTAGTGATAAATGCAAAAATCAAACATCTCTAAACTCCACGACACAAGAAATTACAAACGGGTATTGGCCACCCAATGTTTGGGTAAAATCAGGAGTGGACAAGTGGGCTCCCTATTGTGTTCAAAATCAGATAGAATTATTACATGTTGAGTGGATGAGAGGGTATCACTAGGTAAACATACTTGTCATTTACAATATTGTTGGGATCTTGGTAATTTTAGAGTATTTATCAGCACATTTAGGATGGGGAGAAGTGGTTTTTCATTTGCATAATTTCAAAAATTCATAGGACTTTTAGAGTATATTGATATTTTGCAAACGGACCATCCGTGGGCTTTCAGACAGCTTGAAAATACAAGCATTTTGAAATGTAAAAATATCATAAAATATACTAATATTGTTATAAAATATAAATTCATGAATTTGAGATATATTGGTCAAATGAATCTTTGTGCAGTTGCACTGTAAAGGACACTGTAATTCTGACAGTGAGCACCAGTGGGCGCCATTGACCAAGGTTTCTTCTCAATGTTAGACTACATGTGGAGGCCGTGATGGTAATGTTAGAACTCGCTGGTATAAATGATTGACTCTGCATGGGTGAATTTTTCCAATTCTGTTACTTTCACCTTAAGTCTGAAATTCCCTTCTTAATTCTCTGCAATTTTCCACTTCATAAATAAAGCCCTTCTTGTACTTTTTTGTGTAAAGGCATTAAATGGCTTTATTTGATGCCATTTTCATCTTTATAAAGCAGAATTTACTGCAGTGTTTTTTTTTTTTTTAAATTGGCCATGCCCCTAGCTTATATTAATGATGTGGGTCAGTTCAGATAAGAGATACTCACCTCCCTGGCATCCGGCGGGGAAGCTCCTTCACGTAAACCTCCCGGGCGCTGTAAATGAAAAGCCAGCGGTCATGGGAAATGTAGTTCCCAGAGCACTGCGACGGGAGGGAGGGGCTACACGGGATGGAAAGATTATCTCGGCAGCACCGTGGAGCAGGTACGTTCACCAGCTCCACTGCTGGAAATGATCTATATCACATAAATTCAATGTGACCAAGTTGCTTGAATTTAGGTAATGTAGATAATTTTCGAGCTGGTGCTGCCGAAATGATCAGTTATCCTTATGTATCCATTATCTGAAATGCTGCTGGTCCCAAGCATTTCGGATAAGGGGTAATTAAGGTATATTCCTTCACATGGAATCTGCCAATGCGTCCTCCAAGTTGCCATTCTCCCCCCAGACTTGCCAATGCGTCCTCCGACTTGCCATTCTCCCCCCAGACTTGCCAATGCGTCCTCCGACTTGCCATTCTCCCCCCAGACTTGCCAATGCGTCCTCCGACTTGCCATTCTCCCCCCAGACTTGCCAATGCGTCCTCCGACTTGCCATTCTCCCCCCAGACTTGCCAATGCGTCCTCCGACTTGCCATTCTCCCCCCAGACTTGCCAATGTGTCCTCCGACTTGCCAATCTCTCCCTAGACTTGCCAATGTGTCCTCAGATGTGCCCCAGATTTGTCTCTTGTTCCCAGCACTCCTCTTGCTGTCTAGTGGTGGCAGCTGGCGAATGTCTGTGCGCTGCCCGGTGCGCAGTCATCCTCTGATGCTTCCTGACACTTCCGTCGGGGATTCCAAGACTGAATGCCGGGAGGTCACGTGAGCCCGGCGTTTCATCTCAGAAGCTCCGGCAGAAGCTCCGGCACAGTGCACAGACATTTACTGGCTGCTTTCGAGAAGGATCCAGGTTACTTTTTTCCAAACAAAAATCAGGCCTTAAAGACCCATGTCCAATTTTTGTTGCTTGTACCCTAAGCATCTGTTTCTTTTAATCACGCTATCCGAATTGCTGCTATTTTCTTGCTAATAGCCTGAATAGACTTTACCTTAGCTCCGCCTACTTCTGTTACCAGGCACACAGGTGTATGCTCGTTGTTGGAAACAGCCTAGGCCTGAACAAGGCCCTGTTTGGTACTACCGATTCTTGTGGTATCAAATAGAAAATCTGATTGTTAAAAACGTCAAATGTTTTTAACAATCGCCAACCAGTGAACAAATACTTTGTATATCGTTTTAATCATATAATGAGCACTTAATTTTGTATAAATATGTAATCAATGATTGTTTTTGGTCTGTGCCGAATTTCCACAAATTTATGAAGATTTTGATATATTTGTTCTTGCATATCTGTTAATAAATTAAATTTAAAATAAAATAAAAATGAATTAGTGTTGTTAAATTTGTGGTGCTTCAGATAACTTTAAAGGGACCTGTCAACCCAAACATTGCTTATACTGCGAGCGTAAAAAAATGATCAATACATGAAATGCATGAAATAAGAGAAAAATATGGTGTAAATAAGTCTATACGTAATCTCTCCAGTGTTTGCCATCACAAAAGATGACAAGATTATTTTAGTTCCAGAAGAAAAGAATCCCAATGTACTTTATTCTCACATTTCAACTCTTCTTTCCTTGCAGTACGGGCGGACTCCCAGTGATTGGTCGTACGTCGTCTAGTTCTTCTGGACATGGGCCATATCCTCCATTCCAAAGCCTTACACTCCATAATCTGTTGGATTTTATTGGAAAGGGTTTTACTTTTTTTTATCATGGTTCTTCAAGCTGAAGTAAAGTAGAGGGGTCTACCTCAACTTTTCTAGCCCCTTCTCTTGAATGTGACGGGCCTGGATGTAATTTAAGGTGCAAAGTGGAACAGGAGATGATGATTCTTAGAGGAACCAGAAATGCAGTATATTATTGTAGAGTAGAAATGATAAAGAACGTTTGTGTGTTGTATACTTTGTGTTTCCAAGATGCTGTAAAAATGGACTCTTCCTGGATATGCACAACTGTTTGGAAGATATGTTCCTGTAACCCTCCCATAACACTGTATAGACCACTTTCAAATAGGAACCATGATTACCACTTAAAGGACAACTGTTGGCAAAAAAAATGGAGTTGTGTTTAAATGAAAGATTGGGTGTAGGTATTTTAAATAGAAATGCCTTGAAGGGGGGTTTCACCTAAACCATTGTTTTTACTTTGAATGTAGAGAATAAAACAGGATATTAAAATCATCTGTACAATGTGTTAGCAAAATAACCAGCACATGCCTAAATTATGAGAAAAGGTGTTTTAAATGGGTCTGCGGAGTCTCCAGGTTATGACATCATCTGTAACTTGATATGCAAATGAACTGGGTTTCAATGGGAAATGTGTAATTTGCATATCAATCCACAGATGATGTCATAATCGGGAGACTCCACAGACCCATTTAAAACACGTTTTCTCCTAATTTAGGCACTTGCTTGCAATTTTCTAAACACAATGTATAGATCATTTTCAATAATTTTGTATTCTCTAGTCCCAGTAGAAACCATGTTTAGGTGATACAGTGCATTTCTTACAAATCAATGACCTTACTGAGTCGCTTCTGCTTGTATAGCTCTATCGGGGGGCGGACATGTTGGGTCAAATGGGTCATGACCCAAGATTCTAAACATCTGCCTCCTGATAGAGGTATGCAAGCAGTGAAGGCTTTATTTGTGTTCTTTAATTATGGGATTTCTATTTCAAATTCCTAGACTTGCCACAATCTTTCAATTAAACAGAATTATTAAATTTTTTGCCTACGGTGGTCTTAGAAATATTGAAATATCCTATTCACAAATACATACTGCACAACATTTACCCCCTCAGGATTCAGCGAGGGCACCTGATGCTGCTTTATCCCACAACATTAAACGTCGGCCCCCCTGAAGCTAAGAAGTTAATGATGCCAAAAGCTTATATATTACACTCCCCTCTTCCTAGAAAGTTGAAGGTACACAGTGCAATGCCATGGGGCTGTCCCATATTTGTCGGGAAAGGACCTCTAAAATCAGGAGTATCCAGCACTTCTGAGACGATTAGCAACTATACAAATATTACAGAGGCAACTACAGGGGCTCAGAAACTATTCCATGGATTTGTTAGGAAAATTCCATGGATTTTTTTCCCCACCTGAAACGGGAACCTTGTTAAATGTTTATTTTCCAGGATTTTGAATTTACAACTAATCCTCCTGATGGATGCCATAACTACCTTTTTAAAATGTTTCCCTCCATGATCACTACCACTGTCCTTCGCCAATAGATTTGTGGGTGAAAGGCTAAAAAAAAAAAAAAGTAATAATAAATAAATATATAATAATCTCTGCTCTGTAATCCTGGCCAATAGGACAGGCTTTTTTTACAAAGTAACTTGCACAACAGAGTCATTCAAAAATAAACACCTTTTAAGCATTGTTTATATTCAAATATTGAGATCAACCAGGTTGGTCCCAGTTTGAACAGTTCATGAAGTCTCTTGAGTATAATGATCTAAGATTATGTTATCATAAAAAAGTGATAATTTGTAGTAATATGTAAACCTTCTGTTCAAGTGTTTTCCTATATAGTTTACTCAGGATGATTTACATGTCTGTGTTTCAGGGACCTGACTCCATTTTGGTTAAAGGGTCAGTTGAGGTAATAATAAAGAAGTTGCCCTAGTCTTGTTCTTGTGTTTTCATTAGCCTGTGTCTCTGTGACATCACACCCAGGTCTCCACCAGTAAGCACTGCCAACAATAGTGCCAGAATAGTGTTACGCCACAAGAGTAGCTGTTGGCTCCAATAAACAAAACCTTTTACTAGCTCCATGTCTATGCTTCATGTCCCTTTACACCAGGGCTGTCAACATAGGACCCTCTAGCTGCTCATGGCCCAGAACAATTCTTTGTCAGCTTAGAGGATGGCAAGGGAGTATGGGAAATATAATTCAACAGTTGGATGGTTGCAGTGTGACACCTCTACTGTCAACTATATATAATTAGGGTTGCCACATGGCCGGTATTTTACCGGCAGGCCAGTAAAAAATTGGCTTGACCACAATGTTAAGTCTATGGAGGAAGTACCAAGGCTGGTATTTTTTTGAAGAAAAGGTGGCAACCCTATATATAATAGTTGTAGGATTGAGACAGAGTCAATGGAACAAGAAGCTTACATCTATTAGGAGTCTACAATCACTTTATATGGACTGGATCACCTAAACATTGGTTTCCAGTATGTTTAGAGAATGAAAAATGATCTATACATTGTGTTAGCAAATGTGCCTGTGGAGTCTCCTGTTGATGACATCACCTATGGCTTGATATGCAAATGACACATTTCCCATTGGAAACCTGCTCATTTGCATATCAAGCCACAGCTGATGTCATAAGCAGGAGACTCCACAGGCACATTTAAAAACATATTTTTCTCCTAATTTAGGTATTTGCTTGCCAACGATAATTTTTTATTTTCTACATTCACAGTAAAACAATGTTTAGGGGATACAGTGCCTTTTAATCAGTTTATTGAAGCAGGAACAATTTGCAGAGTACATATGTGGCCTTTAAATGACCAAATTTCCCCCCAACTCCTAGATCAAGACCCTGATTGAATGATTAATATGACAATCTAGTCATCATAATCTAGTGCTTTTTGATGATCTTTGTTGGAAATAAACATAATATTCTTTTTTTTTTTAAATTGACATTAATGTGACAAGATTTCCCAGCATGCCATGTTTGGTTTTTACTGTAACGTACAATGAACTACTCTCCCTCGGCTACAGTTGATTTTTTGAGAATGGCGTTAGATGGCACTTCAGCACAAGCCTTTTGAAAGCGGTCTACAAAGGCAAACATTAACTATTTGCTGTTGGACCAAAGATGTCATCATGCTGTTAACTTGTAGGTGAAGGACAAAGTTTAATGACAGAAATCATGGGAAAGAGGTGTCGGAGTTCTAAAGGTTTTCTTCCAGCTTCTACTTCAGTCCATAAAACCTTTTTTGTGCGCAAAGGTTTAAAGGATAATTGTAGCCCTTTTTTTTTATTTTTAACAGTAAATAAAATAAAAGCTTCTATGTACCTAAATTTAGTAGTGTGTTTTTTAAATTGACATATTCTTTCTTCCCCCATCGGTACTCTCGGTCTTCGGTCACATCCGACCTAAGGGAGAGGTATCCCGGCAGTTTACTGCTATGCATAGTGCTCCATCCAAGTGCTCATACGCACAACAGATGTGTTTGATGTGCGCTGAGCACAGCATCACAGCCGAGGCTGGGGGGCATAAAATAGCATATGTTGCATGTGTGAGCGCCATGCATAACGGCAAGCTCCCTTAGGTCGAATGCGACCGAAGACATGAAGGAAATGGATGCCCCCCTCCGCACATAAAGGGAGTGCGAGGGAAATATGGCTAGAAGGTGTATGTCTTCATTTATTTATTTTTTTAGCTAAATAAGAGCTTTTTTTTTTCTCTTTGATGTAGAGTTGTACAGTTGTCCTTTAAGAGGATAGAGCTATACACAACAACGTTATGGTGGAGATAAAAGTGATGGGGAAACCCTTCTACTTAACATGGTTCACACCACTGCAAGGGATTCTGGGTAGGCATATGCAAATAAAGTTCACTATGATCACTTTTTTGTCTCAATATCCACTCAATACATGGACCCGTTGGAGCAAATGCCCTCTGTACTAGACATTCTTTAAACATAACCCGGGACAGAGGTCAATGAACACTATACAGAAAAAACAAGTAGACCTATACTAAGAATATAAACATTACTCTTCTTAACACTCTCTCTAGGGTTCCTCACACCATTTATACGGAAATATAGTTGAAAGAGAAATGGTGTCCGGAACAAATATATTATGGATACACTGGAACTGTGCTAAGCAATGTTTCTCCTTAGGATACTGGAATCATTCAAAACAAACAGAACCAAGAAGAGAGGGAAAGGACATAGCGTAAAAATTTTTACTAGAAATATGATATGTCCTTTCCCTCTCTACTTGGTCCTGTCTGTCTCCTATGGAGAGATATTGCTCAGCACAGTTCCAATGAACATTATATCATTAAGAATTAAGGTTCCCTAAAGCCACAAAATACACATTGGGACATCTTATCTCATGTGCTCTTTTTAAAAACTCTAAGCACAGATCGTGATCTCAAAGACCCCAGAACTCCCAGTGTGTCTGTATCTCCCGTGGATGACATTGTATAACACAACCTGCACCTTGGGAAACTCAGTAAAAGAGCTGAGGTTCTTCAGAACACTCATCTTTTATTAATGTATTATGAATAGTCTATGTAGGAACTCACTCAGTGGTTTATTTTTAAAAGTGAATTTGAGGAGCAATATTCTAAAAAATGGTGCAGTCATTACTGAATATTGCAACTGTTTAGACCACTTTTAAAACATTGCCCCGCATTTGTGCACAGCATTTCAGATGGCACCAGCCCTATAGATGTTCTGCATTACATAAATCAAACATGGGTCATAGAGGTTCGACATTATGTAAATCATAGATGGTTCATGGATGCGCTGCATTACCTAAATCATAGATGGGTTATAGATGTTCTACATTACCTAAATCATAGATGGGTTATAGAGGTTCGACATTATGTAAATCCTAGATGGTTCATGGATGCTCTGCATTACCGAAATCTTAGATGGGTTATAGATGTTCTACATTACCTAAATCATAGATGGGTTATAGATGTTCTACATTACCTAAATCATAGATGGGTTATAGGTGTTCTACATTACCTAAATCATAGATGGGTTATAGATGTTCTACATTACCTAAATCATAGATGGTTCAAAAATGCTCTACATTACCTAAATCATAGATGGGTTATAGATGTTCTACATTACCTAAATCATAGATGGGTTATAGGTGTTCTACAATACCTAAATCATAGAGGGGTTATAGGTGTTCTACATTACCTAAATCATAGAGGGGTTATAGGTGTTCTACATTACCTAAATCATAGAGGGGTTATAGGTGTTCTACAATACCTAAATCAAAGATGGGTTATAGGTGTTCTACAATACCTAAATCATAGATGGGTTATAGGTGTTCTACAATACCTAAATCATAGATGGGTTATAGATGTTCTACATTACCTAAATCATAGATGGGTTATAGGTGTTCTACATTACCTAAACCATAGATGGATTATAGGTGTTCTACATTACCTAAATCATAGATGGGTTATAGGTGTTCTACATTACCTAAATCATAGATGGGTTATAGATGTTCTACATTACCTAAATCATAGATGGGTTATAGATGTTCTACATTACCTAAATCATAGATGGGTTATAGATGCTCTACATTACCTAAATCATAGATGGGTTATAGATGTTCTACATTACCTAAATCATAGATGGGTTATAGATGTTCTACATTACCTAAATCATAGATGGGTTGTAGATGTTCAAATTGCTCACATTGGATTTAGGTAATGTAGAACATTTATAAGGCATGTGCTGCTGAACTGATCCACTGAAGGGCTGCTGGAACGCTCACCTCCCCAGAAGATGTCTTCACACCTTAGCAGGAGTCCTTAACACCCCTCCCAGATGATAACTCTACTGTGACTAAGCTACATTACAGCATTGTGTGATAATACTTCTACTATAAAGTAGATTATGAGTAGTGCAAGTTCTCTCTTTTTTGTCCTTAACCAAGATTTTTCCAGTAGAGCCACAGAAATAGCTCTGCTGAATATTATGTATTTAAATAAATGTATTGATTTAACTACGTGTGTGCTTCAGCTTTTTTGCAATAAATCATATGAACTGTGGAGTGTTTTATTATTATTTTTTTAGTTGGTATTTTCTTTGTTCAATCAAATTTGGTCCACAAGTTTCCTCAGGAAATCACCTGACATGTCTTCTCATTCAAATGTCATACTGTTTAACTGACTTGAGCTTCACATTGCCTTTCAAGTGCTGCATTTTCCTTCTAAAAAATGATTTTATGCAATCCACTTAATATTATCAACTTCTATACTTACACACATTGTATAAAATTGTATAAAGAGTCAAATACTATTATGTTACATGCATGCACACCAACCTGTGCAATGCACTGGTTAAACACTGACAGATGCATCAAAGTTTGATGCCTGGAATACCCCTTTAATGTGGTAAAATGTTGCTATAGGCAGGGGCACATTTCTCTTCATGTTAATTCATTCAGTATATAAAGTATAGGTTTAAGAAAAAACTAAATTATAGGCTTTATGGCTCACTGAATGCTACAATCATACATAAAAGTGCAGAGAGTAAATCTGTTGCCCTGCCAGATACATTTTGGAATATATATAGCATGCACTATTATTGACAGTATTGATTTAGCCAGTACTCTCCGTGTTCTAAAATTAGAACATGATAAGCAATAGGAGATAAGCAATCCGAGATTTGCATCTCCCACTGAATGTCCAACCTTCAGATCTCTGATTTAAAGGGACCAATGCACTAAAGGATAAGAGTACAGTTAAAAGAAGAAATAGTACCACAAAAAAAGGACAAAGGGAGTCATGTATAAACATAGCACACACGGACATAGCAGCAAATAATGGCACTAAAGCTGGGTGTGCCTATGTATAAAGCAAACTCCTGACAAATTTAGAAGTCCATGCTGCTTCCGCCAATTACTTACTTGGGCTTGGCATGGTAAGGGACCATGAGTCTCTCGCACACACCGTCTCTCTCTCTCTCTCAGACACACCGTCTGCAGCTGCAGAACACCACCATTCAGGATCTTCTGATGTCACTGATGCCCCCAAAGTATGTACCCCCAAACATAGCACATCCAAATACAGGGTCCATAGCCCACAGGGAGGTGTTTGGCCCTCAGGGCCCTCCAAGAACCCAAGTCACACAGACTTTACAATGGTGGGTGTTTGGTTAGACTATGGCCATAAGATGAAGCTTGCCAACCACGTCAAGGTACCCCACAATAGCTAAGCCCCTAACTAAGACAATCAAACTATTAACAAAGTACAAACACACAGAAACAGAGAATACCTGTAGACTGCAAAGAACTTATGACTGAAAGGAAACTAATGCAAAGGGTGGAACACACTTATATAGAGGAACAGAGTAACGAGGCAGAAGGAATCCAGGAAAACCCAGATCAGAACATAATCACAGACAAAAGAAAACCAGAAATGGTTCAGAACAGAAAACAAAGAAAACATAGAACCGGACTACAAGAGCAGGGTATAACTTAGACAGGGAACAAGGCTGAAAACCGATACAGAATAGGGCTGGAAACTGACAAAGAATTACATTTAAAGGGACACAGAACAGGACATCCCACTTAAGGCACTCAGGACAGGACATCCCAATTATGGGACTCAGGACATGGGCAGAAGCCACTCTAGGGCCAACTGGGCAAGTGCCACCCTGGGGGCCAATCTAGGCAGACACCGCTTGGATGCACTTGGATGTGGCTGCCAAGAATAGAAAAACTGAGCAGCACGATTATCTGCAAGGCAGGTGCCGGCACCACAGATGACACCGATGCCCAGTGGGGGGCCCCCTTCACCAGTGGGCCCTGGGCAAGTGCCCAGTTTGCCCACTGGTTAAAACAGCCCTGGGCGCAGCCAATTTATAAAGAAAAACAGTGTTGGGAATCTCCTTAAAACACTGAAAAGTGTTGGGATTTATAAGAAGGCACAATTGTCATTATATATAAACTTCTTTTGCCTCTCCTGACACTTTACAGTGCAGGAATTGTATACATGACTCCCAAAATCTTAAGTTAAAGAGGTAAAGGTTTAAAAGTTATAATTAGGAAGTATTACTTTAGTGAGAGAGTATGCATGGAATAGCCTTCCAGCGGTTAACACAGTGAAGGAGTTTAAGCATGCGTGGGATAGGTATAAGGCTATCCCATATATAAGATAAGACCAGGGACTAATGAAAGTATTCAGAAAAACAGTCTAAGTTTCTATTTCTAGATAGAAAATCTAAACATTTGCACAGATAAGCTGTTTGGAGGGATAAGATGGCACAATTGGGACAATAATTGTATAGATAGGTTGTTTGGGAGAAAACATGTCACAGGGAGGCTGTTTGGGGTGCTAAAATGGCTCAGAGCGGCTGTGTGGGACACAAATGTCACAGAAAGGCTGTTTGGGGGGCTAAGATGGCACTGTGGAACATATTGCTTGGGGAAGTAAGAGGACCGGGGGAATTTACTCCATTATGGCCAGCTGGCTACTCTGACTACGAGGCAAAAAAGAGTGTCCACTACTCTTATTCTCCCTTCTAGCCACCATGAGAAGGAGCTTCTTTTTGTACATGGTTCTAAAAAAAGTTGTTTCATGCCTAATTGGAACATAATGGGTTAAGGATACAGTTACAGACATCAGGTCCTCAAAGCAGCCGCGTACAGCTGTGAAGGTGGGGTGTTTGCTCAGAGTTCTATGACCAGTGCTCTGTTTGAGTAGCGGGACTCTGGGCATGCGTCCAGAATGCTTTATTCCATTGTGTGAACAGAATGAATGGATTGATGTCTGACCCTGGACACTAAGATGTGCATATTCCTACTGACTCCAGCAATGCTCTCAAGTGAACTTTGCACTTGTTTTCTTTCTCTTTGGCTGGATTTCACTTCTCCACTAGGGCTATGGCCTGCGCTGTCAGGCATCATTATTCACTATGACCCATTTGTGTCCCCCTTTTTTTTCTCCCTGTATGTGGTCTTAGGACGTCATGTTGAAGCCACATAATAACTGAAAGGACAATCTGCAGAATGTGACAAGATGATAAATCCCTGTCCAGCTTGTTCCAGACATGAAATAACCCAGCACATCTTAATAATAAGCATGTTTCTCTCAGTAATGACGATACTCACTTGGAATAGGTCTGATTCCTTGAGCTCACAAGTGGCTTTAAATACAGATTGTCCCACGGCTGTTCTACATTATTGGGATCTGAAGGGAAATAAACAGGCTACTAACGTGTATTTGCAGTCAAACCTTTAACCTATCTTATATGCTTTAACCCCACCATAACTTATGTTGTGTGTGCTTGTTGTGCTGCTCCAAGCCTCAAGCAGAAAGCCAGCCTCATGAGGACGAGTTCCCATTAAGGATTAAACAGCTGTCCATGAGTGGTTCTCTGGCTCTGCACCTCTGTCCTAGTACGGGTCTAGGACACTTCAGCGCCGCGGCTTCTTCGCTGACAGTTCAGCGCGGCAGTTAGAACTGTCAGCTCTTACAAATGTACAAGTAAAAAGAAAATACCCCCCCTAATAAATGAATCCCCCCAAACCCCAATACTAAAATTAACCCCAATACTAAAATTAACCCCGAACCCTAATACTAACCCCCTAAACCCTAATACTAACCCCCAAACCCTAATAATAAAAATTAACCCCATAAACCCTAATACTAAAATTAACCCCGAACCCTAAAAACTAATTCTAACCCCCTAAACCCTAATTCTAACCACCCTTAACCCCAACACTAAAATTCTAATTCTAAAACTCTATCTTCAAACTCTAACACATTAAAACTTACCTTTAGCAATGAAATGTCCCACGATGAAAACTCCCGCGACGAGTGGTGAAGTGATGGCGGTGAAACGGCTGTGCGGATGCGGCCGCGATGAAGTGTCCCATCCCCGTCTAGTACGAGTGTGCATATTCTACAAGTGGTCCATGCATAAAGTGGACGTAGAGGCAAAAGGTGATCAGTGTTGACTGGGCTTTTATATGCGTACCCAGAATCCCTTGCAGCGGTGGTAGCATTGTGAATGTGAGCTAGCTGTAGGTTAAGCACGTCCTTTGACATCTCTGGTGTGTGTAGATTTGTGTTTAATGATGCTTCTGATACCTAATATGCTCTATCAAAGATGATATATTTAAATAAATTTAATATTTTTTGTTTATTTCAACATTCGATTTTCCCTTTGGAAGCTTCGGACAAATATCTCAAACCAGTGGTGTATCTTGGTTTTGTGCTGCCCCCACCCATGTTGCACACCTACGACATGCCCCATCACCCACGTTGGACACACACGACATGCCCCATCATCCCATTACATGCCCCATCACTCACAATGCACACACATTAAATGGCCAGTCACCCCATTACATGCCCCCATCACCCACATTGCATACCCCCAACACATCCATTACATGCCCCCATCACCACGATTAATTGGAAGGAGCTTAAGCTTGCTGAACGGTGGGGGAGGGAGCGAAAATGTTTGAAGTACCAGACGTGCGCTTTAACACCCTCTGGCAAAGTGCCGCCCTCTGGCAAAGTGCCGCCCTAGGCGAGTGCCTTGTTTGCCTTGTGGAAGATACACTACTGTCTCAAACTGCAGATGGCTGTGGTTACAAAACACAATCCCATAAAGCTTGCAATCACAATAAACTATACCAGTGTTACTATAGAAAACTAATAGTTGGATCTTACAGAACCACGTTGACTAGGTCACATATGATTTTTATATACTGCAAAACAGCCTGTAAAAGTGATATGTGGCTGGTAAGGAATTGCTGAGGTAGCAACCATATAAGCAGGTGACATCACAGACACATGTTCCGAGCTGGGAACACTTTGTATATTGGATATATTTGCTCTATGGATGATTGTATGCCCTCATGATAAAAAAAATGATCCAGTTCTGCTTAGTTTTCAATACCTTGGCTGGCTGTGCTACAAAAGACTGACTTGATGGACCTTGACATACTTTATATCAGATGCATTATGCTCGGGTCACTAAAAATCACTGAACCAAAGTAATTCTTAAAGGGGCACTGTCACCTAAACGTAACTTAGAATGCGAATGCAGAAAATAAATGGTCAGCTATACATTTTGTTAGCAGAACGGTAGGAAAATACAAAAGGTGTTTCCCATGTGTGGGCGGGGTCTCATTTGTATGATGTCACCTTTGGCTTGATATGCAAATTCCCAAAGAAAACGTTACATTTGCACAGCAAACCTAAAGGTGATGTCATACACCAGGGGTTCCCCTACCTATTAAGTTTAACATATTTAGATCCTAATTTATGCACCGGCATTTATGCTAACACAACGAATAGTTAATTTTTCCATTATTATTTATTCCCTACTTTAACAATCTCATGAAGGAACCATACCAGGTGTTATACATATTCTTATTTAAACGCAACTTGGTAACCTCAATTATGGACTGTTGGGGGGGTTTTGAGGAGCGTCTAGGACAGTTCAGGGCGGCTGCTTCACCACTGATAGTTCGGCGCGGCAGTTTGAGCGCTAAACTGTCAGCGGTGAAAGGCAACACAGCTGTTTCACCGTGGCAGGGTAAGCGCTGACAGTTCAGAGCTTACAAACACAGTAAACCCTTGGTAAAGTTACTCCGAACCCCCATACAAACCCCTGAACCCTAATACTTACCCCCGAAGCCTAATACTAACCCCCGAATCCTAATACTAACTCCCTGAACCCAAACACTAATACTAATACTAACCCCCCGAACCCAAACACTAATACCCCTAATACTAACTCCCCCAAGCCCAAACACTAATACCCCTAATACTAATACTAACCCCCCGAACCCAAACACTAATACCCCTAATACTAACTCCCCCAAGCCCAAACACTAATACCCCTAATACTAATACTAACCCCCCGAACCCAAACACTAATACCCCTAATACTAACTCCCCCAAGCCCAAACACTAATACCCCTAATACTAATACTAACCCCCCGAACCCAAACACTAATACCCCTAATACTAACTCCCCCAAGCCTAAACACTTATACCCCTAATACTAACCCCCTGAACCCAAACACTAAAACCCCTAATACTAACTCCCCCAAGCCCAAACACTAATACCCCTAATACTAATACTAACCCCCCGAACCCAAACACTAATACCCCTAATACTAACTCCCCCAAGCCCAAACACCAATACCCCTAATACTAATACTAACCCCCCGAACCCAAAACACTAATACCCCTAATACTAACTCCCCCAAGCCCAAACACTAATACCCCTAATACTAATACTAACCCCCCGAACCCAAACACTAATACTTCTAATACTAACTCCCCCAAGCCCAAACACTAATACCCCTAATACTAACACTAACCCCCAATAGTGATTATTACTCACTTTGTTTATCCCGCGATAAACTGGCCTTCTTGCGAGAGGCTGTGGTGAAGCGGCTGGGTTTAAGCAGCCATGATGAACCATCCCATTCCCCTTGAGTACAGGTTTGAGAAGCTCTGCTCTAGAGGTGAACATCTAAGCCAATGTGCAAATGGGACCCCGTTGTGTAGAAATGATTGCAGATTATACTGCAGTTTCTCTAAAGGTCAGACATGTAGGCAAAATACAGTCTGGGTGCCACAATCTACCTGCACATGAGGGGGAAAATCCTTTTTACATCAGGTCAGTTTATGTACAGATTTACATACATTTTTGGCACTTTTAAATGTGCCTGTGGCGTCTTTTGCTTAGAACATCATCAGGTAACTTGATATGCAAATCAAGCCACAGGTGATGTCATAAACAGGAGACGCCACAGGCATGTTTTAGACATATTTATCACCTCATTTCTGCATTTGCAGATACAAATACAGAGGTAAGTGGCCAAAAGACAGGCAATCCTCCAAAAATGCAACAAAGGGTAGAAGATTAGTGCACAAGTGAACAAACAATAAAAAAAAAAAGGATTTACCCTGCTCAAAGATGAATGGACCCAGAACCATGAGGTTATCAATGGTGCTCATAAATAAACACACTTACCGTATTTGCTCGATTATAAGACGACCCTGATTATAAGACGACCCCTCAAACTTTGGATATTCCTTTAGGAAAAAAACTAAAAGCCTGAATATCAGACTACCCTATAGGAAAAAAGTTAAACTTGTATATATTCACATGTAAATTGCTTTTTTAATAAAAAAAATTATATTAAAAAAAATGCATTTCTTGTTTTTATTTCCTTCTTATGTGCCAATGCTGCCTCTCTCTTTCCTTTGCCCCCAGCTTTGTCTCTCTCCCCCTCCCTTTCACTCCCCCCCTTGATTCTCTCTGCCCCCCCTTTTTTCTCTCTGCCCCCCCCCTTTTTTCTCTCTGCCCCCTCCCCTTGTTGCTCTGTCCCCCCTCCCTCTGTCTCTCCCCCCCTTGTTGCTCTGTCTCTTCCCCCCTCCCCTTGTTGCTCTGTCTCTTCCCCCCTCTCTCCTCTTGTTGTTCTGCCCCCCATCCCACCCCCTGTCTCTCTGCCCCCTCCCTCCCCCTGTCTCCCTGCCCCCTCCCTCCCCCTAACATGTAAATAGATCCCTGGTGGCTAGTGGGGGCAGCCGGGGGATGTCTGAACAATACGTGCAGACATCCTCCATGCTGCCCGACACCTCCGTCTATTATGACGGACAGCTGGTCAGTCATAATAGACGGAGGTGTCGGGCAGCATGGAGGATGTCTGCACGTATCGTGCAGACATCCCCCAGCTGCCCGATTCTCCCTGGTGCCTAGTGGGGCAGCAGAGGATGTCTGCGCGATGAGCGCAGACCTCCCCTGCTGCCGCCCGGCACGCTCGCCGTCACTTCTGTGACGCGCAGACATCCCCTGCTGCTAGAGAGGGGGATCCAGGTCTCCTGCAGCTCTGCTGGGGACCTGGATCCATGTCTTATAATCTGACCTCAATTTGAGGTCAGATTATAAGAAGACCTCGATTATAAGACGAGGGGCAATTTTCAGAAAAAAAATTCTGAAAAAGACCTCGTCTTATAATCGAGCAAATACGGTACTTTAAACCTGCAGTCGGATAAATACTGAAGAAAGGATCCAGCACTAAAAATAAAACATACATAGTGCAATATGTATGGAGATCAAGGAACAGACGACTGGAGGGCATAGTTGCAAACATCGGCCATGTTTCCAGGGACAAATATTTGTTCCACATCCTGCAGAAAGAGCATGCAAACAGTTTATTTTTTTATTTTTGCAGTTCTAAAGTTTTTTTTTTAAATAAATACATTTTATTCTTATATATTAATTGAATTACAGTTAACCCCTGCATACCTGATCTGTGATTCTTATGGCTCTGACATCGCACTGGTCAGTAGGTTTTCTTGCTGAGAGGGGTTTATTTATATTTTTATCTATATTTTTATTTTATTTTTATTAGTTATTTGATTAGTTGTGATAAGTGGGCTGGTGTTGCACTAGTTGTGTACGTTATCATTGGAAAAATAATAGGGAAAATCTTTTTTTTTTCTCCAAAATTGGCCCCTCTTGTATGTATTTTTTAATACTAAATTGTAGATTATTTTTATGTATAGGGTATCAAAAGAAAGCTCTAACTGTCCTTTAAAAAACAACATATAACTTGGATGGGTACGTTAAATGACAGATAGGAAAATTAAGTTTCAACAACCACATATTAAAAATTGAAAAATCACTCAGGTTCTTGGCCCAGAAAATCCCGGGGTCCTTAAAGGGTTAACTATGACGAAACTGGGGAATTTCTCCGAAAGGAAGCAAATGTAATGAAAGGGATTAACCTCAGCATTATTTATACTGTTAATGTAGAAGATAAACGATTCTGAAAAAGGATCTACCCATTGTGTCAGCAAAATGGCAAGTAATGTTCATCTCAGATGCAACTCACTATAAGTGACTAGTTCCCAGAATGCCAGGATTTTTTTATTTATTTTTTCAAAGTCATTTATGTCATATTTAATTCTGTGCTGGATCACGATGTAATGTAGGCTAAATGCGTAGTGCGAAAAAACAAACACAAAAATCAAAACAAACTCGGACATAAACCAAACTAGCCTAACTATTCTATGGTTTTCCAGCTGTAGTGACAAATAATGGATTCGGGGAGCAGAAGAGGAAATGTGATGCAGGCAAAACGGAAATACCTACTATAGATTATAATAACAAAGTGCGTGGAACCAGTGCAACCACCGTATGGGAAATACCCTGACAGATGGCAACATTCTTTCTTAAGCCGACCATTGATCCTAAGTGCTTACAGTTAGTATATGTCACAAACGTGTCTTACCTCTCCAAAGCAGAATATACATTGAGCGGATATAACTGTTATTTAACAAAGTGAGCATGACATGTTCATTTTGAAACTATTTAAAAAAAAAAAAAAAAGTAACGACTAAAGTTTTTTTTTTTCAATGTTATTATTGAAAATATATAGGAACATATTGCCCATGGGTGTTGCATGATGTCACGACATTGAGGCATCTTAGCAACACAGGCTAAGCCTGTCCAATTTCAAGGAGTAAAAAAAAAAGAAATTTGTGGCTGACTCAGCATTATGAGAATTGTAATTTACAGCTATGGTAGCCCATATGCTGTTAAATACAGTTCCCATGAGTCTCACTCAGTTAGCTCTGGCTGAGATCGCAAACACCGCTCAAACTGTGATGCTTTAATGCCTCGAGGTTGAGGCATTAAGCATCGCCATAATCCGGTGCCCAGGGCTGGTGCCATATTGGAGAGCAACATGCTCCTCCAGTATGGCTGCTGACTTCATCTGGGAAGAGTGTTTGAAGTGAAAAAAGTTCCCTTTCTGTTGCTCTGATGCTGTTGCTAGACTGCCCTAGTCAGCAACACTGCAATGAAAAAAAGGGGCTTAATTAGCAAAAAATCTAGGGTAATGGTTAGGGTTACAATTAAATTAAAATTAGAATAAATTAATGGTTAGCATAAGGGTTAGAATTAGGGTTAAATTTAGGGTTCAGGTTGGTCAAAAAGTCAGGCATATCGTTTTTCCCCTTTTGTGTCTCACACTAGTGTTTGTTTCTGTGTTTATTTATGGATCCTACGAATAAATTTCGAAGTCACATTCGTTCACCGGTACCTGGAGTGCATGCGTCTTCTTGGTCGCCTTTTTTCTGGTCAAAAAGTCACCACTATTTTTGGTTATTGCCCTATAACTCGCAAAAAACTGCAAACAACATGGAAACAAGCATATTTTTAAACTCGCGACAACATTTAGAAACTATTTAGATGGTTTTTTTTTAATGATTTGTATTTGTGTAATTTATTTTTTAGGTCAAAGTTAGAAAAAGGGCTTTTTTATTTTTTCAACATATTTTATGATTTTTTTGTAGTAAATTATGATATGCTAAATATATAGCTATCTAATGAAAGCCCTTCTTATGGTGATAAAACCAATATAGAATTTGTGTGGTTAAAGTATGCGAGAAGGAAGAAAATTACAGCTATACACAAACACCCCAGAAATGTCAAAACAGCCCATGTCACCAAGGGAAAGACAAGGTCAAAAGGTCATGTCACTAAGGAGTTAAAGAAACAACTTAATGTTAGTAGTCCTTCCTATGTCCCTATCTTGCTGGAGGGATGTCCAGGAGGGTTCTTCTCCCTGGCAGTCTAGGGTGTGGAGTCAGCTAATGATCTATGCCTCTTCTTGGTAGAGTCAAACGTAAGATGTGATTAAGATTTGTGCCAGAAGAAAGGAAGGGTAAAGAAAGAAAAGGAAAGAGCTAGATGTACCAATTAGAGTTATTTCAGAACTCAAGAGAGAAGATGCAAAATGGATAAAAAGTGGTATAAGCGCTGAGAAAAGAATAAAAGACTGTATAGACCAGGAAAAAGTATACTTTTTAATTTTAATCAATGGGTAAACATAAATAATAAAAACACATATAAACATGAAGGTTACACGGGTAGAATGTTTTCCTAGAACCTTGTTGGCAAAAACTGGAGCCTTGACGCATTTTGCTTTCAGGCTTCCTCAGAGGGTTCCAATTAACAATGGTGCAAACACTATTTGCGTGTAGATAGTAGATATGTGCACACTCTTCTCAGAGATGGACATATAATAGAATGATGAGCCTCTTGTTGTAAAGAGCACTCCTGAATTGGCAGGATAGCCGGGCCTAGATGCCTGCTGGTTCAATTTTGAGTGTGGGAGCAGTTCTAGGTAAATACTGCTTGCAGGTGCTGTCTGCCCAGTGGATAGTAGCAGGCTGCTCAATAAACAAAATCTCTTGGTAGAGACCTGCTCCCTCCATGCTGCCTTACTGATGCATGAAAGGCTGGGGGCGGGGCCGCGGGATCAGGTTCCCTCCCCCTGACACTGCTTGAGCCGGTGTCCAGGAATTAGTGACGGTAGCTGGCCTCTGCTAAAAGAGCCAGAGACCTGCTTGGCAGACCTACATCATGCGGCTCCCTGTTACTCAGTGGCTGCAGGGGGAGGTGCACACTGTCATCACTGCTGCTGGCCAATGTGGTAAGCATAAACCCCCCCAAAAAAGCAAGCAGTTGACTCTGCTTCCCAGCACCGAGCCGTCACCTTAGGCATATGCCTTATTTACTTATTAGTAGTGCCAGCTCTGTCACTGGGGCAGCAAAGTGCCGCCAGGGTCAACTGACCACTGTGACCAATGCACGGGATTGGAGGCGGTCCTCGCATGGAGCATAGCACTTGTGCAACGTCATATCGGTTGATCAAAGTGGAAACAAAGAGGCATACATTTTTTTAATTTCACTGATTACATGCATTGTTTTATGTATCAGGTGCCGCCCTACCTAGTTTTATTGCATCCCATCAAAAGAGGCCATGATAAAGCACGCGTAACCTTGAATTACTTACAAACACCAAACTTCTGCAAAGTAATTTCCCATAGGTATCTTGTGGTACTCTAGCCCCCCCCACCCCCTCCACCACCATTGGAATGGCAGTGTGAAGGGTTAATGTGTAATCCTCGCAATCAATTAATTTCTTTCGTCAGACAGGCAGCATACATTTATGTAACTAGCCCCGCCATAGGGGCTTTGAGCAGTATAAGCCTTCCATTGTATTCTGGTATGTATGCCGAGCTCTATTTAGAAAAGTGGCAATCCTTGAACAAGGTTGCATCAGATTTTAATTGTAAACAATGCAGTGACATGACAGGCCATAACTTAGCTCTCAGGCTGTAGGTGAAAATACTTTTTGATCACGAACATGTGTGTTTTATAAACCCAGTTCTTAAAATACCTGAAAGCGCTCGCGTGAGATACGTGATAAAGTCTCATGCATGAGATTAAGCTAGACTTCCAGCAGTGGCTGATGCAATCCAAGAAGTACATGTTTTTATATAAATTGCTGCAGGAGAAAAGTGTAACAGGGTTTGGTTGAGGGTTTTTCCATTTGACCCATTCCCTGTCGGCTACTGGAGCACAGTCACTAAGATTTCGATAAAGCAGGTATCTAAAGTTCATTTCATTTAGTGGGATACAAGCCATACCGCACTGATGAAGCCTATGGCAGGTTGAAACGTGATTCTGTGGTTGCTCTGTTCCTCAGAGGAGGCTTGCCATGCATTTCAGGTCTAGACTGCCCTTATGGGTGGGATAAGTCTGATATGTTAAGGGGGAGGTCTCCACTTTAATGGTGACAGTGAGTAGGTACCATCCTATAGGACCGTCTATTTCAGTGCTGTCCATTCTCTTGGAGATGTGGCTTCCAGCCTTCCACTTTATCTTCAGCAGGTCTGTTCCTTCTGAGGGGGGTGGTAGCCTTGGCTTGGTTTACCAGATGATAGGCTGATTCTTCAGAACTGTGCTATTAGTGTAGAACAGGGGCGGATCCAGAGTCTGATCTCAGGATTGGCACATGTCCACCTGTCTTTTCCTCTCTCCCATGTCCATCTGTCTTTTCCTCTCTCCCATGTCCATCTGTCTTTTCCTCTCTCCCATGTCCGTCTGTCTTTTCCTCTCTCTCATGTCCTTCTGTCACGCTCCTCTCCCTTCCCATGTCTGTCGCACTCCTCTCACTTCCATGTCCGTTTCTCTCCTCTTCCTTCCTATGTCTGTCTATTTGTCCTCTTCTTTACCTTGTCCGTCTGTCTCTTCTCTCATTTCCCATCTCTCTGTCTCTCCTCTCCCATCCCATGTCTGTCTGTCTCTCCTCTCCCTTGTCTGTCTGTCTCTCCTGCCATCCCATGTCTGTCTGTCTCTTCTCTGCCATCCCATGTCTGTCTGTCTCTTCTCTGCCATCCCATGTCTGTCTGTCTCTCCTCTGCCATCCCATGTCTGTCTGTCTCTCCTCTGCCGTCCCATTTATGTCTCTCTCCTCTCCCTTCCCATGTCTGTCTGTCTCCTCTCCCTTCCCATGTCTCTCTCTATTCTCTAACTCCTATGACTGTCTCTTTGTCCCTCTAAACATGTATGTGTCTCTCCTCTTCCCAATAGCTGTCTCTTTTTCTCCTCTCCCCATCTGTGTTCTCTCCTCTCTCCCCTCTCTCTTCTCCTCCCTTCAGTGTTTTCTCTTCTCCCCCATCAGTGTTCTCTCCTCTCTCCGCTCCCATCAGTGTTCTTTCCTCTCTCTTCCCCCCATCAGTGTTCTCTCCTCTCTCCCCCCCATCAGTGTTCTCTCCTCTCTCCCCCCCATCAGTGTTCTCTCCTCTTCTCCCCCCCACTGGTGTATCTTGGTTTTGTTCTGCCCTAGGCAGACAAAATTTGGGCACCCCCCCACCCACGATGCACACCCATGACATAACCCACGTTGCACACCAAGAACATGCCCCATCAACCCATTTACATGCCTCCATCACCCAATTACATACACATTGCCAATATTATTTGCCATTAATATTCCCTAGCCAATTTGCCCAATAATATGCCAGTGTTATTTGTCATTTAATATACCCCAGCCAATTTGCCCAATAATATGCCAGTGTTATTTGCCATTTAAAATGCCCCTGCCAATTTTCCCAATACTAAGCCTGTGTTATTTGCCATTAATAAGCCCCTGCCAATTTCCCCAGTACATCCCCTCATCCCCCCATCTCCCCAGCACTTACCTTTCCCTGGTGGTTAGTGGCAGGCAACATGGTCTCCTCCATGCTGCCTGTTCGGCTCCCAGGTGGTTGTGCCGACAGGAAAATGTTAGAAAAATCCTGCCATTCAGTTGCATTGGGGGAATTTCTTTAAGTCGGCTACTTTGGCCTAAAGTTTGAAATTCCCATCTCAATTCAGTGCAATTATTTATTGAGTAGAACCTTAAGCACCCACTTGAAAAATGTTGTTGGAAGATATCTTCCCCACCGAAAATAAACAGTAGATTCTTACCAGACCAAATGAGAGAGGCATGTCCCCATGTGCAAATTGGCTGCTCAGGTTAGCTGGAGAGATATGAAATCATGGGGATGTGCGGGATATACTGGGATGTGTGAAAATGTCATTAATTAGCCATTAGTCATTTAAAATGGGTTGGCCACGGTTAATACGTAATTATAATGTCGCCATTGTTAAATACATATTAAACAGGGTTATTTTGGGATTTGGGTTTGGCATATATATCGATCAGCCATAACATTAGGACCACTGACAGGTGGCAAGCCGGCTGAGACAGTGTGAAACTTTGGACAATGCTCTGCTGGGAAACCTCGTGGATGTTACTTTTACACATACCACCTACCTAAGCATTGTTCCAGACCATGTACACCCTTTCATGGAAACTCCCTGATGGTATTGGCCTCTTTCAGCAGGATAATGTGCCCTGCCACAAAGCAAAAATGGTTCAGGAATGGTTTGAGGAACAAAACGAGTTCAAGGTGTTGACTTGGCCTCCAATTTCCCTCAGTCTCAATCCAATCGAGTGTCTGTGGGATGTGCTGGACAAACAAGTCCAATCCATGGGGCCCCCCCCCACCTCGCAACTTATGGGACTTAAAGGATCCGTTGCTAACGTCTTGGTGCCAGATACCCCAGCACACCTTCAGAGGTCTAGTGGAGTCCATGCCTTGGCAGCAAAAGGGGACCTACACAATATTAGGTAGGTGGTCTTAATGTTATGGCTGATTGGTGTATATGATGCAAAATTAGGACTATATTTTAAGCCTCACTTGTACTTTAAGATCTGTATACATTCAAAGTCAACAAAATCAGGATAAGTTAAGAATTTCTGAGATTCTTTAATGCTGATTGTAGACCCCAATTGCCCTTACATGTCTCACTGGCCATGCTGATGCCTCCATACAACACTGGCCTAAAGCCTATAAACTAACGGCTGTATGTTACCTGTAGGGATGGAGGGAGAGCTGTTTCTGAAGTTTCCTGGGTCCATTCTGCTTCCTTTTGTAGCCATGCTGTAATACAGACTAAGGGTGTATGACATCATAGCAGGTGGAGTCAGAAAGACAAACATATGTCCCAAATTTTTGGCCAATTAAAAACATTAGGAGAAGACAGAGGAGTCACGTTTTTTTGACCGGTGAGACTTTGAACTGCTTTACACCAACGTGCCAAGGTTCCCCAACTGTCCTGATGAAGGACTGTTATTCCATTGTTCACATTTTCATTCTCCATTGTGCGAGATACCGAAATGAATCACTACGGAGTAGCGTTTACTGAAAGAGACAATACAAAAGGAAAGCCTCTTACTATTGTTTTCTCACTTATGACAACTTTAGCACAGAAAGTAAGTTATGTATAAGTGAAAGATTGCATCCAGTTTAGGGATTTTAAATAGAAATGCTTTAATGAAAAGAATACAAATAAAGTACCCTATTGAGTCTTTGTGGCTCTGTATAGCTCAATCATGGGGGCCGGACATATTGTTTAGAATCTTGGGTCAGATGCATGAAGATCTGACCCAAGAGATCTGCCCTCTGATGGAGTTATACAGAGCAAAGGGGGCTCAATAAGGTTCTTTGTTTGTAAAATTTCATGAAAATATTTCTATTTTAAATATCTACACTTGATGCAATCTTTCAATAAACAGAACTTATTTTTTTTTGCTGACAGTTGTCCTTTAATAAGTAGGAGGCCAATACCAAAGAGTAAAGGGCAATAATTATTTTACTGTGTAAATGACAGTTATGTTAAACAAGCTGCAGAACATGTTTGTTATTACTGGAAGTACTACTGGATGTTGCTAATAAAATAAGGTAGCTTTTATAATGATAAGAAACCTGCATGGACATGTCTGGACATGTTTGGAGTTTATAGCTCATATCTTATTTGTGCACCATGTAGCAAGAGTAATTTAAAGGGAATGCATGCATTTTGCAAAAAAAATCATGTTTTTTAGTCACTGCTCAAGACCTCCCCCAGTGGTGATGATTGGCTTTACCAGGTAGCTTTGTATACTTCGCTGTATTCAGCAGAGACTTGAGTGTAGCGAGCCAAGGTTAGCAACCTTTTTGTTTTTTTTCTATGTGTGGTTGGTCGTGTGTATGTGCTATTTACCAGATCGTCTTAATGTATCCAAGTATTTTATTTAAAGGAGAAATGCAACAAACAAAGAATTAAGTGCTGGTGGTTTATAAAGAATATTTTTTTTTACTGAATACTTATAATGTATAATAATATAACTTTGACAGGATCAATAGGGAGTCGTCTAGATTCATCTACTGATCTATTTGGTGGACTTTACCTTGCTGTACTGAACTAAATGGCAGAACCCTTGGATCGTATCCGTTGTCTTATCCATGGAACAATATATGGAAAACATGGACAACAAACCCTATAGTACCATATTGTACTGCTTTGGCTTTGGGGCATTTAAATCACATTATTTACCATTTGGAGAGCTTTGTGACAGTAGGTCAAGTAAGTGTCATCTAATTTTTAACTTTGCAATAAAAAAAAGTGTGCTTAAAGTCTCTTTCTTAACCTCAGGACAAGAGTGTTTGGTGGATTTTTGTTATGTGTTTTTATGAATTTAGTATGATTTCTTTTTTAATTGACCACAACCCTTGTCATGTCTTTATTCCTTGGTTTGCTGTTGGCAGGTGAATGAAGTTAGAAAAGTTCTCACTCAGTGCTAACCTTTCCTCCAGTTACATCATTCAGCACCCTGTGCAGCTGTACTTCGCACGGCAATCCCTTGGAACATGCTTGACAACTCCCGTCATGTAGGTTTAGCATCTGGGTGCACTGTTTAGATCATGGCACCTAGCCGTAGTAGGGTTGAGTAATGAGGTTGCTGAAGTCAGTCTCTACTAAAATAATAATGCTGGGAAAAAAACATATTTACTTATAGAAATCTACCTATAGAATTGTGTAAGAGGTATATGACAAGTATATTGTCATATAGCACAAGACAGGGGCATACCTAATGTATTTAGCACCCGGGGGTGGATTCCATCTTTGATACTCCGCCCAGCTTCCTTTGTATTCCCCATATACTTAACAAAAAAAAAATACAGGCATACACATGCTTCTGCACAACTTCCCTTAGTATACAGTGCACCAGAGACATACACATGATACCTGATACCATATATCACTTGCTTTGTCAGTCTCTCTTTCCCCATGCCATCCATGTCTGTCTGTCTCCCATGTCTGTCTCTCTTTCCCCATGCCAACTATGTATGTCTCCTCATGTATGTTGCTCTCTCCTCATGCCATGTTTATGTCTCTCTCTCCATGCCGTCTATGTCTCTCTCTTACCATGCCATCCACATCTGTCTTTCTCTGCCCCATGACATCTATGTATGTCTCTTTCCCCATGCCATCTTTGTCTGTCTCTCACCCCATATTATCCACATCTCTCTCCACCATGTTTGTCAATCTCTCCCCCCATGCTTTCCTTGTCAGTCTTTCACCCCCATGCAATCTAAATTAGACTCTCTCTTCCATACCATCCTTGTCTATACCTCTCTTTCCCCATGTCACATATGTCTATCTCTCTCCCTGTGCCATGCATGTTTGTCTGTCTCTCCTTTTGTCTCTCTCCTCTCTCTTCCAATGTCTGCCTCTCTACTTGTCTGCCTCCCCTACCACAGTCTTTCTCTCCCCCCAACTATCCCATTACTGTCACCCTCCCCATACCCCATTTTCATGTCTTTCTCTCCCTAAACCCCATTTGTCTGTCTCTATCTCCCCCTAATTCCCATATATGTCACTCTCCTTATCTCCCCTATTTCTGCCCCTTCTGGATTTTCCTTAGTGAGTCCCAGACAGCATCAAATTTGTGTGTTAGACACAATCCGACCTCTGTCAGCCCTGTACCCGCTCCTCTCGCTTACTTATGACTCAGAGCATCATATTCCTCAGCGTATTGATGATTAAGACTCAGACTGCACTGACTGAAGTGTCACAGGAACCCGATTCCGCATGGGGCTCACCAATGAACCAGGTGCTGTTTCACAAGGTGGGGGTGGACTGGTAACCTCATTCACCTTGGCACCCAGGATGGTCCTCCTCCCCTGGCTAAGTATTCCACTTGTGCAAGATATTTTTCTCATTAAGTGAGATGATGTACTAGTCAGGTTTGCCCCATGGCCGTTGGTGCTGTAAACTAATAAGGTATTTTGTATCTTCCTCTTCCAAGCTGTATCTATAAAGTGCCATGATGTAGTAACCCCTAATGTACAGCAACCAATACCCCCCACTACGTCACGTCTCTCCGACCCCAGATTTGCACTCAGGACTTACTGCAGAACCCACATGACATCCCAGTGGACAGTATCCAGATTTGCACTCAGGATTTACCTCAGCACCCACTTTGCACTCAGGACTTGCTCCAGGACATAATCCAAATAGAAAGTCCGGGCGAATGGAACAGCTTAAAATAGAGTGCCAGTTCTGCATTTTGTACTCTGACTTTCAGGACTTACCCCGGCACCCACTTTGCACTCAGAACTGACTTTAGCACCCACTTTGCTCTCAGAACTTGAGAACTGTAGACAGTCACCTAGTCCTTGCCACTATGATACACAGGAACCAGTAAGCGAGCAGGGGAGTATCAGTTATAAAGTGAGACTGGCTGGAAAATTTTTGACAATGTTGCATCATGGGAAATATTCACAACATAGAGCCAGGTGATAAAAACTTTAAAACATTTTATTTTTCCTTTTATATGCAATTAATGAAATCATATAAAACAAACAAACTGTGGCATATGATTTCTATATGCGTTTGTTTTAAATTACTAGATTATCTACTTACATCTTATGTAAGTGGTAGTATCCCTTTAATGCATTTTGTGCATGAAGCACTTCATGCGCTAAACCCACCAAACTTCTCCTTGATTTGCCTACATTACCCTTTGGATGTTGCTATTTGATCTGCACTAAATATGTTACAAATAAACTTATCACTTCAAAAAAGTAGCATTTCTAAGTGCCTCTCTCTCTCAGGACTTACTCCAGTGGCCAGCATCCAGATTTGTATTCAGGATTTTACCCCAGCACCCAATTTGCATGCAGGACTTGCTCCAGCACCCACTTTACACTCTCAGGACTTACCCTAAGACCAACGTTACATTCTCCTGACCAGCACCCACTTTGCACTCAGAACTTCCCCCAGCACCCTGCTTCTTTTGTATTGACTGCCAGGATGTCACATGTCATCTGGTGCTCAGATTATTCAGTAGTACAACATAAGCAGTCTGTGCCAATGTCTCAGTTTCCCCTCGAGCCATGTCCTACTACACAGTGCTGGTCATAGAAAGGAGCAGTAGTGTCTCTTCCAAAGGCACGCGCCTAGGGCGGCACTTTGCCAGAGGGCGGCACTTTGCCAGAGGGAGTTAACACATGCTTCTGGTGCTTCAAACATTTTCACTCCCTCCCCCAGCATTCAGCAAGCTTTAGCTCCTTCCAATTAATCGGGGTGATGGGGGCATGTAATGGACGTGGTGGGGGTATGAAATGAGGGTGAAGGTGGGATGTAATGGGGTGGATGGGGGCATGTAATGGGATGATTGGGCATTTAATGTGTGTGCAATGTGGGTGATGGGGCATGTCGTGGGTGTGCAACGTGGGTGTGGGGGTGCCCGAATTTTGTCTGCCTAGGGAAGCACAAAACCAAGATACACCACTGGAAAGGAGGGAGGGTGGGTCATTGGGTATTTGAAAAATGTGAATACCCTGCCAGTACCCCCCCTCTTCGGCGCCCTAAGACAGCTGCTTATGCAGCCTCATGGTAGCGCCAGCCCTGTAGGTGGCACAATAAGCACCACAAACAGGCGAATCCTCAAAAAAAGGGGCAATTTTTACAGAAAGGGGTCAGAATGATTAATGTAGGATGGGATGGAGTTCCACTCTCTTCCCACACTGAAAAACCATGAATGTCGCTTGAAATCTTGTAAGTTCCCAGCTATGACTGGTTGATATCCAATTATTTTTCATTAAGTTCAAAAACCACCTACTTTCCTCCTAAAAAATCACTAATTCTAGTGTTTATAACTAAACCTACTTCCTGCCATAAAACATGTTTTCCCTGTGCCAGATGATGAGGTAAGTTAATGTTGGCAAATACTTTTGGCACAATTTCAGTCATTTCCAAACCAATTTACTAAACAAAGTTTAGCCCTCTCTGTGGACATAAATGCATTATTCATAGAGCCAAGTGCCAAGTAAATAATGAGCACAGTATCTGACATGATATCGGTGGTAGATTGTGTCACCCTTCAAACGCCTGTGTTTCTTCACTCATAAAACACAAGCACAGTGAAAATTAGTCAGTTTCCAAAGAACAAACAAAATAATAAATCCTGTGCTGTCAGCCTACTAAAAGGAGTAGCCGTCAAGCTTATCTGATTTTCTAAATAGCTGGATAGATGAAGGATAAGTTCATTTTCATGTATTCCCATCTGTACCAGAATATTATTGACATTTCTGAAAAAAGAATTCCCATTGTCTCCTACCTGCTCTGTGACACGAGCACCACAAACTGTGTAAAAGGTTCCTGTTGTCTTGGTATGGGTGGGATTCAAGTCTTACCCTTGCTCTACTGTCACTGCTCAACATCTTGCCAGCCATTTCAAGGACAAAAATGACATTATCAGTGGTGTCAATCTCCACTTGTCCCTTCCTCCACCCATACCTTCACCAGCAGCAAACTGCACCCAAAACCTCATACCTCGGGAATCACACGGTAAACCTTTAAACATGTGCAATTCATGCTTATTCTCATCCTTAGATGCTACTCCAGGCGCACTCTCCACCTTATTATGCTTAGTGCTTACTCCCTGCACATCCTACAATCTCAGATCCTGCACCAACTCTTTGCTAGAGATCCCTCACTTCAAAAAGGAAGCAGGTCAAGGTGCGTTCTTTTTCAGAGCTCCTCATCTGTAGAATAGCCTCCCTGATTCTGCCAAATCATAAACTAATCTAAAATCCCTGAAAATGAGTGTCTCCCAAATCCTCAAAACAGATTGTACCTGTTACTTTACAAACTACTATGTATACTGTACATGTTGTTCCTTTTTTGTATCAATAATGATTTACCCTGTATGTTCTCCTTCCAACTTGTAGAAATATATGTATGTATGTTTAATCTACTGTTAAATGTGTAACTCTGTGTGACTCCATTCTGGACTGGGTCCCCAGGACATACCTGAAAACGAGAAAAATCTCAGTGTATTCTTCCTGGTAAAACACTTTCTAAATAAATAAAAATACACTTCCAATGAAGAAACATCCTCTTGCTCTCCTTCCTTTTCATTCTAAGTGGATTGTGTATAATCACAAAGCTGACTTTCTATCTTCTTATTATCTCCTTGACCCTGCATTTCCTTTATGAGCGATATATCCATGTGTCTCTGTTGCAGTCATGCAAGGTCATTCCCTGAACCTCTGTTTTTCTCCTGTCCCATCTCCTCTTAAGGAATCCTAATCAGTTCATTTATATGTTGATGACACAATCTATCTCAGGTCCTACAATCTTTCCTCCTGTCGTCTGTGTCTTGGACTAATTGTTAGTCATCACTTCATGATTATCTGATCACTACCTACAACTTAATCTCTCTAAAGTGGAACTATCAATACTCCATCTTTCAAGTTCCATCCGTATAACCAAATTTAACCTTACCTGGGCCTTTTGAGGTCATCTTTGACTTTGCTTTCTCCAGTATCACTCTCATCAAATCTCTCACACCTAAAGAACACAGCTCACATTTCCCTATCCCCAGTACACTTTTTTTTTTGGGTACAACTTTCTTTTCCTGCCATTGCCATCATCGTATGTGTCTTGTTTCACTCGCTATAGTTTGCAAGCAAGTGTCTTTCTAGCTCATATATCAAATATATCAAAATTATAAGCCCCCTCCAGTTACTCAACTGGCATACTGTTAAGGGTTTACTCAATACAGAGGGAACTGCATCTACGTTGACAAAGTTTTAAATTTATATCTCATTTTCCCTGAAATTCTCTCTGTATTGAGTAGACTCATTTTCATCCAGAACTGAAATAGGTCATAACAAATTATATACAGGCACAGGTGTATTTATGCCATATGTGTACAGGTTTTCCTCATGGCAAAGGGGTAAAGGAGCACAGAGGTGAAAAAGTGATTTTAAACATGTTTATTTTAATTTTTTTTCAATGAGATGAAGGCAAGGCATTCCCTATACAGTGTGAGCACAGTCATATCATGGTATGTAGGACTGTTTTGATGAACTTTGGAACTGATTGGTTACTTTCTAGATAAGCTGAATATATAATTTACATAGCTGTGTGGCTAACCCCTTCTCCCCTGTTATAGCCTGATCCACATGTATGGGATACAAGAACATTCTATAAGGATATAAATGATTCTTCTCATAAGATTGAAAGGGTGTGTGCAATACATGATGCTTAAAAAGTGTTAGTGTTTTATTTTTAAATTTTTGCTGTTGAATGAAGATACTACAGAGGGTCGATGACTGTACTTCACCACGCTTTTGGAGCGGCAGTTTCATTGATGATGTTACAGTGGTGATAGTTCAGCGGGGCCATTTCAGAATAGAATTGTCAGCGCCGATACATAACCCTAATACTAACTCTAGTACTAACCATAAAAGAAACCCCTAACCTTAATACTAACCCTAAAACTAACCCCTAACATCACAACTATCCCTAATACTAACCCATAACACTAACCCTAAAACTATGCCTAATACTAACCCCTAACCGTAGTATTAACCATAAAAGAAAGCCCTAGCCCTAGTACTAACCCTAAAACTAAACCCTAACACCACAACTATCCCTAAAACTAACCCCTAACACCACAACTATCCCTAACGTTTAGATTGTGGAATAGACTGTCATCTGCAGTCATTTTGGCCAATGTTCAATGCACATGTGGATGATTTTCTAGATATGAAATGCACTGGAGTTATCATGAGTAAAAGTAGATTAAGTAATGTTGATCTGGCTTTTAGGTATAAAGATTTTAAAGATAGACTATATGAATGGTTAGGATACAAGTAATAAAACAGTGGTTTAAGGAAAGGCGTTAGTGAATCTATTTAACAGAGTACATCGAGGACAGTGTCCATATTTACTTGTTCTCCAATGAAGTCATCACAGGAGATGTGCTTCTGAGTATTCTTTAGTTAGTTTATTTATTTTATTCTTGTTAATAAAATGCACCTTTCACAGAACGTGATTTCAATTTATGTTAAGGCCTAGTTGACTAAATATATCAAACAACCAATTAACTTACATTTCTGAAATGTAAGGATCTTCTCCCCTTCTCTGCAGTTCTTGTTACTTCCTTTTTCTGAAATTCTGGGCAGTTAACAGCAGGTGTATCAAGGATAATATCAGAAAAGGGCTGGTTAAAGGCCACGGGGCAATTGCCCCAGTCTGCTCTTCAACCTTCAACCACTTGTCACTTCTTAATGAAGCAGTGTATAGGGCAGGAAGCCATCTTCTTTAGATGAGGCTCAGATCAATCAGTTAAGATAGTTAACCATGTGCAAGTCTTCATCTTTCTCTCCCCTACGCATTTTTGGATCTGAGGGATGATAAAAGACCAGTGTAAATGTTTCTGCCTCTTTGTCTTATCTATCTTTCATTCCACTTGTCTTGTTTTTATAATAATCTCCACCTTTATAGCCTTTCTCACCCCTACGAATTTTAGCATCTGAGTGATGATTAAAGGCCTGTGGAAATTAATCTGCCCCCTTGTCTTATCTCTGTTTCCTTCCAATTGTCTTGTTTGTCCAACAATTGCTATTTCTGACAAAAGTCTTCAACCCCCCCCCCCCCCCCCCCCCCCAGGGTTACCACCTTTTCTTCAAAAAAAATACGGGCCAGGTATTAACATTGGGGCCAGGTGGCAATGCTACCCCCTGGATACTATTAAGGCATAACCTGGCTTTGAAGGCAGTGGCACCCTGGTTGCTTGGACGAAAAATTATTATAGAAAATAAATAGGAAATGTTGTCAAAAGAACTGTAAGTTTATTTTTTCACATTAAGAAAAATACAAGGAATTACAATAAATATATAACAAGTTTTCATTTCAATAAATAAAGGCCCAGTGCAGCAAAAAATAAATACATTATTTAAAAATACATATTAATATAAAAGGCATGTAAATAAATAAATGACAATACAAATAATAAATACAAATAGTATACATTTTACAATAATATACAGGTAAATTCACCATTCACTCGACATAAAAGTCATATCCGTTCTATTGAGTCACAAAATCCCAGCAGATTGTGTTTAGAAATCTTTTTTTTTGCCAAAAAAACGCACTAGTGATTTGCCGGCATGGCATTTTCCTTACAACACTTTAGCTAATAAAAAAAAAAAGTGTTGCTTCATTGTCTTCACTAAAGTTCTCTGATTATTTAATCTTTTAAAACTGGTCGGAAATTTGGCTTATATTTGTGTGTTCCAGTTCTCGGCTTCTGCGTTGAAATGCTATATTTGTGGCCAACATCCATGCATGCTTTCAAACATATTCCCTTTTCAGTGTGGGGAGGTGGTTGGGGTGTTGTAGGGGGAGAATTGGGGCCTACTGCACATGAAGGGTAGATCATATCACTTAAAATTACAATTTAATTGCTCAGAACTTACACACCAGAGAATAAAAATAGGGAAGTAAGTGCTTCTAGGGCTTAAAAAAAAAAGAAGAAAAAACATGTGTTTGTATACACTGTACTATGTATCAGTAAATGAAAAATCAAATACTTGTGAAACGTATGTTGTCTAATTAAGTAAACCCTAGTTTTCAAGAACCAGACCAATAAATAAATAAATAAACAAGGATGTGCATTTTGTTGAGTAGTAAATTAGGTTGGCCTGTAAAAAGGTTGTAAATATCACATACTTTACACAATTGTACTTTCTCTTCACCCATATATAACAATATAAATACCCATAATGCTGATATCATGACACCATTTCATTAAGTAGATTACATTTTTTTTGTAACTATTCCTCTTGTCGAGTGGCTCAAAGCCTGAGCTGTTCATAGTGTTTTTTAGTGCAAGTAACATTTTTTGCTTGTACATTTTTTGCAAAGAGGCCACCCTCCCTTGAGCACTAAAACTCTTGATAGTCCTAATTCAAGAAGAGTATTCAAAGTGGCACGTGGAAGGAGACAGATGCAGAAACCTTCTTTCTGTAATTCGCTTCTGGAAGAAGCCATATTTTCCAGTTCGGAGATCTCTATCATATAAAGCTGTTTTCATTGTCCCAAAGCCAGAGTAGCCACTTGAGTTCATTATGAGTCAGAACTAGGGCTGAAGATGTTAGACTTGTCGATCATGCCCATGGGATCTTCTGACCCTATATCTAAATGGCTCCTTTGAAATTGCTCAGCTGAGTAATCTCCCATGTATGTGAAGTCCTTTGAGGCCTCCAAAGGCATGAATCTCGCCAGTTGTCTACCTCTTGATGGCGTTAGACTGAGTGGAGCTGGGTGCGTCTCTGAGAAGTAAAGGTTGTATCCATCTCTTAAGGGCACCTCTCGGAAGTTGCAATCTTCTTCTTTGTATTTTTTCTGTGAGAATTAAAGTCAGATGGTTACATCATCAACATGATGGGTGCACACATTTTAAGGAAACAATTCTCCAGTACACAAGAGCATAATATATTATATTTGACAACATTGCTAAACTATGTTCTTGGCTGTAATTGAAAGCTAAACTGGTTGGGAACCTTACTACTTGGTGACTTTGCTCCTTGCTCCATAGATCATCTGAGTCTTAGACTGAGCCAGACTCAAAGGACACAGTCAACTCAGAAGACATTGTTAATCCTCAACCTTGTAAATAGGTCATTTTTAGAACTCTGTGGAGTTGGAGCTTTTGGATTGTAAGATTTTTTGTCAACTGAGCATTTTTTTTTAATTGTGTTATTGTGTTAAGATATTTTGTTCTTCCACAGAGGAGCAATGTGTGTCACCAAAATATTGTTGTTGTACTATAAATATAGAAAAACAAAAAAATAATAAGAATTACGTAACTATTGTTTTAGCAGAAATGCAAGCAAGTATTTAAATTAGTCTGCTGTGTCACCTGACATCACCTGTGGCACCAAAGGCAAATTAATTGCTTTTCAAAGGGAAATGTGTAATTTGCATGCTGGGCCACAGGTGATGTCATAATCAGTTGACACAACAGTCAAATTTAAGACATGGTTTACTCTTAATTTCTACCATTGCTGGCATTTCTGCTAAAACAATAGATATGTAAATTTTGACCATTTATTATTTCCTACATTTAAAGTATTAACAATATTTAGTTAATGTATGTGCTTGCTTGCATTTATGCTAGCACAATGCATAGGTCATTATGTATTCTGTATATTTACAGTACAAACAATGTGTGGTTAACCAAGTCCCTTTAATTTAGGTGCAGGTTCCCAAGTCCTCCAGATTTTGTTTTTATTTATTTATCTTTTAGTTTCAGAGTATTATCTGTTTTCAATGTTTAATGTGTTTACTGTATATAGGAACCTTTTTAAAGTGTATCCATGAAGCCAAATTGGGCATAAAATAATATCTGATAAATATTCTGACTGTGTTTTATGTTTTAAGTATTGCTTATCTTATAAAATACCATTACACAACTACCGTATTAGGCAAAAAAGAGATTTCCAAGGTTAAAGCCAACAAGTCTTGTCCAGAAGTCATGTTAGTGATTTGCTTGTATAAACATCCTTTGCAGTGTCATAGTCCTGCTTTCTAGGTCTTGTAAAGATTGGGATCGCTAGGATTGCCTCATAAGATCTCACATCAAAGTTTCTGAATGTTACTTGTTTCAAAGATCACTACAAATAGCAACTGTTTGCCCTTATCTCAAGGTGTAAAAAAAAAAAAAAGTTCAACAGGCCAATAAATAGAAATGTCTGTAGGATAGAATGATACAAAGTGGTTTAAAGAGACAGTTCCAAAGTATATATTAAAAGACAACTTGTTTGGGTGGTTTAGGTCCATCTCTTGTTTAAATTTAGAATGCAGTAGCTTGCATGAAAAAGTGTAAATTTATTGTGGACTTACATAGTGCAAATATGGGAGAGCTTTCCTGGGGCACAAATCTACCTGCGCGTTTTGAGGCCTAACAGGGTGCTTAGTCATAGACCTGTATGGCGCAAAATGTCATTGGCCTAGAAACTTATAACTAAGCGCCATTTAAAAAAATATATCCTGCTGGTCCAGAGGAAACCAGACATGTATCTTAATAAACACCCGTGGGTTTACCCATGGCTGTGTGTCACAGCGGAGACACAACAGGTCTAGAGGCTGGCACGTGTCTACACTGTCAGTTAATGTCCCCTCTGCTGGTCTAATGCAAAAACAAGGGTCTCGCTATGCACTAGTGTCCTTTAAATTCTTCACACTATGTATAATTACAGAGTTTATGCGAGCACCAGATTTTATTTAACTTTAGCTCCTCAATTATTTTTTTTTTTTTTTTTACAATGTATTCACTCCTGCCAGTTTAAAAAGCATGTGCACACAGATCTCTCTTAAAAAAAGAAAGCTCATATAAAGATAACACTTACCGAGCCATAGAGATGGTATTTGGAGTCCATACAAAGATAGCGGGTGCTTTGCATTCCACGGATAACCAAAATACTAGGCTTCACGGCCTTGATCTCTAGCAAGCCTGTAAAAATAAAGTATTGAATAAAATGACACTACTTGTTTGTGAACCCATAAGGTTCTAATAACTCATACAAGGGGTAGGGGTAGGCATCAACAATCTTCATGGTAGACATTTACTTGGCTTTGTGATGGACCCTGCCATGGACACTGGTATCCTTGTACGTATTGCAGCATAAAATAGATTTCAATAAAGGCATTGGATCACCTGTGATGAAACCATGACAAATAAAAGTGTAGGCTATTTAAAAATAAACGAAGAGTATAAATAATGTACCTTATTGGGTCCTTTTTCCTCTGTAAAGCTCCATCGGGGGCAGACATCTTGGGTCTGATCTTCATGCATCTGACCCATCAGACCCAAGATTCTAAACAACATGGCTGCCCCCGGATAGAGCTTTGTAATCAAAGAGGCCACAGAAAGTTACTTTATTATTTCTTTAAAGCTTCACTATTTAATCTCTATTCAATTTTTTAATTAAACATAATTTCATTTGTTGTCCTTTAACTAGACAATGCTATCATTCCTCACTTTACGGTTGGTGCAAAAATGTATAATACATTTCTTACTAAACAGTTGTATTTAAGTTGTGGTGAACTGATAATCACCTTGTAAAAGTTGGGTCAAAATATCAAGGATCTATTGCCCATTAGTATGTGTGTCTGGCATTATAGTAAAACTCATAGAAAAGACTAAATATAAAAAAAGTATCCAATTCTACAGTCAACATCACCAGAACATTACTTCCTCTACAATGCTTCACAGCTATAGATTGTTGAACTTGGTATCTGATCCTTAGCTACAGTTTAACCAATCTTTCCGACCTGCTGTTTCAATGACATGACTAAATGATGTAGTTTTCTGATGTAATGCTGGGGACTTCTTGCTGATAATATTTTAGTGTATCATAAACACAACAATATTGTTTATGATGCTTAAATTGACCCATTATAATAATTTAAAACAAGCGACAAGGTCTGAAAAACCTTAACGATCATGAGATTGGTATTGACCTCATTCTGGTTTCCACTTGGCCTTAGAGATTGTTGAGTGAATGGAAAAAAACAAGTGTTTGGTTCCACAAGCTTCTCTATCATAATGTGTGCTTCAAGTTGATGGCTAAACTGAGGATTATGCAAATAATTGTCCATCACAATTGAATGATCAAAGGTTAGCTAATTCTGGGCTATGATGTCATATTGAAATAAAAAGTAAATAATTTCAGAGAAATCTGAAATAAGTCATCCTTGTTACAAAAACAGTTAGCTTTGCTGTTTTTTTTTTTTAGCAGGCTTCTCTGGAGAATTCTCTTACTCAGGGGAAGGAAGCTGAAATAGGTCTCTAAGACAGCAGGAAATGACCAGTGCAACGAAAAATGTCTTCCCCCAACTACAATATTATGTATAATTTCAAAATATTGAAATTCTGTCAAAGAATGGACTATCCAACATCAACATTAGTAAATAATATAAAATTATGTTTCATATTATATCTCCATTTCATCATTCATTTTCCTGTAAGCATCTTGTAAATAATTAATGTATTTCAAAAACTAAAAATGACTTCTACTCTGACTTTGCAATTTTGGATTCAATGCATATATTGAAAAAAAAAAATGTACATTTTCAATTCATGGTCAATGTTAGATAGCTAATCAATAAAATTAAAAAAATGTGGTCTGCATATGGGTTGAAAACATAATTGAAATTTAATGTAGATGTATAATAATATTTGTTTTTTAAATTAACAAGGTTAGTTTGAGAATGATATACTTACTGTACAAGTTCTTTTCTTGGGTTCCACTCACAATGCCTTCAGGAGAGATCTGGAGATGCAGATGCGTATTTTCATTGTCTGCGTACAGATGCCTAAGTCGCACTTGGTCAGAGAAATGTAAAACAGGGTTGTTGTCTGTTATAGGATTTGCCAAAGTTATCCTACAAACGCTAAAAATGAAGACCAAAAAATAGCACCACCTTAAGAAGGGGCTTTGGGCAAACATCTTCTTAATTTTATTAAACAGAACAAGTACTGAATAAAAATGTCAAATGAATATTCCACTATCAAGAAAAAGAGAGATTTCAAAAAGTTTCTTTCCTAAATTTAATTTTAATTTTGCAGGTAAAAAATAAAAATAAAAATAAAAAATGATGTAAAAAATACAAATATTTTTTAATTTAAGAATTTGTTAAGCCTTAAAAAAAACAAAAAACTTTGAGAAGGCAGAAGACTAATTATTTTGTTAAATTAAAAAAAAAAAAAAAGTTCTTCTAATCTCCTAATAATCTGATGTTACACAGACTACTATGCTCTCAATCTGTGTAGTTCTGTGTGGAGACCCACGTTTCTTATGATAAAATAAGGCAGAGAAGACAGATTTATACTCTTTGGTCTTTAACCCTTATCACTACTTTTTTTTTTTTTCTGTAATTTTCTGTATTTTTTTTTTTCCTGCCCCCTTCATGTCTGAGTCATTGTGCATGACAAAGCTGCTCACTTTAAGCTGAAAGTGCTGTTTGCTGGGGGAAGGACAATACTGTAAACATTTTTTCACGTTTCCGACCAGAGATCACCAGGTCTGGGGTTACAAAATGATGCAATGTTGAAGGGTGATATAATCTGCCTTTTGTGTCTTGAGGGAGGGGAATATTGTAAATTGAAATCACATACAGTAGCCGTGCTTCTAAACTTAACCCCTGCACTTGCATCATAGCACATAACTACATAGCAGGTACTTTTAGAGACTACACTTTCGGATGTACAATTCCTACAGATGTACAAATGAACATGTGCGGATTGTGCTGATCCCATAATTCCACTCTCTGTATTGTGTTCAATATATAGCAGGTCCTTTTAGACCATAATTCCACTCTCTGGGTTGTGTTCATCCCATAATTACAGTCTTTGGATTGTGTTCATCCCAAAATGTCACTCTCTGGGTTGTGTTCATCCCATAATTTCACACTCTGGATTGTATTCATCCCATAATTCCACTCTCTGGGTTGTGTTCATCCCATAATTCCACTCTCTGGGTTGTGTCCATACATAGCAGGTCCTATTAGAGACTACACTTTCCTACAGATGTACAAATAAACAGGTGTGTTGATCCCATTATTCCACTCTCTAGATTGTGTTAATCCCATAATTCCACTCTCTGGGTTGTGTTCATCCCATAATTCCACTCTCTTGGTTGTGTTCATCCCATAATTCCACTCTCTTGGTTGTGTTCATCCCATAATTCCACTCTCTTGGTTGTGTTCATCCCATAATTCCACTCTCTTGGTTGTGTTCATCCCATAATTCCACTCTCTTGGTTGTGTTCATCCCATAATTCCACTCTCTTGATTGTGTTCATCCCATAATTACACTCTCTGGGTTGTGTTCATCCCATAATTCCACTCTCTGGGTACTGTTGATCCCATAATTACACTCTGTATATTGTGTCCATCCCATCATTCCAGTCTCTGGACTGTGCTCATCCCATAACTCCACTCTCTGGGTTGTGTTCATCCCATAATTCCAGTCTCTGGCCTGTGTTCATCCCATAATTCCACTCTCTGGGTTGTGTTCATCCCATAATTCCAGTCTCTGGCCTGTGTTCATCCCATAATTCCACTCTCTGGGTTGTGTTCATCCCATAATTCCAGTCTCTGGCCTGTGTTCATCCCATAATTCCACTCTCTGGGTTGTGTTCATCCCATAATTCCACTCTCTGGGTTGTGTTCATCCCACAATTACACACTCTTGGTTGTGTTCATCCCATAATTCCACTATCTGGTTTGTGTTAATCCCATAATTTCACACTCTGGATTGTGCTCATCCCATAATTCCACTTTCTGGATTGAGTTCATCCCATAATTCCACTCTCTGGGTTGTGTTCATCCCATAATTCCACTCTCTGGGTTGTGTTCATCCCACAATTACACACTTTTGGTTGTGTTCATCCATAACTTTAGTCTCTGGATTGTGTTCATCCCATAATTCCTGTCTCCGGATTGTATACATCCTATAATTCCACTTTCTGGACTGTGTTCATCCCATAATTCCACTCTCTGGGTTGTGTTCATCCCATAATTCCACTCTCTGGGTTGTGTTCATCCCACAATTACACACTCTTGGTTGTGTTCATCCCATAATTCCACTATCTGGGTTGTGTTAATCCCATAATTCCAGTCTCTGGATTGTGTTCATCCCATAACTTTAGTCTCTGGACTGTGTTCATCCCATAATTCCTGTCTCCGGATTGTGTTCATCCCATAATTCCACTTTCTGGATTGTGTTCATCCCATAATTCCACTTTCTGGATTGAGTTCATCCCATAATTCCACTCTCTTGGTTGTGTTCATCCCATAATTCCACTCTCTGGGTTGTGTTCATCCCATAATTCCACTCTGTTGGTTGTGTTCATCCCATAATTCCACTCTCTGGGTTGTGTTCATCCCATAATTTCACACTCTGGATTGTGTTCATCCCATAATTACACACTCTTGGTTGTGTTCATCCCATAACTTTAGTCTCTGGATTGTGTTCATCCCATAATTCCACTCTCTTGGTTGTGTTCATCCCATAATTCCACTCTCTGGGTTGTGTTCATCCCATAATTCCACTCTCTGGGTTGTGTTCATCCCACAATTACACACTCTTGGTTGTGTTCATCCCATAATTCCACTATCTGGGTTGTGTTAATCCCATAATTCCAGTCTCTGGATTGTGTTCATCCCATAACTTTAGTCTCTGGACTGTGTTCATCCCATAATTCCTGTCTCCGGATTGTGTTCATCCCATAATTCCACTTTCTGGATTGTGTTCATCCCATAATTCCACTTTCTGGATTGAGTTCATCCCATAATTCCACTCTCTTGGTTGTGTTCATCCCATAATTCCACTCTCTGGGTTGTGTTCATCCCATAATTCCACTCTGTTGGTTGTGTTCATCCCATAATTCCACTCTCTGGGTTGTGTTCATCCCATAATTTCACACTCTGGATTGTGTTCATCCCATAATTACACACTCTTGGTTGTGTTCATCCCATAACTTTAGTCTCTGGATTGTGTTCATCCCATAATTCCACTCTCTTGGTTGTGTTCATCCCATAATTCCACTCTCTGGGTTGTGTTCATCCCATAATTTCACACTCTGGATTGTGTTCATCCTATAATTACACACTCTGGATTGTGTTCATCCCATAATTACACACTCTTGGTTGTGTTCATCCCATAATTCCACTATCTGGGTTGTGTTAATCCCATAATTTCACACTCTGGATTGTGCTCATCCCATAATTCCACTTTCTGGATTGAGTTCATCCCATAATTCCACTCTCTGGGTTGTGTTCATCCCATAATTCCACTCTCTGGGTTGTGTTCATCCCACAATTACACACTTTTGGTTGTGTTCATCCCATAACTTTAGTCTCTGGATTGTGTTCATCCCATAATTCCTGTCTCCGGATTGTATACATCCTATAATTCCACTTTCTGGACTGTGTTCATCCCATAATTCCACTCTCTGGGTTGTGTTAATCCCATAATTCCAGTCTCTGGATTGTGATCATCCCATAACTTTAGTCTCTGGACTGTGTTCATCCCATAATTCCTGTCTCCGGATTGTGTTCATCCCATAATTCCACTTTCTGGATTGTGTTCATCCCATAATTCCACTTTCTGGATTGAGTTCATCCCATAATTCCACTCTCTTGGTTGTGTTCATCCCATAATTCCACTCTCTGGGTTGTGTTCATCCCATAATTCCACTCTCTTGGTTGTGTTCATCCCATAATTCCACTCTCTGGGTTGTGTTCATCCCATAATTTCACACTCTGGATTGTGTTCATCCCATAATTACACACTCTTGGTTGTGTTCATCCCATAACTTTAGTCACTGGATTGTGTTCTTCCCATAATTCCACTCTCTTGGTTGTGTTCATCCCATAATTCCACTCTCTGGGTTGTGTTCATCCCATAATTCCACTCTCTGGGTTGTGTTCATCCCATAATTTCACACTCTGGATTGTGTTCATCCTATAATTACACACTCTTGGTTGTGTTCATCCCATAACTTTAGTCTCTGGATTGTGTTCATCCCATAATTCCTGTCTCCGGATTGTATACATCCTATAATTCCACTTTCTGGATTGAGTTCATCCCATAATTCCACTCTCTGTATTGTGCTCATCCTGGACTCAGAGTGGACTAGACAGATGTGTTGTGTTGCACCAGTTTTCACTTACTGAGGTATCACATTGTGAAGGGACATATCATCACATAGATACTGTTCTCAGTTCGAAAAAAATAATTCATAATGGAAACCCATAAAACAACTACTGCTCCCTGCGCTCAGCTTATAAACATGGCGCACACAGAAATAGTGCCAAATAATGGTGATATCGCACACAAATGACGATTGCCAGGGCCGATCCTAGGGTCACAGGCCCCTGGGTGCAGGATCTTTTTGGGGCGCACCCCATGTTGGGCGTGGCTATAATACTAACTCCTCCCCTTTACAAATGTATTCAAGAAATAGCATGTCCCTCTAGCTTAGATCAGTCCACGGAGGTGCGGTTACCGCAGCCAATCACACGCGGGCCACACCTCCGTGTTTGGTCACATGTTTTGCTCCCGTCGGAGGAGGATCACAACGTGTCAACGTGGAGCTTTACAGTGCCTGGGCCGGGTGCACCCCGTGCACCCGCCCAGGATCGGCCCTGACGATTGCACCTTTTTATACCTCTCCCAAAACTTTGCAGTACCAGAATTTTTATACATCATCCGCTGTATGTTTTACCTTACAGTTATTTTGGAATGATGTTTTTTTTTTAAATATTAATATGTAGTTATATATTAACTTCACATCTTTGACACAAGTGTAGCTGGATCAGCTCAGTCTACTGCAATTTTACCTTTTCTAGACAATAAATCTTACTTGAAGGGAATCTGTCACTTCCACAGTCTTTAAAGTGGGAATGTAGACCTTGAGACATGATTTATATTTTTGCGTTTTTGTTTAGCAGGCCTACGCTAGACAAATAATCAGACTTTTCCAATCTTGGGAAAGCTGTAATTTGAGACTTTTTTCTCAGGTATGACCAAAGTAAAGCGTTTGTTTTGTAATGATGTATTGAAATCAGTCTGTAAGGTGCATTGGGGAAAGACAAGGGGAGGGAGGGAGGGGGAAGAGAAAGACAAGGGGAGGGAGGGGGGAGTGAAAGACAAGGGGAGGAAGGGGGAGAGAGATACAAGTTTGGGGGAGGGGGAGACAACTTGGGAGGGGGAGAGAGATAACACTGGGGGGGGGGGAGGCAGAATTGGCACATAAAAAGAAATAAAAACAAGAAATGCATTTGTTTAATATCATCATTCTTATTAAATATTAAAAAACTATTTACATGTGAATATATACAAGTTAAACTTTTTTCCTATAGGGTAGTCTTATATTCAGGCTTTTAGTTTTTTTTCCTAAAGGAATATACAAAGTTTGGGGGGGACGGGAGGGGGGGGGGGGATTATGTTAAAATAATAAATCCTGTAAATCTAAAGCATAATATGTTTAATCCAAGCCATTCTTTTAAAGTAGATATCATTTTTTATTCCCCCTACTATTTAATGTCCCATCAGCATAATAATGGAGATAGGTTGTGCTTACTGTTCTGAGTCAATCTCTTCTTATGGGAGGTGAAGGGGTATTACCAGAACGTGAATGGAACAGAATATTACATGCTTGCTGTGCAGAAAGGGGTGAACGCTACTGTACACCAGTGATAGTCCTCTAACACACAGAGACATATGTTTCCAGTGCCAAATTAAACCCCAGATGCTCCCGTGTTCCTTCCAACACATGTGATAAACTGTATAACTAGGGATAAAAAAGAAACACAGCTGTGCATGGTGTAAACCAGTATATATAAAGTCAAGGGATGAATACAACCTTAATACATATGTTGGGATGAAGTCGTAGGAAATGCCCTTAAGACAAGTACTAATGCATGACACCTGGATGATGCCCCAGAGAGCGAAACGCGTAGCATGGTGACTTTACCCAGGACCTGTATTTTCTGTTTTTTGCTGGTATTTTGTTGCTGCTGTTTTTTATTCTTTGTTTATTTACTTACCAGTGCAATGCCAGATGAGCTAGAAACATGGAACCACTGTGTAAGAGATTGTATGGGTAAACATTTTGGTGATCTGTTACTCCCTGGGTCCTTCTGTATGTCAGCTGAGTTTGGCAGATTACAGAATCCCCAGAGATCTTCCATACCTGAAGTTCTGACTTTGATCTTCCACCATGTGACTGCAACAACAAGGAGGGAGGGGATTCCATCTGTTTTTAGCATTATTACACTTTTAGTGCTTGTTCTGGTATTCTTCACATGTTGTATTCCATCCATCCCGTTAAGGACGGTATTTGCCGTCAGCGTATTTCCTATGACATCATCCCAACATTTGTATTAAAAGGTTATGTTCATTCCTTGAATTCATTCACTTGTTAAAAATAAATGTTCATCAATTAGAATCTGATCATAAGTTGGAAACATTCTCGCTGAATTCTAACTCACCTGCTTTGGCCTTAAGTTTGAAATTCCCATCTCTATTCCTTGCAACTCCCTCTTTATTGAGTAGATCCTTGAGAATCCACTAATCCAGGGATGTCCAGGTTTATTCTGCAAAGGGCCACTTTGATGTGTGCGTGGGCCGCATTCATGTTTCATTCATTCAGAGAATAATATATATAATTATATACATATATACATGTGTGTGTGTGTATATATATTATATATAATTCTCACGAATGTGCAGCGGTCACATTAACTACACACTTACCACACACACACAGTCACACTTACCACACACTCACATACACATTTATACACACACACACTCAAATACATACACTTATCACACACATACATACACTTACCCCCCCACACCACACATACACTTACCCACCCCACACACACCACACATACAATAACCCCCCACACACACACCACACCACACATACACTTACCCACCCCACACACACCACACATACAATAACCCCCCACACACACACCACACCACACATACACTTAACCCCCCCACATACACATTTATACACACACACTCACATACATACACTGACCCCCCACACACATCCACATCCATTTGTACACACACACTCACATACATACACTGAACCCCCACACACATCCACATCCATTTGTACACACACACTCACATACATACACTTACCAAACAGTTTTTTTAATGTTTTTTTTTTTAAACGGGGTTGAGGGTTCCTTGAACCCTTAAGGCTGTGGGCTCCGCATTACCTTCATGCTGCCGGTGCGCTTCTTCCCTCCCTCTGACCCTTGCGCATGACCTCATGGTCAGGGTAGAGGAGGGGAAAGCAGCACTGCTCTGTGTAGGGAACTTTGTTCCCTGACACAACTTCCTGTGCGGTGAGCAGTTGGAGGTGCGGCTACCTGAGCAGAGCTCAGGCGGGCCGCATGTTGGACGCCTCTGCACTAATCTTTTTTGTACTTTGCATGTCGATCCATCAAGTGATATAATCCAGACACTGTTTGTTGATACTCCTCATTCACACAACAACAGAAAGCTGTATATCCGCACCTAACGGCAGTGTTATGTATACTTCCATGCTGAGTCATATACTATACGTACTTGTCACTGACCATGGGAGGCTTTTTGATTAGTGTTTTCCTCTCTGGTGGGACACCAGACATTGATAGATTTATGGATAAAATAAATAAATGTGGACTGCTGAAATTCTAAACACTCTTACTAGCAAACATTTATGGAACATTTATAACAGACAAGTGTTGTAAAAACTGACCTTTACAAATTTAAAGGTAAACCAATGATTTTATAATGGTACAAAAGTGCACTTAGTTTAACTGTGCAAAAGATGAACAGAAAACAGTATTGTAACCTTTATCTAAATGTGTGGTAGATCCTCTCCTTAAAAAAACAACCGTAGGCAACAATTAATTTAAGATTAAGTGAAAGATTGCATCACATATAGCTGATTTCAGTTGAAATGATTTCATGAAAAAAAAATACAAAATAAACTACCGTATTGAGCCCTCTTTGCTCTATCAAGAGGCTGACATGTTGTTCGGAATCTTGGGTAAAGTCTTTCTTCATTGGACAAAGTTGAAGGACAATCTGACCCAATATTCTAAAGACATCATCTCTGTATTAATTACCGTATTTTCCGGTGTATAAGACGACTGGGCATATAAGACGACCCCCAACTTTTCCAGTTAAAATTTAGAGTTTGGAATATACTCGCCGTAGAAGACTAACCCTCTTCCAACAAGCATTTTCTCCTACAGTGACATTTACACACACACCCTTACACTAACACAGTGACACACTTACACACACACACCCTTACACAGAAAGTGACACACTTACACACACACAGTGACACCAATAGACACATAACCTGAGACACACTATTTTGCCCCTCAATATGCCAGTATTTTGCCACTAAATATGCCTTTATTGTGCCATTAATTATGCCAATATTTTGCCCCTCCAATATGCCAGGATTTTGCCCCTCCAATATGCCAGGATTTTCCCCCTCAATATGCCAGGATTTTTCCACTCTCCTACCCCCTTCCCAGTACTTACCTCGTTGCTGCTCTGCAGGTGCGCGCGGTTGTGAGGGAAGCGTTGTGCGCTCCCCTCCAGCTGTGCGGCTTCAATAAAGTTTGTTTTAAAAAAAGTTTAAACAAACTTTATTGAAGTTGCGCGGCTGGAGGGGAGCACACAATGCTTCCCTCACAGCCGCGCGCACCTGCAGAGCAGCAACGAGGTAAGTAAAAAGACTACACCCGGCGTATAAGACGACCCCCAACTTTTGGGAAGATTTTCCTGGGTTAAAAAGTAGTCTTATACGCCAGAAAATACAGTACTTGTGAATTTCTTAAGAATGTGTATAATGCTTCGCTGAATAATTAATCTACTGTAGTTATACGTTTAGTGAATGCACATGGTATGATACAAATAGCAGCAATATTTTGAAATGTATTTTTTTTTCTAGAAAACAGTTTTTTTCTAGAAAAAATGAGGATAAACTGGTATGGACTGCCCCTTTATCCTCTGACTGTTGCTAGTGCAGCAAGATACCTCCGATTTCCCAATGCTGATTACCTGTGGGCACCAGCATCTGACAAGCTCTGCCTCAGCTGAGAGGAAGAGCTCAGAGTTATAGCCCTGTGTATCTGCAAAAATACATATTGGGTTATTCCGGACTAGTGGCACCAGGATTTTAACTTTGCTAAAACACAAAGTTTACTATCACTTTAAGGAACAGCAAGCTGTCTGTGTCAAGCAATTACTTTTATTAAAAACCATCCATAGCTCTTTCAGTACCAGAGGATTTAATATCTAAAATCAGAAAGTGTGTTCAAATGCAAATCTACACATTTCCCACTGAAAAACAGTTAATTTGCATATCAAACCATGGCTGATGTCATAACCAGGAGACAAAAAGTGTTTTAAAACAAATGTTTCTCTTTTAGGCTTTTTTTTTTTTGGAATGTATAGATCAAGTTACATAACTTTTTATTCTCTACATTCACATATCAGACATATTTTGGTTGAGTCCCTTTAAGATATTCATCTCCACGCCTTGAGCAGGCCGTATTTAAGAAATGTACTTCCTGATTACTATTTCACAGAGTGCAAACATATCCGAGTTTTTGTGTTCATCTAATTAATTTATCGACCCTTTGTTTATCTTGTGCATATTTATCCTCCTGCTTACTTCGTTGTGGGTGTAGATTATTTAACTGTCTCCATATGGCCTATTAGATGTGGTGAACTTCCTGTCCGCTCCACAGAAACACATTGTACGTAACTGCATGAGAGGAAAATTAAATTTCATATCACTATTCATTTGCTGAGATAAGAAAACTGTAATTGAGTTTCATTTGGCACCAATCCCCCATATCTCCTGACTATACTGAAATAGCAAGTCGGTGCCAACACTTGTGTGTTTTTCCCTAAATTTATAAAAACCCGGACATGACGACTTGTTGATTTACTTAAATATATACACAGTTTTTTTTAAAATAAAGACATGTGCGGAAGTGGCAGCAAACCTTTAGTGATGTCATAAAAGATAAGGCCTGTAGGTAAGAATTAACAACAGGCCAACATGATACGGTTCTTATTGCTCATGTGATGGGACATGTGAGGTGTGTGCCTGGGCGGGTCGAGCAAGAGATCGGAGGGTATGGCATTGTGTTTGAAGGGCTGGATAGCTTCAGGACCTGGACCCCATGGGTGGACGATTGTGGGACGTACATAGCATCTACCGCGCAGTTAGGATACGCCGCTAGATCTACTTAACTTGTGCCAATGGCTACCTCTCAGGGGCCCAAGTCCTATAAGGTTAAGACATATTTTATGAGGTTTTTTTGACGGACATGTTTTACACTTAGTTTGGGTGAGCCCCTGTCTTTCCGTATTTTATATTTTGTTATATTTTGTCACATTGTTTTACACTAGTTCTCTTTTATATAAAATCCACCACATCTCCGTGTGCTTGTTGTTCTGGTTTAGTATAATTATTATGCCATTGTCATGTGGAAACCAGCAGGTACCAAGGGAACGATCCACCTTAACAGACTGTAATCTAAAGCTGAGCCCTGAGGTTAGCTTATACAATAAGAAGAGGCTCTAGAGCATTGATTCTCAAACCTGTCCTCAGGACCACAGAACGGTCCAGGATTTAGGGATTACCCAGTTGTGTTTAAATAGGAATATGTAGAACACCTGGTGTGGTTCCCTAACCCTTAAGCAGCCATACCAGGTGTTCTACAAATTTTTATTTAAACACAATTGGGTAATCCCTAAATCCTGGACCATTGGGGTTTGTGTCGAACAGACAAATGGGAACATGCCACCGCCTCGAGGATGTAAAAAGTAGCCCTCAAAGAGTTTGTACAAGGAGAGAGTGTCTGTGGCAAGGTCTGTGACACGTCCTTCTCAAAGTTCTGTACGTATCCACCATGAATAATGTTGGTGCCTTGAGTGGGGTATATTCCCCTGGGGTAAGAGACTATGTATAGTCCTTTGGGCTGATGCCATCAAGGTGCATTTATTTCATGGTATTGTGCTATTATTGTAGATATTAAGTGGTAGATACCTCTGAAATAAGCAGTTTTAATAGTGTTATTTGGGATATAGCTTTGTGTGCCTCAATGTGAGAATAATCTCTTTGTAGATCCATTTACCTAATAAACTCAATATACCTTCTATTAGTTATGGTTGATATGGGTGTTTTCTTTGTGTATTGAATGTTAGTTTTACTCTTTCACAATGTATGGAGCAATAAAGATTACTGTATATAATAATATTTTGCACTAAAGGTTTCTTTTAACCTTTGGTTCACTAATAAAAGAACAAGTTAAAAGCCATTTACCTTCTGCCTTAATGAAGCCCATGAAGAAGCTTTACGGATACACATGGGTTTACTCTGGACTCTTCCTCTCAGTTTAGGCAGAGCTCATCAGGATGCTGGAATCAGTGTAGGGCAGTGATGGCGAATGTTTTTGTTCCCAATTCATGCATGAAACCAAGTTGCAGTTTGCACAGTGCACACATATATACTCACACACACAGTTTATGCATACACATATGTATACTCACACAGCTCATGGATACCCACATATATACACACACACACAGTTTCTGCACTAGAGTTGCCACCTAGCCGGTATTTTATCGGCAGGCCTGTAAAAAATTGGCTTGCTGCCAATGTTAAGTCTATGGAGCCAACAGCAAGGCCGGTATTTTTCTGTGGAAAAGTAGGCAATCCTAACTACATACACTATTCTGCATACCCTATTCACACACACACACACAGCTCATGCATACACACATATATACACAAACACACACACACAGTTCATGCATATACTCACATACACACACACAGTTCATGCATATACTCACATACACACACACATGCAGTTCATGCATACACACATAAATACTCTCACACACAGTTCATCCATACACACACATAAATACTCACACACACAGTTCATGTATACACACCAGATGTGTCACTATTAGTGTGGAGCGGACACCTGGATGTTCGGGGTTCCGCGGGTTTGGCCGGAAAAAAGTCCAAGTACGGGGTCGAACTTGACCCCGAGCTTGACCCAGAACCCGAACCCCATTGAAGTCAATGGGGACCTGACTTTCGGCTTATGGAATACATGTAATACTATCGGCTTTCTATAAACCGAAATAGAGTCCCCATTCATAAGAATTTCTTATGAATGGGGACTCTATTTCGGTTTATAGAAAGCCAATAGAATTACATGTATTCCATAAGCCGAAAGTCTATAAACCGAACAACGTTCGGTTTATAGACTTTCGGTTTATAGAATAGCAATAGCATTACATGAATTCTATAAACCGAAAGTCTATAAACCGAACGTCGTTCGGTTTATAGACTTTCGGTTTATAGACTTTCGGTTTATTGAATACATATAATGCTATTGCTATTCTATAAACCGAAAGTCTATAAACTGAATGTCTTTTGGTTTATAGACTTTCGGATTATAGCCCCTATCTCCAACACAGACATACAGTGAAATGTCCGTGTTCGGGTCTGGGGTCCGAACACCGTAATGTTGGGTACGAACCCGAACAGTGCGGTTTGGTTTCTCTCAACACTAGTCACTAGGGTTGGTGTCACCCGGTGCAGTAACTAACTGAGTCACCCCCATGGATTTCCTCCAATACCAAGCCAAACAGATTCCTTAGTAATGCCAGTCAGATGGCAAATCAGGAGCCCTACAAATTATGCGTCATTCAGGAGCACATTACTTTGCCAATTTTTTATTAAAAGTTTTAATGTATTAGAGGGAGTTTATGTTTGCAAGTGCTGACAGTCAGTGCTGAACTGTCAGCGCTTACACTGCCGCCGTGCAGCAGCCACATTGCCTTTCACCGCTGACAGTTCAGCATTCAAACTGCCGCGCTGAACTGTCAGCAGTGAAACAACCGCAAATAAATATCCTAGACGCTATTGTACAATTACAAAACAATAAATATATTCACGAAATTCCTCACGGGGATCACAACTCCTATCAAGATGAGGCAGCCCTCACCAGGGTGCTTACCTCTCTGTTGGCTCCTTATGCCCCTGCCCCGTGTTACTTACCAGCGTTTTGTTTGAATCCAGCCACGGACACAGCGCATTCCCACACGGCTTGATAGCCGCGCGCATGCGCTGTGTACCGCCGCTGTCCGATCAGCTGGTGAGAAGGGGTGTGCGGGGGGCGGGATGTGGGTTGCGCAGCTCGCGCATGCGCGGTGGACATAAAGTTACAGCTGAGTTATCAGCTGTAACTTTATGCGCATGCGCAGTGAGCAAATTCTCCTGCGATTGCGCAGGAGAATTTGCTCCAGTAATTCGTCAGAACACCGGCCCTGAAAATGGAAGGGAACAAAAACTGCGGAGACCCATTTGGGTGATCCTATGTATAGGCATGCTTTGTATTTTTTTCGTGTGTGTATATGGACTCATATTTCTATGTATACCTGCAGTCCTCAATGGGCCCAAATTCTGGGGGATGGGACACTTCATCGCGGCTGCTTCAACGCAGCCGCTTCACCGCCGACTCTGCAACGCAAGACAGCTCGTCGCTGGAGATTTCATTGCGGGACATTACATCGCTAAAGGTAAGTATTTTAGCTATGTTAGTTTATTTTAGTAAGGGTGGTTAGAATTAGGATTTAGGGGGTTAGAATTAGGGTTTAGGGGGTTAATTTTAGTATTAGGGTTCCGGGTTAATTTTAGTATTAGGGTTTAGGGGGTTAATTTTAGTATTAGGGTTCGGGGGTTAGTATTAGGGTTTAGGGGGTTAGTATTAGGGGTTGGTGGTTAGTATTAGGGTTTAGGGGGTTAGTATTAAGGTTCGGGTGTTAGTATTAGGGTTAGTATTAGGGTTTAGGGGGTTAATTTTAGTATTAGGGGTCCGGGGTTAGTATTAGGGTTTAGGGGGTTAGTATTAGGGTTCGGGTGTTAGTATTAGGGTTAGTATTAGAGTTTAGGGGGTTAATTTTAGTATTAGGGGTCGGGGGTTAGTATTAGGGTTTAGGGGTTAGTATTAGGGTTTGGGGGTTAGTATTAGGGTTCAGGGGTTAATTTTAGTATTGGGGTTAATTTTAGTATTGGGGTTTGGGAATCATTTATTAGGGGGGGATATTTTCGTTTTACTTTTACATTTGTAAAAGCTGACAGTTCAGCGCTGAACTGTCAGCTCTTACATAGTTATTCTTCATTGCTGACAGTTCACAGTTCTAACTGCCGCGCTAAACTGACAGCAATGAAGATGCGGCGCGGAAGTGTCCTAGACCCCAAATTCTGACCTTCTCTCTCCCCATGGGGTGCCTGTCCCCAGATGCACTATAGGCTATCTGGGCAGCAGGTAACCTCGAGCCCCCATGCAGGCCTGGGCTATTAGAAGGTATATTAGATTTTCAACTAAGCTTCCTAGGAAAAAGTCATATGTCTAATAAAAGGATTTATAACCATAGAGATCTGACTGTGTTTATACAAAATAAAAAAAAACATGCTTCATTGGAAAAGCCGAAGCAATGAGTTATTACAGAAAAATCTCAAGTAAAAAAAGATGTTGCATAAAGAAAGAAGAAAAAATAAACTAACTTATCATGGATAATTCAGGTGCAGACCGAAATGGCTGGTCATATATGCATAAAGGAAGACATGGAAACAACACGTGTGTGACTCAGTGTGTGTTGGTGTGGATCTCTTATTGCACCTCCAGTACACAGACTCTGCACACTTACAGGAGTGGATTTAGTACACTCCTTATCTAAAATGCTCTGTTATATGATACTCTGTTTAACCTCTTTTGTCCTTAAGGTGATTGATTGGGGACCAGGGACGAATCAGGGTCTTTACAGATCAAGTTTTATGCTGTGAACCCAGTATTTTGGCATAGAACGTCCTACGGGCAGGAAGGGGTTAACTAAACCCTTTTTATCCCATAGAATGATAATGTTTTGGTGAGGAGAGCATAGTGTACACCGCCGACCTCTAGTGTACACACAATGAATTACATTGCATCTAGCTCACATGTTGAAGGGACTGTATCCCCCTAAACATTGTTTATACTGTAAATGTAGAGAATTAAAAAAAAATAAAAAATTTATACATTGTGCTAGCAAAATATCAAGCAAATGTATAAATCAAGAGAAAAATTAAGCCTTAACAGGAGACACCACAGACACATTTAAAACACATGATGACACCTTTAACGCCTTGACGACGTTAGGACGTACTATGCAGTCCTGATTCTAAGTGCCTAAAAGACGCTAGGACGACATTGTACGGCCGGCGGCTCCCTGCGATGAGCTGTGCTCGGATCTTGCTGCAGGGACTTGCAGCGGGATTCCGCCTGTCACACTGAGTGGCCTCAGTCATACAGGGAAAATGTAGCCGGAGCTCAAAGGTGCTTCAAAGGAAAATGTAGCCGGTGCCCCTCTCCCCCTTTCCTCCTCTATTGTCACTCTTTTCTGGGAGCTCAGAATGTTTAGTTTGTATGCGTGTATTAGAGTGTAATAGAGAGCACCGAGCAATAAAACAATGAAATGAGTTTAAATTGCAATACATTTAATAATTATAATAAATAAATAAAATACTGAATTCTTGTTCTAAATGACTTATCAAATTACATAAATAGTAGCGCTAGGTACAGAACATAGAGGTGGACTACAAAGTAAGTTAGACAAAAAAAATAACAGACTAATACATGAGGTAGAGAGCCCTGCTCGCAAGAACAGACTGATCCATGAGGTAGAGAGCCATGCTCGCAAGAACAGACTGATACATGAAGTAGAGAGCCCTGCTCGCAAGAACAGACTGATCCATGAGGTAGAGAGCCATGCTCGCAAGAACAGACTGATACATGAAGTAGAGAGCCCTGCTCGCAAGAACAGACTGATCCATGAGGTAGAGAGCCATGCTCGCAAGAACAGACTGATACATGAGGTAGAGAGCCCTGCTCACAAGAACAGACTGATACATGAGGTAGAGAGCCCTGCTCGCAAGAACAGACTGATCAATGAGGTAGAGAGCCATGCTCGCAAGAACAGACTGATACATGAGGGAGAGAGTCCTGCTCACAAGAACAGACTGATACATGAGGTAGAGAGCCCTGCTCACAAGAACAGACTGATACATGAGGTAGAGAGCCCTGCTCACAAGAACAGACTGATACATGAGGTAGAGAGCCCGGCTCACAAGAACAGACTGATACATGAGGTAGAGAGCCCTGCTCACATGAACAGACTGATACATGAGGTAGAGAGCCATGCTCACAAGAACAGACTGATACATGAGGTAGAGAGCCCTGCTCGCAAGAACAGACTGATACATGAGGTAGAGAGCCCTGCTCACAAGAACAGACTGATACATGAGGTAGAGAGTCCTGCTCACAAGAACAGACTAACACATGAGGTAGAGAGCCCTGCTCGCAAGAACACACTGATACACGAGGTAGAGAGCCCTGCTCACAAGAACAGACTGATACATGAGGTAGAGAGCCCTGCTCACAAGAACAGACTGATACATGAGGTAGAGAGCCCTGCTCACAAGAACAGACTGATACATGAGGTAGAGAGTCCTGCTCGCAAGAACAGACTGATACATGAGGTAGAGAGCCATGCTCACATGAACAGACTGATACATGAGGCAAAGAGCCCTGCTCACAAGAACAGACTGATACATGAGATAGAGAGCCCTGCTCACAAGGACAGACTGATACATGAGGTAGAGAGCCCTGCTCACAAGGACAGACTGATACATGAGGTAGAGAGCCCTGCTCACAAGAACAGACTGATACATGAGGTAGAGAGCCCTGCTCGCAAGAACAGACTGATCCATGAGGTAGAGAGCCCGGCTCACAAGAACAGACTGATCCATGAGGTAGAGAGCCCTGCTCACAAGAACAGACTGATACATGAGGTAGAGAGCCCTGCTCACAAGAACAGACTGATACATGAGGCAGAGAGCCCTGCCCACAAGAACAGACTGATACATGAGGTAGAGAGCCCTGCTCACAAGAACAGATTGATACATGAGGTAAAGAGCCCTGCTCACAAGAACAGACTGATACATGAGGTAGAGAGCCCTGCTCACAAGAACAGACTGATACATGAGGTAGAGAGCCCTGCTCACAAGAGCAGAGTGATACATGAGGTAGAGAGCCCTGCTCACAAGAACAGACTGATACATGAGGGAGAGAGCCCTGCTCACAAGAACAGACTGATACATGAGGGAGAGAGCCCTGCTCACAAGAACAGACTGATACATGAGGGAGAGAGGCCTGCTTTCAAGAACAGACTGATGCATGAGGTGGAGAGCCCTGCTCACAAGAACAGACAGATACATGAGGTAGAGAGCCCTGCTCACATGAACAGACTGATACATGAGGTAGAGAGCCCTGCTCACATGAACAGACTGATACATGAGGTAGAGAGCCCTGCTCGCAAGAACAGACTGATCCATGAGGAAGAGAGCCCTGCTCACAAGAACAGACTAATACATGAGGTAGAGATCCCTGCTCACAAGAACCGACTGATACATGAGGGAGAGAGCCCTGCTTTCAAGAACAGACTGATACATGAGGTAGAGAGCCCTGCTCACAAGAACTGATTAATACATGAGGTAGAGAGCCCTGCTCGCAAGAATAGACTGATACATGAGGTAGAGAGCCCTGCTCACAAGAACACACTGATACACGAGGTAGAGAGCCCTGCTCAATGAACAGACTGATACATGAGGTAGAGAGTCCTGCTCACAAGAACAGACTAATACATGAGGTAGAGAGCCCTGCTCATAAGAACAGACTGATACATGAGGGAGAGAGTCCTGCTCACAAGAACAGACTAATACATGAGGTAGAGAGCCCTGCTTTCAAGAACAGACTGATACATGAGGTAGAGAGCCCTGCTCACATGAACAGACTGATACATGAGGTAGAGAGACCTGCTCACAAGAGCAGACTGATACATGAGGTAGAGAGCCCTGCTCGCAAGAACAGACTGATACAAGTGGTAGAGAGCCCTGCTCACAAGAACAGACTAATACATGAGGTAGAGAGCCCTGCTCAAAAGAACCGACTGATACATGAGGGAGAGAGCCCTGCTCACAAGAACAGACTAACACATGAGGTAGAGAGCCCTGCTCATAAGAACAGACTGATACATGAGGTAGAGAGCCCTGCTCACAAGAACACACTGATACACGAGGTAGAGAGCCCTGCTCACATGAACAGACTGATACATGAGGTAGAGAGCCCGGCTCACAAGAACAGACTGATACATGAGGTAGAGAGCCCTGCTCACAAGAACAGACTGATACATGAGGTAGAGAGCCCTGCTCACAAGAACAGACTGATACATGAGGTAGAGAGCCCTGCTCACATGAACAGACTGATACATGAGGTAGAGAGTCCTGCTCACAAGAACAGACTAATACATGAGGTAGAGAGCCCTGCTCACAAGAACAGACTGATACATGAAAGGAGAGAGCCCTGCTCACAAGAACAGATTGATACATGAGGTAGAGAGCCCTGCTCACAAGAACAGACTGATACATGAGGTAGATAGCCGTGCTCACAAGAACAGACTGATACATGAGGGAGAGAGCCCTGCTTTCAAGAACAGACTGATACATGAGGTAGAGAGCACTGCTCACAAGAACAGATTAACACATGAGGTAGAGAGCCCTGCTCACAAGAACATACTGATACACAAGGTAGAGAGCCCTGCTCACAAGAACATACTGATACACAAGGTAGAGAGCCCTGCTCACAAGAACAGATTGATACATGAGGTAGAGAGCCCTGCTCGCAAGAACACACTGATACACGAGGTAGAGAGCCCTGCTCACAAGAACAGATTGATACATGAGGTAGAGAGCCCTGCTCACAAGAACAGACTGATACATGAGGTAGATAGCCGTGCTCACAAGAACAGACTGATACATGAGGGAGAGAGCCCTGCTTTCAAGAACAGACTGATACATGAGGTAGAGAGCACTGCTCACAAGAACAGATTAACACATGAGGTAGAGAGCCCTGCTCACAAGAACATACTGATACACAAGGTAGAGAGCCCTGCTCACAAGAACATACTGATACACAAGGTAGAGAGCCCTGCTCACAAGAACAGATTGATACATGAGGTAGAGAGCCCTGCTCGCAAGAACACACTGATACACGAGGTAGAGAGCCCTGCTCACAAGAACAGACTGATACATGAGGTAGAGAACCCTGCTCGCAAGAACACACTGATACACGAGGTAGAGAGCCCTGCTCACATGAACAGACTGATACATGAGGTAGAGTGTCCTGCTCACAAGAACAGACTAATACATGAGGTAGAGAGCCCTGCTCACAAGAACAGACTGATACATGAAAGGAGAGAGCCCTGCTCACAAGAACAGATTGATACATGAGGTAGAGAGCCCTGCTCACAAGAACAGACTGATACATGAGGTAGATAGCCGTGCTCACAAGAACAGACTGATACATGAGGGAGAGAGCCCTGCTTTCAAGAACAGACTGATACATGAGGTAGAGAGCACTGCTCACAAGAACAGATTAACACATGAGGTAGAGAGCCCTGCTCACAAGAACATACTGATACACAAGGTAGAGAGCCCTGCTCACAAGAACATACTGATACACAAGGTAGAGAGCCCTGCTCACAAGAACAGATTGATACAAGAGGTAGAGAGTCCTGCTCACAAGAACAGACTAATACATAAGGTAGAGAGCCCTGTTCACAAGAACAGACTAACACATGAGGTAGAGAGCCCTGCTTTCAAGAACAGACTGATACATGAGGTAGAGAGCTCTGCTCACAAGAACATACTGAAACACGAGGTAGAGAACCCTGCCCACAAGAACAGACTGATACATGAGGTAGAGAGCCATGCTCGCAAGAACAGACTGATACATGAGGTAGAGAGCCATGCTCACAAGAACCAACTGATACATAAAGTAGAGAGCCCTGCTCACAAGAACCAACTGATACATAAAGTAGAGAGCCCTGCTCACAAGAACAGACTGATACATAAAGTAGAGAGCCCTGCTCACAAGAACATACTGATACATAAAGTAGAGAGCCCTGCTCGCAAGAACAAACTGATACATAAAGTAGAGAGCCATGCTCACAAGCTTCCAATCTAGATAGAGTGGGGGAATGGAGACACATTATGGAGTGAAGACATCAAAAGGGTAGGTGATGGTAGTAACAGTATTAGGGATGTTTGGAGCTAGGAGGGCTTGGCCTGAGATTAATAGTGTGTGCTCTGCTGGATGAGTTAGAGTAAATATAGAAATAGGTATAAATAGATCACAAGAACAGACTGATACATGAGGTAGAGAGCCCTGCTCACAAGAACAGACTAATACATGAGGTAGAGAGCCCTGCTCGCAAGAACACACTGATACACGAGGTAGAGAGCCCTGCTCACAAGAACAGACTGATACATGAGGTAGAGAACCCTGCTCGCAAGAACACACTGATACACGAGGTAGAGAGCCCTGCTCACATGAACAGACTGATACATGAGGTAGAGAGTCCTGCTCACAAGAACAGACTAATACATGAGGTAGAGAGCCCTGCTCACAAGAACAGACTGATACATGAGGGAGAGAGCCCTGCTCACAAGAACAGATTGATACATGAGGTAGAGAGCCCTGCTCACAAGAACAGACTGATACATGAGGTAGAGAGCCGTGCTCACAAGAACAGACTGATACATGAGGGAGAGAGCCCTGCTTTCAAGAACAGACTGATACATGAGGTAGAGAGCACTGCTCACAAGAACAGATTAACACATGAGGTAGAGAGCCCTGCTCACAAGAACAGACTGATACATGAGGTAGAGAGCCCTGCTCACAAGAACAGACTGATATATGAGGTAGAGAGCCCTGCTCGCAAGAACACACTGATACACGAGGTAGAGAGCCCTGCTCACATGAACAGACTGATACATGAGGTAGAGAGCCCTGCTCACAAGAACATACTGATACACAAGGTAGAGAGCCCTGCTCACAAGAACAGATTGATACATGAGGTAGAGAGCCCTGCTCACAAGAACAGACTGATACATGAGGTAGAGAGCCCTGCTCACAAGAACAGACTGATACATGAGGTAGAGAGCCCTGCCCACGAGAACAGACTGATACATGAGGTAGAGAGTCCTGCTCACAAGAATAGACTGATACATGAGGTAGAGAGCCCTGCTCACAAGAACAGAGTGATACATGAGGTAGAGAGCCCTGCTCACAAGAACAGAATGATACATGAGGTAGAGAGCCCTGCTCACAAGAACAGACTGATACGTGAGGGAGAGAGCCCTGCTCACAAGAACAGACTGATACATGAGGGAGAGAGCCCTGCTTTCAAGAACAGACTGATACATGAGGTGGAGAGCCCTGCTCACAAGAACAGACAGATACATGAGGTAGAGAGCCCTGCTCACATGACCAGACTGATACATGAGGTAGAGAGCCCTGCTCGCAAGGACAGACTGATACATGAGGTAGAGAGCCCGGCTCACATGAACAGACTGATACATGAGGTAGAGAGCCCTGCTCGCAAGAACAGACTGATACATGAGGTAGAGAGCTCTGCTCACAAGAACATACTGATACACGAGGTAGAGAACCCTGCCCACAAGAACAGACTGATACATGAGGTAGAGAGCCCTGCTCAGAAGAACAGACTAATACATGAGGTAGAGAGCCCTGCTCGCAAGAACAGACTGATACATGAGGTAGAGAGCCATGCTCACAAGAACCAACTGATACATAAAGTAGAGAGCCCTGCTCACAAGAACAGACTGATACATAAAGTAGAGAGCCCTGCTCGCAAGAACAAACTGATACATAAAGTAGAGAGCCATGCTCACAAGCTTCCAATCTAGATAGAGTGAGGGAATGGAGACACATTATGGAGTGAAGACATCAAAAGGGTAGGTGATGGTAGTAACAGTATTAGGGATGTTTGGAACTACGAGGGCTTGGTCTGAGATTAATAGTGTGTGCTCTGCTGGATGAGTTAGAGTAAATATAGAAATAGGTATAAATAGATCACAAGAACAGACTAATACATGAGGTAGAGAGCCCTGCTCACAAGAACAGACTAATACATGAGGTAGAGAGCCCTGCTCACAAGAACAGACTAATACATGAGGTAGAGAGTCCTGCTCACAAGAATAGACTGATACATGAGGTAGAGAGCCATGCTCACATGAACAGACTAATACATGAGGTAGAGAGCCCTGCTCAAAAGAATAGACTGATACATGAGGTAGAGAGCCCTGCTCACAAGAACAGAGTGATACATGAGGTAGAGAGCCCTGCTCACATGAACAGACTGATACATGTGGTAGAGAGCCCTGCTCGCAAGGACAGACTGATACATGAGGTAGAGAGCCCTGCTCACATGAACAGACTGATACATGAGGTAGAGAGCCCTGCTCGCAAGAACAGACTGATACATGAGGTAGAGAGCTCTGCTCACAAGAACATACTGATACACGAGGTAGAGAACCCTGCCCACAAGAACAGACTGATACATGAGGTAGAGAGTCCTGCTCACAAGAATAGACTGATACATGAGGTAGAGAGCCCTGCTCACAAGAACAGAGTGATACATGAGGTAGAGAGCCCTGCTCACATGAACAGACTGATACATGTGGTAGAGAGCCCTGCTCGCAAGGACAGACTGATACATGAGGTAGAGAGCCCTGCTCACATGAACAGACTGATACATGAGGTAGAGAGCCCTGCTCGCAAGAACAGACTGATACATGAGGTAGAGAGCTCTGCTCACAAGAACATACTGATACACGAGGTAGAGAACCCTGCCCACAAGAACAGACTGATACATGAGGTAGAGAGCCCTGCTCACAAGAACAGACTAATACATGAGGTAGAGAGCCCTGCTCGCAAGAACAGACTGATACATGAGGTAGAGAGCCATGCTCACAAGAACCAACTGATACATAAAGTAGAGAGCCCTGCTCGCAAGAACAGACTGATACATGATGTAGAGAGCTCTGCTCACAAGAACAGACTGATACATAAAGTAGAGAGCCCTGCTCGCAAGAACAAACTGATACATAAAGTAGAGAGCCATGCTCACAAGCTTCCAATCTAGATAGAGTGGGGGAATGGAGACACATTATGGAGTGAAGACATCAAAGGGTAGGTGATGGTAGTAACAGTATTAGGGATGTTTGGAGCTAGGAGGGCTTGGCCTGAGATTAATAGTGTGTGCTCTGCTGGATGAGTTAGAGTAAATATAGAAATAGGTATAAATAGATCACAAGAACAGACTAATACATGAGGTAGAGAGCCCTGCTCACAAGAACAGACTAATACATGAGGTAGAGAGCCCTGCTCACAAGAACAGACTAATACATGAGGTAGAGAGCCCTGCTCACAAGAACAGACTGATACATGAGGTAGAGAGCCCTGCTCACAAGAACAGACTAACACATGAGGTAGAGAGCCCTGCTCGCAAGAACACACTGATACACGAGGTAGAGAGCCCTGCTCACATGAACAGACTGATACATGAGGTAGAGAGTCCTGCTCACAAGAACAGACTAATACATGAGGTAGAGAACCCTGCTCGCAAGAACAGACTGATACATGAGGGAGAGAGCCCTGCTCACAAGAACAGATTGATACATGAGGTAGAGAGCCCTGCTCACAAGAACAGACTGATACATGAGGTAGAGAGCCCGGCTCACAAGAACAGACTGATACATGAGGTAGAGAGATCTGCTCACATGAACAGACTGATACATGAGGTAGAGAGCCCTGCTCACAAGAACAGACTAACACATGAGGTAGAGAGCCCTGCTCACAAGAACAGACTAACACATGAGGTAGAGAGCCCTGCTCGCAAGAACACACTGATACACGAGGTAGAGATCCCTGCTCACAAGAACAGACTGATACATGAGGGAGAGAGCCCTGATTTCAAGAACAGACTGATACATGAGGTAGAGAGCCCTGCTCACAAGAACAGACTGATACATGAGGGAGAGAGCCGTGCTCACAAGAACAGACTGATACATGAGGGAGAGAGCCCTGCTCACAAGAACAGACTAACACATGAGGTAGAGAGCCCTGCTCACAAGAACAGACTGATACATGAGGTAGAGAGCCCTGCTCACAAGAACAGACTGATACATGAGGTAGAGAGCCCTGCTAGCAAGAACAGACCGATACATGAGGTAGAGAGCCCTGCTCACAAGAACAGACTGATATATGAGGTAGAGAGCCCTGCTCGCAAGAACACAGTGATACACGAGGTAGAGAGCCCTGCTCACATGAACAGACTGATACATGAGGTAGAGAGCACTGCTCACAAGAACAGACTGGTACATGAGGTAGAGAACCCTGCTCACAAGAACAGACTGATACATGAGGTAGAGAGCCCTGCTCACAAGAACATACTGATACACAAGGTAGAGAGCCTTGCTCACAAGAACAGATTGATACATGAGGTAGAGAGCCCTGCTCGCAAGAACAGATTGATACATGAGGTAGAGAGCCCTGCTCACAAGAACAGACTGATATATGAGGTAGAGAGCCCTGCTCGCAAGAACACACTGATACACGAGGTAGAGAGCCCTGCTCACATGAACAGACTGATACATGAGGTAGAGAGTCCTGCTCACAAGAACAGACTTATACATGAGGTAGAGAGCCCTGCTCATAAGAACAGACTGATACATGAGGGAGAGAGTCCTGCTCACAAGAACAGACTAATACATGAGGTAGAGAGCCCTGCTCACAAGAACAGACCGATACATGAGGTAGAGAGCCCTGCTCGCAAGAACACACTGATACACGAGGTAGAGAGCCCTGCTCACATGAACAGACTGATACATGAGGTAGAGAGCCCTGCTCACAAGAACATACTGATACACAAGGTAGAGAGCCCTGCTCACAAGAACAGATTGATACATGAGGTAGAGAGCCCTGCTCACAAGAACAGACTGATATATGAGGTAGAGAGCCCTGCTCGCAAGAACACACTGATACACGAGGTAGAGAGCCCTGCTCACATGAACAGACTGATACATGAGGTAGAGAGTCCTGCTCACAAGAACAGACTTATACATGAGGTAGAGAGCCCTGCTCATAAGAACAGACTGATACATGAGGGAGAGAGTCCTGCTCACAAGAACAGACTAATACATGAGGTAGAGAGCCCTGCTCACAAGAACAGACTGATACATGAGGGAGAGAGCCCTGCTTTCAAGAACAGACTGATACATGAGGTAGAGAGCCCTGCTCACAAGAGCAGACTGATACATGAGGTAGAGAGCCCTGCTCGCAAGAACAGACTGATACAAGAGGTAGAGAGCCCTGCTCACAAGAACAGACTAATACATGAGGTAGAGAGCCCTGCTCAAAAGAACCGACTGATACATGAGGGAGAGAGCCCTGCTTTCAAGAACAGACTGATACATGAGGTAGAGAGCCCTGCTCACAAGAACAGCCTGATACATGAGGTAGAGAGCCCTGCTCACAAGAACAGACTGATACATGAGGTAGAGAGCCCTGCTCACAAGAACAGACTGATATATGAGGTAGAGAGCCCTGCTCGCAAGAACACACTGATACACGAGGTAGAGAGCCCTGCTCACATGAACAGACTGATACATGAGGTAGAGAGCCCTGCTCACAAGAACATACTGATACACAAGGTAGAGAGCCCTGCTCACAAGAACAGACTGATACAAGAGGTAGAGAGTCCTGCTCACAAGAACAGACTAATACATGAGGTAGAGAGCCCTGCTTTCAAGAACAGACTGATACATGAGGTAGAGAACCCTGCTCACAAGAACAGACTAATACATGAGGTAGAGAGCCCTGCTCACAAGAACAGACTAATACATGAGGTAGAGAGCCCTGCTCACAAGAACAGACTGATACATGAGGTAGAGAGCCCTGCTTTCAAGAACAGACTGATACATGAGGTAGAGAACCCTGCTCACAAGAACAGACTAATACATGAGGTAGAGAGCCCTGCTCACAAGAACAGACTAATACATGAGGTAGAGAGCCCTGTTCACAAGAACAGACTAACACATGAGGTAGAGAGCCCTGCTTTCAAGAACAGACTGATACATGAGGTAGAGAACCCTGCTCACAAGAACAGACTAATACATGAGGTAGAGAGCCCTGCTCACAAGAACAGAGTAATACATGAGGTAGAGAGCCCTGCTCACAAGAACAGACTGATACATGAGGTAGAGAGCCCTGCTCGCAAGAACAGACTGATACATGAGGTAGAGAGCCATGCTCGCAAGAACAGACAGATACATGAGGTAGAGAGCCATGCTCACATGAACAGACTGATACATGAGGTAGAGAGCCCTGCTCTCAAGAACAGACTGATACATGAGGTAGAGAGCCATGCTCGCAAGAACAGACTGATACAAGAGGTAGAGAGCCCTGCTCACAAGAACAGACTAATACATGAGGTAGAGAGCCCTGCTCAAAAGAACCGACTGATACATGAGGGAGAGAGCCCTGCTTTCAAGAACAGACTGATACATGAGGTAGAGAGCCCTGCTCACATGAACAGACTGATACATGAGGGAGAGAGCCCTGCTCACAAGAACAGCCTGATACATGAGGTAGAGAGCCCTGCTCACAAGAACAGCCTGATACATGAGGTAGAGAGCCCTGCTCACAAGAACAGACTGATACATGAGGTAGAGAGCCCTGCTCACAAGAACAGACTGATATATGAGGTAGAGAGCCCTGCTCGCAAGAACACACTGATACACGAGGTAGAGAGCCCTGCTCACATGAACAGACTGATACATGAGGTAGAGAGTTCTGCTCACAAGAACATACTGATACACAAGGTAGAGAGCCCTGCTCACAAGAACAGACTGATACAAGAGGTAGAGAGTCCTGCTCACAAGAACAGACTAATACATGAGGTAGAGAGCCCTGTTCACAAGAACAGACTAACACATGAGGTAGAGAGCCCTGCTTTCAAGAACAGACTGATACATGAGGTAGAGAACCCTGCCCACAAGAACAGACTGATACATGAGGTAGAGAGCCCTGCTCACAAGAACAGACTAATACATGAGGTAGAGAGCCCTGCTCACAAGAACAGACTAATACATGAGGTAGAGAGCCCTGCTCACAAGAACAGACTGATACATGAGGTAGAGAGCCCTGCTCGCAAGAACAGACTGATACATGAGGTAGAGAGCCCTGCTCACAAGAACCTACTGATACATAAAGTAGAGAGCCCTGCTCACAAGAACAGACTGATACATAAAGTAGAGACCCCTGCTCGCAAGAACAAACTGATACATAAAGTAGAGAGCCCTGCTCGCAAGAACAAACTGATACATAAAGTAGAGAGCCCTGTTCACATGAACAGACTGATACATGAGGTAGAGAGCCATGCTCACAAGAACAGGCTAATACATGAGGTAGAGAGCCCTGCTCACAAGAACAGACTAATACATGAGGTAGAGAGCCCTGCTCACAAGAACAGACTGATACATGAGGTAGAGAGCCCTGCTCGCAAGAACAGACTGATACATGAGGTAGAGAGCCCTGCTCACAAGAACCAACTGATACATAAAGTAGAGAGCCCTGCTCACAAGAACAGACTGATACATAAAGTAGAGACCCCTGCTCGCAAGAACAAACTGATACATAAAGTAGAGAGCCCTGCTCGCAAGAACAAACTGATACATAAAGTAGAGAGCCCTGCTCGCAAGCTTCCAATCTAGATAGAGTGGGGGAATGGAGACACATTATGGAGTGAAGACATCAAAGGGTAGGTGATGGTAGTAACAGTATTAGGGATGTTTGGAGCTAGGAGGGCTTGGCCTGAGATTAATAGTGTGTGCTCTGCTGGATGAGTTAGAGTAAATATAGAAATAGGTATAAATAGATTTTTTTGTAGAAAGGTTGAACCAAATTTAAAATAACTTTTTTTTTTAATTCCTGGAAATAGACATTGTTTATTATGGGGATGACAAGCTTTTAAACAGTCCTCTAAAAATAGTTTGTATTCCTATTTATCCTAAAAATATTTAGAAAAATGTGGTCAACATTGCTTTCCTGTAGTCAAGACTTAATTAAATCATATATCTAATCATATGATTTGAGTCTAAACTTTTAGCTTTTTGTGGCCCCTCTTAACTCCTTCACTTTTAGTTGGGAGCCAATACTACATCACTTTGCCATCTGGACTTTCTGTATGCTATCCTAAAATACAGGGGTCAAATGCCCACAGCATCACATAGAATGTTCTCCATAGAACAGTCTCCTGCGACGAGCTGTACTGCAGATCCCACTGCCGGGGTTTGCAGCGAGATCCCACCTGTCAGATGAGGGTCAATGTAACCAATGCTGAAAACGAGAGCTGGATATCTGGAACCCAACTGTTCAGGGCCACATGGCACTGAAAGGGTTAAACTAAACATAATTTTACAATTAACCAGCTGTCACTATATACAGACGGAAAATATGATGCACTCAAATATTCCATATTGTGCCTTAGAGTAAACACAGTGATCCCAGTTTGGTTCCAACTGATCTTTCAATTTCTAGGGAGAAATGTGTCATGGAGCAGTATTGGAGAAAGTGCCAGCGGTGGATAACTTGAAGGATAAGATGGCTCAAAAAGAGCATACACAGCAAATGAGTCATTAAACATTATGGCCATGTATCCTGATGAAGCCAGGGCCACTACCTGGCGAAACGCGTCAACTATCTACTATTGGTGAACTGTCTTCTTCAGTATGACTTTTGCGACACTTGACTATTTTATGTTTCTTTTGCTGTTTATGCTCTTTTTGAGCCATTTGATCCTGTAAGTTACACCAGTGCTGGAATCAAATGAGTATTTTACAGACCTTACTGGGTTTTGATTGGTGGTGATCCCCAGTGGCATACAGACTACAGTGAGGAGACAATTCTTCAGTGTCCCCCACTCATGTGCTTGATCTATAATCTCCTGTTTTATTGTGTGCCCACCTTAAAGGAGTCTGGCTCCCTCCCTTTGTGTCTGGCATGTCACGCCAGTGTTGTTTACTGTGTGGGAGGAGCCTGTGGTCCCTTGCTTTTCGCCCCCTCCTTTGTTTAGGGTTCCTCCCAGCTCATTCCTGTATAAATTTCCTTTGTTCATTCATTCATTGCCCGTTTTAGGTCAGCCCATAGCAGTGTGTTTATTATTTGGTCTCTGGTGTATTTTTATTACCCACCTATCATCTGTGATCTTAACCCTCTAGAGAAAGGTGGCTAACTGTTCTACCTTGTGCCAGTTTCCTGAGCTATCTTCAAGTGTATCCTGCCCAACTGTACATTCATCAGAGGGCATTTATGGAAAACATATACTACTTGGTTCAACAAACAATAAAATAAAAAATGAGTCGTCCCACTTGAAAGAGATATGTATTTGCCTTGGTACAGACGCATTTCACCCATCTTGTATTCATCCAGGAGATACCCCCAACACCAACATGAAGAAGAATGTGCAAGGGGGGAGGGGACGACGACGACGACCAATATCTAGCTTTGTTGTTTTTTTCAATAGGTTATTTTGTATGACAGGTAAAAGTAAACATATGTACTATTAAATCCCTTGGGAAGGAGAATTGATCATTTATCTTTGTAGACAACATTACTTTTTTCAAGCATCAGAATATAGGTTTGTGATACGATGTAATAATATATTGATTACTTGGGTGTTATAGTCACAAGAATGGGCAATCTAGCAATCAGCTCAGGCATTTTGTAAATCCACAATCTAGCAACAAACAACAGAAAATATAACATTCAGGTGCAGAAATGTTCTTGATTATTGCTGTATAGGATAAGCTATATATTTATAAAACAATATTTTAATTATCAAATTATTTCCTTTTTGGTCTAAGCAATATGCTTATTATTTGGTATTTACCCACTTGTTATATACTCGGTATATTCTGCACCCTTGCAATAATTAATAAATAAATCAGAAAAATGTGCCAAGTTTGTAACAGATAATACAATAAACTAGATATATCATAGATCTTATCCCATCATGCTGCATGATGTATAATAAAGACTGTATTGGGAAGGTACAGGAAGAGATGATCCCAGTGTCATTAATTGCTATTTTAGAAACATTGCCGACTCTTTTTTTTACAGTTACTTCTGTATCAGCATCCACGGAATGTTGAACTTAGTGGCCAGTGTTTGCAATTAGTTATCTATGTTGTAATCAGCAATGGACACACATGCCTATGATAAGGGTGACTGAAGTGATCAAGGGCTTAACTACAAATCAGGCATGAAAATTGGCCTTGGCTCTCCTCCCTCCAACTTCACCAAGCAATGTATCACCACTAGTGCCATACACCCTCACTTTCCACAGTTTCTCTCACATTAGTTGCAAGTACCAGTTTGGCCCCCAAATAATGTGTAAGTGGTAGCTTTGCCTACAAACAGTGTGACAATCCCAGTTTGCACTTCAACAGCTTTGACCCATTGCTTGTCAGTGCCAACTATGCATAAAAACCACTAGTCAGTGACAGCTTTGCCTCCAAACAGCTTGTCAGTACCAACTTTACCGACAAACAGCTTTTCAGTACCAGCTTTTCCCCAAAATAGCTTGTCAGTGCCAGCTTCAGCACCAAACAGCTTGCCAGCACTGCCTTTACCTAAAACAGTTTGCCAGTGCCACCCAATCGGTTTATCAGAGCCAGATTTGCACTCAAACCACATGTCAGTGCCACCCAAACAGTTGGTACAAGCTTTGCAGCCAAACAGCTTGGCAGCGCCAGCTTTAACCTCTAACAGCTTGTCAGTGGCACTTGCCCCCAGACTGCTTGTCAGTGTCAGCCTTGCCCTCAAACAACTAGCCAGTTCCGTCCTCAGTCTGTCACTGGCAAATTTGCCCCCAAACAGCTTGTCAGGTCAATCCTTGCAACTACCAGCATATCGCTTGACACATTTCAGACTGCTGTCCTTTAACATAAGCTATTTAGCTTACAATTTAAATGAATACTTGTAATAGCAGCTTATGCAGATTACTTTAAAATCCTAGTCTGAGAGAAATTATATATATTTTTTTGTAGCACTGGTTTTCTTTATTTTGGTATTCTCGTAATTCCCCCTGCCTATGAGTCTTTTCCTCCTTCTGTCATTAACCTTAATCTTAGGCTCTGTTCACGTCAGAGGTATACTTGTATGCCAGACCCAACAAAGACGAAGCCTCGGACAGTCACATGTCTTGACATGGACAAGCTGTCCTCTGCATTTATTTATTTTATAACCTCAGCAACATCCAGCAAACCGCTTGACTCGTTTTGGACTGCTGTCCTTAATCATAAGCAGCAAATCTAACAATTAAGGACCAGTTAAGCAGTCCGAAACGTTTCAAATAGTTTGCCGTTTTTTGTCCAGGTGACTTAGACCATGTTGAGTTGCTTAGCAAGATATTTATTTTATTATACAGCCTGAATACAGAGTGCATGTAACCTTTATTTTCCTACATAGTACCATCCTTGCGCCAGTTTATTGGTGCCATCCTTGCTCCCAAGCAACTTGTCAGTTCCAAACAGCTCTTTAGTGCCACTTAAGACCAGAATAGCAGGAGAGGTGTGTCCCTGCAGGAAGTGTAGGTGAGGTAACTTCCCGCACGTTATATCAGTCAGACATAGCACGTAAGGAGCAGTGGTGTATCTTGGTTTTGTGCTGCCCTATGCAGACAAATTTTGGGCACCCCCCCTACCCACGATGCACAACCACGACATGACCCATAACCCACGTTCCTCGCGGTAAATACTGCACTGGTAAGGAGAGTGTAAGAGATTATTTGATCGGATGACCTCGTACATTTTCTGAAAAGCGTGTAATGGTTCTCGACAGGAGTCGCCCAAGTCCCCTAGATAGGGTTTCCACCTGGCCGGTATTTTACCGGCAGGCCGGTAAAAAATTGGCATCAGACCAATGTTGAAAGTCTATGGAGACAGTACCAAGGCCGGTATTTATTTTTTTGAAGAAAAGGTGGCAACCCTACCGCTAGAGTGGCAAGCCCAGTTACAATAGAACCGTGATCGCTACGCCCGTAGAAGTGATGAAACTGCAGAGTGAGTCAATTAAGAGTAATGATATTGTTCAGAAATTCTGTTCTGATTAGTAGTAGGGGAAGATCTATTTTGTTGAGGTGCATAACCCAAAAATGCATTTAAGCTCTTTTTTTTTTTTGAGAGGGTCAATAATAGTATTTATTTCCTGTAATGAGCCACCATCTTAGGCAAGGAATGCAACTATTAACCAGTAGTTGTAGCACATGCATAATTGTTTGTTCTTTAACTACACAGTTAGTTATAATAATAACTAATAAATAATCAAAGGTACATTGCTATCAAGGTTACGGTTACCCAATTTAATGATTCTCCCTTTATCTACCTCATAAGGATAAAGCGACGGTTAAACCTGCAAACTGAACTATCGCACCAACTTAAAAGGGCCTCCCATCACCTAAACATGGTTTACACTGTTAAAGAAAGAAAGGAAAAAAGAAGATCTATGCATTGTGCAGAATTGCAATCAAATGCATACAATAAGAGAAATGTATGTTTAAAATGTGTCAGTGTTTTCATCTGTCCATGAAATCACTTTTGTCTTGAATAATAAGAAATGTGTAATGTGCATTGCAAACCACAAGGGGAAGTCATGAGCAGGGGACACCAAAGAATAAAACACACCTTTCTCTTATTTCATCCGTGGACCAAACAGTTCATGTTATGCCTTCCCTGATTAAGTAACATTCAAATCTTTAACACGTCTATTTGAATTATTCTGGCACTATTTTAAATCAAACCAACTAACGTGAATTATAACTAAGCTTTTTTAAGCCATGTAGGCACTTGCTAGATTTCCAAAAGTCTTAACACTTTCTTCCATAGGAAGAGCGCTACAAAACTCATTTAAGCTCTTTTGTTGCTGAAACAGAGATTTCTGTTTTTCCTAGCTCTATGAACCTGAGATTAAAGCCGCCATGAACTTTAGATAAGTCATCAGATCAAACGGGAAACAAAGTCAAAGCAAAAATGTGATGGGCCACGTATTTGGACAAGAAGGGTCAGCACTGGTTGGACCAAATGTGCCACGTTTGAGGGTCGGGCTACACAACAATGGTTAGACACCACATATCAAAGTGTAGAGTTGTGATTTAATGAGTTTAGCCGATCAAGGTCCGACTTTTCACTTTTCAGGGTGTAAGAAATTTGACATTACCCTCCGACAGGGGTTATTCTTTTAGGGAATGAATGACGAATGAAGCACAGAGACAAGTGTATATAAAAAGGTGTATTGTTATTAGATTGAGATACTGTTACACATTATATCAGGAAATACACAGTGTACACATTACACATAACTGGTTCATAATCAACAGGTAACAGAAAAAGGTATCCGTGCACAATTAAATGAATATCTTCTCCTTGTGCCTTCATTTTGGGTCTTCTGCTGGCTGTCTTCTCCTCACCCAGGAACAGACAAGATTAGCACCCTCAAAAAAGTAGTTCACTCAACTAAGTATCCCTAATCCCTCAGTCACCTCCCAGAGAGTTAAAGAACCAGTTCAACCCAGTTTGGAGACATATGGTGTATGTAATAAATGCAACCTTCTTTGTCACACCTATCTGTTAGTAAGTAAAAACTGAAAAGAACTGAAAGGCTTGTTTTTACAATCTAAAGAAGTCATCTCTGTAACCTTGTTTACAACTTCTTCTGATGTGCAAATGACCTTCCATTGTGAAACCAGATTACACGCCCACCCAACCAAAAGCAGATATCTATGTATTAGGTATGAAATACCATTTTTATAAAGGCACCCTATATTTCTTACAAGGGATACTGAAGTGTTAGAACTGCCTGATGCGTTGTGCCCACTGTGCACAAGTAAATAACAGGAAGAGTAAAAATGAAAATAATAATAATGGCTTGACTCTATAATGCTACTTTAAAGTGCTTTAAATGAGTACTTGTAATAGCGGCCTATGGAGGTTTCTTTAAAATCCTAGTCAGAGACAAATGATGTATTTATTTTTTTTGTAACAAAACCTTTCTTTATTTTGGTATTCTCGTAATTCCCCCCCCCCCCCCTTCCCTATGAGTCCTTCCTCTCTCTGTCATTAACCTTAATCTTAGGCTCTGTTCACGTCAGAAGTATACATGTATGCCAGACCCAGCGGAGAAGAAGCATCGGACAGTCACATGTCTTGACATGGACAAGCTGTCCTTTTGCATAGGCAGTGAATTGCAAACTACTTTAAACAGACTTTATCCCAGCACCCCCCCCCCCCCCCCCCTCATCCTGCTGGTGAAATCAATATCTAAACCTGCGTAAGAGAGGAAAGTACGAGGCTCTTCAAAACACTTGAGCTTCCAGTTTTACCGTTAAGATGCAGGCAGAAGCATTCTTCAATAAGTGGAAATATTTACAGGAGTTAAGAGCACAGATAATACTGTCATTTTCCTAGAAGCTTTGTATACCCAGCATGCTGTTAAGCAACACATTAAAGCATGCTGTTAAGCAACACATTGGGGACCAGGACAAGTAGCCCATATAGTAAAATAGCCCCCTTGGGGTTCAGGGACATCCCAAATGCACCTGAATCTCTTAATATAGAACTATCCCCCTGCTTGGGGTTCAGGGTCTGCACAGATGCCCTGATCATCCAAATATTAATATATACCTACAACCCTTTTCCATTTTTGTAGGTAGGAGGCTACACATTGTTATTAAAATACCTGTAAATAAAACCCACCCATTGGGTGCCAGGGGGTGGGCACTAATAATCACTGGCCACCACTCAAAAGGGTGCTCCGCAATATAAAATTAATGCCTTTGTTAATGTCTCAACCCATCCACGATGCCCTTGATCCTCATCTTCTGAACCACAAAAGTTGGTAAGTTTTTATATATTAAAGGGGTTGCCCCCAAATGCAAAGGGGGCACTTAGGCCGCCCTCAAAACCCAAGGGGTAATTTTTTTTTAAAATAATGGATTACGGGTGGTTTGGTCAACCCCCGAACCAGAAGGGAGGCATCTATTTGGAGAGTTGGAAAGCTACTTGGGGGAGAGAGTTGGTACTGAAATTGGCCGGAAAGCTGTTTGGGGACATAGATGGCAATGACAATATATGGGCAATTGTTTTATAATACTTGCCCTGCCCTGCCCCCCATGTAGGTAACACAGGTGTTTGGAGCCATTTTGACAACTCCCAGCCCTGTTTATCATGGGGGGGGGGGGGGGGGTTGCTACTTGACCAGCCCCCCCCCCCCCCTGATTTTAATAGTATAGATTTTTAAAACTTTTTTAAAATTTAAAAAATATATATATTTTTATAATTTATTTATTTTTATATCGTGAGGCCTTTAGCTATTTTCGTAATAGCCATAGTCCTCCCAACACAAAGTCATAAAACTCCTCTGATCCCCAAACTTCACCATGAAACCCAATTTCTGTTACTATGTTACTACAGGGTTCAGATCAGGGCACCTAGTTCTAGCAGGAACCATTTTATAACTGCCTAGATAAACTTAGACTGCAAAGTCAGATTTAAAGACTTTCATCTATCAGACTTATGCAAAGAACACCTGTCTTTTCTGGAAAATCAGCTGCAGAATTGGAACCTGTAGTCTGCCAGAAAGTCCTCATTCGCTGAATAAAACATTCCTTAGTGTCTTATCAACTTGCATGCTTATTAGTCATTTTTCCTTTTTTTTTTTAAGCGTAAGAACATTATCTTTTTTTTTTTAATTTCATCATAGTGACTGAAAGGAGTGGTAAAGATAGATTTATCTGAATGTTTGTGTTTTCACAACATATCTTTTTTTGCACACATTTGGTGGCACTCTGGAGTACAGTGTGCCACCATGCTTACGCTTTTTGTACTATTTGAGTTTTTTTTTATCCAGTGCCCCCCTTATCCTGCTGGTGAAATCAATATCAAATCCTGCATAAGAGAGAGGAAAGTACGATGCTCTTCAAAACACTTGCTTTTCCACTTTTGCACTCACTTTTGCACTATTGTTATGTTTTTTATGATACAAGTTAATATTGACTCTGGATTGCCACACATAGATTGTGAGCCTGTACTATGTGCAGTATGTTCACACAACATACTTTCTGGATATTGTGCATCCTGTCAAGACATTGATCCTGTAATGAAGTTTGGCAATCCTCAAAGGCCATGATCTTTGGACATATCCTGGGCAAGCACTAAGTATAGACAAGTTAGACACCGGCCTAGGAAGCTGACCAGCTGGGAGCGCTCTGGCAGCTGCTGAGAAGAGAAATACCCAGTCTCCCCGTCTAGTGGGGCTGCATTGGATGATGTCTGTGTGCTGCACATAGACATTCTCCCATGCTTTCTGACACCACCGCCAGAGTTTCTGATGTGGAACAGCCAACGTTCATGTGCCTATGGCGTTCTGACCCAAAAGACCCAGCAGAAGTGTCAGGCAGCATCGGATGATTTCTGTACGCAGAGTACAGACATCCTCTGATACTGCCTTCATTAGACAACAGGGAGGCTGGGGGACAGAATCTGAAATTGCAAGGTGGAGGGAGTGGTGGCACTGGAAAGCTACTTGGGGAGGGAGTTGGTACTGAAAGTGCCCCAGAAAGCTGTTTGGGGACATAGATGACAAAGATAAGCTGTTTGAGGCAGATATGGCACTGACAAACTGTTTGGGGACAGTGGTGGCAATCCCAAGCTGTTGTTTGGTGACAGATATGGCAAATGGGAGGTGGCCAGAAATTGTTTCCGCCCTGAGTGCTAGGGCGGGATATAATTGGGGTCAAGGGGGCGACAAAATGAGGCTTTGCCTAAGGTAGCAAAAATCATTGAACCAGCCCTGGAAAAAATATAGATGTTGCCCGTCCTGCTGCCCCTTTCAACACCCCAATATAAAAAAAAGTGACAATACTAGTCTCTGATATTGGCTGCCTCTTATTCTCTCCTTAAGCACACCCAGAGGCATAAAAGTCAACTCTGCCTTCTAATGATTGCTCAGTTCTCCTGTTGCCAGGTGGTGTGTGGTCATAATGCTCTCTGCTGTGTATTTCTAGTAATCCTCTCCTTGGCAGTTTGTGGACTTCCTAGTTTACTGACCCTGGATCGCCTGTTTGATCATTCTATGCCAGCCGAGTGACCCAAACTTTTTTTTGCTTGGTCTCTGTTATATTGTCCTCTGGTACACCTTGACCAGGGATTGTTTATTTGACCATTCTATGCCAGCTGCCTGCCCTGACCCCTTTGCTCGGATTACGTTTACCCCTATATCTGGTACCACTGAACTCGGCTCATCCTCAACTGATGAAGTACTCTTGCTCCTGCCTTGGTATCCTGTATCTATTCAGTGTCCAAGTTCAGTGGTGTTCCTAAGGGTTATCTTCCTGCAACTAAACTCCTTAACCAAAATCCTTAAAATCACAGCTTGTTTAATATATATATAATTTTTGATGCTATTAGCTGTTAATATCATGAACATAGATTTTGATGTGAATGGATATTTACCTTTGTAGAAACAATTCACCAACAGGTTATCCATATTCTGTTATCTAGTGTTATGACATATGAATAATGTCTTAACAGTTGGAATCTGGGTTTATTCTGTGTGCTAGAGCAAGTTCTTGAGTTCAATTTGGGTGTTGGGGTAAGGCCTTGAGTGCAATTTGGGTGCTGGATACATCCTGGGTGCAATCTGCGTGCTAGGGGTAAGTACTGGAGTAAAATCTGGGGTGCTGAGGTAAATCTTGGGTGCAATATGTATGCTGGGGTGAGTCCTAGGGGCATGTCCTGGGAGCAATCTTGGTGCTGGGGTAAGTAACTGAGTGCCATCTGGGTGCTGCATCACATCCTTGGGTACAATCTGCATGCTAGGGTGAGTCATGAGTGCAATCTAGGTGCTGGGGTAAGTCCTGGGTGCAATCTAGGTGCTAGGATATGTGGCAATGTGGGTGCAGGGGCAAGTTCTGGGTTCAGTGTAATTTCTGGGGCAAGTCCTGAGTTCATTGTGGTTGGTGGGGCAAATCCTGTGAGGGTACTGTGAAAGTAGTATGTGTGCAATATTGGTGATGTGCCAAGCTATATGACTGCAATCAGGTACTGTGGGTTCCAGAGTAGTGGGGGAACAAGTACTTCCTTTTAGATGCCTATTGGCCCATCTTCTACATATGAACCAATAACTCTACCAATTTGTGCTGGACTACCATTTGGTTTCTAAAACATCACAGTCTGTTTAAAAATGTTGATTTTTTTGTTAATATCCTGAACATTGATTTCTTTAGGTTGAAAAAAAGACCTAAGTCCCATCAAGTTCAACCCTTCTACCTGTTGTTTCTGCTTTTGATCCAAATGAAAGCATTCCCCAAGAAATCTATTTTGAAGTTTGCTGCTTAGGTGGAAAACTCCCCATTTTTATGGGAATGGATGGGAATGGATATCTACCTTTTCAGAAACAGTTCACCAACAAGTTAAACGTATTCTGCCATCTAGTGTTAAGACATGAATAATGTCTTGATGCTATTGAAGTTGAAGTTAATACTTTTAACACTGAGCAGTGTTAAATGTCCACCATGCTGGTTCCTAACCTTTGGGATTAGAATGGATCCAGCATTGACCTTGGCATTTTATCTGCTATTCAAAGTCTGCAAGCTGGTACCAAATAGCAATTTGTTTTTGTACCTGAGATTTCATGTATAACCCTTTCAAGATTGTCAGGTGCTGTGATATGTAGACAAACTCTGCAAAGCATGTCCTGTGTGTAATCTGGGTGCCGAGGCATGTCCTTGAGAATAATATGGGGGCTAGGGTAAAGCCTTGAGTGCAATCTAGGTTTTGGGGTGAGTCCTGGGTGCAAACTGAGTGTTGGGGCAAGTCCTGGGTGCAATCTTTGTGCTGGAGTAAAGACTTAAGTGCTAACTGGGTGCTGGAGTACATCCTGGGTGCAATCTGTGTACTGTGGTAAGTCCTGGGTGCAATTTAGGTGCTGGGGTGAGTGATCTGGGTGCTAGGGTATGTCATGGCTGTAATGTGGGTGCAGGGGCAAGTCCTGGGTTCAGTGTGGTTGTTGGGACTTGTCCTGTGAGTGGAATGGCTGCTGGGGCAAGTCCTATGTGTGCAGTATTGGTGATTTGGCAAGTTATATGGGTGAAATCTGATACTGTAGGTGTAATGACAAGGGATGTGGGGGCGATAATGAAACTAGGGCAGGAGAAATGGAGTGAAGAGAGCAGAGGAAGGAAATAAAAACAAGAAATGCATTTTTCAACAACAATTATATTATATGATACCTTACCACCGTCTGTGACTGGTAAGGGAGGTGGGGGAAAACACGGGGTTGGCCTGAACAGGGCACCTGAAAACCAAAGGCCAGTCTAGGATCTATCAATGTTTGTGTGAGCACCACAATAACAGAAGAGGGCAACATGACCTCTGCGAAGCTCAAACAAAGAATCAGAAATCAGGCTATTCAAACTTATTCCCTCATTACTCTTCACACAGAGGCGGCTGCAGGTAACTAATTACACCAATAACACAACATTCAAGGTATCAAGCAAGGTACAGAAGTAGAGTAAAATAAATCCAAAGTCAGAAATAGCTGGACAAACAGGAACTAAGACACCAGATGACTAGTGATCAGTACTTCCATCTCATGACGTTTGCAGAAATTGGGTAGAGGTGGATACAACGCAACATCTGCACCTGGGTATCACTGTGGGACCTTGTCAGCATAGTTTAATGCATGATGCACTCAAAATTGTAGGCTTGAGATAATTGCTCTTTTTCCCTGATATATTAGTTTGTCTCCATCTTGGTCTCCTGTAGTTTTAGTAGATGTTTTTTCTGTTGTCCAATTCATGTCCAAGATTATGCACCTTGGGCGTAAAAACCCAAAAGCAGAATATAGACTATTTGGTACAGTCTTCACCTCAACATCTGAGGAAAGGGATTTGGGAGTAATAATTTCAGAGGACTTGAAGGTAGGTAGGCAATGTAATAGAGCAGCAGGAAATGCTAGCAGAATGCTTGGTTGCATAGGGAGAGGTATTAGCAGTAGGAAGAGGGAAGTGCTCATGCCATTGTACAGAGCACTGGTGAGACCTCACTTGGAGTATTGTACGCAGTACTGGAGACCGTATCTCCAGAAGGATATTGATACTTTGGAGAAAGTTCAGAGAAGGGCTACTAAACTGGTTCATGGGTTGAAGGATAAAACTTACCAGGAAAGGTTAAAGCATCTTAACATGTATAGCTTGGAGGAAAGACGTAACAGGGGGGATATGATAGAAACATTTAAATACATAAAGGGAATCAACACAGTAAAGGAAGAGAGTATATTTAAAAGAAGAAAAACTACCACCACTAGACGACATAGTCTTAAATTAGAGGGGCAACGATTTAAAAGTAGTATCAGGAAGTATTACTTTACTGAGAGGGTAGTGGATGTATGGAATAGCCTTTCAGCGGAAGTGGTGGAGGTAAACACAGTCAATGATTGTAAGCATGCGTGGAATAGGCACAAGGCTATCCTAGATATAAGACAGGGAACTGGGGACTAATAAAAGTATTTAGATAATTGGGCAGATAGATGGACCGAATGGTTCTTATCTGCCGACACATTCTATGTTTCTATGTTTCTATGTGCAGGTAGTCTGTGATTTGTAATTGCACATCATGTGTGTAATACTTGTACTATACCTCCTTCAACGTGTGTCTAAATGAGATATTGCAAATGTTCAGATCCAGGTAGAAATATAAAACGCAGTCCCATGTTGGATGTCAAATTAGCTAAACAAGTTGTGGGATGCAAGTAGCTGGGCATTTATTAGGATGCTGCAAATATTGGGATGCAGGATACAATAACAGATTTTCATAAGGGCCCAATATGTCTTGGTTATCTTCAACACATTGTTGGCAGGCCAGTCTTATCCCATGGGAAAGGTGCATGGGCATCCGCAGAAATTTTTTCAGGGGTGGGCATATTTTTACTGTCATTATATGCCAGGATTTAGCCATTTAATATGCCAGAATTTAACCCCTCAATATGCCAGGATTTAGCCACTCAATATGCCAGGAATTAGCCATTCAATATGCCAGGATTTAACCACTCAATATGCCAGGATTAACCCATTTAATATACCAGCATTTAACCCCTCAATATGCCAGGATTTAGCCATTTAATATGTCAGGATTTAACCCCTCATTATGCCAGGATTTAGCCATTTAATATGTCAGGATTTAACCCCTCATTATGCCAGATTTAGCCATTTAATATGCCAGGATTTAACCCCTCAATATGCCAGGATTTAGCCATTTAATATGTCAGGATTTAACCCCTCAATGTGCCAGGATTTAGCCATTTAATATGCCAGGATTTAACCCCTCAATATGCCAGGATTTACCCATTTCATATGCCAGGATTTAACCCCTCAATGTGCCAGGATTTAGCCATTTAATATGCCAGGATTTAACCCCTCAATGTGCCAGGATTTAGCCATTTAATATGCCAGGATTTAACCCCTCAATATGCCAGGATTTACCCATTTCATATGCCAGGATTTAACCCCTCAATGTGCCAGGATTTAGCCATTTAATATGCCAGGATTTAGCCCCTCAATATGCCAGGATTTAGCCATTTAATATGCCAGGATTTAACCCCTCAATATGCCAGGATTTACCCATTTCATATGCCAGGATTTAACCCCTCAATATGCCAGGATTTAGCCATTTAATATGCCAGGATTTAGCCACCCAACATGCCATGATTTAGCCCCTCAATATGCCTGGATTTTTCCACCCAATATGCCAGGATTTAACCCCTCAATGTGCCAGGATTAAGCCCTTTAATATGCCAGGATTTAACCCCTCAATGTGCCAGGATTTAGCCATTTAATATGCCAGGATTTACCCATTTAATATGCCAGGATTTAACCGCTCAATATGCTAGGATTTACCCATTTAATATGCCAGGATTTTGTCCCTCAATGTGCCAGGATTTTGATATTTAATATGCCAGGATTTAGCCATTTAATATGCCAGGATTTAGCCACCCAATATGACACGATTTAGTCCCTCAATGTTCCAGGATTTAGCCATTTAATATGCCAGGATTTAACCCCTCAATATGCCAGGATTTAACCATTTAATATGCCAGGATTTAGCCATTTAACATGCCAGGATTTAACCCCTCAATATGCCAGGATTTAGCCATTAAATATGCCAGGATCTATCCACCCAATCTGTCAGGATTTAGCCACCCAATATGCCAGGATTATGCCACTCTATGCCAGGTTTTGCCACTCAATATGCCCGAATTTGCTCGTTTTTTGCCCCCTACTCACCTCCATTCCCCAGCACTTACCTTCTTGTTGCTTGCTCTCCGGTCGATTCCTCCGTGCATCTTTCCTCTTGAAATTTTTTTGAAGAAAAGGTCGCAACTCTTGTTACATATAGGGTATAGAGTTTATTAATTGAACTCAGAATCTATAATTTTTGTATCAAATAATCCCAGCTGGGATTACTTTTTGTAGGTGACATGGATTAATGAATACATGATGAGTAAGCCAGTTGGGATTTGTATGAAGTTTTCAAAGATATACTGATCAAGTTTAAGTGCATGTTACAAAGTCTTAATAAACTAATGCAGTTATTGAATAGCACTTCATGCTGTATTATACTGCATATGTGAACATACATACTTGTTATATGAAGTTAAATACAGAAGGTGAGAATAAAATATAGTATGAAGGAGAGAGAGATATGACATAAGTCAGGTGTGATCGGTTTCAGATGCTATGGTTGTTTCTCACGTCAGTGTATTTTCTTTTAAGAAAGGGAACTGCTGTGTGGGTTAACAATACTGGTGCTGCTTGTCCAAGAGGAAAAATGGATTTTAAACCAAACTGGTAAGAGTCACTCCTGTATATTTTGGGGCCTACTCAACATGTACAACTTGGAGGAAAGACGTAACAGAGGGGAAATGATAGAAACATTTAAATACATAAAGGGAAGCAACACAGTAAGGAATGATATATATATTTAGGGGACAAATGTACCAACAAATGAACTTGTGTTTAGTTGAAAGATTGCATCAGGTGTAGGCATTGTACAAAGAAATGTTTTTTGAAAGAATACAAATACTGTACTTTCTTGAGCCCTCTTTGCTCCATGTACCTCTTACACGGGGCAGACATATTGTTTAGAATCTTGGAGCAGATCTTCATTTAGCTGCATGAAGGTTAATGCATATCTGACCCAAGCTTCTATACAACATGTCTGCCCCCTGTTAAAGCTGGGGATGGGACACTTAATCGCGGATGCTTCCGCGCAGCCGCTTCACCGCCGACTCTGCACTACAAGACAGCTCGTCGCTGGAGATTTCATCGCGGGACATTTCATCGCTAAAGGTAAGTTTATTTCAGTATTTTAGCTAGAATAAGGGTTTAGGGGGTTAGAATTAGTTTTTATTCTTCGGGGTTAATTTTAGTATTAGGGTTTAGGGGGTTAATTTTAGTATTAGGGTTCGGGGGTTATTATTAGGGTTTAGGGGGTTAGTATTAGGGTTCGGGGGTTGTTATTAGGGTTTAGGGGGTTAGTATTAGGGTTTAGGGTGTTAATTTTAGGATTAGGGTTTGGGGGTTAGTATTAGGGTTTAGGGGGTTAGTATTAGGGTTCAGAGGTTAGTATTAGGGTTTAGGGGGTTAGTATTAGGGTTTAGGGGTTAGTATTAGGGTTTAGGGGGTTAGTATTAGGGTTCAGAGGTTAGTATTAGGGTTTAGGGGGTTAGTATTACTGTTTAGGGGTTCATTTTAGTATTAGGGTTCGGGGTTTAGTATAAGGGTTTAGGGGGTTAGTATTAGTGTTCGGGGGTTAGTATTAGGGGTCGGGGGTTAGTATTAGGGGTCGGGGGTTAATTTTAGTATTGGGGTTTTATGGGTTAATTTTAGTATTGGGTTAAATTTAGTATTGGGGTTTGGGGGGGCACTTTGGGGGGGGAATCATTTATTAGGGGGGTTATTTTCTTTAATTTTTACATTTGTAAGAGCTGACAGTTCAGCGCTGAACTGTCAGCTCTTACATAGCCGCGTTATACTTCATTGCTGACATTTCAGCGTTCTAACTGCCGCGCTGAACTGTCAGCGATGAAGATGCGGCGAACAAGTGTCCTAGACCCGTTAAAGCTATATGAAGCAATGAGTGCTCAATAAGGTGATTTATTTGTATTCTTTCATTAAAGGATCTCTATAAACACCATCTACACTTGATGTAATCTTTCAATTAAACATGAATTATTCTTTGCCTACAGTTGACCCCTTTGTGACAAAGGATGTGTCAGACACGTCCAGCCAGCAACTCCGTTGGCGACAATGGACGTCCCTGACACGTCCTGTGGCGGAACGAGCAGCTTTCGCAATCAGCGATGACGATGCTGTGCATGCAGCATATGGCTGTGCTCTCTTTTGGGTGGAGCTTCATAAGTGAAAAAAAATTCACTTCTAATGCTTAATCTGTTTCTTAACTGTCTCTAGAGGCCATCAGCAACATTGCAATTGAAAAAAACCACTTAATTAGCTTTAATCTAGGGTTAGGGTTAGAATAGCTGTTAGGGTTACAATTAAATTAGGTTTAGCATAAGGGGTAGGGTTAAAATTAAATTAAAATATATTAAGGGTTAGCATAAGGGTTAGAGTTGAGGTTAAATTTAGGGTTAGGGTTACATTTAGGGTTTGGGTTGGGGTCAAAAGGTCAATATAGGAAAAAAACAAAAAACACAATTTTTGGTTTTTGCCCCATAACTCGCAAAAAAACTGCAGAAAAAATGGAAACAAGCATATTTCTGTACTCGGGACAATATTTAGAAACTATTTAGATGGGGTCTTTTTTAATGATTGTATTTGTGTAAATAATTTTTAGGTCAAAGTTAGAAAAAGTTTTATTTTTTATTTTTTTTATTTTTTCATCATATTTTATGATTTTTTTTTATAGTAAATTATAAGATATGATGAACATAATGGTATCTAATGAAAGCCCTTCTTCTGATGATGAAAACAACATATAATTTGTGTGGGTGCAGTATGTGAGAAAGAAGAAAATCACAGCTAAATACAAACACCCCAGAAATGTAAAAACAGCCCTTGTCACCAAGAGAAAGGCGAGGTCAAAATGTTTTGTCACTAAGGCGTTAAAAGAAGAAAAACATAGGTCTTAAATTAAAGGGGCAAAGATTTAAAAGTAATATCAGGAAGCAGGGGCGTTGCTAGGTCTCCAAAACATCCGGGGCTGGAGCCCATGATAGATTTGATAGAAGTGGAGTAAATAAGCTCACATGGTTAGGCAGCATACACACTGATATAATTGACGCCAATGAACAATAGGTATATATGGGTATATATCAGGGCTCAACAAATCGGGCACAAGGAAATTATACCTGGCGCCCAGTCATTGTTGTCCCTGCATGGTGCCCTCGCCGCTGGGATCATTTTATTTATCCAGCAGAGCGCGGGGGAGCAGTGTGTGCACTGGCTGCACAGTCTTCCTGCTCCATCCCCACATGCACCGTACTATAGTGTCCGAGCGCTGAGTGTGCTCAGCAGGGCTAGAAACAACAGCAGGGCACAGACCAGGCTAGAATGAGGTATAGCAGCCAGTGTTTATGTGACCCACTGTATGTGTGTGACTGACTGTATGTCTGACTGCGACCGAATGTATGTGTGTGTGTCTGTGACTGACTGTATGTGTATGTCTGACTGTGACCGAATGTATATGTGTGTGTGTGACCATGGGTGTAGGAACCCCCAAAAATCTGGGGGGGACAGCATTTTTGCTCGCCGGGTATAGCAGCAGTAAAAATAAAGCTTGTCACAGTGTATATTATATCACCAAGTTCCCACCAACATTACCAGGATCCTTGGTATACAACAGATACATTCACAGCATAACATCTACATCAGGCAGGTGCATTTTATCACTGTTACATGAAATATAGTCAGTGAGCTGTGTGTACACCATAAAACATACATCAGTATGAACCTACCACTTCTGCTGGAATGCCATTCCATGTATCCACTACCCTCTCAGTAAAGTAATACTTTCATTAGTCCCTGACCTTATCTTATATCTAGGATAGCCTTATACCTATCCCACGCATGCTTAAACAACTTCACTGTATTAACCTCTACCACTTCTACTGGAAGGCTATTCCATGCATCCACTACCCTCTCAGTATAGTACTTTCATTGGTCCCTGGCCTTATCTTATATCTAGGATAGCCTTATACCTTATCTTATATCTAGGATAGCCTTATACCTATCCCATGCATGCTTAAACTCCTTCACTGCATTAACCTCTACCACTTCTACTGGAAGACTATTCCATGCATCCACTACCCTCTCAGCAAACAAACATTACATTTCTGACCAGAAAATAAACTGTAAAATATTAAATATTTCCAGCATTTCCAAAAGCTTAAGGTGGACCCCAAATATATGTATTTATACCAGGGCTTGACAACCTTAACTAAGTTTTAGGAGCCAGACAACAGCACATACACACAATCACATGCAGTCATATACAGTCAGTCACATATACTCATACATACAGCCTGTCACACATATACATACTGTCACATAGACACACACTCATACATACATACAGTCTGCCAGGCACACACTCACACATACATACAGTCTGTCAGACACACACACACTCATACATACATACATACATACAGTCTGTCGCAGACACACACTCATACAAACATACATACATACATACAGTCTGTCGCAGACACACACTCATACAAACATGCAGTCTGTCAGACACACACTCATAGATACAGTCTGTAACATAGACACATACACTCAGAGTCAGTCACATAGACACACACACTCATACATGGTCTTTCACATACACTCATACATACAGTCTGTCACAGACACACACACTCATAATCAGTCACATATACACACAAACTCATACAGTCAGTCACAGACACACAAACTCACACAGTCAGTCACACACACTATATCTCATTGCAGGGAAGGTGGGCATTTCCGTTCCAGGTTTGTCTGTGCCTCTTACAAAGGCACAGACCATCATTACTTATTAATTACATTATTTTGCCCATTCATTTGTCAGTTTTATTTTGCCCACATTCATTTGCCAGTGTTTTTTTTTTTGCCCAAATTCATTTGTCAGGGTTTTTTTTGCCCACATTCATTTGCCAGGGTTTTTTTTTTTTTTGCCCACATTCATTTGCCAGGGTTTTTGTTGCCCACATTCATTTGGGCAGTAATATTGTGCCAGCCAGATGCCCAGTAATATAGTGCCAGTCAGAACCCAGTAATATAGTGCCAGCCAGAACCCAGTAATATAGTGCCAGTCAGAACCCAGTAATATAGTGCCAGCCAGAACCCAGTAATATAGTGCCAGCCAGAACCCAGTAATATAGTGCCAGCCAGAGCCCAGTAATATAGTGCCAGCCAGAGCCCAGTAATATAGTGCCAGCCAGAACCCAGTAATATAGTGCCAGCCAGAACCCAGTAATATAGTGCCAGCCAGAACCCAGTAATATAGTGCCAGCCAGAGCCCAGTAATATTGTGCCAGTCAGAACCCAGTAATATAGTGCCAGCCAGAACCCAGTAATATAGTGCCAGTCAGAACCCAGTAATATAGTGCCAGCCAGAACCCAGTAATATAGTGCCAGTCAGAACCCAGTAATATAGTGCCAGCCAGAACCCAGTAATATAGTGCCAGTCAGAACCCACTAATATAGTGCCAGCCAGAACCCACTAATATAGTGCGTCAGAACCCAGTAATATAGTGCCAGTCAGAAACCAGTAATATAGTGCCAGCCAGAACCCAGTAATATAGTGCCAGTCAGAACCCACTAATATAGTGCCAGCCAGAACCCACTAATATAGTGCGTCAGAACCCAGTAATATAGTGCCAGCCAGAGCCCAGTAATATAGTGCCAGCCAGAACCCAGTAATATAGTGCCAGTCAGAACCCAGTAATATAGTGCCAGCCAGAACCCAGTAATATAGTGCCAGTCAGAACCCAGTAATATAGTGCCAGCCAGAGCCCAGTAATATAGTGCCAGTCAGAGCCCAGTAATATAGTGCCAGCCAGAGCCCAGTAAGATTGTGCCAGTCAGAACCCAGTAATATAGTGCCAGTTAACCCCCTCTCCCTCTCCCTCTCCCTCTCCCTCTCCCTAGTACTTACATGAATCCGTGTCCCCCGCCGGATGTCTCCTCCGTGCAGTCTTCCCTCTTGCACGGAGGAGGGAAACAGTCACCGGATGTGACGCAACGTCACATCCGGCGTCAGTTTTTTTTTTTTTTCCGGCCGTCGCATCCATCGGATGCGGCTTGCCGGAAAAAAGCGGCAAGCAGGGGCTGTGGGCCCCATTTGCCTCGCGTTCTGGGGGGGATTTCACCCTACCTGTCCCCCCCACATTTTTTCCTGGGGGGGATCCGTCCCCCCCATCCCCCCCGCTTCCTACGCCCATGTGTGTGACTGACTGTATGTCTGCCTGTGACCGACTATATGTGTGTATCTGTTTGTATGTGTGTGTATGTGTCTACCTCCACAGCAATAAAAGTCACAGTAATGTGCAAGTGTGAATATAACACAGACTCCACAGCAATAAAACGTGCAGTGTGTGAGTGTATCACACACTCATGCTGCACATAACTGTACCACAGTACACAATAAGACTCGCAGCACACAAAAAACTCACATTACTCAAAGTTACACTTATACACAAAAATACACAGCCACAAATACACACACATGCAGCCACACATACACACACATTCACACTTGCACAGTCACACATGCACAGTCACACATACATACACACACCCTTACACACAGAGACACACAATCCCACTTACACACACCAACTTACATCACACACACACACTTGTATGTGAGCAAATTCCCATGATTTCAAAATAACTGCGCATATAAAAATGACTCAACCCTGACCCCCCCCCCCCACATAGATACCCTTACATAGACAACCTTACACTCACACACACATCCAGACAACCTTACACACAGAAACCCTTATACACACAGATGGCCTTTCCCACACAGACATTCTGCCACGCAGACTCGTGTGTAAACCTGCAACTCTCACACGCACATCACAAATATTTTTTATTTTTTAATAAAAAGGGGTCAAAAACCTGGGGAGAATAGGCTGAGGTATGAAGGTATGCTCCTTCTACCAACCTAATAAAAGAGAGAAGTGCAGGGAATTGAGATGGGAATTCAACTGAATGAGAGAATTTTTCCAGCTCTGCTACTTTAGCCTTAATTTTGAAATTCCCATCTCACTTCCCTGCAATTCTCTCTTTCATAAGTAAAGCCTATAATATAATGAGCAGCACATTCACTCATAATGTATGGGTTTAATAGTATAACCAGGTATATGGGATGTTTAATGCCATGTGTATGGACTCATTGCCATCAACATAAAGACTATATATAAAGATGAATCACTATTATTCATATTGAATGTGATAATCAGGTGTGAAAATAAAAATGGTATGAGCACTGTTTCACACTTGATTATCACATTCAATATGATTAATAGTAATTAATCACATTTTCTCCTAGTAATCTCACTGCCACTGACACACACTCTGCCACTCACGCTTTCACTCTCGAAGACTTACACTCTGCCACTCACACACGCACACCCATAACTCTGCCACTCACGCTTACACTCACACGCACACTCATATCTCTGCTGCTCACACTTATACACTCCAAAACTCTGCCACTCACACACACGCACACTCATAACTCACACTCTTCCAAACACTCACACTCTGCACACTCACTCATACAATCACATTCTGCCACTCACACACATACACACACATAACTCTTCCACTCATGCTTACACTCACTCACACACACTCTCTTCCAATCACACTCTGCCACACTCACACACATACACTTACTTACACTCTGCCACTCACACCCACTTACACTCTGCCACTCATATACATACACATGCACACTCATAACTCTGCCACTCACACCCACTTACACTCTGCCACTTACATACATACACATGCACACTTATAACTCTGCCACTCACACCCACTTATACTCTGCAAATTACATTCTGCCACTCACATACATACACATGCACACTAATAACTCTGCCACTCACAGTCTGCTACTTACATACACATGCAGACTCATAACTCTGCCACTCACACCCACTTACACTCTGCCACTTACCTCACATACATACACCTGCACACTAATAACTCTGCCACTCACACCCACTTACAATCTGCCACTCATATACATACACATGCACACTCATAACTCTGCCACTCACACCCACCTACACTCTGCCACTCATATACATACACATGCACACTCATAACTCTGCCACTCACACCCACCTACACTCTGCCACTCATATACATACACATGCACACTCATAATTCTGCCACTCACACCCACTTATACTCTGCAAATTACATTCTGCCACTCACATACATACACATGCACACTAATAACTCTGCCACTCACAGTCTGCTACTTACATACACATGCAGACTCATAACTCTGCCACTCACACCCACTTACACTCTGCCCCGTACCTCACATACATACACCTGCACACTAATAACTCTGCCACTCACACTCTGCCACGCCAAACACTCACCTGCAAAACTTGAGGGGGCGGAGTTAAGCACGAGGGGCGGAGCCTATCGTGAGGGGATGGAGTCTGCTGCTGATCAGCATACAGCATGCAGGAGGCGGGGTCGAGTTTGAGGGGGCGGAGCCGAGCGCTAGGGGGCGTGGTCAGGGTCTCGATTCGGGGCTATGGAGAGGAGATCCGGGGCTTCAGCCCCAGTAGCCCCCCCCTAGCGACGCCTCTGTCAGGAAGTATTACTTTACTGAGAGGGTAGTGGATGTATGGAATGGTCTTCCAGCGGAAGTGGTAGAGGTAAACACAGTGAAGGAGTTTAAGCATGTGTGGGATAGGTATAAGGCTATCCTAGATATAAGATAAGGCCAGGGACTAATGAAAGTATTACTTTACTGAGAGGGTAGGGGATGCATGGAATAGCCTTCCAGCGGAAGTGGTAGAGGTAAACACAGTGAAGGAGTTTAAGCATGTGTGGGATAGGCACAAGGCTATACTAGATGTAAGATAGTGAACTAATAAAAGTATTTAGAAAATTGGGCAGACAAGGACAAACTAGGGAATTGGGCAACTTCTATGTTTCTCAGTATAGACCGATCTGTAATTGGGCCAGATGTCTAGTTCGGGGGGTAAAAAGGACCGAAAGACCCCAAAATAGCCCAAATGGCCGAATTTTGGATTTTTCAATTCTCCAGCTTTAAGTTGGCAAGTTGAACACAAACATGTGCAAGAATAAAAAGTTAATATATCAGTTGGTTTTGAGACTCAGAGCTCTGATTTTCTTATGATAATCAGAGCTAACTGAGTAGGTCCTTGTGGATTATTAATTGCTATTAATATTTCCCTCTGTCTTCCGCCCCCTTCTATTTCCATTTTGATTCAAATAAACTGGGGGAAGGTTTAGTGATGTTGAGTGACCCACTTCTTTGCTGAGCTTAGCACAGTTTGTGTGAGTGCAATGAGAGCTGCAAAGATGCTAAAAAAACGTACAATAACATAGATAAAATAAGCAAGATGGAACTGTCCCTTTAAGAAAGCTGATAATGAGTATTATAATGGTGCAAGTTATATACAATTCACATGCCTAGTGCAAACATTTCTTCACGCTATACTGCGCAGTAAGTGTTTTTTTTTTATAAAACAAATAAACATTAAGATATAATATGTTATTAATTGCATATTGTTTGCTGGACATATCAGCATCGTGAGCCCAGCCTTAGATAAATAGCCTAACCTGCTGAGAAACACCAATATATCAATATTTGATTGAATCATAAAGATATCACAAACCCACAACATATACACACGACTGAGAACTTCCCTTTTTTTTTTTTTTTTTGCATCAACAATCCAAGAACAATGGCTGTCCAGAAATAAACTTTAAAGAATTAAAATCTAAAATAGATAGGGAAGCCTGGAACAAAAATTGGTACCAAGTGCAAAAATGCTCACATTGTCTAAATCTGCAAGAAGTATCCTTTAAAGTACTATATAGATGGTACATGGCTCCACAGAAAATCCAAAAATGTAATCCATTGGTACAGAACAAGTGTTGGAGATGTGGAGGGGGTCCGGGGTCATATGAGCATATATGGTTGTTGTGTAGTAAGATTAACGAAACATGGATTAGGTTATTTAACAACAAATCTAAGATCATAATTCCTCCTTCCCCGACTAAGGCTTTACTCCACTTGGAGTTCGAATTCCTGACCTGGAATAACAAACTTTGGTCATCCAACTGTTCTTGGCCATGAAATTTGTGGTGGCCCGGAAATTAAGGAGGGAGGAGGAAATAACATGGAACCAGGTAGCATGCCAGATGCAGACACAATGTCAGATGGAGAGAGCCTTCTTCCAAACACGTAATATGGAGGTAAAATTCAAAAAAATATGGGAAGGGTGGATATCTACAACGGAGGGGCCCTGGATGGGATAGGGAAGGCATTAAAAAAGGGTCATAAAACTAATGGGCTGTGGGGGGTTGCACCAACCAAGATTTGTTTCTGTTTTGTGTTGTCTGTCTTGTTTTCTAACACGAACAGGATGCTCGTGAATAGTTGATTAGTGCTCCCGTGGGTTCCTAATGGTTCTTGAAACGCTGATTAACAATAGAGGGACCAATATATCTGATGTCCTGAACAATATCTATAGGTTGAATAAAAAAAATGACCACTGTTGAAAAAAAAAAAGAAAAAAAAGAAATAAACTTGTGTATAATAACTTAGAGGGGCATGTACTTAATAAAAAGAAGCTAATATATTTTATGTGCAAAAGCATTTTCGCTCTTTGCTCCTTTTCCAATGTACTAAACATGTAATACTCATATTAAATATGAGCAAATTGTGACTACAAACGGGCAAGTTTGCAAATATTTTTTCTGCCCTTTTTCTTAGCACTTGCTAAAAGCTGGTGTAATGTTCGCACGCGGAATAAGAATTATTTTTCATAAAATGTTCACAAAAGTCTTTAGCATGAGCAAATATAAATCGCAATATATTAGTGCAAGCACACTAAATAAATATAAAAGTAAGAAAAAGTGCAAAATGTCACACGTATTCACAGATTGCTCCATACTCATATGTTACCTACTTTTTTCTCCACTGCACTTGTTTATTACATGACCCCCTATGTGACCCGACTTCAAGAACATTTTTGGTCATTCTGGACAATGGCTGTTTTTACACTTCTGCGGTGATTGTGTTTAGATGCAATTTTCCTCATTTTCATTTACTGTACCATACATAATATATACTGACACCATAGAAAAAGCTTTCTATAGATATCATTATTTTCATCATATAATTTACTATGAAAATCATTAAATATGATTATAAAAACACTTTACTTTAAAATCCTTTACACATCGACAAAAACTAATGACATGTTGAATACATTTTTATATTTGTCCTAAGTTTGGAAAACACCCATGATCACATGTTTTCTGTTGTTTTCTGCATGTTACAGGGCAATGACTGAAAGTAGTGTATTCCTAACCATTTTCTCTTACACTGACCTTTTGACCCCAATCCTGAGTCTAACCCTAACTCTAACACTAACCCTAACACCCTTCACTAACTCTAACACTTATGTAACTCCAACCCTAGCCTTGATTTAACTCTAACCCTAACTGTAACGCTAACCCAAGATGTTAGTTTTAAAAAAAAATACATATTTTTTAAACTGCAATGTTGCTGTCCACCTAGGTGAAATCAAGCAACACTTGAAGAGCAATGGCAGGGACTTCTGAAGCTCTTTCCCAGTACAGGCCAGCACCATATTGAAACTGTGTGTTGCCTCTCAATATGGCACTTGCGATTGCTCCAACAACCAAATTGCCATAAAGTCACTCAAAAAGTCCCGATAATGCCCCAACCATAACCACACCTTCAGCATCTCCCACATAAATAAAAGTGTCCCTCTTTGGCCATTTGAAATTTTGGGAAGCATGGTATGTGCAATAAGTCATTCATGACTTTAGGGAGTAGCTTCTAAATTGAAAAAAGCTTCTTAAGTGTGGGAGTTAGAAGCAAAGAAGGAAAGTATATTTTGATTTTTACTGCAAGGGGAGCACTGTTTATTTTGTGTGCATTTGCTGGTTGAAAAAAAAACAAAAAAAAAACTGTTTTGCAGGGAAAAGGTTTGCAAGGCTGTTTGCAATCAGTTAATTAACCTTCTCTGGGAGTCTGTTTACTTTGAAGGCCATTTAACTGGAAGGAGCAGGCGAATAGTGAGCAGCTTCTAAAGTGAAAAAAGCTTCTTAAGTGTGGGAGTTAGAAGCAAAGAAGGAGTTAAAAGGAAAGAAGGAGGGTAAAGTATAAATCTTTTATTTTTTTATTCTTTATTCTATTTTTAATTTTGTGGTTTACACTAGAGAGCATGTTGGACAATGCCACTAAGTGCATGTCTTGCAGCATGTATGCGGTCTTGGAGCAAGTTCCCCAGGGTCCATACCACTGCTGCAGATGTGAGCAGGTTGCTGCTTTGGAAAACATAATATTAGATCTAAAGAGGCAACTGGCAACACTTAGGGACATAAGCAACATGGAGCGGAGTTTACTGCTCACGGAGCAGGCATTGGCTGGGGCCAGTGTAGAGGAGGGTGATGATGGAGGGGAAGAGGTTTCTAGGGCAGAGAGCTGGGTTAGTTGTGTAAGGGGCAGTAGGGGTCGGAGAGCTAGGGAGGCTTGTTCTGAGCTGGTTCACCCCAACATGTTTGCCAGCTTGTGTGAGGATGCTGGGGGGTTTAGCTCAGAAGAGGCATTTCTGGGGCAGGCGGACTCACCTAGCAGCCAGGTGAGTAGCCTCTCCAGCACAGTTGGGAGCCAGGACACTAGGAAGGCTAGACAGGTTGTGGTGGTAGGGGATTCTATTATTAGGAAGGTAGATAGGGTAATCTGTCGCCAGGACCCTGAATGCCGAACTGTATGTTGTCTCCCGGGTGCTCGGGTTCGGCATGTTGCGGACCGGGTAGGCAGATTATTGGGAGGGGCTGGGCATGATCCAGCGGTCATAGTACACATTGGTACTAATGACAAAGTCAATGGTAGGTGGGGGGTCCTTAAAAATGATTTTAGGTAACTAGGAAAGAAGCTAAAGGAAAGGACCTCCAAGGTAATATTCTCTGAAATATTACCAGTGCCACGCGCTACGTCAGGGAGACAGCGGGAGCTTAGGGAGATTAATGCGTGGTTGCGAAGGTGGTGCAAGCAAGAGGGATTTGGGTTCTTAGAGCACTGGGCAGACTTTGCAGTCGGCTACAGACTCTTTGGACGGGATGGGCTGCACCTCAATGATGAGGGGGCTGCGGTATTAGGGGCGAGGATGGCTAGAGGGTTAGATGAGCTTTTAAACTAAGCTCTGGGGGGGAGGGTCAAGATCAAAATGAAGCAATGACAGCTAGAGTAGATTGGAAGGTGGGTATAGCTATGGCAAAGGAGGAGGAAATCGCTGGTGGGGTTAACATAGATCATAGGGAGGTACATACAATTAAACCTGCGGGCATTACGTGTTTGTCAACTAAACAGGAAATGGGTAGTAATCTCAAATGTCTTTTAGCAAATGCAAGAAGCTTGACAAACAAAATTGGTGAGCTGGAGATACTGGTAAGTGCTGAACAGTATGATTTAATCGGAATCACGGAAACGTGGTGGGATGAGACCCACGACTGGTCAGTTAATTTACAAGGTTACTCACTTTTTAGAAAGGACAGAGTAAATAGAAAAGGGGGAGGGATATGTCTTTATGTAAATTCTAAACTAAAGCCCAGTATTAAGGAAGGTGTGCATGACGTAACTGGAACTGATGTGGAGACACTGTGGGTGGAGATTAGCTTAGACACTAAAAAGAATCGCACATTACTTGTAGGTGTATGCTACAAGCCACCAAATATTAGCATTGATGGAGAAGATCAGCTTTTATTACAAATTGAAAAGGCTGCAAATCTGAATGAAGTTCTAATCATGGGAGATTTTAATTACCCAGATATAGATTGGAATTGTGGCACAACTAGTTCCGCTAAGGGCAGCAAGTTTCTGAACCTGCTTAATAACACATTTATGGCACAATTAGTAGACACCCCAACTAGAATGGATGCCTGTCTGGATTTAGTAATAACAAACAATGAGCAGCTTGTCTCAAACATCAAAGTAAGAGAACACTTGGGCAATAGTGACCATAACATGGTTTCGTTTGAGATTAATGTAAAAAAGCAAATTGGTAACTACGCCACCAAAACACTTAATTTTAGAAGGGCCAACTTTGATGGACTAAGGGCATCAATGGAACATTTAGACTGGGAACGATTGTTTTCTGGACTAAACACAGAAGACAAGTGGAATGCCTTTAAGCACACATTACAAAAGTACACATCCCAATATATACCTTTGGGAAACAAATACAAAAGACACAAATCAAAACCAATGTGGCTTACCTGTACCGTGAAACAGGAAATGCAAAACAAGAAAATAGCATTCAAACATTATAAAAGCAAGGGATCAACATTATCATTTATAAAATACAAAGATGCCAACAAAGCCTGCAAAAAGGCAATTAAAATGGCTAAATTGGAAAACGAGAAAAGGATTACTAAGGAGAGTAAAATTAACCCCAAAATTTTTTATAAGTATATAAATGGAAAAAAGCTAAAGAGGGAAAATGTTGGGCCCTTGTTATCCCAAATGGGAAATTTGGTAAGTGAGGACAGAGAAAAAGCAGACATTTTAAATACTTTTTTTTCTTCTGTTTATACTAAGGAAGAACAGATGGATGAGCCCCTGCTACCGGAAGTTACGGAACAGTCACCACAAACATGGGATTGGCTGACACAGGAAAAAGTGTTTATGCAATTAAACTCTGTTAAAATAGACAAGGCCCCAGGGCCAGATGGTATACACCCAAGGGTCCTTAGAGAGTTAAGCATAATTCTGGCCAGACCAATATTTATGATCTTTAGGGATTCGTTCAGTTCAGGTATAGTGCCAACAGACTGGCGAAAGGCGGATGTCATTCCAATATTTGAAAAGGGATCAAAATCTCTGCCTGGTAATTATAGGCCAGTGAGCTTGACATCTGTAGTGGGGAAATTATTTGAAGGATTGCTAAAGGTGTACACTCAAGAATACATCTTGAATCAGAATATAATTAGTAAAAGTCAACATGGTTTTGTGAAAGACAGGTCTTGTCAAACAAACTTAATAACATTCTATGAAGAGGTCAGTAAAAATATAGATCTAGGTGTGGCAGTTGATGTGATCTATTTGGATTTTGCTAAAGCATTTGATACAGTTCCACACAAAAGGTTACTCTACAAATTGAGAGAAATAGGATTGGGGGCAAATGTATGTATTTGGATTGAAAATTGGCTAAAAGATAGAACACAGAGGGTTGTTGTAAATGGTAAAGCTTCAAATTGGACCAGGGTAGTGAGCAGAGTACCTCAGGGGTCTGTTTTGGGACCTCTTCTTTTTAATCTGTTTATTAATGATCTCCCACGTTGTGCTGAGTGCCATGTCTCAGTGTTTGCTGATGACACAAAATTAGGTAAGGTAATAAAGACTAATCTTGATGTTTTTTCTTTACAGGAAGATTTGGACAGAGTAGGGAACTGGGCAAGAAAGTGGCAAATGAGGTTCAATATAGACAAATGTAAAGTTATGCATTATGGGAAAAATAATAACAAAGCAACATATACGTTAAATGGTATTTCCCTGGGAAAAACTACTAACGAAAAGGATTTAGGAATCATTGTAGATAACAAACTTGGCAACAGTGCCCAATGCCAGTCAGCAGCTGCAAGGGCCAATAAGATATTGGCATGTATAAAACGAGGTATAGATTCACAGGAGGAGGACATCATCATGCCTCTTTACAAATCAATGGTAAGACCTCACCTTGAATATGCAGTACAATTCTGGGCACCAGTCCTTAAAAAGGATATTAAGGAACTAGAAAAAGTGCAAAGGAGAGCTACAAAATTAATAAGGGGATTGGAGGATCTTAGTTATGAAGAGAGACTTAAAAAATTGCATTTATTTACTTTAGAAAAAAGGCGTCTTAGAGGGGATATGATAACATTATATAAATATGTGCAGGGCCAATATAAGGAGCTCTCCAGGGACCTGTTCATTAATAGAAATGTACAAAGAACAAGAGGTCACCCCCTGAGACTGGAAGAGCAAAGATTTCATAGGCAGCAAAGGAAGGGATTCTTTACAGTAAGGACAATAAAATTATGGAACTTACTGCCAAGAGAGGTAGTGCTATCAACCACAATAGATGCATTTAAAAATGGTCTGGATGTTTAGAAAAGCAGAACATACAGGGGTATTAATAATAGAATGAGCATTAATAATAGAGCTTTTTGATCCAAGGAGAAATCTGATTGCCCTTTTGGAGTCAAGAAGGAATTTTTTTCCCCCTAGGAGGCAACATTCGAAAAAGCTTCCTTAGGGGTTTTTTTTTGCCTTCTTTTGGATCAAAACGCTGAAATGATAGGTAGAAGGGTTGAACATGATGGACTTGTGTCTTTTTTCAACCTAAATTACTATGTTACTATGTTACTATGATTGAGGGGGTATTACATGACTGCAAGAAAACCTTAGCCAGCTGACTGCAGTTCTGTGACATGATGGCTTTCAGGTCTAATTCGTGCATTAAACTTTAATATCTTTTGAATGGTGCATGATAGGAGTGTCTTTGAAAATGTAATTTAAAAATTTAATTTGAAGGGTGCACTTTAAAACTGAAGTATGAAGATCCCATGAGAGATTAGGGAAAATCATCTGTCCTACTGTATATTCAGTGTTTAATCAGTGTGTCATAGATACCATACACCAGTCAGCTCTGCCAATAGAACCATCTCTGTGACATGGCAGCCTGAAAGCCTGACTTCCAAAATGTTTTTTTTTTTTTTTTTATATCTGTCAGGGTTTCTCTGCTATTTTTAAATAGAAACTCTTACCTCAGTGAATGGATCAGCTGTGACCAGCTCCTTCCAGCTACTGTTACCATCAGGCCCGCCATCAGGGTAATACTGGCGTCCCTGGCCCAGTGGGCCCAGGTCACAGCAGGTAAAAAAAATAAAAATAAAAATTCTCTGTTAAAAGTCGGTCTGTGGCTGTGAGGGAAGCATTGTGCGCTCCCCTCCAGCTGCGCGGCTTCAAAAAAAGTTTGTGTAAAAAAAAAAGTTTAAACAAACTTTATTGAAGCTGCACGGCTGGAGGGGAGTGCACAACGCTTCCCTCACAGCCACTGACCTGCAGAGCACCTGCGGGAGACAGCAGCAAGGAGGTAAGTACTGAGGAAGAGGAGAGGAGGGTGGTAGATAACGAGCACACTGAGGGGCAAAATCCTGGTATATTGAGTGGCTAAATCCTGGCATATTAATTGGCATTATCCTGGCATATTAAATGGTTTAATCCTGGCATATTGAGAGGCATAATCCTGGCATATTTGCATTATCCTGGCATATTATTTTTTAATTTTTTTTATTTTTATTAAACTTCATATTATTCATATTATCATATATTTTCCATAAATAAATACTCAATTACATACAAATATACAACATTTCCGGTTACAGCAGAAAGGAGGTCCCCGTCCCCCCCCCCCCCCCCAATATAAGGGTTTTCTCATGTACATAAATTGAGTACCAGTTTACCATTTTGTGTATTAATCAAAATTCAATCCAATTCAACATAAGTATATAATCACTCATCAATCAGTCATTCAACACGCACATTCATCTGCGGGGAGGACAGTGGGTGACCGCTGTTGCAGTTTGGATACATTTCGATTATAGTTCAAATGGGAAGGCCCGGGGGCGCGCGGAGACCTGTGACGCCATCATTCTCCAACCGACTTAGGTGTCTATCAAGCCACACGGCATTCCTCTAAGCAGTCTTTCACACCCACAGGAGTCCAACTAGACCATATTTTATTATACCTTTCTGACCTGAATATGTCTTGGTCAAAATAATGTTTCTCAGATACACTTTGGAATTCGATTTGTGTTTTCAATTCCCCCCAATCAGGGACCTGAATTTTCCTCCAATATCTGGATAGGAAAATTTTAAAAGCCGATAGAATGTTAATACATAGACATCTATTAGGTCTGTCCAATGTTGGTAAGTATAAATGGAATAAGTATGTCTGGAGGAGAATCTCTATCACATCCAAACAGGATTGAGAATAGGGTTGCCAGTAACTTTATCCTGGCATAGTAAATGGCATAATCCTGGCATATTAAATGACATAATCCTGGCATATTAATTGGCATAATCATGGCATATTGAGGGGCACAATCCTGGCATATTGATTGGCTAAATCCTGGCATATTAAATGGCATAATCATGGCATATTGAGGGGCACAATCCTGGCATATTGATTGGCTAAATCCTGGCATATTAATTGGCATAATCCTGGAATATTAAATGGCATAATCATGGCATATTGAGGTGCAGAATCCTGGCATAGGGAGTGGCAAAATCCTGGCATATTAAATGGCAAAATCCTGGAATGTTAAATGGCTAAATCCTGGCATATTGAGGGGCAAAATCCTGGCATATTGAGTAGCAAAATACTGGCATATTAATTGGCAAAAGAATGGCATATTGAGGGGCAAAATACTGGCATCTTAAATGGCATATTGAGAGGCAAAATATTGGCATATTAAATGGCAAAATCCTGGCATATTAAATGGAAAAATACTGGCATATTGAGGGGCAAAATACTGGCATATTGAATGGCAAATTAATGGCATATTAAATGGTAAAAGAATGGCATATTGAGGGAAAAATACTGACTTATTGAGTGGTAAAATATTACTGGCATATTGACCAACTGTTCCTAACCACCCTCCATATTACATTAGACCGGGATAACATGCTTGTGAGGGTAGGTGGGGCGAGTGGGAGCTTTCTTTTCGGGGGGGCAGAAAATTTGTTCAGTAAGGGGCCCTGAAATTCCTGGTGGCAGCCCTGGTTACCATTGTTACTCACCTGGTTGCTATTAGCCAGGCCCTTTGCTGCTTAGTACAGCTATTTAAGCAGCTAGTCTCAGATGCTCATTTGCCCTTGCATTGTTTCTGGATTCCAAGTGCAGTGCCTGTGATTCCTGTGTTCTACCTTACTTTCCTTCTGGTTCCTGACTCTTGGCTTTGTTCCTGACTATGCTGATCTCCATTCTTCTGATTCTGGCTTCTTGGTTCCTGACCCAGACGTGACTCCTGGATTTTGCTTATGGACTATTTTTACAACTTTTAAATTTATTATCAATAAAGGTGTTTTGCATCTTATTTTCTGTTTCTGACTGGTTCCTGGCCACTGACAAAATCTACCTTTAAGAATCCTTCTATGTGATTAAAATATAATATATAGGGTTTAGTAGTCTCTTTCTAATAAGGTAAAAGTGTCCTTGTATGATTAAAACTTTATTTTGGGTTTACCCCTTCTTTAAAAAGATTTTATAAATATTGTGTTCAGTATGGTCTGCATGCATTATAAATGCTGGAACAAATGTTAGGACTCTGATTTTTAATTTATTTGTATATTTTTTGCTGATGTTATCGCTGCCTCTAGATCTAAATGTGATCCCCTTCACTGTAAACTACAGACAAAGCAGTTTATGGCCCTGTGTTAAAGTAGTGCACAGTGGCTTTGTGTTGTTTTAGATGGGCAAAGCTGAATTTGTTTTCACTGTTTGTTCAAAACCTTTGTTGTAAGGATTATCCACTGCATTGCCACCTCCTGCACAAATTGTAGATGTATTATATTGCAAATCAAAGCTTCACTCTCCAAAAACAGACTAGTACAGGGGCCTCCAAGATTTTTCTCAAGTGGGATGTTCAGAAATGTGTAAATTGGGTGCATTAAACTTATTTATGTACAAAAATACTTGTTAGTCATAGGGAAAGGCTTGGTTAATAACCTGTAATACAAAAGTCATCTAAAATCAGTTTTGTTACGGGAGGGCTACTAGGATGGGTAGCTCCTGCCAAGAACAGTTCCACAAATATCACTCCTCAGGTCCGGTGAATAAACAGATCTCCATACGGGGCTATAATCATCGGTTCCCCGCTAGCAATCCCAGAACATAACGGACAAGACCGGTCAAGTTTGGTAAATCAGAAGAACTGTTTATTGATTCAAAACACAGGACATATATACAGAAATACATCTTGATAACATAACTTGAACAAAATAACTCTAACAGGATTACATTTAAAATAGAATAGTGAATAGGACAGGATGTAAGGGGATTACAGTTTAACATACAATACAACAGATAATTGAATTTGGTGCCAAACTAGCTGGCGACCAATCGGGAAGGGGCAACCATGGAGCAACCAATCGCCGATGAGGAGGCATGGTTCAAGGCCAGGCTTAGCGGCACCAAGGGACACAAGTCCACCCTTTAACTGGGCAACAAATCAACACAGCGCCGACCCGGCTCTTTAAACAAGTGACCAATCAGCGCTGTGCTGGACATTTAAACTTTCAACCAATCAGGGTAGTGATTTCCCTGTTTGAACACAAACGGCTGTTACCCCACCAGCAAATCAGAAGACGAGTGACACATTTCGTCTTTAATTCAGCTAGTAGGCTGTAAACCACCGGCCAATCGTCAACCTGCCGACAATTCAAATGATGTGAATGCCGCCAGAGTCCGGGCTTAACTTTTATAGTGGGTCACTGTGGCTACCGTGGCAAGTTTAAGGCAACTTTACTCATTGAAAGCTACATATTTATTGGGCTGCAGATGGGCTGAATTTGGCCTATGGGTCGCATTTTGGACACCCCTGGCCTAGTACTTGAACAAGCCATGAACAAATCAACTCAAAGTATTAAATGTTGAGCTGTTTTGCGTCTATGGAACTGAAAAGATATGAAATTATTCACTAAAATCTGGACTCATCTCGAACTCTAGACCTGGACATATTCAGCCACCCCCGAATGTCCCCATCTCGACCTCGCAAATTCTATTCACAAAGAGATGGAGTGGATGCAATACTAAACTTGAATTCATTTCAATGAGGGAAGAAAAAAAACAGTTGAGCTGAAAAGCCTCTCCCCCCCCCCCCCCCCCCCCCCCCCACTGAAATGAACTCCTTAGCAACCAGACTTAGAGAACACTTCTGGTAAATCTGGGTAATGACTGTTTATACTTCTGCGATGTTTGTGTTTAGATGGAATTTTCCTTTTTCTCATTTAGTGTACCCACACACATTATAATATATAGTTTTGTGATCAGCATAATAATGGGAGACAGTAATTCTACAGGACAAACACTAACATGGGTTAACTGCATCTACAATAATATTCAACCAGCCATATTACTAGCTTAACTTTACTTGATTTGTAGTTATAGACTTGGATTGTTACACTGCACACTAACTTGTTTAGTTGTTGACTGCAGCTCCCATGACATACATCCAGCCATTACTTCCAGACATACAATTACCTTACCACTAGTCACTAGGGCAATAGTGGATAATCTTTACCACCCCAGCTATTTACCCATGATGCTAAAGGTAAATGATGGTCTATTAGTTACTACTACCATGGTTATATAATTGTCCTATGAATGGGTAACTTTTTGCCTCCCACCATGAAACCCCTCTCCTGAGCCAACAAAGGTAGACAATGGGTAGGAGGTATTGGGGGTACTGGGGAGGGTATTTTGCGCTAGTAGCGTGAAATGCATGGAGTTGTCAGAAGTTGAGTTCTGCCTCCTCACGATATCACTTGTTATCGATTCCATGGATTTGTCTCACTCATTTTCTTTAATAAATTGCTTACTTACACATGCTGTGAGTCCATTCCTGTTTTGATATTTTGTCCCTCACTGGAAAAAATCCTGTGGACGACCATGCCATGGAGGGTAGTAAGATATTTCATCGGTGCCTTCTTTAATATTGATTTGACCCTGGGCAAGCATTTGCTTGGGCACCTTGGACCCTGCCCCCCTCCCCAGCATGCAATCATGCCCTCCATTGCAATATTACCCCCCACCCACACACACACACACACACACACACACACACACAAAACACAAAAATAAGCACACACATTGGACTTTTATTGCAGTGAGTGCCTTTATTGTAGCGTATAACATATGTATATTAAGTGTATAATTGCAGTGTATAAACTGTATATATCAAATGTGTATACATGGCTGCAAAATGTATACCTTCTTACTATGCAACACTGTAATACAACTACTCATTACCTAAATTACAAAAGTATAAACAGATATATTAGAGAGCACTTACATATGTTTATATATATTTATAAATATCTATACACATCTCGCTCTCTCTCACTAGTTGCATTTATACTTATATAAACCTCTTAATATTATATTTAACTATTTTCATATGTAATAAAAATGTTATTGAGGAGTTGTATTTCTTGTTTTTATTACTCTGTGGAGCGATCGTGGGTGCCTCAGATCCTGAATTTCGGTGCTGGCTATTGCTCGTTTCACCACAGGATGTGTGAGGCACGTCCATTGTTGGGTCCGGGTATGGAGATTGTCGCGAAGGGGTTAATTCCTATTTGGTTTGCAGCCTGGAAGTATAATGTCTGTGATGTCATAACTGTGTGTTTTATATGTCTATGCTGTTTTTCAAATAAAATGCTTGTTCATTTTTGCTGCACCTAACTGCTAGTGGTCCTGTCTGCTATTTGGGTACAAAAGAGCAAGGAACCAGGGAAGACTTGTTGTGTGGATGCTGAGCTATAATCGGGGTCTAAGGAGTGGATTTTCCACAATGGACAGAGGTGCTACCAAGTCTGGGTAGCCGTTCTGTTACAGTTGTATCATTACAATAAATTAAATTTATGTCCCCTGGACATATTTGGCAAAGAAAAATAAAAACCAATGTATTCTTCCTGGTAAACCATTTTCTAAATGAATTAAAACAAGGAACATGATATTGTTGGAATGGTTTAAGCTGTTCAGAATGGTATCCCACGCTTTGACAAGGACAAATATAGCAGATGTTTCTAAATGAGAAATTCTTTTGAAAGAGAAAAGGAGGGGGGGATCGGGGCTCTCACAGACAAAAAATGCTTTTGAGTTGGAATGGAAACGTTACCATTTACCAGTTCTACATGTTTATTTGTGCATTATTATAATTGTCAACATGCCATGAATAACGAACATTAACAAATAATTCAACAGGTGACACAAAATTCCAAACATTGGAATTTGGCACGTTTTTTTTTGAGGTATTGTAACATACAACCATGATTGGTTATTCAAGCCAACTGCGTTCACCTCATTTACATTCTCCTGAAACAGCTGGCTTGTCTTCTTAGCTGTGGGCCCTATCACAATTTTGGAATATTGGCACAGCTGCCTGACTAATTCTACTTAGATATTAAACTGTGGCCAAACCTTTTATGCCTTTAAGCCCTCACAACTAGCACCAGGGCACAGGCTGTTTGGGCCCCTCTGGCCCAAAATTATGGCTTGCCATGTTTTTTAACAGTTTTCTTTTGTTATACAGAGATTACTGACTGCTGTTTTTTAAGTTTTCTTTTGTTATACAGATATTACTGACTGTTAAAAATTATCTAAAATGATGTTTTGTGCCATGTGGCCACTTTTTATACCAACATCATTGGACAATTGGCTGTGAGAAGTTTTCAACATTAGTTTGTCGAAATTGTGCCCATTTGTTCCATGGAAAGTTTTGGTTGTATTTTGGATGATTTTCAGTACTTTTCGGCTATGTTTTCTATCTCCGAAGATGTGTTTTGGGGTCTATTTTGGTTGTATTTTGTTCAATTTTAGGAATTGTTCATACTGGTCTCCGTTTGGCTGTCATGTCCGTATTTCCGCTATATTCAGAGACATTGCGGTGATACCTGAATGGCCAGATTCGGATCACCGACATACTCGTCCAAAATTTGAAGTTCATCTCCAAACATCACTTTGGTGCATGACTAGAGTTGAACGAACACTAGGTCTCCCCCTCATTATTGTTATAGGGTCCCCACCCGCCGCTCAAGTTCGACCCCGAACCCGGACTTTTTTTACGAGTTCGCCCGAACCCGAACATCCAGGTGTCCGCTCAACTCTATGCATGACTAACAATCAGTGGCGTAGCGTGGGGGGTGCAGGGGGGGCCGGCCGCACCGGGCGCAATATCTGGGGGGGCGCACTAGCCCTATGCGGCCGCCAGGGCCGTCTTTAACGCGGGGCAAACGGGGCAGCTGCCCTGGGCCCATTTACTCCTGGGGGGCCCCAAGGCAGCTGTCCCGTGGGCCCCAGCCCCTGCTGCCGCGTTCACAGCGCATTGCGCTTGTGAACGCTTTTTTCCGGCAAGCCGCATCCGATGGATGCGACGGCCGAAAAAAAAAAAAAAAAAATACTGCCGCCGGTTTCTGTTTCCCTCCTCCGTGCAAGAGGGAAGACTGCACGGAGGAGACATCCGGCGGGGGACACGGAGCAGCTTCATGTAAGTACGGGGGGGGGGGGGGGGGCTGGCTGGCACAATATTCCTGGTATCTGACTGGCACTATATTACTGGGTATCTGAATGGCACAATATTACTGGGCATCTGATTGGCACTATATTACTGGGTATCTGATTGGCACTATATTACTGGGTATCTGATTGGCACTATATTACTGGGCATCTGATTGGCACTATATTACTGGGTATCTGATTGGCACTATATTACTTGGCATCTGATTGGCACTATATTACTGGGCATCTGATTGGCACTATATTACTGGGTATCTGACTGGCACTATATTACTTGGCATCTGACTGGCACTATATTACTGGGCATCTGATTGGCACTATATTACTGGGTATCTGATTGGCACTATATTACTTGGCATCTGATTGGCACTATATTACTGGGCATCTGATTGGCACTATATTACTGGGCATCTGATTGGCACTATATTACTGGGTATCTGATTGGCACTATATTACTTGGCATCTGATTGGCACTATATTACTGGGCATCTGACTGGCACTATATTACTGGGCATCTGACTGGCACAATAATACTGGGCATCTGACTGGCACAATAATACTGGGCATCTGACTGGCACTATATTACTGGGCATCTGGCTGGCACAATAATACTGGGCATCTGACTGGCACAATAATACTGGGCATCTGACTGGCACTATATTACTGGGCATCTGGCTGGCACAATAATACTGGGCATCTGGCTGGCATAATATTACAGGCATCTGGCTGGCACTATATTACTGGGCTCTGACTGGCACAATATTACATGCATCTGACTGGCATAATATTACAGGCATCTGACTGGCACAATATTGCAGGCATCTGACTGGCACAATATTGCAGGCATCTGACTGGCACAATATTACTAGGCTCTGACTGGCACAATATTACTGGGCCCTGACTGGCACAATATTACTGGCATCCGAAAGTTACAATATTACTGGCATCTGAATGGCACAACAATTATGGCATGTGTGTGTGTGTGTGGGGGGGGGGGGGGGGTAACATTAGAGGTACAGGATTGAGGAAGTTGGCTCCATCTAGCCCAGTCTTGGATCATCTCCAGGGTATGGTTCCATTTTGATGTTTAGTTTTTGTTCTTGATATTTTTTGTCGTTTACGATGGTTGTGAGACGACATATAATAGCATGGCCCATGCTAGGTTACTACATGTGTATATTTCTATTCATAGACCTGCTGAAAATGTGGAGAATGTGTGTAATGCATGTTCGCACTCAATAAAGTGTTGGAAAATAAACTTGTATTTAGATGCATTTTACTTTAATTACATAAGTATTTTCATAACAAACAATACATGTGCTTGGGGGGGTAAGGGTTTCTTTAACTAATCTAGTAGAAGAGACTCGAGTGCTAAAATCCACGGGTTAGGGGGCGCAAATTACTTGCCTTGCCCCGGGTGCTGACAACCCACGCTACGCCACTGCTAACAATGCATACTGTAAGGTATAAGTTAGCACCAATGAAAGAATAAAGATAAATAATATAAGGAAGAGAAAGTGGACGAGCTAGCAGCGAACACTGTTCCACTAATGGAAAACAAAAAGAGTAGCAAATATAGTACGCAGACTGTTGTGGGCGCTAGCTCTCAGAGGAAAATAAAAATAGAGTATGGGAATATAATAAGAACATTTTTAATTAGTATAAAATATATAGTACTATTAAAACATACATAAGGGAGGAATAAAAATGAATTTAAAAACAATGGTGTACACAAAACATATAAAACGATAAAGAATATATCATATCTAAACTCTATGTGGCATGCACTATGTATGTATGTTTTAATAGTACCATATATGTTATACTAATTAAAAAAGTTCTTGTTGTATTTCCATAGTCTGTTTGTGTCACCCTACTCTTGATTGTTTTCCTCTGAGAGCTGCGCCCACAACAGTCTCCATACCAATTTAATACATAGCTTCCATCATGGAAAATATTTTTAATTCTCTATATTTTCAGTGCAAATAACCATGCCATTAAGCCGTTTTTGTGTTACTTTTTCTACAGTGGCAATTCTAGATTCACCAGTATTCAGAGAGCTATGGAGTTAATCCATGACTTTAAAACTGTTTACTGTACTAGGCATGTGCCAGGCTCAGAGAACAGTCAGGGCATAGCAAGGTTCTCCCTTTTCATTACTACTGCATGCAGCTCAGTACTCTGTGATGGGCAGCTGAGCTCCTATCAGAACTTTGAGCATAATACTTTAGCACATTAATGTCCTTACTACATCTTCAACAGGTATGTGGAAAATAATTTCATTTACCATCTATAATAGTTGTGCTAGATGTTATAGTTTTTTTTTAATTTTTTATGTGATTTGTCTAGTTTTTAATATACTTTAAAAGGTAAATTAACAAGGATAGTTTATATTTGTGTGTGAAAGTTTATTTTTGAGATGTTCACAATGTTTGTAAGGGGAACTCTGTGACATAACGTTGGGGTTGCAAGGGTTACAGCTGTTTTTAGCTCAAAATCCTGGCAACTCTATCGCTTTAGTCTCTGGTTCTGAGAAAGAGTTAAAAAGATCTGTGCCTGGCTGCAAAGAGATCTGCACATCAGAATTTACCCGGGATAGTAAATTAACATTATAATAAAAACATTGTTCATGGACATATAGCCTAGATGTCTTCCACTTTGCCCAAGACAGTTTGGCAGAGGTTTTAAAGAGGTACCCCTCAGTGGTCAAACCGCCTGTGTCTGCTGCCGCAGAGCACTGCTACCTAAGATGGAAGCTACTTAGTCTTTATTAAATAGAACTCAATGAGTCAGTGAGCCCACATCTCTGACTCATTGACATCTGTGTTAATGAGGGAATGACCCATAATTAAAAGTGTAATTTGAATGATGCACTGATCGTACGCTGACAGTGTACTATCAGTGATGCGGAGTCCGCGGGATACAAACTAACTGACTCATTGAGTTTGATTCAATAATGTTATTTAATACATCTTGGGTCATTTATTACTAGACATGTGCATTCGTTTTCGGACGAATGCATTTTCGGACGAAAATAGCATTTTCGTCCATTCGTCCGAAAAACGAATAACGAAAATTTTAACAAACAAAATCCGAATGAACGAATGGTTAATAAACGAAAATCATTCGTCCATTCGTCCATTCGTGCTATTGGCATTCTAAACCGAAATAGAGTCGGTTTATACAATACCAATAGCATTGTACTACATTCCATAAACCGACATGAATGACTTTCGGTTTATGGAATGCATGTAATGCTATTAGCTTCCTATAAACCGAAATTGAGTTCCCATTCATACGAATAGGTCAATTGACCTATTCGTGTGAATGGGGACTCTTTCGGTTTATAGAAAGCCAATAGCAGCATGTATTCTATAAGCCGAAAGTCTTTAAAACAAACGACGTTCGGTTTATAGAATACATGTAAGGCTATTGCTGTTCTATAAGCCGAAAGACTTTCGGCTTATAGAACAGCAATAGCATTACATGTATTCTATAAACCGAACGTCGTTCCTTTTAAAGACTTTCAGCTTATAGAATACTATTGGCATTCTATAAACCTAACTAGAGTCCCTCCTCATTCATAAGAATTTCTTATGAATGGGGACTCGACTCTAGTTCGGTTTATAGAAAGCCAATAGTATTCTATAAGCCGAAAGTCTTTAAAACGAACGACGCTCGGTTTATAGAATACATGTAATGCTATTGCTATTTAATAAACCGAACGACTTTCGGTTTATAGAATAGCCATAGGATTACATGTAGTACATAAGCCGAAAGTCTATAAACCGAAAGTCGTTCGGTTTATAGGCTGTCGGCATTTAACTATACAGAGACAGAGTCTCCATTCATAAAATTATGAATGGAGACTTTGTCTCCGTGTAGTAAAATGCCGAAATGTTTATGTAATACATGTAATCCTATGGCTATTCTATAAACCGAAAGTTCGGTTTATAGAATAGCAATAGGAATACATGTATTCCATAAGCCGACAGCCTATAAACCAAACGTTCGGTTTATAGGCTGTGGGCATTTAACTATACGGAGACAAAGTCTCCATTCATAATTTTATGAATGGAGACTCTGTCTCTGTATAGTTAAATGCTATTGTATTCTATAAACCGACTCTATTTCGGCTTATAGAATGCAATAGTACTACGAATGGACGAATGAACGAATGATTTTCGTTTATTAACCATTCATTCATTCGGCTTTCGTTAGCTTAGCATTTTCGTTCTTCGTTTTTAGGGCGAATGGACGAAAATGCTATTTTCGGACGAAAATGCTATTTTCGGACGAAAATGCATTCGTCCGAAAACGAATGCACATGTCTAGTATATATTCACATGTAAATTGCTTTTTTAATAAAAAATTATGATTTAAAAAAAATCTTGTTTTTATTTCCTTTTATGTGACAATGCTGCCTCTCTCTTTCCCTTGCCCCCAGATTTGTTGCTCTCCCCCCCCTTAGTGTTGTCTCTCTCTCACCCTCCCTTTGGCTCCCCCCTCGCTCCCCTTGTGTCTGTCTCTTCCCCCCTTCCCTCCCCTTGTTTCTCTCTGCCCCCCCCCCCTTGTTATTCTGTCCCCCCCTCACCTGTTTCTTGCTCCCTGGTGGCTAGTGGGGGCAGCCGGGGGATGTATACACTATACATAACAGACGGAAATGTCGGGCAGCATGGAGGTTGTCTGCACGATTCGTGCAGACATCCACCAGCTGCCCGATTCTCCCTGGTGGCTAGCGAGGCATTTTGTAATGGCTATTTTGCTATTAGTATTCCATAAACCGACTCTATTTCGGTTTATAGAATTGCCAATAGCATGAAATGATTTGAATTTAGTATTAAAAAATAAATTGAAAAAAGTGGAGAGTTTTAACCCCTTTGTGACGCATGGTGCTTGCGTCCCAAATGACGTAAGCACAAAAAGGTCACGATTTGTTCCTGGCCACTGATCACAAGGTGATCGTTAGCCAGGAACACTATGGCAGAGACCCAATCAGGGTCTTAATAGACCCTGTGGGTCCCTGCCCAAAAATTGCAAGCCCTTCGGACGTCACGCACGATTTAGAGAAATGTAGCTGGCAGAGGCGTCGCTAGGGGTGGGCTACTGGGGCTATAGCCCCGAGTCCCCCCTTCATAGCCCCGAGTGGAGACTCTGGGGCTAAAGTATTCTTTAGCCCCGAGACTCCAGGGCTATAAACATAAAAAAAAAAAAAAAAAAATCCCCCGGTGAGCTTTCCTCCGTCTGGGACATAGTCCCAGAATCGGAGGATTAACCTCACGCGGGGGTGAGGGCCGATCGGGAGGAGAGGCTGCTATAGGGAGCTCGCTCCTTGCCTCTCCTCCTCGAGATGCTCTGGCCATACAGAGCACAGCGCGACGGGGGCAAGCTCCGCCCCCGTCACGCTGTGTCAGCTGCTTGCCGGATGTCAGGTGGACGGACATCCGGCAGAAGGTCCTGGATGACGGACCAAGTGTAAGGTAAGTAAAAAAAAAAAAGTGTGACTGTGTATGGGTGTCTAGGTGTGTGTGTGTGTGTGTGTCAGGGTGTCTAGGTGTGTGTGGGTATTACTGGGTTCTGAGTGGCACAATATTCTTGGGCTATGATTGGCACAATATTACTGGGTTCTGAGTGGCACAATATTACTGGGCTATGATTGGCACAATATTACTGGGTTCTGAGTGGCACAATATTCTTGGGCTATGATTGGCACAATATTACTGGGCTATGATTGGCACAATATTCTTGGGCTATGATTGGCACAATATTACTGGGTTCTGAGTGGCACAATATTACTGGGCTATGATTGGCACAATATTACTGGGTTCTGAGTGGCACAATATTCTTGGGCTATGATTGGCACAATATTACTGGGTTCTGAGTGGCACAATATTACTGGGCTATGATTGGCACAATATTACTGGGTTCTGAGTGGCCCAATATTATTGGGCTATGATTGGCACAATATTACTGGGTTCTGAGTGGCACAATATTCTTGGGCTATGATTGGCACAATATTACTGTGTTCTGAGTGGCACAATATTCTTGGGCTATGATTGGCACAATATTACTGGGTTCTGAGTGGCACAATATTACTGGGCTATGATTGGCACAATATTACTGGGTTCTGAGTGGCACAATATTACTGGGCTCTGAGTGACACAATATTACTGGGCTATGATTGGCACAATATTACTGGGTTCTGATTGGCACAATATTACTGGGCTATGATTGGCACAATATTACTGGGTTCTGAGTGGCACAATATTCTTGGGCTATGATTGGCACAATATTACTGGGTTCTGAGTGGCACAATATTCTTGGGCTATGATTGGCACAATATTACTGGGTTCTGAGTGGCACAATATTCTTGGGCTATGATTGGCACAATATTCTTGGGCTATGATTGGCACAATATTACTGGGTTCTGAGTGGCACAATATTCTTGGGCTATGATTGGCACAATATTACTGGGTTCTGAGTGGCACAATATTCTTGGGCTATGATTGGCACAATATTACTGGGCTATGATTGCCACAATATTACTGGGTTCTGAGTGGCACAATATTACTGGGCTCTGAATGGTACAATATTCCTGGGCTCTGAGTGGCACAATATTACTGGGTTCTGAGTGGCACAATATTACTGGGCTATGATTGGCACAATATTCCTGGGTTCTGAGTGGCACAATATTCCTGGGTTCTGAGTGGCACAATATTACTGGGCTATGATTGGCACAATATTACTGGGCATCTGATTGGCACAATATTACTGGGCTCTGAGTGGCACAATATTCCTGGGTTCTGAGTGGCACAATATTCCTGGATTTTTCTTATATCATAATTTTTTATTAAAAAAGCAATTTACATGTGAATATATACTAGACATGTGCATTCGTTTTCGGACGAATGCATTTTCGGTTTATAGAATAGCCATAGGATTACATGTATTACATAAGCCGAAAGTCTATAAACCGAACGTTCGGTTTATAGGCTGTCGGCTTTTAACTATACGGAGACAAAGTCTCCATTCATAATTTTATGAATGGAGACTCTGTCTCCGTATAGTTAAATGCCGGCTTTTAACTATACGGAGACAAAGTCTCCATTCATAATTTTATGAATGGAGACTCTGTCTCCGTATAGTTAAATGCCCACAGCCTATAAACCGAACGTTCGGTTTAAAGACTTTCGGCTTATGTAATACATGTAATCCTATGGCTATTCTATAAACCGAAAATCGTTCGGTTTATAGAATAGCAATAGGAATACATGTATTCCATAAGCCGACAGCCTATAAACCGGAACGTTCGGTTTATAGGCTGTCGGCATTTTACTACACGGAGACAAAGTCTCCATTCATAATTTTATGAATGGAGACTCTGTCTCTTATTAGTTAAATGCCGACAGCCTATAAACCGAACGACTTTCGGTTTATAGACTTTCGGCTTATGTAATACATGTAAACCTATGGCTATTCTATAAACCGAAAGTCGTTCGGTTTATAGAATAGCAATAGGATTACATGTATTCCATAAGCCGAAAGTCTATAAACCGACAGTCGTTCGGTTTATAGACTTTCGGCTTATAGAATACAAGTAATACTATTGCCTTTCTATGAACCGAATGAGAGCCCCATTCATAAGAATTTCTTATGAATGGGGCTCTCGTTCGGTTTATAGAAAGCCAATAGTATTACATTGTATTCTATAAAACGAACGAATAAAACAAAACAAAACGAAAATAATGAACGAATTTCGTCTGAAACGAATGCACTAATGAACGAAATTTGTTTTAGACGAAATAAATAACATTTTCGTCCGAATGGACGAAAACTAAACGAAAATTTTAGTTTTGCACATGTCTACTTATTACCAAAGACTACAATTTGGAAATTTTTGAGAGAACAACAAGTCATACCTTGAAGAGTCTGTTGATAACACTATCATTCACAGAAAGTAGTCAGGCAAGATTTGAAAAGTTCAAGAGGTATTGTATAAGAAATATAACATTCCTTTGTACTAGTAACTCTAAAATAATATTTCAAAATACTTTAAACATTGCTTAAATTGACAGGATAATGCAAACACACGATCACAGCGTGAGACACAGCACCATCACATAATAAGGTCAGTAAGATTTTATAATCTTGGAATCGTAACTTATAAAAGTCTAATGATCACTGGTCAGGTTTATCTACCCATTAACCTGGTGCTCCTCGTAGACTCACCACTGTGTGTTCTAGTGCTGAGCATAATGCAAAGCCACAGAGACTGCTCAATCATGTATATAAAATAAATAATATATTTTGTTTAACTTGTCTAGCCCCCTCAGCATTATCAGGCTATCCCTCCATTCTAAAGGCTACAGCACATGTTACCTGAGTTTATGGTTGAGTCTGAAAGAAAGGCGATTGTCTGATATTGTCGGCTGTTATGGGAATATGTTTGATCTTTCTTGTGGACTGGACTGATCAGTTATACTGTTAGTTTGGGGTATACTCCACTTGTCTCTCATAAGATACGTTTCTGGTCACCCTGTAAGGCCTACAAGAAATATTGCTACCCCTTCTACGGCACTGTACACTGAACTGCCATACCTAATGCTAATGCTGTTTTAAACCTTTGTGTTGCTGAAATGGTCGATGAAAGGGAAGTGAGGCCCCAAAAAAGAGCTGCTGTGCTAAATTATCTGGATCCAGGGTAATCATGCTTCTTGCAATCCTGAGGTGTAGCATTCTGAAGCTACATGGGCTACACCATGAGACCCAGTGGCTCACCGAGTGGAGAGGTCTACCCAAGGCCAGGGACAGAGGTAGACAGTTGATTGAGCTAAAAACCCATTACACTAAAAGGTTTACTCAATAAACAGAGCAATGCAGGGAATTGAGATGGCAATTTCAAACTTAAGCAGAAGTAGCCGAGATTGGAGAATTGTTCCAACTTTGCCCCAAAGTTTCAAATTCTCATCTCAATTTCCTGTAAATTGTCCCTTTAGTTTCTGTAAAACCACATTCCTAACAGGTTTTTAGCAGAGAGCAAGTCTCTTTACTTCCTTTTAGGGCTAGAAAGCACCTATTATTTTGTGAGACATGTAAGGCCATAGTACATTACAAAATAAACATGTTGATAACTGGCGAGCTTGATCCCCCAATGAAGAATAATTATTTAAAGATTTAACAATGCATTTTGCAGGGACATTGGAAGTTCGGCAGGATAAACTCATCTGGTTTAGAACTTTTATTATACTATATAACTCGGTGTCATGGAATGTTCATCTCACAACAACTCACCTGCAACTCACTTTTAGTGAATAGCTCCCTTTCATAGTAACATAGTAATTTAGGTTGAAAAAAGACACAAGTCCATCAAGTTCAACCCTTCTACTTATCAGTGCTGAAAGAAAAGTCCTGCGCTCACTCCCATCACTGGGCGGCTGCAATGACTACAGTACACATCAGCCCCAATATATAGTAAAAACCAAAGAAAAACAAAGTTACCTGCGCTCTCTCCTTTATCCCTATGTATGTTCAAACAAATGGAGGTTTTTTAGTTACCTCCAATGGCCATGAGAGGATGAGCCCACCTGCCAACGTCAAGGCAGACCCCCCTAGGTGGGTCCTAACTCTAACCATTCACCTTGCTTCTTTGAGCCTCTGGCAAAAATCTCTAATGAGACAGAAAGGGGTGTTTTTTATATACACCCCTATACATTATTAACCCTTAATTGGGAACACATGGGATGGGCGGCTGCATTGTAACAAGGCTGAGTAATACAAAAATGGATACAAATGCAGAAAGAAAAGTCCTGCGCTCACTCCCATCACTGGGCGGCTGCAATGACTACAGTACGCATCAGCCCCAATATATAGTAAAAACCAAAGAAAAACAAAGTTACCTGCGCTAGGAGAGAGCGCAGGTAACTTTGTTTTTCTTTGGTTGTTCCTTCTACTTATCATTTCGGTGTTTTGATCCTAGGGGGGGGGGAATTCCTTCTTGACTCCAAAAGGGCAATCAGATTTCTCCTTGGATCAAAAAGCTCTATTATTAATGCTTATTCTATTATTAATAGCCCTGTATGTTCTGCTTTTTCATGTTTAAATGCATCTATTGTGGTTGATAGCACTACCTCTCTTGGCAGTGAGTTCCATAACTTTATTGTCCTCACCGTAAAGAATCCCTTCCTTTGCGGTCTATGAAATCTTTGCTCTTCCAGTCTCAGGGGGTGACCTCTTGTTCTTTGTACATTTCTGTTAATGAACAGGTCACTGGAGAGCTCTTTATATTGGCCCTGCACATATTTATATAATGTTATCATATCCCCTCTGAGACGCCTTTTTTCTAAAGTAAATAAATGCAATTTTTTATGTCTCTCTTCATAACTAAGATCCTCCAATCCCCTTATTAATTTTGTAGCCCTCCTTTGCACTTTTTCTAGTTCCATAATATCCTTTTTAAGGACTGGTGCCCAGAATTGTACTGCACATTCAAGGTGAGGTCTTACCATTGATCCGTACAGAGGCAAAATGATATCCTCCTCCCATGAATCTATACCTCGTTTTATACATGCCAATCCCTTAATTCCGAATTTATTGAAAAATATTTTGTTACCCCAAGTTGTGAAGATTTCTTTTCTAAATGAAGATCTATGTTCCGAAGTGTCCAAAATTGTTAAAATATTGCAACTAATAATGCAGTAGAAAAAAAAGAGCCATACAATTTTAACTGAAAAGTTAAAGGGACTGGATCACCTAAACCTTGTTTAAATGGGAATGCAGAGAATAAAAAATGATTGAAAATGATCTATACATTGTGTTAGCAAAATTGCAAGTAAATACCTAAATCAGGAGAAAATGTGTCTGTGGAGTCTCCTACTTATGACATCATCTGGGGCATGATATGCAAATTACACATTTCCCATTGAAAATCACTTCATTTGCATATTAGGCCACAGGTGATGTCACAAGCAGCAGACTCCACAGACACATTTTCTCCTAATTTAGGCATTTACTTGCAATTTTGCTAACACAAAATATAGATAATTGTCTATTTTATACATTCACAGTAAAATCTATTTTTTTCGGGGATACTTTCCCTTTAAAGACATTATTGAGACATTGAGCACGTTGAATTTGACTAAAATGAAAAGACCATATAAACAAATGCAAGACAACATTTAATAAAAAAAAAAAAATGAAATCTGACTTGTCAAAAATTGCTGTTACGTTCAAATAACATTAGTGTAAACACGTGAATCCCATTACATAAAAATCATGTTTACCACTGAAAAATAAATACCGATACTACACACCACCAAAATTCTCTCCATGGTCTGAGCAAAAGAAAGCCAACTTTTCTCAAAATACCTAAAAGATGATTTATGAAGTTAAAATTTGAGAATAGTGCAAGGAGGTGGACTTAGGATGTGGACTGTCCCTTTAAAAGTCGACCTCCTCATGCTATTCACTAAAAGAAACGTGACCTCCCTTCTCCCCCCCTTTGCCAAACTCTGTCTCAAACTCCCATCTTGAACTTCCTTCAGTGAAAATCAATAAAAATTTCTAATCACTAAAATCTTAATGGAGTTCGAAGGTGAGTTGCACTTTGATGGAGTTTCCAACCCCCCTCGCGACCACTTGCTTCATTTATAGGTGGCAAGTTGCATAAAAAGGAATAAAACAAATCAAACTACCTCTGAAAGAACCAGGTCCCAGGGGGCACCCCAAATGGCTCTTAACACATATGGCTTGAAGTCCATGACTTGTAGTCCTGCCCCATTATGACTCAAACCCTGTGCAGGGAGATGCCGATGCTCCGGGCGCTGGTTATAAAACTGGGGTCCAGGACAAGTAGCCGTGAGACCCTTGCTAATGATAAATGGAACTGGGAGCCTGCCAAATGGCACTCAGCCCCCCTAATAAGATTACTGGTGCTGGAGGCCATCTGTAGAACATTAATATCAATCAATGGAATAACCCCTGTTTATTTACAGCCTTAGGTCTGATCTCTGGTAATCAGACTAGTAATTCTGACACTGTGATTGTTATACATAAATTGGAGGTGTTTGATATTTTTTTGCTCTGTTTCTAAAGCTCATCCTACCTCCCTGGCATACTAGTCTTATACATTACCTCCACTACATACTAATGGTGGGAAGCCACACGTATATACTAGTATAATTCTCTTAACCCCTTTGTGACACAAGGTGCTTGCGTCCCAAACGACGCAAGCACCAAAACGTCACGATTGGTTCCTGGCCACGATCACAAGGTGATCGGTAGCCAGGAACACTCTTGCAGTGACCCGATCAGGGTCTTAACAGACCCTGTGGGTCCCTGCAAAAAAATTGCTAGACCTCCGGACGTCACGTGTGACGTCACGGGGGCGTGCCCGAACGCAGAATTTCGGGCGCAGAGTAATTTAGAGAAATGTAGCCGGTGTTCGCTTTGAGCACCGGCTACATTTTCCCTGTCAGACTGAGGCCGCTCAAAGTGGCCTCAGATGACAGGTGGGATCCCACTGTAAGTACCTGCAGCGGGAACCGAAAACAGCTCATCAGAGCCGCGATGAGCTGTTTAATACAGGACGTACTACGACTTTAAAGTCAGGACGGCATAGTACGTCCTAACGTCGGCAAGGGGTTAATGCAACTTCTTAAAGGCTGTTGAATTGACACAGACACTATTATAGGTGTGGCTATGCACACTACATCTTCCCACAACAAAAGGGAATTGGTTTAGTGGCTTATGTGTAGCAATTTGAATACAAACACAAACAGACAAATGTTTATATAGAGCAAGAAAGTTTGTCAATTCAATACAGTGACTTTTTTCTATAGTTACTTAGCTATTTAGCTAATTTCTTTCTGCAATGTGTGTATGGACCTAGTTCTCATCAGTTCACATCCAATCCTATTTGAATCCGTTGTGGCTATTGATGATTGTGACTGCCCAATATATCCCCCAGTTACTTATTGTGAAGCTACAAGTGATTTTCACTATTGATGAACTTAACAACTGGATTATTCTGAATTGGTTTTAACATTTACACCTTTATCGCCACTTATGTCTTATTATTTGTTTATTGTATCCTATGGACATATAATAAAAGTTACGTTTTAGTTTATCAGAGACTTCAAATATTCTCTTCTTTTGTCCTTGCTGATATCCGGGTTTTCCCCAATTTTTGAAGTCTCAACTCGCAGTGTTGCCATTGTAGAGACCTTTATATAAGTTTTCTAATTTTACAATATGAATTTTGTCTTGTTAAGTAGGAGCTTGTGACACTTGGTTACACTTTCAAGAGCAAGATTGCTAGGAAATATGTACTTGAAACTTTATTGCGAGAAATCCTGTGCTGAGATATTTTTGGGACGTCTCCCCTGACATCACACGATCCTGGCGGGGGCTCTATAGACACAGTAGGCATTGCCAGGGAGGGCAGTGCGAGGCTATGTCCCCCATGCTCTGCACTATTATTAAACTAAGAGGCTGCCACTCAACAGGGAGCGCATGACATGTTTAGTCAGAGAGCCAGGCGTCCCAACTCATTATAAAGCTGAAGGCGGTAAAGATTGCACTGACACACTGTTTACGCAAGAAGATGCCGTTGACAAGCTGTTTGCAGTTAAGCCGGTAATGGCAAGCAGTTTGGGCAAATATATGGCACTGATGAGCTGTTTTGGCACACAAATGGCACTGGGAAGCTATTTTGGCACAAATGTGGCACTGATTAAGTGTTTGGGTACACAGATGGCACTGATAAGCTGATTATGCAAATATATGGCACTGGGAAACTGTTTGGGTACAAATATGGCACTGGTAAGCTTTTTGGGCACAGCATATGGCACTAGGAAGCTGTTTGGGCACACATATGGCACTGTGGAGCTATTTTTGCATAATATAGCACTGATAAGTTGCTTGGGCACAACGGTGGCACTAATAAGCTGTTTAAGCACACAGCAATGGCAAGCTCTTTGAGCACAACAATGGCACTGTGAAGCTGTTTTGGCACAAAGATGGCACTAATAAGCTATTTGGGGGCAATGTGAGAAGTGGGTGACATGTTACCTAGTGAACTTAGTTTCTTTCACCCCTGTCAATGTCACACGTGGGTCACTTTTTATCCAGTATATTGCAACAGGCCCTCTACCTTCCTAGCTTAGTGTTTGATAGATTTGTCCCTTTTTTGCAGATTCCTGAATGCAGAGCCAGATATTATGTCACCTGTGATCAGGTGTCTGTATTTTAGTTCAGTCCATGATGGAATCCTTTACTCTAGTTTCATAGACAAAGGACAGAGGATTATAGAGGAAGCAGAACTGATTCACTTGCATGTCACTCTGGAACATGTATTATATATCATCATATTGTATGGGTCTGTGTAAAGCTGTCACTATCCCAATGTTAGTGTGTTGCACAGGAGATGGATACCTCCTCCACTCCTGTGTATCAGTGAGGATGGCCATTAATGAAGAACTCATTTTATTTATTAAAGTGTATAAATCTTATGTTTAAAAGGACTTGTACTTCAAAACGTATTTCACCATTTTGTTTGCTAGTATATATTTGTTAAGCACATGTTAAGCACATTGTCAGGGCCAGGGCCAGTGCAAGACATTTTGCTGCCCTAGGTGAACATATATTTTGCCGTCCCTTGCTGATCCTACCCTCAGGCATTTACACACACAGTAAGACAGTGTCACATACATATGCAGGCACATGTAATGTCAGATGCAGCCACATGTACACACAGTAACACATGCAATGTCCCATGCACATGCAGCCACACATTCACAAACATTTACACATGCAATGTGATCCTTTTTTCCCCCTCCTTCCCAATGCCTGGTGTCTCTCTTTTATTCCCCTTCCTCCCAATGCCTGATGTCTCTTTTTTTCCCCTTCCTCCCAATGCCTGATGTCTCTTTTTCCCCCCTCTCAATGCCTGGTATCTCCCCCCTCCCCCCCCCCCCCCCCCGATGACCAGTGTTTATTTTTTTCCCTCCTCCCAATGCCTGGTGTCTATTTTTCCCCTCCATCCCAATACCTGGTGTCTCTCCCCCCCCCCCCTCCCAATGCCTGGTGTCTATTTTTCCCCTCCATCCCAATACCTGGTGTCTCTCCCCCCCCCCTCCCAATGCCTGGTGTCTCACTAGCCCCCCTCATCATGCATAGTGTCTCGTTTCCCCCCCACCTCCCTACGCCTGGTGTCTTGTTCCCCCCCCCCCTGTCCCTATGCCTGGTGTCTTGTCGTCGTCCCCCCTCTATCCCTGGTGCCTTGTTTCCCCATCATCCCTCATTATGCCTGTTTTATCTCCACCCACCTTCCTCCCAATGCCTGGTGTCTCTCAACCCCCTCCCAAAGCCTGGTGTCTCTCCAACCCCCCCCCCCCCCCCAAAGCCTGGTGTCCTATTTTTCCCCCCTCCCTCCCAAATGCCTGGTGTCTTTTGGGGAGAGAAAAAAAAAGTATCTCTTGGCTGCCAGCCACCGGGATGTATCCTGGCAGCAGGCGCCCCCACACAGCTGGCACCCTAGGCGAATGCCTAGTTGGCCTATAGGAAGCACTGGCCTTGGTCAAGGTATTGCTTGGAAAATTGTGTAGGGCAGAATTCATACTCAGGCACCCTATGTAGTGAGACTATAGGGTCTACTCAGTAAAGAGAGACTTGCAGGGATTTCATTCAGCTGCATTGGAGAATTCTTACAACTCGGCTACGTTGGCCTAAAGTTTGGAATGCCCTTCTCAATGCCCTGTAATTCTCTCTTCATTGAGTAGACCCTTACAGATATCACATTTTATCAGGAACAATATATTTTTATATATTTTATATATAAGTAATTCAGATGATTTGTAGACAGGGCACATGACCCAAAACTGGCTTTACATGAGAATAAATGGGCAGCGGTCACACAAATACAGGTGTTGTTATGAGGTCAGAGCTATCATTCGTTTGTGCCATTTTTCCTGTTGTAGCAGTGCTTAACCTGCCATATGGGAAATCCCTCTGTAGTTTCAATTTACAATATAAATGCACCTATTTATTAAAAGAACATGCACAGAACTAGCACTGCCTTGTGTTTCCACCAAGGGAACTGACTTATCAGGATAAACACTTGACTAAAGTCAATATAGATTGTGAAAATGTAAAGGTGGGGCCAGTATCTCTGATTTTATTAGCTACACTATGAAAGTATTCTTTGTTCTCTTTCATACCTTTCATGGAATAGCTCAGTGATACACAAAAATAAGGAACATAAGATAATGCGAGAACAGTATGCATTTTACAATTTCACAATCACAAAACTGACACAGGTATATATTTTGAGGGGTCTACTTAGCATTTACTTTCATTTTTTAACCTTTGTCCCTGAAAAGCTCCTAAACACTTTTTAATCAGTGGTGGCTCCTTTTTTTTTATTTCAACTCTGATTCGTTTTTTCTATACTAATCCTCACTATAGCCTCTATACAGTATCTATATATATACATATATGGTTCAAGACAATGTGTATCTGTTCTGTGCTGTTTTTGCACAATTGCCGGACTGATTGCATGGTCTCCCACCCCTCTTTCCCCAAAACTTTGTGCGTCTGTCTTAGTTCCAGCCTCTTAGTGGTTTCTTAGATCTATATTAATAGTATAGGCCAGTGATGGAGAACCTATGGCATGGGTGCCACTGAAGGAGAAACTATGGCATGGGTGCCACCTGTGGCACTTGGGAGACTCTGAGGTGGCATCTCAGTGCATTGTCACCATCATCATACATGGAAGGAAGTGTAGCACATGGGAGGACACTAAGATGTGACAACAAAAGGAAAGGGAACAATAATAGAGAGAATAGGGGACTAAATTGAGCACAGTCTGCAATGGAAATGGGAGAGGGAAGAATAATCTCAGGGGAAATGGCAATTTGTGATCTTTTACTTGGTATCGTGCAGAACAATGGGCATTCGAGCTCAAAAACATTTGCAATCACTGCATACCTCCCAACTTTGCCCCCCCCAGCAGATCGTGACACAGAGGGGCGGAGTCTGGGGAGGGGAGTGTCAGTGCTACCGTTCATGTGCGGTAACACTGTCACCCATTTTTGATCCTGGCTTCAGAATCCAGAGTCGCTACTGCGCATGCGCACAATGCTGTGCAAAAAGCGAGACAGAGGTAGAGTGCGGCAGGACATGGCTCCCAAATCATGACTGTCCCGCGCAAAGCAGCGGTATAGGCTCACGCTAGATCCTTTACTCTTTACTTGCATTACCTTTTACCATTTTATTTTTTATTTGTAATCTTTTTCTCCCAAATAAACTAAGACTAATAAAAGTCTTTGCTGCTCTTGTTACAATGAGCAGTTGAGAGGAAACTTAACCGGCTAGTTGCTTGTTTTACCGTACTTCTGTTCAACTGGAGAAATAAATTGGCAGAGTAATAGAGATTTAAGCCTGTACCTGCTCCCATGATGCTCTATGATGCAAAGCATGCGCACAGTATATACCCAAGGGAACGTCTGAGCATTGCTTCCAGGTTAACCTGGATGAACCACAGCATCCGAACGCCTGAACGGATTCCCATAAACCCAGAGACAATGGCAAGAATAAGGATTTAATTAGGATAAACTAATGCTTTTTTTTTAAAGGAACAATATACCTGATAGCTCAGCCAGGCACGGTTGCATGCCATTGTAACCAGTCTTCCGGGAACTCAATACCTTAATAAAGAATAATTATAATACTGCGCTGTCGTAGCCCTTTCTACAAGATTCTTGTCTTTCATTTGATATGATCCTGTAATATCCACACCTTGTTGTTTCTCCTCATACCCATACGGTGTCTCCGTTTTCTCTATAGCGGTCCCTCATCTGCTGTCCTACTATTTTACTTCATCCTGGGATCCATCCATTTTCCTTAAAAAGAATATTTTTCTAATGTCTTTATTTTTAATTTTTTTTTTTTTTTAATCAGCGTAATAGCATACAATCTCATTTTGCCAATTCAGAAAAAAAATCATCTCCCTTGTAAAGAAGAAGGAATCTATTTTTTTTCCTCTTTTTTATAAAATCAGCCACATTTTCTTGGACGTCCATCTTGTGCAAACGTCCGCCCGCGTACACGCCCATGGTCTCGTAAGGTTGTGATAGATTTCAGCAATGAATCGTGTATTTCTTAAGCATTGGGGTGTTGTCTTTGTGACATTTTCTTCCGCGATACGCATCATGGCTCCCCTACGCAGCAAATCAAGCTCCAGGGGAAGACGCGGCAAGAGGCACAGCACACTACAGGATCCCATTTAACTGCACTAAGTATCTGTAGTATAGTGTTCGCACAGCGTCCAAAACACTTATCATCCCATTTCACCGAATGAATTGTGGACATTAAGACGGGCATAGCTGAATCTTGCGAACTTGAACAGCCACATGTTTTGTAACCAAACTCATTATGAAACAACAGAACAGTTCAGCGGAACTGCATTCCCTTTAGTAATTCAATAAGGAGCCATCTTACGTTTGGTTAAAGACAGGTCCAACAGGTGCTGTACATGGATCAGCTATTGTGTATCTATTCGGAGCTTTATAGGAGACTGCAGGTTACTCATGTGATAAAAGGGGGATTTATACAAACTATAAGACATATTTCTTTAGGTACAGTTATTCTCATTTCTGAAGCAAACACAGGAAGTACTATCAAAACCTCACACACATTCCAAACACTAATAAACATAACAAACAACTTTTTTTTAAACTGGATTGTGCATACTTCTCCTCTACTCGTACATGGTGCAAATACAATGTCACGGATAGCATGACAAAACCATCTTTTGGCAATCCAAAAATTTGGAACAGAAGACATTTTCTTAAACTACAGCTAGGCCTTCTTTGGATAGTGATGGATTTGACGATCATGGCCGCTATCCTTCTTTGGTAAACAGATCCGGTTGATACATGGTGGCAGTATTTTTCGATGACGGTATGTACTTCAATTTCCTTGTATTCATAACATGTATTCTATTTTTTACAAAAACAAAGTTGCCAAAAAAATGTCAAATGAACCCCCGTTTTTTTATGGCTTTTTCATTTAATATAATTTTTATATAATTGCATGGTAAGCTCCACATTGAGTGGCAAACTTTAGTGATATATGTTACCTCTGAATACCCTGGGACAGTTCTGTAAAACAATTCAGTGACTGAAGTTAATGGGTCAGTTAAGGAGGTCATGCAATTGTGTTCTTGAAGAGGGACTTTACAATATATCTTTAATGAGGCAGAAATCCATAAAAATAGTTTTTTGAACAGTGGTGTCACTAGGGCGACTAGCGGAGCTGAAACCCTGAGTCTTGTGGGTACCAGCCCAAATTGAGAAGCCAAGCATCAGGGTCACATGACCTCCTGGCATTTTGAATCCTCTAACAGCTGGAGAGGAAGTTTGTGCGCATGGGCGGCACACAGACATCCCCACTAGACACATTGGATATGATATGTTATGGTGGGTGATATATGGGTGCCTGTTAAGTGCTTCTGGGTGCAGTATGGGTGCATTATGGGTGCATAGCAAGTCCTTGTGGATTCAGTATGGGTGCATTATTGGTGCATAGCAAGTCCTTGTGGATGCAGTATGGGTGCATTATTGGTGCATAGCAAGTCCTTGTGGGTGCAGTATGGGTGCCTGGCAAGTTCTTGTGGGTGAAATATGGGTCTATGGCAAGTGCTTTATAATAGATATTATTATTACCCATTCAATGTAATATTCAGTGGTACTCATTTATCAACCTCAGAAGGATGAAGGACTATAGTTATTTACCAACTGAACTATCTCACCAGCATTATTCACCCACTAGGACTTGCCACTGCACCTATATTCCACTACAAGGACTTGCCACTCCACCCATATTCCATTACAAGGACTTGCCACTGCACCCATATTCCACTACAAGGACTTGCCACTCCACCCATATTCCACTACAAGGACTTGCCACTGCACCCATATTCCACTACAAGGACTTGCCACTGCACCCATATTCCACTACAAGGACTTGCCACTGCACCCATATTCCACTACAAGGACTTGCCACTGCACCCATATTCCACTCCAAGGACTTGCTACTGCAAGTTAATTATTGACCCCGTTTTTCCCTGTGTAGATATATTTGGGGGGGGGCATGTTGTTTAGAATCTTAGTTCAGAACTTCATTCAGCCTAGTTCAGTTGAAGGAAGATTTGACCCAAGATTTTTAACAACATGTCTGCCCCCTGGTAGAGCTTTACAGAGCAAAGAGGCATCAATAAGATACTTCATTTGGATTCTTTCATTAAAGCATGTTTAAACTGCCTGCACTTTCAACAGAACTTAATTTTGCATTACACTTGTCCTTTGAGGATGGTTTATTTTCTATGTGCTATCAGTGCCTAGTGGATGTGAAAGATTATATATCCCCTAATACATAGTCTTTTAAAGAATCAGTTTTCTTACCCCTTTAACTTCAAAGGGTAACAGCTGCTTTAACTTTCAAACCAAGTACTTATTTAAGATAAATGAATGTTACAATGTTTCTGACATGCTACTGTAGTTACATCTTTGCTCCTCTAGGTGTCATGGTTTCATTACCCTGGAGTGCTTATTCTACACAACTATAGTTGTCACTTGTGCTTCATCAGGATAGACTTACTTTTGGACCTACATACCAGTTTATCCACTGATTAGCAGCTGCCATGCATCATAGGAATCAGGCTGCCTGGTCAGGTCGGTGACTATCTCTTTCTGCTAGTGGACCCACTGTCCAATCCCTGAGAGCCCACCAGCATTCAATCCTTGGGAGTCGTTATGCAATCATCAAAGAGGGACATAACAAAGTAGAATCACATGTGTAGACCTCATAACATCCCTAACCAATGTTTATGTATGGCTCGCCTAATACTATGTCTTCATATTTTATAGTTCACACTAGAATGTTTATAATAGTAGAATAAGCATGCAGACCTTGGGTGTGGACCGGGGGTGATACCATAAATGTTGTACTTTGGTACAGGTTTTATATTGTATTAAGTAGAAACAAATTGACTGAAAGGGGATAATTATACCTGATGATCTCAGTATTTACACAAGCAGCTGTTTTGGTATGACTGGCTGTCTCAGATCAGAGCAACTGGGTCTCAAAAAACTTTCAACACAAAATGCTCTTCTTCAAGATCATATTTTTGAAAGTGCTCCTGCCTTCTTAGTTTGTATTGGATTTTTATATGATAGTAATAAAATGGGTGTCCAGCCTTTGGGATAAATATTAGACATGTGCATTCGTTTTCGGACGAATGCATTTTCGTCCGAAAATAGCATTTTGGTCCATTCGTCCGAAAAACGAATAACGAAAATGCTAAACTAACGAAAGACGAATGAACGAATGGTTAATAAACGAAAATCATTCATCCATTCGTCCATTCGTGCTATTGGCATTCTATAAACTGAAATAGAGTCGGTTCATAGAATACCAATAGCATTACATATACATTCCATAAACCGACATAATGAACGACTTTCGGCTTATGGAATGCATGTAATACTATTGGCTTTCTATAAACCGAACTAGAGTCCCCATTCATAAGAATTTCTTATGAATGGGGACTCTAGTTCGGTTTATAGAAAGCCAATAGTATTACATGTATTCTATAAGCCGAATGTCTATAAACCGAAGGTCGTTCCGTTTATAGAGTTTCGGTTTATAGGATACATGTAATTCTATGTATTCTATAAGCCGAAAGTCTATAAACCACTAGGTCCCCACCCACAACCCGCCACTAGGATGTTTTGTACTCGCTCTCGGAGCACACAAAAAGTTTCCAATTATTAACTGAATATGGGAAAATCTAAAATAATACCCACTACTATGGATAAAAAATTGATTGACGCATTATCCAGGGTTTACCCTTTTGAGTGGGCTCCATCTGATTTTGAATACCTGGGAATTTATATTAAGCCTAAAATTGGAGATCTTATGCTTAAAAAGGTTAATATTTGATTTGAATCCTCCATACATAAGGTCCTTTACCCACTTACGGTGGGAGTGCCCACTTTTCCACAGAATAAAGAAGACACTGGGTGTAGAAGTACTATTGGAACAAGGGAAATTATCTTACATCAAAATTATCTTACATCACATCCTAGCAGCTACTAAATTAGTAATAGCCAGAAACTGGAAATCTTCAGAACCCATAGTAGTATAGTCTGGGTAAATGTTGTGTACGTCCTGTCTTAAAGAGCAAGGTAATACCGCTACAATCTCGACGCGGGCAATTGGGAACTTTGGCCGCCAAGAAGTATAACAAAGCGTAAAAACAAGAAAGAATGCCCAAGAGAGATGGGAAGATAGGGCAACAGAAAAGAAAACTTAAGGAGAGAAGGGGGTAAGACAGAAGAACAAGAGTAGTAGAAAAGAGGTACCTTTCCTCAAGGCTCCATCTTGATTTCTCAGTTCGCGCCTCACGTTGTTTTTTTAGTCTTAAGTTGATTTGTATGTCTTCACTAAAAAGCACTGGGCTCCTAGCAAAGAATAACCACACCGATAAGGAAGAATCAGGGATCGCGAGATACAAGTGGTGGATATGCCTGTTATTTTAAAATTCACACCGATGAATAATCATAGTTAATCTATGCAAAGAAAAACTGACACAAGGATGACTTAAAAACACATGAAAGAGACACCAATATAAACCCAAAATTAAGTGTCTCTGGAGTCTGCGTGTTAAAAATAAACAAATATTTGATTTGAATACACTAGTTTCAAACTATTAAATAAATGAAAAAGGATTAGCATCACTTGGTTAGGTAGAATCAGCATTATGAAATCTTACGTGTTATCTAAATGGTCCTATATTTTAAGAATGGTTACCTTACCAATTTCACTGATGGGAAAAAGACTAGTTAAGAAATTGTTTATTATATTTGGGGTCGTAATTATGAAAAAGATTTTAAAAAGGGTGTCTTGCAGTTCCAAATGTGATCAAATATTACGGACCTAGTAGGGTAATCTATCTACAGGGATTGCAGAATCTGATGGCCAAATGTGAACCTTGGTACAAGATTGAGTTTGTTCTGGTGGGACTGGAGCATTTGTCACCTGTGTTGTGGATGGATTATACGGGGCTGGTTTAGCTTTAGAAAAAGAATAGCATATTAGATTAAATATGACCACATAGTTCAATAAGAACGATATAATTTAACATAATTAACTTAAATTTAGAGAAACGTATAAAACCAGTTCCAACAATGATACTAGATTTATTGGAAGGAAATAAAAGCAAATCCATCTCACAGTTACAGCTGGACTTCAGTCTACCCTCTAAAGAGATTTTTATATACTTAAATTTAAAAATAATAATATAGCCCATTATATATTGGATGAGGGCAAAGATCCGCATACATAATAATTTATTTGAAACCTGCCTTAAATTCAAAACAATATCTAAGTGATATGAAGTGATAAAATTTAAAGATAATACATTAAAATGTATTTAACAAATAGTGCCAGCAATTTATGTAGTGCTGGGTACATAGTATGGTGGGTGACTACATACAAAGGAAGAATAACGAACACGAACAGACACGAGGTAGAGAGTAGACATGTGCAAAACTAAAATTTTCGTTTCGTTTTCGTCCATTCGGACGAAAATGTTATTTATTTCGTCTAAAACGAATTTCGTTCATTAATGCATTCGTTTCAGACGAAATTCGTTCATTATTTTCGTTTCGTTCATTTTTATTCGTTCGTTTTATAGAATACAATGTAATACTATTGGCTTTCTATAAACCGAACGAGAGCCCCATTCATAAGAAATTCTTATGAATGGGGCTCTCGTTCGGTTCATAGAAAGGCAATAGTACTACATGTTTTCTATAAGCCGAAAGTCTATAAACCGAACGACTTTCGGTTTATAGACTTTCGGCTTATGGAATACATGTAATCCTATTGCTAATCTATAAAACGAACGTTCGGTTTATAGAATAGCCATAGGATTACATGTATTACATAAGCCGAAAGTCTATAAACCGAAAGTCGTTCGGTTTATAGGCTGTCGGCATTTAACTATACAGAGACAGAGTCTCCATTCATAAAATTCTGAATGGAGACTTTGTCTCCGTGTAGTAAAATGCTGAAAGCCTATAAACCGAACATTCGGTTTATAGACTTTCGGCTTATGTTATACATGTAATCCTATGGCTATTCTATAAACCGAACGTTCGGTTTATAGAATAGCAATAGGAATACATGTATTCCATAAGCCGACAGCCTATAAACCGAACGTTCGGTTTATAGGCTGTGGGCATTTTACTACACGGAGACAAAGTCTCCATTCATAATTTTATGAATGGAGACTCTGTCTCCGTATAGTTAAATGCCCACAGCCTATAAACCGAACGTTCGGTTTATAGACTTTCGGCTTATGTAATACATGTAATCCTATTGCGAACGTTCGGCTTATAGGCTTTCGGCATTTTACTACACGGAGACAAAGTCTCCATTCATAATTTTATGAATGGAGACTCTGTCTCTGTATAGTTAAATGCCGACAGTCTATAAACCGAACGTTCGGTTTATAGACTTTCGGCTTATGTAATACATGTAATCCTATGGCTATTCTATAAACCGAACGTTCGGTTTATAGAATAGCAATAGGAATACATGTATTCCATAAGCCAACAGCCTATAAACCGAACATTCGGTTTATAGGCTATCGGCTTTTAACTATACGGAGACAAAGTCTCCATTCATAATTTTATGAATGGAGACTCTGTCTCCGTGTAGCTAAATGCCGGCTTTTAACTATACGGAGACAAAGTCTCCATTCATAATTTTATGAATGGAGACTCTGTCTCCGCATAGTTAAATGCCGGCTTTTAACTATACGGAGACAAAGTCTCCATTTATAATTTTATGAATGGAGACTTTGTCTCCATATAGTTAAAAGCCGATAGCCTATAAACCGAATGTTCGGTTTATAGGCTGTTGGCTTATGGAATACATGTATTCCTATTGCTATTCTATAAACCGAACGTTCGGTTTATAGAATAGCCATAGGATTACATGTATTACATAAGCCGAAAGTCTATAAACCGAACGTTCGGTTTATAGACTGTCGGCATTTAACTATACAGAGACAGAGTCTCCATTCATAAAATTATGAATGGAGACTTTGTCTCCGTGTAGTAAAATGCCGAAAGCCTATAAGCCGAACGTTCGGTTTATAGACTTTCGGCTTATAGAACAGCATTAGCATTACATGTATTCTATAATCCGAACGTCGTTCGGTTTATAGACTTTCGGCTTATAGAATACTATTGGCTTTCTATAAACCGAACTAGAGTCGAGTCCCCATTCATAAGAAATTCTTATGAATGAGGAGGGACCCCACTTAGGTTTATAGAATGCCAATAGTATTCTATAAGCCGAAAGTCTTTAAAACGAACGACGTTCGGTTTATAGAATACATGTAATGCTATTGCTATTCTATAAGCCGAAAGTCTATAAACCGAACTCAATTTCGGTTTATAGAAAGCCAATAGCATTACATGCATTCCATAAACCGAAAGTCATTCATGTCGGTTTATGGAATGTACAATGCTATTGGTATTGTATAAACCGACTCTATTTCGGTTTAGAATGCCAATAGCACGAATGGACGAATGGACGAATGAACGAATGATTTTCGTTTATTAACCATTCGTTCATTCGGATTTTGTTAGTTAATATTTTCGTTATTCGTTTTTCGGACGAATGGACGAAAATGCTATTTTCGTCCGAAAATGCATTCGTTCAAAAACGAATGCACATGTCTAGTAGAGAGCCCTGCACGCAATCTTTCAATCTGGGCTTAACTAGGAAAGGGAAATTGAATGTGAAGTCCAGCTGGACCAGGGGTATCATTATATTGTAGAAGTTAAAAAATCTATTCACTGTATGAACATTATTGAACTTCATTATAAAATACTCCATCACTGCAAGATGAATATGGATTAAGGAAACTCAAGACTTATATGGTGGGACTACTTCATTACTAGACCATTATGGGATAGAGTTTTTAAAGAGGTCTGGTGCCTTGGAAGAGAACCACCCCAGGGGGATCTGTTGGTAGCTCTCAATCACTTTAAAATATCAAGATCTTCTCCCTATAAAACATATTGAGCAACACAAATGATGTTGGCTACAAAAGTTATTATTTCAAGGAACTGGCTGCAGCAGATGGCCCCTGGCTGGTCTATAGTTCAAAACCAACTAACCAATCAATACAATATGGAGAGGGGCATTTCATGTTGGTGGCAACACTACCTTTGAAAATAAATTGTCATCATGGTTAAAGTGGCGTATAATAGAATATAGGCCCAAGCTGATACTATCTACAGGCCCCCTATGTGTCTTTTAGTTAGAAGATAAGCTAATATTTTGGACTTCTCTAATTTCATGGACAGAGTTACTGAGTTCTCCACATTTCTAAATTTAAGAACAAATGGGGCCCGGAGCTGGGTGAAATCACCTCCGTTCCTATGTAGATTCCACCTCATTTTCCATTCACTTTATCATTTGTATTAATGTTCACAGCATGCCCATGTGATGACAGCTTTCTCCCAATTCTACTGATTCTACAGGCGCAGTTCGCCGAACCTAATAGGGCCGCAATTTTTCGGCTCAAATTCTGCTAAAATTGCCAAAAATTTTGCCCGTCCAATGCATGGCTGGGCGCAAGGGTTTGGGGGTAATCGCACTGCTGTTTTATTCAGGATGGCATATGAAAAATGCATGTTTTAGGACCACAGTAATTCGTAGGAAGTCTGCGGACTGTTCTACCTTATACTGATTACAGACCTAAATCAGTGATGGCTATCCTTGGCACTGCAGATATTTCGGAACTACATATACTATCATCATGATCAGTCCTAAGGAGATGAAACCCGGGCCCTGGGCTTGAGTGTAGCCCACTCCTGCATACTGGTGTAAACGTCTGGTGGAAGGCTCCCGGGTAAAAATGGGGTGGGGCTGAAAGGAAGAAGAGACAACTGAGACCATATGATGTCACACAGCATGTTGTGACCCTGGGAGATTGAGCTCCAGCCTCTCCAGGACTGATACGAGTTCTTGTAGCTCACTGTTTAAGTCTGTTAGGCATACATAGTTTATAAGCATTGCTGCCTGTATAAATGAAAGTGGGAGTTGCAGGGAACTTAGAAGGCAATTGCAAACTTAAGACTTAAGTAAACTCGGCTATTTTGGCCTGGAGTTTGAAGTTACCTTCTCAACTCCCTGCAGTTACCTATTTCACAGATGTCTGCGCCTGTGCAGTAGCGCTGTCATTTCTAGTAGGAGACAAATGTTACCCATTAAATCGGAAACAATTTATGACTGGGGTATGACTGGGGTAGTAATAGCTTACAGACCAGCGTGTGCCTGAGAAGGTAGAGGATAGTAAAACGGGACATAAAGGAAAACTGGAGCATCGGTGGCTAACCTTTACTGCTGATATTGCAATTCTGAAGATGTTCAGCCACCCAAATGGGTGGCTGAGAATCATGAGATGTGCATTCCACAGCAGCTGCAGTACCGCTCCATAACCATATAATAGCTAACCTTTGGCACTCTAGTTGTTGAGTACTCATGTTCCCCCAGCCAAAGACGATATAACAATATTACACAATACAACATTACACCCTCCTCCCCCTTTGCCCACTGGGGCCAGGGCATCTGCCCCGTTTTCCCTGTGTTAAAGATGTCAATGATGTGAGCCTGGGCAGAACACAATCAGAGCGCTGGTGAGGGGGCCGTGACCACGGCCGAGCCTAGGGTTACAGACACCTGGGTGCACGTTTGTTTTGGGAGCCCCTGGGTGGGAGTGGTTATCAACTCCTCCCTTTCAGAAACGTAAATTCTAGACATGCCTGTTTCTATGGCAACAGCCCCGTCTCTCATATAAGCTTAGACACACATATTTAAATATACCACTAACTCAGATGCACATTTGTAAACCTGCCACTCTCACATATACATTCTGCCACTCACTCAGACACTAGCACAATCCTGCCACTCTCACACATGTACATTCTGCCACTCACTCAGACACTAGCACAATCCTGCCACTCTCACACATGTACATTCTGCCACTCACTCAGACACTAGCACAATCCTGCCACTCTCACACATATACATTCTGCCACTCACTCAGACACTAGCACAATCCTGCCACTCTCACACATGTACATTCTGCCACTCACTCAGACACTAGCACAATCCTGCCACTCTCACACATGTACATTCTGCCACTCACTCAGACACATACATGTAAACCTGCCACTCTCCCATGTACATTCTGCCACTTACACACAAGCAATCCTTCCACTCTCACATGCACATTCTGTTACTCCATGCAAACCATGTGCTGCCTGGAAGAATGAAAATGCTGCCCCCCCCCCCCCCCCCCCCCATACATATAAGGTCACACGCAAGCACACACATAATCACACACAGTCACATATTTTGGGTGAACCACAGACCTGCTCAAATAAGATTCTCAGCACAGACTTACCCCATCAGGGACCTCCTTGTGTGGTCTCTGTCTCAGTATCCCAGGCAGCAGCTGCCCCCAGAGCCGGCGCCTGAATAGGAACAGTAAGTGCAGACTTAAAAAATAAGAATGGGATGGCAGTTTGCCGCCATTACAGTACTGCCAGGGATAACTGACCCAACCGGACCCATTGTAGGGCTGGCCCTGCCACCATTCCAGTCTCTCTCTCTCCCCCAAACCATCCATGTCTGTCTCTCTCTCCCATGCCGACTGTGTCCCTCTGCCACTTTTGTCTTTCCCTTTTTTGTCTCTCCCCATATCGGTCTTTTCCTATCAACCATGTCAGCTTGTCTCTTTCCTCTCCGTTCCCATGTCTGTTGTCTCTCTCCTCCCAGCCCCCATATATGTCTATATCTCCTGTCCCCATTTATTTCTCTCTCACATCTCCCCCATATCTGCTGTCTCTTTACCCCCCCTGTATCTGCTGTCCTATATCTGCCGTCTGTTTCCTCTCCCCCATATCTTTTGTTCCCCCTCCCATATCTGCTGTCTCTTTCCTCACCCCATATCTGTTGTCCCATATCTCTTTCTCACACACACCGTCTCTCTCTCTCTATCTCACACACACACCTTCTCTCTTTCTCACACACACACACCATCTCTCTTTCTCACACACACACCGTCTCACTCTCTCTTTCTCACACACACGCCGTCTCTCTCTCTCTCTTTCTCACACACCATCCCTATCTCTTTATCACACACACCATCTCTCTCTCTCTGACACACATCATCTATCTCTCTTTCTCACACACACAGACACCCTGACACACACACACCTAGATACACTGACACACCTACTCTCATATATACACGTACACTCCATCTCTCTCACACACACCCTGTCTGGCTCTCGCTCACACACCCAGTCTGGCTCTCGCTCAAACACCCCATCTGCCTCTGTTTTACATACACCCCGTCAACTTCTCTTTCTCACACACACCCTGTCTCCCTCTCTTTCTCACACACCCCGTCTCCCTCTCTTTCTCACACACCCCGTCTCCCTCTCTTTCTCACACACCCAGTTTCCCTCTCATTCACACACACCCCGTCTCTCTCTCTCTTTCTCGCACACACAGACACACACACCTAGATACATTGCCACACACACTCACACATATACACTTACGCCCTGTAGTCTCGGGCCCCAGAGTCTCCATTCAGAGCTATGCACCGGGGATTCGGGGCTATAGGCCCAGTAGCCCACCCCTGGCGATGCCACTGAGCAGCAGGTGATGTCATAAGCAGAAAAACCCACATACACATTTAAAAACACACTTTTCTCCTAATTTAGGTATTTGCTTGCAATTCAGTTAACACAATGTGAGATCATTCTCAAGCATTTTTTTAGTAATTTTTTACATTCACAGTAAAAAACAATGTTTAGATGATATAGTCCCTGTAACATGCATGTTTGTCATGCTGTACACATCTGTGCATCCCCAAGTCTCTCCATTAGGGTTACCATCTGAAAACATTATTCAAGATGGCCTATTAAAAATGCTTACTCCAAGACTGCAACAGGTAGAATAAGGACAGCAGGCCAGTCTACAATTCCCTGATGAGATCCCAGACGAATGCCCTGAGTAAAATGGCAATGAGGTCACCCTACTTTCCATCTAGTCTATGATGTTTTGTCCTTTAACCCCTTGCTGACAAAGGATGTGCTAGGCCCGTCCTGTGTGGTGAGGCGTTAAGGACACAGGACGGACCTGCCCGTCAGCATTTTGATCGCTCCAATTGCCTTTAAAAAGACGGCATGTAAAAAGAGCATAGGAAGCAAATTTAATCGCTTCCTATGCTCTGTAATTGTCAGCAACACCAAAAAATAACGCACAATCTTGCTCACTGTGTGACCAAGATGGCACTACCCTTCTAAGGGCAAGAGCACAGGAGACAGGAAGTAGCTGCTTCCTGTGCTCTGTGGCTGTCACATGATTGCCTCATCACAGAGGCAATATGTGACTGCCAGGCAGACTGAAAAGCAGTGGGGATGCTCAGATGAGCATCCCCACTGCCTTGTCAGATCCATATTAACCCAATATTGATCTGACCACTTAGGATCTGCCTTCCTCTCCTCACATTTTTTTTAGTGAGGGAAAGAGAAAGTAGTAAAAAGTAAGCGAAAGTAAAATAAAATAATAAAAATACAATAAAACAATAAAAATACAATAAAACAATAAACAAAATTCTAAAAGCCATTCTCTGTGTTTGACCCCTTCCCTGAAATTGATCTTGCGTAAGCAGTGATCTTGCACATCAGCGCATTTTTTTATTTTTTTATTTTTTTACACAACCACTAGAAAGAAATTATAAAAGCCATTCTCTGTGTTTGACCCCTTCCCTGAAATTGATCTTGCGTAAGCAGTGATCTTGCACATCAGCGCATTTTTTTATTTTTTTATTTTTTTACACAACCACTAGAAAGAAATTATAAAAGCCATTCTCTGTATTTAACCCCTTCCCTGCAATTGATCTTGCGTAAGCAGTGATCTTGCACATCAGCGCATTTTTTATTTTTTTTATTCTTTTACACAACCGCTAGAAAGAAATTATAAAAGCCATTCTCTGTGTTTAACCCCTTCCCTGCAATTGATCTTGCGTAAGCAGTGATCTTGCACATCAGCGCATTTTTTATTTTTTTACACACCGGAGAAAGAAAGAAATTACAGCAAAACACAAAGACCTCAGAAATGTTAAAAAAACAGCCCATGTCACCAAGCGTCGGACAAGCCAAAAAAGTAATGTCACTAAGGGGTTAAGTTATGCATCTACTTGAAATTCAACAATGATTGTTTGGTGCTTTACATTCACACTGCAAACACTGTGGGTGGAATACTTTTACATATTCCCAAGGTAATTTAATCTCCCTGAATAAGAGATTCATAAAATCTTTTGAAATATTTCATGTCCATTAGCGGTACTCTAGACCTCAATCTGCACATTCATATTAAGCTCTATAATACTTCAGACCATGCTGCCTAAGTTTGGGATATATGTTGCCAAATATTTATTGACATCATCCTCTTAAATAAGTTATTCGAAAGCAAGTGTTTGAGAGACTCAGTGCCAAGGAGAAAGGCACAAGAAATTACAAAAGGGTCTAGTCGATAAAGAGAGAATGGCAGGGAACTGAGACGGGAATGTCAAACTTTAGATCAAAGTTGCCGAGTCCAAAAAATTCTCCCATTCAGCTGAATTGGACAATTTCCCATCTCAATTCCCTGCAGTTATCTCTTTATTGAGTAGACTCTCGTGTCTGGGGCGATGGCTTCAAGGATACTTAACAATCTGTTATTACGGTATGAAATAATACAACAGGTTTATTTAGCCAAAATTTTAGAAATTGGCTTTATATCCATAGTCTCTTTTTGAAAATGCACCCCTGGCGGTGAAAAAAATAAGTATTCTAGATGGTCAATAGCAGGGGTCGGCAACCGTTTGGGGATCGGAAACAAAGTCTGTGAGGTGATGGTGGTCCATATTGATTTATTGTACAATATTCTAGAAACTAAAGTAATATACCCCAGCGAGGTGCCCATTAATATGCCACAGCCAGTTTACCCATTAAAATATTCCATTGTTAGTTTGCCCATTAAATATGCCCCAGATTGCCCATTAATATATGCCACAACCACTAGCATGGGCCCAGGATTAGTGCAAGACTTTCTGCTTCCCTAGGAAACATATATTTTGCACCTCTTACGTATCCCGCTCTCATGGATGTATACACACAGTCATACATTTAGAGTCACATACACATGCAAACACATGTACACACATAGTTACACTTGCAATGTCACATTCACACGCAGTCCCCAGCACCCAGATTGCATCCACAGGACTTGCCCAGGACTCAGATTGCATCCACAGGACTTGCCCAGGACTCAGATTGCATCCATAAGACTTGCCCAGCATCCAGATTGCACACACAGGACTTACCTCAGCACCCAGATTACACACACAGGACATGCCCCAGTACCTAAATTGCATACGTAGGACTTGCCCCAGAACTAAGATTACACACACAGGACTTGCCCCAGCACCCAGATTACACACACATGACTTGCCCCATTACCAAGACTGTACACACAGGAGGATCAATGTGCCCAAACCTAAAGCGGCGAAGGCAGTCCAGGAGTTCACTAATGGCATAAAGGTAGAACAAAAGAGAAGCAGCTCACCGGGGATGTGGGGATAAAACAAATAAATTCTTTATTTAGAAAACTGACGATAAAAAAATCTTTCCCAGCTGACATTACCATGTTCAGGAGATAGTAAGTAAACACCTGACGTGTTTCGTGTGTACAATCACACTTAATCCTAGATAAGTAAATGCAGGGCGTGTACATCCCTAAATATTAAATTACCATGCACTAATTATAGTTTGGAAAAAGGGGCGGATGTAAAAACTCCTCCCCCTGATCTCCAATCCCCCTGGTAACAAGTGCAGGGAACATGAATATCTTGGAAAGGGAAATATAAGAAACAAAAAACATAAAAATTATAAAGAAAGTGGAAATAAAAGCAAAGAACCCCATTATTTTTCCTCAACTATTAGAAAGTGTATTTCTTGAAGGAAAAAAGTCCTGCAAAGGTAAAAGTGAGTTTACCACATAAACCAAGTTTATGAAGATAAATACAAAAGTGTTGTTACAATATCTAAAAATAGCCACAACAAATGACACATACTGTCAATGAACTCTATATAGAAAAAGCATCCCAAAAATAATACAAAGAATATATATAAATAACATGGGAATGGAGACTGCTGATTAAATTTATTTTTGGAAGTGCCCCTTCCTACTGTTTAATTTCATTCTATTTTATTTACTTGTATATATATGTTTTCTTCCATTGATTAGTTTTTTGGGTTTTTTTCTCATTTTATTTTATTTCTCTATATATTTTGGAACTTTTGTATTATGTTTGGGATGTTTACGTAAATAGTGCTTGGATTGAGTTACAGAAACCTGGTACTGGTTTGGCGTTCACCTAATGCGCCAGGTTTTGGGGGGGGGGGGGGGGTAGCAGCTGCCTGCCTCACTGGATACATGACCTATTTCCTTAATTCTAAGACGCCATTGATTCTAAGATGCACCTCTTTTTCCATTGATTCTAAGATGCACCTCTTTTCACATGAGACAGTCAGAAGCAGCAGCAATAAAGTTGGTGAGCAAGTCCTGTGGGTGAAATTTGGGTGCTGGGGCATGTACTCTGTGGGTGAAACCTGTGTTATGGGGCATGTACTGTGGGTGAATTTTGGTTTTAGGCCTTTCCTGTATGTGAAATCTGTGTGCTGGGGCATGTTCTGTGGGTGAAATGTGGGTGCTGGGGCATGTACTGTATGTGAAATCTGTGTGCTGGGGTATATCCTGTGTGTGCACAGTGTAAAAGATTGGACAACAACCCACAAAAAGAAGAGCATTCTGGGAAATGTTGGAAATAATTATTCCAAGAATAAAGACCTCCAGAACTCTTTCTGTGTTCTTAATTCCACCTTCAAACAAGTGGACTGGTAACGTTTCAACCCACTAAGGGTTCTTTGTTAAAGAACTAATTTTACCCAGGTGCTCACATTGCTTGTTTGAAAATGGAATATAAACACTTACTACTTAAAGGGAACCTGTCAACCCAAACATTGCTTATACTGTGATTTTGGAGAATAAAGATGAAAGATGAAGATGAAAACTGATGTATAGGTTGTTTTAGTGGAATTGCAAGAAAAAGCATAAAATAATATATATTTTAAATGTGTCTTTGGAGTCTTCTGCAAATCACTTTGTGGCTTGGATTAATTACACATTTTTCCCCTTGAACATGTGTTTATTTACATATCAAACTATAGGTGATGTCATAAGCAGTAGACACCACAGACACATCTAGAGCATAGTTTTCTATTATTTTGTGTATTTGCTTGTGATTCTCTGAACACAATGTCATTATTTTTATCATTTTTACTTTATTTACATTCACAGTATAAGCAAAGTTTACGTAGCAGAGTCCCTTTAACCCTTTCGCAACAATGGACGTGTCAGGCATGTCAGGTCAGGAACTCCGTTCCCGACAATGGTCGTGCCTGACACGTCCGGCGGTGAAACGAGCGGTTTTCGCAATCAATGATTGCGAAAAATTGCTCTGACGGTGCTGCAGTGTTGCCTCATTGTCAAAGCAATAGCTGGCACTGAAATTCTGGCTCTGGGGCACCCACAATCACTCCACGGAGTGATTGTGGGTGTCATTTTGCCGAAACAGCATGCTCCAGCAATATGGCTGTGCCCTCTTGCAGTCAGAGCTTCCGAAGTGAAAAAAATTCACTTCCAATGCTCTGAATATGTTGCTTGACTGCCCCTAGAGGCAATCAGCAAGTTGCAATGAAAAAAACAGAAACTTTAATTAGCTTAAATCTAGGGTTAGGGTTAGAATAGCAGCTAGGGTTACAATTAAATTAAAATTAAAATATATTAAGGGTTAGCATAAGGGTTAGAGTTGAGGTTAAATTTAGGGTAAGGGTTAATTTTAGGGTTTGGACTGGGGTCAAAAGGTCAATATAGGGAAAAACAAAAAACTTTTTTAATGATTGTATTTGTAGAAATTGTATTTTTGGTCAAAGTTAGAAAAAGTGTTGTTTTTTTATTTTTTCATCATATTTTAGTAAAAAAAAATTGTAGTAATACATAATGGTATCTAATTAAAGCCCTTCTTATGATGATAAAAACAACATATAATTTGTGTGGGTACAGTATGTGAGAAAGAAGAAAATTACAGCTAAACACAAACACCCCAGAAATGTGAAAACAGCCAAGGGAAGGTCTAGGTCAAAATGTCTTGTCACTAAGGGGTTAATGACTGGCAGAGACTTTTGTTGTTTGTACCCTTGCTGAAAAAAAATTCTGCCCCCACCCCCCCGGTAGTTTATCAGTTAATATGTGTCTAAAAGCCAGGGTCCGCTGGATGTCACACATTAGTTGATAAACTATCAAGGGGGGACACCTAATGTGACCAGTGACCTGTAACAAAATCCAAACAGATATAGTCAGAGTCAGAGGAGTTAACCGCTGGATTGCTTTACATATATAGGCAGTGTCAGAGGAGTGAACCCCTTGGGTGGCTATACAGATCTAGGAAATGTCAGATGAGTTAACCCCTTGGTAGCTAGACAGATATATGCAGTCTCTGAGGAGTTAACCCCTTGGGTGGCTAGACAGATCTAGGCAGTGTCAGAGCAGTTAACCCACTTGGGTTGCTAGACAGATCTAGGCAGTGTCAGAGGCGTTAACCCCTTGGGTGGATAGACAGATATAGGCAGTGTCACAGAAGTTAACCCCTCTACCCACACACTCCCTCACACACATAAACAGTCACTCACACTGACACACACACACTCATTCACACTGACACACACACACTCACTCACACTGACATACACATACTCACTTACACTGACATGCACACACACACTAACACACACTCTCACTTACACTGACATACACAGTCACTCACACTGACATGCACACACTCACTGACCCTGACATACACACTCACACTGACATACACTCACACTCACACTGACATATACACACACACTGACATACACACAAACTCACTCACACTGACATACACACACACTCACAGAAGGAGGGGCTGAGCCAATCACGAGAGGCTTCTGAACTCTCAGCCAATCAGGAAAGTTGAGAGGTTTCACCTGATTGGCTGAGACCCCTTTCTATCAAGCTCAGGCACAGGAAAAAAAAAAGAAAGAAAAAGACTGCTGCACTGACTGAGCAGCAAAGTGCCGCCTCTGCCAGGGGGCCGTGGGGACCCATGGGGCAACTGCCATGGGCCCCCAGGAATGAGTGGGCCCTGGGCAGATGCCCCGTTTGCTTGCACTATTTTTATTTTTAAAGGGCCGCGGCCCGAGCGGTCCCGTGATGGGTGTATCGCCTGTCACCCCCTGATGGTGGCCCTGTTTAGCGATCCAGTGCATATTGTTAAATTAGTCTTACTTGAGCATCAGTCAAATAAAATAGGGTTAGCATCCCGAGGAAGGCTGTTTTGTGTGTATATTTTTTGGGCTGTTATTGTGAAAGGATTAGTGCATAGTGATTGCATAGTTCTAGCTTTCACTTGCACATATAATTAACATGATTATACCCTCACCTGCTAACCTCCCCGTGAGTATTCTTTTACTGCTGTAGTCACACCTTCCTTTCTTTCCATGTTAGAGTCTGGATAATATTACCTGTGATATCACATGTGATGAATGACTGGACTGCTAGATGTGTCTATAGGCTACAACATGATATCTAAGGCAATTCTATCCTGGCCATTATTTAATCATGAAATTGTTAATAACATGCCAGCAGCCAGCTGTTTTGTATTACAGGAAATGAGAATTAGCATATGGAAATGTGTCAGTTTGACAATAACACTGCATGAGTATGTACCGGATTTTTCCGTGTATAAGACGATATTTTTTCCCAATTTTAAAATTGGGGGTCGCCTTATACACGGAATGCAGGGCCTGCGCTACCGTAAGGCAGCACAAGTGGCCATCATAGGACGCCACAAATAGGGGGGGGGGGGGCGGAAAAATCGAAATCCCCCGTCCCCCACTGCGTGCCGGCTCTGGCCCCACTTGCCCCGGAGCCAGCCGTACAATGGGGCAGAGTGGGGCAATTGCCCCAGGCAGCAGTATTTTAGTGCAATCATGCCAGCAAGCATAAATCACTTGCTGGCACCGGCACTTTAATCATACCTGCCGCTCGGACTGAGTCCAGCATGAGAGATGTATGCTCTGCCCCCTCGCGCAATGAAACTGTCAGAGTGCCGGTTGTCATGTGACTTCCGGCGCTCAGAAGAAGTGGAGTTCTGCTAAGCTAAGAATCTGAACAATCTTACTCCCTGCAAAAAAAAAAAGGTAGAAGAGCAGAACAGCAAAATTGTTTTTGGTTAAGAAGAAGAGAAACAAGTGTCTTTGTGTAAGTGTGTGTAAGGTTATGTGTGTATGGGAGTCACTGTGTGTAAGGGTGTGTGTGTGTGTCACTGGGTAAGGGTGTGTGTGACTGTGTGTAAGGGTGTCTGTGTAAGTGGTAAGTGTGTCAATGTGTGTGTGTGTGTGTAAGTGGTAAGTGTGTGTAAGGTTATGGGTGTCATTGTGTGTAATGGTGTGTGCGTGTGTGTCACTCTGTAAGGTTGTGTGACACTACGTATAAGGATGTCTGTGTAAGTGTAAGTGTGTCACTGTGTGTAAGTGGTAAGTTTGTCACTGTCTGTGTAAGTGTGTAAATGTATGTTTGTGTAAGTGGTAAGTGTGTGTAAGGTTATGGGTATCACTGTGTGTAATGGTGTGTGTGTCACTGTGTAAGGTTGTGCGTCACTGCGTGTAAGGGTGTCTGTGTAAGTGGTAAGTGTGTCTCTGTGTGTGTGTAAGGGTGTCTGTGTGCTAGGGTTTCAATGTGTGCTAGGGTGTCAGTTGTGTGTGTAAGTGTGCCTGTGCGTGAAAGGGTGTGTGTGTTAGCGTCACATCAGGTGTCACTGCAACGCTGTCGCTCATATTGAATTGTGGTGGCTGGAGAGTACACACGTCAGAAAGTGGCTGTTTGTGAACCTGAACCACGTGGGTATGCTGCGTTTTGCAAGTTGCAACATGCAAATAAATAATTATGTTATACATTAGAGAGGCTCTTCAGTTTAAAATTTAATAACATGTTACCGGTGTTTTGAATATTTAATAAAATATAAAAAGTTGTTTGGTGTTTAAAATATTTACTTCTTAATTTTGGGCTCAAAAAATAGGGGTTGTCTTATGCATGGGTGCATCTTATATATGGATAAATACAGTATATACATTGTATTTTGCATGTATGTTTTTGTATATACATTGTATATTGCATGTCTAATAGCGCAATTGCTATCTCAGGAGTAAGCGATCTTAGTGATTTTTCTTATCAGATTAAAAACCTCCACCCAGAGCGTGGTAATGTGTGTGCACGACCACCACAAATGGGCCATTGTGCCTTTGTCACCGCAATGCCTCCAGCAAAGGTCCGTTGTCTGAGGGCATATTTTCTTTAATTTTGCCGGTACCATAAACAGTACTTTCCTATCCGTCTCCCAGCGTGTCACACTGTGGGAGTGACCTATCGCATTAGTAGTTACTTTGTCCCATTGCTTGGCAGAGTATGATTTTCCTGTCTCTTTTTCCCATTGGACTTTATAAGATATATCAGAGTGTGGTTTACGAGTCGTTAGCACCTTGTTTATGATAGATAGGGGCTTTTGGAGTCAGGTTTCCAATCAAATTTGTGTCTGTTTTGAAGAATTAACACTTCAGATTCTGGAATATTGATCGGTAATGCTTGAGTTTTTCCTGCATTATTCTTATAGTAAGATATTTCTAAGTATTCAGACAGTATTCGTTGAAGGTTGGATATAGACGCAGTGGGGTATATCGTGTGCAAAAAGGCCGATTTTATGTGTGACCTCTTTGTGTGTGATTCCTATGATGTCAGTAGAGGGCATCCCCCTTTCGTCAAGGGGGCAGAATATAAGGCCCTTATACCCTGAATAAAGGGGCTGGGGAGACCAAACTTGTACATGGACTTTGTACATGAATTGCCAGTGGAGTCTGTCAAAAGCTTTTTCCGCATCTAGGGAAAGTAAAATAGATGGTTGCTTAGTGCTTTTGAGTATACGGGTCAAGTTAATAAATTTCCTTGTACTGTCTGACGCTTGTCCTCCGGAAACAAATCCCACCTGGTCAACCCCTAAAAGTATTGTCAGTACATCTCTTAGTCTGGCGGCCAGCAGCTTAGTGTATAGTTTAGAGTCTACGTTTAGTAAAGAGATCGGTCTAAAAAATTTCTGGGACATTTGGGGTTTTCCCCGGTTTTGGAAGCGTGATAACATGTGTCTCCAGCATATACCAGTAATATCTGCAGGATTATACTGTTTATTGCCCCTTTTCGAATATTGGTATGGAATCTTTATTTGGGATTCCCTACTTATTTATTGGCTAGCATTCTGCTTGCTTTGTTGTCGGCAATATAGAATTTATGGCCTATATTTTGAAGCATTTTGTGGGTCAGTTCTAAGTGAAGATTGTTGAGATCAGTTTTTTGTTATATATTTTTCTCTTTGTCTATCAACTTGTATTTTCTGAGCCTGGCAAAGTGTTGTTAGTTGATTTAACTTTTGCACCTTGCTAACTTAATAAACCTCGCACTCCTGCTTTATGGGCTAGCCATCCGGTGGTTTCTTTCTCTGCAGTCTCCATTCTCATTGAGTATGAAATAGGGATCAATCTGCTGTTTTAGATGTGCTTTAAAACCTTTAAGTACTGCGTAATTCAGGAGCCATGCCCCTCTACCTCTATTCGGGTAGTCCTGGGAGAAAGTCTTGATTAGTGGGGCGTAGTTGGACCATGTGATCGCACCAATTTCTGATTGAAGTGCGCTTTGTAGGCCTATGGCAGGGGTGTCCAAGTTTGTTCTGCGGTAGGCCACTTTACCGTGAATCTATTTGTGCGTGGGCCACACAAATAGAAAATCTAAAGAAAAAGTATGTATGTATATATACATACATACATACACAGGGCCGGACTGGGAGAAAAATTCGGCCCGGGCATTTTTTGATCACAGCGGCCCACTAAGAAGGGGGCGGGACAGAGGAGGTGTGTTTTGTCATCACCAATGACAAACACGCTCCCTCTCAAAGTGAGCATATTGGTTCAATGCTCTTCCAGGGCAGACCATGCGCAGAGCTCTGCTGAAGAGCTCTAGCATGAGAAAAAAGCCCTGTATGTGTTCTGCACAGTGCAAGCAAATGTAATAACATGCTTGCACTGTGTTTCCTTGCAACTTGTCTCTGGTGTCTCTATAAATGGATACCAGGAGACAAAAATGCCAGGAAAGAGTATTGAGCATGTGTTTGGAGCCTGCTTGTGGGATTGCGTGTGTGTAGAGTAAGCTGATTGTGGTGTGGTAATGTGTAATAAGGTTCGGTTTTAGTTGTGTTGTGTTTGTGGTGTAATGTGATGCATATGTGGCTAGGGGCTGTAGAGAATGTGTGTATAGGGGATATAGCAAGTGTGTGCATACAGGCTATAGTGTGTGTGTGTGAATATATATATAGATTTAGTGTGTGTTTAGGGGTGTAGTATGTGTTTGCTTACAAGGAATCTAGTGTGTGTATATATACATATATATATATATATGAGTCTAGTGTGTGTTTGAAGGACCCAGAATGTGTATAGGAGATCTAGTGAGTGTGTGTTTATAACGGTTTCAGAGTGTATATAGGGATCTAGTGTGTGTATGTGTGTAGATGATCCAGAGTTGGATCTAGTGTGTGTCTGGAATGTAATTTGTTTAGGGGTGCAGTATGTGTGTGAGGGGTGCTGTGTGTATATATATATATGTAAGTATTGTGTATGTCTGTTGTGCAGTGTGTTGTGTTCTGTGTGTATGTGAGGGGTGCAGTATGTGTGTGTGAGGGGGCGGTGTGATGAGGGGGGCGGTGTGCGAGGGGGGCGGTGTGTGAGAGTGATGGTGTGTGAGAGTGATGTGTGTGAGTGCTGTGTATGATGTGTGTGAGAGTGCTGTGTGTGATGGGTGTGAGAATGCTGTGAATGCTGTGTGTGATGGGTGTGAGAATGATGGGTGTGAGAATGCTGTGTGTGATGGGTGTGAGAGTGCTCTGTGTGAGAATGCTGTGTGTGATGGGTGTGAGTGCTGGGTGTGAGAGTGCTGTGTGTGTGAGAGTGCTGTGTGTGTGAGAGTGCTCTGTGTGAGAATGCTGTGTGTGATGGGTGAGAGTGCTGTGTGTGTGAGAGTGCTGGGTGTGAGAGTGCTGTGTGTGATGGGTGTGTGAGTGCTGTGTGTGATGGGTGTGAGAGTGCTGTGTGTGATGGGTGTGAGAGTGCTGTATAAATGTTAGAATGGATTGTGTGTGTGTGTGTAGGGGGGGGGGGTAAATAAACAAATAAAATAACAGGCATTATGGGGACATAATGCCTGTTATTTTATTTGTTTATTTACCTACCCCCCCCCCCCCCCTACACACACACACACAATCCATTCTAACATTTATACAGCACTCTCACACCCATCACACACAGCACTCTCACACCCATCACACACAGCACTCTCACACCCATCACTCCTTTCTTACCTTTAGCCTGGGAGGGGGGGACCGGCACGCTGGTACCTACGACTGTTCCCTCGTGGTGAGAGGTTCACTCTCGCGAGATCCGGTCGTTGCTATGGCAATGCTCCGGATCTCGCGAGAGGAACCCGGTGGAGCTGCAAGTTAGAGCTCCGCCGGGTCCTCTCTCCCTCTCTCCCCGCCGGCGGCCGTATTTGAAGGCATGTGGGCCGGTGAGGGAGATCTTTGATGTCCTCACCGGCCCTTCATGTCAAACAGCGGGGCCGGCGCTCGGATAGTGCCGGCCCTGCATAGACCGGCAGGGGAGATTCTGGGACCTCCCCTGCCGGCCTCGGCCCATGGCCACCGCGGCCCACCGGGCATTTGCCCGGTGTGCCCGATGGCCAGTCCGGGCCTGTACATACATATATATACACAAACATATACACACACATATATACATATATATATATCACAGTAATGCACAGTGTGTGTGTGTGTGTGTGTGTGTGTGTGTGTGTGTGTGTATCAGATTCCCCAGCAATAGAACAGCAGCAATAACAATTTTAAAAAAAATACAAAATTAAGTGAGCAAATTCACATGTGCATACACAAATACAGTCACACTTCCCCACAAAGTTACACTTACACACACACACACACACACACTCAAATACACACAGAGAGCCACATTTACACACACACAAAATCACACAAAGTGTCACACTTACACACACACACACACATTCAAATACACACAGAGAGGCACATTTACACACACACAAAATCACACAAAGTGTCACACTTACACACACACACACACACAGACACACTGATTCACACTTACACACACACACACACATAGACTTTGCTTCCTCATTTTTTAAAGAAAAAAAAAAACTATGTTATTTTGTTTGTTCCCCTCCCTGCTCGGTTACCTTTTTAGCTGCAGGGCTGTTCCATCTGACATTGACAACCTTTCCAATCTTATTAGAAAAGATTGCACAAAGAGTGTCATTATTTCAATCATCCAAACATTTTCTGCCTTCCAATGCAAAAATCCTGTGTGGGCCTTCGTGGGCCCTTTATTAGACGTGTCCAGAGACACATACGCCCTGTAGTGCGTATGTCTAAGGTGGGGGTGAAGGGTTTAACACCTGTTTAGAGGCTCAAAGTTACGTGAACTCTCCATCTCTGCTAGTTGAGTCAATTGAAAGGGAATATCCGCAAAGAGGGGCAAAGAGTGCTTTCCTAAATTAACTATCCTTTTGGTGACTATGTAAAAGTGTATTTCCCACATCAATGTGGGTACTGTTCAACTATGTAAAAAACAACAACCTTTTTTTCCTTTAAACTAAAAGTGGTCTATTCAAGTTTGCGCACAACATCTCTAAGTAACATGTTAGACCATCTCTAGGCTGACTTTGCAGTGAACTTATGTATCATGTAACAGACCCTTTATCAGGATATAAGCATATACGAGTTGCTAAACAGTTCTAAACAATCATAAACATTCACAGGACATGTGGATTTGCAGTGAATAATACTCATCGTCTACGGAGCAGGCTGTCCACTGAATCAATTGTTCCATTGGGAATAAGTTTTGGGTAAAGCAAGCAAGGCAGGTTCACAGTTCCCGAGCTGTTAGTCTTTGTTGTTTCAGGTCTACCCTTGTAATCGGTTTGGTGACTGGGGTCTAGTCTCTAGTAGGTCTCCTCTGTGGGGATTGAGTGTGGGCTGTACGCTGTAGGTCTCGCTGGTGCAGAAAGGTTCTCCCTTCGTCTGGGCTGTTTACAACTGTGGTCAGTCCCAGTGGCGTCACGAGGGGGGTGCGGTGGGGGTGACACCCATGCTGCCGGCATCCTCCTGCAGCGCAATGTGCTGCGAACTTTTTTCTTCTTCTGGCAGCCGCATCCACTAGATTCGGCTGCAAGGGAAAAAAAGTAAAAAAAAACATATCATTGACACCGGATATGACCCTACGTCTTATCCAGTGACTGTATTTCCCTTCTCTGTGCAGGAGGGATGACTGCACGGAGGAGGCGACCGGGGACACGGAGCAGCCAGGAGTACTGGGGAGGTGAGGAGGGTGGTATATTACAAGCACAATAACACTGGCATACCAATGGCAAAATACTGGCACATATTTAATGCCAAAATACTGACATATTAAATGCCAAAATACTGGCATATGTTAAATGGCAAAATACTGGCATTTTTTTTAATGACAAAATACTGACATATTAAATGCCAAAATACTGGCATATATTAAATGGCAAAATACTGGCATACTGAATGGCAAAATACTGGCCTATATTAACCCCTTCCCGCTTGTAGGACGTTCTATGCTGTCCTACTTTTTAGTGCCTGGAGGCTTGTAAAATATCCCTCAACGTTTGTGCTTTTCTGGCAGAGAATCTTATCCCATGATCTAGTACCATTTTATAATCACTATTTGCTGATAATATGGGCATGTTTTTCTTTATCACTTCATCTACTATTTTTTGATACTCTTAATTATAGGCTGTAACCAACAATACTATATTAGATTGTTACGTACAATTTAGAGACACATTGTTATCAATCTATCAGATTTACTCTGTGTTTGGTCCTAGCTATTGTTAGGGCTCTCTGGATCATCCATTTTTTGTACCCTCTGGTTAGCAGTCTATTTTCCAATTCCTTAGCTTTGATTTCAAACATCGAGATGTCAGAACAATTTCTCCTTAGTGTGATAGATCTTTTCCCTGATTCCAGTTGGTTTGTCTATGTATATGATACACATTAAAAAGGTTTTGGTAGCAGGGCCATGAAGGAGACCTCTTCCGAAACGTGTCGCCCCGTGCCACCATTTCCAGACCTCTGCAGTTATATTTTATATGGACTATTCCTGCATTTACCTTGGAGAAAGTTTAAAGACATACATGGACTTCTACATACCCTGCACAAGTGCTTTTACTGAAGATTTTATAACTGCATTCTGTTGAGATAGTTGCCAAGTCCTGAAGCTGCTAAAAAAAAATATTTGTGGTTTATTTATTTTTTTGTTTATGTACTATTTTTGCTATTCCCACATTTGGGTTATTTACTTTATTTTTCTCTCTCTCCACATATGACTGTTTCAGTTATTTCCTTTACACTACCCAGGGCCGTCTTTACTAGTGATTGGACCTTGGGCAAGCATTTGCTTGGGCCCCCTGGACCCTGACCCTCCCCTGCATGCAATCCCGCCATCCATCGCAATTTTACCCCCCCCCCCCACACACATATGCCATAATTGTTGTGCCATTCAGATGCCAGTAATATTGTGCCTTTCAGATGCCAGTAATATTGTGCCATTCAGAGCGCAGTATTATTGTGCCAGTCAGAGCCCAGTAATATTGTGCCATTCAGAGAACAGTAATATTGTACCAATCTGAGCCCAGAAATATTGTGCCAGTCAGATGCCTGTAATATTGTGCCAGTCAGAGCCCAGTAATATTGTGCCAGCCAGATGCCCAGTAATATTGTGCCAGCCAGATGCCCAGTAATATAGTGCCAGTCAGATGCCCAGTAATATTGTGCCAGCCAGATGCCCAGTAATATAGTGCCAGCCAGATGCCCAGTAATATTGTACCAGCCAGATGCCCAGTAATATAGTGCCAGCCAGATGCCTGTAATATTATGCCAGCCAGATGCCCAGAATTATTGTGCCAGTCAGATGCCCAGTATTATTGTGCCAGTCAGAGCCCAGTAATACTGTGCCAGCCAGAGCACAGTAATATTGTGCCAGCCAGAGCCCAGTAATATTGTGCCAGCCAGATGCCCAGTAATATAGTGCCAGCCAGATGCCTGTAATATTATGCCAGTCAGAGCCCAGTAATATAGTGCCAGCCAGATGCCTGTAATATTATGCCAGCCAGATGCCCAGTAATATTGTGCCAGCCAGATGCCCAGTAATATAGTGCCAGCCAGATGCCTGTAATATTGTGCCAGCCAGATGCCCAGTAATATTGTGCCAGCCAGATGCCCAGTAATATTGTGCCAGCCAGATGCCTGTAATATTATGCCAGTCAGAGCCCAGTAATATAGTGCCAGACAGATGCCTGTAATATTATGCCTGTCAGAGCCCAGTAATATAGTGCCAGCCAGATGCCTGTTATATTATGCCAGCCAGATGCCCAGTATTATTGTGCCAGTCAGATGCCCAGTATTATTGTGCCAGTCAGAGCCCAGTAATATTGTGCCAGCCAGAGCCCAGTAATATTGTGCCAGCCAGATGCCCAGGAATATAGTGCCACTCAGAGCCCAGTAATATTGTGCCAGTCAGATGCCCAGTAATATTGTGCCAGCCAGATGCCTGTAATATAATGCCAGTCAGATGCCTGTAATACTGTGCCAGTCAGATGCCAGTAATATTGTGCCAGCCAGATGCCCAGTAATATAGTGCCAGTCAGCCCCCCGCCCCCGTTCCCAAGTACTTACATGAACCTGCTCCGTGTCCCCCCCGGATGTCTCCTCCGTGCAGTCTTCTCTCTTGCACGGAGGAGGGAAACAGTCACGGGATGTGACACGGCGTCACATCCGGCGTCAGTTTTTTTTTTTTTGGGGCCGTCGCATCCATCGGATGCGGCTTGCCGGAAAAAAGCGTTCACAAGCGCAATGCGCTGTGAACGCGGCAAGCAGGGGCTGGGGGCCCACGGGACAGCTGCCTTGGGGCCCCCCAGGAGTAACTGGGCCCAGGGCAGCTGCCCCGTTTGCCCCGCGTTAAAGACGGCCCTGACACTACCTATGATGCAGGTCCAGTGATTGATTGATTTACTTTAGCAAGAGGCATTATTTGTGGACTCTTTTTCCCACACTTACCCTGTTTTTTCCTTTTCTATATTTTTTTTGCATAATACTTTTATTTTTTGTATGTTGCAGTGGTTGGCCATTACTTTCCTTATTTTTCTTCATTTGTTACAATTTGAGCCCTCTATAACCACTCCACGCTCTCTTTTTTGACACTTGTTCCAAGTATTTATTGTGCTTTTGTTTTGTTTCTCCCATATTTTTTTTACACTATTTTCCTCTCATTTTCCCTACATTATTTTCTCTCATTGCATACATGCTTTTTTTTCATTATTTTTTAAGCTTCCTGTACATTTTTCTATTTTTGTGTATTTTTTGCTATTTTTTCAGTGTTTTACTATGTAGCATAGTATTTCTCCTAGGAAGATGAATGAAAAGTAAATGGGAATGGCACTCTGAATAAATGTGAAAAACGAATTTAATGGCAGAAAAAATAATACAAAGTAAATACAACAAGGTAGTGGGAAAAAGACGACGCCTTTCGCGTGACTAGCACGCTTAATCATAAGTCGTAGTATTTCTCCTACCTGAATCTATTTTTGACCGTCATGACTATATTCCTAATAAACATATATTTACTTAATTACTATCAGTGTGCAGGTCTGATTTTTCAATATATCCTGCCACTATGTGTTGGATCCTGTCTGGTACGGTGGATCCCTGCCTCTATGGATCTGGTGCTCAATGCTTGTTCTTGTGCTGCTAAAATCTATGCCTCAGTGTTGTCTTTCAGTCCAGCCCTCTCCAACCACTGGTAGGATTTCCAAATGTCAGCCACCTCAGCTATCTGTTGATGTAGGGGTCTTGGCTTGCCATGACAATTTCTCTATTTGATCTTCCTTCCATACTGGTGCCTTCCCTCTTTTTACTACCATCCTGTCACATTTCTCCAGTCCAAATTACATCACAATGTCGCCACTGTAAATCCATGTCAGGTGGATAAGCGAGTCGATGTCTCGTTCACTCTTAGCATATGGTTTTATGTTATCCATATAGAGGAGGTGGCTGATGGTGGCTCCACTCTTGAACTTGTATCCGTATCCAGTCCTTGTGATCAGCTGACTGAGGGGGTTCAAGCCTATGCAGAACAGCTGCAGGGGCAGTGCATCACCATGGTATATGCCCCACTGGTCACTTGTGCCAACTGTCTTCAGTTGGCTTCCAGTATTGTTTTCCAGAGACCCATTGAGTTCTTGAGGATGGTCCTTATGGTCCTGTGGACTTTGTATAGAGCCAGGCATTCGCAGATCCATGGGTGTGGCATTGAGTCATAGGCTTTCCTATAGTCAGTCCAGTATGTGCTCAGGTTAGTCTCTCAAGACCTTGAGTCTTGGGCAACTGCTGTGTCTATGAGTAACTGGTCTTTCGAGCCTCTGGTGTTGTTCCCAATGCCCTTCTGAGCTGTGCTTATGTACTGACCCACATTATCTACTAGGAGGTGCTGCCAGGGGTTCATGTACCATTGTTAGTTTCTTTAACCAGTAGGTATGGATCATGTCTGGGCCAGGTGCTGTCCAGTTCTTCATGTTCTTGATGTCTTGATGGCTACTGGTTCCTGTTCTGGGAGATTGCTGTGGTGTAGCCGCAATACTAATTCATTCAGCCAATGCTGGGCAGGAGACCGACGGTGATCCATTATATTAGTCTACATTGGTGACTTCACTGGTAGTGTTCTGTCGGAATTTGTGGTCTCTCTCGCATCCTTCTATTACTTAGACAATTGTCAATGTCATTTTTAAATATTTAAATATTTAGTTCAGAATTTAAAAAAATTACTAGGAAAGGAAGGTTAACCTTTCTGCTATAAATTGCCCTCTAACTTGCAAAAAACAACATAAAAAACATGTAAACATTGGCTGTTCCTAAACACAAACACAGGACAAATCGTTGAAGCTACTTAGCAGGTTTTTCTATTGGCGATTTTGTAGATTTATAAAAGATTTTTCATGTAAAAGTTAGAGAACGTGTTTGTTTGTTCTTCTAATTTTATTTCATAGTAAATTATGTGAAATGCTGAAAATAATGGTATCTACAGAAAGCCCCTTTTATTCCACCAAAAAATCAATATATGATTTATATTGGTACAGTAAATGAGAGGAAAATTACAGCTAAACACAAACACAGCTGAAGTGACCACCTTCGTCCTGAGAGGGGCAACACTGAAAAAACGGTCAGTCCTGAAGGGGTTAAGAAGGGTAATGGAGATATAGAATCCAGCAAACCTAACCAGGGGAGGGGCTGTGTCCTGATCCAATATCATGGCAGGCTGAACTTGCACTGAACACACCCAATGTTTGTTGAGCTAGCTACAATATACATAGCATCTCGAACCAGCTAGGACTGCACCAGGGTGCCTTGGGTGCTTTATGCTTATTCCTGTTCTGATGCATACAAGGAAGTTGTAATCATTTCCAGTATTAGTCTGCAAGCATGTTGTCCTTGCACTTGTTTTAAACCCATGTTACCTCTGCTATTATTTTGCCTTTTTCCCTTTTTGAACTTTTCTTATTTCCTTTGTTATTTTCCACAAATATCTTTATGTTTCCACAGTGCCACATACACATAGTCACATACACATACATAATCACTCCCACAGTCACATACATAATCACACACACAGTCACGTACATAATCACACACACAGTCACATACATAATCACATACACAGTCACATACATAATCACTCCCACAGTCACATACATAATCACACACACAGTCACGTACATAATCACACACACAGTCACATACATAATCACATACACAGTCACATACATAATCACTCCCACAGTCACATACATAAACACACACACAGTCACATACATAATCACATACACAGTCACATACATAATCACTCCCACAGTCACATACATAATCACACACACAGTCACGTACATAATCACACACACAGTCACATACATAATTACATACACAGTCACATACATAATCACTCACACAGTCACATACATAAACACACACACAGTCACATACATAATCACATACACAGTCACATACATAATCACTCCCACAGTCACATACATAATCACACACACAGTCACGTACATAATCACACACACAGTCACATACATAATCACATACACAGTCACATACATAATCACTCACACAGTCACATACATAAACACACACACAGTCACATACATAATCACACACACAGTCACATACATAATCACTCACACAGTCACATACATAATCACACACACAGTCACATACATAATCACTCACACAGTCACATACATAATCACTCACACAGTCACATACATAAACACACACACAGTCACATACATAATCACACACACAGTCACATACATAATCACTCACACAGTCACATACATAATCAGTCACACAGTCACATACATAATCACTCACACAGTCACATACATAATCACACACTATGGAGGTCTATTCACTAAAAGGTGAGTTGCAGGTGAGCTGAGATGAGATGAACATTTTATATCAACAATTTAGCTATACATAGTGCAGGGAAAAACCTGGTCATGATCATTGATAGAAATCAAAACAATTGGCTACTAAACGCTATAGAAAGCCCATGGCGGTAAATTCACTGTTACACTTTTACTTTGTGCCATAAAAAAGGTCAATACATTATATTATAAATATACATCATTTGTGCAAGATATGGGTCTCCATCAACATTGAAATGTTGTGTTTTCAAAACTGTCCCACATTTGCGCAGGGACTATGAATATAAACAAATGTTACTTATTAGAGAAGCCTTTTGGATTCTGGAGTTGGGAGCCCTTAATATAGGGTTCATAGGAAGTTAAATTCAACACTAACTTAAGGTTGTAAAAAGGCATAAAACCCCTCATATCTGCCCAGTACTGTCCGCCAGCCGCCCCCACGCCATTTTTAAAAAAAGATTCTGTGTTGCTGGAGCGGGGAAACGCTTTGTGAGGGGAAATAGTCTGTGGGAAACACTGCTTTGTACGCCACCTCGCTCATCACACTATTTAATGATCTGAGTGCCACGTGTCATGTGACAAAAGGTAGCATCGGCAGCAGCGGGGTGCGGTAGCACATCTTGAGTGCAAATATGGGTGCTGGGCTAAGTTCTGAATGCAAAGTGTGTACTAGAGCAAGTCCTGTGAGTGCAAATCTGGGTGCTGAGATAAATTCTGGGTTCTGGGCATAAGTGGTGTCTGGTCTTCTAGCTAAATATTTGTCTACAAGTTTTATTATGCTGTAATTTATATGTTTTTTAAAACATTTTTTTATTGAGAGTATTAATGTGGAGTCGGAGAGGCCGGCGGCCGGAATGATTGGCGGTCGGGAGAAGGAGAGCATTAGAATTATTTCTGGTTAACTTGGCCTGCATGTCTGTGATAGGCTGTTTGTCATTGGATGATTCACTGTGTGCCATTTATATCACTTGTTTTGTTAGTAGTGTGGCTCACCTTGACAATGGTGGATTGATGCCAAAAGCGAGATATACCTCTATTGGATTTCTATTTACCATTCTTGTTGAATAAAGCAGAAAATAGTTTTGTAAGATGGTTTATTGGTGTCTTGTACTATGTACATCTAAACAGTTGCCCCATCAGACGTACCAAAGCTTCCCAGACTTGCCAGTTTGACTCCCAGACTTGCCAATATTTGTGAGATTTTGTAACCATGCAAAACTAGATGTAAAAAAAAAAAAGTAATAATAATTATTCTGTCTAATGAATTGCGGATGATTTGATCTCTGTATTAAAATGTGAATAAGGGATAACATCACATGTTCCTAATGACCCATTCTCATCTCCTTCAACAACAAAAAAGGCACTTTCTTCACCTTTTGAGTGCCACAGGTCCAAGCAACTTATTCCTCTTGGGAGGCCAAGCCGTTTTTGGAAATTTGGTTATACCTTAATTTAAAGGGACTGTATCATTTAAACATTGTTTTTATTGTGAATATAGAGTATATAATTGTAAACGTTCTATCCATTGTGTTAGAAAAATTGCAAAAAAAATAAGCTTTTCACAGTGATGAAATGATCTGGAAGTGCTCGCTCCGAGCTGGCTCCCAGAAGTCAGCCTCATTTTGAGACTGAGTCGTTCTTCAGGAGCTAGTTGCTGCAAGTAGACCTGTAGCTTGTAGAGCGAGGTCATTTACAATGGTGTTTATTTCATAATTTTAATCTAAGAAGTGTTTCATTTATGAAAAAATGTGTCAAGTACACTAAATACACAACCCAATTTAAAGGTGTATATACATATCAGTGTACCAAAAACTGAAATCTGTGTAAAGGAAAACAAATTACATACAAAGGTAATATCACAAATGTAAACTGTACCACAAAATCTTTGCTATCCTGATTTGTTGGGATGGAAAGTCAGGACTGGCTGCCCTCTTTCCTTCATTGCTGCAACCACGTCTTAACGTCAGCTATGTGCCTGGACCCCCTTCTGGCTGATCTCCCCCCCTTATGCTAGGTGAAACAGATAAGCTCCTCTGAAGGTTTGATAAAACAAAAATGGAGCGCTCAGTCTTATACAAAGTTATAGTAATCACCCAGTGGCTAATAATTAGAAATAATTATGTTTCTTCATATAGAGCAGGGGTCCTCAAACTTTTTAAACAGGGGGCCAGTTCACTGTCCCTCAGACCGTTGAAGGGCCGGACTATAGTAAAAATAAAAAATATGAACAAATTTCTATGCACACTGCATATATCTTATTTTGAACAAAACGGGAACAAATACAATATTTAAAATGAAGTAAAGTTAAATCAACAAACTTACCAGTATTTCAATGGGAATAGTGTGCCAGTCAGAGCCCAGGAATATTATGCCAGTCAGATGCCCAGGAATATTATGCCAGTCATATGCCCAGGAATATGATGCCAGTCATATGCCCAGGAATATGATGCCAGTCAGAGCCCAGGAATATGATGCCAGTCAGATGCCCAGGAATATTATGCCAGTCAGATGCCCAGGAATATTATGCCAGTCAGAGCCCAGGAATATTATGCCAGTCATATGCCCAGGAATATGATGCCAGTCAGAGCCCAGGAATATGATGCCAGTCAGATGCCCAGTAATATTATGCCAGTCAGAGCCCAGGAATATTATGCCAGTCATATGCCCAGGAATATGATGCCAGTCAGATGCCTAGGAATATTATGCCAGTCAGAGCCCAGGAATATGATGCCAGTCAGATGCCTAGGAATATTATGCCAGTCAGATGCCCAGGAATATTATGCCAGTCAGAGCCCAAGAATATTCTGCCAGTCAGAGCCCAGTAATATTATGCCAGTCAGAGCCCAGGAATATTTTGCCATTCAGATGCCCAGGAATATTATGCCAGTCAGATGCCCAGGAATATTATGCCAGTCAGAGCCCAAGAATATTCTGCCAGTCAGAGCCCAGGAATATTGTGCCAGTCAGATGCCCAGGAATAGTGTGCCATTCAGATGCCCAGTAATATTATGCCAGTCAGAGCCCAGGAATATTTTGCCATTCAGATGCCCAGGAATATTATGCCAGTCAGATGCCCAGGAATATTATGCCATTCAGATGCCCAGGAATATTGTGCCAGTCAGATTCCCAGGAATATTATGCCAGTCAGAGCCCAGGAATATTTTGCCATTCAGATGCCAGTCAGATGCCCAGGAATATTATGCCATTCAGATGCCCAGTAATATTATGCCAGTCAGAGCCCAGGAATATTGTGCCAGTCAGATGCTCAGGAATAGTGTGCCATTCCAGTGCTCGTTGTACCTCCCTCCTCCCCCGCTTCCCTATCACTTACCTCCAGCTGCTGTGTCCCCGGACCTCTCGCGCAGTGTCCTCCTGCGGAGGAGGGAAACAGTTACCGGATCCGGATGTGACGTAACGTCACATCCGGTCGCGGTGATTTTTTTTTGATTTTTTGTTTTTTGTTTTCCTGCAGCCGCATCATCTGCGGCTGCCAGGAAAAAAAAAAAAGTAATCAGCGGGGAGGGGGGACTGATGGGGGCGGGGGGGGGGGGGGGGCGGCGGAAACCTGAATATATAGTCTCCAGATTGAGGGGTCACCAATTTCCTGGGTTTAGATTTATATATTTAGAAAGTGTTTTACCAGGAGGAATACATTGAGATTTCTCTCGTTTTCAAGTATGTCCTGGGGACCCAGTCCAGAATGGAGTCACACAGAGTTACACATTTAACAGTAGATTCAAAATAAATACATACATACATATCTACCTACATACATATATTTAAACAAGTTGAAAGGAGAACATACAGGGTAAATCATTATTGATACAAAAAAGGAACAACAGTATATGTACAGTATACAGAGGAGTTTGCAAAGTAACAGGTACAATCTGTTTTGAGGATTTGGGAGACACTCATTTTCAGAGATTTTAGATTAGAGGATGATTTGGGAGAATCAGGGAGTTCGGAAAGAGAACACATCTCAACCTGCTTCCTTTTTGAAGGGAGGGATCGCTAGTGAAGGGTTGATGCAGGATCTGAGATTGTAGGATGTGCAGGGAGTAAGAGTGAGCATGCCGCTTAGATGGGGAGGATGTTTTTTTAGAGAAAGATTATACTGGGGGGGGGGGGGGGGGGAGAAATGGATATTAAAAAAATATAGTGCACACTGTGTGTTATGTTGAACTTCCCACACCACCTGAGGGTATACACTCACATGGGTTGGTGCAGTCTGTACTACTTAATATAGCAGTATGATACATACTTGCCAACTGTCCCGGATTTGCCAGGACAGTTCCGTGTAAATTGTAAATGTCCCGCGGATATTTCAATCCCGGGACAGTCCCGGGAGAATGAGGTCTTTTGCGATCGCAGAGGTCACCTGGTGGTCATGTGACATCATCGCATGACGTCACGTGATCATGCACGGCTATGTGCGCCACAGCAGCAGTCTTGCACAAGCCACGCAGCCTTTTTAATTGTAAAATGTAGCTTTTCTTCAAATGACTGCATTTTTTTTATTGCATCATTATTAGGTTTGTTATGCACCTCTCAATATATATTTATATATTTTTGTGGGGTCCACCTCAACCTTTTAAATAGGTTGGAAGTATTTAATATTTTGTTTTATTACATTTTTTTCAAATAACTATGGAGAAAAAATATGTATGATGAGAGGTGCAAACATAATGATGAAAAAATAAAAAAAAAGATGCAGTAAATAGAATAAAAGCCACTCTTTGCAATTAAAAAGGCAAATCATATTATATATTTTTTTTAAATTGTACATTATCTTGGATGTTGTCGTAACACATTTATAGATATGCAATAAAATATTTCCAAAATAAACACATTAAAGTTTAAAGAAGCAGCATGTTGTTTTTTAATATATATATATGTTATTGTATTACTTTACTTAAAAGGTAGTGCATGAAAGGGTAGTGGATACATGGAATAGCCTTCCAGCAGAAATGCTGATAGAGGTTTATACAGTGGAGGGAGGTCAGAAACATAATCCCTTCACGACCGATGTTGCTTTGGTCCTTAACGACCAAAGGGTAGGATGGCCTGGAATGTCCTACAGGCGGGAAGGGGTAAATATTACTATGCTGAGAGGGTGGTGGGTGCATGGAATAGCCTTCCAGCAGCAGTGATAGAGGTTAATACAGTGAAGGCGTTTAAGCATGCGTGGGATAGGTATAACACTATCCTAGCTATAAAATAAGGCTAGGGATTAATGAAAGTATTACTTTACTCAGAGGGTAGTGGATGCACGGAATAGCCTTCCAGTAGAAGTGGTAGAGTTTAATATAGTGAAGGAGTTTAAGCATGCATGGGATAGGTATAATGCTATCCTAGATATAAGATAAGGCCAGGCAGTATTCCTTTACTGATAGGGGAGTGGATACATGGACTGGCCTTCCTGCAGAAGTGGTAGGTTCATACTAATGTATGTTTTATGGTGTACACACAGCTCTCTGACTGAAGCACATCTGCACCAGGTATTACTATATTTCATGTAAAAGTGATATTGGCTGATGTTGTGCTGTGAATGTATCTGTTGTATACCAAGGATGCTGGTAATGTTGGTGGGAACTTGGTGATATAATATACACTGTGACAAGTAGATGGAGTTATTATGCTAATCATATCGAGTAGGCAGAGCTTTTGAAAGTAGGTGTGACCAACTGGAAGCTAAGCTACAAAGTACCCCTGGAAAAATTGGTTTAAAATGTTGGCAACTATGTATGATACACCCTTCTGGATGTACAGATCAGCTGTCGACACAATCTTGCGCCTCTCCTTTTATAACCAGCATTTTATGACAGATTTCCAGAGAACAGTGTGTTCCTTAACATACCATGCTGTTTTCACTACTGCTGGTACAGAACATGGATAATCACATCTATGGCAGCTTGCTCTTTATATAAAACAGATTTTTGTGGCTATAGGTTCTGCAGTTTCCAGGTGCCCACGAAGGATGGAAAGCCTTTGGAGGAGCAAGTCACCATCATTCACAAAAAGGAAGAGACCCCACACTGCATCCTAGATGGCAGCCTGCTTCAGAGATTGTAAGTTAATTTCAGTGTTGCAATATTTTTATCCAGAGAGACCGCTTGCTCACACTTGCCAGAGCAATATGGACCCTGGAACCACTGTTCCAAGCAGTAATGCAAATAGCAAGATGACAACTATTAATTTACCTTTTGTTTCTTTTGTGCCTGTGATGCATTAACTGATCACTTAATAATAATACAAAACCCACATTCTGTGAGTTCTGCTACTTGTTTAATACAGATCAACACAGGAGATTCATTAAAAACCCCACCCATAACTAATTACACACACTCCCCAAACCACAGAACCAAAATTAAACAGAATAAGATTTTTTTTTTTCATACTCCTTTAACCTTCTTACTGTATTTTCTGATACAAACCCAGAATCAGTATATTTAAACCTCTAATCAGCCGCTGTGATGCACCAACTGGTCACTTTAAAAAAAAAGCCCACTTACTCTCGATATCTACCCAGGTACGACACTTAGTGAATGATGTGTTAAGAGTGTAAACTCCCCACTAAACACAGTTAACTGCAAGTCCCATGGTGTTCTGCCAGCATCATGGGAGTTGCAGTCAATAAAAATGACTGTATTTTATTTGCAGTGTTCCACTTGCATAGTTGCCAACATCGGCCATGTTTCCAGGGACACATATTTGTTCCACATGCTGCAGAAAGAGCATGCAAAGTGCAGCCTGGCAGTATGTAGGATGTATATACGCACAGACAGAATGCAATTAATTAATCAGAGTGGAGATCTCATTGGACCTACCATGATTAATTAATTCGATCCTACATCCTGCCGGGCTGCACTTTGCATGCTCCGTCTGCAACATGTGGAACAAATTTGTGTCCCTGGAAACATGACCGATGTTGGCAACTGTGCACTTGTTTCTCCTCAGGGCCGATCCTGGGTGGGTGCATGGGGTGCACCATGCCCAGACGCTAGCAGCGGAGGTCGGCGCAGAAAAAGACGCTCTGGTAATGTGGCGCCACCATGCTGCTATCAAAATAATAGACGTTGAAATGGTGCAGATAAACATTACCAATCAGACCAGGGGGTGGGACTTGACCCTATAGCCCTGCTCCCAGCCCTACATAGGATAGGGAGGAAGCCGGTCTGCCAGGAAGGCATCAGCAGCTCCCTCCACATTCTATACTGCCAGGGAGAAAAGCCCCCCCATGGACATGCTCAGACTCCTAACCATAGTTCACCCCTCTCCAATTAACAAGGTAGGGACATTTTTTTTTTAAATAAATTCCTCCTATGGCCAGCATAATGGAGTCTTTTGCCTGGCTGAGCATCATGAGAATGGTGCTTTATGTGCTGTTGACTATATTTCTCAAAATGCTCAGCCAGAATTGCCTGGGTGAGACTCATGGGAACTGTGTTTAACAACATATGTGGTAACAGGTGTAATCTGTGAACTACAATGCTCATAATGCCAAGTCAGCCAAAAATGTAATTTTTGAGTTATTAATAATGAGCTTTATTGGTGGACTGAATTACATTAGAGTGCAAGCTTTATTAATGGACTGAATTACATTAGAGTGCAAGCTTTATTAATGGACTGAATTACATTAGAGTGCAAGCTTTATTAGTGGACTGAATTACATTAGAGTGTGAGCTTTATTTGCAGACTGAGTTACATTAGAGTTCTTAATTGCACAAAGAATTAAATTAGGGTGCATGATTGGATGGGGTTTTTTTTGGGGGGGGGGGGGGGGCTCAGCATTTAATGTCTTAGGCAGGCCCTGGTGCTGGGGTAAGTCCTGGTTGTAAACTGGGTGCAATCTGTATGCTGGGGTAAGTCCTGGCTACTGGGGCAAGTGCTGTGGGTGCAATGTTAGTGCTGATGTAACTCATATGGGTGGAATCTTGGTGCTGCCTGGTAATATAACCACGCCCACATATGGGCGCCTAAAAAAAAAAATCCTGCACCCAGCCATCTGTGACTCTAGGATCAGCCTTGTTACTTTGTCTTCCCTAGTAAAACCAGGCGCATTACAAATGTTCTGCTGTTAGTCCCTGGTGATCCAGTAGAGGTTTTTCCTGAAATTCTTAGTGATCTAATGGAGGTTTTCTCTAACAACCCTGGTGCTATCTAAAGCTGTCCACAGCACTGACAGTACTTTCCCTGCTTTTGTCTCTACTGTTTATTGGTTAGGGAGAGACACTGATCTCCCTAACCAGCCTACAGCTGAGCTTTCACGTGTGGTATAGTATTATTATTTGACCCCCAGTAACAGGTTCACTGCATCTTTATAACATAGATGGGGATCATCTGAACATGCTTGCGGGACAATGCTATGGGGGACATGCAGCTGTGGGGACATAACTGTCAGGGGAGGTGGAAGCTTTGCAATACCAGGTATTCCATAGGCAATAGGAGTCAGGGAAACACATTGCTACTCAGGCCAGTAAGATACTTGCTGTGGCCAATGATAAGTCCTTGGAGGCAATAGCATGACCAGGAAAGTCCATGGAGGCGATAGCATGACCAGGAAAGTCCATGGAGGCGATAGCATGACCAGGAAAGTCCATGGAGGCGATAGCATGGGCAGGAAGGTCCATGGAGGCGATAGCACGGCTTTTCATCCAAAAGAAGGCAAAACCCCCTAGGGAAGCTATTTTGAATTTTGCAAATCAGATTTCTCCTCAAGAAGCTCTATTATTCATAGCCCTCTATGTCCTGCTTTTCTAAAAAAAAAAAAAATCATCCAGATTTCATCTATTGCATCTATTGCAATTGATCGCACTACCTCTCTTGGCAGTGAGTTCCATAACTTTATTGTCCTTACCGTAAAGAATCCCTTCCTTTGCTGTCTATGAAATCTTTGTGCATGCACAATACTGAGGTCCTGATTCCCGCTGTCCCTTCAAACGCTACCTCTATCACCAAAGAGCGGAACAGAGGTAGAGCTCAGCGGGACAGACCCCGCCTCAAATCAGAACTGCCCGGACAGTTGGGGGATATGTTACCTAGAGCGACTAGGCCTAGTCCTAGCGGGACATGTTCGAGGAAGTGGCTGACCTCATCCTCCCACTTTTCTCAACTCTGCTGGTAAACCGCTATTTCTTGCTGAATCTGGGAAGGAGAGGACAGAAATTGAGTGCAATAAAGAAATGGTGAAAAGGTGCTTAAAAGTGACAATTAAAAATGCCAAATGATAATACAAATAATAGTAATAATAATAAAATGCCACAATGAGAATGCAATTTTGAAATGCAGCTAGAGCTAAATATAAGTGACCAATATGTGAAATCACAATAAATTATACTTATAATTTAAGTTGACAGATATATTCCGTAAGTTGCACTACATGAAGGGAGCGATGTAAGCGAGCGGCGTGGGGGCACTATAATAATGATTGTCAACTTCATCATCCATTACAGGACAAAATTTGGGGCAATTATAAATAGCAGCTAACATGTAGTTAGTGCTCCCATCATAATTAAACATTGAGTATCAAGACGGTTGTTCAGGTAAAATCAGAAACAGGTGAACTCGTATTTATTGGTAGCATATGGGTTGTCACAAATTAATTAATGAAAGGGGCTGCATCACCTGACAATTGTTTTTACTGTGAATGAAGATTATAAAAACCAACTGAAAATGGTCTATACACTGTATTGGCAAAACTGCAAGCAAATGTGTGGCGTCTCCAGTTTATGACATCACCTGTGGCATGGTATGCAAATGAACTGCTTTTTAATAGGAAACATGATGTCATAAGCAGGAGACTCCACAGACACATTTAAAACACATTTTTCTCCTAATTTTAGGCATTTGCTTGCAATTCTGCTAACGCAATCTATAGGTCATTTTCAATCTTTTTTTTTTTAAAGCTCTACATGCATTGTTAACATATATTCAGGTGATACCTCCTAAGCTCAAGGTATCAGGGGCAAGGTGTCAGACCTCAGGGTAATACCCAATATGGCTGTTAAGGAAGGGATTTCACAAGATAAACATAATTAAAAACAGGACAATTTCCATCTGTCACTGACACAATGTGTAACGTTTGGATTAATCATCTATAAAAAAAAAAGATTAAAAAAGCACCTGGGTGAATCAGTGCGTTGGAAGAAACAGTGACACATAACCTGTGAACGCAGAATGGAGTAATAATTGTTCAAATAACTACATTAAAACACCAGTGACATTTTATACTTTACGGCTGTGTAAATAATTAGTGCTAAATCATTATTATGATTTTGCATGAATTGAACTGCATTTTAATTCAAAAATGTTTGTTTTATTGGGGGAGGTGGGTTGGATCCGGCTGAGAGCAAGAGAGATCGCCTCTAACAAAAGCTCTGACGGCCATAATATCCTGATTTTCTGGGACCACAGCATCCAAAACACCAAAACTTAGTGACTTTTCATTGAACAACACGATGGGACAGGGAAAAATAGAAAATGCAGAGGCTGAAAGGTCCCAGCTAGAGAAGCCTTCTAAACCAGACCTGTGAAGCTCATGACCCCATATTGCTATTTTTGTAGTAGGAATAAACGCACCTAAGAAATGCTGAGCAAGTTATTTTCTATGTATTGGGGGTGTTGTGGAGCCTTAGCTCGTGCACTGGCTCTTTAAGTGTTGTTTTTCATCATTCTATTTGGGGGTGTATGCACGCCAACAGCAACACCCATGCGGCCAGACTCTACATCGAGGACAACCTGGGAGAATCGGAAGTTGATCTGAGAGTCTCTCAAGTTAAATATACGGAATAAGCTCTAACTACGGCTACAACAGTGAGTAACCGTGATGGTGACCCCTCCACTGCAGGCAATAGCACACTGAACAGTTCCAGTGCAGCGTAAATGCATTAACTGTAGAAAAGTGAGAAGCAGAGCATCAACGGATGAAGCAGGAAAAACTCTTGAACGCTGAACTCTGGAATCATGAAATTTGCACAGCTTACTCATGCTGGAATTTCTAGGTCAAAGCGACTATTTTCAGCTCTCTACATCAGGGCTCGACAAACACCAGACAAAAGAAAGAGCACTGGAGGACCTCCTCGGTCAGACAAACCAAATAATACCTCCGATTTCAGCCTGATGATGACAGAGTGGAGCCTCCCTCGACGCCAGGCTATCCAGCCCGTACAATAGGATTTTAAAAAAAAAAAGAAGCAAAACGGTTTGCGGAAGGAGCTCACGATCAAAGGCAGGTTTATGAGATAAGCCAGCGTTTAATACTTCAGTAAAACAGGCTGGTACAAAAAGGCAATAAACCACACACAGTGAAAAGGACGCCTTACGCGTTTCGTGCTTCAAAAGCACTTAATCATAGGCTCGACAAACACCAGGCACCAGGTCGGCATGGCGACTAGAATCTGGCTCCTGGCACTACCTTGTTCCACACTCTGCTGCCCGTTATCTACCAATCGGACAACAAGCGGTGTGTGGGAGAAGCAGCTGAGAGCAGCCAGCAGATAACGCCTCCCCCCGGGTTCCGGTTCCTGCTGTTCACCGGGCAGTAGTAGGACATGTGCGTGAGTCATGGGAGCTCCTTACAGCTACTGCTGCCTCAGCTTTAGGAGGAGGAGCCTCAGTGACCCCACCAAATGCAGGATCTAAATGGAGGGAAAACCTAATGCTTGCCTGTTCCCTGCCTCCAACATTGATTTCCAGCATTAAGTAAATAGTGTATCAGCATGTGTGAATGTGTGTTAGCATGTATGTTTTGGGTTCAGCACCTGTTTTTAGGAATGTGTCAGAATCTGTGTGCCAGCATGTGTTAGTGTATGTATGTGTGGCAACATGTGTAAGTGTATCAGCAGATTAGTGTGTTTGTGCATATATGTGTATGTGTGTAAACATGTGTGAGCATGTGTGTATGACATATTTACATGTTTATTGACCTTGACCCAACATTTTCTTTTCTGACACAAAGTTTGGCACTGGCTCCTAAAATTTGCAGCTGGCTCCTAGATTTAAATCAAATTTGTCAAGCCCTGCTCTGCATTGTTCCTTTTCTGAAAAAGAAATACTTGAACAAGCACTGAATGTCTGATTGCCAATGAGCTTTAAACTCAGGAGTTAGCCAAAAGCAAAGCAGGGTAGTAAAGCTTGTAGGACATATAAAAACTTCAAAACTAAGCTAAACTAAATTAAAAACAAAAAAAATACATAATAACAAAATAAAACCCTCAAAACTGACTGAACCCTGAAACATGTATATATACCAGGCAAGCATTACCCATGCAACATTTTGCAGTATGTTTCTTAAAACTAAACCTATTTTATATGCAAAAAATCCCACATAAAAGTAACAAAATATCATAGCATAAATAAATACATGAAAATATCCATGCATAAATGACTGAATGAACAAGTGAAGTAACAAGTGCACACCCATACAAGATCAGCACACAAATCCAGGGTTGAGAGTAGCATAAAATATAAATAAAATTATATGATGATTAAACAGAATGTGACACATACAATTTGGCATTTAAACACAAAGGTCTGTATTGTCAATTTTTACATAATGAAAAAACTGTGCCAATGGGGGTCTCCAGGGTCTTGTCACACGTTATTGATGACATTTGCTCTCTAACACGACAGTTTAGTTTTCTAGATTTCTTGCCGATATTATGTGTGGCCCAATTTGCAAGTTACGAGATTGTGTAACAATTGATATATTGTTTATTACGATCTTCCAGTGGAATGAAAAGTTTCCCAAAGTGGGCAATCATCTGGCGACAACGTTACAGTCATCACCAACAATATTCTGTAAACATGTGCCATTCAAGAGTATGGGTAAACGATTTTTGATGATAGCTCTTATCCGTGAGAATTGTCTGCGGTAATAAAATAAGGAGAGGAGTCCATCAAAACTCCTTAAAGAAAACTAGAAGGGCCACTGTCCATAACCCTATTTTTTTCAACAAAACTTATCGATCCTAACCTCTGAAGTGACTTTGGCAACAAGAGGCGGCATCCAACGCCTGCTCCGTGAGATGTGGGATGCAATTATAGAGGAGGTTGTATCCGTTCAGGAGGAGGTCTCAACTCTGCGGAGGTGGACACACTTGAGCCTGCTCAAACAGGAAATGGACAAACACAGGCAGAACTTATGTCTCAAGTTGGCCATGTGGCGCAGCAAATACACTATCTAAATAAGCAAATGGCCAGTCAGGGGTATTTAGGAGAGGGTTGGGCCCGCCACCGTCCGAAGCTACCTGACAGTGTAGATCACAAAGCTATGCCCAAAATGGGATGCTCCAAAAGGCACAAAGACCCTCACCTATACCGCCAAATAATAAATGATAAAGCAGTCCTATTACAAGCCTCCCGCTTGCACTTATCAATACTATGTAGTAGCAAATGCATAATGACCTCCCTCTAGCTATATTACTGTGGCGAAGAACCATAATCCACCTGAAAAGGAAGTTCAGGGAGCTTGAGGTAAAACATCACTTGGGCGCAAAAAATAATATCTGTCTGTGCAGAATAAGAGCAAAAATATGACTGACTACCCAAAGGAGATCCCAAGATTCCGAACAGTCATCGGACTGCCACAAATCACAACTCTTTCATCCTCACTGCCCACTAATACTGCAGAGGGAGCCGGGAGCTGCAGATCACACCAAGAGGAACATTGTGTACACTGCCTGAAAGTGCTGAGATAGGAACTGGAGTAATAAAGCCATTGCAGAAGCCACACTGTATGTACTGACAATATTTCTGAACATAATCCCTTTTCCTGGACTTTATTTGGCAATTAACAGCCCCCGCACATTATTTTTGACTTAAAGGTGACACTTAAAGGTGGAACTGCTCCTTTAAATAGTCAGAGAGAGGGATTGCGTAACAAAAATGTGGCCAAAAAGTTATTGATTTTTGATACTGGCTATTTGTTAGATCAGTGTTAAGGAAAAAAAGGCGCTACTACTAAAAGTGAATATACGTATAGCTACTTACACAAGATGCAGAAATACCCACGTATATGTATATATATATATATATATATATATATATATATATATATATATATATATATATATATATATATATATATATATATACACACACACATACACACACACATACACATATACACACACATACACACACACATACAGACACACACATACACATACATATACACACACATTATATATATATATATATATATATATATATATACACATGTATATGTATATAATGTATGTGTATATATATATATATATATATCTATCCAGATAGCCATGTGCATAAATTATATTCAATATTATAATTATGTTAAGTGACACAGTTAAAACGTATATGAAAATAGTTACAAATGTAGATTAACAAATTATGCTTATGACATAAATGAATAATAAGCTGTGGGTTTGCTTTAAGTTTCTGATGTTTGAATATGATGCAAAAAATACAGAAAATACATCAGTCTCTTCCTGTACATAAATGGGATGAAACATACTGAAGGTAATAAGTATTGATGAGCAACGCACTGCATTCAAAGCATCGGTGGGCTTCCATTAGACCACCCAAGGATTCACGGCTGATCCAGCAAGGACTGAGTCTACAGACAGCAAAATGTGGAAGAGGTGAAACGTAGAAAAGACCCTGTAGTGTACATTGTAACAAAATAGGGATTTAATATTTGTAATCGATTTACATTTAATTTCGTCAGCTATTATCTGGTGAAGTGAAATGCCCACAATTCGGCTATTTTAGAGAAATTCAAGCCAATTACGGGGAGGGGTGTTGGGCCCTTTAAGAGAATGGGGAATCTTATGGAAAGGCCAAGTTCCCTGAACCAATTAGAGCCGAAAATCAGCCAAAAGTTAGGAAAAACTGCCAAAATAAGTCCAAAAAAGGCCATATTAAGCAGCCAAATTACAGTTTTCTCCACAATTTGCAGATTAGTCCCCATCTGGCCCAATTTTGGCCAAATCAAGGCTTACTGAGTAGGTTTAATTACATTTAAACTTAAAGGATTAATAACATTTGGTCCAAATTTTTGTTGAGGGGGGGCTGGCTACGCGTTAGAATGCCCCCCAAAAAGATTAATATTTTAAAGAAGATCTAATGAGATACAACTGTTGGTGTTACAAATGGAATCATTTTTCTTAACATGGGTGTGAGGTGGGATTGCGTTTTCTAAGGTCTTGTTCTATAACTCATTTTCATTCAGTTAAAGTTCGATGCATGTTCTGTCTCTTTTAAGCTTGCTTTAGAGACACTGCGCCATAAGTCTGTCATTTATTGCTGGTTAATGTTTCGCGCATGATTTGTAGTGTAGGAGTTGGTCTTGGAATTTCAATATTTTATACTTTACCTATAATTACCATATATTTTTATACCAATAGTTAAACAACAGGGGACTCTATTTACTCACCTGTGTCTGTATGAGCATACACTGAACATACATTGAATAGACATTACATTTGTTTGTAGCTGTCATTTTCCCAAACAATACAAAGGCTAAAACAAGTAATCCAGGTTTTGTGCACTTAAACAATCGCTCCAGTATGGAAAAAATCGGGGCAAATCAAAGCTAATGCTGTAAAAATAAATATGCCTTTATTTGTTCCAGTTTTAGCCATATTTACCTTGAATATTAACCTTTTGCAGACTTTCTGCTGAGAACTGATCCTCTCACCATGACATCTCCAGCTCTGTGCAATACAAATGTGCATCCTCAGCACCAACTCCTGGGAACCAATGACAGGACTTCCACATAGGTGCCCTGTGTGCAGGATGGATGTGACATTAACAGTGATGCCACCTAACGATCTGTCACCCCAATCACTTAAATCCCTGTTGTCAAAAAGAAAAAAAAAGAAAAAAACAGAAGAATGGGGTATTTACAATGAGTTGTAAATTACAATAATAGCTTTTTAGTGCCCTAAGCACAAATAAATGAGGGGCCCCCATTTCAGCTATTTACCCCGTGTCCATATCCACCTCCCCTCAGTTAGGCATAGTGTGTGGATGAGGGAGGGACTAAGCAAGATGGAACCCTAAGCATCATTTGGCACCATTACCACTAAATAAAAGGTATAGGCTTTACTGGACTGCACCACCGCCAATAGCACCTTGGTCCTTGAGGCAGTCCACCCTCCCACCCCATGCAAGGTGTGCCACTAGTAAAGCTTAAAATCTAACATTAGTTCCACATCTAACAACATTTCAAATGGTCAAAGAGGGACACTTTTGTATTTGGGGGAGTGGCTTATGATATGACTTTACCACCAATTGAGAGCTATTAATGTGATGTGGTAAGCCATCTGGAAAAATAATATTGCATTAATAATTAAATGCAATAATATTGCATTTATTGTTACAAAACATTAAATAAAACTACATGAACTGTTTGTATTTACTTTTTATTTACTAATTCTTGGAAATAAATAAGAAATTTTACATATTAAACAAATCATTCATGGCAATACATTCCCAGCAAACAACGGGTTCAAATAATAAATCCCACCGTAATATTATATATAACATGAACTACTTTTTAAATACACTGTGTTGAGTTCTTTGGACACTCAAGCACATGTACAGTTTTCGAGCGCTTACAAAATATGTACACAGAGGGCTTTTGAGCCAAAAATAAAGACAGTCCCTCCAAACTTAGAACGCTTGAGAAATAAGGGAAGGGGAGAAGAGAGGGAAGAAGGGTTAGGAAGAGATAGAGAGGAACTGGAAGGGGTAAGGGAGGTAGGAGACAGCCGTACAGAGTGGGTGAGCTGCCCTGGTTCTGGTTCTCTTTTTTTTTTTTTTTTTTTCCCCTCTCGCTGCTGTTTCATGCTTTTTCTCCTATTAATACTCTACCCAAAGTGTTTTTTTTTTTTTTTTTTATGTGAATTGTATTGCATTGTATATATTGTATGTATGAATGTATTGTCTCTGTTTTATTTATGATATGAAAAATTAAAAGAACTTATAATAAAAAATAAAAAAAAAACACTTGAGAGGCATGTAGTTCCTAGAAACTATAGGTCTATAATTAAAGTGACTCTGACACTTAGTGACACAGGAGGGAGCCACACATCTACACACCCATGTATTTTTTTTCTTTCTTCTCTCTTGAAAAATAGTCAGCCTTTGCTGCAACAGATAGTACACCTGCCACACCAGAGGAGCTTGCATTAGTCACTTGCCTCCGATACATAGAAGGTGTAGAAACAATTCAGCTATCCTGACAGGTAAGACACTCCTATTTCACTGTAGTTGAGGCATTTGTATTATAACTCCGCTCGTAGGATTGTTGTCACTTTATTTATTATTATCAAATGTAGGATGGATGTCTTTATGCACTGATTCTTTGACTTCCCAAGGGCTTGCTCAATCCCATGGTTTCAATTATTTACCATGTAAAAACTCATCTGAAGTGTCCCAGATGAATGGGAAGACTGTTTGTCCCAATGGACCAGCGTAGAAGCTTTCTAATGTTTTTTGTTAACTACTCCCCTCTTATTGGCACACCTGATCATTGGTGCATTTACTATAATAATTGTCTACATTTACAAAATGTTGTTTAATATATGTTTTGCTTTGGTGAGGCAATCATTAGCTTAGTGATTTTTTTTTTCTTTCTCTTTTCTATTATAATTTTTGTTCCATTTTATCTTCTATCTTTTATTTCTTTTTATTGTCATATCCTTTTATTTTGATTCCCTTGTTTAGTTGTATGTTCCTTTCTACCATAGTCTTACGATATTATTGCTATCATTGATGCGTTTTATATATATATATATATATAGATATAGAGTATTATTTTAGTGTTTTTTGCTATAAAGGAGGGTTTATTTTCACAATGTTTCTGCCTTGATACACTATGATAATTATGTGGTACAATGGATGCATGTTTTTCATAGGTGTGGTGTCTCAAGTCAGGATGATGGTCCTTGGATGGGCACCAGTTGTGATCAGATGTGTTTTAAATTAATGATACATAAGCGGGTTTTAAAAAAAAAAAGGTTTTCATAAAACTTACTTAATGGGAGTCCAGTTATTTGGCGATACTGGTGTTAAATGCATTGAGTAGAATCTAAGAATAACAATTCGCAAATTAAGACTAAAAAGTCACATTTTGATAATAAAAAGTCACACTTTATCCCTTTGTTTTCTTATGTAGAAATTCTATTCTGATTGTTATATATGCAACCTAAAGAAATCAGTATTAGACACAAAACAGTGCCATTATTTCTACATGACCCCCAATATGTCACTTTCTGAAATCATTTGTAATTTAAATTAAGCATAGGTTTGTGTGTAAATTGTTCTGTTTAATATAATAATATAGTATATAATAGACAGCGTGACTAAATATACATTACAAGCGTTCAGTCCAATTCTTTCCAAAAGAGCAGGTGTGACTAGGATGCAAATAAAGTCTCCACCAGCCGGTATTTTGAAAGAAAAAAAAAAAAAAAGGTGTCAACCCCAGATGCAAAGTGCAGCAAGGTGTCAAGTAGACAAACTATAGATTTTCTTAAAATCATTGTAGATGGAATGTCCAGTTAAATGCAGCGCTTCTCACATTTCCCTATGCAGTTGGGAAACACCATGAAAATGACCTAAATAGTTAATAATTTGCCACTCGCATTACACTTGACTTGTACCCGATAACGAAACTCTTGAGGTTGTGAAATACCACAATATAGTGCTCTTCTTTGACACACATTATTACTTTTTTTTTAATTTTATTTTTTTAAATGTTTACATTTAAAGTAGTTTAACACGAATGTGTATGTAGGATATTCTAGGACTGAGCTTTTGTTAAGCCTTTTTTGTTTTGTTAAGTTGTATGTCTGTGTTTTCCGGGAAGCCTGCTGTTGTCCTCTGCTGTGCTCTCTTGGGCTTTGGCAATGTTGTTAAATTCACATTGTTGTGTTTCAGTTTAATTATCTTGTATTGGGATTATCACTCTCAAAAATAGATGAAAAGCCAACAGTGCAGTATCTTAAAAAGGGTGACCGTGCACACACAATAAGTACACTTACAATTTGAAATGACACAACAGAATATAATATGCACGACTGCAATATACAAATACGGTGGAGCCAGGAGGTAGCAAGGACTTCTAAAACGTAGTTTAATGTCCCACAACTCTGAGAGAGATGAATCCAACGTTTCTCGATGTCGAGGGACACTCGATGGCATTTAGATGTTGGAGACCGCACTAGAGATTGTAAGACATTGCTCCCTAGCTCCTAGAATTTGTCATGGTTTAAAAAGTCCCCTTAAAGGGGCTAAAAATATAAATAAAACAATCACATGAATACCAAACTTTTACAGGTAATGGAGTTTTTCCAGTCATTGGCTGCAGCCTTACACCAGTGTCACTATTTCTGGTGACTCCTCACTAGGGACTTGCACTCTACCTGGGGGTACACGGTTATCTCCATGGAGATGGTGCCTGTATGTAGGTGATGAAAAAACCCATCTCTACTAAAGGATGCCTGTTATCCTAGGCCTCAGCCTCTCAAGGTTGGACCGCTCTTATCAGTCAGAGCTGGAATTCATGTGGGACAGTCTAGATTTGGCACTGCAATCCATGGTCCCAAATTTACATTCACCAGTGTCTTGACTGACAGCGCTACCACCGCACATGCCCAGTGGTGGTGACACCGCCTTCCAAAGCCAGGACACCCCCCCCCCCCCCCCCCCCCAGGGTCCCACATTGCCCATGGAAGAGGTTGGTAGGTATGTGTTGTTGGAATAAATCAATAATGTTACAGACAGCTAAGTAGCAGTACCCTAATGACTGCCAAATCACAACATAATGAAATTAAAAAAATTAATATAAGTGACACACTGAAATACAAAAATATAACAACACAAGGAAATCCCAGGACATATCATCATAAGGATGCTTCCAGACGAAGGTTTCAAGCCAAAACGTTGACATGCAGTCCTGCGATTATACACTTGTCTCTCTATCTCTTGTAAATTCTTTTGTTATAGATTTGAGTTACATTTCTTTGTACTGTTTATATGTACTATGCAGTTTAGTATTTGCTATTTTGCTCTTAGTTATTAGCCTATTTGGTTTTGAATATTTAGTGTGAGATTTAGGCATCTTCTTACATTTCATTGTGTTATTTTATTTGTTACTTACACAAATATATATTTTGATCTTGTAATTTAGTGTGCAGCTTATATTTTTCAGGTATGTGTTATTGCACCTAACTCGGTATCTATTATTCGCCTGTTGCTTAAAGTAAACCTACAAACTTTAAAGAACAATACTGTACCATTCTAACTGTGTAATGAGCTGTACAACCACTTACTAATGACTGCCAGCAAAAACGTCTTTACAATGATAACTCAATTCAGACCAACTCACCTTAAAGGATCTGTATCATCAAAACATTGTTTTACTGTGAAGGTTTATGAAAACTAGTTCATTTGCATATCGAGCCACGTGTGATGTCATAAACTGGAGACGCCACAGACACATTTAAAAACACATTTTTCTCCTAATTTAGGCATTTTCTTGCAGTTTTGCTAACGCAATGTATATCTACCTAGAAACAGAGGCGTTGCTAGGTTTCCAAAATATCTGGGGCTATAGCCCATAAGACTTTTTAAAAAAAAAATTTCATGGAACCATACGGCACTTACTGAGTGAGTGTGCGTGCATGTCAGTGTGAGCGTGTGTATGTCAGTGTGAGTGAGTGTGTGCATGTCAGTGTGGGTGTGTGTGTGTATGTCAGTGCGAGTGTGTGTGCATGTCAGTGTGAGTGAGTGTGTGCATGTCAGTGTGAGTGAGTGTGTGCATGTCAGTGTGAGCGTGTGCATGTCAGTGTGAGCGTGTGCATGTCAGTGTGAGCGAGAGTGTGTGTATGTCAGTGTGAGTGTGTGCATGTCAGTGGGAGCAAGTCAGTGTGAGCGAGTGTGTTCATGTCAGTGGGAGCGAGAGTGTGTGAGTGCCGATGAAAGATATATAAAGATCCGGCTGCAGCACAAATGTCCCCCTCCACTATTGAGGTAAAGCAGAAGGGAAGGGGGACAATTTAAAATATTTATGGTCTCTTAAAAATAAAAAAACTGCTGACTGGCATGTACCTGGCTGTGTGTGTGTCTAAGTATGTAACAGGCTGTGTGTGCTTGTGTGTATATATGTAACTTTCTGTGTATATGTTGTGTGTGTATATGTATGGAACTGGCTATGTAAGTGTTGTGTGTGTGTATGTATGTAACTGGCTGTGTAAGTGTTGTGTGTGTGTGTGTGTGTGTGTGTGTATGTATGTATGTAACTGGCTGTGTAAGTGTTGTGTGTGTGTGTGTGTGTGTGTGTATGTATGTAACTGGCTGTGTAAGTGTTGTGTGTGTGTGTGTGTGTGTGTGTATGTATGTAACTGGCTGTGTAAGTGTTGTGTGTGTGTATGTATGTAACTGGCTGTGTAAATGTTGTGTGTGTGTGTGTGTGTGTGTGTGTGTGTGTGTGTATGTATGTAACTTGCTGTGTAAGTGTTGTGTGTGTGTTTGTGTGTGCATGTATGTAACTGGCTGTGCATGTGTTGTGTGTGTGTGTGTGTGAATGTCTCTGTGTATGTATGTGATTCTGCATGTGAATGTCTCTGAGTATGTATGCTTTCGTGATGTGACATTGACCTGGCTCCTACTTTTTTTTGCTGGCTCCTAAAACTAAATTAAATCTTTCAAGCCCTGATACAAACATAAATCCTTCCTATGCTGATTAGCAGTCCTGTAATAAAAAATGTCACACATACACATAACACACATATGTGTGACATTATTTATTACAGGACTGCTAATCAGGATAGGAATGATTTATGATATATATCAGGGCTTGACAAATTTAATTTAGTTTTAGGAGCCAGCAAAAATTTTTAGGAGCCAGACAATGTCACCTCACAAAAGCATACATACACAGAGACATTCACATACACAAACCTCACATATAGAATCACATACATACACAGAAAGTTACATACACACACCTCACAGACATCCAGTCAGTCAAAATATATATATACACATGTAACATAAATCACAGTGACCATGTTGTGTAAAAGCCCTGCGCTGATTGGCTGAAACATCACTCAGCATCCTATCAGTGCAGGGCTTTCACACACAGTGATGATGCTGTGTAAAAGCCCTGCACTGATTGGCTGACACATCACTCAGCATCCTATCAGTGTAGGGCTTTCACACACTGTCTGTGTGATGTCAGGGGGCGGAGCTATCACAGAGCTGCAGAGACTCGGGGCTTTGCTGAGCACATTCGGGGCTTCAGCCCCCTTAGCCCACCCCTAGTGACGCCTCTGCCTAGAAACATAGCATGTGTTGGCTGATAAGAACCATTTGCCCAATTGTCTAAATACTTGTATTTGTCCCTGACCTTATCTTATATCTAGGATAGCCTTATACTACCCCATGCATGCTTAAACACCTTTTACTGTATCAACCTCTACCACTTCCACTGGAAGGCTATACCATGCATCCACTACCCTCTCAGTAAAGTAATACTTCCTGATATTACTTTTAAATCTTTGCCCCTCTAATTTAAGACTATGTCCTCTTGTTGTGGTAGTTTTTCTTCTTTTAAATATACTCTACTACATTACTGTGTAGATTCCCTTTATGTATTTAAATGTTTCTATCATATCCCCACCACTGTTAAATTACATGCAGAGTTAAAATAATGGTTAGGTGATACAGTCCCTTTTAATGGGTGGGCTGGAAAACAAAACCCATTTAATGGTTTAATGAAGTGTAAATGTTTTAAATAGATATACTTTAATGGAAATAAATAGACATAGACTGTCTGATTGAGCCCTGGTGGTTCTGTATAAATACAGTGATCCCCCCCCCCCCCCCCCACCCTCCTCCCCTTATGTCCAAATACTTTGCTTTCCTGACCTGTGTGGTTTTACATATGGATTGTTGAATAAGGGTTTAGTTTTGGGAACTGGTTGGATATTCAGGTTATAATTAGTTTTATGTGCCTCTGTCTGTGAATTACTCAACTTACAGGTTTTACTTCCATGTTATTATCTTTGGTTTTGAATGAGAACAAACCAGAATTTCAGCTTTTAACTAATCAGCGTTTCATTATGTCAACTGTTCGGAAAATCAAGTTCTGTTTTTAAGAAAAACAAAATACTATGTCTTGTATACATAGTAACAAAGTAATTTAGCTGAATAAATGCAAGCTGACTGGATATCAAACATTTTCTGCTTTTGTTTCAAGAGATTTCTCCTTGGATAGAGTCAGCCAATCAGAGCCTCCTAGTGTATATTGCCCCCCCCTGGGTTGGTATTTTATTATCAGTCTCCTCTCGGTTGAGGGCAGGGAGGAAAAAGGTGTGCGCATGTATTTTTTTATTTTGCCTGCACGTGATTTTGAGAGAGAGTTGACTTAATTTAAAAAATATATATATTTTTGTAATTATTTTTGGATGACCCCTTTTTCCCTGGCCACAATCTTAGGATATAGATCGTTGCTGATCGCTGCTGGTACCTGAACACAGGTACAATTTTATTTCACAGGGCACACTTTGTGTGCCAAGAGGATGGGCAGTGATTTTTCACTACCCAGCCTCATGGCACTAAAAGGGCATTTTTTTTCTTTTACATGTATGTGGACTATTTAAATTGCCCCCCCCCCCCCCTACCTGTTTACGCACACTCTGAGCTCGTTCAGCTCTGCACGTGCTCTACTCATGCATATTGATGATAGAGCGCATTGTATTACCTATGCTCTAAATCATCACTATGCACTGGGAGCGCGAGGCAGCTCAGACTGAGCTCTGAGTGTGCTTAAACACTGCCCGCGCCTCCCCACCGGGTGAACTACACTGCGCTGCTCTACAGCCTCTGGTGCAGCAGCTCCCGGAAGTGCAACGGCTATGCTCGAGGGGGATTGCCCCCCTGGATCTGTCCCCCTCCCCCTACATATTGGGCATTCATTTTATTTAATTGGGGCTACAGGTATACTCAGGTCTGCAGCCCCGGGGGGCCTTTAATACTGTTTAATTGGGGACATAGGCATACACTGGCCTCTGGCCCTAGGGATATATATATATAGATATATATATATATAATATAATATAATGACAAAGAGTACCAACGGGGGCCCCAATAAAAGAACCCAGCTGATTTTTAAAAGACCCGTGAGTGTGATCTTCTCTATTGGATTGTATTTTGACGGAACAGCATATGGGCACAAGTAAGGACAGTTAGGAGTGCTGATCTGTGTGTGTGTGTGTGTGTGTGTGTGTGTGTGTGTGTGTAATATATATATATATATATATATATATATATATATATATATATATATATATATATATATACTGCAGGTATGGTGACCGACAGTGGTCAGTGCAATTTCTTTATCTCTGGGCCTGAATGGGGGAGGGCAAAAAATTTTTTGGAGGGGGGATGGACATTACAGAACTGGGTATATATTAAACCCCCAGTCCCATAGCTTACTTTTAACGTGGAAAATGTAAATAACAGAGTTTTATGCTAAACGCCATCATCCCTTTAGTCCCTACCAGTACTTTAACCACAGCAGATGAATGGCACGTTATTCCTTCTACATAAAGTAATGAAATAAGAAAGGCGTTATAGTACTAACTATTTAACTTGACAAACTAGAACACTATTGTGTGTGATATCTATTATGACATCATTATAACAGCCATGAATATTCTACTTTTTACTGAGTATTCCATTTACTGAGTTTGAAAGAGACAAATCACTGAGAGACCTGTAAGTACATGTAATGAGTTTCAAGTGGACCTCAACCCAGTCTGTATGAGGGGGTGCCACTATCATTTTCAGTTTTTATTACAACTCCTGGAATTACTCTGTGGCTTGTCCCCCGTGGCTTGTCTGGTCTAGTACAGATGTATAAGCACTAGGAACTCTTGATAATCCGTATGCTCTTTGGTCATATGTATCGGTGGATCATCCTTAACAAATCAAAGCAATGGATCTTTCAAATGGACCTATTTAAATGCACAAAACAACAACAAAAATGATGTAGAAAATCAAGTCATTTATTGACATAATAGATAAGATCATTTCAGTTAAAGGGACTTTTGGTCTGTCCTTAATCCAATTTAATAGGGCCATGAAATGAAGGAATTTTTCCCCGTTGAAAGCAGATTTGAAATTGCTGAAATAAGCCTTTTTTTATTTTTTATTTTTTGTCTTTTTTTTTGGGATCAACAGCTGTAAAGGACAAGAAAAGGGTTGGACACAAATCTTTTTTTTTTCCCCCAACTAAACTGCTATGTAACGCCTTCCTTTGCATAATAAGATCAATAATCTCTATTGTCCCCATTGGCCATAGTGTTGGCTTGACATGTACACAAAGGCCTTTGGGAGATTTTGGTTTCTATGGTGTCTTTTTTTCAGCTGGCGTCACTGCAGTTGCTCTCAGATTGAAAGCTGCTTACATTTAATTGCTTCCAAAAGCCATATTTCCTACCACTTCTCTAGCTCTTAAGCATGAGAGCAGGGCTCTCTGCCTTATGTATCAGCCTGTCTCTGTACTTTAACTTAGTCGTTCCCCTCTATAATCGGTACCTAGCGCTAGGTAAGTTGTTGGCGCTATATAAATAAATGATAATGTAATGAGTACCAATTATGTGTGACTATATATGAAACATCATATGTGTGTAGTTATGAATATAATACAAAAAGGGAAATTCTTTAAAATACAATTCACCACTTTCTCTGGAATACAAGCAATGTACAACTTTATTAATAAGTTGCAAAACAAATGTGAATCTGGGAAGACAGCAAAAATGTCAGTATTCATAAAGGACAATCTTATTGTACATTGACTTTTTTTTTTTTTTTACAGGTAATGTAATTTTACCTCATCCATTATGTTTTTTTATTTAATGTGTGCTGTAATGATTTGAACACACCCATTAAATATCAGAAGGGCATTGTTTTCAATGGAAGGAGGTTTTTCAGACTAAGTATAACTTAGTATATTTTCTTCTCCCTCCCCTCCATTTCATCTGCTTTCACCACATATCGAATGGTTAATAGCCTTTTGTGAAGTGGTGTTTGGAGTTCAAAATGAGCTCCCATCATGAGCTCCAAAGTCAGACTATATTGAACAGACTGTATTGTGCAGGGAGTTTATTTGTGTGTGAGTGGCAAAGAGTAAAGGGTGTACTCAATAAAGAGAGAATGGCAGGGGAGTGAGATGGGGATTTCATACTTTAGGCCAAAGTTGCAGAGTTTGAATAATTCCTTGCAGATGAATGGTAGTATTACTTTGGCCTTAAGTTTGAAATTCCATTCTCAACTCCCTGCAATTCTCTCTTTATTGAGCACACCTTTAAGTCTGTGTGAGGGGCAGAGAGTGCAAGTCTGTGTGAGGGGCAGAGAGTGCAAGTCTGTGTGAGGGGCAGAGAGTGCAAGTCTGTGTGAGGGGCAGAGAGTGCAAGTCTGTGTGAGGGGCAGAGAGTGCAAGTCTGTGTGAGGGGCAGAGAGTGCAAGTCTGTGTGAGGGGCAGAGAGTGCAAGTCTGTGTGAGGGGCAGAGAGTGCAAGTCTGTGTGAGGGGCAGAGAGTGCAAGTCTGTGTGAGGGGCAGAGTGGGAAAGTCTGTGTGAGGGGCAGAGTGGGAAAGTCTGTGTGAGGGGCAGAGTGGGAAAGTCTGTGTGAGGGGCAGAGTGGGAAAGTCTGTGTGAGGGGCAGAGTGGGAAAGTCTGTGTGAGGGGCAGAGTGGGAAAGTCTGTGTGTGGGGCAGAGTGGGAAAGTCTGTGTGTGGGGCAGAGTGAGAAAGTCTGTGTGAGGGGCAGAGTGAGAAAGTCTGTGTGAGGGGCAGAGTGGGAAAGTCTGTGTGAGGGGCAGAGTGGGAAAGTCTGTGTGAGGGGCAGAGTGGGAAAGTCTGTGTGAGGGGCAGAGTGGGAAAGTCTGTGTGAGGGGCAGAGAGTGAAAGTCTGTGTGAGGGGCAGAGAGCGTGTAATGTGTTAGTGGAATAAATGGATCTATCACAGTGCTTGCATATTGACAGCTCTATTGATATTGTAGCTATGTTAAATGTGTGTGTGCGTGTGACTGTGAGTGTGTATGTTTGACTATCATGTGTGACACTGTGTGTGTGTATATGCGGTTACATGTGACTGTGTGTGTGTACGTGGGGCTGCCTGTGCATGTGACATTGCATGTGTGTACGTGTAGCTGCCTGTGTATGGAACACAGACAGTGCCGGACTGGCAATAAAAACCAGCCCTGGAAATATTTTTAAACAAGCCCCATAGCATAACATTATTTTTTGTTCACAAAAAGGAAAACTACACATTTTTAAAAGCACATCTGAAGAGTGTATTATTTATAGATATGACATATATACCCCTGCATATTGCAATTTGTACCTCCAGTATGTACACAACAAGGTAATATGTCACACCTGATACATGACATATTACTTATGGACACGGCAATACAGAGGCCCCAGTATGTACCCAAGGTTATATGAATTGTCCTTTGTAGGGATATATACAAGGGCAGTATGTGAGACATAACCTTCTGTACATACTTAGGACATATATTGCCCTGTGCAGGGGTATATATCAGGGCAGTGTGTGGGATATAACATTACCCCAGCACCTAGATTGCACTCACGGGGTTTGCCACAGCACCCAGGACATACCCCAGCATGCAGATTGCACTCACAGGACTTGCCCCAGCACCCAGGACAGCACTCACAGGACTTTCCCCAGCACCCAGAACTTACCCCAGAATGCAGAATGCACTCACAGGACTTTCCCCAGCACCCAGGACAGCACTCACAGAACTTTCCCCAGAACCCAGGACTTACCCCAGCGTGCAGATTGCACTTACATGACTTAACCCCAGCATGCAAATTGCACTGACAAGACTTTCCCCCTAGCATGCAGATTTCACTCACAGCACTTATCCCAGCACACAGATTTAATTGACAGGACTTGACCCAGCACCCCGGACTTACCCCCAGAACAGAGACTGTACTCACAGGACTTGCCTCAGCACCCGGCCCACTCCAGATATTGCACCACAGGACTTGCCCCGCAGGGGCGGATCCAGAGTATGTTGGCATTGCCCATGTCTGTCTATCTTTTTCTCTCCCCCCATGTCTGTCTCTATCTCCACTCCCTCCTCATGTGTGTAGTCTTCCCCCTATCCTTTCTATTTCTGTAGTCTCTATCATCTCTCAATTCTTTAGTCTCACTCCCCCTGTAGTCTATCTAAAATTTCTATCCCCCTGTAGTCTGTTTGCCCCTGTAGTCTGTTTGCCCCTGTAGTCTGTTTGCCCCTGTAGTCTGTTTGCCCCTGTAGTCTGTTTGCCCCTGTAGTCTGTTTGCCCCTGTAGTCTGTTTGCCCCTGTAGTCTGTTTGCCCCTGTAGTCTGTTTGCCCCTGTAGTCTGTTTGCCCCATAGTCTCTTTGCCCCATAGTCTCTTTGCCCCATAGTCTGTTTCCCCCAGTAGTCTGTTTCCCCCAGTAGTCTGTTTCCCCCAGTAGTCTGTTTCCCCCAGTAGTCTGTTTCCCCCAGTAGTCTGTTTCCCCCATGCAATCCCCCTCTTTCCCGATGCTTTTTATCCTCACGGGTCTGATCTCCCCCTTCCCCTCCTCAACATCCATGCTGACTTTCACTTCAACTAATTCGGCCACCGCCGGAAGTCAGCAGTCAGACGAATTTGTTAAAGCGGCGACGGCCGTCGAATTCAGGTAATTCAGCTGCGTTCACCACTTTAACTAATTAGACGGCCGTCGCCGCTTTAACGATTACGTCTGACTGCTGACTTCCGGCGGCGGCCGAATTAGTTGAAGTGAAAGTCAGCACGGATGGAGAGTGGCCGCATCTCAAAGCGGCCCCAGGGCAGACGGCCCACCAGGATTTTTCCCGGTATCCCGGTGGGCCAGTCCGGCCCTGAACACAGAATGTGTGACTGTGAATGTACGTGCTTGGGGGTGGGATAAGAAAGGATTGGCAAAAATAGGCCAGCAAACAGGGGAGGGCTGGCATGAAGTGTAAGGGGGCAATTGCCCTTTGTGCTGTTCCCTAACCTGACTCAATAGGCTGGAGTTGCACCACTTTTCACTTCTAAATGCCCCAGTGTGCCAAACTTTCTATCCATTTGTTTTGTGTGACTATCAATCTCTGTACTTTATCTGTCTATCAGAAACTATCTCTGATGATAACGGGTGGGCTGATAGTCTTGTCATTTACACAAAGCTAGATATGGAAGTATGGCCATTGTCTATATAATGACTATAGCACCGGTAAATGATATGCACTGAGAGGGACTATAAACCTGTAATTGTGGTTTAAGTTTAATTTAGATTTCGAGATAAAGGTTAATGAATGAAATTTTACATGTGTTTACAGAGGGAAAAATATACTATTGTTCATTTAAAGGAAGCCAGTGACCTACGTGTGTCTTTACTGAATGAAGGGAATGGAAAATAAAAAAATGCTAAAAAAATAACCTCTTTCCTCCACTTAGTTCTGCAAAATCCCAGTAGTTAAGCCTGCATCCTCCAGTGTCATGTATTTTTAAATTAACAGCATCTTATACAAATTCCAAGATATGTCTATTACCCAATAGCAATGGTGTCCATATATAAAAATATATTCTTGGTCTGGTGTTCTGGTTAGCATGGGATAGGTTCCTTCATATGGTTCCTCTCTGAGTGAGTGGTTGCCAGGAGCTGATGTTGTGATCCTATGAAGCAGGGGAAAAAGATCTGTTTTGATGGCAGCACAAATCTCCTCCACTGTTACAGATGTTGTCATAAGTGGTGCAGTGTTCCTAAGTCCACGAAGATTTGAGATTCCCCATTTCTCACCCCAAATTTGTGGGAGAATGGCAATGGATTGTGATTAACTTTTTTCAGTAATCACAATCCACACAGCAATGGCTGAGAGAGCATGTCTCAGCTATTGCAGGCTAAGACAGCTACATTTCTGGGTGTTTCAGACTTGCTTCAATCAGAGGCAGTGATTGACAGGTAAGTGACTATTGTCACTGGCCTGCCAGTCCCGGCGGCCATTTTGTTTTTGCTTTCCTGGTTAGCCTTCACTCGTGAGGCTTCCAGGAAAGCCGAAAATAACGTAATCCCTGGGGGGGGAAAAAAATCAGCCTGTACATGTACGGCATTGTCTTGAATGTTTACTTCAGCCATCTAAATAATGACATTGGTGAACACACCACCGGCAGGGAGGGAAATGTTTATCTCCACTCCCGCTATTTTCTGTATGCCGCGTGATTGACTAGCACACACACTAATGATGGAGAGACACAGTGAGTGATGCTTCATATTTTTGGAAGCCCCCTAGTCTTTGCAATCGTTTCTGAGTTTTAAATAGGAAGAGTTGATCTGCTGCATTAAATAAAAATAATTCCGGTTTAGCCCTTCTTTAATGCAGCCCGATATCATTCATATGATTTTTTTTTTTCCGAAGGGAATTGTTCGTTCAAACAAAAGTTTAAGTAAGCAATAGAGACAGGTGCATTCTTCATATTGCCATACACAAGGGATCTAATTAAAATGATCATCGTCTAGCACATAGAGGAACAAAGAAAAATAATTTATTCCTAGAGAGTAATTTTTAATTTCTACAATTTTGCATTTATCTCCTACTAATGCTCTGCTTGCCAGATGTGGCCCTCAGGGGATTTTGGCTGAATGGCACTGATTTGGGCTAAAAAAAACCATCGTATGATCTCATGCACTACACAAAATCTCATGATCGCCAACCTTCTATCTTGTTATCCTGAGACATGAAGGTGGGGCAGAGTTACGCATTATGATGTCATACAGCTTCGCGTGATCACCGCATCACTGAGTTTCAGGCTACCTGGAACAGATACCTGGTGTCTGGAACTCATTTACTCTGCCAGACATACGTAATTTAAAGGCAATACTCCCCATGCACAGGTCTAAGCACCGTGCATTGGCAGCAGTAATGCTGGAACAGGCCAGAATTTGCCAGGACAGGACCCCCAAAAAAACAAGCCTGTTAAATCCAAAACTGGCCCCCTTCTGTCAGTCCCCATTCTGCATTCTTAAAAAGATGATGTCATATTTCAACTTTATTACAATGTAACAATTGACGTGTGAGTCAAAATCCATAATGATGTGTCCACTATATATATAAATATATAAACTGACTATGTAACAATTAAATGATCTTTTGTTACAATAATTTGCACACAGTGGTTAATTCATTAAAATTGGTGAAAAAAAAATGTCTTTTTATTTATTTTTTTAGGGTGCAGGGTCACATACCAGGCAGATACATTATCAATTGCAGGAAAGAGAACCGTAAAACCAAAATAGTTTGCCTATAGTGCTTTACCTGGTTTGATATACTTTTATTTTATTTCAATGCATAGTGATTAATATTAGTGGGATGAATCTCACTCATTTGACTACAGAATCATGCGGAGATGGCTTCCTAAATATATGTGTATATCCGCTCCTGAGAAGAATGTGCGATTTTATCTAGACTTGACCACAAAAGCGGCCATCATAAAACACTGTTGATGTATAAGGCATGGGGTCATTTTAGTCTAAACACGTCTGCTCTGTTACTTGGTATGGTGCATGCAGATGTTTGTTGGCTTGGGAAGGTTTTAAAGAAGTTGTATGGCCAGAGCAGAAAAGCATGTGCGGGCCCCGTTATTTATTTCTATTGCAGTGGAGACTTAGAAGACAACCATGACTTGGTTTACACACTTACAATGACACCACTCAACAAGTGTTTCTCGTTGGGTGGCTCCAGAATGAGGCTACTGTCAGGTTAGCACGACCTATATATTAAGAATTGTTAAAAACATATCTTACATTTGTTAGATCTTTGTTAGGTCAGCTGTTTTCTTTCATAAGTCTGCTCTAAAATCTGAAAAAAAATGAACATTTCGTTTCATTACGGGATAGCCTGTAGCTAGCTCCCCCTGAACTGATATTTGGACTAAATGTTATTGATTTTGATAGATATTCAAGTTAGATCAACTGTCCCCTGTTAGCTCTATCACACAAGATGAGGCAGTATTTGCAATCTGATTTTGTGGGAGGGGGGAGGCTTTGATGGATATTTGTTGGATAAGATTAGATCAACTTATTTTTTTTCTTAGATTTATCATGCACAAGGTGGTATTCACAATCCGATTTGTTGTATAGGGGATGGGTGATGACAGGTTAGCCCCTACGTAATGTGTATTAAAGGGTTATAAATTGGCCGGCATTCAGATCAACTATGATAGTTCTGGAAGCTGAGATATTAAATATTGTTGTCGGCAGGAAAGTTGTTTCATTTGCTTTTAGTAATAAACAAATAGAGAAAGAAGAAATTCAAATATTGTATTTCATGTGTAAACTTGTCTTTCATGTATTTACTTTCTATTTTCCTATTTATAATGAAAGCATCAAAAAAAAATAAAAAAAATTAAAGAATACTGGTTTATAATTAGGGTGGTAGATATCTAATATATATATTCTTTCAGCTGAAGAGTTAACTTCTTACACGAGGGGTAGGCAACCTGAGGTCCTCCAGCTGCCGAAGAACCACATCTCCCATAATGCTCTTTCACCTAAGAGGCTTGTATGGGAAATGTAGTTTTGCAACATCTGGAGGGACATGGGTTGCCTACCCCTGACTTACTCAATAAATTAATTCATTAATACTTGAGATGCTAGTAAATGGGACTTGGTGAAGGACAATTTAAGAATGTTCTATGGGCCTTCACAGACCTTGCCAGGTCACTGGTGAACTCATACAGCTAGTTTGCATCTACCTGCTCAATAAAGTTATCCTGAAAGACAAATACATATTTGTCATAATGGACAAACGTGTTCTCGTCTGCTTTTTCTAAACCATCAGGCCATCATAGCTGTTCTGGAATAGTAGCAGAGTTGGAGAAATGTTTCTTAATCTGCTACTGATCCTTGATTTTTGGAATTTCGATGTTAGATCCTCAGTTTATGATGTAGGGAACAGACCTCCCACATATCAGTCCTCTGATGCATTGAGAAATAAACCAAACGGGAAAGACAACCTTTTTCAAATATTTATATGTTGGTACGCCTAGTTAATGTTTTAGTAATGTATCGCCTCCAAAATGATTTATTGATGTATTTATGTAGTTCTTCTTTTAATTGCAGTTGTTTGTAGAAATGCAGGAGTGATGCTGGCCTGTGGAGATGACTTCACTGCTTGTTCTAGTGAGAAAACCCTAGTATTCCTCGAGTCTGGGGACTCCCAACGGACTTTAAGCTACATGCTGCTAGTGGGAAGACATAGAAGGAAGCCGCTGGAGAGTTATTAAAGAGGTATGTATACATTGTTAACATACATTTTGTAGTTCTACTTTCTTTTTTTAAGCAATGTTTGTGCTACTATGCATTCTAGGAGGCATAATCCCTTGGGGGGGGGGGGGGGGGGGGGAGCATGGAGTATCTCCATGGGTGTGCGAGTAGTGCATTGGGAAGTGTTACACTTTATTGTCCCATTAACAGAAACCCAACCTGATGGGGCTAAATGGTAGGGAAAGGAAAGGACACATTGGCCTAAAACAGTTGAGAGAGGGTGTTTATTTAACTGATTAAAGTCACTGATGACGAAGAGCCAATAGGGCTATGAACATGGGACAAGGTTAGGGGGGAGAGTGTGATGAAAACTGGAAGGGAGATGGGATCCTTGAATGTTTGGGAACACCTGATTTAGGCAATGCCTGGCTAGGTACATAGTGAATTAAAGTAAGTGCGGGTGCATTTAGAAGAACCTGACTTGACTATACATAGTGCAGGGCGAAACCTAGTGAGTTACTCCTGGCACAGCAGCTTAACTGCTATAATGCATGAGGTCCATTTCTGCCTTCACATCCACTTGATACATTGGTCCAAATCCAGCACGCCAACTGTTTTTGGACTACAACGACCCTAATCCCGACCCTAATCTAAAACACTCTTGAGGGATTTGTAGTTAAGAATTTGTAGTTAAGAACCATCTGGGGGCAGGCCTTAGAGCAGTGATTCTCAAACCTGTCCTCAGGACCCCCCCAACGGTCCAGGATTAAGGGATTACCCAGTTGTGTTTAAATAAGAATATGTAGAACACCTGGTGTGGTTCCCTAATCATTAACCATTAGATCATGACATAATGCCAGTTACTCTTTTCAGGAAGAATATACTCTGCCAGTTATTGCTTAGTTAAATCCCACATGCAAGGCCAAATCAGGCAGGGCCAGATCATGCAGGGCCATCTCTGTTCTACTATCAGGAGGAGCTTACTAGGTTTGTGCATGCTCCAATTTATAGTCCAGGGACTGTGTCACCTGAACAAATAGCATAAAAAAATATTGAAAATGATCTATACATAGTATTTTTTTTTTTGGGGGGGGGGGGGAGAAAAAATGTATTTTAAATGTGTCTGTGGAGTCTCCTGCTTATGACATCACCTGAGGCACAGTATGCAAAATACACATTTCCCAATGAAAAGCAGTTCATTTGCATATCATTCCACAGGTGATGTCATAAGCAGGAGACATCCACAGACACATGTAAAACCCATTTTTCTCCTAGTTTAGGCATTTACTTGCAGTTTTGCTAACACAAGGTATAGATCATCTTCAATAATGATTTATGCTAAACATGAACAGTAAAAACAATGTTCAGGATTCGGTTGGTGAGATGAAACTCACTTTTTATAGATCGGCTCCCATTGAGCACCCTCGGGAATATCATCATCTTAAAATGTCTGCACAGACCTCATCAACACGATTGCCATCATTGCACTTTTGATTCAAAGCACATTGTTTCACCTATAGCCTGTCCACAGTGCTTTGTTGTGGTTCATTTTGGGGGGGGGGGGGGGGGGTTCAGCAAGGATGCTGGTAATACATCCTGTAGATGCACACTATATAATATACATATATTTCTGTGTATCCCTTACTATAGGGTCGCTATTTTCTTGGGGGGGGGGGGGGGGGGGAGTTGCACAGTCATTGTACGCATACTGGCAGACTGATTAATCCTATAGATGTCTAGAACGTTACCTGTCTGCACATTCACAGCTAGTTGATACTCTCACGTTAAAGCATCCCCTTCGGTGTTCAATTCTGGGAAGTGTGAGAAAATACTAGACATGTGCATTCGTTTTCAGACGAATGCATTTTCGTCCGAAAATAGCATTTTTGTCCATTGGTCCGAAAAACAATTAACGAAAATACTAAACTAACGAAAGACGAATGAACGAAAGCAGCAGTCAAGTTGGGACATACTGACGCGACATGACCCCCCCAAAAAAAAGACTGTACTGGCAACTCCAGGACTGTTGGCAACTGTAAGAGAAAGTCCTAATGCCAGCCAACTCCTGGGCCTAAGCAATAAAAGGGAAACTTCTAATCCAAATGTGTTTTTATTATAAATTCGGCAGTCAAGAGACAGCAGGCACCCGTGGTAATATGCCTGACGCGTTTCGGACTTACAGATATAGGATCTAACTATAATTAAACACTATTGGTAAGTGCGAAATGCGTTGGCTGGTCTGAGGACTATCTCTTATTGTTTGCAGTGGGAAAGCCAATGAGCCCTCTGTTTGCCTCGGCTGGGCATCGTGCTTTAACCTGACCAGTGACTGGGCTATCAACATGGCTGTTTATTTCACATATCTCTGTTAGCAACATTACCTAACGTCAGAATATATTCTAATACACAGGTCTTCGCAAGCTCTAAAACATTTTCATTCCTATATTTATGGCTTTTTAGGGCCAAAGACAAATGTATTGTCTTTGACAGTCAGATATGATGTATTATGAATACTGGTTTAATTATATAATTCCTGAGTTGCTATTTGTCTAACCAAATGCTACATGGAGACGGCACAAAGGCTGAAACTTATGTAATCAGCTTTAGAAAATAAGCTGCTTGTCACATGGGATTGACCTTTGCACTTCTTTTATAGTTTGTGCTGATAAGAGGTAAAGAACAGTAAGAAGAATATAACATTGTGGCTAGTAGTAATTCTGTGATAAAATAGTATGTCTCTGTTAGAGGGGAAAAAAATATATCTAAGCAAATACTAGTGAAAGTGTGTTATTAATAATACTTTTAACCCCTAGAGGACACGATTGTTTTTAGAATATTGTACTATTTTGGACTTGTTTACCCTTCTGCGGTGTTTGTTTTTAGCTGTAACTTTCCTCTGTCTCATTTACCGCCCCCACACACATAATATACTGTTTTAAACGCCTTAGAAAGGGCTTTCTGTGATGCCATTATTATTATTTTTTATCATATCACATAATTTACTATAAAAAATGATAAACTATGATAAAAAAAAAATGGGGAAAAAACACTTTTTCTAACTTTTACATGAGAAATATTTACATATTTCCAAACACAAATAAAAAAAATCTGCTAAATAGATTCTAATATTTATATATTTCTTATTGAACCCTCGAAGAGGGATCTATCATCTGAAAGGATCTTATGGAACTGGTAAATTAGAGCCTATCTCACAATACAGCCCATCCCCCAACAGAAAACTATGTGTGCTCACCCTGTAAAAGAGGTGTGGTGGATCTGGAAAATTTGATTTACCCGTCTCCCTAGAGCAGGCGTCCTCAAACTTTTTAAACAGGGGGCCAGTTCACTGTCCCTCAGACCGTTGGAGGGCCGGACTATAGTAAAAACAAAAACTATGAACAAATTCCTATGCACACTGCATTTATCTTATTTTGAAGTGAAGAAACAAAACGGGAACAAATACAATATTTAAAATGAAGTAAAGTTAAATCAACAAACTTACCAGTATTTCAATGGGAATAGTGTGCCAGTCAGATGCCCAGGGATATTATGCCAGTCAGATGCCCAGGAATATTATGCCAGTCAGAGCCCAGGGATATTATGCCATTCAGATGCCCAGGAATATTATGCCATTCAGATGCCCAGGAATAGTGTGCCATTCAGATGCCCAGGAATATTATGCCATTCAGATGCCCAGGAATATTATGCCATTCAGATGCCCAGGAATATTATGCCATTCAGATGCCCAGGAATAGTGTGCCAGTCAGATGCCCAGGAATATTATGCCATTCAGATGCCCAGGAATATTATGCCAGTCAGATGCCCAGGAATATTATGCCAGTCAGAGCCCAAGAAAATTATGCCAGTCAGATGCCCAGGAATAGTGTGCCAGTCAGATGCCCAGGAATAGTGTGCCAGTCAGATGCCTAGGAATATTATGCCATTCAGATGCCCAGGAATAGTGTGCCAGTCAGAGCCCAGGAATAGTGTGCCAGTCAGATGCCCAGGAATATTATGCCAGTCAGATGCTCAGGAATAGTGTGCCTGTCAGATGCCCAGGAATATTATGCCATTCAGATGCCCAGGAATATTATGCCATTCAGATGCCCAGGAATAGTGTGCCAGTCAGATGCCCAGGAATAGTGTGCCTGTCAGATGCCCAGGAATAATATGCCATTCAGATGCCCAGGAATAGTGTGCCAGTCAGATGCCCAGGAATAGTGTGCCAGTCAGATGCCCAGGAATAGTGTGCCAGTCAGATGCCCAGGAATAGTGTGCCTGTCAGATGCCCAGGAATATTATGCCATTCAGATGCCCAGGTATAGTGTGCCAGTCAGATGCCAAGGAATATTATGCCATTCAGATGCCCAGGAATAGTGTGCCAGTCAGAGCCCAGGAATATTATGCCATTAAGATGCCCAGGAATAGAGTGCCAGTAAGAGCCCAGGAATATTATGCCAGTCAGATGCCCAGGAATAGTGTGCCTGTCAGATGCCCAGGAATATTATGCCATTCATATGTCCAGGAATATTATGCCATTCAGATGCCCAGGAATAGTGTGCCAGTCAGATGCCCAGTAATAGTATGCCAGTCAGATGACCAGGAATATTATGCCAGTAAGAGCCCAGGAATATTATGCCATTCAGATGCCCAGGAATAGAGTGCCAGTAAGAGCCCAGTAATATTATGCCAGTCAGATGCCCAGGATTATTATGCCAGTCACAGCCCAAGAAAATTATGCCAGTCAGATGCCCAGGAATAGTAGAGTGCTCGTTATACCTCCCTCCTCCCCCTCCTTCCCCATCACTTACCTCCAGCTGCTGTGTCCCCGGGCCGGACGTCTCGCGCAGTGTTCCCTCCTCCCTGCACGGAGGAGGGAAACAGTTACCGGGTCCGGATGTGACGAAACGTCACATCCGGTCGCAGTGATTTTTTTTTTTTTTTCCGTTTTCCTGCAGCCGCATCTTCTGCGGCTGCAAGGAAAAAAAAAAGGTAAACAGCGGGGAGCGGGGGGTGCCGGCAGCACCCCCCGCGGGCAGGAAAAATGTGCTCGGCGGGCCGCATGTGGCCCGCGGGCCGTAGTTTGAGGACCCCTGCCCTAGAGGAAAGATAAATACAAGGCATGATCTGTTGAGTAGTTACTCACACCTTATTTTTTGTTTATGCTAGTAAACAAGTTTGGTTTTGGTGGTATAGATTTTTCTATTGATTTCTCTTTCTTTATATTTCCTGTATTAATACACATAACCTGTTTTTTTCATGAACAGGTGTTCCTTCTTTCTAATGTAGATACAAATCTACACTGTCCTTTTTCAGACTCGAAAATTTCGAATGTGCAAATTTAATATCAAAATAAATTAAACAAGCTAATTTGGGACTATATAAAAATTATTTTTTTACATTCAAAACAGTGCATAGAAAACAAAAATTAAGATTCAACTCTTGTCTCTGGGTTTTAACTCAATATTTTGTATAAAAGACTATGGTATTTAATAACATGAGATAAATTATATTATATATATATATATATATATATATATATATATATATATATATATATATATATATATATAAACCAGAGACCAGTGATAACTCAGATCATTGAAAAGAGTCCAATCTTAACTTTTTGTACTGTTTTGAATGTTTCAAAGTATTTTTTATAGAGTCTCAAATTGTCTGGTTTTATTTATTTTCATATTAAATTTGCACTTTAGCTATTTTACAAGTCTGAAAAAGGACAGTGTAGATTATGATCTTCTTTAGAAAGAAGGAACACCTGTTCATGAAAAACAGGTTATTTGTATAAACACTGGAAACATAAAGAAAGCGAGATAACAACAGAAAAATGTATAAAACCATAACCAAACTTGTTTACTAGCATTAACAAAAATCTATGTGGGAGTAGCTACTCAACAGATAAAACATGCATTGTATTTATCTTTCCTCTAGGGAGATGGGTAAATTACATTTTCCAGCTCCACCACACCTCTTTTACAGGGTGACCACAAATAGTTTTCTGTTGGGGGATGGGATGTATTGTGAGAAATTCTCTAATTTACCAGACAAGCCATCTGTATGTTACTTTAAAGCGACACTCCCACCAAAAAATTTTTAAAAAGGTTTTTATTTTTTATTGTTGATTTCAGATATGTCTTTTTGTTATGTGAGTTTATATAATAACATATTTTACTAAACAAGCGTGACTGGTCTCCTCCATTTTGTGAAATAGTGTTTTTTGGGTGCCATCCCCACAGTGACTTTACAGCACTAGTACCTCACTTTGGGGCTGGGGACACAGAAATTCTGACCATAGACTTGCATTGAAATGGAGGATCATGTAACTATTACATCACAAAGGGGTGGAGTTATGATCCTGTTTGATCAGGTCAATCTCCTCTCTCTTCCAGAAAGATGTACTTTTTATGTTGGAAGGCAAGTAAAAAAAAAAAGTACACTACTTGCGGAACCTGTCCAACTAACATAGACATGGGACTTCAGGGAAACGACACATCCAAAGTAAAGAATGCAAAATAAAGCATGTCAGTATGCCCTTCATTCTAGTTCAAGGACTAGGTTTATTCCTATGTGTGAGTGTGTACAAATCTCCCCACAGTATACTTCTAGACACAAGGGTATCCTAGCTATAAGACCGGGAACGGGGGACTAATAAAAGTACTCAAAAAAAATTGGGCAGACTAGATGGACCGAATGGTTCTTATCTGCCGACACATTCTATGTGTCTATGTTTCTAAGATTATATAAGTGTGCTCATGACAAGAGTGAGCATTGGCCTATTTTTTTTTTTTTTATTGGATTATTTGCAAGCTTTCCAAAATTATGCATAATGATTTAGATATATTTATCCTTTCTGCATTAATTATGTATGCTTTATTTAGATTTATGTAAGAGGTCTAGGGATGTACTGACTAATGGGCCTGTCCCATCTTGAATTGTAAACTGACCCTCCGTAACTTGTGCTCTGCACGTTTTAATTCATGGACTATTTAATAGCCTAAGAGTCACTGAATAAGGCTTGGAAACATTGGTAGCACAGAAGCACAACAAGTTCCCTTCTTTTCTTGAAAAGGGAGTAGGATTTACAATGCATAGTCTGGATCCACAAGCTAAGGATCCTATTCTGCAGAGAAGTTATCAGCTATCAATTATCAATGCATTTCAGATATCAGGCCTGTCATTTGTGACCAGAAGTAAACCCATTAACTAATCAATGTCGTTCTGTGGGATCCACTACTTGATTAGGTAATTGATTTCCTTTTGGTCACATGACTTCCACAAACTACAAAGCAGCCTGCAAAAGTAATATGTGGCCAGAGAAAAATGGTTGAGGTGGGAACCCTATGTTTACCCCGAATACTGTCATTCTCATTTGGGCCGTGTCAGTTGGGACAGCACTACATTTGCAAGGGGTGTTTTATGCAGTCGGATTCCTTGTTATACAAAAGTATCTGATGGCAAATGGACAAGGTTATGTGTCCAAGATGGCGCCTCTGATTAAGCACATGCCAACAACTTCAACATGCCGAGATCAGATTTCTCCGAACCTCTGAATACATCTAACGAAATACATAATGATGACAATACAGATTCAGTAGACACTCTGGCAATTAAAGGACATATTAAATCTTTATTTACTGATCTCAAAATGGCAGACATCAAATAAGACATAAAAGAACTGGGTAACAGAGTAAGTGGTTGACAGAGACCAATTGAAAGACTGGCAGCATGCATATCTGAAACCAAAATCTGCTTAAAACAAAACAGAAGATACAATAAAGGCCTGCGCCACCAGTAAGGCGACCTAGGCAGCTGCCTAGGGCGCATCTTAGCTGGGGGCGCAGGAACCCTGATTTAAAAAAAATTCCTCCCCCTTACTTACCTCCTTGCTGCTGCTCTGTCTCCGGTGCAGGTCCGTGGCTGTGAGGGAAGCGTTGTGCACTCCTCTCCAGCCAATGCGCATTCAATAAAGTTTGTTTACACTTTTTTTTTTAAACAAACTTTATTGAATGCGCATTGGCTGGAGGGGAGCGCACAGCGCTTCCCTCACAGCCGCGAGCCTTCACCGGAGACAGAGCAGCAGAGAGCAGGTAAGGAAGGGGGAAGGTGTGAGGATCCTGGCATATTGTGTGGCCTAATAATGATTATTATGCCACACAATATGCCAGGATTTAGGATTATTAAATAATCCTGGCATATTGTGGGGGAAAGTCCTGGCATATTTGGTGGCTAAGTCCTGGCATATTTGGTGGCTAAGTCCTGGCATATTGGGTGGCTAAGTCCTGGCATATTGGGTGGCTAAGTCCTGGCATATTGGGTGGCTAAGTCCTGGCATTTTGTGGGGGGAAATCCTGGCATATTGGGTGGCCAAATCCTGGCATATTGGGTGGCCAAATCCTGGCATATTGAGGGGCATAATCCTGGCATATTGAGGGGCATAATCCTGGGACATTGAGGGGCATAATTCTGGGATATTGAGGGGAATAATCCTGGCACATTGGGTGGCTAAATCCTGGCATATTGAGGGTCATGATCCTGGGATATTGAGGGGAATAATCCTGGCACATTGGGTGGCTAAGTCCTGGCATATTGTGAGGCATAATAATATGATAATGTGGGGGGGGGGGGGCGGCAATTTTTATTTTGCCTAGGGCGGCAAAAATCCTTGCACCGGCCCTGGATACAATCAAGGAAGACAAAGTGGATATACCAGACTTTCTAGAGAGTCTCTTTAAATTCCTCAAGCCCCATGAATGTCCTCACAATATATAATATTGAGATTCCATTACTTCAGTGATAGAGAACATGCTAGACCAGTCAGTTTCGAAAACAGTGATTATTTATACATAGGCTGAGCTGGCACAACGACCACCAGCACAACCTAAATGTATGTATTCGGCAGAGGTAGCATTTGTCTGCGGCTGCTATTCGCTTAAAGGCGAGATTAGGTAAGGCCATGTGAGAGGAAAATTTCATCTCCCCCAGTTTTTCTATAACCTGGTGAATTTGTTAAATAGGGGAAACTCCTCAGGTTTGTCCCTGCACAGTGATAAATTTATTGCACTTTAGGAGACAAAAAGAGTCGAGGAAAAACTGATTAAACATTTCCCAGGTGTGTGTCTGTCCAGGTGAAATTCTTAACATTTAATTATTTACCAAATGTCATTCAGCTCAGTTATAAACATCCTGGAATGTGCTTGTGCAATCAACATCGAAACATAGAATGTGTCGGCAGATAAGAACCATTTGGCCCATCTAGTCTTCCCAATTTTCTAATTAGTTTTTTTATTTTTTATTTATTTAATTTTATGAATATACAAAAGAATACAGACATACATTTCATAAGTTACAGTCTAAAATATACCGAGAGATATTACAAAGAGCAAGAATCAACTTTACTGTAACTTCAGTCCGTACATATGTACTGTATTCTACCGAGTGTATTCTACTCGCCACATGACAAGATATCCAAGTGGACTCTGTGCATTACCGTGTTTTAGTGCGTCTATCTGATATTCATAATGTACCCATCAATCCCAATTCCTAATTTTTCGATTGGACCTACATGGTTCTCTATCTATGTCTTATGTCCTATGTGGCTTATCCCCCCACCCTCTACTCGAGCCCTCTATTCTTTTTAGTCCATTAGTCTAAGTCAGCTCTTAGGAGTTTTTGATGCCATTTATTCCAATATTCTTAATAGATTTCCTTCTGGTCACATATGACTTCTTCTAAATTTTCTAAAATCAATCTGTTAACATACTAAAAAGTCCCAAACATATATACACAGTATGAAAAAGATTTTACAAGCCAAGTTAGATAAATACTATAAGTTTATATAATAATGCCTGTATTTTCAAGGTTAGAGGACAATCATAGGCTAATAATTAAGTTATGTTTAATTGAAAGACTTTATAAAGAGGGGGAAAAAAATCTAACTTAAGTTTAATTAAAAGATGACATCAAGCGTAGTGTTATTAAATAGATATGCCTAGAAGATTTGACCTAAGATTCAAAACAAAATGTCCACCCTGATAGACCTTTATTGAGCAAACTGGGCTCAATAAAGAAACGTCAAACTTTAGGTCAAATTAGCCAAGTTGGTAACGTTCTCCAATTAGTTGAATGGAGGGATTTTTTCCAACTTGTCCAAAAGTTTGAAATTCCCGTCTCAATTCCCGTTGCAATTCCCTCTTTGTTGAGTAGGCCCTTTTAAATAGAAATGCTTTCATGAAAGAAGTCAAATAATGTACCTTATTGAGCGTTCTTTGCTCTATAAAGGTCTATTGTGGTGGACATTTTGTTTAGAATCTTGAGTCGAAGTTGCATTCCAGTAATCATGTCTTGAAACTTGCCACTTTTGAAGCTGGTACTTACAGAATGAGGCACTGGGGGACACAGAGCTCAGTCAGTGCTGCTTAGCACGCCTGCGCATAGGGATGACACAGAGCATCGTATTTCCATTGCTATGAATCACCACTATGGGCAGGGAGCTTGAACAGCACTGACAGAGCTGATGCTGCCTGCTTTTCTGTGTGGGGGCAGACTGGCACCCCCTGCTCACCTCTGCACCAGTCCGCCCCCCTGGATTCTCCAGCACATTTCTTTCAAAAAAATTAAAATTGTTTGTTGCCTGCCGTCGGGATACGTGTATCCCGGGCCTCAGGCAGCAGCCGTCCACCACAAAGCTGGCACCCTAGGTTTGCCTATTGGTAGCGTTGGCCTTGCAAGTTGAGAGGAGAGAGTTCTGTGGGGCAAAGTGACACTGTGGCATGTTCCGAGGAGAGAGTTCTGTGGGGCAAAGTGACACTGTGGCATGTTCCGAGGAGAGAGTTCTGTGGGGCAAAGTGACACTGTGGCATGTTCCGAGGAGAGAGTTCTGTGGGGCAAAGTGACACTGTGGCATGTTCCGAGGAGAGAGTTCTGTGGGGCAAAGTGACACTGAGGCATGTTCAGAGGAGAGAGTTCTGTGGGGCAAAGTGACACTGAGGCATGTTCAGAGGAGAGAGTTCTGTGGGGTAAAGTGACACTGTGGCATGTTCAGAGGAGAGAGTTCTGTGGGGTAAAGTGACACTGAGGCATGTTCAGAGGAGAGAGTTCTGTGGGGTAAAGTGACACTGTGGCATGTTCAGAGGAGAGAGCTCTGTGGGGTAAAGTGACACTGTGGCATGTTCAGAGGAGAGAGTTCTGTGGGGTAAAGTGACACTGTGGCATGTTCAGAGGAGAGAGTTCTGTGGGGCAAAGTGACACTGTGGCATGTTCAGAGGAGAGAGTTCTGTGGGGTAAAGTGACACTGTGGCATGTTCAGAGGAGAGAGTTCTGTGGGGTAAAGTGACACTGTGGCATGTTCAGAGGAGAGAGTTCTGTGGGGTAAAGTGACACTGTGGCATGTTCAGAGGAGAGAGTTCTGTGGGGCAAAGTGACACTGTGGCATGTTCAGAGGAGAGAGAACACAGAACTATGTTTACACAACTATGCATTTCTATATTTAAATATTTGTTTCCAAGAGCTGCATGTCTGTGTACTAGGTGAATATGGATATAAACACACACATATGACCTTATGTTCAGGTTGTGTGTGTATATATAACTTTGTTTTAGGTAGGTGGTGCAAAATGGCCATGTTATTTCTATAAACATCATTATACAATAAGTAAACCGCATGTTGGACACCAGCCTAATGGTACCAACACATGGTTCATGGAAAGCAAACCAGTTACTCTATAGCAGTTGTTGAACTAGAATCCTGTGATGCTTATAGACAGCTTGCATTTAATATGATGGAAAGATTTCAACTGCTCAAGTGCAACCTGTCAACTACTGATACTTATTGTCTATAGGGCTATCCACTAAAGGGGAGATGTACATTTAATCTCACCAATTGAGATATACATTGTGCAGGGACAAACCTGAGGATTTCTGTAAGTAAATAAATGAACACTTTTCCCCCCCTTAAACATTGTTTATATCGTGAAGGTAAATAATAAAAAGAATGAATGAAAACAGTCTATACATTTTGTCGGCAGAATAGAATAGTTTTTAAAGCATGAGTATTTTAACCACACTTGCTGAAAATCTTTTAGCCATTATATAGAACCCATAGCATATTTAAAAAATCCATGCTTTATCACAACACAGTGTTACACATTTAAATATATCACACTATTTTTATATATATATATATATTACATGCATATTCTAGCTGGTCACTCAGTAACACATATATTGCAGTTGAATTTTTATGACTATTGGACTATATAACACAAGCTGTATTGCACTGAGATTGTGGTTTGTGACGTTAACCTTTGACACCTACACGTACAGATAAGCACAGCAGCAACACACCCTGCAAACTGCACTTTGCAACAGTGGTCATAAAAATACAACTTAGTAAGGTCCATTTACAATGCAACCTGTGAAAATATACAGAATTAAAAGGGGGACAATAAAAGGCTATTATAGGCTGTATCAGAAAGGTGAGCCAGGAGTATGTATAGTTCAGCAGGTTGTGGTGTTAAGCATTTAATGGAAAGGAACTTTGCAGCACACTAGTCCTGTATAGTTCACCAGGCACCAGGTCTTTGTTGTGCCTGTGGCCACTAAAGTGACATATGGCATGATGTGATTATATTATTGCCCTGGGTGATAAAAAGCATGTATTGTTCTGCATGGATTATATTGCTCCAGATGCAATCTGTTTATATATTGTACCAATATGTCCGTATTTTCCAAATGACCCTACTTGTTGTGAACTGAAATTCCTCTGTTCTTCTTTCCTACCTTGCTCCTTCCTACGAACTATGTATTACAGCAATACAACCTCTATCACTGTGTATTACAGCAGTACAACCTCTATCACTGTGTATTACAGCAGTACAACCTCTATCACTGTGTATTACAGCAGTACAACCTCTATCACTGTGTATTACAGCAATACAACCTCTATCACTGTGTATTACAGCAATACAACCTCTATCACTGTGTATTACAGCAATACAACCTCTATCACTGTGTATTACAGCAATACAACCTCTATCACTGTGTATTACAGCAATACAACCTCTATCACTGTGTATTACAGCAATACAACCTCTATCACTGTGTATTACAGCAATACAACCTCTATCACTGTGTATTACAGCAATACAACCTCTATCACTGTGTATTACAGCAATACAACCTCTATCACTGTGTATTACAGCAATACAACCTCTATCACTGTGTATTACAGCAATACAACCTCTATCACTGTGTATTACAGCAATACAACCTCTATCACTGTGTATTACAGCAATACAACCTCTATCACTGTGTATTACAGCAATACAACCTCTATCACTGTGTATTACAGCAATACAACCTTCATCGCTCTGTATTACAGCAGTACAACCTTCATCGCTCTATATTACAGCAGTACAACCTTCATCACTGTGTATTACAGCAGTACAGCCTTCAGCACTGTGTATCCCAATGGCTCCCAGGCTACTAATATACATATGAGGGACCAGGGCATGTTGTCTGGATCCAGCAACCTATAATAAATCAGGTGGGGGGCTGGCTAAATGGACCTCTAGACCCTTTTATTAACAAAAGAAACCCCCACAGCACAGTTAAAGGTACACATATTCTCTTAATGTATGCCTCATATTCTTATTCTGATTTAATGTATAAACCTGCTTTATGCTGTGCTTTAGTTGGGGCAGACAATAGTTATTGGGAGCAGGATATAAAACTTATTTCAACCCCTGGACTCACTATTGCATCCACAGATTGCACCTGCAGGATCTGTCGCTGCATCCCCAGGACTTGCCATTGCACCCACAGAGTTGCTTTTGCACACAGAGACTTGCCAAAGCACTACCAGGACTTGTCTATGCAGCCTTTGGACTTGCCATTGTACCCAATGACTATCTATTTCACCCCAGGACTTGCCATAGCACCCAGAGAGCTTGCCATTGTACCCACCTAATATAGAACATCACCTTGTGGCTTAAAAGGCAAAGGGCGTACAGAAAGTAGTTAACGTGCATATAAAGCCACATGGTGGTGTCATAAATAAATGTAAAACACATTTTCTCATGATTTATACTTTGTTTCTTTTTTTATGACAGGTGCAGATATCTATATGGCAGATCCCCTGCGGAGTTCAGGAACAGAATTTAAGTAACCATGGAATGTGTGAAGAAAAAAAAGAAGATTCTGGTCTCCATCACATTCATTTTATCAATAATTATTTTTTCAACGATGTACAGATTACAGCTTAATATCCAGTTCTTGTCTTTCCGTAAGCACATACCTCTGTCTGCCTTGTGCCCCCATAAGAATGATCAAGCTCACAAGGGGGCCAAAGAATTAAACGACAACGAAGGTGATTCAGACTGTTTTACTAAAGGATTTTGGACTGTTAAGCCCGATGGGAGATTGGGAAATCAGATGGGCGAGTATGCAACCCTATATGGGTTGGCCAAAGCAAATGGCCGCCAACCATACATCCTTCCACAGATGCATGACTATTTAGCCCCTATTTTTAAGATCACACTTCCTGTTTTACACGATAATGTTGCTAATTATATTAACTTTAAAGAATACTGGATCCATGATTGGATGTCAGAGGAATATAATCACATAGACGAGACTTTTCTAAAGTTCACTGGTTATCCCTGTTCATGGACCTTCTACCACCATCTCCGTGATGAGATCCGGCAAGAATTCACCATTCACGACCATCTTAAGGAAGAGGCCAATGGAATCCTACAGGGTATGAAAGGCTCGAGGAAAGATGTAACTTATATCGGGGTCCACGTGAGAAGAGGAGATTATGTCAATGTCATGCCCAGCGTATGGAGAGGGGTGATTGCAGACAAAGGATATTTGGATAAAGCCATGGGTTATTTTCGTCAGAAATACAATGAACCTGTCTTTGTGGTCACCAGCAACGGTATGGAATGGTGCAAAGAAAATATTGATAATTCCAGGGGAGATGTTTACTTCTCAGGTGACGGCAATGAGTCGACACCTGGCAAAGACTTTGCACTCCTCGTGGGATGTAACCACACTATAATGACAATTGGGACCTTTGGCTACTGGGCAAGTTACCTAGTAGGAGGGGAAACCATTTACCTCACCAATTTCACTTTACCTGATTCCGAATTTCTGAAGCTTTTTCATTATGATGCAGCCTTTTTACCACAATGGATTGGAATTGCTGCTGATCTCTCCCCCCTTTTCGGCTAACCGAAAAAAAAAGATACTTGGGGGCGTGGGGATTATTTTTTTTTACGGACCAATTCTAATTTCATGCCGTTTTTTCTTTTTAAAACCTGATTTATTTATTTATTAAACTCTTGTCATCTGTTGTTCCATTTTAAAACTTTTTGCGTGAATCCTACATCTGGGGGAAACAAAAATATATATTTTTTAAAATGATAGGATAAATTATTTAACAATGCCACAGCTTCTTTTTTTGTCTGAGGCCTTCCAGATCTTGCACTACAAATGCCTTAATCCACCAACTGGGGTTGACTCCTCTTTCTTCTATAAAAAAATATATACACCTTGCTATTGACTCCAGCCAATTTTTATATCAGCCGGCTGGTAAAATACTGGCTGGATGACAACCCGAACCTCAAAAGGCTTCACCAATAATTATGGAGGTTTTGGTCCAAAAAATAGCTACAAAGTTATAAGATACCTAGAATTTAGGGAATCCGAAGGAACTGATGACAATAACACAGGGCTTTATTTGTGAAAAAGAGAATTACAGGGAATGGAGATGGGAAATTCAAAACTTAAGTCCAAAGTGGACAAGCCGGAAAAAAATCTCCAACTTTGCTACTATGGCATTAAGTTTTAAATTCCCATCTCAATTCACTACAATTCTCTCTTTCATGAATATAGTCGATGGTGATTGGCAAGCAGCTTGCACTTATGTTACCTTTGGGAAAACCAAGGCCCATGGTCTTTTTTTTGCAGATAAGATGAGATGAGACGTCCAACTTGTATTGTGCCCTATTTTTTACAAGTGCCTGAGAAATGTGTTTAGCCCCTTCAGGGCTTATATGTTACATGATAAATATGTGCCTTTCGTGCATTCATCTTGAGCGTCGTTATACTTTTATAACTATATTTATATAAATCGTAGGAAGACAAATATCAACACTACTTGCATTCAAATATAAACAATTAAGGAGAACCATAAATTAAGAAAATATGTACTAGTGATATCCAAACTTAAAATAATAATAAAAGTAGGCATTCAAACATATTGTGAACACAGTGTTAAAATACATTTGTGTTCTTTGTATGTGGTTTATTTGATATGATTTAGGAGAAATACAATAGAAACACTTCATTCACATACAAGTATTTTTAATATTTATTTGTGCACCAATTATTCAATTCAGATTCAAGATTGTGACAAACAAAATGTTAGCTGGGCCTGCTCCAGGTTACAGCTACTGATTAAGGGTTACAATAATGTTTGTACATATATTACATATATTTTTGTACAACTGTTGCCTTAGAGCCATTTCTCATGGTGGTTGAGATTTCATCTCACTGGATATACATTATACAGGGCCAAACTTGCGAATCTTCTCCTGCTACAAGAGTTAACTCTCAACATTGATAATGCATAGTTACATCTTTAAGCAATTCTCACTTTTTAACAATCTATTCAGCAGGGTCAATATTCTTGCAGTAGGAGCTCTCTCTGTTTGGCCTGGTACAATGTATAGTTGAATGATTGAGATGAAAGGTTCACCCATCTTTTTGTGAACAGAGACCCATTTCTTGTTGTACTGCGTAGATTTGTTTTCCTTTTAACAAAGATCGATTGCTGCAGGATACCCCATCTCGAAGGGGGTAACGGGAGTCATTGTTTTAAGGTTTTTCTTGATTTAATTATTTAAAAATATACATTTATTTCCTGTGAAACTTGAAATTACATTTATTTTTCACGTTTTCTCGCCATAGGATTTTGTTTTCATTCTGAAGATATATATTTTGTTTGTTTGTATGACAGAAGTTATTCTACAATGTAATTATGTTGGCGCCAGACTCCATGTTGTATTTTTTTTTTTTTTAGTATGGTAGTTCTCAACAATCATTATAAGAAAACTGAAAATCCACCTTTGCGCAGGGATGCCTGTCTGTAATGAACACTAAATCTAATCCCAACTTCTAAAATGATACTCCCTCCAAAATATGAAGAGATTTTTCTGCTGATTGTGCCTTCTGATAAGCCTGTTGGCTGTATGTGTTGTGCCTTGGTCATGTTAAAAAAGGGATGTATACTAGAGATCAATTTCAGTTTTATGTATCAGCCAAGGACATGTAATAACTGTAATATTGCAAACTATGTAAACATTTTTCAAAATTTTTATTGTTAAAACATTGACATGTATTTTCTGCACATGAAGGAACCACTGACTTGCAACCAACTACACTCATTTTGTGCCTGTGTATAAAAAAAAATGCATGGCCAAACATCTTTTGTATGTATTCTTGACTGGGTAGAACTAAACATATTGCGATGCTTTGTAGATAATAGAGAACAATGATTAAAAAAAGGTATTTCAAGTAAGGTTGATAAATAGGGTTTGCATCTTTTCATTAAAAAAATATTACCCATGCTTTTGTCTCCATTGGCTTAACAATGACCTCAAGCTAATTTTTTGGCCGACCTGCCAATAAAATACCAGCAACCATAATGATATTTTATACAAACTTCAGGTCTAATCTTATAAAGATTTAATATCTTGTCAAGTTCACCGAAAACCTAATGTGTCTTGAAAAATAATTTTTATTATTGCTAAGTGGAGAGACTATGTATAATATCTGCACGGAGTGGTTCCGCAGGATATGATGTCATAAGTTCACACACTTCCTGGATTTGGAATGTTGGTTTGTGTTCCACATGAACCACAACTCGGTTCTACAATCAATGTGGGAAATGTCACTAGCAAGTGAGACAGTATCATAATGTTACACTCTGAGCATAAAGCCACAGTATCGCACAGCTTCCAGTATGTGGGGGGCACAAATAAAAGAATATATGGAGGCGGTCCACCTACCACTGAGAAATGTTTTTTTAAAGTTATACCAGCAATCTATTTAGGCTGCTTGTGGGCATACAACACATTAAATTCCTATGTCATGGTTTTTTTTCTTTTAAAATAGGATCATAAACGACCAATGGCACTGGTGTATTAATATTGGTTGACCATGGATATTGCGCATGAGATACCTTTGCATAGTTCCCCTATATCGGGAACTGCAAACTGAGGCTCTCCAGCTGTTCCAAGACTACATCTCCCATAATGCTCTTTCAGCTAAGAGGCTGGCGGACAAGTATGGGAGACGTAGTCTTGGAACAGCTGGAGAGCCACAGTTTGCCTAGCCCTGCCCTGTAGTATGAATTGCTAATATTTTTGATGTTGACCACCTCGTGACTATGCAAAACATTTTTAAAACACTCACCAATAGTGACACTCACAAATATGTCCAGAGTTTGCTCCATTTGGTACTGCCTACAGGGTTCGCATCCAGTGGTAAAGGTTTGATCTGGATACTGAGTGCTCCTGCGATAAACAAAAGTAAAAACACACACCATGCTGAACAGATCTTCTAAGTCTTCTAGTAGCAGGAGAGTACAGGTCACAGCAAAAAAGTAGTCACCTGACGCGTTTCGCTTCGCTAGTGAGTGCTTAGTCAAAGGCATCTAAACCACACATTCCTCACTAATTAGGGGAGTTCAGAAAAAGGTGATAATTGCTCCTCCACTAAACCACTCTCTGTACCAATGAAAACAACACACCTAGCACACCTAACATTCTGAGAATTTACCGCTTCCTTACTGATCCATTTGTTGGGACCTTTATCCCATCTGCTACTACAGATTTTTCAAATTATGAATAAAATTGATTCTTTTTTTTGCAACCAAGCTGGGTCTTAGAAGACCTTGCAACTATAGCACAAGCTATATACACCACAATATCAGTAAGATGCCCACTTGTGAACGCCTTATCATTCGTACCCAACTAGGGGCAATCCTAACCATTCCGTGGTGATCTCTATAAATATAAAGATCTACTCAATAAAGAGAGAATTGCAGGGAACAGAGACGGGAAGTTCAAACTTTAGTTCTAAGTAAGTGAGTTGGAAAAAATTCTCCAGGACAGCTGCATTGGAGAATTTTTCCAACTTGGCTACATTGGTTTAAAGCTTGAAATTCCCATCTCAATTCCTTTAAAGAAGTAGACACTAAATTTATTACACATTCACTTAAACAATTTGGGTCTTCTTAGGGCAACAAAATTAAGCATTAATTCAATATGAGACGTTGCTAGCATTGTGCCGTTTATCAAGAGACCTTGTTTTCAATTTGCTAAGAATATATGTGTTTATTTATTTAATATTCATTTTATTAAGGACTGAAATTTTACAGACATTAGGAACATGAGGAGGAACAAAAAAAATGAACATATTTAAACATAAGGGAAACTTCCTCTGCTTGTTATAAACGCCAGTTTATCCTCTGACCGACGGCTGCCATGTTTCCATAGGAAGCAGGCAGCCGTCTGGTCGGCGACTGGCTCTCCATGCTAGCGCAGAGAGAGACCCTCGTTTTTGCATGAGATCAGCAGGGGGGATCTTAACTAGGTCCCCCTGCGGATCCCATACAAAAACTAGGGTATCTCGCTGTGCTAGCAGCGAGAGACCCTCGCATACGGCTGTCAGAGCGGGGTGAGGAACTGCTGTGCCTCGCATGTGAGACACAGCAGATAGTAAATCTGCGTGTCTCTATTAAGATACACGTCAGGTTTACTTAAATCCACCGGCAAATGTATTGTTTAACCCTTGCTTCCTTCAAGGAAGTCGACGTGTTCTGTAGACTCACTTTTTTGTGCCAAAAATATGGCATGGTGGATGTAGCAAACTCTTTGTCTGTACGGGCAAAAGCTGAAATAGCCAGCCCTATAGGATGTAACCTACTCGAGAGAGGAATCACCGGTTTTTGCTTGCTTGCACCATTACAGAGGAAACCTCTCCATTAGAATATCAGACTGGTCCCACCCATAAGGGCAGTGCAGATCCATAGCCTGGCAAGTCTCCTCTGCATGAAGAATACAGCAACCACAGACGTACGTTCTGGCCTTCATTGGCCTCATCAGTGTGGTACAGCTGGTATCCCTCTAGGTGCAGCGAGCTAGGGACCCACGTCTGGGCATACCCTAATAACTTATTGAGACAAAAATGAAGATGTGGGATCCCTCTCAGCGAGAACGGGCAAAAGCTGAAATAGCCAGCCCTTTAGGATGTAACCTACTCGGGAGAGGAATCACCGGTTTAGAATACAAAAATTATTTTTCATTGAACAAAACTAAGGCGTTCCAATAACACACTTTTTGTATTATGTTGACACTTCTGTGTTTACTGCCAGGAATCAGGCCAGAGAGAATTTGTACATTATTAAATTTTCCATCATCAGCATATAGAGGGGTCTTGAGTTGTGGTAGAAACAAGGCACATGGTGTCAAATATACCAGGGAAGCTCGTGAACATTAAATATGTCTCATAAGAGGAAAAAAAAACATTGATCACACTTGATATTTAAGACAGACTCCCCTGGTCTGACGGCCTGAGGACAAACAATGCACATATACACTAAATTACGTATGCTGTTAGATGGTAGTGCGGGTAAAGACAATATAACTATATATGAGGTAGTTGCCTCTATATTGAATTAATATAAGGATCCCACACATGCCACACACATAAGTAAAGAATATAGAATTCAGACAGCGTCTATCAATAGTGTAAGTTGTGATTGCATGTAACGCACATGGACATTCAGCGATGGGAGAACACCCTCTAAAAGGGTGCCAAAGCGGCAGACTGAAAGTGACAGTGAGGCAGCAGTTCAGCGGCAGTCAACAAAGCCACTGTAGTGGCGAAACGCGCGTGGGGCATGGTCCGCTCACACTTGCCACTGAACTGTCGCCTTACTGTCACTTCCAGTCTGCCGCTTGGCCATCCTATAAAATTAGTCAATTTGTTTTCTAACCAGAATATGTGGGGCGGCTTTAAAATGTTTACCAGCACTGCCCTAGGGGATATAAATAACAAAATATAACATAGAAAAACGTAGTCACTCAAATGGCCGTTTCAAATGGTTTTTAACCATTGAACATAACACTCCGATGGGCAATATATTATCGCCCAATCCAAAGGGTAAGAAAAAACTTGAAATAATTATGAAAAAAAGCACAGAAAATGTCCATTCCCACCCAAGTGGTAGAGTAACCCAAAATATGTCAATACAAACATAAAATCATCAAAAAACTGCAAAAAGTTGTAGACACATAAACAGTGTTAATTAGTAGATATCCATAAACAATGCAGTGCATCAAAATGTAGAGGAGAATTGTACAAAAATATGTCACAACAAATACCCACAACTCATAACAGGTCTGTATTTAATTAATCCATGCAAACAATGATAATAACAAAGGAATGAGCTCGCCAGATCCTGGAACATGTACAGCTCAAGAGATTAGATAGTATTCTGGCTCCTCGGTCCATGTGACACATATGAGTGCTGCTATGTCCTTTCATATTAAAGTGGCTATAGCTGTAAATTATCCTCAGATGTCCTAATAATGTCCGGACAGAAAGCTCCACAATATGCAGGAACAAAGAGGAAACGTGTGAGAGCAGAGGAGGCAGTGGACTGCGCGCATGGACCAATGTCCTTCCAGGCCCTGACTGCTGGTGTAGAGACCTACAGTGATTGCATCAACAATGTTGTAAAATGTTGTCTACATTGTAGACATTTCTAATGTCGTAATGATTTTTAATGGTGTAAATACATATATAGTGTACAGCTGCAGACTGTCCTGCTGATTAAGGAACCAATAAAACTCTCCTTCTTTAGAATCCAAATCATTATTTGTAACCTTGTCAATGTCATGACTGTATATTCTATTCTATTTTCAACTCATTTGATGTAAGTTTTCATGGGAAACAAGGACGTTCCTCCAAACTTTAAATACACAAATTATGCTATACCAAGATTTTATTGCTAAATAGTCTGCTTTTCATGGTCTGAATTTATGATACATTTCCTTGTTTATACTGAGTTTTGCAATTAAACATTTCCTGTTGTGCTTTTAGGTTATATCTGATAGTATTTTATGTTGAACGCGAAGAATATACACTACTCAGCCACAACATTATGACCACCTGCCTAATATTGTGTAGATCCCCTTTTGATGCCAAAACAGCCCTGACCCGTCGAGGCATGGACTCCACTAGACCTTGCGAGGTCTGGTCTCCATGGATCGGACTTGTCTGACAATCACATCCCCAGAAGCTCGATTGGGTTGAGATCTGGGGAATTTGGAGGCCAAGTCAACACCTTGAACTCATTGTTGTGTTTCTCAAATCATTCCTGAACCATTTTCACTTTGTGGCAGTGAGCATTATCCTGCTTAAAGGATAATGCACGTTCCAGTGAAAAACCCAATACCATGAAGCTACCAATAGTGCTGTAATGAAATGCACTTACTGTAAAAACTGCAGGTTGATATCATCTGCCTGTGAAGAAAAAAAGTATTAGGCAGTACACTGTAAAATAAAAAAGGAGAACACCTAATATGTGTAATATGTAGTATTAGAGTACTATGCACGCAAACTGTTAGTACTTACAAATGAAGCTCCATTGGATGTGGAGCTGCATATAGTGCCTGAAGATAATAGATCCACAGGTGGTGGAAAAATTCAGAGTTCCGTGTTGAATAAAATATTTTTTTTTTTGGGCTGTAACAAGCTTTCAGCCGAGATGGCATAATACATAAATGTCCCTGGATAAAAGTCTAAAAATGAAGCTGTTGGCTTTCTGCTCAAAGACTTCTACGGTGACTGTGGAGGACCAGAATACCAACCAACGCATTTCAACTTATATGTGGTGTTCCTGAGGGTGTATATGGTCTGCAACAATGCTTATGTAGGTTCTATGTGTAAAGTAACATCAATATGAATGGCAGAACCCAAGTTTACCCAGCAGCACATTGCCCAAAGCATCACACTGCCTCTGCTCGCTTGCCATCTGTCAGTGCTCATAATGTTATGGCTGATCGGTGTATATATGTACTTTTGTATACTGGCAATATGTAAAGGAAATCCACATGGCCAGAGAAAACATGATCGAACACCCACTGAGTACACATTGCCTAGCGCAGCAAATTTCAGGTGGGCGGCAGCACCCCCCAGCAGTAAAAAAAAAACATAAGAAAAAACGCACGGGCAGCCCAATCACGACTAGCGTACTGCCCGTGCATTTTTTTCTTTTTTCCGGGTCAGGTGACCTATCTACACTCACTGGTAGGACACCATGCTGCCTGCCATTAGCCACCAGGGATCAGGGGGCATGTAATGGGGGTAATGGTGGCATGTAATGGGGTAATGGTGGTATGTAATGGAGATGATGGGGCATTTAATGGAGGTGATGGGGCATGTAATGGGGTGATGGAAGCATGCAATGGGGGTGATGGAGGCATGTTATGGGGAGATGGAGGCGTGTAATTGGTGTGATGGAGGCGTGTAATGGGGTGATGGAGGCATGTAATATGGGTGGTGGAGGAATGTAATGGGGGTGATGGAGGCATGTAATGGGGGTGATGAGGCGTGTAATTGTGGTGATGGAGGCATGTCTTGAGGGTAATGGGGGTGATGGAGGCATGTAATGGGGGTGATGAGGCGTGTAATTGTGGTGATGGAGGCATGTGATGGGGTAATGAGGTGATGGAGGCATGTAATGGGGGTGATGGAGGCATGTGATGGGGGTGATGAGGGTGATGGAGGCATGTAATGGGGGTGATGAGGGTGATGGAGGCATGTAATGGGGGTGATGAGGGTGATGGAGGCATGTAATGGGGGTGATGGAGGCATGTGATGGGGTCATGTAATGGGGAGATGTGGGTTATGGGGCATTTCGTGCGTGGGTGGGGGGGTGCCCAGATTTTGTCTGCCTAGGGCAGCACAAAACCAAGATACAAAACTGGGTGTACGGCTGTATTAAACGGAAATGTAAGCAGGTATTTTATTGTATCAAATAATGTGTTTAGTCCATTAATGGTTGGCTCCTTTCCATGTCTATCTCACTGAATCTCCTACCTGCAGACATGAGAAGTGCTGGGCTTGGGACACAGCCTGCTGGTATGCTGAAAACCAATGCCTTTAACCCATAATATTTCACATTTGATTTCTATGAGCCTGAGCCTGGTATATTATGCTCTTTCAAAAGTGAGTTTTTCCCCCGGAGGGGGGGGGGGGGGGTCTCACTAATTTACTTTCTCTGGTTTCTCTATGCACTGTGTGGTCCTGTTCTTTATGTACTCTCTTTGCTTTTTCACAGTTGCCATTATATTGCGGTTTATACAATATAAAATATATTTTTAGTTGCAGCACCTAATTTCCCAATTCCACTGCATACCTACTGCAAAGTTTATAAGGATACGTTAATACCTCTTTTTTTGGGGGGGGGGATGTCCCCATATAGGTTTTGTAATCTCATAATTACCAGAATCTCCAGAATCAGGAAAGTTTTCCATAATAGTTCCTTTATCTCCTTTGACATATTAAAAGAAAGGAACCATCTCACCACAGCTGACTTTTTTTCAGTATATGTAATTTCAGTTAGTTTTGCAGAAAGTAAGGTGGATAAGGAAGCCAGGTAAGACTTCACCTGGATTGAGTAACTCTGTAAACCTGGACCTTCATTAAAAAGCTTGATTTCAGCTGAACACCTCCAGACCAGTAACAATTACCCTATATACACCAATGGGAGAGAGAGCTGGGCAAGACATTGGAATGGGCAGATGGGTAGGAAATTTGGGAAGCTTGAAAATCGGCTTGAAGTTAAAAAAAAATGTAGCATCCTGCGTGACACACAAGGAACAAGCAATAAAAACGATGCTTTGGATGGTATCTTACCCCTTTGAAACTGTTGGAGTGCATGCGAGGAGTCCGGGTCATTAGTGGTGGACATTCCCTCAAATCAAAGTGCTTTGGAATATAATCATAGAGGTTTTGATTTTTTTGTCACGAACATTCCCAAATCTCCTGACCCATGGACTATTCTTGTCCATCGGTCCAGGGTGGTCCAATGAGCTGAAAACAAATTAATAGTCCAAATATTACTGGCGTCCCACAGAACAATACCAATATCCTGGAGGAGTTTGGAGGTTCCCACTTTAAATACAATTACAAATCTGATGATACAATGGGAATGGATATACTGATGGCTTATTTACATGATAACCCAAAGGGCTCTGACAACATCTGTAACCTTTGGCTGAATATCTGTGAGTGAAGAAGAGACCCCACAAGGATAAACACAACCTCTCCCATGTTTCTGTCCCTTCTTCCCTCCTTCCCTTTAAATTCCCATTTCTTCCCTGAAATATTGTGGTGAATTTTGGTTTCTGTTATATTAATGTTAGGTTTTATGTTCTACTGGTTGACATGGTATTTACTTTACTAAAATTATTTTTGACATTTGTTCATTGGATAGGTCATCCATAATTTATTCAAACTTTGTACGAAATGTATCTGATAAAAGAAAAACAAACAAACATAGAAACATAGAATGTGTGGGTAGATAAGAACCATTTGGCACCGTCTAGTCTGTCCAACACAAATAGAGAATTGAAAAAAAAAAAAAAGTCCAACCAAAGTAGAGAACGTCAGATGTTTTTCTGGTTTGCCACAGACCATAATAATCACCTGACTGGGGCATGATGTGTAGGATTATTCCAGTTATTTTTATGCAAATTTCTTAGATATTTATTACTATTAACATTTTTCCAGACACATTATTATTAATTCGTTCATGTTATTATATTAGTACATGATTGCATTTTCAGCTCCCATTCAAAGTTGTGCATCAGATGTTGGAGATCCTTTTTAATATGCCAGTGATTATGTTTTCTTCCACTGTGTAGTGTTGTTCTGTTTCAGCCATCCATGTATAATGATTCCCTGCCTTATTTATTCATTTATTTATTTATTTTCTCTTTGGTGGCGATCTTGATTGACGTTTGAGCTTTTTTCCTTCTTGCCGATAAGGTTCACCTCCCATGTGGCATCCGCAATGCCACTGGTCGAAGCGGTGTCTCGTGCCGATGACATTGACAGTAATTACACTCTGATTCATCGATGGGAAGAACATTGCTAATTGGAGGAATCTTCACAATTTGTTTTAACCACTTAAACGGACTCGTGAGAATCGGACAGTGGGCTATGGGGTATGAGGGTACAGATATTGTGTTGTATTGTATTTTATTCACCTATCTGTGCTACCCCTGAGGAACTCGGTTACATACTGAAGAAACGCGTTGCGTGCGGAGGTGTGTTTGTAACTGTTCCTGTTTTTATTACCCCCACCCATGGATGCCCTGTCCGGAACTTTAAACATCTTTGATGCTGGAGGGTCTACACACCTGGTCTTTTACTTCTCTCGTTACTGCTCTTGAGCTGGCTCAATATGTGGATGTGAGTGTTTAAAATTAAAAGTGTGTTTTATACATTTGTAAACAACATGACCCTATATGTCTCTCTCTTTTACTTATTTATGTCAGCCTATGATTAAGTGCCAGTAGGCACGAAACGCGTAAGGCGATCTACCCTCTGTCTGCACTCCTGCACATGTTTCCTTGAATATTTATTTTTTGGTCGGTTTTCTTTGGCAATAAACATATTGTTCACCATCGGATTGGAGAGTGCCACCGTCTTTTTTCTTTGTTTTTGTCCTGTCTCTCTTTTATTGTCCACATGTCCATCCTGGTCTCTTAAAGAGACAATGAGTCCTTACACCACGTTGCCGCACTAAGAGGTATATCTTGTTTTACCTGTATTTCTGTTTTGGGATTCGAGTAGTCTTTGAAGTTATCCCTAAGGAGAGTATTTCTTCTCTATTCGTATAATTCTATTATGTCTTTTTGTTATTCTAGTTAGTTAAGGTAAATATATGGTGAAATATAATCGGCAACCTCGGAAAAATAAATAACGAAAGCGGAGTTTGAGGTCTGAATAGAAATGTAATTATACAGGAGAAGGCGTGCATCAGATAGACCTCTGCAGACATACAATAGACCCTTGATCACAACTAAGCTAAGACTAATATTTGAAAAGCCACAACAACAGGACATTAATGATAGTGAACTCAATGAGAAAACATTTTGAAGGTGAATTACATTTCCAAATAGGTTTCAGGAACACGCTGATCTAGTACTTTACTGAGTTCTTTGAATTTTCTTGAGACATGTTAATGTTCTTTGGCTCCTTGTCCATTGCCTGTTTGCAGAGCTTACTAGTTTACCAAGATGATGAACACATGGTAAATTAAGCTTTTTAATGTTCCCTATAATAAAATAACCATTTACTAACGGGAGAGGTTTCAACCCACAGTTCACTTTAAGGTTAGATTCTAATCCTTGTGTGCTGTTCTAATGTTAGCCACCTTTTCTTTATACAGGCCATCAGTAGAGTTGGGTGGGCTATAGCCCTCGAATCCCCCCCACCCCCATGCATAGCCCCGAATGGAGACTCTGGGGATAAAGTATACTTTAGCCCCGAGTCTCTTGGGCTACCATTGTTTAAAAAAAAAAATAAGATTCTTATGCTAATTATAACAATGTATAGCCTGCAGACAGCATGTCAAGCATTGTGAGACAGCAGTGTAAGTATTTGATGGCAAGTGTTTACATTCTTGCTGGAGGCTAACTTAATATATACTTTTTTTTACCTTTATGCCTTTGAGTGACGATTCCTGCCTCATAAAAAAATGGATGTGAAATAGTATAATGTATAGAATGTTTTATTCATTCCCGTCAGGATACATCCCACCATCAGATTCCATCCACTATTCAGATCATCATGTGCCCAGCTTGTATTCAGTTTCTCTGGTTTCCTTTTTGTCTTTGCTATTCTGTTCTGCTTATTAGTTATTCTTGTTCCTAGGTTCTTTGCTGTTCTGTTAGTTATCCTTGTGTGTTTCCTCTTCCCAGTCCCAGCCACAGAAGTGGCATTTCCTAGTTCCCACCACAGAAGTGGCATTTCCTAGTTCCCACCACAGATGTGGCATTTCCTAGTTCTCACCACAGAAGTGGCATTTTCTAGTTCCCACCACAGAAGTGGCATTTCCTAGTTCCCACCACAGATGTGGCATTTCCTAGTTCCCACCACAGAAGTGGCATTTTCTAGTTCCCACCACAGAAGTGGCATTTCCTAGTTCCCACCACAGAAGTGGCATTTCCTAGTTCCCACCACAGAAATGGCATTTGCTAGTTCCCACCACAGAAATGGCATTTGCTAGTTCCACCCACAGAAGTTGAATTTCCTAGTTCTGGCCACAGTGTGGTATTTCCTTAGTTCCTGTTCAGAGCGGCATCTGCCTAGCCTGGCCCCAGAGTGCACCTGCCTGGTCCCAGAGCCGCACCTGCCTGGTCCCAGAGCCGCACCTGCCTGGCCCCAGAGCAGCACTTGCCTGGCCCCAGAGCGGCACCTGCCTGGCCCCAGAGCGGCACCTGCCTAGCCTGGCCCCAGAGCGGCACCTGCCTGGCCCCAGAGTGGCACCTGCCTGGCCCCAGAGCGGCACCTGCCTGGTCCCAGAGCCGCACCTGCCTGGCCCCAGAGCAGCACCTGCCTGGCCCCAGAGCTGCACCTGCCTGGCCCCAGAGCGGCACCTGCCTGGCCCCAGAGCGGCACCTGCCTAGCCTGACCCCAGAGCGGCACCTGCCTGGCCCCAGAGCTGCACCTGCCTGGCCCCAGAGCGGCACCTGCCTTGCCCCAGAGCGGCACCTGCCTGGCCCCAGAGCGGCACCTGCCTGGCTCCAGAGAGGCACCTGCCAAATCTTGTTATAGTCCAGTTCTTGACATGTATCCTGTCCCAGGGCCCAGTTATAGCGATCATCTGTTCCCTAGAATTCCTGTCCTGTTAGAGTTCCTGTCCTGTTTTCTGCCCAGTCTCAGAGTTCCTACCTGGAGCCTTGTAAAAGGGTTTCTCAGTTCTGTGTTTTTTGGTTCCCCTGTTCTTCTCCGTTTCTGGTTTTCCTTTCTGCCAAGTTCTGCTTTTCCGTTCCGAGTTTTGCTTGTTTCCTGCCTCATTACTCGCTATATAAATGAGCTCCACCCATTTCCTCTGTTTGCTTTCTCCATTTCCCAGACAGTCGTGCTGTAGTTTTGTTTCTCTGTGTCTGAGTGTGTGTTCAATGTAAGTCTTCTGCTTTCTGTTATTAATTTGTTAATCCTCAGTGTTACCATCTCTAGTGTTAGGCTAGTTTCTATGTCTAATGCCATCCAGGACCATGTGCGTGACAATTCCCTATAAAGGGAAACCATATAATTTTTACATAACGAGCCTGTTATAATATAAAATACAAAACCTAGGATAAGGTTGATACATTGATTTAATTCTAATACATAAAAATAAAGGGATTAGCTCTTGGCATGCATCCAGTAAAAGGAATAGTATAAGAAGAATACTTTATTTTTGCACATATTAATCCCGCATGGTTAACTGAGGGTCTACCCAATATAGACTGATCACCCCCTGAAATGGATTCGGATTGGGCAAGCTGAATTTCCAAAATCTCCAAAATCTGGATACTCAGTAGCATTGAATTCGGGAGCGAATCAGCTGTTTGGACCTTTTGGTAACCGAATCAATGGAAACAGTCAGGTCAGGACAATTTCTCTACCAAAACCATTGATTTTCGGCTACCCAATATCGCCGATCACCCCTTAACATGCTCCAAAGTTGGGAAACATCCACGAAACTTGCACATATTAAGATTCTAGTTGGAAAACTAAATAGATAAGTGTAGAATAATTAAAGTAAACATTTTATAAACACAAAAAAAATCATATACAATTATAATATATTAATGCTACATATTATAATAGTATATTTACATTAATAAAAGCTTTTTTTTTTCTGTCAGGGGAAAGCTGGCATTTTTTTTTTTTAGCTCAGTAACAATTTAGTGGCTCATGATGTAATTTAAACAGCCCCCTCCTCATCTTAACAAAGAGATACATAGACAGACAAGATAGAAAGGTTGTCAGATATGGTGCAGAAATGGATATGTACAAGAAAGACACACAGAATGACAGCGCAATGGTTGAATCAAAATGTGTTTTTAACCAGTCTCCCCTGGCCTCTCCTCTTACACTTGAGTATGTGCAGACCACCCAGACACCGGTGAATACAAATTGGGTACCGGTAGATAGGTATCAGTCCCGATTTGCTTAAAGCAGGACTGTAGGCATCTGAGACCTGCACTGAATGTCAGAATATGGAGCATATTTGATCTTGGGACTTTCTAAGCTATTTTATTAATCCCAGCCAGAGGTTGCTGTCAAGCCTATACATTTCTGGCAGGGTGCATTTAGAAGTGAAAAGTGGTGCAGACTTGGCCCATAGAAGATAGTGGATGAGTGGTGGGGGGACAACTGTTGACCTTCCCCCTCTCCATTCTTCCCCTGAGCCGTGATCAGGCCACCTTGTATGAGACTGCAAAAAAAGGCATCATAGAACAAAAAACCCCCACTAAGCATTGAGTTTATGATGTAATCCTAGCCTTTACGAGCATTGTTCCATCAGGTTAAAGTAAAAATGTTACATGGTACTATTCTTGGATGTAAGAATGCAACTGACAGTCGATACCGTTATTCAAGCTTATAATAGCCAGGGGCTATGGCTTAGAAAGTAATTCCAGTGAATCATGACATCATTCAAGACAATACCATTTGTGAAATGATCGTATATCATATTTTTAAGAAGAATAAAGACTATCTGGTGAGAATCCATATTATAGTGACATTACTGAAACACCTTATATTCTTTGATGGGCCCTCCGCATGAAACTCACATGTGTTGGAGCAGAGAGTGTACATATTAACCCTTCTCTTCCCAGGTGAGCTGAAGTGAGTAGCAGGTGAGTTGAGTAGTAGGTAGGGTTGCCACCTTTTCCTCCAAAAAATAACGGCCTTGGTCCTGTCTCCATAGACTTAACATTGGCCTGATGCCAATGTACTAGTGAAAGATACTTTCCCTTTTGATACCTTGCACCCTAAAAACCAGAAAGTATAGTTAGAGGTAGGGACACCTGTTGGTTTTTGGTTTAATTGAATGATTTTTGTGAAGTTTGCTTTCTTAATCTGTTTTTTGAATGTGGAAAGAAAAAAGTCAAAATGGAGGTTTCATATAATGGCCTTGTGCCAGTTTGGAGATGGCTATTTGCCCGTGGGTTTAAAATAAGGCGGAGTGCGATGGCCGGTGTGAATGAAGACAAGATGTAAACAGGACTGGCTGAAGACAATGCGGGCAGGACTGGTTGAAACAGGACTGACTGAAGACAATGCAGGCAGGACTGGTTGAAACAGGACTGACTGAAGAAAAATGTAGCAAGACGGAATGAATCAGGCCTGACTGGAAGTGAACGGCAGGCAGGACTGATTGAAGATCCAGGGAGCTCATGCAACAGGTTCACAGCAACTGAGAGATGGGTTCAGAACTCGCTGTAACCACCATTATGCCCCATGATGGTAGGTCTCAGAAAAATATATTTTAATGAACGCTATTCCAAAAGAAAAAAAAAAAAACATTCTTAAAGGAATAACGTGCTAGTCAATGCCAATAAACTGCTGAGAACTACTGTGGGTTAATCACAAGTTGGTAGGGGAATGAAGGCATTTAAAAAAAGACGCTAGGGGCTGGGGGTGTAATAGCAACCCTTAGTTCCCTTGTGTACCCCATCCCAACAAAACAAAAAAAATGGCGTCCAAGACTGGGTATTCATTCTGCATTCATTCTCAGATGGTCATCGGTGGGCATTTTTTAACAGGTTTTAATTTTTTTCAGAGGGCACCCTTTTGGGTGCCAGGCGGTGGAAAGGGATTTTCCATGCCCACGTTCATGGCACTTAAAGGGTGGTTATATTTTACAGGTTATTTATTATTTTATTGATGTGTCCTCTCCTACCTTGGTAAAGTCTCATTGTTCTCTGAAAGGTATTTGAATTGCTACAATTATTCCAAAAGAGTAAAAACTTGGTGTCTAGATAAATCCAGCTCCACCCACTCCCTACCTCTGCCACGCCCATAAGGATCATTTAAAAAAATAGAGAGAGAGGTGTGTCTGTAATGGCCCTCTCTATGGCATCTGTATAATATATATCATGTGGTTCCAATTAAAACAGTCAACCCAGTACCCAAACACTTCCCAAATACGTTAGAGGTAGAAAAAAAATGGATGGTATAACTGCACTCAAAATATATTACAAAATATAGAAAAGTAATAGTAGGGAGTAATAGAAGTGGATGGGACTTTAACATCCACAAAATAGAGTAGACAAGCAATTACATAAGCACAGAACAATACACAGGTACCTTGACTTAGCAACTGGTGAAATCTTGGTGTGTTCCCCCCACCCAACCAAAATGGCAGACAATAAGCAAAATATTGTAAATCTGGGAATCGGAATCAGACGTCTCCAAATCGGAATATTGTAAAAAAAAAAAAAATCAGCTTTTATTCCATTTAAAGTTAAAAAACTGACATCACCGGAAACCAAAAAATAGTGAAACACCTTAAGCGTTTCTTCAGTATCAACAGACTTATTTGTAGGTCTACCTTCCCCTTGTGATAAACCCCTTATATTAGGTGGAGCCTGCGTACAATTTGTGTCAGTTAACAAATGCACATAATTTAAATCATTTAATTAAAAACACCACAGTACCTAGCCACTATTTACAACAAACGTCCAAAATCCAAATTGCATGGTACTTGACAAGGCCAAACGATCAAAGCACATCTTCTACATGTATTCAATAGAAAGTTATAGAGGACTGGCAAAGTTACAACGTTAATTCTTGTCTGTATAACAAGTTATATGATTTGGTGTTTCACTATTCTTTTGGATTACTGTGATGTCAACTGTTAAGCTTTATACGGAATAAAGGCTAATTTTATTAACATTTTTACAAAAAAATGATTTAACACTCTGAACACTCTACAAAAACAGATTGCGACCCCACAGATTAGGTCTTTGTCAGAGCACAGGCCGGCTTTTTCTGTATGTGGATGTGTCCTGAGAAAGAGCTCATTTATGGGGTAGCACCAGTGCCAATTTTTTTTCTCATGTACTATTCAATATGTTGGCAGCGAGGACTCAGATGTGGTGGGATTGCAGTAAGGACCTCGAAAAAAAATAGTCCTGTATAAAATAATATATGTCAGGAATGACATGACACCTTTTGCCATCATTTTATCTCCTGTTAATAAATGGGCCTACAACAATGTGGGAGATTTCTCAGATTATCCTTCATATAATAAGTGACACTTTAATAATTAGCCAGAAATTGGACATCTTATTTAGATATTACTTGGCCTAATATTGAACCCCAACTGTCGTATCAGTGGAAAATGTAAAGGTTGAGGCAAATTATATACTCGAACAATAACGGGATGTATTGGGATAAATAGATAAGTAAATTGCACAGTACAAGATATAATAATATGGGAATTAATGAGGGTGTCCTTAAAAATAAGATAAATGTATTTTCAAAATATGGGGTGCTCTTTCCCCCTTAACTAATACCACTTTGTTTACTTTTTGTTTGTACTTTGACATGTATGTTTTTATGAAATTTCATTATTCATTTTAAGCATAATTAATGTTGTTAACTTTAGAATAAGAGTCAATTTTTTTTATTTATGAATCACAATATATATATATATATATATATATATATATATATATATATATAGGTTTTTTTGTGATTCATAAAATTAAAAAATATTTCGACCTAGTCATGGGCCCACAAACTGTATCCACACCAGGGCCGATAACAGCTTAGTTTTTATAAAAAAAAAAAAATAATAATTTTTTTTCTTGCTTAGTAAAGAATTTTAATTTCAGTAGCTCTCAGGTGAGAGTGCTTAAAATATATTGTGGAAAAAAATGTTTTCGTTTCGTTTACAGATTTTAGAGTAGAATAGTATGGACGGACAAAGTGTCTAATTGTTCAATAGGTGTGTATGCATCTATATATATATATAGCCACTTGTTTGCTTTGTAAATATTGTTTTTAAGTGGGAAAAAAAAGTATGTTGTGTTAGAGAAGCTTCGCAGAGAACCATTTTGAGAAGGAAGGTCGGAATGTCAGCCACACAAGTAAGATGACAGGTTTCCAGTCAATGATTCGTGAAGGGTTATGTGACATGAGAGGGGAATGCATGGGTGGGGCCGTCCTTTTAGCCTCTATCAAGGGGAAGAGGGAGAGATTTAGTGTCAGCCAGGGAGGTAAAATTTGGATATGGACCAGCTTGGCTGGTAATTACCCAGTGCTACCAGTGTGAGTCACAGCAACTACTGGGCATCCTAGGTAGAGCTGACACTTGACCTCCCAAGTTTTCCACCTCCGGCGTGAGTTAGGTGGTATGTGATTGTGGGGAAATGTGTGGGAGCATCAATGCACAGTCTTGGTCAGGGCCAGGCTGGGATACATTTTTCCAACACAAAGAAATGATGGACACAGCAACCACAGACGTATGTTTCGGCCCACTTTGGCCTCGTCAGTGTGGTATGGCTGATGTCCTTCTAGGTGCAGCGAGCCAAGGTCCTGATAACTCACAGAGACAAAAGGAAGAAATGAGAGCCAAATCTCACCGTAAACAGTCAATGCTCAAATACCCCGCCCTATGGGAAGTAACCTAATCGGGAGGGGCATCCGTGGTTTTTTTCCCAATGCTTGCACCATTACAGAGAAGTTCTCTCCATCTCTCCAGGATTTTTGGAGCTTAGCCTGTGAATTTTTCAGTGTCTGTGCCAGTGTACCAGCAAATTGGCAGCTGCAGGTGGAACAAAAAAAAAAAAATTGCATCCGTACCTTGCAATTGCAGAGATGTGAGAGCAAGAGGCTGCAATCAGCATGAACTTCTGGGTGCTAGGGCAAGACCTGAGTGAAAATCTGGGTGCTGAGGTAATTACTGTGACTGCAAATCTGGGTGCTGGTGTAAGTCACATAGTAGTTTAGGGTGAAAAAATACTTGCGCCCATAAACTCTTTTCCTAATCCTTGTTTACCAAATGTTGGCACCTATGGCATTGCACTGTGCACAGGCAGCATTGCATTTAAATGGAGTATGCCTGATAGACATACATAGTCTTAACTCTAGAAAATGAGCTCCAGACTGACAATGTTTGTAATGGTACGCCTGGAGCTGTGGGATCACACGGTGTTGTGTAACTCTGCCCTTTTGGTTCCGCCCCCTTTTTGTCCCAGGACCCATAGAAGGAAAGTCGTGTGTGTGTTTTATGATAATAGTCTCTGCCTTCGTATGTGTGCAGTATTGTAAGTTTATTGATTATGTGTCTGCCATAGATATAAAACTGTGATCTCATATTTTTTATCAATATATTTGCTAGAAATTTGCCTAGGACAAGGCTTATATGGTTTCTATAATCCTTAAAGTGACACTGCATTGTGTTTACATGACAGATTAATATCCCCTGTAATGTGATCCATTCTCTCTCTTTTTTCTTTGGCATTACCAAGTTTGCTTTGCAATTAAAAGCTTATATCGTTACCCATTTGTCATGCTCTCAAGAGATTTATTTGAGACAAATAATAAAAGCCCAGTATTATGTTGATTTTTAAGTATTTGTTTTACATATTCAGAACTTGATGACTATTGACAGTATCTTTTTCCAGGGCCTTCAAATTAGTTCCAAAGTGAAAAGCTTACTTAGTAGCTCAGCATGCTAAACAAACAAACATTAAGCTAGTTTGTCACTTCTTTTGTCTAGCGGTGTGTCGTAGATCCAAGTTAAAACATTTACTTAAACGTAAAAAAAAATACAATACATATTAGAAAAAAAAGATTTTTTAAAATTCTTGATTTTCAGTACTTTACACATAAAGAAAACATGCATTTGATAGACTACAGAGATTTTTTAAACAGTTTTTTTAATACTTATCTTGAAAATTAACCTTTTTTTTTAAATTGGATATTAGAACAGGAAAAGGCTACACATAACCACATTGAAAAAAAACCATTACAAGCAACATTCAATAAAGATTAACATTTTTGCGTACACCCCAACCGCCCCATTTCGCGTGACCGCCCTACTGCGAATATGCGCTAAGCCTCCCCTTCCCAAGCCACGCCCCCTCTGAGCCCTCGGTGTCTCTTGCTGCCCAAGGAAAAGTTGGGAGGTATGTTTCAGGAATTCAACAAAGCCAAGAGCCGGTCTGAGGGAGCAACTTTGCACAAAGAATCTGCAAAAATGTCCTGGCACGGTAGCAAAAACTACAATTAAAAATAATGATCCTGCCGTAATTGACAGGCTCATCCAAATACATCAACAAAATATTTAGTGATGTACTAATAGACATTTAACAAAGCCTTCTAGTTTGTAAATGCCGTTATTCAGCCTGAGGCTGACCACAGAATGTCTCATTACCTCACAACATATTAATGTCTACGCCGAATTTGAAGAAGTGCCACCCTTTGACTTCAAATCAGCCGTGTTTATTGAGATACACGTCGGATTTACTTAAATGTCCTGGGACATGTTCTGTTTAACCCTTGCTTCCTTCAAGGGTTTAATGTTTAATGTTCTTTTAAGCAGATCATAAATGTCGAGATCCCCAAAAAAGAGGCAGAATAGAGGAGGGAAGAGGGATAGAGGGTTTTTGGTACAAAATAGGAACTGTCCCTTCTAAATATATGCCTCCCATGCCTTGCACGGCACAGTCTTGGATTTGACAGTGGGATTCGGGACAGCACTCCTGGAGACACCAGAGAGTGCATACTGTGCACGGTCAGATTGAGTGACAGAGCTGCCATTCATGTGCGGTCAGTAGTGTATCATCCGCAAGGCAAACAAGGCACTCGCCTAGGGCGGCACTTTGCCAGAGGGTGTTAAAGCACACTTGTGGTGCTTCAAACATTTTCGCTCCCTCCCTCACCATTCAGCAAGCTTTAGCTCCTTCCAATTAATTGGGGTGATGGACGTGGTGGGGGTATGTAATGAGGCTGATGGCGGCATGTAATGGGGGTGATGGGGAATTTAGTGTGTTTGCAATGTGGGTGATAGGTGCATGTAATGGGGGGATTGGGCATTTAATGTGTGTGCAAAGTGGGTGATGGGACATGTAATGGGGTGATGGGGCAAGTCGTGGGTGTGCAATGTGCGTAATGGGGCATATCGTAGGTGTGTAACGTGGGTGGGGGCCTAGGGCAGCACAAAACCAAGATACACTGTAGTGGGGAAATTATTTGAAGGATTGCTAAAGGTGTACACTCAAGAATACATCTTGAATCAGAATATAATTAGTAAAAGTCAACATGGTTTTGTGAAAGACAGGTCTTGTCAAACAAACTTAATAACATTCTATGAAGAGGTCAGTAAAAATATAGATCTAGGTGTGGCAGTTGATGTGATCTGTTTGGATTTTGCTAAAGCATTTGATACAGTTCCACACAAAAGGTTACTCTACAAATTGAGAGAAATAGGATTGGGGGCAAATGTATGTATTTGGATTGAAAATTGGCTAAAAGATAGAACACAGAGGGTTGTTGTAAATGGTAAAGCTTCAAATTGGACCAGGGTAGTGAGCGGAGTACCTCAGGGGTCTGTTTTGGGACCTCTTATTTTTAATCTGTTTATTAATGATCTCCCACGTTGTGCTGAGTGCCATGTCTCAGTGTTTGCTGATGACACAAAATTAGGTAAGGTAATAAAGACTAATCTTGATGTTTTTTCTTTACAGGAAGATTTGGACAGAGTGGGGAACTGGGCAAGAAAGTGGCAAATGAGGTTCAATATAGACAAATGTAAAGTTATGCATTATGGGAAAAATAATAACAAAGCAACATATACGTTAAATGGTATTTCCCTGGGAAAAACTACTAACAAAAAGGATTTAGGAATCATTGTAGATAACAAACTTGGCAACAGTGCCCAATGCCAGTCAGCAGCTGCAAGGGCCAATAAGATATTGGCATGTATAAAACGAGGTATAGATTCACGGGAGGAGGATATCATCTTGCCTCTTTACAAATCAATGGTAAGACCTCACCTTGAATATGCAGTACAATTCTGGGCACCAGTCCTTAAAAAGGATATTAAGGAACTAGAAAAAGTGCAAAGGAGAGCTACAAAATTAATAAGGGGATTGGAGGATCTTAGTTATGAAAAGAGACTTAAAAAATTGCATTTATTTACTTTAGAAAAAAGGCGTCTTAGAGGGGATATGATAACATTATATAAATATGTGCAGGGCCAATATAAGGAGCTCTCCAGGGACCTGTTCATTAATAGAAATGTACAAAGAACAAGAGGTCACCCCCTGAGACTGGAAGAGCAAAGATTTCATAGACAGCAAAGGAAGGGATTCTTTACGGTAAGGACAATAAAATTATGGAACTCACTGCCAAGAGAGGTAGTGCTATCAACCACAATAGATGCATTTAAAAATGGTCTGGATGTTTTTTTTAGAAAAGCAGAACATACAGGGGTATTAATAATAGAATAAGCATTAATAATAGAGCTTTTTGATCCAAGGAGAAATCTGATTGCCCTTTTGGAGTCAAGAAGGAATTTCTTCCCCTAGGAGGCAACATTCGAAAAAGCTTCCTCAGGGGTTTTTTTTTGCCTTCTTTTGGATCAAAACGCTGAAATGATAGGTAGAAGGGTTGAACTTGATGGACTTGTGTCTTTTTTCAACCTAAATTACTATGTTACTATGTTACACCACTGTGTGCAGTAGCGCAGACTCTCAAACCCCCAAAGCTACGCCTCCCAGCATCCTGCTTTGTCAGGGGCATAAATTGGGAGGTGTGTAAATAGGGGATGGGACTCTTCATCGCGGCTGCTTCCGCGCAGCCGCTTCACCGCCGACTCTACACAGCAAGACAGATCGTCGCTGGAGATTTCATTGCGGGACATTTCATCGCTAAAGGTAAGTATTTTAGCTATTTTAGTTTGGTTAGAATTAGGGTTTAGGGGGTTAGAATTAGGGTTTAGGGGGTTAATTTTAGTATTAGGGCTCGGGAGTTAGTATTAGGGTTTAGGGGGTTAATTTTAGTATTAGGGCTCGGGAGTTAGTATTAGGGTTTAGGGGGTTAATTTTAGTATTAGGGCTCGGGGGTTAGTATTAGGGCTCGGGGGTTAGTATTAGGGTTAGTATTAGGGTTTAGGGGGTTAATTTTAGTATTAGGGCTCGGGGGTTAGTATTAGGGTTAGTATTAGGGTTAGTATTAGGGTTTAGGGGGTTAATTTTAGTATTAGGGCTCTGGGGTTAATATTAGGGGTCAGGGGTTAGTATTAGGGTTTAGGGGGTTCATTTTAGTATTAGGGCTCGGGGGTTAGTATTAGGGTTAGTATTAGAGTTAGTATTAGGGTTTAGGGGGTTAATTTTAGTATTAGGGCTCGGGGGTTAGTATTAGGGTTTAGGGGGTTTATTTTAGTATTGGGGGCTTTAATTTTAGTATTGGGGTTAATTTTAGTGTTAGTATTGGGGTTTAGTTTTTAGTGTTAGCATTGGGGTTTGGGAATCATTTATTAGGGGGGGGTATTTTCTTTTTACTTGTACATTTGTAAGAGCTGACAGTTCAGCGTTCTAACTGCCACGCTGAACTGTCAGCGATGAAGATGCGGCGATGAAGTGTCCTAGACCCTGTAAATAGAGACACTTGGGAGGTATGCTAAGGAGAAATACTGGGGGTTATGTATAAATATCACCGCACCCTAAAGTGTCAAGAAGCTATAAAAAGGGCTTAATCTCTGTTTGTTATGTATAAAGGTGATTACAGCTTTTTTTTTTTTTTTTTTTTTTTTTTTTTTTAAACATAGTCTGGCACTTATTGTGTGAAAAACCTCCTGGGCCATTTGCTAATGAATGGCGAAACTGGTAGTGCTGAATTAGATATCAGTGGTGAGTCAGCTGAAGATTGAATGTCTTCAATCCACAGTATACAATTAGAAGATTGTGTTTAGATTACTTCAGAGAAAGGACAATACCTAATGTAAAAGGTTAATGCAGATTATTATTATTATTTTCTCTCAGTGCTCACAGCAGCTTGCCTCACACAGCCTCAGCCTTTCTTTTAAAGGGGCAGTTTCCCCTAAATGACTTTATGTATCTTGTATGTGGTCCTCTCCTATGTGGAATGCACTTATCTTTACTTTGAGGCAATCTAAACTTCTCCTGTTGTTTTACATGGGATTTCCTCCATTCTAAGATTTCCTCCATTCTAACATTTCCTCCATTCTAAGATGCACCTTTTCTTCAGAGGTGTTAACATTGAAAAGTGAAAAAGCCAACCTTGGCTGCCGAGACGAATATCTTACATTTAGCGGCCAAATTTCCGCCGAATGTAATACGTCATAGATTATAAGCTCCTTTCCCGGAGCTGTTAAAACCGAGGGGTTAAGTGCATCTTAGAATTAGAGGAAATACGGTATTACATTAGCAGAAGTCTTCTAACAAGTGACTGAATGTGGGAGCTCTTTCGTCTGTTTGAGCCTGACATCTTCTGGTTGTCTGAAGAAACACAGGTAACTGGCATGTCACCATTCCCTAGAGTAGGAGGAGGTGGGAGTGGCACGTAATTCAGGGGCGAAATCTCACGCCAGCAGAGGTTTCTTTGTACCTTTGTACTATAAGCCTAAATGGTCATTTTGGGTTGTATTCATGAAAGACGGAATTGCAGAGAATCGACGGGGGGATTTCAAGGCCAAAGTAGACGACTTGGGAATAAAAAGAAATGCAGGTGAATTGGAACATTTTCCTACTTTGGCCTTTACGTTTGAAATTCTCTTGTCAATTCCCCGCAATTCCTCTTTCATGAATAATATCCTAAATAAAAGTAGGTAGAAGTGCAGAAGAAGGATGATATATAACGTTTATGTATCTACTGCCCATTGGCATCAAATACAAAATTTTAATGGCACAGGTGAGTGAAGCCTGGGTGCTGGGTCAATATATCCACCCTGTATGTACACAAGGTTATAGCTAACACAAAGCCCTGATTATATATACCCCTCCACAGGGCAATTCATATAACCTTGTTTACATACGTGTGGCTATGTGTTTCCCTGTGCATGGGGTATATTTAAGGGTAATGTGTTAGCTATAATCTTGTGTACATACTGGGGGCAAATATTGCCCTGTGCAGGGGCATATACCAGTCTAATCTATAAATAATACATTCTTCAAATGTGCTTCGTGTCATATCTGGCACCTTATACCTCCTGCATGTATCAGTAGCTGGGTGTCCATCTGTGTGGTAAGGTAAGACCTGGGTGCTGGGGCAAGTTATGTGAGTGCAATCTAAGTGCTGGGGTAAATTCTGTGGCAAAGCATGTGACTGCAATCTATATGCTATGGTAAGTCCTGGGTGCTGGGGCAAGTCCTGTGAGTGCAAGCTAAGTGGTGGGGTATGTCCTGTGAGTGCAATCTAAATGCTGGGGTTAGTTTTATATATAAGGGTAATGTGTTAGCTATAATCTTGTGTACATACTGGGGGCAAATATTGCCCTGTGCTTTTAAATGCATGGCCTGCCCTTTTATGAACAAGAAAATAAATACACAATGCTATGCGGCTGGTATAATGACACAATGCTATGGGGCTGGTATAATGACGCAGTGCTATGGGGCTGATATAATGACGCAATGCTATGGGGCTGGTATAATGACACAATGCTATGGGGCTGGTATAATGACACAATACTATGGGGCTGGTATAATGACACAACGCTATGGGGCTGGTATAATGACACAATGCTATGGGGCTGGTATAATGACACAATGCTATTGGGTTGGTATAATGACGCTGGTATACTATTATTTCCAGGGCTGGTTTTTATTCCCTGTCCAGCCCTGAATTATGCTAACACACTAGGCTGTATTCATGAACGAGGGAATTGCAAACTGGACAATTTTCCCCAACTCAGCCACTTTGGCCTTCAGTTTGCAATTCCCTTGGCCTCATTCATCAATCCAGCCTATTGTATAAAATAAAAGCGTACCCATAGAGCCTAAATAAAGAAAACTGGAGAACTATAGCTGCTCATCACAGAGGCAACGTGTCAAGATCTGATTCAGCTTGTGCTTAAGTGCACTATGTGAGGATGTCCACCACCAGTTAGCTAGCATTAGTTGAGTGCTTTGTCACCAGATAACAAAGAAACTATTAATGATTTCCTTGCTTGATTTGTGCCCACTGCCAGGCAGCATGCCAACATAGATATGCCAAATTATTAGATTACAACCTAGCCAGTCTAATGGTTTGTATGTTTGTTCAAGGTTTAATGAGTTCTATTCAAAGTACATTGGAAATGTCTGCTCCAGATTGGAAGAGTAAGTTCCAGTTATACTGGAAGGGGTGGGCTTGGGGGGGGGGGGGGGGGGGGTTATGCAGAGGGACGATTGTCCTTTAATCTAACTCTATGGGCTGGGGAACTTTTCACCTCTAATTGATAAAGTGCATATCACTTTTATTCTTTCTATCTGATTATCTTGTAGATCTATACTCAGGTTGGGTAGAAGGTTGTCCAGTTGCCGGGTTTTTGCTGTGTATGTCTGTTATAAGGTATATATATATTTTATTGAATTTATTTTAAATCATGTTTGTTTTTATGAACTCTGTTTTACTTAATTAGATACATTGACTTTTATGCATTTCCTATAGGGGAACTAAGATTTAGGTCTAGTCATTGTTCCCACCCCTATGTGCTCTCCTGCTTAGATTCTTTACTTTTTGTGATTATTGTACATTACTTTACTGTACATTAAATATATATTTGTATTTTATGATATTTCTTGTGTCTGTGTATTATTACAGTTTTTATATATTATTTTTGAGCGCTGTCCACCTTTTCCGTTTTTTGCATAATCCTCATCATGTACAATCCAGGGGTAAAGTGAAAACACATAACTACACTATAAAGTCCAAGTTGCAGAAAGCTACCAAAGAAATGAAGTCACCATGGCCAGATGTGTTACCTACTGAATCGAACTCCATCACGTCGACTCCAGTGGGAAATGAGAATCTTTCTAGCATGCTTCATGCTTTTGTAGGCATTCCAAACCAGTCCTCAAGACCCACACAACAGACCAGCATTTAGGGATTAACCAGTTATGTCTTGGGTGTTTAAAACAAATCCTTAGACCCCACTGGGTAATCCCTAAATCCTGGACTGTTACGTGGTTTGGAGAATACTCATTTCTAGACTTTGATATAACCATTTCATGGGTTGAGAAGTCGATGAAGCATGTTAGCGATACACTGATATACAACAACTGGATGGACAGCTACCCAAGGTCCTGTGTCATATTATGCAATCAGGAGACATAGAAAGGACAAAAGACTTTGCCTATTCTACTCCAAGTATTGCCTGCAAGGTGTCCCTGACACAATGATAAAGGATATAGACCCTAAATACAGAGGCAGACCCAGAAGAAAGTCTGAAATCTAGACATGTGCAAAACTAAAATTTTCGTTTAGTTTTCGTCCATTTGGACAAAAATGTTATTTATTTCGTCTAAAACGAATTTGGTTCATTACTGCATTCGTTTCAGACGAAATTCGTTCATTATTTTCGTTCCGTTTTATTCGTTCGTCTTATAGAATACATGTAATACTATTGGCTTTCTATAAACCGAACGAGAGCCCCATTCATAAGAATTTCTTATGAATGGGGCTCTCGTTCGGTTTGTAGAAAGGCAATAGTACTACACGTATTCTATAAGCCGAAAGTCTATAAACCGAAGATCGTTCGGTTTATAGACTTTCGGCTTATAGAATACATGTAATACTATTGGCTTTCTATAAACCGAACTAGAGTCCCCATTCATAAGAAATTCTTATGAATGGGGACTCTAGTTCGGTTTATAGAAAGCCAATAGTATTACATGCATTCCATAAACCGAAAGTCGTTCATTATGTCGGTTTATGGAATGTATATGTAATGCTATTGGAATTCTATAAACCGACTCTATTTCGGTTTATAGAATGCCAATAGCACGAATGGACGAATGATTTTCGTTTTATTAACCATTCGTTCATTCGTCTTTCGTTAGTTTAGCATTTTCGTTATTCATTTTTCGGACGAATGGACGAAAATGCATTCGTCCAAAAACGAATGCACGTCTACTGAAATCTTTGTACAATAATCCACGACAACCTACTAAGATCCGATTAAGTTGGTTAAAAGCCCAAGAGACTAACGCAGAAGAAACATCATAATAACCAACAATTCACCCAAGAGAACCCAACTGATATAAGGATGGACAGTTTTTTTTTTGATTCTGTACATAGTGGTCTTACCATATGCATAAACCCTTTCAGGGCCAGGGATTTTCCTAGGCCAAGGACCAGAGCGTTTTTCACTTTTGAATAAACACATTGACTTTGCCATATGCCATATAATTTGCATGTTATCTTGGTGATCGAGTGATCAATGTGATCACATGCCCGGAAATTCACTGATCGGGTCCAGGACCTTTGTCTTGGGTGCAAGGCTTAGTCCTGGACCAGTTTCAGACTGGCCAGCAGTGCGCTCCGTATGACGAGTTAACTCGTCATGAGGTCGCAAAGGGGTTAATCACATTCCATAAAGAGCTCATCAATGCTAGGATTCTTGTTGGGTTCTAATGTGTATAATACCATTAGATGGAGCTAGTCACTAAAAGTCGACTTTCACTCAAAATTAAAGTCTACCTCCAAATTCAGCACCTATTCCAAATCTTCCTCATTGAAATTAATGAGGCGAAATGATCAAAAGATACAAAGATATATTCCTCAATCTTGGCGGAGAGAATGAAACAACTTATCCCTCATATTATACATCAAGATCAAGTGGGTTTTGTACAGGGTAGACAAGGGAATAATAATACTAGGAAAGTTATTGACTTGTTAGATTGGGCGGAATCCAGGGACACCCCTTTATTGGCCCTGTCATTGGATGCGGAGAAAGCCTTTGACAGGGTCAATTGGATGTTCCTGGAGGAAGTTCTCAAGAAATTAAACTTTGGGGAAAAAATGATAGGAGCAATTATGGCTCTGTATAATAAACCATCTGCAAGAGTAAGGGGTCAAGGTTTTATTTCTGATAGTATTGATATACGGAATGGAACTAGGCAGGGTTGCCCTTTGGCACTCCTGTTGTATATTTTGTCTCTCGAGCCCTTCCTATGTAGGGTGAGACAAAATTTAGAAATTAAGGGAATTAGAGTCGGTCAAGGCCAATACAAACTGTCGGCATATGCTGATGATGTCTTGCTAACTCTCTCATCTCCCCGTGTATCATTGGAGGAGGTCTTTAAGGAAATAGAAGAATATGGGAGTATGTCTAATTACAAAGTAAATTTGGACAAATCCCAAGCTCTATCTATTGCAATGAAGGAGGAGGACAGGGAACTTTTGAAAAGAGGATATGCATTCAAGTGGCCCATGACGGGGATAGATTACCTAGGTATTAAGATTACACAAAATTTAGATAACTTGGTGAAGTATAATTACTCTAACCTAATTAGAGAGATGACAGACCAACTAAAGAGCTGGGATAACCTGTTTATTTCTTGGATGGGAAGGATTAATATAATTAGATCTTATATATTACCCAAATGGTTATACTTCCTAAGGTTAATCCCAAGAAAAATACCGGAAATCTTTATAAAACAATTCCACAGTATATCGGGGAAATTTATCTGGAATCAAAAAAGACCTAGGATAGCAAGAGATATCCTGCAGGGTAATCCCAAACAGGGGGGCTTGGGATACCCAAATTTGTTTAAACTCCAGGAAGCTAGTCTTCTGAACCATTTATCTCAACTGCAGATCAAGTCTCTTAAAAAAGAGGGATGGTATCTAATTGAACAAGAAATGACGGGTATAGACAACTTAGAATTATTGCTATGGCAGAATTATAAAGAAGGAGTCAAAATTGTAATCAATAGTGGGTCCAGAACACTTAGGCAGATATGGGCCGCCTGGCACAACCTAAGAAAAAAACTTAAAAGCGTAGGAAAAATACATCAATCCTCTCCTATAGATATTCTAGAAACCAACATCAAAGAATTTAAACTCCCAGCTTTCTGTCGTAACAAGGGTCTACGAATACTGGATCTGTATAACAGCACTAAATTCAAAACATTCGAATCATTGTCTCAAGAATATGGGGCCACTGAGAAGGATACATTTCCCATTATTAGGATGAAATTTTATTTGGTTCAGCACCAGTTTAATATAAAAAACAAGGAAATAAGTAAAATATTGGATGGCCTATTAAAAAATACTCAGCTAAAAAGAGCTATAAAAATATGGTATGACCTACTAGAGAAGATCCCAGTACTAATCAAATACAAAGCTATGGAAGCATGGGGGATAGAACTATTAAATCCTATTGATAAAGAGGCTTGGGTCGAAAGTTGGAACAATATAAAGAAGATTTCACACTGTATTACGATGCATGAGTTACACTTTAAAGTTATGCATAGATGGCATCTCTCTCCACTAAGACTACATAAATTTAAAGCAGTTAATCAGCCCAATTGCTGGAGATGTAATAATAATCATAGTGATCTATTCCATATGTGGTGGTCCTGTGAGAAAATAGAAGTATTGTGGGAAAAAGCATTTGGTCTAATCTCAGAGTTTACAGCCACTAAAATCCCCATATACCCAGAAACAGCTCTCTTTAATTTTGAGCTTCAAGATTATCCATTTAGGCACAGATACATTGGTTAAAAGTTGAAAATCAGATAGACCTTCAATGCCAGATGGAAAAGGGTTATTACAGTGCCAGGCAGAAGTTGAAGCTGTTTTACTACATATGGGATCCGTGGATAGCAAAAAGAAAAAAAGAAGCGTAAGGAGTCTGAGTAAATGGTTAAGTAAACAGGATAGAACAGGGGTGGAAGGAGCTGAAAGGAAAAGGAAAGTAAAGAAAAAAGATTATATATTCTCGTTAAAACAATACCTTTTTTGATGTGATCCCTCATGCCTGGCGTATGTTTGTATATGTTTGTATTAGAGTAGTTTATATGTGTACTCGTACTGTAGAGGGAATATTTATTGTTGTGTAATGGTACACCTTGGTTTTATGTTTTCACGTGGTATAAAATATAATAAAAAAGAATAACAAACAGTAAAAGAGACACAAGGATGACACGCTGAATTAGCATATGACATATGAATGGAAAATGTGAGTAGGTTGTCTGAGTTACCTAAAAAAAAAAAACAAAAAAAAAAACAAAAAAAAGTTTTTTTTGAGACCAAGTCAAATTCGGCACCAGAGTTGGGCTTGGTCTCAAAAATAGCTGCGCACATTTTGCCTCCCATTACTTTCAATGGGGAAGATTCAAACCTGGGTTTTTGTTTTTCCAAGTCAAACTCGGGTGCCATATTTCACTTAGTCTCAAAATGAAAGTCAACCTCTAAAGTCGAAATTTATGGAACAGACCCAACAGTGTTACAAAAGTAGCAACTGAGACCTATTGTTACTGTACTAGGCATCTTTCACATTGTGTGCAGTGGCCCACCTAGTGGATGAGCCGGTTACTACAGTTTATGGAATCATACCATCCACAATTAAAGCAGAGATAATCCTATAAACCCCAAATATTTTCAACATGTGTCTGTGTTTAACTATGTATTGTCCCAATAACATTACACCACCACACATTTTGTGGGTAATGGGCAAGCCAAAAACGATAGCATAATTATTGATTACTGAACAGCCAGTGTTTCTAATGGACATTTTGTATTGGATATGTGATAATCAGACATAGAAGTATTGGAGGAATAGGAATATGTATTCTACGTGTAATTAGACCCACCATGGAATTATACATTTTAAAGAAATGTCCACAATGGTAGAACACAGGCAAAAATTTGCTGGGGGGAAGGTAGAAATAAACGGGAGACATTATCTAAAGAAGACAAGTCTTGGGCATGGTTCCCCCGTCTTGGGCACGATGGCCTATTATGAGGTTCTGAACAGAATATAAACTACTACTGCCGGATGCTTCAAGAAATCATATATGAAACCATACTAACTGAGGAAACGAAACAGATGTGAGTGGTCCTGTGCCACCAGATGAGGGTTAGATATATTCTAGGCTCCGTGTCTTATCCCTCTCCTTGAGACCAGACAGAGTTATGGCCAGATTTAAACAAAAATTCTGGCAGAGTTGGCCATGACCACATAACACGACTAAGCGTGGAAACCCCACGCGAAACGCGTAAGGTGGCCTTCCTCACACAGTCTCAGTTTTGTACCCAGGAGCCCTTGAACTTTGCTTAATTTCTATATGTTTAATATGGGATGTGCACTTTACTTTTTAGAGTTCTCAATGATTGCTTTGAGGCTTCAAAATTCTACAACTTCCAATAAGGAGGACTTTGAGATACAGGCTCTTTAGCAAGAATAATAATTCTAGAACACTTGTTGCAGATCTGCTACAAAACATCCTGTAGCTTTACGAAAGGAGGATCATAATGGATAATCGTTTGTCGATTTGTAGTCCAATGTTTGACCAAAAGTTAAATCAGAAACTTGCAGAATGGTAATGTCTAGATTATAAAAATCATACACAGGTTGATAAAAAAAACAAAAAAAAAAACTGCGAAATATAGATTTGTGTATAAAAGGCTAGAGCAGATACATGGTGTGGTATAGATATTTACATAAAGAAGTATATTAAAAATGATTTTTAAAAAGGTTTTATTAAATATTGTGCTAAAAATGAGGATAAAAAATACACTAACTTCATATTTCCATACAGGACATGGCTTTCTATATACCATATTACATAGTCAACCTTATCATTTACTTGCCATTCAGTAAAATCCCTCTAAGTTGTGAATGTAGCACCAGAAGCTCTATAGTTGCGCCTGCACAGTCAGCTAATCATATTACTATATATAAACACACACACATTATTCCCCCCTTTAAAAAGTAAGTTGATCTTTTAAATGCAAAGTTAATTAAAAAAATAATAAAAAAAATTGGGTTGTGGCTCAAATCTCACCCAAATCACAGCAATGAAAGCTCTGCTCTCTTCTGGATCCCATTAAAACCGGATGGATCTATTTGCTCACTAATCTCTTATCAACCATGTCGTAATTAACTCGTGCACAAAGCACCAGTGTATTGGTCAACTACCATTTAGCTGGCGAATGAAATGGCAGTTTAAGAAACGGATGGGGCGGTATTTTGGTCACATGACCCTGCCCTGTGAAGATATTTCCCTGCATGCCTTTCACCTACACTTCCTGACTGGCTGCTCATCTTCCAACATTTTGTATTAAAAAAAAAAAAATTAAAAAAAAAAAACCCGTGTAATCAGTTTTATAGCTACTGGGGAGAACACGTTATCAGAGGCGGTCTACATGAGTGACCCGAATTTATAATAGATTTTAATTCTACTATAATACATCAGAACCATCCGAATCATTAAGTAGAGGACTGTCACCTTAAGAACAGCATCATTTCTGTTTTGGATCGCAGAGCCAGCTTACAAAACATGAATCTTGGTCAATAGTGATCAATCCCTCCTAGGGTTTATTAAAATCGGATCATTGCCAATTGACCACCATGTCTCTTCCTACTACAAATATTTAAATGATACAAAATGGATAAATGAAGGAAAATTAAAAACAGATCACATAGAATTTCCCTCACCCCCCCCAAAAAAGTACAAACTCAAAAACACAAAAAACAAACCCTCCTCCATACACTAAAGTGATGCTTTATCACTTTGCATTAAAAAAAAAAAAATGGAGACAATCCACCATGCTTAAGGCTTTACTTTGTATTAGTGACACATGTTAAAGAATTTTTTTTCCCAAATAATTTCATTTCGGCTTGTACCTTCTAATCATGGTACATATAGTTCCTGTAGAACTTACATTAGTACAATAGAGTCTCTACATATCAGTAGCACTACTACCATTACATTAATAAGACCTTTTAAATTACAAGGGCCTTTCAGAGCCGAAAGAAAATGTTTTAGCTAAATTAACTTAGCACCATTAAAAGAAAAGAAAAAACTAATTGGGGGTGAATGTTAAAGTCATTTCAAATGTACTAACAATAAGCTATTAAAATGCAACTGGTCTGTGTGTTACTGTAGACATTTTTCTATTTTGTTTGTTGTTTTTGTGTTCAATAACCTGATAACAGGTTATACGGAATAGTTTTCCCACCTGCATTGGACTCTAAGGCAATTTGGTGCATCTTAGAAGTGCTCTGTTGAACATTGAACACTATTCAATACAGGAAAAATCATAAGAAAGAAAATGTAAAAGAAAAAAAAAAAAAAAAATAGAGACACACAGTAGCACCCACATAAAGCAAAGTTTTCTTTAAAAATGCAAAGCACCAGGTAGCTCCCCTTCTCCAAATGCAGTCTAGCTCAATGTAATAACATGACCAAGACATGACAATTTGGCAGGTTACAGGGGAAGGAAAGTCCTTTGGACAGTTCAACTAGCTTCTTCACTTGATGTGGATGCAATATCCAGATCTATAGATCCGTGATTCACCACGAGACGGAGTCTCTTGGAAGGAGTGAAAGGACTAAATGTCACATTTTTCTTTTTTCTCGTTTCTGTTAAAAGTCCGGACGTCTGCGTGCCGCTTTCCTGAATCAGATCGCTGATGGATTTTTCGGATGTTGGCACTGTGATTGGAAATCCTCCAGCACCTGAGAGTTTCTCTTTAAGGTTGTTGTTCAAACCCAGCTCTACATATGGCTTTAGACGCAATTTGGGATCGAACTGCATTTCTATACTGAGTTGCTGCGGTGTAGCTAGATTGCATTGTTGAGGTACATTATGGGTCGTCTGTATGGTCATTTTAACATGACCATTAAAATCCATAGGTTTTTGCCCTGCGTTATCAAAGGTTCTTTTCATCGGCCTTAACTGGATTTTGTCGATTGTACCCGTTCCTTCGTTATACAGTACTGGTCTGGATCTTAGGGAGAAGACTTTACTTGTGTATGGCTTGCTTAAAGGCATGGCTTCCACATTTCTAGTGCCTTCATTACCTATACGGTTGTGTGCGTCACAGACTAAGCCGACCTTTTCAGACTCTAGTTGAGCTTGGAGAAGCTCTGTAGACGGAGAGTGAAGTGGCGCCTTGCCTACACTGTTACTAGAGCAGTTTAAACTACACACTATATTTTCAGGTGTAGATGGAACAGGCTTCCCTAAATCGACAGTAACATAATGAGTCAAGCCAAACTTTGCAGGTGAAATATAGTTTGAGTGAGACACTGGTAGCCTTGAACTATCCGGCGGCTCTTGGGAGCTTTCATCAGAAGATTCAGCAGGTGAGACATTATGATCTATACTACAGTCTAACTGTTCCTGTATATCAAGATCTGGAGGTAATGTGCTACTGACCAATAAGGAGACATCAATGTCTGGTTCTGAAATACAGCTGGGGGCATCATCACTACTGTGTCTGTCTGCCTGCAAATTCAAATCTAAAATAGGGGAGGAGGACTGCATTTCACAGGATTCCAAGTGTTCCTCTTCCACACTACCACCTTCTAAATATGCTTCCAACAAAGAGCTATCTTTGGCATTTTGATCTGAAGTACCAGTTGGACCAACTTGGCCTGACTCAGATGGTGTGTTTGGAGTGACTGAGTCAGTGCGTTCATTTGACTGTACCGCTAGCTGCTCGGGTCTGATAAGTTGCCTTCGAAGACACACTACAGGCTCTTTTGTGAGTTTGCAGCATTGACCAGCAGGCGTCCTCTGGAGACAGAAGCCATGGTTACACTTTTTGGGGTTGTGCAAGAGGATACGGACATCTTTCAAAATGGTCCCCATCGGTACTGAAACCTTCAGTGGTAAATATTGATTTGTTCTTTTTGAGGCAGAGGACCTCACAGTATTGAAAGTATGGAAAAATGGAGATGAAGCAGGTGACCCGAGTCTTTGATTGCGATTTTTTTTGCTAGGTGAAAGTCTGGATTTTGAACCTGCAAGACAGAATAAAAAAAATCCACAATTACATAAACACTGTGGTGTTTAAAGACAAAGCACAAAAAAGAATGATAAAAACAACTGTTAAAAAGACTGTAACTTATGTAAATTATAAAGCAGATCTTCTACCAAACTTCCAGAAACAAATGCATGAAATAAAAACTTCCAAAACCGTCAGTGAGGAGGAACAATGTCTCCAATGGTTTAGCGTCCAGGCACACTTCCAACCAAGACATTGATACTTGAGCTCATGTTCAAATGTATGCAGCAAATGTGTCAGATGCTTTTGGTTTTTTGCTCATCTCTTTTGCACTGTCTGATCTTTGAAATGTAGAACGTTATGTAGTTATACAAGGGAGAATAGCAGGATCAAAAAACAGAAGAGTAAAACTTGACTATTCAATAGAAAAATAAACAAAACCATAGGAAGCCTAAATGTCAGAAAAAGCCTTGTGTTCTTCAGCTATCTAGCAGACTTAGACAAGAGTCTTATACTCCCAGGGAGAGGAGGCACACAAAAAAAAAAAAAAGTGTACACACTACAAAACGCAGGTAGCCAGGATATGACATTATTACACATCAATGGAAAACCAATTTAAAACGAACCTAGAGTAAATAGACAAGACACATATTGTCTAATTGCCAAAGTGTCTGTTATGGTTATCTAGCTTAGTATGTAGTACCCCTTATACTCTGTACCTAGCGCTAAGTAAATTGTTGAAGCTATATAAATATTCATGTAATGTGGTATGAAGAGTGGCCATTTTCAAGATGGTCACTAGATGGCAGAATTGGCTGTATAGTCAAGAAAAAGAAAGCAAGAAATAGAAGACAAGGAGAATAGATAGTAAGAGAATAAATAACGTTGAATAGAGTAGATAAAAAAAATGAAAAGATGAGGATGTAAAGATAGGAAAAAAATAAAATAAATTGTGAGTGAAAATAGGAGCTATGCTATAGTTAAATATATACAAGTAAATACTAAATTAAGTTTATGCAAAGTAAGGTTCTAAAAATAAAAAATAAAGTAAAATTATTATTATTTAGTAAATTAAATTACTTTTTTTTAAAAAAGGTCTATTTACATTTTGTTACTTTTAGATTTGTTTTATATTAAGTAGCCCTCTCAATGTCATTTCTTGTTTATTATTTGAAATATTTGTGCAATTGACTAATTGATGTATAACACGTGTGCCTGGCCTCCCTGGGGGAGATGCACAAGGCTTTTCCAGACATTCTGGCTTTCTATGATTTTATTAAATTTTCCAATTGAATAAAAGTTTTATACTTTTGTATTTTTTGAAAAATATTGTCTTATCTACAATTAGAGAGTCTGCATATTGGGCTGTTATGCTCCATGTACCTTATGCAGAATATTTCCCCTGTGATTCTCCGTTCCTCCTACAAGTTACCCAATCACTTCTTGACAGTGAGAGAGCTACCAGAGATCTTTGAACATGCGCACTGGGTGCCCTCAAGTCTCTCAATAGAGAGGCATTGGTGTGCTGTGCACTATAGCAGGTGTGAGGTTACCAAATAGCATTTCCAGTCCATCCTGTATTATTTTCCTCTGCACATGCCCAGTTCTGAATGGACACCTGTTTACTTCCAATATGGAGCATTTTACCGTATTTGCTCGATTATAAGACGACCCCCCAAACTTTGGATATTGCTTTAGGAAAAAAACTAAAAGCCTGAATATAAGACTACCCTATAGGAAAAAAGTTAAACTTGTATATATTCACATGTAAATTGCTTTTTTAATAAAAAAAATTATATCAAAAAGTGCATTTCTTGTTTTTATTTCCTTTTTATGTGCCAATGCTGCCTCTCTTTCCGTTGCCCCCAGCTTTGTCTCTCTCCCCCTCCCTTTGACTCCCCCTCGCCTCTGTCTCTCCCCCCCTTGTTTCTCTCTGCCCCCCTCCCCTTGTTGCTGTCCCCCCTCCCTCTGTCTCTCCCCCCCTTGTTGCTCTCTGCCCCCCTCCCCTTGTTGCTGTCCCCCCTCCCTCTGTCTCTCCCTCCCCTTGTTGTCTCTCTCTTGTCTGTCTCTCCCCCCCTCCCTCCCCTTGTTGCTCTGCTCCCCTCCCTCCCCTTGTTGCTCTGCTCCCCCCGTCTCCCTGCCCCCTCCCTCCCCCTGTCTCCCTGCCCCCTCCCTTAACTATACCTAGATCCGCTGGTCCGTCATAATAGACTGAGGTGTCGGGCAGCATGGAGGATGTCTGCACGTATAGTGCAGACATCCCCCAGCTGCCCGATTCTTCCTGGTGCCTAGTGGTGCAGCATAGGATGTCTGCGCGACGAGCGCAGACTCCCCTGCTGCCGCCCAGCACGCTCGCCGGGACTTCTGTGACGAAAGCGGAAGTACCCGGCTTCTTCATAGAAGCCCCGGCGGTCGTGCTGGGCGGAAGCAGGGGAGTCTGCGCTCATCACGCAGACATCCCCTGCTGCTAGAGAGGGGGATCCAGGTCCCCTGCAGCTCTGCTGGGGACCTGGATCCATGTCTTATAATCTGACCTCAATTTGAGGTCAGATTATAAGAAGACCTCGATTATAAGACGAGGGGCAATTTTCAGAAAAAAATTTCTGAAAAAAACCTCGTCTTATAATCAAGCAAATACGGTATTATTACTACTACTACTACTACTTGGGCCACTGGGCTCAAATAAGAAAATCCCTGGCAGCAATACATTTCACCAGCTCCAGATGAAATTTTGGTTGAATAAATAATAATTATCTTCATGCACTCTGCACACTGGTAGCATAAAAGTAATAGACACTTACTGCAAGAGCTTCTTTTCCAGAAGGTTTCCTTGGAGTCACACGGTGCAAAGATCTGACTTGGTGCAGTCCAAAACCTTGCAGAGTGCATGATACTAATTATTCTATAGTCAACGGTTTATTGCATGCTCAAATGTTCAAAACAATGATTTTCATTCGTGAGCATACAAAAAGATTGAGCATATTTTTTTTCTCAACCTAATCCACGAAATGAGGGAGGCCGAAAAAGATATAGGACTGAGGCAGGTAGTTGAGAATGACACCTGCTGCAAACACACACAAAAAACACAATTACCCTTACTACATTTGTGGTTTCTGTTTTCCTAAGCAAAACTGGTCTTCCCAAGACACAGAGAGCCATAAATGTCAACAAGAGACAGTCAGGATTTAGGTGGCTCAATTTACATAGTATGCAAAGTGGAGGAAATGCATTACAAACCTACGGTGGACGCATGCATCTGGAATGTGAAAAAATATATTCTCACAAGGTAATTGCACAGTTTTCCCTTTTAGATTCCAGGGAACTCTAGAAAAGAAGACCCCCCCCCTACACACACAAATCTGTGAACTAACCTGGGAGATTCTTTCGGCGTCGGTTAGCACCATGCTGGTTTTGTTTGCAGCTCAACCTTTGCAGACGGCCATCTGTCTCTCTAAGCTGGTATTTCTCTAATGAGGTAGATTCAGACTGTTCTCTCTTACGTAGCTTGAAAGCCCCGTTCCCTTTCCTGGAAGGTGTTAGATAAAAAATAAGGACTTGTATAAATAAAATATAGACAAAAGAATACGTGGCAAGTGTATATTACACCATACACACCTCTGCACATAGCAATCCTTTGAACGATAAAGAGGGTATTGAATACAGTAATTATAGTAGACAAGGAGAACAAAACACTTAAAACAACAATTTTATCTAGTTATATGTTAAAAGGAAGGTGGAAAACCACCAACAATATCAAAGACTAGAGTGTGCCTCAGGCGAAAAAGTACATGTATCTAGATAAACAGGCACAGATATATTGAACCTTAGTAAATGATTCACACATACACATACATCCAATAATATAGATAATGAAAAAACGGTAAAGGTAAGTAGGATATATTAAAATCATATATCATACCACTCTCAAAAAAGAAAAAGTAAATATAAATAAGAGTTGTAAATAATAAATAATGTAAACCAAAAAACACACAAGTAGAAAAATAAGAAAAACACTTACATAATGAGTAAAGAGATGAATGAAAAGAATGCCCTATAGTAAGCACCTGTCTATAAAATCTCTTTACTAATTATGTAAGTGTTTTTCTTATTTTTCTACTTGTGTGTTTTTTGGTTTACATTATTTATTATTTACAACTCTTATTTATATTTACTTTTTCTTTTTTGAGAGTGGTATGATATATGATTTTAATATATCCTACTTACCTTTACCGTTTTTTCATTATCTATATTATTGGATGTATGTGTATGTGTGAATCATTTACTAAGGTTCAATATATCTGTGCCTGTTTGTCTAGATACATGTACTTTTTTGCCTGAGGCACACTCTAGTCTTTGATATTGTTGGTGTTTTTCCACCTTCCTTTTAACATATAACTAAATAAAATTGTTGTTTTAAGTGTTTTGTTCTCCTTGTCTAAGATTTATATTTCGGATTATCCCTGGCCATTTCTAATATGTAGCTTTACTTTGTCTTATAGTAATTATAGTAGCCCACCGATTACCTGGACAGCAGTGGCATTTGTAAAGAAACAACACAGCTATTAAATTATGGTGGATCACTACTGTTGTAGGATAGTGTTGAATATGTGTATGAGGACGTTCTGTGTAAAATAAGGACAAGCAATAGAAAAAAGTTCACCTTTCACATGTGCAGCATTCACACATCTCATTATTCTCGCCAAAAAAGCTCTCTCCGTAGAAGCATGTGATCTCTTCTTCTGGCTTAATGTCCCTGAGAACTTTCACACAAGCCGTGTTTCTCTCTGTTGGTACAAACTAAACAGTCGAAAGGAATAGATGAATAAGTAGAATACTTTAATCAACACGGTTTGTAAAAAAATAAATAAAAGTAAAAAATGAACAAGAAACGTACCTTGCAGTTTGGCCGACAATCTTAAAAGAACCATGAGAAACAGGAACCCAAAAAATATAAAACACATAAATTAGTTATTCCTACAAGAAACCAATAGTAAAATGTTTCTGCAAAAGGAAAATGAAGAGGAAGCTTTTTAACAGCATTAAAAGGCACACTTGAGACCAGGTTTGATGTGTCTAATATTGTCAAATTGAAAGTAAATCATTTAAAAAGTTTACAGATATCCTACCCCCAGCAGCTGTTGCTAAAGGATAGTTTCTGAACTGAGTGGATACTTGTTAACATGTTCAAAGATCAGCTCAATCAAGCTGGTAACTGCCTTCCTGTTTACATTTTTGATGGGAATTAATAATTGTAGGCCAGTTTCGGGAAGTCACTGGCAACATGAACCTCCTTGCATACATGCTGTGGACATGCGGATGCATTTCTATCCTATAGTCTCCCTGGATAGGCTGGGATGCCCATTGTTGCATAGAGCAGTGCTTCTCAAACCTGTCTCAAGGACCCCCAACGCTGCAGGATTTAGAGATTACCCACTTGAGATATCAAACCAAGTTCGATGTGTCTAATATTGTCAAATTCAAAGTAATTCATTTAAAAAGTTTACTGATCTAATCCCAGAAAATATTGGGGAGCTTAAAAAAAAAAAAAAAAAAAAAAAAAAACACACAAACAATAAAAACAACACATGCAACTAAAACACAGCATTTTTACTATTTTGAGTTAGCACCATGTGTATCACTTACCATGATTGATGAAAGCAGCAGGCCCTAACCAGAGCTGTGCACATCTCTTTCGAGTGGAGTACATGACACTGAAGTCATTTTCACCAAAGCGAAGGAGGCTTTCATCTGCTTTGGATAGTTCAGATATGCAGCCAACAAGCAGTTCAATTTTCTCATTCTTTGTCCTAAAGGAATACAAGTGATGAAAGCTCAACTGAGTCAGTAACCTTTTTTTGTCAGTGCAGTGAGAGACGGCAGATTTCACATGCCAGCTAATGGACCCAACTAGTCCCCTCTGTTGGTGGCACGTAAAGGTCTCGCTTTGTGTAAGCTGAGAGCGCGATACAGCCATGATAAACCCTGACCAGCCCACGTCGGCAATGAGCATGTGCCAGCTTTGGACACGTCGGGTTTATTCCAGGCACAAACTTTTTTTTAATTCTAATATTGAGGCAAAAGTTTAAAAAAAACAAAAAAAAAAACCTCTTAAAATGGCAGTAAAGGGATGGCATCACCTAAACAATGTGAATTTAAAGGATAAAAAAATTAATTGAAAATAATCTATACACCGCGTTGGCAATATTGTAAGTAAATGCCTAAATTAGGAGACAAATTTGTTTTAAATGTGTGAATCTCCTCTTTATGGCACCGCATGTGGTGCAAATTAACCGCTTTTCAATATGAAATGTGTAATATCCATATTTAGCCACAGGTGATTTTTTTATTCTCTACATACAGAGTAAAACAAATATAGATGATACAGTACCTTAAAAAAAAAAAAAAAATTAAAAAAAAAAAAAAAAAAAAAAAAGGCATCCAAATCCTCTTGTTCCATGACTAAAAATTTTGGGGTCCTTGTTTTTGAAAGGAAAGCAAATTTTGCCCCGACTGAGGCCATTTTTATAGTTCTGTGGCGGTTGTCCCGTCAAGTCACATCTTCAGACACTCCCACAAAAAAATAAATAAAAAAGTCCCTCTTTGGCCATTTGAAATGTTGGAAGGTATGCGTCAATGACAGATATAGATTTTGGTTACATACCATGACTTTGTTGAGACTACTTTGGCTCCATTGGTTTCCAATGAGTACCGGTTACAGGGAAGAATCCTGAAGCCACTTTCTGGCAAGAACATCCGCAGGTATCGGAATATCTGGAAACAATTTCCAAAGCAAGACCAGATAAACACCAGCACATTTTTTTTTTTTTATTGTGAACACAGATCTCTAGCCATTATACATGCAATGTCATGGTTTTTGTCACAAAGGAAACACAAACTGTAACCACTTCCTTGTGGTTGGATATAATAGGCACATTTAAATACATAAAGGGAATCTACACAGTAACGGAAGGAGAGTATATCTAAAACTAACAAAAGGAAGACTTCATTTAGAGGCAAAAGGTTTAAATATAGTATCAGGAAGTAGTGGATGCATGGAACAGCCTTCCAGTAGAAGTGGTAGAGGTTAATACAGTGAAGGAGTATAAGCATGCGTGGGATAGGTATAAGGCTATCCTAGATATAAGGTAAGGCCAGGGACTAATGAAAGTATTACTTTACTGAGAGGGTAGTGGATGTATGGAATAGTCTTCCAGTAGAAGTGGTAGAGGTTAATACAGTGAAGCCGTTTAAGCATGCGTGGGATAGGTATAAGGCTATCCTAGATATAAGATAAGGCCAGGGACTAATGAAAGTATTACGTTACTGAGAGGGTAGTGGATGTATGGAATAGTCTTCCAGTAGAAGTGGTAGAGGTTAATACAGTGAAGGAGTGTAAGCATGCATGGGATAGGTATAAGGCTATCCTAGATATAAGATAAGGCCAGGGACTAATGAAAGTATTACGTTACTGAGAGGGTAGTGGATGTATGGAATAGTCTTCCAGTAGAAGTGGTAGAGGTTAATACAGTGAAGCCGTTTAAGCATGCGTGGGATAGGTATAAGGCTATCCTAGATATAAGATAAGGCCAGGGACTAAGGAAAGTATTACGTTACTGAGAGGGTAGTGGATGTATGGAATAGCCTTCCAGTAGAAGTGGTAGAGGTTAATACAGTGAGGGAGTTTAAGCATGCGTGGGATAGGTATAAGGCTATCCTAGATATAAGACAAGGCCAGGGACTAATGAAAGTATTACTTTACTGAGAGGGTTGTGGATGCATGGAATAGTCTTCCAGTAGAAGTGGTAGAGGTTAATACAGTGAAGGAGTTTAAGCATGCGTGGGATAGGTATAAGGCTATCCTAGATATAAGATAAGTCCAGGGACTAAGGAAAGTATTTCGAAAATTTAGCAGACTAGATGGGCCGAATGGTTCTTATCCGACACAGTATAAGTTTCTAAAGCCATAAACAAATCTGTCAAACTGCGGAATCTGGATTATTTCAGCATTCATATAGAATGCGATTGTATACAGGCAGACTGCTTGCTTGCATCCTGTGTGGTCATTATGAGTTTGATGCAGCCTTGAAGTGCACATTGTATTTAAGTAAAGCAAATATTCAAACTTCCATCCACCTGCTGCATGATAACCATAGTATATCCCATCTGCGGTCTAACATGGTCTTGTTGCTGACTATAAACTCAAGTCCTGCCCCGCCCATTCGTTTGTGGAAAGCAGGGCTTTTGACTGAAACCCTATTAGAATCAAGAATACTGCGCCATTTATAAGATATTAAAGTTTCAAAATAAGTAGTGATATGTCACTACAGTATGTCACTGATGAACTATGTTAGTAATATGATTTATCAAAAGTGTTGTGTTGCCAAAATCACTCCTGTATAGACAAAAGTCTAAAAATAATATAAAAAGGACAATTTTTTTTTTATGGTCAAATAAATTAAGTGAACCTTTTTTATGGGGCGAGGGGAAAGACTTGCTTTTTATTTTATTTAATTCATAGAGTACGAGCCCCTGCTAGGGACTTTCAACGTTGTTGTGTCGGCAATGCTATTTGGAAAAGATACCCGACTGCTGAATTATGCGCGAATGCGGCTTTTTCCACCGTAGATTCATGGGAAAGGTAGTTCCCATTGATACTGCTTTCGTTTTAGACCCATACTTTTATTTTTATAATGGGCTCTGGGGGTTATTGGCAGCTCCCAGTACCATTTTTTTTATTTTATTTTTATATAGGTGGGGTCAGGACTACTTGCCCTGGCCCCCCACTATGTTTATTTGGTGGGGGGGGGGGGGGGGCAAGGGGAGTTTTTTTTTTAATTTTTAAAATTTTCATTTATTTACCTTTATCATTTCAATTTGCCTTCTTAAAAATGACGCAATCACTCCCGAGTCCGAATTGTATTCAGGGTTGATCATGGCATATTGTGTAGTCGAAATGCTATGCTTTTTTTATTTCGAAACTGTTTATCTGAATGCATCGGAGGCTTCGGTTTCCTAATGGTCAAAATACTTGAAACCCACTCTATATGCGGCATACTGTGTAGCCGAATTTCCCCTATGCATTCGGTTCAGCTATCATACCCAATCGGAATCCACTTTGGACGGATCGGGCTATAGTGTGTAGTGTAGATTATTTAATGTCTGCCTTGCATGTGTTTCTTCTATTGCTTTGACCATCTGTTCTCCAGGACGACTGTAACTATTTGTAAAATTATATACTTTAACCAGTAAGTACAAAGCAAGTGCCTAAAAGCATAACCATTGGCATAAAATTAAAGCCATAAAGAAAACATAAGAATACACACGTAGATGGCATGTACAAAATGTAAATGTGTCAACGGACTAATTAAAATCACATCTTCCAATGATTTTTAAGATCAGTGCACTTTCAGAAGTACCTTGTAAATGTGACCGTTTTGTAACTTACATGTGTCTTTAATGTGATCTCTTGCTGTTTTGTGCAGTTCTGGAAGTATTGGTTGGCCCATTCCCCTATGGTCAGCAGCCGAAATGCTGCATCCAGATCCTTCTTCTTGCGGAATGTTAGCAGTGCTTCGCGCAGGTGATGCTGCCTCCTAATGGAAGGCATTGAACTAAATAAAAAAAATGGTCTTGATTAATGCATCTGGTAGTGTCTAGCCTGTACATTGTACAGGTTTCTTTTGCATATAAAAAAGCGTGCAGGGAGGCTCGAAACCTTATTTTACATTTGATTTTATTTATAATATAAGAGGATAAGTTCATATGAACTGGATAATCTCATCATGAGCACATTCAGGCAGCATGCAGTAACAGCTCCATTCCGCAGCAGGTAACTGCCTCCTCGTTTGTTTTTCGACAACGCATCATACAGTTTCTTGGTGCGAAATTTTAATTTCTTAGGGGAAAACCTGCAAAAGCCAAGTCTTCTAGTGGAGTCGTGCCAAAACTAAATAAAAATGAATATCCCTACGCTCCAGTTTTTATAAATCTTTTATTGTGCATTTATTTGTCCATTACTTCTACAAGCTCAAGAGATCCTTTGATAGAACAAAGTGATTACACACTCGACGTTACAGTTCTTCAGCAGTAGAAGAGTTGTGAACTTCCGCCATCCAAAGATGTATTTCTATACAGTAAATTCATATTTTATATTCAATTAAATAATAAACTCGAAGCCAAAGGTAAGTGACAGATTACGAGCTGGCCACAAAGTACTGTACATTTCTGCCCCATAATTCCTATGTTTTAAAGAAGTACGGACAATGGAAACTAGAGACAAGTATTTGGTTTTTTTATCTATTCGAAAACCTTTCATAATGTGTTATCCCTGCTTTAACATGAAAACACAAATCTCACATGTACTAAGGGCTATCTACATTAATAAATGAGGAACTGGTCCCTGAGCAATAGCTATAAACAGTGAGGTTCATCAGCTGGCTGAATAGAGGACCAGACCTGAATCAGAGAGGTTTTGTTCTAAGGGTCTACTCAATAAAGAGAATTTCAAACTTTAGGCCAATGTAGCATAGTTAAACAAAAAAATGATCCAATGCAGCTGAACATGATAATTTTTCCAGGCTTTAGCCTTAAAAGGGACTATCACCTAAAAACATTGTTTACTGTGCATGTAGAGTATAATACATCTACTGAAAATGATCTATACACAGAACAAAATTGCAAAGCAAATGCCTAAATTAGGAGAAAAATTTAATTTTTAAATATGTCCGTGGAGTCTCCCGTGTATGACGAGAGCGACAAATCCCAGCATGTGACTGTAGTCCCAGCATACTGGAAAGGCAGGTTGAAGCAAGTTTGGTTAAATAATTTATGGTTCATAATTATAGAGACAAATAACAATCTTTTGCATTGAAAAGCTTCTGTCATATTCTAAGCAGTGAATCACTCTCACAATTATTACTTTACCTATTGTTCAATGACTTTAAACTGAAATTCTGGTTAAACAAAATACAATATTAGATGTCCTTTCAATAGCTGTATGTTACGCAAGGTTTCAGCCTTTAATATTTAGCAATCATCATCTATCCACACCTGGGATAATTACCTCTCCAGTCAGGTTATAAGCTTTGCTATTTCTCAATGTATATTTATCCCTGAGCTGCAGCCAAGATCTGTAGATGTGATTTTATAACCTTATCAGGGACAAATGGAAAAATGATAAAGTAGATTTTGCTTTGACTCCTTTGGGAGTTTCCTTAACTTGGTGCATTGAATTAATAATGTGTGTGTGTGTGTGTGTGTTTATAATCAATGCCCTGAAATTCTCTTTGTTGAGTAGACCCTTAGAATAAAACCTCTCTGATGCAGGTCTGGTCCTCTATTCAGCCAGCTGATGAACCTCACTGTTTATAGCTCTATAGCTATTTCTCAGGGACAAGTTCCTCATTGATTAATGTAGATAGCCCTTAGTACATGTGAGATTTGTATATCTATATTTATTTATTTTACAGCATTATGCAGAGTCGAGGGGGGAGAGATAATCACCTTATTTTCATCTTGTGGGTCTTAAAACCCAAATATGGGTCAAGCACCAGACTAGTTGCCAGGTCGTCATTCTCACACAGCTCTTGAGCAGTCACTCGATTGGAACCCATAGTATGATCAGGTCCTGGTTCATGCTGTTCTCACCTGGAGAGAGATAAACATCAGCTGTGGTCAACATGAAATATTTCTCTCTTTTAAAAAAAAAAGATAATAGCTCAAACAATGGAACTGTTTACCTGTGCTGGTCTTACCCCAACCTTAAATCCCACAGCTACATGAATCAACCAGGGTGTGTACTTTGTGGTTGTCAATAACAACTCTAAATAGTGGACTCATTGCGAGTTCAAAAGAAAAACCAGGCTGTGAGTGAGCATTGACCCAAATATGGCTGACTTAATGATCTGTTAAACTGCTTACAGGAGCATAACTGACCTAATATCCCTACAAGTAAAGTCTGGACCTAAACCGCTTAAGACTATATTTGGAAAAAACAGCCTCTCTTTTCCTATAAAATACAAACATGAGTCAAGGGGTTGATATATACTGTTATATACACAAATGGGGAGACTCACCGATATAATCAAAGATAGAAAGAAAGGGAAAACTATGGGTTTCTAACGTTTGATAAGAAAGTTTTTTTTTTAATTCTTATCGTCCTTGATCGGACTGAAAAACAGGACTCTCTTTTAGACGCAACATAATGCGGCCAACGTAAGTAAATACAGCTAGGTCAGCACAGTCTGGCAGACTGAAAAAGGAGATGGTCAGATAACATGCACAAGAAACTGGCACAAATCCAACTAAATTCATTTGTTAATCAATGGCTATTTGAACATTGTACTGTGAATTCACTTTGCATTCATAATACTATGTTACATTGAATGTAAATACAGACAATTACATTGAAGAGATATGTGAGGCTTCAAAGGGTCTTCTTTCGCCCCCCTACTGATGTAACAGATTAATAAAACACATATGTGCGTCTTTTAGTTTGGTTTCTGAGTTGAATATTTGGGGTTTCTGATGTGGCTATGGACGGGAATATATATATATATATATATATATATATATATATATATATATATATTAGTTTGAAATAAACTGGTGGACTGGTCTAGGTATCTTTTCCATCAATAGAATAGAGTATGTGAAACAATTACATTTAAGGTTGCCACCAGGGGCGGGCTGGGCCGGGGGGCAGGGTGGCAATTGCCCCCCAGGCCGCCCTAAGGTTTTTAAAACACGGCCGCTGGGCCAGTGTTATTAAAAAAAAAAAAAAAAAAACGCGCTTGCAGGCAGAGACTGAGAAGGGATCGGAAGATCCCCTCTCACCTCCGCTCTGCCTGCAAAGCTGCACGGGGAGCCGAACAGGCAGCACAGAGAAACCTCCGTGCTGCCTGTTCGGCTCCCCGTGCAGTGTGACACGGAAGTGCCGACAGTCACGTGATCGACGCTCTGACGTCAGACGCGCGCCGATCACGTGACCTGTCGGCACAACCGCCGGGAGGCCGAACAGGCAGCATGGAGGGACCATGCTGCCTGCCACTAGCCACCAGGGAAGTCCTCCTGCCACTAGCCACCAGGGAAGTCCTGCCACTAGCCACCAGGGAAAAAGGTAAGAGATGGGGAGGGGGGGGGGGGATGGGCAAAAAACACTGGCATATTATTGGGCAAATTGGCTGGGGAATATTACATGGCAAATAAGACTGGCATATTATTGGGCAAATTGGCTGGGGAATATTACATGGCAAATAAGACTGGCATATTATTGGGCAAATTGGCTGGGGAATATAACATGGCAAATAAGACTGGCATATTATTGGGCAAATTGGCTGGGGAATATAACATGGCAAATAAGACTGGCATATTATTGGGCAAATTGGCTGGGGCATATAACATGGCAAATAAGACTGGCATATTATTGGGCAAATTGGCTGGGGCATATTACATGGCAAATAAGACTGGCATATTATTGGGCAAATTGGCTGGGGCATATTACATGGCAAATAAGACTGGCATATTATTGGGCAAATTGGCTGGGGCATATTACATGGCAAATAAGACTGGCATATTATTGGGCAAATTGGCTGGGGAATATAACATGGCAAATATGACTGGCATATTATTGGGCAAATTGGCTGGGGCATATTACATGGCAAATAAGACTGGCATATTATTGGGCAAATTGGCTGGGGCATATTACATGGCAAATAAGACTGGCATATTATTGGGCAAATTGGCTGGGGCATATTACATGGCAAATAAGACTGGCATATTATTGGGCAAATTGGCTGGGGAATATAACATGGCAAATAAGACTGGCATTATTGGGCAAATTGGCTGGGGCATATTACATGGCAAATAAGACTGGCATATTATTGGGCAAATTGGCTGGGGCATATAACATGGCAAATAAGACTGGCATATTATTGGGCAAATTGGCTGGGGCATATTACATGGCAAATAAGACTGGCATATTATTGGGCAAATTGGCTGGGGCATATTACATGGCAAATAACACTGGCATATTATTGGGCAAATTGGCTGGGGAATATTACATGGCAAATAAGACTGGCATATTATTGGGCAAAATGGCTGGGGAATATTAAATGGCAATTAAGACTGGCATATTATTGGGCAAATTAGCAGGGGCATATTAAATTGCAGATAACCTTGGAATATTATTGGGCAAACTTACTGAGTCATATTAAATTGCAGAATAACACTGGCATATTATGGGACAAATTGGCTGGGGAATATTAATGGCAAATAATATTGGAAATGTGTATGTAATGGGGTGATGGATGCATGTAAATGTGGTGATGGGGCATGTCCTGGTGTGCAACGTGGGTTATGGGTCATGTCGTAGGTGTGCAACGTGGGTAGGGGGGGGGGGTGCTCAAATTTTGGGATATTGGGTGTCTAAATCCTGGCATGTTGAGGGGCATAATCCTGGCATATTGAGGGGAAAATCCTGGCATATTGAGGGGGCATCATCTTGGCATATTGAGGGGAAAATCCTGGCATATTGGGTGTCTAAATCCTGGCATATTGAGGGGCATATTGAGGGGAAAATCCTGGCATATTGAGGGGGCATCATCTTGGCATATTGAGGAGAAAATCCTGGCATATTGGGTGTCTAAATCCTGGCATATTGAGGGGCATAATCCTGGCATTTTGTAAGGGAAAATTCTAGCATATTAAATGGAAAATCCTGGCAATATTCGTTATAAAACAATGAAAAGATGGCCGTGGATGGGGAGGCGATTCGATGGTGCAATGGGCCACTTGACTGGATTTGCCCCCCAGGCCTAAGGCTGCCAGTCCTCCCCTGGTTGCCACCTTTTCAACAAATAAATACCAGCCTTGATGGTGCCGCCATAGACTTAACATTGGCATCAAGTCAATTATTTACCGGCCTGGGTGGCCACCATATTGACATTATTAACAGAGAGATGTATTGATATCCACATCTGCATGTGTTATTATATAGAGTGCATTCCTCCTAGAAACAAATATTTTACCTGAACAATAAATGCTTGCTCCTGTAGAAATCTGCAAGGGTAAACAAATATATGTAGGCATGCTTTAGGAAACAAGGTAGAGGGCATTAATTGACCTCCGCAAATTGTAATTAGATACTAGAATGATACTAGAGCCCTGCCTGCTCATTGAGAAAAGCAGAATTGCAAACAAAGAACCGAGAAATGTGTGTCTGTAGCATCTCCTTTTTATTACATCACCTGTGAATGATATGCAAATTGCACATTTCCCATTGAAAATGAGTTAATTTGCATATCAAGCCACAGACACACAAACCATACTTTTACCCAAACTTTATGCATTTGTTGCAATTCTGCCAACAGAAGGTATAGATCTTTTTTTTTTTATTTTAATTCTCTAGTCACACTATAAGCAATGTTAAGGTGACAGAGTCCTTTTAAGATGTCCCAAGGGGACAATGTAACAGCAAGTTTCACTGGATTTCAGTTCGTCATTGAATTATACTCATGACATTTGCTCCTTCCATACATTTTATTAAGGCATGGACTCCACTAGACCTCTGAAGGTGTGCTGTGGTATCTGGCACCAAGACGTTAGCAGCAGTTCCTTTAAGTCCTGTAAGTTGCGAGGTGGGGGCCTCCATGGATCGGACTTGTTTGTCCAGCACATCCCACAGATGCTCGATTGGATTGAGATCTGAGGAATTTGGAGGCCAAGTCAACACCAGGAACTCATTGTTGTGTTCCTCAAACCATTCCTGAACCGTTTTTGCTTTGTGGCAGGACACATTATCCTGCTTTAAGAGACCAATGCCATCAGGGAATACCGTTTCCATGACAGGGTGTACATGGTCTGCAACAATGCTTAGGTGGGAGGTACGTGTAAAAGTAACATCCACATGAATGGCAGGACCCAAGGATTCCCAGCAGAACATTGTCCAAAGCATCACACGGCTTCAGCCGGCTTGCCACCTGTCAGTGGTCATAATGTTATGGCTGACCGGTGTAATGATAAATTTGTGTGGACTTGATGTTTATTTTATGCTGGGTGAATATGGCCAACATCACAAATCCAATTGTATCTTTGGTATAAATATTTCCTTACTTCTTACAGCTATATACACTCTTCTGATCAACGTAATGTTTTGACCCGGTGTGTCTATGTGTAATGTTTCCAACTGTTAAAAAAAAAAAAAAAAAAAATACAAAATGATTTTCTTTGCAAGAAGTCCAGAAAACCAGATTTGTTGTAAATTGAAAAACTTCCAAAGGGAGAAGTTAAAAACAAGCATAATTTACAAATAAAAACAGAGGAATGATGTACAATTTAACACCTATCCACACACCAAATCTTGTATAGATTAAACTGCAGAAACATCATGCTACACTCTGGGGTCTGAATTAAATGTAGTAAAGTCAGCACTTTATTACACACTGCTCATTATAAATAACTCCATGGACTTCAAAGCCATCATTACACCTGCTCCAGCAGTGCATTCCTCAAGGAATCAATACACAGTGGGCTAGTTCAGAAATACACCGAGTATGCACTTTAATGTGGTGCGAGGCTTGTGTTCATCAATGGATTTGAGCATGCTTGTTATTTGTATCATGTACTCATTTCCCACATTTGTGTTGAAAGCTTCTGTTTACAATAACAAACAGTGGCAATTCAAGCTATTTTTATTCTCCATTCATAATGCTATTTTTAGTAAAAACAAATTGATTTTTATTTTTTTATTTACATCTGTCTCTCAACCTTAATCCTCGATACCCCACTTCCTTTAGCTTGAGAATATCAGGGACATTGATATTCAACATACATATATGTAAATTGTGTTTCATAATAGTTTTGCTATACACAACTACACTTTACAGTAAAAGAAAGAACAGCTATTTTTAATATTACACCGATCACCTGTCAATCAGGAAAACAAATACTCAGACAAATAACTAAAAAAAAAAAACAACCACAGGTTGAAACCACATAATACATATTTGTATTAAGGCATATTTTGGATTAAGTAATTATATTAAAATATTTATTCAGAAACATGTGTGGACAAAGAGGAAACAAATTAAATGAAATTAAAGAATAGGAAGTGGGAAGTAAAGGCCTTTACACCCAATTATAAGAATTGAAAAACAAAGCTAATGTGAAAGTAATGCAAAAGTAGCGTTGTACTATTGCAGGAATAGATTAACACATCCCTGTTTTAATCAGTCGCACCTAAAACAAAAATAAAGCACAAGATAAGACAGAATGCCTACTCTAAGGATATATGGAGATAAGTGTAGGCCATGGGTGGCAGTGTAGCGAATACAAAATAATTAAAAATTATCTATACATTGTGTTAGCAGAATTGCAAGGAAATGCATAAATTTAGAGAAAATAGGATTTAAATGAGTCTGCTGTGTCTTCTGCTTATGACCTTATCAAGTGGCTTGGTATGCAAATTTCATATTTCCCATTGACAATCGGTTAATTTGCATATCAAGATACAGGGGATGTCATGAACAGGAGACATCTGTTATCCAACGGTTTGGATAACTTTCCATTATTTTACATCCTCTACATTCAATTGTATTATCTCCATATGTAATGTTAACAAAATTATGTGAAAATCTGAAGTAATCGTTTAAAATGGCATTATACTCTGTCTATGCATCTAGCTACAGTGAAAACGATTCCGTTCCTTTATTCTATACTTCTAATGAACAGATGATGTTTCATTCAAATATGTCTGTACCCTGTAATCTCACAGATGAAAAACTAAAAGAAAAAACGTCTCCAAGTTATGACATCACCTTGTGACTATTTATAAATGAACTTCAATAAAGAACAGGAAATTTGCATATTATGCCATAAAGTTATGATAGACCCAAGTCAGTGTTATTTACACAGATCTTTTTTCAGTTCAACAAAATCTAGACACAAAGAAACACATGGAAGCAGGAAGTGCTGCCAGCCTGGAGCGATTGATACATTTAATACTACTACACATGTGAAAGTACATTGTATCAATCAGGCTGGATAGAAACAGCACAGACAAATGTAAAATATATTGATTTTGTTTTTATTTCTCTTAAGCGACACATTAAGCTGAAATTCTGCTTCCCCATTATTTCTTTTTAAAGCTTATCATTCCCAACATTTAGGCAACTTATTTATCCTTTTTAACCCACACTGGGGGGAAAAAAACCGAAAAATATTAATAAACACAACTCCTATCATGGTCAGCCAGCCAGTAAAATATCTGGCTGAGCATCATGGCAACTGTAGTGCAAAGCTGGCGGATAACCCTTGCAATCATCTCCCCCCGCCCCCCGCAATTCTTTACTACAACGCCCACTACGCCCAGGCAAGCAGGGTGCCAAGCGACCCAAGCCATCCCGCGCTAAGAGGGAGATAAAGCCACAATGGCCATAAACCGCCACAAACCCACACTGTGAGCTCAGCTGCCTTTCAGCGAGCAGAATCCGCTCCTTCTACAACCCTCATAGACAAGGAAAATCCCACCTTTGGCTGAGCTCCGATAGGGGGTTCGGTTAAGGAACAAACCTTAATGGCGGCTGCATGGTAACCGTAAGTGGGAGCGTAAGTGACATCACACGTCATGTGGCGGATGGCCAGCCAATCCCGGAGCGGCTCCTGGCAGTCCAATCAGAACGCTGACCGGCATTATGTAAACAAACTTGCTTGGAGCCAGTTACCTCTCGGGTTTCCCTTAGAACGCGGGTCAGCGTCGCGTAGTAAGCAGTAACCCTTACCTGACCAGTGTGTACTGTGCCTTTAAGAAAACCATAGTTTGACCTTGAGCGTTCAGTGTCGGACTGGAGGGTCATGTTTGGAAGCAAGTGAGATATTAAAGTACAACTGTTGGGAAAAAACAAGTTATGTTTAATTGAAAGGTTGCATCAAGTGTAGTTATTTTAAAAATAAATGTTTTAATGAAAGCATACAAATAAAGTATCTTATTGAGCACTATGTGCTTGTATAGCTCTATGAGGGTGCAGACATTTTGTTTAGACTCTTGGGTGGGATCTTCCATCATCTGACTCACTGATCTAATGTCTGCCACCTGATAGAGCTATATGGTATAACGGCTATATGGTATAATCGCTCAGTAGGATGTTTTATTTGTATTATTTCTTTAAATAATTTCTGTTCAACATTGGTACACCAGTAGGGTTGCCACCTGGCCGGTATTTTACCGGCAGGCCGGTAAAAAATTGGCTTCAGGCCAATGTTAAGTCTATGGAGACAGTACCAAGGCCGGTATTTTTCTGAAGAAAAGGTGGCAACCCTATACACTAGATGCAATCTTTCGATTAAACAGGACTTTTTCTTTAACCCCTTCGCGACAATGGACGTGTAGCGACCATGCAGCGACCGTGAGTGCCATATTGACGGAGCCGCATGCTCCGGCAATATCGATATGCCCTCTTGTGATCAAGAGCTGCGGAAGTGAAAAAAAATTCACTTCTGTCGCTCTGAATATGTTGCTTGACATTGGGTAAAAACATTGGGGTAAAAAAAAAAAAGATTTAATTAGTTTAAAACTATAATTAGGGCTAGATTACCTGTTAGGGTTACAAATAAATATTTTTTAGCATAAGGGAAATGGTTAAAATTAAATTAAAATGAAAATATGTTAAGGGATAGCATAGGGGTTAGAGTTGGGGTTAAATTTAAGGTTCTGGTTGGGGTCAATTTAGGAAAAAAACAAAAACACTGTTTTTGGTTTTTGCCCCCATAACAAAGAATTGCAGAAACATATGGAAACATGCATATTTCTGAACTCGGGACAACATTTAGAAACTATTTAGATGGGGTCTTTTTTAATGATTGTATTTCTGTAAATTATATTTTAGGTCAAAGTTAGAAAAAGGTGTTTTGGTTTTTTTTTCATCATATTTTATGATTTTTTTTATAGTAAATTATAAGATATGATGAACATAATGGCATCGAATGAAAGCCCTTCTTATGACGATAAAAATAACATATAATTTGTGTGAGTACAGTATGTGGGAGAGAAGAAAATAACAGCTAAACACAATCACCCCAGAAATGTAAAAACAGCCCCTGTCACCAAGGTAAAGTCAAGGTCAAAATGTCTTCTCACTAAGGGGTTAAAGGACAACTGTACCAACAAATTAACTTGTGTTTAGTTGAAAGATTGCATCAAATGTATACATTTTACATTGAAATGTTTTAATGAAAGAGTACATATAATGTACTTTATTGAGGTATCTTTGCTTCATATAGAGCTAACAGGGGGTAGACATATTGTTTAGAATCTTGGGGCAGATCTTCATTCATCTGCATGAAGGTTAATACAGATCTGACCCAAGATTCTATACATGTCTGCCCCCGTTAGAGCTATATGAAGCAACAAGTGCTCAATAAGGTGCTTTATTTGTATTCTTTGATTAAAGCATCTCTATACACACCATCTAGATTTGATGTAATCTTTAAATTAAACATAAGTTGTTTTTTTTTGCCAACAGTTGTCCTTTAATACAAATGCATATACCGTACATCTAACTCAGGGTGTTGACACTAGAGCTGCAAGCATTAATGAAGATGGGCTGAATTGTGGGTGAGCCATTACAAGCAGTGTAATTACCATGTTTGCAGGGCTGCTATTGTGACTCCCCTGCCCAGCCAATCCTTGCTGAGACCATGCATCCTTTGTCCTATCATCTCAAATGTACAATGGCCCCCAGTGTCAGCATGTATGACAGTAAACTGAACATCATATCATAGGTGATGACCAAAGCTGCTGTTGAGGATTGACAGAGTACAGAATACTATGCAGTGATGGGGACAGACAGGTCATTGGAATGCACACACCATCACACCAAAAATAGGCTTATGTTATGTGTGTTCACCATATTAAAAAGGTACAGGCTAATAGAATAAAGCAAGTCTAGTGATTTAAATCAGGATTTTCAGCATGATTGTAATGCACAATTATTATTTAAAGTGATCTCGCACTATGTATTGTAAAATTGTCATCTGTGGCCAACACAGAGATGTTATAATCTTGATATTTATCTTGTGGCCAAGAGATTCACTATGACATCTGTATATATAGCTCAATGCATATTATAGAGTCTACCCAATAAAGAGAGGACTGCAGGGAACTGAGACGAGTTAGAGAAATTCTCCCATTCAGCTGCATTGGATAATTTTCCAACTCTGCTACTTTGGCCTATAGAAATTCTCATCTCAATTGCCTTCAACTCTCTCTTTATTGAGTAGACCCCCATATATAATATGTTGAAAATGGATGATTTGTGGCACTATATAAAGTGGAGGAGATATATGGCACTGTGCAAAGGGGGGACACAATGTCCACATTGCCACATACTTCCCTGCTTTATAGAGTGGTTTATGCTGTCCACGGATCCCTCGTGAAGCAGACACCGCTTTGCTTCACAGGGACACTCGCTTGGGTTCAATTAAGAATGGGAAGGGGAGGGGGAGAAAACAGAGATGGGGAGGGGGGGAGAGAGAACAGAGATGGGGAGGGGGGAGAGAGAACAAATATGGGTGAGGAGGGGGAGAGAGAACAGACATGGGGGAGGGGGGAGAGAGAATAAAATATGGGGGAGGGGGAAGAAAGAATGAAATATGGGGGAGGGGGGAGAGAATAAAATATGGGGGAGGAGGGAGAGAGAATAAAATATGGGGGAGGGGGAAGAAAGAATAAAATATGGGGAGGAGGGGGAGAGAGTATAAAATATGGGAGGGAGGGGGGGGTCGAGAATAAAATAAGAGGAGGGGGAGAGAGACCAGAGATGGGGAGGAGGTGGAGAGAGAACAGATATGGGGGAGGAGTGGGCATGAGAACAGGTATGGGGAGAGGGAAAGAGATATGGGGATGAGAACAGATATGGGGGAAGAGAGGGGGTGAGACAGATATGGGGAGAGGGAAAGATATATGGGGAGGGGAAGGAGATGGAAAGAGATATGGGGGGAGGAGAGGGAGAGATAATCGATATGGGGGAGAAAACATATGGAAAGTGGAAAGAAACATTTTTCTAAATATATACTTATAGTTACATAGAAGAGAAGCAGTGACTTGTGTGTCTTCAGACTTGAACCATAAATAATATGATGTGCATTATAAAGTTATTAAGCTGTAGAGATCACGCGTTATGCAGTCTTGTCTCAGTTTAAGATGTAATGCAGGAAGTCTAGGTGAAATGGATATCTTAGTGTGAGTGGCAGACATTCTGGAATACCCTATTATCATTCAACCGACTCTCCAAGTAATCACAACACAAGTCTGATCTATTGTACTGTGCTTTATCAGATTTCTGTGATGTATGACAGTACGGCAATTAAACCTTTTTCTTAATCCGTGCTTCCTTGGAGGCACCTTGGCACTTTGCTCCTATGCTTGGGGCAGAGTCCAAGGTGAGGGTATAAACAAACAAACAAACAATCATGCAACTCCTATGGAGGAGTGTAACAACGCCTGAGCACCAGGGCATGTGAAACCTAAGCTGATGTCGGCCAGAGAGTTGAGTGCCACAGGATTGTATAGGCAAATCGTCAGGTGTATGATAAAACAGTTATACCAAACAGGTGCAAATGACCTTCAATGTAACACGTAGGTCGAAACAATTATTATATTCCACATGCTCCGGAGTCTTGGGAATCACTCAACCAACACAAGTAGTAATGTCCAACTGAAACAAGATCTTCTACATAAAGTAGTAATAGGCTGCGAGTATTTCCTATTCAGTAATAATTGTAATAGGGGAATATGACAAAACTACAAATAAAAACTGTAATAACTCTTCAGTAATAAATAATCAGGAAATTGTATCGTCACAAGCGTACAACATAAAATTGACACCAAAACGCTCCAGAACCGAATACACGGACCAGGTTTCACTCGAGCGCCATTCTCAAGGTAGAATGGGTGTAAGGCATAATGCTCATTATTTAAACTAGACATGTGCAAAACTAAAATTTTCGTTTTCGTCCATTCGGACAAAATGTTTTTAATTTCGTCTAAAACGAATTTCGTTCATTATTGCATTCGTTTCAGACGAAATTTGTTCATTATTTTCGTTTCGTTTTATTCGTTCGTACGAATCAATTGACCTACACATTCCATAAACCGAAAGTCTATAAACCGAACGACATTCGGTTTATAGACTTTCGCTTATAGAATACATGTAATACTATTGGCTTTCTATAAACCGAACTAGAGTCCCCATTCATAAGAAATTCTTATGAATGGGGTCTCTAGTTCGGTTTATAGAAAGCCAATAGTATTACATGTATTCTATAAGCCGAAAGTCTATAAACCGAATGCCGTTCGGTTTATAGATTTTTGGCTTATGGAATACATGTAATACTATTGGCTTTCTATAAACTGAAATAGAGTCCTCATTCATATGAATAGGTTTATAGAATAGCAATAGCATTACATGCATTCCATAAACCGAAAGTCGTTCATTATGTCGGTTTATGGAATGTATGTAATGCTATTGGTATTCTATAAACCGACTCTATTTCGGTTTATAGAATGCCAATAGCACGAATGGACGAATGATTGTCGTTTATTAACCATTCGTTCATTCGGCTTTCGTTAGTTTAGCATTTTCGTTCTTCGTTTTTCGGACGAATGGACGAAAATGCTATTTTCGGACGAAAATGCATTCGTCCGAAAACGAATGCACATGTCTAATTTAGACCTTCCCTTAAAAACACATATTGCATCAAAAATATTTCAAACAAATACAAAGGGATAAAATAATTTACATCAAGCAATACATTATTTACATGTTACATATGTTGACGTATGCTGCATTCAAAGTCTTTTGTGGGCTGTACTATGTTTTAAATATGTCCGTGGACTCTCCTGTTTATGACGTCATATGTGGCTTAATAGTATACAAGTTACACATTTTCCACTGAAAAACAGTTCATTTGCATATCAAGCCGCAGGTGAAGTCATAAGGAGGAGACTCTCGAACTAGAAAAAGTGCAAAGGAGAGCTACAAAATTAATAAGGGGATTGGAGGATCTTAATTATGAAGAGAGATTTAAAAAATAGCATTTATTTACTTTAGAAAAAAGGCGTCTCAGAAGGGATATGATAACATTATATAAATATGTGCAGGGCCAATATAAGGAGCTCTCCAGTGACCTGTTCATTAAGCATTAAGCAAAGCAGAACATACAGGGCTATTACCGAATTTGCTCCATTATAAGACGACCCTGATTATAAGACGACCCCCCAAACTTTGGATATTCCTTTAGGAAAAAAACTAAAAGCCTGAATATCAGACTACCCTATAGGAAAAAAGTTAAACTTGTATATATTCACATGTAAATTGCTTTTTTAATAAAATATTATATAAAAAATGCATTTCTTGTGTTTATTTCTTTTTATGTGCCAATGCTGCCTCTCTCTTTCCCTTGCCCCCAGCTTTGTCTCACTCCCCACTCCCCTGTCTCTTCCCCCCCACATGTTTCTCTCTGCCCCCTCCCTCCCTTTGTTGCTCTGTCCCCCCTTCCTCTGTCTCTCCCCCCTGTCTCTCTGTCCCCCCTGTCTCTTTGCCCCCCCTCCCTCCATCCCCCTGTCTCTCTGCCCCCCCTCCCTCCCTCCCCCTGTCTCTCTGCCCCCCCTCCCTCCCCATGTCTCTCTGCCCCCCTCCCTCCCTTCCCCTTACCTCGATCCCTGGTGGCTAGTGGGGGCAGCCGGGGGATACAGCTGTCCGTCATAATAGTCTGCCGTGTCGGGCAGCATGGAGGATATCTGCACGTATCGTGCAGACATCCCCCAGCTGCCCGATTCTCCCCAGTGGCTAGTAGGGCAGCAGAGGATGTCTGTGCGATGAGCGCAGACCTCCCCTGCTGCCGCCCGGCACGCTCGCCGGGACTTCTGTGACGAAAGCGGAAGTACCCGGCTTCTTCACAGAAGCCCCGGCGGTCGTGCCGGGCGGAAGCAGGGGAGTCTGCGCTCATCGCGCAGACATCCCCTGCTGCTAGAGAGGGGGATCCAGGTCCCCTGCAGCTCTGCTGGGGACCTGGATCCATGTCTTATAATCTGACCTCAATTTGAGGTCAGATTATAAGAAGACCTCGATTATAAGACGAGGGGGATTTTTCAGAGCATTTGCTCTGAAAAAAACCTCGTCTTATAATCGAGCAAATACTGTAATAATAGAATAAGCATTAATAATAGAGCTTATTGATCCAAGGAGAAATCTGATTGCTATTTGGAGTCAAGAAGGAATTTTTCCCCCTAAGAGGCAAAATTCAAAATAGGTTCCTTAGGGGTTTTTGCCTTCTTTTGGATCAAAACGCTGGAATGATAGGTAGATGGGTTGAACTTGATGGACTTGTGTCTTTTTTCAACCTAAATTACTATGTTACTATGACTCCACAGATACTTTTAAAAACACATTTGTCTCCTAATTTAGGCATTTGCTTGCAATCTGCCAGCTCAAAGTATAGAACATTTTCAATAATTGTTTATTCTCTAAATGCACAGTAAAAACAATATTGAGGTGATACAGTACCTTTAATTCCCCCAGGGAAATCTGGAATAAATAGGGAGCTAAACTGGTCTGTTGACTTTAATTTAATATTATAATATTTAGTGTGATCTGCACTTCTCTATTTATTTATGCATAATAATATGAATGTATTTAATTGTTTGAAATATGTGCAATGCATAAGTATGTTTTTAATGTTTACCCCTTTAAAGGGGAGGTTTAAATAATGGGGGTTAGATGTTGCACCCATTACACTTGAGAATACCGCATTGAGCTCCGAAACTGGTTGGTGTATGCCATAATGGAGTTTTATGGTGTTGATTTTATATCATGCTCTTGTAAAGATATATTTTAGCTAGTGCTGTAATGTAGCAGGGTGAGTTCTATGAGATATGACTTCCTGATGATTCTTTACGATAGAGTATCACAGTTGCCGTTTATAGTGCTGCCCTTCTCTGCTAGGGTTGCCTCCCGGCCGGTAATTTACCAGCACAGCCAGTATTTAGGGTCTTCAGGCCGTGGCCGGTATTTCTAATATAACGGCCCGGCAAAGCCCGGTATTTTCCTTCCCCAGACCTCATTACTTACCTCCTTGCTGCTGTCTCCCGGTGCAGGTCCATGGCTGTGAGGGAAGCGTTGTGCTTGTCTTTGTGTGTGATAGACAGCTTGTCTGTGTGTGTGATAGACAGCATGTGTGTGTGTGTGTGCGAGAAAGCTTGTTTGCGAGTGTGAGAGACAGCTTGTGTGTGTATATGATATATAAATATATATATATATACACACACACACGCTTCTCACTGGCATGATATACAAATAATATATATCATTTAAGTGATAATCCGCCCCCTTTGTGGCTCCACCCCTCATGGCCCCTCCCTCTTGTAGCTCCGGCCACACATGGCTGGTATTTTTGGGAGGAAAAGGTGGCAACCCTATTCTCCGCTGATACAATTTTTAAATAGGAAGGCCTTTTCAAGACAGACAGAGGTTCACATATGTGCTGTCCAAGCTCTTACGAAGAAGCACAAATCAGTGTGCAATGTTGAGGACCACAGACACAGAGTTCAGCCAAGGAAGCTTCATGCAGCAGATGAAAGACCCATCATGCTTACCTCCCGTCACATCGGAAGATGTTCAGCTGTGTCATCAGTGGGGCCCTGGTAGACCCATCTGCTGTCTGCAGAAGTCTTGTCAGATGTGGGGGGCTTATTCATAAAATTATGAATGGAGACTTTGTCTCCGTGTAGTAAAATGCCGACAGCCTATAAACCGAACGTTCGGTTTATAGGCTGTCGGCATTTCACTACACAGAGACAGAGTCTCCATTCATAAATTTATGAATGGAGACTTTGTCTCCGTGTAGTGAAATGCTATTGTATTCTATAAACCGACCCTATTTCGGCTTATAGAATGCAATAGTACTACGAATGGACGAATGAACGAATGATTTTCTTTTATTAACCATTCGTTCATTCGGCTTTCGTTAGTTTAGCATTTTCGTTCTTCGTTTTTCGGACGAATGGACGAAAATGCTATTTTCGGACGAAAATGCATTCGTCCGAAAACGAAAGCACATGTCTAATGGAAACAGTCCTGCCCATCTCCTGTCTCGAGACCTTCCTTACTGGATGAATTTAGAAGTCCCGCGGAAATTAATTTCAGGGTGTCGGACCAGGGCACATCCTTAACCCTTTCAGTTGGGGAGCCATCCTGTGCTCTGCAGTGATTCCCTTTTAAACAAGATCAGCCCAATCAGGCAGCACTTCATGGCCACACCTCAGACATTACATCCCAAAATATATATATATATATAAAATATAAAAAAAAGATTTGGCTGAGAAAATACTGGTTTTAATTATATTAGCTTTACGTATACGACTTTTCTCTGGTATGAGAGAAACCATTTCTCAAAGGGTGAGCAAGCTATGTGCCAGAGGTGTGTAAAAAGCCAGTTACACTGCCATCTAGTGGAGAATGGGTGCAAGCTGCAGATGGTCATAGTATACAGTACAAATAAAACCATACATTTTCCAAAACATTTCCAAAATAAATATTTATTTAACCCCTTAAGGACAGAGCCTTTGAAACATTTTTGTCCTTTCTGGACAATGGCTATTTTAACATTTCTGTGCTGTTTGTGTTTAGCAGTAATTTTCTTCTTCGTCATTTGCTGTACCCACACATATTATATATTGTTTTTATCGGGACAAAAAGGGCTTTCTATGGATGCCATATTTTTGATCATATCTTATCATATTATTAAAAAAAAATAATAAAATATGGTAAAAAAAAATAAAAATACACAAATTTCTTTGTTTTTATTTGAAACAACTTCTCCTCATCGACAATAGCGAACGAAAAAACATGCTAAATAGATTCTACTATTTCTCCTGAGTACAGGGATACCACCCATGCATAGGTTTGTTGGGTTGTTTGGGGGCTAAAATGCCAAATTTGTGAGGTGCAGTTTTTTGTTTTCCAACTTGAAATTTTTACATGCAGACAGCCTGCACCCATGTCCCATTTGGGACATATTTGAAACCAGCCAGTGTATTTTACCCCATCAACCCATATATTTTTTAAAAGTAGACACCCTAGGCTATCTCAAATGGTGGTATTTTAACACTTTCCATGCACTAATTCTACCACCAGCCTTTGTCAAAGTTTGTGGTAGTAATTTTTGTGTGTTTTTTTTTCACAAATATTGTATTTTAGACATAAATTCACAAATTTTGGTATGTGTCACTGCCAAACAATAACCCAATATGTGTTCAACAACATCTCCTGAGTATAGGGATACCACCCATGCATAGGTTTGTTGGGTTGTTTGGGGGGTAAAAGGCCAAATTTGGTAGGTGCAGTTTTTGGTTTTCCACATTAAAATTTTGACATGCAGACCGCCTGCACCCATGTCCCATTTGGGACATATTTGAAACCAGCCAGTGTATTTTACCCCATCAACCCATATATTTTTTAAAAGAAGACACCTTAGGCTATCTCAAATGGTGGTATTTTTACACTTTCCATGCACTAATTCTACCACCAGCCTTTGTCAAACTTTGTGGTAGTAATTTTTTTGTGGTTTTTTTTCACAAACCTTGTACTTCAGACATGAATTCACAGATTTTGGTATGTGTCACTGCCAAATAACACCCCAATAAGTGTTCAGCAACATCTCTTGAGTACAGGGATACCACCCATGCATAGGTTTGTTGGGTTGTTTGGGGAGTAAAAGGCCAAATTTGGTAGGTGCAGTTTTTGGTTTTCCAAATTAAAATTTTGACATGCAGACCGCCTGCACCCATGTCCCATTTGGGACATATTTGAAACCAGCCAGTGTATTTTACCCCATCAACCCATATATTTTTTAAAAGTAGACACCCTACGCTATTTCAAATGGTGGTATTTTAACACTTTGCATGCACTAATTCTACCACCAGCCTTTGTCAAAATTTGTGGTAGTAATTTTTGTGTGGTTTTTTTTCCACAAATATTGTATTTTAGACATAAATTCACAGATTTTGGTATGTGTCACTGCCAAACAATAACCCAATATGTGTTCAACAACATATCCTGAGTACAGGGATACCACCCATGCATAGGTTTGTTGGGTTGTTTGGGGGCTAAAGGGCCACATTGTGAAGGTGCGCATTTTCAACTTGGAATATTGACGTGTAGTCAGCCTGAGCCCATCTTTCATTTGGGACTTTTTTTTAAGTAGGACAGTGTATTTTACCCCAAAAAGTATATATTTTGTAAAAGTAGACACCCTAGGCTATTTTAAATGGTGTTATTTTAACACTTTCCATGCACTAATTCTACCACCAGCCTTTGTCAAAGTTTGTGGTAGTCATTTTATTGTGTATTTTTTCCCACATACATTGCAGTTTAGACACAAATTCACATATTTCGGTATGTGTCACTGACAAACAATACCACAATATATGTTCAGCAACATCTCCCTAGCACAGGGATACCACCCATGCATAGCTTTGTCAGCTTTGTTAGGGGTTGAAAGGCTACATTTGAGAGGTGCGCTTTTTGATTTTCAAACTTGGAATTTGAACATGTAGAGCAAGGAAGGGGTTAATAGCTCTTATAAGAGCCTTTGTAGTACTGTACAAAAAAATTAACCCCTAAAAATGCACAGACAAGAAAAAATGTTCTGCTGTGCAGTGATCAGTGGCAGGGAAGGGGTTAATACACTACACTATACAAAAGGTATGGCTTTTATAAAAGCCCTTGGGACTCACAATTTATTAACATTTTATTTAATTTATTACAATTTAAAAATTATGTTATACAGATCTGTCTCTTTCCCTCACTAAAACTCAAGTGAGGAGAGGGAGGCAGATCCATATGGGTCAGAACAATATTTACGAACCAGACGAATGGTGATGCTCATCTGAGAAATCACCAAACCACCTTTGCCACTGATCGGCTGTTACTGATCGCTATACACGCGTTCAGACAGCTTCAAAAGGAATACACGTAATCCCCTAGTGGGTATAATTAACCCCTAGTGAGTCTGACCAAAAAAATGCTGATAGCAAAAAAAAATCCTTCGGCGACTAGATTGCTCCATATGCGCTGCTTAGGCAGTGACCATATGCACTGCTTAGGCAGTGACCATATGTGCTGCTTAGGAAGTGATATACGGCAAGGAAGGGGTTAATAGCTCTTAAAAGAGCCTTTGATATACTGTAATAAATCAAAGTAAAAAAAAATAACCCCTAAAAAAATGCACAGACAGCAAAAAATGTGCTGCTGTGTAAGATCACTGCGTACACAGCGATCAATTGCAGGGAAGGGGTTAAATACTGGAAACGGCTTTTATAAAAGCCTTTGGGTCTCAATTCTATTAAATATATTATAATTAAAAACTTACATTATACAGCTCTGTCTCCCTCCCTCACTAAAACTCAAGTGAGAGGGAGGCAGATCTACACGGGTCAGATCAAATATTTACACATATTGATCTAACCAGACGAATGGTGATGCTCATCTGAGCAAACGCCAACCCGCCATTGTCACTTATCAGCTGTTACTGATCGCTATACATGCGCTCAGACAGCTAAAAAAATTTTTTTACGTTAAACGTAGTCCCCTAGCGGGTATAATTAACACGTGACGGGTGTAATAAAAAAGTTTTAAAAAAATTTAAAATGCTTCTGCAGCAAGATTGCTGCATTTGCGTCAGATCGCTGATTAGGCAGTGATCTACGGCAAGAAAGGGGTTAATCTCTCTTAAAAGAGGTTTTTTTATACTGTAATGAATTACAGTAAAAAAAAATAACCCCTAAAAAATGCACAGACAGCAAAAAATGTGCTGCTGTGTATGATCACTGCGTACACAGCGATCAATGGCAGGGAAGGGGTTAAATGGCTTTTATAAAAGCCCTTGGTGTTTAAAATTTTATTAAATATTTTTTTTATTATTTTATTTTATTTTTTTACTTGATCTGATCTGTCTCTCTCCCTTACTAAAAGTAGTAAGGTGAGGGAGTCAGATCAATACTTGTCAAAGGCAATATTTAGTAATATTGCCTTTGACAGTATGGTAAGTGCTCATCAGAGCACTTACCATACATGCCTGCACACAGATCACATAGTGCCGGCATCGATTGGCTCCCCCTAGAGGATCGGAAGTGAAATACTTTCACTTCCGATGCTCTTGCCATTAGAAGGGAAGCGCTGCCTGTACAGGCAGCGTTCCCTTCTACTGAGCCGATGGGGTCGCTCAGGAGAGCGACCACCATCGGATCTGGGGCAGCTGAAGGTGTTGTTAAGTGCCTCGCTAGCGAGGCACTTTAACAACACCGGAGATGCTTAGAAAGCGAACGATCGTTCGCTTTCTAAGCACATGTGTGCAACGGGCGCAGCCATTTTTAAATGGGTGTTACGCCCCTGCACATTTGGGGGGTGTTGCACAATGCCTCTACCTAGAGGCATTGTAGCAACACCGTTAGAGTAAAGAAAGTGACCGCTGGTCGCTTTCTTTACTCCATTTAGTGCATGACGTGCCAGGCACGTCACCTGTCAGCAAGTCCTCGATTTGCCGTGACGTGCCTGGCACGTCATCTGTCGTTAAGGGGTTAAAAATTTGATTTTCTGACACAGATCTTGTTTTTTTTTCTTTAATTATTTTAAAACTCTAGAAATCTTCAGAACCCAATTTAACTTGGAAATGAAAGAAAAGCACAACTCAAACCGCAGTCGAATACTTTGCTGATGTTTACTTGAATTTCCTTTTATCTTGGCTTCGTTCAAGTCCTTGAGATATTGGATAATTAAGAGGCATGTCACTAATTCTTCTTCTGTACGTAGATATTTGTTGAGGTAAGAAGGAGAGGGGACGAGACATATCGGAAGACCTTCAGTGATGCTCTAGTGATAATGGAGCCAGGTAAACAAGTGGGTTATAGGTAAAATATCTACATAAATCTAACTAAATGATCATTCTTCTTTCGTTTTTTCCCATGGTTCTAGCAAGTGATCACGTCTTAATAAACTTTTATTATATTTAATTGCAGATTACACACACACAAAAAAAATGGTAGACAATCTTTGGTTTTCCCAACTGTATGCCCCATCAGAAAGGGGGTTTATCCCACCCTTCTACTGGTTTTGGCAAAATAATTCAACCCAGGCTTCCCAAATCATCCCAGTGATTAAAGTAGCCATGAATTGTTGGTAGCGTTCAGAATCCCCGTCTTGCAGAACTGTAAGTCGTTGTATCACCGTTGTATCACACCTTTACGGTAATCCACAAACGGACTATTTAGAGAATCTTTAACGGACTTCACAGCCCCTGAAAAACAAAAAACAGCTTAACACCCTCAGGGGGATGGGGACGGGGGAGTAGCAAAAAATACCGAAAATTATGGAAATGTGTAATTTTGCACTACAGTGCGATTATAACACTCATCACTGTAAAATGTTAAAAGAGTTAAATTGGCTGACGCTTGCCTCCAGGTGCACTCTCCACATAACCACTAACGCTCCCCCCCTACCTGAGCGGCATGCTCACTCTTACTCCCTGCACATCCTACAATCTCAGATCCTGCACCAACCCTTCACTAGCGATTCCCCACTTCAAAAAGGAAGCAGGTTGAGATGTGTTCTCTTTCAGAGCTCCTCATATGTGGAATAGCCTTCCTGTTTCTGCCAAATCAGGCAATCTGTTATTAGTTTACAAACTCTTTCGTATTCTGTACATGTTGTTCCTTTTTTGTATCAATAATGATTTACCCTGTATGTTCTCCTTCCAACTTGTTTAATATATGTATGTATTTTTCATATACTGTTAAATGTGTAACTCTTTGTGACTCCATTCTGGACTGGGTTCCCAGGACATACCTGAAAACGAGAGAAATCTCAGTGTATTCTTCATGGTAAAACACTTTCTAAATAACTAAATAAATATATGGGCTGCGCTGGCTGTATATAGAGCAGACTCCCAAAATTGCTTTATAAATTGGTGTACACACCGCTTGTGCCAGTATTTGGTGTAATCGGAGTGTGCACCGTGTTTATTCATGACCTCCATTAGTATTATTATACTGCAAACCAAAGGTACATCCTTTCCATTACAGCCAATATGGCCAGTAGGTGTCAGTAAAGCCATTCAGGATTTATCATGCATTCGTTTGTGTACTTGCAACATGTAGACACAATATTCAAAGAATTGTAGTAAACTACAATTCTAAAAAGCCAGAGACATATGAAACCTTTGCCAGAGTTTGTAGCCAATAAATGAGTCCACGTTTGACAAGCAGATGAGAAACATCACAGGGTCACTTGAGGAAAATATAGACCAGCAGTCAGGAGATATTGGTCCAAATCAGGAACACATTCTAACCTGCAGACATGTAAGATGAGCCAAAAATGTCTCAACAAATGACCAGTACACTCCAGTACAACGCTGGACTGCAATATGGCCAAGAGCACACACAAGAATTTGTAATATGCCCATACGTGTGCAATGCATGAGATGTAGCTGGAAACAGGTATACTAAGGGCATATAGCAGGCTGCATCATGCAAGTCCGGTCTGTATGATAGCACAATGTGTGCCATCTATGAGCTCAATAATTTTCCTAATCCGCCATCAGAACAAACAGAGAACGTTTGACTTTGCACACAATCTTGGGCCCTAGTGGGGTATTTGCAGGGCTGGCGCCACCTATAGGTGAGGTAGGCGCAGGCCTAGGGCGGTTTTTTGAAAGGGGCGCCCACACACTAAGAAGATGGGTGCAGAGAGGAGAGACAACAGACATAGGAAGGGAGAGAGAGAGACATACAATGGGGGAATAGAAGAGGAAGATAGCCATGGGAAGGGAGAGGGACAGACATGGGGGGGGGGGGGGGGGGGGGAGACAGACAGGAGGACACATTAAGAAATGTACTTTTTCTTTAACAAGAAAAAAATATAGTGGCATGTGTGTATGTGACTGTCAGTGTGTTTGTGTGTGTCTGTCTCTCTGTGTGTGCACGAGACTGCGTGTGTGTTTGAGGGATTGATGCTCTGTTGTCTAGCTGTTATAAGTAGGCGGGGAATGGGAGGGGCAATGGGCGGAGCCAGGGCATTTGCCCTGGGTGAATGCACTAAACTGTGAGTTGCAGGTGCGATGAGGTGAGAGGAACACGTCATCTCTCCATTTAAACTATACATTGTACAGGTACAAACCTGGTGCGTTTCCCCCACTAAGCAAAGACTAAAAAACGTCATGAATTGGCCAACTTGGGTCCTACTCTGGACAGCTCAGAGCTGCTTTGCAGTAAATGCATTCAGTCACATACATTCATTTGGCAGCAGCATGCATCTTAGCACAGCCCTGGTTTGTAGCCAACCCAAATGATCTTAGAAGCCAGTATTTTTAATAGTCTTGTCCATGCACTTCTATTTCATAAATAAATGGGTAGATGTGGTATGTGAACTTTCCAGTTTTCTTAAAGGAGAAGTTAACCACCCAAAAAAAACAAAATTGTTCATACATGAAAGGCCATTTCTCCCTGTCTTATATCATTTTTGAATGATACATCTGAAAAATATATTCGTAGTCTGTGTCAAAAACATAAAATGTGAACATATATGTGAATGCTAATGTGAACATTTAGGAAGGATGACAATGGAGCAGGATTAAATGTGAATGCATATGCAAAGGCTCACATGAACAACAAGGAAGTATCAAACTGTAGTATAAGGATGCAAACAGAGAATGGGACAGAAACAAGATGTCAGCACTGTAGTATGAGAAGGCGCACAGAACCTGCTGGAGATTTATAGATAAGTTGTTTGTTCCAACACAGTAGAAAAGGATAGAAAGTAAGTATTAGGGGAAGCCTTTTGTGCAGCAAATTATTATTTTATGGTTGAGTCCCACTAAATGACTTTAATATTGTCCAGAGTGCATTGCATGTGCACAGTCCTCATGCAGTTACCTTGTTGGCTGCTACTTTGGCTTCTTACTGCTCAAGCAGCGACTGAGCTGAGGAATACTAACATCTTGGAGTGGTTGCAAAATACCAGTTGATGCAACTCTATCAATTCTAAACAATACATTCACCCAATGATTGTAGCATCTCCCCTGGCTCTGGTAAATCAGGGATTAGTCTCTTCAGAATAAACCTATAGTTGTTGTCTTGTTGTTTTTGATGGGGGTGTTTTTTTGAGCGAGTAAGTAGAAACGTCTGTCTTTTTTGTGTGTAATTTCTCGTTAAGGACCAGTGAGCTATATTTGGCTCATAGAGGAACTGAACAAACGTCCTTGACATGTTAAGACAGACATCTTTGTGATTGTTCATTCACAGACTAGTGTCACTCAGATTGGGTCAACTTACTGAAAGAATAATTCAGACACACATGCCTCTCAGCCAAGGTGCTCAGCCTCTGACTACAATGGTACGGTATGTATATCATTAATGCATTTACACCTAACAACTTCCCTTTTCAGTTTTAATGGGTAAAATACATTTATTTTGCTGTTAAATGACTAAAAAGCATTTGCATTGATATTATTGTAAAGAGGACACACAAAAATATGTTCTATCTAGTTAATTAATGTAGACCTGTGATTTTTACAGATGGGCTTTTCTAAGGTATTTTAAGATAATTAATAGCACATTTTACATTATCTGCTTGAAACCTCAGAGGTCTAATTCAGTGCTATGTGTTGAGGCTTTGGTTAGTAGATTTCCTTTTTCTATTTTTCTTTCTTTTTTAGGTAATTCTTTATTCTCTGCATTCCCACAAAAAAAAAAATGTTTAGGTTATACAGTTCCTTTAACTTTTATTGTTTGTCCAGCGTTTTACCCTTGTGCAACCCTTGAAATATTATTAATGTCTCCCCTACATAAAAATGATGATATATCATTATTAATATCTAATGGCAAACCGGTGCCGACAGAGGACAGACCTAGTCCTGTGTTGGCACACATAGTGTACTTGATCAACAATGTTGAATAGAAGAAAATCCAAACACCTTAGCACACACTAGCATACTCAACTCACTGTTACTCCCTAATACTTACTATGTCCACCAGGTCACACAGAAATAGATGAATGAATTTTGGTCATTGTCATACACACCAGCTGTGATACTGACAACGCTACAAACCCCGTCCTATACAATATACCAACGACAATCCCCCCAACAGGTAAAACAGTCCGTAGCAAATGATGAGATCATTTGTAACCTAACTAAGGAATGGTTCTCTGTGTAAGTCTATGTCACGGTAGCCCCTGCAACCAACCATGTTTTGCCGTTCGTCAGGTTAGTTTCTGGGGGCTACCGTGACAGTGTACACATTGCACACACATTAAATGCGCAATCCACCCATTTCATACCCCCACCACATCCCTTACATGCCCCCATCACACAGATTAATTGGAAGGAGCTAAAGCTTGCTGAATGGTGGGGGACGGAGCGGAAATGTTTGAAGCACCAGAAGTGTGCTTTAACACCCTCTGGCAAAGTGCCGCCCTAGGCGAGTGCCTTGTATGCCTTTTGGAAGATACACTACTGACCTGGGGACCAAACTGTAAGAGGGGAAAAACAGGGAAGGAGGGACAAATAAATGCGGTGTAAAACAACTTGTAAAGGACAGCCCCAATACAGCCAATACTATTTAAACATAGCCTGCCTCCTCCAAGCATACCCTCCACCTGCGGGAGGCCCTGACACCCTAAAGGGGGAGGGAGACCTTGCTATAAGCTCTGTCAGGCTCCCTCTGCCTAGCTGTGCTGCTCTCTTCGTACTTCGTATTTAGACACAGTTACATCTTGCACCGGGTGCTTTTGTACTACATCAAACTATGTTCACTTCATTGGTTCCCAAATATTCAACCCAAAATAGGTTTGTTTAATATATAGGGAATGTTTCCTTTAATTAAGCAGTCTGCCAATCTACCCTAGCCAGGGTTACCTGCCAAGCTGCACTATCCTGATGACCTGATGACACGAACGCGGGCTATTGGCTCGGCTGAGGCAGTGGAGAGAGTAAAGGGAGTGAAAGGGTTAATGACACCAGATCCCTGGTTACCTGTAGCCAGTCACAGCAACCACTAAATTAACCCCTCCATTACCTCGTACACTATTACCCTAGTACACAATTTGCTGCCACCACCAAGACTTCATATGCGGGTGTCTTAGGTTACCCCAAACACAGTACAATATAGTATCACAACCTTACTTCACTGATCAGACATTTAATCTGAAAAAAGACTTCACTGTGTACACAAATACAGAAATAAATGACATAGAGAAATAAAGATTACAAGTTGCAAAACAGTCCATAATATAAAATAGGAGAAAGCACAAACAATCCTTACTTATAATTAATTAAGTTCTCCATACAGTTGTTAAAAATAAATTTTAATTTGGATAATCCAACATTCTGATTCTATAGATTCCTGGAGATATTCTAAGAAACCAGCCCTCCTGGGAGGATCAAAGGGGTTTGGCCTGACAGTTTATGGCCCATCCTATCGTACCTGGACACTAGCGTGGATATTTACCTACAAACACAATAGGCTTACCAAAATGTGTCGTTCACTGTATAACCCTATCATTTTGTTAGCATTACATTCCTTATACTTTTTGTGAGTTTTTAGACATCAAACATGCTCACTTTTACTCTGTGAACAGTAGCCATTCTAGTTTCCTTTGACGGGGACACATTATACTGGGAATGTCTGGTACCAAACAAAAGAATACAACCTGGGCAATCTGAATATATATTTATATTGGACCCTCTCACAATATATACACATGTACTCCATATTATATATTACGTGGTTGCCCCCTGATTCACCCAAAGTCAGAGCATATGCCCCAATACATTTTACAACCCCAAGTCCAGCTCTGATAATGGTTATCTACTACTTACATTGTATGGCTTGGTTTTGGATCAAAGCCGACAATAAAGGCTATCGTGACATATACGAAAAAATGTATATGATTGCCAACTCATGCTTTGGCATGACACCTACCAAGCTACACTATCCAGGGTTAGATACCAAGCTGTCCTATCTAGGGTTACCTGCCAAACTACCCTATCCAGGGTTACCTGATTAGAAGTGCAAATTTTTGTTTTTTTACTTCTTTTTTTTTTACGGCAGCCACATCCATTAGATGCGGTCCGAGAAAAAAACCCAACTTCCTGTTGTAACGGTCGTGTTCAGGAGATGGACCACAAGTGTAGATGAGGCTATAGGGACACTCACTAAGTACCGTAGGTAGCAAGTATTGGTCTTCACCTTAATGACTACACACCCTTGGTTGAGCCGCCGGTGGTATGTCACCAAGGATTTTGCTGGAACACTTACTACCGGATACTCAGCAAGTGGAGCCCGTATAGGATCGTACAGGAATACAGGCAAACGGAGAGTCAGGAGACAGGCCGGGTCACGGACAGGAGAGATACGGATAAACAGGTCACTAGCAGAAATCGAGGCAGGCGGCGGACGGAGAATAGTCAGGAACAGCAGGGTCATACACAGAATAATCAGGAATGCAGGAACAAACGGATGGAGAATATAGGGACGAACCGGGTCAGCAACAGATAAACGGAGTCAATCAGGAGTCAAAACGCTAGTGAGATACACAAGGCACTATCACAGGCAAAGGTAACCTGTGAAATGACCGTTTAAATACACTACCAATTGATCAGGACACACCTCTGATCAATTGGCAAGGGAGGGGTTAATTTAATAAATAGCCCTTTAACTGGGCTCATGAATATTCATGAAACACCCGTTCGCGCATGCGCGAACGGGTGCGTGACGTCACTGAGCGCGCGTCTTACTGGACGCGCGTCTCAGCATCAAGGGAAGCTGGGGCTCTCACTCTGAGCCCCAGCCGACGGGATGGCGTCCTCCTGATCCGCGATGGCGGCGGATCAGGAGGTAAATCAAGGTAGGTGACACTACCCCTCCCCCGACGGGAGACATACTGGCTACCAAGACCCGGCTTGAGAGGAAACTTGGAATGAAAAGATCGGAGTTTCACAGGAGCATGAACATCCCTAGCCGGTATCCAGGAATTCTCCTCAGGACCATAACCCTTCCATCTAATTAGATATTGCAAGGAGCCTTGCCGGAACCGAGAATCCAAGATAGACTGAACTTCGTATTCTTCATCCCCCTGGAATAAAACGGATTCGGGAACTTTGAGCATATGAGAGTATTTGTTAGTAATGGCAGGTTTCAATAAGGACACATGGAAAGAGTTGTTAATGCGTAACGATTTGGGAAGACACAAAGAGAAAGAAACGTCGTTGAGTCGAGATTGAATCTTATAGGGTCCTATATACTTTGGCCCCAATGTTTTGGCAGCTTGACGAAGGCGGAGATGTTTTGTAGACAGCCAGACCAGTGTACCAGGTGTAAGGACAGGACCCACCGACCTGTGTTTATCTGCGGCTGTCTTCTGTTTGACCTTGGCTTGACGCAAAATATTGGCCAGGCGAGACCAATGGTCTCGGATAGATAAAACTTGGAGGTCAGCGGCAGGAACCTCAGTGAGAATGCGATCCTGAGGCCATAAGGTGGGTTCATATCCATGAACGGCCTTGAAAGGGGACATCCGGAGAGATTCATGGTAAGAGCTGTTATAGGACCACTCGGCTAGGTATAAAAGATCAGACCAGTCAGATTGGTCGGCAGACACATACATTCTCAGATATTGTTTAAGAGCTTGGTTTGTACGTTCAGCCTGACCGTTGGATTGAGGGTGGTGAGAAGAAGAAAAATGAAGTTCGATATGTAGAAGTTTGCATAACGCCCTCCAAAATTTTGAGACGAACTGAGGACCTCTGTCAGAGACAATCGATTGCGGAACTCCGTGCAGACGAATGATTTCTTTAAGAAAAATATTAGCAAGCGTGCTGGAGTTGGGTAACTTGGGGAGTGCGATAAAATGAGCCTGTTTGCTAAATAAGTCGACGATGACCAGGACAGTAGTGTACCCATGAGATATAGGTAAATCAGTAATAAAGTCCATGGCTATATTAGTCCACGGTCTGTCGGGTACAGGTAAAGGGTGTAGTAATCCAGAAGGACGAGTACGAGGAATTTTGTAACGAGCACAAACAGGACACGAGTGGATGAAAAGAGAAATATCCTTCAACATTGAGGGCCACCAAAAATATCTCTGAAGTAAGAATCGTACATTCTGTTTGCCCCTATGACCTGCCACAGGGGATTTATGACCCCAGGATAGTACTCTTTTTCTGAAGCGGAGCGGAACGAATAATCTGCCAGGAGGTGATTGACAGTTCTTTGGTTTATTTCCTTGTGACTTGGATATCCACCATATTAAGGAACTTTGTACAGTAGCTACCATCTTGGACGAGGGTATGATGGTTTCTACAGGATGCTCGGTTAACGGAGTCTCAAATTGTCTGGATAAGGCATCTGCCTTAGTATTTTTTGAACCAGGACGGAAAGAAATTATGAAGTTAAAACGAGTAAAAAATAGAGCCCATCTAGCTTGACGTGGGTTTAATCTTTTGGCCTTTTCAATATAAAGCAAATTCTTATGATCAGTGAGGATGGTAATGGGGATTTCTGTACCTTCAAGTAAGTGACGCCATTCCTCCAAAGCTAATTTAATGGCTAACAATTCCCGATTACCTACATCATAGTTCCTCTCTGCGGAAGAAAAAGACCTTGAAAAATAGGAACAAGGGTGGAGTTTATTGGTTTTCTGATCCCTTTGTGACAATATAGCGCCTGCTGCAATTTCCGAAGCATCGACTTCCAATACAAATGGTTGGTTGGTTTCTGGTCGTTTAAGTATGGGTGCAGAGGTAAAAGCCAATTTCAATTTTTTGAAGGCGGCAGTAGCTTCGGGTGTCCAATGTTTGGGGTTGGCTCCCTTTTTGGTTAGTGCAATGATGGGGGCTATGACACGAGAGAAGTTATGGATAAATCGTCTGTAGTAATTGGCAAAACCTACGAATCTTTGTACTCCTTTGAGGTCAGTGGGTTCCTTCCAATCATTAATAGCTGAAAGCTTGTCTGGATCCATCTCTAATTGACCAGCAGAGATAATGTAGCCTAAAAATTTTATTCGGTTGGATTCAAATTCGCATTTCTCTGCCTTGGCGAAAAGGGAGTGATCCCTAAGACGTTGCAACACTTGTCTGACATGACTGCGATGTTCTTCAAGGTTTTTGGAATATATTAAAATGTCATCCAAATAAATCATTACGTGGGACAGAAGTAAGTCCCTGAAGATATCATTCATGAACGTTTGGAATACAGCTGGCGCATTACACAACCCAAACGGCATTACCAGGTACTCATAGTGGCCGTATCGGGTATTAAATGCCGTCTTCCATTCATCCCCTTCCTTGATGCGGATCAAGTTATAGGCCCCCCGAAGATCTAATTTAGTGAAAATCGTGGCATCCCTTAATTGATCATACAGTTCAGTGATGAGCGGTAGAGGGTATTTGTTCTTGACTGTGATCTTGTTAAGTCCCCTGTAATCAATACAGGGACGGAGGGATCCCTCTTTTTTAGCCACAAAGAAAAAACCTGCTCCTGCTGGGGATGCTGAGGGTCTGATAAATCCTTTATTTAGATTTTCTTCTATGTATTGGGCTAAGGCCTGATTTTCTGGACTTGATAAAGGATAAGTATGACCTGTGGGAGGACTGGATCCACATAATAATTCAATAGCACAGTCATATGCCCGATGTGGAGGTAAGGACTCTGCTTTCTTTTTAGAAAATACATCTAAGAAATCCCAATATGGAGATGGTACAATTTTCCGGGGATCTTCGGTAGGTAAATCAAGAACAAGATTGACTTTATGGAGGGTTATACAACAGGATGTTTTACACCGATTGCTCCAGGAAGTAATTTGTTTGTTTTCCCAATCAATACAAGGATTATGGAGTTGTAACCATGGCATCCCTAAAATGATAGGTATGTGAGGACTCTGCAATATATCAAAATGTAATTCTTCAGTATGACATATTCCTACTACAACTCCCAGAGGTTCAGTCTGTAAAGAAATGATTCCTGTACCCAGCGGAGTCCCATCTAATGTGGCGACAGCTGTCTTTTGGGTTTTGTTATTAAGATGGATCCCTTGACGAAGAGCCCATGTCTCATCAATAAAATTCCCAGCGGCCCCTGAATCTATGAAGGCTTGTGTGGCCATTTGGTGGCCTCTCCACTGGAGAGTAATGGGTACATACATTCTTTGGTTGTCTGGAGGCATGATCATAGAAACGCTCAGTGGAGAACCTCCTGACTCCACCAAGCTTAGGCATTTCCCGATTTTTTAGGACAGAGAGCTACCAAGTGACCTTTTTGGCCACAATACATACACAACCCTAGAGATCGTCGGCGTTGTTTTTCTTCTGGAGTTAACCGAAGAACTGGACCTATCTCCATAGGTTCTGCACCGGGAACGTTACTTTCGGTTGTGGGTTTGGGGTAAGGTGAACGAAATGGACGAGAAGGTTTTCTCTCTCTGTCTCTATCTTTCTCCAATCTTCTTTCTTGATCTCTAGCTTCTAATCTTAGGCATAAGGCAATCAGGTTTTCTAGATCGTGTGGTATATCTCTATATGTGAGAGCATCTTTGATGGATTCATTTAAACCTCTGCGAAATGCAGCCCGTAAAGCGCTAGCATTCCAGTCGGTCTCGTAGGCCAAAGTGCGGAACTCCACTGCATATTGAGCTACAGTTCTTCTCCCTTGGAGAAGTTCCATCAGATTTGATTCTGCAGCTTCACGTCGACCAGGGGCGTCAAATACCGAGCGAAAAGCAGCTGTAAATTCATCTGCATCTTCCAGAAGTATAGAGTTCTGTTCCATAAGTGGGGTGGCCCAGGCAAGAGCTTCTCCCTTTAACAGGTTGATAATAAAGGAAACTCTGTTGAAGTGTGAAGAAAAGGTCTGTGGTTGTGTCCGAAAATGTAAAGAACATTGATTTAGAAAACCCCGACATAATTGAGGTTCACCAGAATACTTCTCAGGAAGTGGCATTTTTGGTGGTTTCACCAAGGAAGCAGAATGAGTAGCGGTCTCGGCCATGGTTCTGGAGGACGTAGACGAACCAGTCATTTGACGTAGAAGATCTGCAACTTCATCCACTTTCCTCTCAAGAGACTGGAGATGTGTAGCATGGGTCATCAGGACTTGATCATGCGTGTCCTGTCTGGACGAAATCCTCGCCATATCTACGGGATCCATATTTATGGCCTGTGATAAATGTAACGGTCGTGTTCAGGAGATGGACCACAAGTGTAGATGAGGCTATAGGGACACTCACTAAGTACCGTAGGTAGCAAGTATTGGTCTTCACCTTAATGACTACACACCCTTGGTTGAGCCGCCGGTGGTATGTCACCAAGGATTTTGCTGGAACACTTACTACCGGATACTCAGCAAGTGGAGCCCGTATAGGATCGTACAGGAATACAGGCAAACGGAGAGTCAGGAGACAGGCCGGGTCACGGACAGGAGAGATACGGATAAACAGGTCACTAGCAGAAATCGAGGCAGGCGGCGGACGGAGAATAGTCAGGAACAGCAGGGTCATACACAGAATAATCAGGAATGCAGGAACAAACGGATGGAGAATATAGGGACGAACCGGGTCAGCAACAGATAAACGGAGTCAATCAGGAGTCAAAACGCTAGTGAGATACACAAGGCACTATCACAGGCAAAGGTAACCTGTGAAATGACCGTTTAAATACACTACCAATTGATCAGGACACACCTCTGATCAATTGGCAAGGGAGGGGTTAATTTAATAAATAGCCCTTTAACTGGGCTCATGAATATTCATGAAACACCCGTTCGCGCATGCGCGAACGGGTGCGTGACGTCACTGAGCGCGCGTCTTACTGGACGCGCGTCTCAGCATCAAGGGAAGCTGGGGCTCTCACTCTGAGCCCCAGCCGACGGGATGGCGTCCTCCTGATCCGCGATGGCGGCGGATCAGGAGGTAAATCAAGGTAGGTGACACCTGTCATTACCACCGGATATGACAGCAAGTAATATCCAGTGGCGTTGTTTCCCTCCTCCGTCCAGGAGGGAAGAAGACCGAACGGAGGAGATGGACGGGGACACTGAGCACCAAGGAGGTGAGTACTGGGGAAGTGGGGGGTGGAGGGTGCACAATAACTCTGGCAAATTAGTGGCAAAAGAACACTGGCATATTATTGGGCAAAATAATACTGGCATAATAATTGGCAAATTGACTGAGGCATATTAATGCCAAAATAATACTGGCATATTAATTAGCAAATTGACTGGGGCATATTAATGGCAAAATAATACTGGCATATTAATGGGCAAATTGACTGGGGCATATTAATAGCTAATACAGGCATATTAATTGGCAAATTGGCTGGGGCATATTAAATGGCAAAATAATACTGGCATATTATTGGGCAAATTGGCTGTGGTTATTAATGGCAAAATAATGCTTGCATATTATTTGGCTAATTTTCCTGTGGTTATTAATGGCAAAATAATACTGGCATATTACTGGAAAAATGGAATGGCATGTTAATGGCAAAATAACACTGGAATAATAATGGGCACATTGACTGTGACATTTCAATGAGCAAACTAACAGTGGAATACTAATACTTAATAGGCACCTGGCTGGGAAATATTAGGCATACTGTAGCATACTTTTTGGACAAACTGTGGCACATTTTAATCGGCAAACTGACACTGGAATATGTTAATGGCAAAGTGATGTGGCATGTTAAAGGAACACTAATTCTAAAATTTTACTTGTGCTTCTAATATAGAAGCATGAGTGAAAGGTTATTTGTTCCTACAGTGTGGATGAACTGACATGTACTTTTGATAGTACACGCCAGTTTAACTTCTGACCGGCAGCTGCCATGCTCCCATAGGAAGCAGACATCCATCTGGTCGGTGATTGGCTCTCTCTGCTAGCGCCGCTCATTTTTGCATGGGGTCAGCAGAGGGTCCTTAACTAGGTCCCCCCTGCTGATTCCATGCAAAACTAAGGATCTCTCTCTGCGCTAGTATATGGAGCTGGGTGAGTCTCCACTCTGATTGGCTGTGCGCGTGGTGACAGTGTCAGCGCACGTCAACCAGGAACTGCGTTGTCTCAGATGTGAGAGACAGCAGAGAGTAAATCCCTGTGTATATTTTAAGATACATGATCGGTTTACTCCAGACTCTCAGGACATGTTTTTTAACCCCTTAGTGACATGACTTTTTTGGCTTGTCCGACGCTTGGTGACATGGGCTGTTTTAACATTTCTGAGGTGTTTGTGTTTTGCTGTAATTTATTTCTGTCTCATTTAGTGTACCCGCACAAACTATATATTCTTTTTATCGTTATAAGAAGGGCTTTCTTTTGATACCATTATTTTGATAATAGCATATAATTTGATGTAAAAAAAATAATAAAATATGGCAAAAAAATTGAAAAAATACTTTTTTTATGACTTTTATTTGAAAAATCGTATACTCATGTACAAGAGACAACAAAAAAACACTGCTAAAAAGTTTCTAATATATGTCCTGAGTTCAGAAATAGCCCATGTTTTTATGTTTTTGTGCTTTTTTATTCATGTTACAGGGCCAGAACTATAAGTGGTGCAAAGCTATTTTAAAATCCTTTCTTTCAAAATTAGCGATAGTGACATTATAACACTGATTTCTGTACTAAATCCATGAATGACCCCCAACATGTACATATTTTTGAAAACTAGACAACTCAGGGCATTTAACTTGGGGTATTTTGACACATTTCATGTAGCCATTTTACCACCAATCTATGCCAAAGTTTGCAGCAAAAAATCTTTTTTTTTAATTTTTCACATATATTGCAATTTAGGTAAACATTACCTTAAAATGTGAAGGGATATTTCCAAATAACACCTCAATATGTGTTCAGCAACATCTCCTGAGTACAGGGATACCACCCATGCATAGGTTTGTTGGTTTGTTTTGGGGCTAAAAGGCCACATTTAGGGGGTGCGCATTTTGGTTTTCCAACTTGGAATTCTGACATGCAGAAAACTTGTGCCCATGTCCCATTTGGGACATTTTTGAAGCCAGAAAGTGTATTCTACCCCACAAAACCATATATATTTTTAAACTAGACACCCTAGGGTATTTCAAATGGTAGTATTTTAACACTTTCCATGCACTAATTATACTACCAGCCTATGTCAATGTTTTGGGTAGAAATGTTTTTTCACATACATTGTACTTTGTGCATGAATTCACAGATCCTGTTATATGTCAGTGCCAAACAACACCTCAATATGTGTTCAGCAACATCTCCTGAGTACAGGGATACCACCCATGCATAGGTTTGTTGGTTTGTTTTGGGGCTAAAAGGCCACATTTAGGGGGTGCGCATTTTGGTTTTCCAACTTGGAATTCTGACGTGCAGAAAACCTGCTCCCATGTCCCATTTGGGGCATTTTTGAAGCCAAAAAGTGTATTCTATCCCACAAAACCATATATTTTTGAAAACTAGACACCCTAGGGTATTTCAAATGGTAGTATTTTAACACTTTCCATGCACTAATTATACTACCAGCCTATGTCAATGTTATGGATAGTAATTTTTTTTCACATACATAGTACTTTGGGCATGAATTCACAGATCCTGTTATATGTCAGTGCCAAACAACACCTCAATATGTGTTTAGCAACATCTCCTGAGTACAGGGATACCACCCATGTATAGGTTGGTTAGGTTATTTGGGGGTTAAAAGGCCACATTTGAGAGGTGCGCTTTTTGGTTTTCCAACTTGGAATTCTGACGTGCAGAAAACCTGCGCCGATGTCCCATTTGGGACATTTTTGAAGCCAAAAAGTGTATTCTATCCCACAAAACCATATATTTTTGAAAACTAGACACCCTAGGGTATTTCAAATGGTAGTATTTTAACACTTTCCATGCACTAATTCTACCACCAGCCTATGTCAATGTTATGGATAGTAATTTGTTTTTCACATTCATTGTACATCGGGCATGAATTCATAGATCCTATTATGTGTCAGTGCCACAAAACACATTAATATGTGTTCAGCAACATCTCCTGAGTACAGGGATACCACCCATGTGTAGGTTAGTTAGATTATTTGGGGGCTAAAAGGCCATGTTTAGGGGGGGTGCATTTCCAACTTGGAATTTTGACATGTAGTCAGCCTGCGCCCATGTTCCATTTGGGACACTTTTGAAGCCTGTCAAAGTATTTTACCCCATAAAACCATATATTTTGGAAAACTAGACATCCTAGGGTTTTTAAAATTGTGGTATTTTAACACTTTCCAAGTGCTAATTCTACCACCAACCTATGTCAAAGGGTTGGGATGTCATTTTTTCCCCACACACATTGTAGTTCAGGCAGGAATTTTCAGATTCTGGTATTTGCCACTGCCAACCAACACCTCAATATGTGTTCAGCAACATCTCCTGAGTACAGGGATACCCCCCATGCATAGGTTTGTTGGTTTGTATTGGGTCTAAAATTCCACATTTAGGGGGTGCGCAATTCCAACCTGGAATTTTGACATGTAGTCAGCCTGCGCCCATGTTCCATTTGGAACATTTTTGAAGCCGTCCAATGAATTTTACCCCATCAAACCATATATTTTTGGAAAATACACATCCTAAGGTATTTCAAATGGTGGTATTTTAATACTGTATAGGTACTAATTCTACCACCAGCCTTTGTAAAAGTTTGTGGTAGTACTTTTTTGGGAGTTTTTTTCCCACATGCATTGTACTTCAGGCATGAATTCACAGATTCTGGTATATGTCACTGCCAAACAACAACCCAATATGTGTTCAGCAACATCTCCCGAGTACAGGGATAGCACCCATGCATAGGTTTGTTGGTTTGTTTTTGGCTAGAAGGCAACATTTGTGAGATGCGCATCTCAAAATTCCAACTTGGAATTTTGACATGTAGTCAACCTGCGTACGTGTCCTTTATGGGATATATCTTTGAAGCCAGCCAATGTAATTTACCCCCACCAAACCATATATTTTTTTTATCGGTAGACCCCCATCACTACTTGTGGCAAGGGCTCAGCAGCCACCGATACATCGCTAGATGATGTATCAGAAAGCTGAATAGGGTCAAAATCGAACCCTGAGTCCGCGGCCTCAGAATCAGTGCGTAAGCAGTGATCTCGAGCAAAGAAGGGGTTAATAGCTCTTAGAAGAGCCTATCTAGTACTGTAATACATTACAGTACAAAGAAATTAATCCATAAAACAGTGCAGACAGAAAAACATACTGTTGCTGTGCAAGATTACTGCTTACACAGTGATGAATGGCAGGGAAGGGGTTAATACACAGTGAAAGACTTTCATAAAACCTGACAATTTTATAAAATGTTATTTTATATCACTAATACTGATCTGTCTCTTTCCGTCACAAAAATGTAAGTGAGGAGAGGGAGGCAGATCAATATTTGTGAATATTGATCCGACCAATTTTGATCTGACCAGGGCGAATGGTGAGCTTAATTGAGAAATCACCAAACCGCCTTTGCCACTAATTCGCTGTTACTGATCGCTATGCGCTCAGGCAGCTTAAAAAAAAAAAACTCAAATATTTTTACTTTACATGTAATCCCCTAGCGGGTATGTGTAAAAAAAATAAAATAAAAATATGCAGACAGATAAAAATTGCTTTGGCGTCAATATCATTGCGTAAGCAGTGATCGACGGCAAAGAAGGGGTTAATAACTCTTAGAAGAGCCTTTTTAGTACTGTAATAAATTACAGTACAAAAAAAATTAACCCCTAAAAAATGCACAAACGGCAAAAATAAATGCGCTGATGTGCACGATCACTGCTTATGCAAGATCAGTGGCAGGGAAAGGGTTAAACGCAGGGAATTGCTTTAATAAATTTTTTTTTATTGTTTTAATATTTGTGTGTTGTGTGTTTATTGTTTTTTTTTACTTTTAGAACTTTGATCTGTCTCTCTCCCTCACTAAAAAAATGTGAGGAGAGGGAGGCAGATCATAACTGGTCAGATCAATATAGGGTTAATATTGATCTGACCAGTCAGTGGGGATGTTCAGCAGAACATCCCCACTGCCTGTCAGTGTGCCTGGCAGTCACTGATTGCCTCTGTGAAGAGGCAATCGTGTGACAGCCAGAGAGCACAGGAAGCAGGTACTTCCTGCCTCCTGTGCTCTTGCCCTTAGAAGGGCAGCGCCATCTTGGTCACTCAGTGACCAAGATCGTGCATTTTTTTTTTGTGTTCCTGATTGCCTCGACTTGCGAGGCAATCAGAAACACTTTCTGAGCACAGGAAGCGAAAGATTCGCTTCCTGTGCTCATTTTTTAATGCCCGTCGTTTTAAAGGCACTGTGCCTTTAAAACCGGCATTTCAATCGCTCTCCGGAGCGATCGAAATGCCGACGGGCATTTTTTTTAGTATTGTACGATGCTTCCACACGGAAGCATCGTTACAATACCATCAAAGCACTGAAAGCGGAAAAACTCCGCTTTCAGTGCTCGTTTTGACACAGGACGGACTGGGTCCGTCCTGTATCACTAACGCTTCGCCACACAGGACGGACCTAGTCCGTCCTGTGTCGCGAAGGGGTTAATCATTGCTTCATTCAAGGAAGCAAGGGCTAAAAAACTGTTTAGTGGTCCTTTAATTGGTACCTGACAGTAGCAAGTGATGCTGTGGCATGTTCTGTGGGGCAAAATAACATGTACTATGGGGTATAGTGACACTGTGGTATGTTCTGTGGAGCAAATTGACACTATGGCATGCCAAATCATCTGGTTGCAATTTGAGTGCAAGCCAAGTACTGTGGGTATTGTATGGTGCTGTGTTAAGTCAGGGCTCAACAAACCCGAGACACATGGCGACCAGGAAATTCAACCTGGTTCCCGGGTATAGTTATCCCAGCTGCCTCGCCGCTGGGATGAAAAAAAATCTTCTTTTAAATAGCGGTGCATGAGGGAGCAGCGTGTGTGCACCGGCTATACAGACTTCTTGCTCCGCCCCTTCTCGCACAGCTCCATGTAGGGTTGCTACCTGGCCGGTAAAAAATTGGCATCAGGCCAATGTTAAGTCTGTGGAGACAGTACCAAGGCCGGTATTTTTTTTTTTTGAAGAAAAGGTGGCAACCCTAGCTCTATGGTGTCTGAGCACTGGGTGCTAAGGAGGGTCAGAAGGAAAAACAGTCTGTGCCTGTGTTAGAGGCACAGACCAAGCTGGAACTGAAACGTCCCCCTTTCCCTGCGATAAGATACAGCAGCAGGGAGGGGGAACAAATTGATGGATAAACACACGTTTTAATCTTTAAAAACAAACAAAACTAAAACCTGTTGACGTGTGTGTGTGTACGTATGCATGTATGTGACTGACTCTGTATGTGTGGATGTGACTGACTACATGTTTGTGTGTGTCACACTGACTGTATGTGTGTGACAGACTGAGTGTGTACGACAGACATTCTGTATGTGTGTGACTGCTTGTGATATAGTGTAGTCTACAGGTCCTTTAGGTGCAATGTGGGTGCAGAGGAAGGGAATAAAACCAAGAAATGCAATGTTTCAATAACCTTTTTATTACATATGAAAATAGTTGAATATAAAAAAAATGATAATCAAATAACTATAAATGCAACTAGTTGTATTAATAAATATATATTATATTATACATATAGAGAGAGAGAAAGAGAGATGTCTGTGTGTATAGATAGGCTTGTGATATGTGTGTGTAAATATATATTTTCGTTGTTTTATAATTGTACTATAGATGAATGTGGCCTGCAGTCACCTCACGGGGCTCATGTGTATGGAATATTTATTGAGCTCCCATGTGTGGCATAATTAAGGAGCTCCAGTATGTGACATATTTAATGGCCCTGTGTGTGACATAATTTTAGGTCTCTTCTCCATGTGACATATTTATGAGGATCCTATGTGTTGCATAGCTAATGGGGCCCCTGTGTGTGGCATTATTAATGGGGCTCCTGTGTGTGGCATGATTTATGGGGCTCCTGTATGGAATATTTAAATGGGCCATCAGACTTGCATTACAATGGAATCTGTGTGGCCTGGTATTGGAGGAAATCCAGGGGAGTAACACCCGCACCGGGCGACACCAACCCTAGTGACACCTCTGGCCTTTGCTAGCTGCGCACACAGTGGCGCACACATCAGACAGTCTTTTAAGATATAGGCATGTCCTGCTGCTTGATGTGTGTGTGTCAGCATGTGTGCTGTAACTCTGCCCCCTCCCTGGCTGGGGTGTGTTTCCTGCGCTGTGTGAGCATGTTACAAGCCGCAGACAGGGGGATCCTAGAGAAGATCTCAGAGATCAGGACAGAGATAGACAGGAAAGGGAGCAGCAGAATTGCAGCAAATGGGGTCATGATGATGACGTGATGACGTCAACGTGTATGGGTGGAGCACCCGCGAGCACCGTGTTTGGTTAGCGTTGGACCTGTCGGAGCTAACTGATTCCAGCCTCATGGCATCTGGAAACCGCTGGGATTCTCGAGACTTGATCTGATGCTGGTCTGCTTTTCTGTTGGAGGGACACTGCTGAGTGGAGCGCTCTGAGACGGGAGTTCCCCGCGAGTGCTCGATCATCCGGAGCCCACAGCTGATACCAGCTGATAACAGCAGATGCAGAGTGCGCGGACAGCCTAAACGGATCTGGCAGTGGCTGAGACAAAAGAAAATAAACCTCCTTGTAGCAAGCCTAATTTCAAGACGGGGCAAAAAAAAAAACGCCTGGCAGGCGGAAAGGACAGATAAGTGGCGTCTTGACGATTTTTCTCTCTTCTGTTTTTCGTGACCTTTTATTACTGCATTTGATTGAGGGCCAAAGTTAATATTATATATCACGAGGTGCTGATATCTACATGCAGAATAGGTAATCATGTAAATCTGAATTTTGGCGGACTATATCAAATGAACTGTGAGGCTGATCAGGCCACATTGATTGCTGAGTCTTTCTTTTGTGACCTTGCACCACTACATGTTGATTGAGGGCCGAGGAGAACAGTGTATAACACCAGGTGTCAGAATTTACACATAGAAGAAGCACGTATACAAAAGTGAATCCTGGCTGACTATATCACATGGACAGTGTGGCTGATCGGGCCACAATGATTGTCGACTTTCTCCTGTGACTCTTGACTATTGCAAATGATTTAGGGCCGGAACTAATATTACTCACCTGCAGGGGAGGGCTGGCAGGCTTAGGCCTGGGGGGCAAATCCAGTCAAGTGGCCCATTGCACCATCGAATCGCCTCCCCATCCATGGCCATCTTTTCCTTGTTTTATAACGAATATTGCCAGGATTTTCCCCCACAATATGCCAGGATTTGCCATTTAATATGCTAGAATTTTCCCTTACAAAATGGCAGGATTATGCCCCTCAGTATGCCAGGATTATGCCCCTCAATATGCCAGGATTATGCCCCTCAATATGCCAGGATTATGCCCCTCAATATGCCAGGATTTTCTCCTCAATATGCCAAGATGATGCCCCCTCAATATGCCAGGATTTTCCCCTAAATATGCCAGGATTATGCCCCTCAATATGCCAGGATTATGCCCCTCAATATGCCAGGATTTAGACACCCAATATGCCAGGATTTTCCCCTCAATATGCCAAGATGATGCCCCCTCAATATGCCAGGATTTTCCCCTCAATATGCCAGGATTATGCCCCTCAATATGCCAGGATTATGCCCCTCAATATGCCAGGATTATTCCCCTCAATATGCCAGGATTTTCTCCTCAATATGCCAAGATGATGCCCCCTCAATATGCCAGGATTTTCCCCTAAATATGCCAGGATTATGCCCCTCAATATGCCAGGATTATGCCCCTCAATATGCCAGGATTTAGACACCCAATATGCCAGGATTTTCCCCTCAATATGCCAAGATGATGCCCCCTCAATATGCCAGGATTTTCCCCTCAATATGCCAGGATTATGCCCCTCAATATGCCAGGATTTAGACACCCAATATCCCAAAATTTGGGCACCCCCCCCTACCCACGTTGCACACCTACGACATGACCCATAACCCACGTTGCACACCAGGACATGCCCCATCACCACATTTACATGCCTCCATCACCCCATTACATACACATTTCCAATATTATTTGCCATTAATATTCCCCAGCCAATTTGTCCCATAATATGCCAGTGTTATTCTGCAATTTAATATGACTCAGTAAATTTGCCCAATAATATTCCAAGGTTATCTGCAATTTAATATGCCCCTGCTAATTTGCCCAATATGCCAGTGTTAATTGCCATTTAATATTCCCCAGCCATTTTGCCCAATAATATGCCAGTCTTATTCTGCCATTTAATATTCCCCAGACGATTTGTCCAATAATATGCCAGTCTTATTTGCCATGTAATATGCCCCAGCCAATTTGCCCAATAATATGCCAGTGTTATTTGCCATGTAATATGCCCCAGCCAATTTGCCCAATAATATGCCAGTGTTATTTGCCATGTAATATGCCCCAGCGAATTTGCCCAATAATAAGCCAGTCTTATTTGCCATGTAATATTCCCCAGCCAATTTGCCCAATAATATTCTAGTCTTATTTGCCATGTAATATGCCCCAGCCAATTTGCCCAATAATATGCCAGTCTTATTTGCCATGTAATATGCCCCAGCCAATTTGCCCAATAATATTCTAGTCTTATTTGCCATGTAATATGCCCCAGCCAATTTGCCCAATAATATGCCAGTCTTATTTGCCATGTAATATGCCCCAGCCAATTTGCCCAATAATATGCCAGTGTTATTTGCCATGTAATATGCCCCAGCCAATTTGCCCAATAATATGCCAGTGTTATTTGCCATGTAATATGCCCCAGCCAATTTGCCCAATAATATTCTAGTCTTATTTGCCATGTAATATGCCCCAGCCAATTTGCCCAATAATATGCCAGTCTTATTTGCCATGTAATATGCCCCAGCCAATTTGCCCAATAATATGCCAGTGTTATTTGCCATGTAATATGCCCCAGCCAATTTGCCCAATAATATGCCAGTCTTATTTGCCATGTAATATGCCCCAGCCAATTTGCCCAATAATATACCAGTGTTATTTGCCATGTAATATGCCCCAGCCAATTTGCCCAATAATTTGCCAGTCTTATTTGCCATGTAATATGCCCCAGCCAATTTGCCCAATAATATGCCAGTGTTATTTGCCATGTAATATGCCCCAGCCAATTTGCCCAATAATATGCCAGTGTTATTTGCCATGTAATATGCCCCAGCCAATTTGCCCAATAATAAGCCAGTCTTATTTGCCATGTAATATTCCCCAACCAATTTGCCCAATAATATGCCAGTCTTATTTGCCATGTAATATGCCCCAGCCAATTTACCCAATAATATTCTAGTCTTATTTGCCATGTAATATGCCCCAGCCAATTTGCCCAATAATATGCCAGTCTTATTTGCCATGTAATATGCCCCAGCCAATTTGCCCAATAATATGCCAGTGTTATTTGCCATGTAATATGCCCCAGCCAATTTGCCCAATAATATGCCAGTCTTATTTGCCATGTAATATTCCCCAGCCAATTTGCCCAATAATATGCCAGTGTTATTTGCTATGTAATATGCCCCAGCCAATTTGCCCAATAATTTGCCAGTCTTATTTGCCATGTAATATGCCCCAGCCAATTTGCCCAATAATATGCCAGTCTTATTTGCCATGTAATATGCCCCAGCCAATTTGCCCAATAATATGCCAGTGTTTTTTGCCCCCCCCCCCCCCTTACCTTTTTCCCTGGTGGCTAGTGGCAGGACTTCCCAGGTGGCTAGTGGCAGGAGGACTTCCCTGGTGGCAGGCAGCATGGTCCCTCCATGCTGCCTGTTCGGCCTCCCGGTGGTTGTGCCGACAGGTCACGTGATCGGCGCGCGTCTGACGTCAGAGCGCCGATCACGTGACTTTCGGCACTTCCGTGTCGGCACACTGCACGGGGAGCCGAACAGGCAGCACGGAGGTTTCTCTGTGCTGCCTGTTCGGCTCCCCGTGCAGCTTTGCAGGCAGAGCGGAGGTGAGAGGGGATCTTCCCACCTCCGTCTCTGCCTGCAAGCGCGTTTTTTTTTTTAAACACTGGCCCAGCGGCCGTGTTTTACATAGCTTAGGGCGGCCTGGGGGGCAATTGCCACCCTGCCCCCCGCCCCAGCCCGCCCCTGCTCACCTGCAGGTGCCAATTGCTACAGTGAAATCACGCACTATGTAAAATTAGACTCTGGCTTATTAATATCACAGGAATAATGAGGCGGACTGGGTCATAAGATCTGTTAATCCTCTCTTTTGACTTCTTACTACTGTATCCGACTAAGGGTTGAAGTCAACATTATACACCATTAGGTGTTGCTTATAGTGATGTTGCGAACGTTCGGTTTATAGGCTGTCGGCATTTGTAATGCATGTAATCCTATTGCTATTGGCTTTCACTACACGGAGACAGAGTCTCTGTCTCCGTGTAGTGAAAGCCAATAGTACTATTACAAATGCCGAAAGTCTATAAACCGAACGACCTTCGGTTTATAGACTTTCGGCTTATGGAATACATGTAATCCTATTGCTATTCTATAAACCGAACGTTCGGTTTATAGACTTTCGGCTTATAGAAAACGAACAGTAGTAGTGCCTTTCTATGAATGAACCCATTCATAATTCTTATGAATGGGTTCATAGAAAGGCACTACTACTGTATGGGAGAGATATGAATTGTATTATAGACCCGAAGCTAGATAGAAGCTCCCCAAAATGCTGTAAATATGCTAGAGAGCAGATAGATTTGCGGATATACTTGCCCGGTTTAACTATTACGATGTATGGAGAGTCCTAAACCCAGGCAGTAGAGATTACACGTTCCACTCTCATGTGCACTCCTCATATACGCAAATAGATTTTTTTTTCATGCTGGGCCCAACCCTGGACAGGTGTCTCCGGTCCCGGATTGGACCCATCACCTGGTCGGACCATGCCCCGATTTTTATGGAGATCAGACAGAACCCAGAATATGGTTCAAGAAGATCCTGGAGACTCAATGAATCTATTTTCACAGCAGATCAGACTCGTATGGATTTGGTGACTCAGGCTCGATCCTTTTTGTTGGATAACGACACAGGGGATACCTCAGATATCAAGGCCATTGCGTTTTTTTTAGACCCTAACCAGTGTAACATATCAGAATCCATAGGTTTAAAATTACAAAATAAAACCCCGATTGACTATCTGGGAATCAAGATCACCCACAACTTGGATAACATTATCCCCACTAACTATGCCCAGCTCCTAATGGAAATTAAGAACACACTGAACTCATGGAGGCCCCTAGAATTGTGCTGGTTAGGTCCACTAAATATCATAAAATCATATATACTCCCCAAAATCCTATATTTACTTAGAGTTATTCCATATAGAGTACCGCTAGACACACTGAGACAATTCGAACATGAGTTCTTAAGATTTGTCTGGGGCTCCGGTAAATCAAGGATAGCTAAGGCAGAAATAAAGAGGACTCTTCAAAAAGGAGGCCTGGGTTTCCCAGATCTGACTAGACTACAGAATGCATGCCAGCTGGCCAAAGTCTTGGCATGGAGGGTGAAGACCTCAGATAACCTGGGATTAATATAGAAAGGCATGAAGCGGCTAACATTGATCCATTCCTATTTCAGTGGTTGCGCCTAAAAACATACAGAAAACTAAGACCATTGAATAGAATTACTGGAACACTCATTCAAAATGTACGTAGACTGCGGAGAACATCGGGGTCCCTGGATAAGATTACATACGATACTCCAATAGGGGCGATATCCTTGATGATCCAAGATATAGATTTGTCTAGATGGGCAAACAGTGGTATACAATGTATTTCTGATCTGTTTGTTAATAGTAGCTTCTGCTCTTTCCCAGATCTGCAGATTAAATTTAGCCTCCCAATTACAGAAATATTCTCTTACTTAAGACTTAAACACTTTTTTGCAGTAAATGAGACTATCCCATCAGACTCTTGGAGAGATTTTCTTGGGACCATCGCTAGTGCACGTGAGAAAATGGTCTCTAAGCTGCTTGCTCTCCTGGATAGTCTCCAAACCCAGATTAAACCCAGGGCAATGGTAAGATGGGAGAGAGATCTGTTACTGACTGAACCACTACAGAAATGGCACACCGCTTGGCAGGCCACTAGGAAGGCCACACACTGTGCAAATCTACAAGAACAATATTTTAAACTTGTATATCGGTGGTACCTGGCACCCACACGCCTATATAAATTTCACCATCTACCAGACGATTTATGCTGGAGAGGCTGTGGAGGCCAGGGGACACAGATCCATAGGCTAGTGGAACTAAAGAGGCACGTAACCAACAAATGTCAGGAGATCTTCGGGCTGCCCCTACAGCTACTGCCCCCAGGGCCGGTGCAAGGATTTTTGCCGCCCTAGGCAAAATAAAAATTTCCGCCCCCCCCCCCCCACATTATCATATTATTATTCCCCTCAATATCCCAGGATTATGCCCCACAGTATGCCAGGATTTAGCCACCCAATATGCCAGGATTATACCCCTCAATATCCCAGGATTATGCCCCTCAATGTCCCAGGATTATGCCCCTCATTATACCAGGATTATGCCTCTCAATATGCCAGGATTATGCCCCTCAATATCCCAGGATTTTGCCCCACAATATGCCAGGACTTTGCCACCCAATATGCCAGGACTTTCCCCCACAATATGCAAGGATTTAGCCACCCAATATGCCAGGATTATTCCCCTCAATATCCCAGGATTATGCCCCTCAATATGCCAGGATTTAGCCACCCAATATGCCAGGATTATTCCCCTCAATATCCTAGGATTATGCCCCTCAATATCCCAGGATTATTCCCCTCATTATCCCAGGATTATGCCCCTCATTATGCCAGGATTATTCCCCTCAATATCCCAGGATTATGCCCCTCAATATGCCAGGATTTAGCCACCCAATATGCCAGGATTATTCCCCTCAATGTCCCAGGATTATGCCCCTCATTATCCCAAGATTGTGCCCCTCAATATGCCAGGATTATGCCCCTCAATATCCCAGGATTTTTCCCCACAATATGCCACGATTTAGCCACCCAATATGCCAGGATTTCCCCCCACAATATGCCAGGATTTAGCCACCCAATATGCCAGGATGTCCCCCCACAATATGCCAGGAGTTAGCCACCCAATATGCCAGATACTGGCGAAGATCAGAATTACCATCCTGGTTAGAAGTAGAAAGGCAAATTGGAATTCAGGCCGGGGCCGAAAGATACTTTTATAGGAGAGATAAAGCATCCCGAGAGCAGTATCTTAAGATCTGGGCCAATTGGATAGGATCGGAGGGGACCCTGTGATTTGGGAAATTACAAGTTTAAACCAACTGGGGAGATGTTTGGGGGGGGGGGGGGCAGCGGCGCCCCCCCCTGCCTGGGGAGGGGGGGGGAAGGACGGAAAGGATGATTGGACTGAATGGACGACTGCATGGGTGAGATGATTATGTTGTATTAATTGAAGTTCTAAAGTAATATGGGTGATATGAATGCTATGGGTTAAGCACAGAACATGGGACAGGTGGATAAATCCAGAATACACCCTATGTCTGGAGGTCTGCTAAGCCCTAGTATGCCACATAGATTACAAGGGTCCTTCCCAATGGAATTTATACAATAGTGGATGGAACAGAAATACATGAGGGTAATCCCGCTATGCTGTTATTATATAATATATAGGACTCAGGACAGGCCGATGCCCTAATTGTATTGATTTGGCAAATAACATAGCGTTATGAACGATCTGAAGTAATATTGTAAATAATAGCTATGTTGTTTTATCATTAACATCTCCACCTGCCTGAAGAAACAGAATGTATAGATATATTTTTGTATTCCTGTATGCTTTGTATTACCTATTTTATATGGAAATTTAAATAAAGACGAATTTAAACAAAGAGTTTTCAGCATATGACTTAATTAGGAGAAAAATGTGTTTTAAATGTCTCTGTGGTGTCACCCATTTATGACATCATCTGTGGCTTGATATGCAAATTACAAATTTTCCACTGAAAACCATCAAGCCACAGGTGATTTCATAATCAAAATTAGGATTGCTACCTTTTTTCCAAAAAATACCAGCCATAGTGGATCAATGTTAGTCGGAGGTGGGATGCTCAGCTCGATTTTTTGACTTGATATCATAAGAATTGTAGTTCACAGCTAACACATAGTACCCCATATGTTATTAAATGCAGTTCCCATGAGACTTAGCCAGGCAATACTGGCTGAGCATTATGGGAATGGTAGAGGTTAATAGAGTGAAGGAGTTTAAGCATGCATGGTATAGGTATAAGGCTATCCTAGATATACGATAAGGCCAGGGACTAATGAAAGTATTACTTTACTGAGAGGGGAGTGGATGTATGGTATAGTCTTCCAGTAGAAGTGGTAAAGGTTAATACAGTGAAGGAGTTTAAGCATGCATGGTATAGGTATAAGGCTATCCTAGATATAAGATAAGGCCAGGGACTAATGAAAGTATTACTTTACTGAGAGGGTAGTGGATGTATGGAATAGCCTTCCAGTAGAAGTGGTAAAGGTTTATACAGTGAAGGAGTTTAAGCATGCATGGTATAGGTATAAGGCTATCCTAGATATACGATAAGGCCAGGGACTAATGAAAGTATTACTTTACTGAGAGGGTAGTGGATGTATGGTATAGTCTTCTAGTAGAAGTGGTAAAGGTTAATACAGTGAAGGAGTGTAAGCATGCGTGGGATAGTTATAAGGCTATCCTAGATATAAGATAAGGCCAGGGACTAATGAAAGTATTAGTTTACTGAGAGGGTAGGGGATGCATGGAATAGTCTTCCAGCAGAAGTGGTAGAGGTAAACACAGTGAAGTCGTTTAAGCATTCATGGGATAGGCATAAGGCTATCCTAGATATAAGATGGGGCCAACACATTCTATGTTTCTAACAGCACATAAAAAGCAGAGGTTAGCTTTAAACTACCATCTCGAGATGCTAAAGAAGCCAAAAGACTCCATGGTGCTGGCTGAGTATCATGGGAAGGGTGCTACACACAGCAAGCAGGATTCTATTTAAACACCTAGTACCCCATATTTTTATTAAATTCAGTTCCCATAAGACTAGCCAGGCAGTTCTGGCTGAGCATTATGGGAAATAACAGCACATAAAAAGTAGTGGTTAGCTGTGAACTACCATCTCATGATGCTCAGCCAGCCAAAAGAAAAAAAAAGTGCTGTAGTAATCAGAAATACATTAGTATCCTTTGCTTAATATTTTTACTGTTTTATCTTGTCTGTACTTCCAAACACACCTTACCTCTATGTAGTAGTGTGACTATTGAGGTGCACTCTACTATTATTTCTCTGTTACATCAGGTATAATACCAGCCAGGTGGCTACCCTATATGCAAATCATGTTATATGTGACTTGTTATGATAATTTCCATAGCATCTTCTTCTAGAAATGTGACTAGCGACTTGTTAATGATAATCTTGTAATTGCACACAATGCTGTACTATTTAGTGCAATGAGATTATCACCAACAAGTCACTAGTTTCATTATTCTAGAAAAAAAAAAGATCACTGTGATAGGGGTTTGGCAATGGTTAGCAAATGTATAGTGTTTGACACCCACCCTTTAACACAACCAGCTAATAGTGCATTGATGATATGTGCATAGTATGCAGATCATGTTAAATGTGACTTGTTAGGTGTTATGAGTATTCTCAAAGGCTCTTCTTCTAGAAATATATATAGACTAGTGACTTGTTAATGATAATCTTTTAATTGCACATACTGCTGTACTATTTATTTCAGCATTATTGTGCACAGGGCCGTCTTTAATAGTGATTGGACCCTGGGCAAGCATTTGCTTGGGCCCCCTGGACCCTGCCCCCTCCCCTGCATGCAATCCCGCCATCCATCGCAATGTTACCCCCCCCCCCCCCCCCCACACACACACATATGCCATAATTGTTGTGCCATTCAGATGCCAGTAATATTGTAACTTTCGGATGCCAGTAATATTGTGCCAGTCAGAGCCTAGTAATATTGTGCCAGTCAGATGCCTGCAATATTGTGCCAGTCAGATGCCTGCAATATTGTGCCAGTCAGAGCCCAGTAATAATGTGCCAGTCAGATACCAGTAATATTGTGCCAGTCAGATACCAATAATATTGTGCCAGTCAGATACCAGGAATAGTGTGCCTGTCAGAGCCCAGGAATATGGTGCCTGTCAGATGCCTGTAATATTATGCCAGTCAGATGCCTGTAATAGTGTGCAGTCAGAGGCCAGGAATATTGTGCCAGTCAGATGCCTGTAATATTGTGCCAGTCAGATGCCTGTAATTTTATGCCAGTCAGATGCATGTAATATTATGCCAGTCAGATGCTTGTAATAGTGTGCCAGTCAGAGCCCAGGAATATGGTGCCTGTCAGATGCCTGTAATATTATACCAGTCAGATGCCTGTAATAGTGTGCAGTCAGAGGCCAGTAATATTGTGCCAGCCAGATGCCCAGTAATATTGTACCAGCCAGATGCCCAGTAATATTGTGCCAGCTAGATGCCCAGTAATATAATGCCAGTCAGATGCCTGTAATATAATGCCAGTCAGATGCCTGTAATATTATGCCAGTCAAATTCCTGTAATAGTGTGCAGTCAGAGGCCAGGAATATTGTGCCAGTCAGATGCCTGTAATATTGTGCCAGTCAGATGCCTGTAATATTATGCCAGTCAGATACCAGTAATATTGTGCCAGTCAGAGCCCAGTAATATTGTGCCAGCCAGAGCCCAGTAATATTGTGCCAGTCAGATACCCAGTAATATAGTGCCAATCAGATGCCCAGTAATATAGTGCCAATCAGATGCCAAGTAATATAGTGCCAGTCAGATACCCAGTAATATAGTGCCAATCAGAAACCCAGTAATATAGTGCCAATCAGATACCCAGTAATATAGTGCCAATCAGATGCCCAGTAATATAGTGCCAATCAGATACCCAGTAATATTGTGCCAATCAGATACCCAGTAATATAGTGCCAATCAGATGCCCAGTAATATTGTGCCAATCAGATACCCAGTAATATAGTGCCAATCAGATACCAGGAATATTGTGCCAATCAGATACCCAGTAATATAGTGCCAATCAGATGCCCAGTAATATTGTGCCAGTCAGATACCCAGTAATATAGTGCCAATCAGATGCCCAGTAATATTGTGCCAATCAGATACCCAGTAATATAGTGCCAATCAGATGCCCAGTAATATTGTGACAATCAGATACCCAGTAATATAGTGCCAATCAGATACCAGGAATATTGTGCCAATCAGATGCCCAGTAATATTGTGCCAGTAAGATACCAGTAATATTGTGCCAATCAGATGCCCAGTAATATAGTGCCAATCAGATGCCCAGTAATATAGTGCCAATCATATGCCCAGTAATATTGTGCCAATCAGATACCCAGTAATATAGTGCCAGTCAGATACCAGGAATATTGTGCCAATCAGATACCCAGTAATATAGTGCCAATCAGATACCCAGTAATATTGTGCCAATCAGATGCCCAGTAATATAGTGCCAATCAGATACCAGGAATATTGTGCCAATCAGATGCCCAGTAATATTGTGCCAATCAGATACCCAGTAATATGGTGCCAATCAGATACCCAGTAATATAGTGCCAGTCAGATACCCAGTAATATAGTGCCAATCAGATACCCAGGAATATAGTGTCAATCAGATACCCAGTAATATAGTGCCAATCAGATACCCAGTAATATAGTGCCAATCAGATGCCAAGTAATATAGTGTCAATCAGATACCCAGTAATATAGTGCAATCAGATGCCCAGTAATATAGTGCCAATCAGATACCCAGTAATATAGTGCCAATCAGATACCCAGTAATATAGTGCCAGTCATATACCCAGTAATATAGTGCCAATCAGATACCCAGTAATATAGTGTCAATCAGATACCCAGTAATATAGTGCCAGTCAGATACCCAGTAATATAGTGCCAATCAGATACCCAGTAATATAGTGCCAGTCAGATACCCAGTAATATAGTGCCAATCAGATACCCAGTAATATAGTGCCAATCAGATGCCCAGTAATATAGTGCCAATCAGATACCCAGTAATATAGTGCCAATCAGATGCCAAGTAATATAGTGTCAATCAGATACCCAGTAATATAGTGCAATCAGATGCCCAGTAATATAGTGCCAATCAGATACCCAGTAATATAGTGCCAATCAGATACCCAGTAATATAGTGCCAGTCATATACCCAGTAATATAGTGCCAATCAGATACCCAGTAATATAGTGTCAATCAGATACCCAGTAATATAGTGCCAGTCAGATACCCAGTAATATAGTGCCAATCAGATACCCAGTAATATAGTGCCAGTCAGATACCAGGAATATTGTGCCAGCCACCCCCCCCCCCCCCTCCCCCTACTTAAATGAAGCTGCTCCGTGTCCCCCGCCGGATGTCTCCTCCGTGCAGTCTTCCCTCTTGCACGGAGGAGGGAAACAGAAACCGGATGTGACGCGACGTCACATCCGGCGTCAGTTTTTTTATTTTATTTTTTCCGGCCGTCGCATCCATCGGATGCGGCTTGCCGGAAAAAAGCGTTCGCAAGCGCAATGCGCTGTGAACGCGGCAGCAGCGGCTGGGGGCCCACGGGACAGCTGCCTTGGGGCCCCCCAGGAGTAAATGGGCCCAGGGCAGCTGCCCCGTTTGCCCCGCGTTAAAGACGGCCCTGATTGTGCAGCTAAAAGATTATCACAAGCAAGTCACTAGGCACATCATTCTAGAGAAATATTATTGTGTCACACTGCTGTGGTGATTAATTGTTGCTACACATAATTTTTCTGTTGGGGCTAGTGGCAGAGTTAGAGGCAGGGCTAGGGGGCCCCATTGATTTGTTTTGACCAGGGGCCCACAATGTTGGAAAGACAGCCCTGCCCGCTATGTGTATTTCTGGGGTTTGTGTGCTCCGAAAAAAAACTCAGTGACTTTAGGTCAAATGTTTCTCCTTAAGGTCAAAGGTAATGCAAATCATGGAGGAAAGTCAATGATGGAGCGAAGACAAAGACGGCAACAGACTTTTAAATCCCTTTTCAGTTTTTTTTTTTTAGTCATAATAAGGATGACTAAAATTAAGTTGAGGGTTCGAAGCAAGTTCTTTCTCTTCTGCAAACCCCTTCTGCTATCAGGGCCGATCCTAGGGTCACGGACGCCTGGGTGCATTTTTTCTTTTGGCGCCCAAAGGTGGGCGTGGTTATATTATGAACTCCTCCCCTTTAGACATGTCTGTTCCAGACATGCCCATCTCATTATTGGGGAGAGGGGGAGGAGAGCACAAACTTTATTTTGATGTAAAGGACCAACACAAACTTTTATTTTAAATAAAGAGATATATTTTGCCATAATACTGTGTAGTGGTTTTATTTATTTCTATGATGCTCAGCCAGCAACATGGGAGAGTTTTTGCTGGCTAGCAGAATTAGTTTTTACTACCGTTCCCATGATGCCCAACCAGCCAAAGTCACAGTGCTGACATACGGCAGAAGAAACTAGATGCCGATGTCTGCCTCTGCAGACACCATCCTCCTTCCTGCAGCCAATCAGAGCGCGATGGGGGCAGAGCTTGCACCCGTCGCCCTGTGCTTGGTGTGATAAGGAGGTGCGGTAACCGCAGGTGCTCACCTGCGGCTCGCACCTCCTTGTCACACCAAGCACAGCGCGACCGGGGCAAGCTCCGCTCCCGTCGCTCTCTGTGATTCAGGCGCCTCTACTCCCGTGCGCCTGGGCGCAGTGCACCCCGTTCACCCACCCAGGATCAGCCCTGTCTGCTATGTCTGTTCATGTGAATTAATAAGTAAGTGTCACAAAGTGAATCCTGACAGCCTGCCTGACTGGCGTTCTTGGAGGGGCTTGAGGGCCAAACACCTCCCTATAGATTGTGGGCCCAGGCTTATGTGCTATAACTCTATATTTTAATATTGTTAGTTAGTCAGATTCTGTTAGTATATTGGTTTATGTGTAATGTATTATTCTGTGAGTAGACCACGCTGAAGGATTTTAATGTGTCGGTGACAATAATTGATAGTTTACTCCTACAGCCATTGTACTGTGTTAACTGGATTTACTGTTAAACTGATTATGTTGTGTTCATTGTGTGTCTTACGGTGTGTTTTATAATTAGGTCTACTCACTGTATGGTAATTCCTATTTGGTTTGCAGTCTGATTGTCTAATGTTTTCCTAGCCCCAGTTAGTTGGAGAACTATGCTTAGTTCCATCCCCCCCATTGTATACTAATGTCTGTGATGTCATGTTTGTGTCTTTTTATAAGTCGGTGTGATTTCACAAATAAAGGAGTTGTTCATTCTTGCTGTACCTAACTGCTAGTGGTCTTTGTGTACAAAGAGCAAGGGTCCAGGAAAGACTTGCTGGGTGGATGCTGAGCTTTTATCGGGAGCTAAGGAGGTGATTTCCTACAACGAGCAGAGGGTCTACGTCTGGTATACAGTCCGTTACAGTAAGAATTTATTCTGTAAGTCTGATGCCATTTTTGTCTTCACTTGGTGCTATAGCTTGTGGCCTGGTCATCATTATTTCCCTCCTTCCACCGGGAGGGGCAGTAGGGCAATAATAAACTAATAAACGAACCACTATTCCCCTAACTCTAAAACTTCTATGTGGGTGGTCCCTGAGATCATATTATTATTTGATAGACTATATCGTTTATAATATATTTTAACATAACATGGGCAGTTTCCTCGGCTGTATCTCATGGTATGGACCTAATATTTATCAGCATATATCTGCCACACCCTTCCTTACTGACCCCTGAATTGGAATCCTGTTTTTATTACCATAGCACAAATAGAATTGCTTCCATGACGCAGGTAGATCATTTTTTATTTGTAGCCAGTGGCGGACTGGGTCTAAAAATATTGGTTGCCAGGAGACAGAAGGTGCCCACCAACAACTATAAGGCTATAATTTAATTTTTATAATAAGTAAATAACATTTTCAAAAAAACACACAAGTGGCGGTAATCAAGGCATTTGAATATAATAGTTGACATTTTTACTTAACATATGGTCAAATCCTTCAGTTACTTTTTTGATATATATATATAAATAGTATAGTGAACATACCAAATAATGAACTGTATCTTTACCTCTATGATAACATATATCAGGTCTGTATATATTGCATAACTATAGACCAGGGGTCCTCAAACTTTTTAAACAGGGGGCCAGTTCACTGTCCCTCAGACCGTTGAAGGGCCGGACTATAGTAAAAATAAAAACTATGAAGAAATTCCTATGCACACTGCATATATCTTATTTTGAACAAAACGAGAACAAATACAATATTTAAAGTAAAGTTAAATCAACAAACTTACCAGTATTTCAATGGGAATAGTGTGCCAGTCAGAGCCCAGGAATATTATGCCAGTCAGATGCCCAGGAATATGATGCCAGTCAGATGCCCTGGAATATGATGCCCGTCAGATGCACAGGAATATGATGCGTCAGATGCCCAGGAATATGATGCCAGTCAGATGCCCAGGAATATTTTGCCAGTCAGATGCCCAGGAATATTGTGCCAGTCAGATGCCCTGGAATATGATGCCAGTCAGATGCCCTGGAATATGATGCCAGTCAGATGCCCAGGAATATTATGTCATTCAGATGCCCAGGAATATTATGCCAGTCAGATGGCCAGGAATATTATGCCATTCAGATGCCCAGGAATATTATGCCAGTCAGATGCCCAGGAATATTATGCCATTCAGATGCCCAGGAATAATATGCCAGTCAGATGCCCAGGAATATGATGCCAGTCAGATGCCCAGGAATATGATGCCAGTCAGATGCCCAGGAATATGATGCTAGTCAGATGCCCAGGAATATGATGCCTGTCAGATGCCCAGGAATATGATGCCAGTCAGATGCCTAGGAATATGATGCCAGTCAGATGCCTAGGAATATGATGCCAGTCAGATGCCTAGGAATATGATGCCAGTCAGATGCCCAGGAATATTATGCCAGTCAGATGGCCAGGAATATTATGCCATTCAGATGCCCAGGAATATTATGCCATTCAGATGCCCAGGAATATTATGCCAGTCAGATGCCCAGGAATATGATGCCATTCAGATGCCCAGGAATATTATGCCATTCAGATGCCCAGGAATATTATGCCATTCAGATGGCCAGGAATATGATGCCAGTCAGATGGCCAGGAATATTATGCCATTCAGATGCCCAGGAATATTATGCCATTCAGATGCCCAGGAATATGATGCCAGTCAGATGGCCAGGAATATTATGCCATTCAGATGCCCAGGAATATTATGCCATTCAGATGCCCAGGAATATTATGCCAGTCAGATGCCCAGGAATATTATGCCAGTCAGATGCCCAGGAATATTATGCCAGTCAGATGCCCAGGAATATTATGCCATTCAGAAGCCCAGGAATATTTTGCCATTCAGATGCCCAGGAATATGATGCCAGTCAGATGCCCAGGAATATGATACCAGTCAGATGCCCAGGAATATGATGCCAGTCAGATGCCCAGGAATATTATGCCATTCAGAAGCCCAGGAATATTTTGCCATTCAGATGCCCAGGAATATGATGCCAGTCAGATGCCCAGGAATATTATGCCAGTCAGATGCCCAGGAATATTATGCCATTCAGAAGCCCAGGAATATTTTGCCATTCAGATGCCCAGGAATATTATGCCAGTCAGAGGCCAGGAATAGTGCTCGTTATCCCTCCCTCCTCCCCCGCTTCCCCATCACTTACCTCCAGCTGCTGTGTCCCTGGACGTCTCGCGCGGTGTCCTCCTGTGGAGGAGGGAAACAGTTACCGGATCCGGATGTGACGTAACGTCACATCCGGTCGCGGTGAATTTTTTTTTTTTTTTTTCTTCCTGCAGCCGCATCCTTTGCGGCTGCCAGAAAGAAAAAAAAAAGTAAACGGGGTGGGTGCCGGCAGCACCCCCCGCGGGCCACATAAATGTCCTCGGCGGGCCGCATGTGTCCCGCGGGCCGTAGTTTGAGGACCCCTGCTATAGACTAAGGGGGTCATTTACTAAACAAGTGCAATGGGGGAAAAAAGTAGGTAAAATATGAGTAAGGAGCAATTTGCGACTATTTGTAACATTTTCCATTTTTTTTCCTGATTTGCGCCTCTTCCGTTTATTTTAATTGAGCGTGCCTTTTTTTCAGTTACGCTAATAAATTGCGATCATATTTGCGCACGCTAAAGAAAATTACACCAGCTTTTAGCAAGCGCTATCAAAAGACGTAGAAAAAATATTCACAAACTTGCCTGTTTTTATTCGCAATAATGCCACTTTTTATTCGCAATTTGCACCTATGTACTATTTGAGTGTTAAATGTTTAGTACATTGCAATAGTAGCAAAGCGCAAAAATAGTTTTGCACATAAAATATATTTGCGTGTTTGTAGTACATGTCCCTCTAAATGTGGTCCAAACCCCATAACTCAAATATAGAAAAACATAGTTAAGGAAACGGTTGCAGTGTCTATTATTGGTTAAACATAAACTCTCTGTACAGAGAATAAGAATGGGCCATTTCTAGTTTTCCACTGCCTGCATCGCCATGTATTGGATAAAATAAAACCAGACCTGGGGTCGTCTATATCAAATCCACTAAAGAAAAAGAATAAGAGAATATCTACAAATATTGGGTTTGTCCATATACAGGGCACCCCCAGCCATATAATATTATTATGATTATTATATAAATCATCATGCAGCACCCCTCATCCAGGTATACAGGGCACCCCCAGCCATATAATATTATTATTATTATTATGATTATTATTTAAATCATCATGCAGCACCCCTCATCCAGGTATACAGGGCACCCCCAGCTATATAATATTATTATTATTATTATTATTATTATTATATAAATCTTCATGCAGCACCTCTCATCCAGGTATACAGGGCAGCCCCAGCCATATATTATTATTATTATTATTATTATTATTATTATTATTATTATTATTATATAAATCATCATGCAGCACCCACTCATCCAGGTATACAGGGCACCCCCAGCCATATAATATTATTATTATTATTATTATTATTATTATATAAATCTTCATGCAGCACCCCTCATCCAGGTATACAGGGCACCCCCAGCTATATAATATTATTATTATTATTATATACATCTTCATGCAGCACCCCTCATCCAGGTATACAGGGCACCCCCAGCCATATAATATTATTATTATTATTATTATTATGATTATTATATAAATCATCATGCAGCACCCCTCATCCAGGTATACAGGGCACCCCCAGCTATATAATATTATTATTATTATTATTATTATTATTATTATTATTATATAAATCTTCATGCAGCACCTCTCATCCAGGTATACAGGGCAGCCCCAGCCATATATTATTATTATTATTATTATTATTATATAAATCATCATGCAGCACCCACTCATCCAGGTATACAGGGCACCCCCAGCCATATAATATTATTATTATTATTATTATTATTATATAAATCTTCATGCAGCACCCCTCATCCAGGTATACAGGGCACCCCCAGCTATATAATATTATTATTATTATTATTATTATTATTATTATATAAATCTTCATGCAGCACCCCTCATCCAGGTATACAGGGCACCCCTAGCTATATAATAATATTATTATGATTATTATATAAATCATCATGCAGCACCCCTCATCCAGGTATACAGGGCACCCCCAGCCATATAATATTATTATTATTATTATTATATAAATCTTCATGCAGCACCCCTCATCCAGGTATACAGGGCACCCCCAGCTATATAATAATATTATTATGATTATTATATAAATCATCATGCAGCACCCACTCATCCAGGTATACAGGGCACCCCCAGCCATATAATATTATTATTATTATTATTATTATATAAATCATCATGCAGCACCCACTCATCCAGGTATACAGGGCACCCCCAGCCATATAATATTATTATTATTATTATTATTATTAATTATATTATTATTATTATATAAATCATCATGCAGCACCCCTCATCCAGGTATACAGGGCAGCACCAGTCATATAATATTATTATTATTTTTATTTCATAAATCATCATGCAGCACCACTCATCCAGGTATACAGGGCACCCCTAGCCATATATTATTATCATTATTATTATTATTATAATTGTTATATAAATCATCATGCAGCACCCCTCATCCAGGTATACAGGGCAGCCCCAGCCATATAATATTATTATTATTATTATTATTATATAAATCATCATGCAGCACCCCCCATCCAGGTATACAGGGCACCCCAGCCATATAATATTATTATTATTATTATATACATCATCATGCAGAACCCCCCATCAAGTTATACATGCTGGGGGCACTGTATGATGATTTGTTTAACAATAATACATTGATATGTCTGGAGGGGCCCTGTGTACCTGGATGGGGGGTGCTGCCTATGTGGCTGCACATTTTGACAGAGACCTGCTCCACCCACCATCCAAAAGAAAACGTATTTGTCACACACACCGCTTCAGCTTGTGACTTCACTGACTAGGAGCCGGAGGAGACTATCAGTGCAGCTGCAGTCTATCCTCTGTCGCGGTAAGAGCCTTACCACGAGAACAACCCACAGGGGCACCTAAAGGAAGGAGGGACACCTAGACGGTTGCCACTTTTTAAACATAACAAAAGTAGAGTAACCCTGCACAAAAGGATGGACCCCAAGATAGAGCAGCGCCCAATAGGTGCTCAGTGATAAGATGTAAACACTTACTGTACAAAAAAATACTGCAGCATGAAATATAAATGCTGCAGTGTGGGGACAATACCCTAAAAAAAAAGATAAGAATAATAATATAAGCGTAATCCTGTTATTGATTGTCGGGGTCAGAGTATGGTACCAAATGAATACTCACTAACCAGACTCCAACTACACTATGGGGCACTTTAAAAACATGAAGAAATAACATGTATAGTGTTGGTGTTCCCACGCTGGCAAATACAGGAGTATAAAGATATGATAAATCAAAAGTAGATCTTTAATGACCAAAAAGTAGACACATGAGGACTGATAAGTAAAAGTCCCAGAGGTGGATCAGTCAGTGTGGAATGCGCAGATCCCTGCTACCCATTGCACCACCAGGGATAACCCTAAACCCCCTCAAAGTCAAGGAAAAAATTGGGTTAGGATGTGGTGCTTGGGTGAGAAGAAAACAGATATGGGGACCCATCATGCTGGTGGAGGCAAACATTCTGTGGAAGCCTACTCACATACTGCACTATATATAAAATGTTAACAAAAATGTCATAGAACATTTTTTTTCATTAGTTTATTTTTCTGCCACTTTCAGTTTGACCACATATTACTTTTTGCTGTACCTTCCTACTATGTTACAGTGCTAAGTGTACACACTCTGGACTTTTTACCTCTGTGTAATACACTTGGTAGGTGTGGCCTCTAACAGCTCTACTGAAAGGTTGACAGACTGGCGTTTACAGGTGTTAGAAAGACCTTGTGAACATAAAAAGAAATTCTCTGGTAACCAATACCTTGGAAATAAGGAAACAGAAAAAGCACAATACAAAGGTAAGAAAGTAACAAAGAAACATTGTTACTATATGTCAATATTACATAACAGTGACATGTTAAAGCTGATATTAATATTTGTCTTGCATGGTTAGATGATCTTATATTAGTCAGATTGATTTACCTTACAACAAAAGAATGAGGAATAAATGATAAAGTAATATGAGAAGCTATGACCACACGAATAAGAAACATTTGGAAGTCTGTTACTATAGAACTCATTATAGAAGGAAGGGCTCCTTGGGTTTTTCAATTTCGTTAATATACAAGGTAAATCTTTTTCTTTAATTAGCCCAATGTTGTACAGTGTAACTTTCTGAGTGTAATTTTTGTTTTGGTTAATGGTTCATCAGGGTTGTGACAACCTGCAGTTTTGTAATTAGGGTAGTAGTAACAGACCCAGTATGAACTGGAAAATAGATATTTAGCACTATGTAAGGTCAAAAAAGCTAACTGGTGATCAGATAATATAAAATATACTTTTTCCATATAATTATAGACAGGTTTATGTTGACTTATTTGTTATTTTATATATAAAATTAGTACGTTTTATTTGAAGGACAGCTGTAGCAAGTTATGTTTAATTGCAACATTTAATTAAGTGTAGATGTTTTAAATGCTTTCATGTAAGAATCCAAATAAATTACCATATTAAGCCCTCTTTGCTCCATATATTTCAATCAGGGGGCGGACATTTTGTTTGGAATCCTGGGTTAGATGGGTCAGATCTTCCTTCATCTTAGCCAATGGGAATCAAACTCTGGTAGAGCTATACAGAGCACAGAGGGCTCAATAAGAATATTTGTTTATATTCTTTTATTAAGGAATTTCTCACTAGACATCTACACTTTTTCAATGAAACTTAAGTTATTTTTTACTGAATTGCATACACAGGTAGAGGAGAGGGCAGCCAACTATTGGCCAGCGGGAGGGGGAGCAAAAACTATTTATTTGCCCTTAGTGCCACATCATCAGCCCACAACAGATTTTATGATACAGAGATTGATAGGCAGGCCTGCGCTGGTGCTAAGTGTACAGAACAGTGCTTTATTTGTTATGGACTACCATTTTATCAGCAAACAGAGTGTCAGGATTTATTTAAAAAAATGGGGTAATGGCTTTTAGAAATTAAATTTCTCTTCCATCACTCTCCAATACATTGCACTACATATATTTTATACATATCCCCATTCTGGAGTCAATTTGCTAATAAAGGTGAGTTGCAGGTAAGATGAGGTGAGTTGAACATTTCATCACTAGTGCTGAGTACCGAACATTACAAAGAGATTCGGTTTATAGACTTTCGGTTTATGCAATACATGTAATGCTATTGCTATTCTATAAACCGAAATAGAGTCCCCCATCAATTGACCTATTTGTATGAATGGGGACACTCTTACCCACATTTTACTTCATTTTGCAGCCCTCTAGCCCTTTCCAGGACTTTTTTAGAGGAATTTTAGTGGCCAAAAGTTTGTGTCCCCATTGACTTCAATGGGGTTCGGGGTCAAGTTCGAGCACGGACCCGGACATTTTTTCTAAGTTCGGCCGAACCTGCCGAACCCGAACATCCAGGTGTCCGCTCAACTCTATTCATCACCATTTTAACTATACTTTGTCAGGGAGCAAACTCACCAAGATTGTTCCTGGACAATGTATAGCTAAATTGATCAGATTAAATGTTCATCTCACCTCTACTTTCCTCATCTTTCCTCATCTCCTTATTCACCTTAGTGAATAGCCCCCTCTGTGTTGTTTTTGGTTAGAGAGTTGACACTTGGGGTGAGCTAATCAACAGAAACATTCCATTGGTTTCCATGATGATTGGACCCATGATTTAGAACTTGGGCCTAGGACTGGCTTTTATAATTAACCCCCAAACAGTATAATTATTACTTACAGCTGTGTCGAAACATTTTTAATCATCAGGGGTATTTTATTAACATTTTTCACTTCTCTCTACACTGAAAGCAAAAATACACTTACTGGTTTGTAAACGAGGCAAAAATATATATTGTAAGTTCTTGAACTAATATTAATGGCTGTTACCTGTAGCAACATATATCCATGCAGCTAGTTAGTGTGTTTTTTTTCCCCCCAGTGCAAATACATTAGTACATATTTAATAAGATCAATCAAATTGATTTCTTATGAATTTAAATGTAATTGGCATAAATATGAAAATATTGAAAATGATCAGCAAATGCATAAATTAGGAGAAAAATGATTATTAACTCCGTTCCCGACAATGGACGTGCCTTGCACATCCTGCAGGGAAACAAGCCATTTTCGCGATCAGCGGTCGAAAACCGGTTTAAGGGGGCTGGTCTATTGCCTCAATGTCAAGGCAATTGCCAGTGCTGAAATTTCCTCTCTGGGGCACCCACGTTCGCCCCACGGAGCGGTCGTGGGCACCATATTGACGGAGCACCATGCTCCGGCAACATGGCTATGCCCTCTTGTGGTCTGAGCTTCGGAAGTGAAAGAAAATTCACTTCCGTCGCTCTGAATATGGTGCTTGACTGCCCCTAGAGGCAGCAAGCAACATTGCAATGTTAAAAAAAAAATTAATTGGCTTAAAACTGGTATTATAGTTAAATTAGCCTATAGAGTTAAAATTAAATCATTTTTAGCATAAGGGATAGGGTTGTTAGGGTTAAATTTAGGGTTCTGGTTGGGGTCAAAATAAAACAAAAAACAATATTTTTGTTTTTTTCCCCATAACACGCAAAAAAAAATACCGAAAAATATGGAAACATGCATATTTCTGAACTCAGGAAAACATTTAGAAACTATTTAGACTGGGTCTTTGTTAATGATTGTATTTATGTAAATTATATTTTAGGTCAAAGTTAGAAAAAGTGTTTTTGTCATCATATTTTATGATTTTTTTAAAGATATGATGAACATAATGGTATCCAATAAAAACAACATATAATTTGTGTGAGTACAGTATGTGAGAAAGAAGAAAATTACAGCTAAACACAAACACCCCAGAAATGTCAAAACAGCCATTGTCACCAAGGGAAAGTCAAGGTAAAAATGTCTTGTCACTAACTAGTTAAATGCCTCTGTGGAGTAATGGGAAATTTGCATATTAAATGTGGAAAAACACTCAGCATTTGAGCAATAAGGTAGAATGTGGCTCTTGAAATAAAAATTTTAAAAAAGTTTTATTTAACAACTTACGTAGTTTGGCTCATCATCTGAGGGCTACAATCTCCCGAGGTGGAAAAAAAAGTCTGCCTTAAGTGTTTTGCCAATAACACTGGCATATTAATGGGGAAACTAACACTGGCATATTAATGGGCACCCTCAAACAGTATAATTATTACTTACAGCTGTGTATAAACATTTTTAATCATATTAATATTAATTGGCAATTAATGTCATATTAATTGGCAAATTGCTTGTGGCATATTAATTGACAAACTAACACTGGCATATTAATGGGCAACTTGGCTGTGGCATATTACCGGGCCAATTGGCTGTGGCATTTAGTGGGCATACTAACAGTGGCATATTAATGGGCAAATTGACTGTGGTATATTAATGGGCAAATTGTCTGTGGCATGTTAATGGGCCAAATAACACTGGCATATTAATGGGCAAATTGGCTGTGCCATATTAATAGGCAAAATAACACTGGCATATTAATGGGCAGAATGGTGGTGGCATATTAATGGGCAAATTGGCGGTGGCATATTAATGGGCAAATTGGCGGTGGCATTTAAATGGGCAAAATAACACTGGCATGTTAATGTACACAAAAAAATTCGGCAGGTCGAATTCAGCTAATGCGGCTGGCAGAAAAAAAATATTCAGCAGCGCTATTAGCTGCAAAGAGGATGCCAGCCCAGGTGCCACCCACACTGGGGTTGTCACCCGGTGCGGTCCACATGACCCGCACCACACTTGGAATGCCACTGAATGGGGTGATGGGGGCATGTAATGGGGTGGTGGGGCATTTAATGTGTGTGCAATGTGGGTGATGGGGCATGTTATGAGGTGATTGGGTATGTAATGGGTGTGATGGGGCATTTAATGTGTGTGCAATGTGGGTGATGGGGCATTTAATGGGTGTGCGGTGTTTGTGATGGGGCATTTAATGGGGTTATGGGGTATGTAATGTGGGTGATGGGGCATTTAATGGGTGTGCAGTGTTTGTGATGGGGCATGTCCTGTGTGTGCAACGTGGGTGGGGGGTTGCCCAAATTTAGTCTGCCTAGGGCAGCACAACACCAAGATACACCACTGATATGAGCAAGTTGATATTTACATATATTAGTCCTTCTAAGGATGTAAATACTCTGTGTATTAATACAGCGCAACAGTATAAACACCCTTGACATACTGATTAAAATAACCCCAAAGCAGAAAACGCCAATATTTTCGCATAATGGTTCTGCAATGCGTTGGCTTTGGATCCTCTTGACATATTTGACTCTGGCTTTACAGATAGCTATGATGTTTCTACATAATGCTTTTTACAAAGTCTAAGTATCTCTAAATCTCTGTTTGAAATATGGCCATACTTGAAAACTCGAGAAATCTCAATGGATCCTTCCTGGTAAAATACTTTAGATATAAATAGCGCCCGATTGTTTCTAAAAATAGGACACCTGATAGAGACGAGGAGATAAGATGATGACATTTTGTACTTTGCCTTGCTTTTAACCACAATGACGCACTCGCCTTCATGTATTGAGTGGGTTAATATGGAGAGGAATTAATACTGAAGGCTACTCACTAACAGTGAACTAATAAAGCTAGATTGTGAGCTGTGCATATCAGTCTGGTTCTGTTCATCTAACATAGTCTGTAATTCCCTTTGATGCTCTATTTATCCTCTCTCCTTAATGGTCTCCACTCAGATAGGTGAGTTAGGTACTGGGAGGGTTGGGTAACCAAGAAAGTGGGGGCGCTGGGCTACACATCTGAGAAACCACAATACCTTGTATTTCATGGTGCTAATAATATGTTATCATAAGAAGGGACTGGTTATCTAGCCCAGCTGGAAAGGAGCTTTGTGCAGCCTCACCATTGACACAACATTACAGGCTGCCCTGGTGGAAGTGTGCAGGATCATTATAGTAAACGAGTTAAGGCATTGTTGTTATGTGAAAGAAAAGACTAAGAGATGGTAAAAAGATAGAAGGAGAATATTTTTTGCTACTGTTATTATTTATAATCAACATATCTACTACATCAACATGGGTACAGGCACAGTCTATATATCAGCATGCGTACAGGCACAGTCTGTATATCAGCATGTGTATAGGCACAGTCTATGGTACATGCCTACAAGCACAGTTATATATCAGCATGAGAACAAGCACAACCTATTTATCAACAAGTGTGCAGGCACAGCTGAAATATCCAGTGGTGTAGTTAGGTTTTGTGCTGCCCCAGGCCTGACTCCAGGTTGCACCCCTTCCTCGGATAACCTTTCCACTAGAGATTGCCCCCACAAACCTTGTAACAGCACCAGATTGCCTCCACATCCCTGTCCATACTGACAGTTTTCTCCACATCTCTTTTCACAGTACCATAATGACAATATTACTGGCATCTTAATGGCACAATATTACTGGCATCGGGATGGGCAAATTGGCTGGGGAATCTTAATGGCACAATGTTACTGGCATCTTAATGGCACATTATTACTGGCATCTTAATGGCATAATCATACTGGCATCTGAAAGGCACAATATTACTGGCATCTTAATGGCACAATGTTACTGGCATCTTAATGGCACAATCATACTGGCATCTGAAAGGCACAATATTACTGGCATATTAGGCAAATTGTCTGGCTTTTTAACTGCAAAATAATATTGGCATATTATTATTGTGTGTGACATAATTTGTAAGGCACCTGTAAGCGGCATATTTAATGGGCCATCTGACTGGCATTACTAAGGAATCTGTTTGGCATGGTACTGGAAGAAATCCAGGGGGGTGACACCATGAGTTACCGCAACGGGTGACACCAACCCTAGTGACACCTCTGCATGCAGGCACAATCTATGTATCAATGTACATACAGGCACAGCCAATATATCAACATGTGTACAGGCACAGCCTATATATCAACAAGTGTACAGGCACAGCTGATATGTCACCAAGTGTACAGGCACAGCCTAGATATCAACATGTGTACAGGCACAGCCTATATATCAACAAGTGTACAGGCACAGCTTATATGTCACCAAGTGTACAAGCACAGCCTAGATATCAACATGGGTACATTCTCAGCTTATATATCAACATAAGTAAACGAACAGTCTCCATTCAAGCACACACTATATATCAACACATGACCAGGCATAGCATTCTCTTTGTGTCTGTAATCAGTGATGTGTTTCTCTGTCTGACATTACTAACTAGAACTCAATGTTTAACCATTTACAGATACTATATTTGCTATGTGGGCATGGACTCTTCTCCCTATTATCCTGACCATCTGGGCTTCTGTTGGCATATGGATAGTGTGAGTATCTGTTTTGGTCCCATCCTCACATTAAAAATAAATGTATTATTTCTCAGTATATTATATAGGCCAAACAACAGGCATGGCTAGATGGTTGAATCCTCCCTTGTGCTCCATAATTTATTACAACAGCAGCTGGGCAGAAAGCATTGAAAGAATATTGAATCCAGGGAATGCAACATCTGGATAAAATGCTTGTAATCCTCACTAATGTCAAGTGTATCCCCTTTGTGAGCATTATCTTCCTTAGGATCGTGGAGACTGTGTGTTAACTATGTCATTTCAGAGCAGCTGGGCACTATAGTGTTTTGGGCAATACACAATATTAACCATTATAAGTTTACAAATAACCCCTTAGTGATAGAGTCCTATGCTGCATTTGATTTGCCTTGAAGACCAGAATTCCATTATTTTTGTCATACGTTTGCTGAACAGTGATTTCTTTCTTCGTGTTCAGTCCACCCACACCAATTATGTATAATTTTTAAAAGGACAGATGGGGCTTTCTTTTGATACTATTATTTTCATCATATGATATAATTTAGTATTAAAAAATAAATGATGAGAATATGCCAATAACACACCTTTTCTAACTTTTACAAACTATAAACAGTGAAAAAGACCCCATCTATATAGTTTCTAATATTTGTCCTGAGTTTAGAAATACCAGATAATCTATCCCTTGTACTAACCCTAATTCTAACCTTAACCCACCTGTAACCCTAACCCTAATTGTAACCCTAGATCTAGGGTTAGCTTTTTCCTTTTATTTATTTTTAAAAAAATAACATAACTGTAATGTTGCTGACTGCCTCTAGGGGCAGTCAAGCAACAGTTTCAGGGTGACGGAAGAGATTTTTTTTATCACTTCCGTCGCTCTACTGGGCACGCCGTATTGGAGGGGCCTGCTGCCACGAAGCATCTTCTGAGAATAGCTGCCAGCTTAAACTCAGGATGTATATATGCTTTTCAGGACGTATGTATACGTCCATCTACGTTAAGGGGTTAAAGGGGTATATACCAGTTTACATTCTATTGTAAGACATCATCGTTTTTTCCAGGTATATAATGGCTGTGGTCAATGGCTCGGTGAACATCACGGAACAGTTTCCTTTTATCAGGTGAGATCACTCAGTTTCCAAGTTAACATGTCTGCAAATTACACATTTCCCATTGAAAGCCAGTTCATTTGCCTACCGAGCCACAGGTGATGTCATTAACAGGCTCCACATATCTAAAACACCCCTTTTCTCCTAATTTAAACATCTCTTAAAATTTTTGCTAACACAATGTATAGATCATTTTAAATCATTTGTTTATTCCCTATATTCACAGTAAAAACAATGCTGAGGTGATGCTGTCCCTTTAACTTTGACAGTGCCCTCACTTGTGCTTGTGATTTTTCCCATTGTCAGTTCACCACAGTTCACTGTATAGTGCAAAGACTTCAAACACATCACAGCGTATAGCTGTCATTTTCCTCTTTCTCATTTAATGTATGCACATATATTATATCTTGGTTTTATCTGCACAAGGAGGGCTTTCTTAAGATATAATTATTTTCATCATATCATGTAATTTACTATTAAAAAAATAACATATGATGAAAACTGAAAATAAATCACTTTTACTAACTTTTACATTCATTTATTTTTACTTTTTACACATCTACAAAAAAAAACTGATACATAGATTATAATATTTGTTCTGAGTGTAGAAATAGTCAATGATTATATGTTTTTCTGTAGTTTTTGCCAGTTATAGGGCAATAACTGAAAAATGTGTAGTGCTTTTTCCTAACCATTTTCTCCTACAGTGACCCTAACCCCATCACTAACCCTTACTCTAACCCTAAGCATTGATCTAAGGTTAACTTAGGCTATATTTGATTTTTGTTTTTTACGGTGATGTTGCTAACTACCTTTTAGGCTGGCAAGCAACATCACCAGAGTGATGGAAAAGATCATTAATTGCTTCCGAAGCGCTTGCCCACAACAGTGAGGTGCCATATTAGAAAAGCATGCTTAATCATGTGTGGAAACACGCAAAACGCGTCAACTCCATTCATCCCACTTTCTTGTTGCTGTGCATATTTATTTACATTCATTGCATATTATATTCATTAAACTGCCATTAAAATATTCAACTTTTTCACCGTGGAACCTGGAGTGCCAGTCCTTTCTTTTTCTTCACTTGCTACTATTTAAATGCCTGGTCAGCTATTGAAGGCGGCACCCTGATCCAGCAGACACAGCCTTAAGGTGGCGCAGGGAATGTCTCCGTTTGGAGAAAGTCTATTTGGGAGGGGTGACTAATTAAGCCTTCTTCTTCTGGACAGCACATGCGGAACATACCCACCCCAGAGCTGTATATTCGGGCAAGTTCTTAACGTCGGGGCAATGTTGGGTGAGTAACACTCTTTTAGGCAACAACACCCCTACTTATAATTTGTCTACTCAACTACAAAATATATAGGAGTTATGTATAAAAAGTTCCCTTTTTAGTGCCTGTTTTTTTTAACACATGTGGTATTGACATTAGAAGTGTTGGACCCAGGCATGCAGTGAAAACTCATGACTTTTACCACCATTGGGTGTTATATATACAAACTCCCGCAAATAAAAGTTCACTGTGTGCGTAAAAATACCCCCTCAACCAAAATGGATTTGGTGTTGGTTGAATACCATTTTTCATGTCTTGCACCACAATAAACACAGTGAAGCTACCCAAAATCATTAGGCTGGTGCAAATAGTGCCAACCCCTGACACTATTTGGCGCTATTTCTAAGTGGGCCTTCCACGCCTTGTTGGTAGTCCCAGAAATATTAAATTGTTATTCCATAAATGGATTGTACCACCTAGATAGTGTGTGTGTGTCTGTTATAAACCAATGATAGGGGAATGAAATAATGATTAGGCAGATAACCATTGTTGTACTGATTGGGGGTGAATACAACTGTTTATAACAGACAGACAAAGAGACAATAAAAGGGGTGTTCAAAATTATCCAGTGAAGAAAGGCACATAAAATGGAAGCCAACGATTTGGTCCCATGGATGAACTTTTTATCAGTGCGCTACTGTAAATGTCTAGGTATAATACTGATATACAGTTTAGAGTTTATTACATCAATTTGGAATAATCTACTTTTACAACCATTGCTGTATTTCATGGGTTTGCCGCTTCTAATGATCCGCCCACTCGGCATCAAGCTAGAGTATGAAAGGGGGGGGGGGGGGGGGACTCATTAGCATTATACATTCTACAAGACTGATAGAAAAAGAAGCAGTAACAATCTAGATAGTGTGATTGAGAGCAATGGATGTTCATGGTATGACACATATTTAGCTTGGATTGTGCTTTTAATTAATTATACAGTGTATATATTGAGTTATATTTGGTTATTAAACACCCAGGTGCCAGGTAAATGCAGTAATGACAGTAAGAATATAAAGTATCCACTAAATGTGCGTAATATTTGTATCTCGCTAGTTGTATGGGTATGTGCCATGAGATTCCAGCAGATAAGAGACCTCGGCTTCCATTCTCATCTGAATTCTGCAAGCCTAGCCATGGGCCTTATGGCTGCTCTGGGAACATCGATTGTAGGGAATTTCCAGGTGAGACGAGTTAATATGCTGACAATTAGTTGCTCAAACATCATCTGGAGTTTGGACAGTAACCATTGTACATAAAAGTTTCTGCAGAAACCAGTAATGGGAATCGTTTTATATTTTGAATGGCCAATATTCTTTAATATTCTTTCACCTTTTAGTTGCCCACTTTCCTCATTACAGTTATGTATTCTTTTTATCTTTTTTTGTGTCCCAGCCAATTCCCACCTATATCTCTCAGCCTCTATAGTAGCTCCTTCATATCCGCTCACGCTTGCTATGTTACACTGCCTCTCTCTATATGAGCCCAAAGTCACTCCTTCTATTTCTGCTCATGTATCTTCTCCCCTCTATAACAGTCCACCTCGCTTATTCCCTCATATCATAGCCATTCTTCCACTCAGTATAATTTTTATTCCTCCATTCCAGGCTTTTTCCGCTGCTGTTCACATCAGCTCCGAACTCCCACTCTACTGCTTTCCCTCTACAGTCACTGCTCCCCATTCATACTGCTCTCACTCTACAGGCACTGCTCCCCTGCTACACTCACTGCTCCCCATTCATACTGCTCTCCTTCTACACTCACTGCTCCCCATTCATACTGCTCTCACTCTACACTCACTGCTCCCCATTCATACTGCTCTCACTCTACACTCACTGCTCCCCATTCATACTGCTCTCACTCTACAGGCACTGCTCCCCTGCTACACTCACTGCTCCCCATTCATACTGCTCTCACTCTACAGGCACTGCTCCCCTGCTACACTCACTGCTCCCCATTCATACTGCTCTCCTTCTACACTCACTGCTCCCCATTCATACTGCTCTCACTCTACAGTCACTGCTCCCCATTCATACTGCTCTCCTTCTACACACTGCTCCCCATTCATACTGCTCTCACTCTACAGTCACTGCTCCCCATTCATACTGCTCTCCTTCTACACACTGCTCCCCATTCATATTGCTCTCACTCTACACTCACTGCTCCCCATTCATACTGCTCTCACTCTACAGTCACTGCTCCCCATTCATACTGCTCTCACTCTACAGTCACTGCTCCCCATTCATACTGCTCTCACTCTACAGTCACTGCTCCCCATTCATACTGCTCTCACTCTACAGTCACTGCTCCCCATTCATACTGCTCTCACTCTACACTCACTGCTCCCCATTCATACTGCTCTCACTCTACAGTCACTGCTCCCCATTCATACTGCTCTCACTCTACAGTCACTGCTCCCCATTCATACTGCTCTCACTCTACAGTCACTGCTCCCCATTCATACTGCTCTCACTCTACAGTCACTGCTCCCCTGCTACACTCACTGCTCCCCATTCATACTGCTCTCACTCTACAGTCACTGCTCCCCATTCATACTGCTCTCACTCTACAGTCACTGCTCCCCATTCATACTGCTCTCACTCTACAGTCACTGCTCCCATTCATACTGCTCTCACTCTACAGTCACTGCTCCCCATTCATACTGCTCTCACTCTACAGTCACTGCTCCCCATTCATACTGCTCTCACTCTACAGTCACTGCTCCCCATTCATACTGCTCTCACTCTACAGTCACTGCTCCCCATTCATACTGCTCTCACTCTACAGGCACTGCTCCCCATTCATACTGCTCTCACTCTACAGGCACTGCTCCCCATTCATACTGCTCTCACTCTACAGTCACTGCTCCCCATTCATACTGCTCTCACTCTACAGTCACTGCTCCCCATTCATACTGCTCTCACTCTACAGTCACTGCTCCCCATTCATACTGCTCTCACTCTACAGTCACTGCTCCCCATTCATACTGCTCTCACTCTACAGTCACTGCTCCCCCACTACACTTACTGCCCCCCATTTGTACTACTCTCTACACTCACTGCTCCCCATTTGTACTGCTTTCCCTCTACACTCACTGCTCCCCCTTCTCCTTACTGTTCTTCCATCATGAAACACTCACATACTCCCCCCTTTTGGCTCTCTGCCCAGCACAAGGTACATATTATACTAATAGGCTGGTATTATCTATGTGCCTCTTTTATGCCCGAGGAAGGGACCTAACAAGTTGGTCTAGAAAGCTTGCAACAAAACTCTGCTTCTAACTCTTCTTCTTTCTAGTGTGTCTGTAAGCATATCTGCGTATTATCTACTCATCTATATCATACCTCCCAACATTGCTATCAGAACCACAGGGTTGTAGTGCTGAATCCCACTGTCCCACAAAGTTTTACCTCTGTCCCACTTTTTGGACAGAGCTTGGTGGGACAGTGGGACAAACCCCCCCTCCAAATCGGGACCATCTCGCGCAAAGTGTGACAGTTGAGGGGTATGATTAATGTATGTATTTATCAGCGCCTGTCTATGTGTGACTATGTATTTATTCATGTGTATGTTTATACTATGTTTAAACTGTCATTATCCTCAGACATGATTTGTCATTGAACCGCTGCAAGGGGAGGAGATCGGGTTTCAAATCTCTGATTTAAATATATCTGTGAGAAATATTATCGTATTTTCCCTGGCTGATCCATTAAAACTAACAGCATAACTAGATTCCAGTTACATAGAAAAACTTTGTTTAAGGTTTGCCTGGTCCAGTAAATGATGTGGTACTTCAATCCCATAAGTCTAATAATCCTCACAAAGTAGTGGTGGTTCTGCCATAGGAACAAACAGAGGTAGTGCCAGCTAAAGTCATCCGGAAGGTAGACATCATCAATCCATAGTTGGTTTGTAAAAAGTAACTTTATTAAATCAAAAAAAGAGTAATAAAACCATCAAGCATCGATGGTTTTATTATTCTTTTTTATATTTAATAAAGTTACTTTTTACAAACCAATTATGGATTCATGCTGCCTACCTTCCGGATGACTTCAGCTGGCACTACCTCAGTTTGTTCCTGTTGTCTGTCTGGGGTGTGAGTAGACCCCTTTTCTGTGCTACAGCACCTGGAAGCTAATCTTACTCACTCCACTGTTACTTGGGGCTTGAGCCGGTCAGAATCTGCTTGGAATTCCAGTGGTTCTGCCATAGCTCTGTGTGTATTGGCCCTAATATTGATGTATGGTGAGAGTTGTCTCATTTCTAACTGCGGTCTCATTTAATGGAATATAACATGCAATTGGTTTGGTTGAATTGCCCATAGTTATTTTGTATTGATTTATTTATTTTAGGTGCCTAGAGCCTGTTCAGTTATCCCTGTGAGCACCACGGAGACACAGAAAGTGTCACTCTATTGCTTTATAGTGTGAATATTTTTCTGGTCGGTGTACTGTGATGTGGTTCACTGTTTCAGACATTGTTAGCGGTTTACAAAAACAGAGACATTATTATGGGTGCCTCATAAAAAAGGCAGTTAATTGAATTGGCGATTATTGCATGTAAAGTCATTTTGGACAACATGGTACTGTGAAATGGCAATGTGGAAAGTGATGAGGAGCATGCATGGCAATGTGGAAAGTTATAATGAGCATGAATGACAATGTGGAAAGTGATGATGAGCATGCATGGCAATGTGGAAAGTGATAATGAGCATGCATGGCGATGTGAAAAATGATAATGAGCATGCATGGCGATGTGGAAAGTGATAATGAGCATGCATGGCAATGTGGAAAGTGATGATGAGCATGCATGGCAATGTGGAAAGTTATAATGAACATGCATGACAATGTGGAAAGTGATGATGAACATGCATGACAATGTGGAAAGGGATAATCAGCATGCATGGCAATGTGGAAAATGATGAAGAGCATGCATGGCAATGTGGAAAATGATGAAGAGCATGCATGGCAATGTGGAAAGTTATCATGAGCATGCATGGCAATGTGGAAAGTGATAATGAACATGCATGGCAATGTGGAAAATGATAATGAGCATGCATGGCGATGTGGAAAATGATAATGAGCATGCATGGCAATGTGGAAAATGATAATGAGCATGCATGGCAATGTGGAAAATGATAATGAGCATGCATGGTAATGTGGAAAATGATAATGAGCATGCATGGCAATGTGGAAAATGATAATGAGCATGCATGGCAATGTGAAAACTGACGTGTGGGAATATAGCGCCTCCATGCATGCTCATCATCATTTTCCACATTGCCACTGTTTCAGACAATATTAAGCCTGTATGATAAAAAATTGTCAGTTGTGTAAGTAACACATTATTTTCTTCCTGCCGACTTAAAATGATATGGCAGTGCCCCTCCCGAGATCAGACTCTGGATCCGCCCCTGATTATTCCTTGACTGTGTGTCCCTAAGCTCCCCATGAAATAAAGAAATCAAAACATACTATTGGTGCTAATTAGTGGCCATCGTGCAGGTTCAATATGCCATATATTGTAATGCGGATTCGCATGTAGCGCAGTACTATGATGGCTCCCATGCAGCCACCGAGTGCTTCCTAGCAGACGTATAGCAGCGATGTGCAAGATATTGTGAACCACATGGGGATCCCGCTTAAATGGCAATGTGATTCTGTGAATTCCAAGCGTGGCACTATGTCTGATCCTACCTCTATATGGTTCTATGTTTTAACTGTATTTAATCCTCTCAGGACAAAAGTTTTATGTCGAAAGAGCTAAATGTATTATAATAATGGTCCTTATATTGTACTCAGTTGTTCTAATCAAATTGTTGTTATTTTTTCTTCTCCATAGCAATCCAATCAGTTGCAAACACATTTGGTTGGTGCTTTTATGGCGTTCGTTATCGGCAACATCTACTTCTGGATGCAGACGGTTTTAACCTTCCAGATGAAGCCCAAGTGCGCTGGGCGGATAGTTGGAGGGCTGAGATTCGTCTTCAGTGTCCTCTGTACCTCGCTTATTATGATGAGTATCCTTCACATTCTGAATCATCAGTACATTCCTACCCACTGTAAATCATGAAGGGTTCCCTGGGAAATACAATATAGAAAAGAGCTTAACATACAGGAGGGAAACACCATATAAGCAAATTCAGCAGCAAAGTAGATCCCCAACAGTGTCTAAGTGAGGCGAGATAGTTATGGAGAGAGGGCAAATAGCTGACAATAACATAGAAGCACCCCCAAAAATATCCTTCACAGCTCTAAATTGTCAGAAATGTTCAGACCACAAGATATAATCCAAATCTAGACAAAACAAAGTTCAGTTGCTCACCAAACACATAAGGAAACTGAGTCAAAGTGTTGTAAAAAGTATCCAATCTTTAATGTATCTTCTTAAAACCAAAGGAATCAGCAACAAACGAACAAACATCAAAAAGGGGACAGGTTACCCTCGGTGCCTGAACAAACCTAGTCTAAGGTTCAGTCCTACATACGTTTTACATAGGCTGACTCTAGATCAGTGATTCTCAAACCTGTCCTCAGGACCCCCCAACGGTCCAGGATTTAGGGATTACCCAGTTGTATTTAAATAAAAATATGTAGAACACCTGGTATGGTTGCTTAATGGTTAGGGAACCACACCAGGTGTACATATTCTTAATTAAATACAACGGGGTAATGCCTAAATCCTGGACCATTGGGGGGTTGCTGAGGACAGGTTTGAGAAGCACTGCTCTAGAAGAGGAGATGGGGGCGTCTAGACTAATATTATGAATCCTTAATCCAATCCAACAGTGGTTGTATTCTTTGTCAAGAACATGAAATCTGAAGCAGCAATATGCGAATGGATTGGTGCTATGATTTTATTTGTTCTCTTTGGATTATTCTCATTTGAGTTTTACTATCTGGATGGGCATTACTTTCATGTGGTGAAAAGGAGGACAGCTATACCTAATGAAATGCAGGTATCTACCATCACCCTAACCACATAAGGTGTCAGGAATGCTGGCTATTCTACAGACCTGCTACTCTCTAGGTCTTGATCTATTTATATATATAAATGGGAAAGTGACAGACGTGAAACACAAGCACAAATGAAGAGCCAAAAGACTGAAGATAAAGTTTCCATGGATTTTTGTTGTTGTTGCAAGATGATACGTAAAAAAAACCCAACATTAACGTTCTAGAACCATCGGGGTACGATTTTTTGCTATTAAAGGGAACGATGTTCCATTTATTCTTTTAGGATTCCCCATGCTGTGTTACTTATTTGAAATCATCCTCAAGAGGCATCTAGGTACGCCTCAGTGACTGTATAACTGATAAACTCACTGTATAAAGGGGTCAAAATGATGATGTACACATAAATAAAGTCCTTCGGAATTTGAAGGGAGAGAGGTAAATAGATAAGGAGCGATAGAAAAAGAGAGAGTGACAAAAAAAGAGAAGGTAACATAAATCAATCTTAAAGGGACAGTCTAGTCCCCAAACTCCCTTTGGTGCAAGATGAAAATGACTGCTTATATATTGCACAGGCTTTTTTCCAGTGTGATTTGATGCAGACATTCTGCATAAATCATATTTTTTATATTTGACTCCAGCCCAACCCCAATGTTTACTGCAGGTGCGGCAGCACTGATTTTATAGACTCTGAGGATATAACGTTTTGTTTCAATTAGTCACTTCCTGTGCTCCTCAAATTGATTACATTGTGTGGATTCTGAGTGACCTTGATGTTGTACACAGTAGGATCTCTTAACAGTGTAACACATCACTAGAGAGACAGGATATTCCATTCATCTGATTGGCATGATTCTCATTGGTTCCTGCCGTCCTGGTTTCTTGCAAACTGCTGTAATTTCACAATTTCCTCTATAACTATAACTGTTTTATATTTTAAGCAGTGCGAAATGTAAAACATGCATTTGAAAGGACTTTGAAAGCACATTAATATGCATTAATATTTGGAAGATACATTTTGGGCACTAGACAGTCCTTTTAAGTACAAGATAGAATTTTTCAACCATCCCGTAAAGGTCTGAATTCATACATACATCCACCAAATGAAAAAAAAAAAAAAAAAGGAAATGGAACACTGAGGAGGTACTGAGTATGTGGTATATTCAGCTAAATCAGCATGGTGAGGAGCGGTCATCAAAATTCCCAGTAGAACCACTCCTGCAGACTCCCAAACTATATCTGGAGCATGACCAGCTTGGAAGAGGATGCCACAAACAATACCTAGACTATCATCAGCAAAGAAGAAGATTTCTTATTTGGTTTTTAATAAAAATATAGAAAATAAGAAGTTGGTTGCAGGACAGAACTCTGGAAGCACTCCGAGACTGGACTCATGCACAAGGGGAAAACATTGTTTTCGACAGTTTGTCTCCTCATTTGTCAACGTGTATTTATCGATTAGGCATGTGCATTCGTTTTCGGACGAATGATTTTCATCCAAAAATAGCATTTTCGTCCATTTGTCCGAAAAACGAATAACGAAAATGCTAAACTAACGAAAGCCGAATGAACGAATGGTTAATAAACAAAAATCATTCGTCCAATTGGCATTCTATAAACCGAAATAGAGTCGGTTTATAGAATACCAATAGCATTACATACATTCCATAAACCGACATAATGAACGACTTTCGGTTTATGGAATGCATGTAATGCAACTGCTATTCTATAAACCGAAATAGAGTCCCCATTCATACGAATTGACCTATTCGTATGAATGGGGACTCTATTCCAGTTTATAGAAAGCCAATAGTATTACATGTATTCCATAAGCCAAAAATCTATATACCGAACATCGTTCGGTTTATAGACTTTCGGCTTATGGAATACATGGAATACTATTGGCTTTCGATAAACCGAACTAGAGTCCCCATTCATAAGAAATTCTTATGAATGGGGTCCCCATTCATAAGAATTTCTTATGAATGGGGACTCTATTTCGGTTTATAGAATACCAATAGCATTACATGCATTCCATAAGCCGAAAGACTATAAACCGAACGATGTTCGGTTTATAGACTTTCGGTTTATGGAATGTGTAAGTCAATTGATTCGTACGAATGAATAAAATGAAACGAAAATAATGAACGAATTTCGTCTGAAACGAATGCAGTAATGAACGAAATTCGTTTTAGACAAAATAAATAACATTTTCGGAAGAAAACGAAAATTTTATTTTTGTCCATGTCTATTATCTATGTATTAAACAAGAAAGAAGAATTTTGAACTGCTGCATGGGTCCAGTTTCGTTGTTCCCCCGGAGATCTCTTCAGCAGCCAACTAGAAAATGCTATACACTAGAAGTGAAAAGTGTTGCATGCAACCCAGACCATTGAGTCAAGTTAGAGAACAGCCTTTGGCCAGTCGACATTAAGTCCCCCGCTGCAGTGCCCCCTTTCTAGCCCTTCCTGGCTAAGATAAAATCAAGAGTGTTGGGTAAAAGTAGAATAAAATAAATCTTTTTTTTCTTTTCCAACATTTCTAATACCATGTAAAAATATGAGATGCTCATTAGTAGATTGTATAAATGTTGTGTACTAGTGCGCTGTAGTTTCGAGTATCCCAGCGGAGTTTCTAATAAGGATCATGTTTCTCTGGAGTTAAATAGTTCACAGTGGGACACATGTACAGTAGATTGAACTGACTTTCTCCAGTTGTTTTACACTTAGTGCTACTAACTGCTTCGACATCTGTTTGCTTAAAGGTTGTAAAAAATGATACAAAGAGCAAAGTCTTCTGTCAACCAGCTAAAATAGTTACTGATTATAGAATTATTAATTTCACAATCATCATATCTTGACATTTCTGAACAAGCTGACTAAGTCTCATTGATATCTTAACTCTTTAAAAGTTGTTTGATTTTACAGGCTAGACACATGATGCTAATAGTAGTCCTTACTGTAATGTAATCACCATAATATATCGTGTATAAACACGGCACGCACGTAGATCGAGCCAAATAGTGTTGCTATCTGTGCAGGCGAATATGTATGAAGCCGACTCCTGACAAATTATGGGAGTCTGTGCTGCTTCCGCCAGAAAAGTACTTCCTGGTTGTGCCAGCTCTCTGTGCGTCCGCGCAGCCAATGTATAAAAAAAACAGGCGTTGAAAAGCACCTGATTAGTGTTGGAGAACCTCCTCCAGTCCTTCTCTCCTGCACTGAAAAGGGCCAGGAGTTATAAAAAGACACAATCGCCATTATACCTAACAAACGGTGATTGCGCCTTATTATAAAACTACTGACACTTTGCAGTGAGTAAGTTTATATACATAAGTTCCATTATGTTCACCTGCATCACATGCAATTGAATACAACATGAATTCTAAAAATATGACATATAAATAAATTACATATATAATTATGAAATATGAATTCTAAAATATTCCAAAGTGGTCAATAGTCCTAGATTTTTCATGACAATATATGTTTTTTTTGGAGTTCTGTGCTGTAAAAAAAAAAAAAACTCCACCAGTAACAATATACAGAGCCAAATAAAGAAGAAATATATTATCAATTGTCCATAATTTTGGGGGGGAGTTATTAACCCATTTGTGACACAAGGTGACCAAAACGTCACGTTTTGTTCCTGCCCACCGATCACAAGGAGATCGTAGCCAGGAACATTATGGCAGAGAGTCGATAGGTATCTAGTGATTATTGAACTGCTGCTACCATCATGCTCCATCCTTTCTTGGTTCTCTATACATAGAAGACACACTGTCCTATATTTATTTGAATCTGTATTGGAAAATATAAGTGCTAGTTACTTCAGTAAGGTTTGATTTACCTGGTGAGAAATAGAATTGCTTTTGAACCATAGGCATTACACTTTTCTGTTGTGTGTCAGTTTAATTAATCTATTGTAAGGCGCTGCTGTTTGAATTTCAATAGATTTGAAGCATGATTTGCTCACTGGACTTACCTGAACTGAAGGCTACTTACCAAAAACAGAGCTTCCTTTTTCCATGGTCTGTTCTTCTGCTTTGTGATTAATGGGGGTAATTTCTACGGCATTAAAGGACAACTACCTTCAACAAAATAATTGAAAGTTTGCATCAATTGTAGACATTTTAAATAGAAATGCTTTAATTGAAGAATACAAATAAAGTACCTTATTGAGCCCTCTTTGCTCTGCGCAGCTCTATCATGGGGGCAGACATCTTGGGTCAGATCTTCATTCATCTGACCCAAGATTGTAAACAACATGTCTGCAGACAGAGCTCACTGAGGTACATGCATTGGCATGGAAAGTGTCAACATATCAATATTTTGGATTACTGACTACATAATACATTGGCTGGAAAAATAGGGTCTCATTCCCTGAAGGGAACCTTTATCAATAAAAAATTGAATATGGTGAGATGAAAAGTTCACCTCAACACAACTCCCTTGAAAATAACTCACCTGCATCTCACTTTTAGTGAATAGCTACTCTCGTGTGAACTGTTGGGCAAATGGTAACTTTTACAGAGGTCTAAATATTCACATTGCTATTTACGTCTTACACATCAGAGAACGGGATAACTGACTTCTAGTTCCTAAGTGTCTATCCACACCAGTGTCTGTACAAGGACGTAAGTGTCCAGGGCAAGGTACTGAAAATCCATAGAACATCATGTAGTTGTTCCTCAACAGACCCAAGATATAGTCCACCATGAACAATGTTGGTGCTTACCCCAGATCATTACCAACAATACCACTAACCCCCAATAGGATTTTAGAAATGGTGAGGGTTGAAGCTCCGTAACGGAATTGGTATTTAAAAAAACAAAAACGGAATTTGCACTGTATACAAACCAGTTGTATTGCAAGTAAAATGAAAATCTCAGTTTATCTTTCCTGGTAACATAGTTTATAAATAAATATATTGTATAACAAAGAAACAATCTTTTGCAGGAAAGTGAAAAATAAGAGAGTGTTTGTGCTTATAATAATCGTGTAAATATTAATAATAATACTGTGCGAAAAGGAAATAATACTTATCACAAATTGAGGGTTAACAGTGGAACATAAAAGCCACCCCCCTCAGTCTAGCACTCATACCAGAACTCTGTAACTCTAGTTGAATGGGCTGTGCGGAACAACGATGTCCTTCAGGGAAAAGATCTTCCCAATTCCAAACCAATCTCTGATAGTTATACCGCCAAAGAGGTGAATGGAAAACAGGACATAGTATAGATCACACAGGAAAAATATTTATTGTGCCCTACAATAAAAGGCTTACTTAGAAAGAATTAAAATCACATGAAAACAAAACACTCCGGAATTAGATCTAGAACTGGGAAGTCCTCCGCAACGAGTTAATCTTGAGAGTCCGTCCCGAGATTGAGGAGTACTGTGGCGTCCGGCTTTTCCTCCACGATCTCGACGCTGACTCGATGTATGTAGCTTACTTTCTGGTACGCCCTCTCTCAGCTATGCGCAGACACGTTTCGTCGAAACGCATCCAGCACAGAGAATTTTTCAACTTTTAATGGTTTTCATCCAGTATTATTAATTTTATCACGATTATTATTATGCACATACTATTTTTCATCCCGTTTTTGGTGTGAGGTAACCCATAAGTGTGTGCAGCTATATATACATCTCCATATTTATATATATATAATTTAATATTACTTAACTATTTATTTGGCGACAATTTCTTATTTGTTTTGTTTGTGTGCAGGAAAGTGTCTGGAAACTCATTGTCGAAACATACATAGATGATCTCCTAACCAACATCTCATGGACTTATCTTCCACATTGCAAAGTCTTATTTACATACTGTAATGTACCGATATTGTTACCCATATCAAGATGAATCCGTTATTTCTAGATTTCTAGGGGCACACGCCATGACACCTTAACAGCTATGTACACTGGCACAGTAGGAAAACAGCTAGATGTGAATATTCACCAGCAGTTGTCTAGCTACATGATCCCAAGCCTGCCAGTTTAATGACAATATAGGGGGGCTAGATCAAACCTAATCAGTTTTCAATTTTTTTTAATTTATATGAATGGATATTTTATAATGATAACTATAATGTCCGGTTATATAGCTAGAACAAGATTTGACGTGTGTTTGTAAAACCAGCATTACATTTACAGAATGTGGAGTATGAAACATGTTTTAGTCACACCCCTTTCCCTATTAATATTGGTGTAAATTTAAGGGATCAGCTATCTAGAACACCCAAGGCAAATTGGCAGCCAATCTAATACAATCAATGGAAATTATGGGTTTTATGTAGTGTTGAGCGAACCCGAACCGCACTGTTCGGGTTCGTACTGAACATTACGGTTTTTGGACCCCGTACCCGAACACGACATTTCACTGTATGTTCGTGTTGGAGTTCGGGGTTCGGCGATTACATTATATGTAATGCTATTATAGGCTTTCTATAAACTGAAATAGAGTCCCCATTCATAAGAATTTCTTATGAATGTGGACTCTATTTCGGTTTATAGAAAGCCAATAGCATTACATGTATTCCATAAACCGAAAGTCTATAAACCGAATGTCTTTCGGTTTATAGAATACATGTAATGCTATTGCTATTCTATAAACCGAAATAGAGTCCCCATTCATAAGAATAGGTCAATTGACCTATTCGTATGAATGGGGACACTCACCCACATTTTCCTTTATTTTGCAGCCCTCTAGCCCTTTCCAGGACTTTTTAAGAGGCATTTTAGTGTCCCCATTGACTTCAATGGGGTTCGGGGTCAAGTTCGAGCACGGACCCGGACATTTTTTCGAAGTATGGCCGAACCTGCCGAATTCCCGAACATCAAGGTGTCCGGCCAATGCTAGTTTTATGTATACAAAGTTCCTAAAAGCACCCAAGAAGTGCAAGACCCACTCAAAGTCCCAATTTCTGCCAGTTTTATACTCACCCCCAAGGTTTCAAGTACAAATAAGATAATTTATCAAACCATTTCTTAGTCCATTTCTCAACAGACATTTCCTTGTAATGTGAGATGAAGATTTAATAGCACCAATTTAGCTATACATTGTGCAGGGACAATCCAGGTGAGCTTTGCTAAACGTGGGACACTCACCAGGTTTGTACCTGCACAATGTATTGTTAAATGTTCATCTCAACTCACCTTTTAGTGAATAGACCCCAGAGAAACAGATTAGAGCTTGCTCCAGGAACAAATGACCAGGCAGCAGGGATTTCTCCTCTATTTAGCTGACCCGGTACGTAGTCATAGAAACATAGAATGTGTCGGCAGATAAGAACTATTCGGTCCATCTAGTCTGCCCAACACAGAAGAAAGTCTACAAGAAGAAAGAGCACAACTCAGAGTAATGCCAGCTGACGTCAATTATCGAAGAAGAGCAACACCCAGAATAATATTCCAAGTTTATTGAGGAAGTTTAGTTAATCACCTTGGGTAAGTAAGTGTCTAGCCTGTGTTTCCTGTGCCTGTCTATTTACCCCCGGTAGTTTTATGGACTACGGACTTCAACAAACTTGGAATATTACACGTGGATGCTTGTTCTCTTTGGCATTTGATGTCAGCCGTGAGTTATGCTGTTACTTCTATTGGCTAAGAGAGAATTCTAAACCCAACGCATATTGTTGAATTTGGAATACTCCATGGACACATTTGAAAAACACTTCTACACGGAGATGGTGTAGTGTTTATATTGGAGTCGCTATAAAAAGACAATTCCAACTGTTTACCATACATATTTTTGTTTACCCAAAAAAAAAAGTGGGGGGGGGGGGGGGAAATAAGTACCAAGAAACCGGTTTTATTCATTGTAGTTTTTTTTTCTTTTTCGTTTTATCATTTGTAATTGGTTTTAGAGCATAGTTTGAACTAACAGAAGAAAAGAAAAAAAGCATTTGAAATAAAACACAATATATATAAATAAACGTATTACAATAAATGATTTGGTAAAGCATAAAAATACAGGAGAGGGGGCAAAAAAAAACCCTAGAACATATAACCGAATTTTAAGTAAAGAAGAATATGTAACCGTATGAGGGTAATGTCTGAAAAGATTTGTTGTAATTATTATTATTTTTTTTATATATATTCTTGATAACGTCTTGGGAGGTGTTATGGGACAAAGAAAGTCAAAAGGTGGAAGACAGATAGAAGGGTTTCTGAGAAAATGTACATTTAGTAATGTGCACGCCAGCATGCGGTATAGCTTACACTATAGTTGGTACTTGGATTGCTGGAGTGGAGTGTGGTGTATTGTGTGACAAACCCCTCCAGCGCTCAAAGAGTTAGCTCTTTTTGTTTTTGGGGAAATAGACTAAGCCCTGATGTCTGGTGATGTACATATACCATTCTGTTACAAACAGATACATTTACAATTTAAATAAAACTTTTTTACGGAAACATCAAAACATGTAATGTAGAAAAAACATACATTAAAATCAAAATGACACTGAGATTAATATAAATGCGACAATGTCGTTTTACAAAAACCAAAGGTTTTTTGGTATGCACCCGCCATCAATTATGATCCAATCACTACGATTACTTGAAGGGACACTCCAACCAAAAATTGACATGCCCAATGTATACAATCTTGGCTTAACATTTTCGATTTACATTCCAGGCTATAAAATGTCTACAAAAACATACTACTTTTACTCCACCTCCATCATTTCTCGCCTAAATTTGGAGTGTACAGCTGTATGCTAATCTGTTTCACCATTTTAAATTCTTTTCAAACTTGGCTTGTCCCTTTAAGCAGAGAAGTTGGACATTTCAGCGAATATACAAGACATTTAAAAAAAAAAAAGTGGAACTTTTTGTTATCTTTCTTTACCATTTGATGTTCACGGTACCGTCTGAACATTGGGAGAAAAATATTTCAGACAAAAGACATGGATTTTTTTCCCTTTCGATAGCATTTTGTGAAATGGTATATAGTGTTTTTTTTATACAAAATATTGTAGTATATTATCACAAAAATTGAATATGCATTTTTCAGAAGTGGTATATTTATGTCATTGTAAAATATTTAAGATGCATGGTTTCAATCCCACTAAATATCACGTTTATAGTTTGAAAGGCCAGTTCTAAACTCAGTAGATTAGGTATATATGCCGTTTGCCTTGTGCTATAAACATTTCCCCGTGTAATGTTATATACAATCAGCAAAAGTTTAGTTTGCTTTTTCATCCTTCTATCACTGTAGAAACTTAACTTATTTAAAAATACCTAAATGTCTACTTAGCACTCATGGGGATGTTTTTATCTACCTGTTTTTTTCTCTCCCCGATCTCCAAAGGCTGTTGTTTATTAAGCATACCTTTTGAACACTCTAGCAATTGCATGTCTTAAAGGGAAATTAAACAAGTGAAATAAGTCATGTTAAAAATCCTTGAAAAAATCCCTGAAAAAAACAAACTCTACAGATGGTTTACTAATAAAAAACAAACCTAGTTTGGAAGATTTGAAAGGCCTTCTAGCAGAAAACACCAGGCCATACGGAGCAGCTGCTTAGAGTAGTGACCTTTTAACAGAGCAGGATTTCAGGATTTGGGCCTTAAAGATCCACCTGTACTTATTAATGAACAACCTGGGCAATTTAGCGGATGGCCTGTTTTGGAGGCATTAAGGACTGACTTTTGGAAAAAAAAAGTCTGGAACACTAACAATATGGCAGGCAAGTGCGTGTGATTAAATGTCTCCCCCAATGAAGTTGGAGAATAGTTCTTAGAGCCCACTGTGTCCAATAATTGGTAAACTCAACTGAAGTATGTATATACTATATAACTCAAGTAAGTACGTACAATGTAGTACTTCATATTACCACGTGTATGAAAATTTGAAGCACTCGGTATCAATCGTCAGATAGATCTACAAGCAAAATGAAATCAGAATAAAATCTTGATACTTTTGAACACATACCATCAATAAAATAGATCCAAGCTCCACATGGTATGGACCTCTACCAGCGGCAAATTAGCAGGCACGACTTTAGACCTGGTAGAATAGTAGGTGATTCCGAGTGTCATATACATGTGGTGATGTGGCTGCAGTTAATCTAGAACACCGGCTCCAACTTGGGCACAGAAACAAAAGTTGCACCACAATAAACTGGTACCAAGTGCTTCACAATTATCCATACTGCCATAACACTCACAGGAAAAGAAGACCTATTTAGCACTCTGGACCACTTGCTTACTATTGAACCATATCATCAACCATACACTCATCATCAACAATACAAAATCATCAACTAGAAGATAAGCGGCTAATGTTGGCTGAGTGCCACACTCTTCCTATGGATGATGATTTTGTGCCTGCAATTATGTGGATCTTCAATAAGAAGGGCGTGGTCCAGCGTGCCGAGCTTGTATTCTTCATTTAATGTGATGCGTTACCTTATACTTGAACCCCATTGCGGAAAGATGCTCTGTACATACAGTGGAGTTAAACGTTACTAGTTATTTGACACACTAGACTCTTGAAACTGTTCAGTAAATGTGTTGGTGAGACATATGCACTTTTGAGGTCTATTCACTAAAACTGAACTAACAGACTGTAAAAGTCAGGCATTAATAGTGGCAATAGAAAGTCAGTAAAGGACATTTTCCAACTCAAGTATCAATGCCTATTTTTTGCAGATTGAATGATAGTACAGTTTTTGGTGACTAGTGCCTCAACACTTCAGTCTGATAGAAACCCATATATTAGATACATGTAAATTTTAAGCTCCATGGATCCACCTTTTCTACACGTTATGCCTAGTGTGTGAAAGTCTGTAATATCAATTTTTGTTTTGTTAAGTGGTAAAGGGTTGGTCTCCTGTTGGCGGTGTATGTTTTGGGAAACCTGTGCTATATATCTGACTTTGGGAAACACTAAATGTGACGTATATTTGCACTTATTTTCAGGGTATAATTTCCCTTTAAAAGAGGCACAAAGGCTGTAGCATGGGCAACTTCAGAGTCAACACATGGCCATCTGATATAAAACTCAAGACCTTTAAAATGCATATATTCTATAGTTATACATGCAAGCAGTCTAATTCTATTATAGGTAAGAATAATTAGATAGTCGCTCCAAACATGCCATGTCTTTTTTAAGTGTTCTTATAGCTGCCCATTGCAGATGCAACACATCTGTCCTGCAGTGTACATGATCAGAAGAAAACACATTGATACAAACACTGTTTAAAATCAGTACGCATTAAGCTGCTGCCTGAGTCTTCATAAAACACAATTTTCAAGATGGCCGCTCTCACGTTGAGGAAATAGAATCCAAGGTACATCTTCATCCAGGAATAGCAAGGTCGGACAACCACTTCTGTTGATCTTATGTTTTATCCAAAGTGAATGGCGGACAATACAGCCCCCTGACCGTGTCAGCTAGTGGGCATTTGCATAAATGGTTTCAGAAAACAAGGGCACATGGGCAAGGCCCATATGTTTAAATCACAATGTTTGAAGATGGAGAAGTACCTGAAAGAAGAGTCATTGTAAACACTCTAGAATACGATAGCTGTGCCACAACACATTTCGTCATGGAACCAGTTTAAAGGGGATTTCGTCATGTAAACAAAGTTTGAACTGAGGGTGCAGAGGAAAAAAACAGGATCTATAGATTGCTTTAGCTAAAATTGCAACAAAGTGCATAGATGAAGAGAAAATGTACTTTAAATTTGTTTTGTGTCCATCACCTGACGTCCCCCAAATGAACCACTGACCTATTTGCATATGTAGCTGCAAGGTCAGAAACAGGAGAAAGGCTATGCTTTTGTAAAGTCGGAAACAAGCGAAAGCCTACTCCCTTCTCCTGTTCATGACGCCACCTAGTGGCCTGACATGAGAACACATTTAAAATACATCTTTCTCCTAACATATGCATTTTCTCCCATTCACAAAGTGGACATATCATTCTGTACGCTCTACATTCTCATTTCCCTTTAAATATACAATTTAGGTGACAAGAGTCCTGCAAGTCCGCTGCACGGTGAGTGTGCTGGACAAGATCACGCTTTATATCGAGCTGGTTATTCATCTACTCCCTTTCCATCATCTGGGGTAATCAAACGCTCATTTCTATTTGGTACAGTGACCATTCTGACTTTTGGCTCAGTTATTTTTTATGATAACATACACTAACTTTAGAGAGTAAATGCCATGTGCCTTTTGGTCTGCTTTTCAGACCAAAGATGCACAGCCTGTGAACCCCCCTCGGCTTTTAGGCTCCAACTCTCATCCCCCCCTAGGTCATTCATGCTTAGGAAGATGACAGCTGTACTCAAAAACACAGCCTTGACAGGTTACTCAACCCAGGTACATGGCATTTAAAGGAACTTTGTGTGAATTTAGAAATACATACATACCACAGGTGCAACCAAAAATAACCTTCATATTAAAAACACGTGGCTGCATACTTAATAATACCGGTTTCGTCACGACAATCAGCTATCGTGACATTGTTATGATATGGCACTTGAGGGGGGATTGCATTGCTATTTTTAATCCCACCACATGAGTGCCTTATTGCCATAGTTATTACATTGTAGCAGCTGGTTGAAAAACAATAAATTATAAAAAAAAAAGGGCTTAATTGCAGACATTTATGGGTTTATTTAGTTAAAGGGACTTTGTTACCCAAAAGATTCTTTGTACCGAGAACGTAGGGAATAAAGAAATACGAGAAATGATCAATACATTGTATTAGCTGAATTGGAGCAAATAAATTATATAAGAGAACACTGTGTTTTAAATGTGTCTGTGGCATCTCCTATTTATGACATCACCCTGTGTCTCCATATGTAAATTACACATTTCCCCAATTTGCATGCCAGGGCACATGAGACACCGCAGACACACTGAAAACATATAGAGTATTTTTTCTTAATTCCTGCAATTTGCTTACAATTCTGCTAGCACCGTGTATATATCATTTTTGATGATACTGTAGTCTCTACATTCATAATATAGACAATCTTTAATTAAGTAAAAGAGTGACTTTGTCGCAAAACATGGACGAAAATATCCAAGCTGAGAAAATGACTTGAGTTGGAAAAAATGTTCTACTTGGCTATTTTGGCAAAGAGCTGCTGATAGGCTATCCGTTTACCCCCCCAAAAACAAAAATCCACTTTTTGGTGGAAGAACCCAATGGGATCTATTCACTAAAAGGTGGGTTGCAGGTGAGATGAGGTGAATGGATGAACATTTCATCCCAGTAATTTATCTATACATTGTGCAGGTACAAACCTGGTAAGCTTGCTTAGTAAGGGAAACTCACCAGATTTGTCCCTGCACAATGTATAGATATGTGAGTGAGATGAAATGTTCATCTCACCTCAACTCACCTTTTAGTGAATAGACCCCGATTCTCTTGTTTTTTTTTTCATACCATTTTCAGAACTGAGCATTCCAAATCATATTACATCCCTTTTTTGTCCAAAGAATAACTATACTTTTGCCCCTGAAATATATCACACCGAGAGACAACATAAAATTTGTATACATGAACAGGTAAGCAAAACATATATTCTCAACAGACAAAAATAATATGAGGGCTACTATTCAGACCAAAGTACCTGGTGGTCTAAAAAATAAGAAAATGAAACCCTTCACCTCTAGCACAAACTGTTGTACAAAATAAGCTTTGGTGGGGACTATGGCACATGTGATTTGCCCATGCAATGATTTATAACCAACAGATTTGTTTGATATTGAGGCTGAAGTCGCAAATATGTATTTAATGGATTGACGCTCTATCCAACCACTCTTAAGTTGTACAAGCCAGAGGTCACATGGTTATGTAACACTTCCCGTAGTCCAGTTTGAAAATATTGCCAGTGCATACATGTGCAAGCATGTGCTATAGTTACACGGGTGGAATTCAAGGTGAAGGGGGAGGATGCGAAGGAAGGATACCAGGTGGTTACTAAGACCTAGATTATGGAATGGCACCTCTGAAGGGTGCTAGATTAGGTCGGGTGTTTTGGCGTAAGCTGCCGCTGGAAAAAAAAGAAAGAACTAAAAATGTAAAATAAAAGGTACAAAAAATCAAAGAAATGAAACAGCCCCACTCCCCAGACATCAGTTCTTCAAAATAAATAAATATATTTTAAAAAAGAAAAAAAGAAAAATAAGCTATTAGCGCAGAATTTCTGTTTCTTCATAAATTTGTTCTGTATCCTTTTTCGATTTCCCTTGTTTTCCATATGCTGTTTACATTTTTTTTTTTGTCGTTTTTGATTTTTTGGAAATATTTACATCTTCACAGTAACGCCAACATATAGTTTCTGCCACTTGCGCATTTGTTCTTTTCCATGTGTGCTCTTTTTTTCTCTCTGTATGTTCGTGCATTTTGTACATGTCAGTGTATGAATAGTTTGGTAACTTTAGACATGGGTCCTAGATTCTATAATCATGTATGCAAGGGCAAAATGTTGCGTGTGTGTGCGTGTGTTTGCGTGTGTGTATGTGTGCCTATGTATGTAGACGTATCCATGTGAATTTCTTCTCAGACAACCGGGCGCCTCGTTGTTTTTGATCATTTTGTAGAAGTTGTTCATTGTTGTGCCAGGTCCATCCTCTGGCTCCTAATATTACCCCCCCTAGGTCATGGCTGTGTTTGTGTTCCATTGGAAGCCAAAAGTTTCTTGTCCTTAGAAGATCCTCTCCGGTGGTGTTCTGCCATGTCGGGCTCGGAGCGCCGTGAGTTCTGGCAGCTTCTTGTTGGAGTGCCTGGCGGTCGGCTTTGCTGTCCGTTCTTCTCATCTGGTGGCAAGAAGAGAAGGTGATCCAAGGAACACTCCATCTGGGTTCTTGCTGTAACATTTGCTCCTAAATGGAATCATCAATTGCACTTATCTCTGACATAGGCCACACTCACATAAATCCTTCTATAACAAACACATTACTAAAGACATGCAGAAAACAAAAGCAAGTTAACCAGTAGATAACATTCCATGCTCGAGAGTTCTCTTGTTAAAATTAGTGGTGACCACTCTGCAAAGTCACTATCCTAAGTAAGAAAATGAAATGTTCGAGGGCTAACTTGCCACATGCTCAACATATGAATATAATACGTACTGAAGTATGTGAATCCTTACTGAAAAATTATGTACTGTGTAATGGGCTGCACAATGTGTAACACAAAGACTATGTTCCTCACCCTTGTAAACTTGGTAACAAGTGTATGAGTAAAATAGAAATGAGAAATGTGTGGTTATCTGATTTGGCCAAAGAATAATTAAATTCACACTTTCAATACGGCCAAGTCTCTCAGTGATAGGCCATGCTAACTAGCAGTGATTCTAGAATCTCCTAGTGCTTGGTTTCATCTCTAATCAACTATTGATATATTCCAAACAAAACCTGACAAAAAGAAATGCTATTAAACATTATATATTTTTTTGTTAATATAAAAAAATAAATGTTTGGTGTGCATTAAACCTGTCCATTCCTTCATGCACTAACCTATACAAGATGTAGAGGTTCACTCACCTGCCAGGGCTTGAACAGAAGGCTGGTCATGTGTGCTCAGCAGTTGTGCCTGAATAGTTTCTACCACTCTCTTAAACCTCCGGCTGGGGCCTGGCACAAAAAATAGAATAAAAATGCTGAAAAAAATATCTGTGTTTATGTGTCAGGTTGTGTTTTTTTTGTTCATGGGGATGTAAGTGTACAATATGTTAACAATATATGTTAATATGTTTCTATTTTTATTATGTTAAATAATAGAATATAAAAAAAATACAACTTTGGGGCCTAGCTTACTCAAACCTGTATTAGTCGCAGATACGGAACTTCAGCAAACATTACGTGATTTAATAACACACTGCATAACCCGCAGGGAAATGGGGAAGGTACACACATGTACACATCTCCTGCAGATATAAGAGACCACTTTTGCATAGTTGTGGTGCTACCTGAGAAGCTAATTAAGCGGCTGAGGTGCCCTTATAATACTTAACTGAGGGAAGGCAGTTATAGAGATGGGGCCTCATCTACGGGGTCCACCTTCTCATTTTTAGCTGACGGCCCCCAAATAATCTAGAACCCTGTAATCCTTGTAAGTAGTTTGCAATTGTCTCTCTGCTCCACCCTTCGCAGAATTAAATTACATTTCCCAGATATAATTCTTGTGTTCTACAGTGTTCTGTGTTTCCAGGAGTGGACTAAATATGAAGTCTGGTCATATTTTGTAATCCACACATGACACGACCAGGCCCTTACTGTTATCATGCATAACATCCAGGTGGGAGGGGAATTCGAAGTGGGAACCATACAGACCACCTAAGGCTTACACAGTGGACACCTTCCCCCACTTAGCAAAATCAAGGATTGAAAAACGTTCTTATACCATCCCTTAAAGAATGACTAAACCCTATTTTATTTAAGCATAAGCCACAGTACAGGCCTGAATATTTGTGTCTACTGTTGACATTTCTATGTCTTTACATCAACATGATCCCTGTGTACTAAATGACCAGATCTTCAATGCAACACATTTTTTAGTCATCTTTGCTTGGTAAATTATCATATTGCTCTTCATTTAAGCTCTAAGATCCCATCCTCAAGCATATCCGTCTTCTACAGTACAAACATTCCACTGTAAGGATACTGAGTACCTGATATCAGAGTGAAGGTCACAGAGTAGATTCCATTCTCCTTTTGTGCCTCTGCTCCCTCTGAGTAACTGATGTCGACCTGAAATTTGACAGGTTTCTGAAAGACTGCTGGTCCACCTGACGACTTATACTCGGCTCGGAAGCTAGTCTGAGAGATCACGCTGTGACTTAGGCTGGGAATCTGGAGACAGATGAAAATATGTATTAAAATTACAAAAATATTAAAATGTGCCTCCAATTACACATTATATTTAAAAAAAACTATACAAAAAATAGATTTAGTGGAATACGACTCCTGGCCAGCTAATAATACTACCTTAAACAAAAGATATAGATACACATAAATAATACACTTAAAAGTTCCATGGCGTCCAGCACATTATAACAGATGGAATTAAGAAGGATAACAAACATTTTTATACTGAACTCTCTAAAATTCTGTGTGATTAAAAGGGCTTCTAGACAAGTCTCTAAAGTCTCAAACATTGACTTCCAGGCGGCCATGTTGATTGCACTGCAGTACCTATGACGTCTATGGGGAGGCAGACTCATAAGTGGATTTGCTGGAGAAAACTGTTCTCCCTAACAGCCAGTATTACAGCTCCTCTAGCATAGAGAGGATCCAGAAGAAAGAGAAGCCTAGGCAGGTTATAATGGTAGAGGACTACATTTTTAAGAGAGTAGACAGGGTAATCTGATCACAGCATCTAAATGGTTTGCCGTCTCCCATACGCCTGGGTTTGGCATGTTGCAGACAGAGTGGACAGTATATTAGGAGGGGCACCTATGACACAGTAAGAGGAAAATGAAGAGTCCTAAAAGGTAATTTTGGAGCTTGGTGAGTAAGATTAGAAAATGGACCTCCAAGTTTTCAGAGATACTACCTGTGCCATGTGCAACACCAGAAAAACAGCGGGAGACTAGGGAGAGTAATGCATAGCTGAAGTATTGGTGTAAGCAGGAGGCCATTGGGATAGACTGAACCTGAATGCAAGAGGGTTTTGTGCTTGGGGAAAGGATGGCTAGATGGCTGGAGGAGTGTTTAAACTAGGAATAGGGGAAAATGACCAATAACACTAACACATTAAGCAAATGCAATTTTAACTGGTGAAATAGGGGTATTGGAGCTGGTAGCAGGATTTGAAAACTATGACTTAATTAATATAACAGAAAAATGGTGAGATGACACACATACTTGGTCAATTAATTTGGAGGGCCACCTGCACAAGAAAGACAGGTCAGACAAAAAAGGTGGAGTGGTCTCTGTATGTCAAACAGGCGTTGGAAGATGTATATGATGACATTAGCGAACATGTGGAATCATTGTGGGTTGAGATAGTCAGTGGGTGTAGGACTGCCCAGAAATTATTAGTGGATATTTGTTACAAACCAACAAATATTAGTGATTTTAAAGAATAGCCACTATTCGTGGAAAAATAAAAGATTTCACAAATAAGGTGTACTATTATTATATGGGATTTTAACTGCTTTAAACTTATTATTATTTTTATTTCATTTTGTATATCTCTATCCAGATTTGCACTTATTTATTTTGTTTATTATTATTTTCACACTCTACTTTTTCATTTATACTTGTATCCTTTCATCTTATTTTTAGCACTATAATTATTTTGTAGTAATAAACGCTATACACTTGTAATTGAGTATATATGAATTCTTATCAATTTTAATCTAAAAGATACTAACTAAGGTCTGTTATAGACACAGTATATAGATCTAAAATAAAATACTGGATTGTTAAGAATATGGTCACAAATATGTATGAGTTAAATTTGGGGATCATTATGTGAATTACAGGAGAGATATTCAAATGGAAGTTAAAATGTAAATGTACGTGTCTTGATCGCATTTTTAAATAGGATTTTCTTTTTTAAAGGGCTGAATAAATGGGAGGGCTTAACTTTCCAATTAGCCAATCAGATAGCTGTAAAATCAGCATTAGGCTCAATGGTAGAAAGAAGGGCTTTTAATACAGTATAGTCATCTGAAAAAAGGGGAATCACGTTCGAAATAGAAGGCGAAATAGACACTGGGTATCACATTGCCGTCGAAAGTTATGCGAAAGGCATTCAAAATACGACAGCATTGAGATCCTGTTTTACCGAAAACAAGGATAAATCTATTCCGTAAAAAAAGGAGATTAAATTAGCTAAATTGGAGAATGAAAAAAATAATTGCTAAGGAGAGCAAGAGAAATCCCAGAGACAGAGAGAAAGCAGAAATCTTAAATCCATTCTTTTCTTCTGTTTTACAGAACACACCAGCATGTGATTGGCTGACGCAAGAAAAGTGGTAAAACAATTAAATAGTGTTAAGGTAGACAAAGCCCCGGGGCCAGATGGTATACACCCACTGGTACTTAATGAATTCTTCTATTTCAGGAATGGTGCCCACAGATTGGTGTAAAGCCGATGTGGTGCCCATATTGAGAAAGGGATCAAAAACCCAGCCTGGCAATTACAGACCTGTAAGCTTGACATCTGTGGGGGTGAAATTGTTTCAAGGGCTGCGAGGGGAATATATTCAAGACTTCCTCATGAACAGGAATTTCATTCATTAGCAGGAGGTAACTTAATCTATGAAGAATTGTGTAAAAAGATAGGTATGTTCTGTGGTGGATGTGATATATTTAGAATTTGCTAAGGCATTTCATACAGTTCTACACAAAAGGTCACTGTACAAATTAACTGAAATAGGCTGAGGGCCTAACCAGTGGCGTGCGGGGGGTGCGCACCGCACCGGGTGACACCTCCAGCGGGGGTGACACCCGTGCTGCCGGCACCCCCTGCACCGCGCTGGTTAACTTTTTTTTGTTTCTTAGAAGCTTGTGTGGCGTAATTAAGGGACTCTTTTGTGTGGCATAATTATGGGGCACCTGTGTGTGTGTGGCATAATTAATTGGGCAGAGGTGAGGCATAAATAGTGGGGCTCTGGTGAGGCATAATTTATGGGGCTCTGGTGTGGCATAATTTTGGGCCTCCTGTGTGTGGCATAGTTGATAGGCCATCTAACTGGCATTACTAAGGAATCTGTTTGGCATTGTATTGGAGGAAATCCAGGGGGGGGTGACACCATGAGTTTCCGCACCGGGTGACACCAACCCTAGTGACGCCCCTGGGCCTAATGTTTGTGTGTGGATTGGCAATTGGCTGAAAGATAGAATGCATACAGTGGTGGTAAATAAGTTCTCAAATTGGACAAAAGGATCTGTTCAGGGTTGTCTTAGTTTTACTCTCACAGTGTAAATAGGGAGCCATGTCTCAGTGTTTGCCGATGACACAAAAGACTCATAAGTCAACTATTATTGGCTTTATTTTAATGTCCTTATCCAGAATGTCTTGTAGTGCTAGCGTGTCCGTTATGTGTAGATATGTTCAGCAAGATTTCTACAGATTAAACGGAACACGTAAAACACCTGTGTTAGCCTGTCAAAGTTGTAGGCCTTAGAGATCCATAACTTAGAGGGATAGCTGTGCATTTTCATCATCATTCACCATTAATACATACCGATAGAAATGCATGGACAATGTCAGCTTTGATGGAGCTAAGAGGCTTGTCTTTAATAACCACGAAGATTTGCTCCTCTTTGTCTAGGTTGATGAAATTCCCAAACCAAGACTTTTTTGCAAGCCTGTGACAGGAAAAAGAGAAACAAATAATAATCAGACTTTCTTCTAAAGCAGACTTCATCGTGCATCAGTGGGCTAGAGACAAAAAGAATAAGGGACGATTTTTAGAGAATATATTTGAATACAGCATGCATAGAAACACAGAATGTGTCGTCAGATAAGAACCATTCGGCCCATCTAGTCTGCCCAATTTTCTAAATACTTTTATTAGTCCCCAGTTCCCTATCTTATATCTAGGATAGCCTTGTGTCTATCCCACGCATGCTTAAACTCCTTCACTGTGCTTACCTCTACCACTTCTGCTGGCAGGCTATTCCATACATCCACTACCCTCTCAGTAAAGTAATACTTCCTGATATTACTTTTAAATCGTTGCCCCTCTAATTTAAGACTATGTCCTCTGGTTGCGGTAGTATTTCTTCTTTTAAATATACTTTCTTCCTTTACTGTGTTGATTTGACAGGTCAAACTACAAGGATCAACTCTGCCAAGATAATTTGTATTTAATTAACAGATAATTGTATAATTAGCACTAATAAAGTTTGTTCCGTATGTCATAATTCATTTTAATTGTTGGTCGCAATAGGTTCTGATTTCTTGATAACATTGTCATGATTTCATGATATGAGTCATATTTCAGACAAGACAGATCTGAGATGTACTTTCGACATTGTAAGACCACTTTTATTGGACATAGTTAGTTTTACTTGCATCCTGTGATCTTAGAGTCCTGCAATTTATGGTTTTTTAAACACATTGTGAATTATTTTTTTTTTTGTGTTTGAATTTTTGCTTTTAAATGTTTGATGCCGAGTATTATCAGTTCTGTATTAAATATCCATTTAACGTAACTGTGTGTGCTTTTTATTAAACTGTGTTGTATTCTGTGCTCAAACCCAAAAAATGGGGGCTAGTCACTAAAATGAGGTGCAGGTGAGCTGAGGTATATTACACTGTCAGGAGGCAGACATGTTGTTTAGAATCTTGGGTCAGATGTAGGAAGATCTGACCCAACATGTCTGCCCCCTGATAGTTCCATTCAATAAGGTACTTTATTTGTATTCTTTCATTAAATAATTTCTATTTAAAATACCTACAACTTGATACAATCTTTCAATTAATTATTATAACTTATTTTTTGCCGACAGTTGTTCTTTAAGTTAGTGAGATACAATGTCCATCTCACGTGCACCTCACTATTAGTCCCATTATTCTTCATTAACTTTTAATATAATTTACACTTGCAAGTCCTTCCTTTTGTCATTTTCACATCTTTAGTGTATATCCAGTCTATATAGCTGTATATATATATATTTTTCAGCACAGGAAGGCTGGAGCTGGGAGATTCTGTTTAAGTAACATATATAAACTTAGCACTCACTCTGGTGAGGATTCTGGGGTAAGACTTGACATTTCTTCAGGTGTTGGTACTGTAAGTAAAAAGATATGAGATTCTTATTAAACCAGTAGCTTATTAAAGCAGTAGAAGTAGCTGTTTCCACCCCAACGCATTTCAACATTTTAAAAAAAAAGAAAAAAAAAAGGTCTACACAATGATGTTAGATATCACTTGCCAGTGTTTTTTTTACCTCAAAATAGCAGTCTGTGGTATTCAATGGCCGGAGATTAAATTCCTGGGTCATTAAATACAGCTCGATTAGATTAAATCACCTTAAGCAGATCTCATGTGCCATGAAATGGCAAAATGGCGCTCAATGTGCTCGAATATAAGACAACCCTGATTATAAGATGACTCCCCAAACTTTAAGTATTCATTGAGGAAAAAAAGAAAAAGTCTCAATATAAGACTACACTATAGGAAAAAAGCTTTACTTGTAAATATTAATTGACATTATTTCGATATTTAATACAAATTTGGATGAAAAAAATGCATTTCTTGTTTTTCTTTGCCAATCTATCCCCCAGACTTAACCATCCCCCATGCATGTAGCCATCTGCTCACCAGACTTAACCAATGCATCACCACAGACAGCCATCTGCCCCCCAGACTTAGCCAGTCCAGCCACACACAGCCATCTGCCCCCCAGACTTAGCCAATGTATCCCCCCAGGCAGCCACCTTCCCCAGCCAATGCATACCCTCCTCCCCCCAGGCAGCCACCTGCCCCAGACATTGCATCCCCTTCTCATTCCTCCCCTTCACCCAGACAATGTATCCACTCCTCTCCACCTTCCCCCAGACATTGCATCCTCTCCTGCCCCTTCCCCCAGTCATTGTATCCCCTCCTTCCCACCCTTCCTCCAGGCATCACATTCTCCACCCCTTCCCCAGACATCACCTTCTCCACCTTTCCGATGTTGAGTCCCTGGTGTCTAGTGAGGGCAGTCACTAGTTGTCTGACAGCGCGAGCAGACATTCTCTGATGCTGGTTGACGCTTCTGCAGGGACTTCTATGACATGAATGCCACGTGGTCACGTGATTACGGCGTTCCGTCATAGAAGTCCCGGCGGAAGTGCCGGGCAACATTGGAGGATGTTGTCGTAGACATCCACTGGCTGCTTACGTGGAGGATCCAGGTTCCCTGCAGCGCTGCGGGGGGAACTGTATCCTAGTCTTATAGTCAGACCTCTGTTTGAGCATTTGCTCTGAAAATAACATTGTCTTATATTCTATCAAATACGGTAATTTGAATGTAGAGAATAAAAAATGATCTATACATTGTGTTAGCAGAACTGCAAGCAAATCCATAAAGAGAAATGTGTGTCACCTGCATTTGAAGTCACTTGTGGCTTGATTTGCAAATTACTAAATTCAAACTGAAAGGCAGTTCATTTACATATCAAGCCTCCATGTGATAAGCAGGAGTCACCACTGCCACTTTAAAACAAAAAAAAAATAATGCTGTTTGCTTGTTCTTTGAAAAGGAAGCTATGAAATATAATGGAAACCTTGTTCGTGTATTGTTAACTATAATTAGCTCAAATAATGGAGCATGCAGGTATAATTGTAATGTGAAAGGGAATCATTAACAAAGTGAATTACATAATAATTGTACATATGGTTATTTAAAGGGCAACTCATTTATTTTTTAAACTCTTGCTTCCTAAAAGGAATATCCCCTGAGTTGCCAACCTGAGTGGGTGCGTGTTTCCCAGGGATGCATGGCAGCTGCCGGTCACAGGGTACACTGGCATGTACTATCAACAGTTTATCCTCACACTGGGGGCTAAAAATTTTTATTTGTGATTCTATATTAGAAGAACCAGTGGAAAAAAAAAGGTTAGTTGTCCTTTAATTTAACTAAATGTTGAATTGGTGTTTTTAAGAAAGCAGTCCAAAGCCATGTGTATTTAGAAGAATCCATCTTGTAGATGCATTCCATACACTATTGTATCTGTTATTAGTAGCACATATATCACTTTACACCACTAGGTGGCACACTTAGCCAGAAAAACACCAGTTTACCTTGTAATTTCCGACGGTGGAAACGTGGCGATCCAAGGAAACTATTCTTGATAGAGTTGAGCCGTGTCTTCCAAGCTACCCCACCAACACCTGGACTTGAGGGAGGGGTACCACTGGGCGTCCCAGTTGGGCTGTCCTTGGGCGTATGCACTGGGGTGCCCAGCGGGGTAGGGAGGGGACTACCTCGGGGAGAAGGGTGAGGGGTAACCTGCGGCAAAGGGATAGATTTGGTGGTGGATTTAGTACCAGGGAAAAAACGAGCGGGTAGTGAGGAGGGGAAAAAAGGAGGGGATAAAGGGGAACGATGAGGCGAAGATGAGGATTCATGCGGTGGGGAGGAAGCAGTCATGGTAATGGGTAGAGGGTTGGATTTAATGGTTTGGAGTGGCTTTTCTCCCATGCTCGTTTTAGCTGGCAGTGTCTGGGTCTTCGGGTCAGGCTGGCGGTGTGCGGCTTTGGATTGCCATATGGCCCGGGGATCCTCCCCATCAGCAGAATCCAGCGGAGTTGGGGAGAAAGTGAAAACGGGACTCTGGCAAAGGGGGGACAGAAAAGTGCCCGATGGGCATTGATGTTTGACAATGAGATGGAGAAATGTGGCAATCCATGGTGTTTATTGTAGTGTGAAATGTTATTCAATATCAGTAAAACCATAAAAACAAATCTCAACTAGGACCATAAAAACCATCAACCATGGTCCAAGCAGATTACTCAACAACTACTGGTCCTTCAATGGTCAAACTGCCCCTATGCCTTAAAGCCATTGAGGCCCTATAGTTTTTGAGAAATTATATAAAATGTATTATCCAAACATAAAGCTTGTGAAAGATCATTTAATCTGAAGTTCACCAACAAATTGCCAAATAGCCTACATCTTGCCTTGGGACAAATTTACCAGAGGCAAATTAATTGGCCATAATAATCAGAGCCACAAATCAGAGTCAAATGTCTTTACAGCAGATACTCATCAATGCAAGAACATAATCTAACAAATCTACACAAACCAACACAATTTATCTAGCTCGGTTCTGCCCTACGTTTTCACAGGTAGGCCACAGACCTTCAAGGTTCATATGTTAGTTGGTCAGGCTCTACGAAAAATGAATAAGCAATATAATAAAGCTTTGGCAACGTATAAGTCATATAAAAAAGACACAATGAGAGGTATATGGGCCTATGACCTTTTGTCCAATAAGCATATTTTTAACATTCATGAAACTTTATTCATGAAGAAAAAATACAAATACAGTAACATACTTTATGTTTCAAACAAACAACTCCATAAAGACACATAATTCATAAAAATAGAGAAAAACCAGTAAATGATGGTTCAGAATTTGCAAGGGGTTTCGGTTTTTGTCTCTTTTCTTAAACTGCTTGCTTAGCTATGCTACCTGAATGCATAATAAAAAAACAAGACCTTTCTCTTCTGGATGCCTGAGTAGCAGTGTTCCAAGAATAAGTCAAAATTCTGAAATGTATGTGCATATTGCCAATAGAAATTACAAACCAACATAGTTACAGTACATTCCAAGCATTAGCCATGGATAAAGAGAACAGCAGCAGGTTATCGTGTTAAGAGACCTTGTATAAATCAGACAGTGACGAAAGATATATATATATAAAAAACAGTTAAATGAAAAAATTCTCATCTAATGCAATCAGAAGAACAGAGGAACATAAATTAGATTCTAAAACCAGAACTATAGAAATGGTTTAAAATGTAGGGTGTCGGGAGGTGATAATGTGATGTGGCTTGTGATTTGGTTTCTCTAGTGATTGTATGAGTATAATGTACATTTTGGTTTGTACAAGTGGGGGTTTCAGCTATTACAGCAGGAGAACGAAAGAAGCTGCGTTCAGTACTTACCCTCGGACTGCTAAGGGGGCTTGAAGAGAGACCGGTGGAGGCACCACTGACAGATCTGGACCTAAATCACCACATCAAAAAATAGCGAAATTAGTGTAAATTAATGGGGACGACAGACAATAAGGCAATAGGAGACATCTTCATAATACAATAATACAAAGTAAAAATATAATAGGAACATGGTAAAGTTATAATTAAAAAAAAAATCTTTTAAAAAATATAATAAAACAACAGTCAATAAATCAAAAAAATACAGTCAGGGGCTGATAAGGTGAGATGGGGGCAAGTTCCCCTCCCTCGAGCTGCTCTTTAAACTGACTCAGTGGGCTGGTGTTGCACCATTTTCCCCTTCTAAATGCCCCATTGCGCCAAGCTTCTATCCAATTGTCTTGTTTGTCTATCAATCTCTGTACTTTACCTGTCAGTATGTCTTTCCTGTCTATTTATGTCTATCTTTAATGATAATAGGTGGGCTGATGACTTTGCACTGTGGGCCACAAAATAGTTGTTGCGTCCCGGGCCAAATATTGCCAGCCCTTCCCTGAATGTAATAAATTAAAAAAAAAAAATAAAAAAAAAACTGAGGAGTGTGGTTTCCAAGAGGTTTGTCATCCTTTTTCATAAGTAACCTGATGCGTTTCGCCTGGCACTGCTTCCTCAGAGCTATTAAAACTGATTAATATTATTTCTGGAGTGGGTATATATTTTTTTTGAGGCCCGCTAAAGAACATAAAAGTAATGCATACCATGCCTGATATATGAAATGTGTGGGGAAACCAGGTAAATATTTTCAATTTCAGTCTTATATTTGGATGTATATTCTACAGAGCTCCTCAGCTATTGTTTTATCAAATAGAAAAACAAATTTAAATGCAAGAATTAAAGGGATAGTATCACCAAATATTTACATTTTCTGTAATACATACATATTTAAATGATGAAAACAAAATTACGTTTTATTATAATAAGGTTTCCACATTTTTTACCTTTTTATATTTAGGGTTAACTTGCAAGTAACCATAATGACTTAAATTTATCAATATATACTTCACAAGCTTTTTATGTTACTGTAACTGTCAGTTACTCCACAAAGTATATCTCTATCTCTCATGTCTTAAAACCTTTTAAAAATCTTATCTTATTAAAGGGACACTCCCACCAAAAAATGAAAAGAGTTTATTATTTTTTTTTTATTTTGCATTGCTGATTTCAGATATGTCTTTTGATTTTCTTATGTGAGTTTATGTTTGTGAAATATTTTACTAAACCAGTGTGACTGGGCACCGGTTTTGTGAAATATTGTGTTTTTGGGAGCCACCACCCAAATATGTCATTTATGTTATGAGAATTTGCATTTGTTTAAATAATTTCTTTGTGACCATTTCTCTAGCCCTCTGTCCCTTTTTCCCATGTCTTGGAACCTTGACAACTAACCTTCACTGCCACTGCCTCGAGAAGGAAGCACTGGCCCAGAGGTCAAACAAATAGATATCAAGCTCTAAGTTTACGGGGAAAATGTGGCCAGACCAACAAGAACAGACTGACACTTAAGGCAGAGAGCCACGTCCGCAAGCTAACAATTTAGAGAGAGTGGGGGGACATGGGGCACAAAAATGATGTACATCGCACTCTATGTAGGTTCCACCTGGCTAACCCGTAAACTTTATTAGGTTGGCTCCTGTATTGGGATGTTTGGTGTCTACTGTTTCTGCAGACGTTTTACTGTGGATTTACGCATTCTGTGTACCTATAACCCTACCCCCCACTGTATAATAATGTAATCATTTGGTAGCTCACCTCTGACTGTGCTGTGCCATTTCAATGGCCCGTCGGGCAGGTACAGGGGAGCCGCCATCTGTCACACTTAAGACTTCCATGGATTTGCGTTCAGGTCGGCGTTTTCCGTGTCGATTCAGCATGGGTGAATCGACTCGTTTGCGCGGAGGATCTTACGATAAGAGACATTGTATGAGTTGATAGATAGAGGCGCGTATGCTCCCCACTGACTATAAATAGACTACACACCCCCCAAAAAAACTTCTTACTGCTTGTGCTGTAGGTCTCAGCAAAAAAGAATGATAGAACTTTACAATGATCACTTTGGGCTTTATATTGTGTTTTAAAGCTGTATAGAGATTTTATGTGTAGAGGGTATCATGTTGCTTTATCAGCATGTTGCTTTAAGGATAGACTGATTTCTAATGTACAATACTATAGTGTGATCTGCTAGAAAAGCAAACTAATGCCACAGATGGAGCTATTTTGAAAAGTACATGCATAAGGATACTGCAGCTACAACTGCGCCTGTCAAAATGATGTAAGATAAAATTAAAAAAAACCATAGATATTAATAAAATGATCTTGTAAGGGCGGATGTAGTGGATGAATTTGCCATTAAACATATTCGGCCTTTCTTCACAGATCTAAGGTCCTAGGGGCTCAGTGGAGGGCATGAGGGGTTAGCGGAATAATAACAGTGTCCAGACCCTATGACAGGTTTTGATGTATCTCTATGCATTTTGTACATGCGCTCCAGAGCACTTTTCTTATACAATTAGTATTATTTTTCAGGGAGTGTACGGTGTCTGCGACTAGCTTGATTTGGGATTCAGAGGCCTTTTTTTTACAAAAAAGGGGAAGGTGACTGGGACTACAATTAATATATAATATAAATAGCTGCTCAACAGATAAAAGTGTAAACCTAATTATAACTCGTGCACAACAAATAGATAGATACAAAAAAAAACTGGAGCTCTCATTTTAAATAACTAAAAATATTTATTGAAAATAATGAGAGAATAAAATACTCAGACTTAAGTAGGAAGCGGCCCAGTGGTCTGAGTATATTTTTTATATGCTGTATTTCTTTTATTCGCTAATTATTTTCAATATAGGATGATTCTCTTTCATCACTTAGCATTAATATTTATTTGAATCACTAGAAATTATTTGAGCGCTGCCGTTTTTTTTTTGTATTTATATATCTTATGTATTTAGCAAATTATTTTATAAAGTTGGGTCCTGTAGTGAATTATCCAGAAGACTGGACTCTTTAAATGTGGGATTTGGAAACTGCAAGTGCCCAGGTTCAATGTTGCACATCTGGTGGGAATGTCCAATAATTCAAACATACTGGACTAAAATCTATGAACTTATATTTAAAGTCCTCAAAGTGTCGATAGTCAAATCCACGGAAGTGGCCTTACTCAATGTTTTACCCACTACCCTTAAAAAGCCTCAAAGAATTATTCTAAGTCACATACTACTAGCAGGAAAATCGTTGATTGCTAAACATTGGAAAGACTCATTGGCACCACCGATAGGTGAACTGCACAACCTAATTGCACATAATTTGAAAATGGAACGCCTATTTTATTTTTCAAACAAAAGCATCCAGGTGTATTATGATTTTATGGAGATTTGGGAAAATTTTCTTTAAGTTAGAGGGCCAATGTAAAAAAAAAAAAAAAAAAATGTGGGATTTGGGTGCTAGACGGAGAGGGCAGGGCTTTTCTCACTGGCTTTGTCTATTTCAAGAAAGCTACGGACAGAATGAATGTCAAAGTAACTATGGTTCTGCTGTTCTGGGATATATTATGACAAGATCTCTACATATTCCTCTATTTACTGTACAATAATAAATCAATGAAAAGCACAGTAGATTAGCTGTGCAGGTTACTGAAGTGTGTTTACCTTTACCTATGTCATTTCGGGGAGGAAGATCTTCATCCTCACAGCTAGGGTACCTTTCTTTGCGGTCGAGGAGAAGATAATAAATCATTTTCTCTTGGTTTTCACTACAATAACAAATATAAATGATGTAAGTAAAAGGGGCTATCAACCAGCTCCGTCTAATATATCCGCTGTAGGTTGCATACATCTTCAAACGTAGGCAGCATTCTTAATAGCACACGGAAAGGAATAATGATAGCGCCTAAACATCGGCTAATTGTGTTTTCCTCCTACACACGGGTGAAAGTGTCCATATCAAGGCCAAAACAGGGAAAACTTGGGCAGACACTATGCAAGCAGATGGATGGTATAAATATATGTGGAAGGAGAGAAACAAAAAACAAATCACTAATACTGTAATAGTGTTAAAAACAAACAAAATCCCGCCCCCAATTCTTGGATTGGCTGGCTTCTGTTTGTTCCCTCCCCTTTCACACCAATCGCATCTGTTTTCCCTCTTTTCCTTTATCTGTACATTCTTGGTAGCCAATGTATGAACAAAACCACAAAGGCACAGGGTGTGCTTAATTATGGCCCAGGCTGCTTTATATTACCTTTTTTTTCTATTATATTCTTTCTCTTAATCTATACATTCGCTTGGAATTCTGATAAAACAATGTATAGATTTATATATGATTTACATTCACAGTCCAAACAATGTTTAGGTCAAATTAAAGGGACATGTACAATCGGAGAATTTGTATTTGAGATTTTTTTTTTCCTCTGTAAAAAAAATAAGATGTCAGGGTCAGTACAATCCCAAATGTCCCCCCTTAGTTAATGAGCATGCTCTTATTAATGGCATCCATTACAGGCCCAGAAAAAGACAAGCAGTGGGGGAGTATCCTTTCCCGTAGAGCAGCTGCAGAATACTGACAGACATTATAAAAACAATAAAAACATTATTTTTAAATAATCAGCTGATATTTATTTGTACTTCTAACGAGCTCTATTCAGTTACCACTGGCGTTTATTACAACATTTTCTATTGCTCTCTATGGTTTTCAATGACCACAGATAGATTAGATAGACCCCAATGTTCCTTAATCCATTTTTCTTTTTTACTCTGGGGTATCCCTTCAATAAAAAGATCCCTCTATCTTGCTACCTCCATTTGTAAACCTTCCAAATACTCCGAAAATTCAAATATAGATTTGTGCATCAAGCACTGATGATAATTACAGTACTTTGGACCTATAATAATTATAATTTTCTCAGCGACTCCTTAGCATGTATTACAATTATAACCAATAACACCAAACTGAGTAATGCTAGTCATTACAGCTTTTGTTTCCAGTTCTTTGTAAGAAGCACGTTTGTTTCAATGTGTTGTCTATTCCTTTGTCTTGTGTTATATTTATCTCTATATATTTGCACGTTAACTCTCATCTTCTTATTTTTTTTTCTCATGTTTGTTACTGTAGGCGGCTTACTAGAGGTCCAAAAATAAATAAATCACTGGAAAAATTGGATACATTTTTTTTTTTTTCTAAATAATCCTATATCCAGTGTCCTTTATTACATCCTTCCCATGCAACACAAATCTCTGAGGATACTAGAAAAAAAAAAAAAAGACACATTTGTACAGTGTTAGGTATTTAAAATGCATGTGTAAGCATTTTGTCAAAATTAAATGTTGTACATTTGCCTCTGGTTGTTCGTCCCATCCCCCCCCCATCTTGTTTCAGCCTTCTAGCTCCATCTCACTGTTTAACACATGTCGCCGTTTCCGTCCGCTGTCCTTTCTCACTCAAAAAGACAGACATAAGAAGCGGAGACTTAATTTTCTATGCTCACTGATAGGATTAAAGGTGCGTGAAGGAGTTTGGCTTGTACGGTGCATTATCACTATCAGATCCCATCATCTCCGTTTTTGCTAATTATCATCACCTGGGCTCTAGTCATTAAAAAGTGAACCGTGGTGAACTGACAGGAGAACTGCAAAGAGCAGGCATTACTAGCTTTATATGGAAATTTTGGAGATTTAGTCACCTTATATGGCCATATTATGCCCACCACTATGTACAGAAAACTATCGCTTTAAGGGTTTGTAATCTGTTTGATGTGAGTGTGCCTTTCCCCTTTCCTTTTATATATAGGCGACAGTATTGGGGCGCAATCTCCGTGGGTGTTTTGTTTTTACATAACCTCGGTTGGCTTTCTTGTTACATATATTGGCTACATTTACTCACCAGTGACCTTTGGTGGACTGTCAGGGAATTCAGGCCAGGGTAGCTGAGTTGGAAAAACAGATGAGAGTCGAATTTTTCCAACCCAGCTACTTCGGTCTGATTTTTGCAGTTCAGTTGGGAATTCCTCAGAGTTCCCGGTTTAGTTAAGAGACAACATACATAGCATGTTGCAATTTCTTTAGCATATAATTATGCACATTTTCTTTCTTTTTTTATATGATTCTCAGCATTTAACCAATCATTTTCAAACTTTTAACCATTCAGTGCTTTCTCATTCTAAATAACCTGCTCCCATGGGTAGATTTGATAAATATACACTGTACTTTTTGTTAAACATATATCTGTCATACACATTATGCCACATTATACCCCATAGACTACTCTACATTCAGCATCAACTTACATTAAAATCCCCCAAAATATGCATAATGCCCTATAGACATCGCATATGGTCTTATTGCCTATACCAAGTGCAAAGTGGTAGTTTTCCAGACCCAGAACACTGAATAAAGAGGATTTTAAGGATGCAGGTTGATAGGGGGCACCCGAATTATTAATAGCATAATGCACCAGGATCCCTCAACTCAGATATGACTTTTGTGCTACATGTCGTCACTCTTTCTTTAACTAGACCTGACGCCATCCGTGTTTGGTCTTCCAATCAGTGCTACCACCGCTTATACACATAGATGGGGTTTGGATCCATTACGCACCATAAGAATTCAGCCAACAATGTTGATCGCTGAGAAATAGCTGGTTTATTTCATGTTGTGTCAATCAAACAGTGGGAGATTTCCCCCCAATGGATTGGTCCCACCTAAGGCGCTTCGTTCCAAGATCTAGCGCTTAATCAGAGACTCCAACATATCAGCAAACCCTATATAGCTTCAATTTACCTATGGCACCATGGTATGTCTATCCCCAGCCCAAGCCATGATTTGGTCCTATCCCAGGCCTAGCTCAGCTCTGGTTTCTTTAGATCCTTCTCCTCATACTCACTCTTCATTCTGCAGTTCCTGTTTCAGTTTAACTATGGCACCATGGTATGTCTATCACCAGCCCAAGCCATGATTTGGTCCTATCCCAGGCCTTGCTCAGCTCTGTTTTTCGATCCTTCTCCTCATACTCACTCTTCATTCTGCAGTTCCTGTTTCAGTTTGGTTTTATCCCTGAAACAACCCAAGGAATGCATGCTGTCCAGGACATCTGGGTCAAATTCGCTGACAGAGTGAATCCTTCGGATAGACACTTTCCGTGGCGTAGGCTGTTCAGGTTCTGGTTCGTTTTTGCCTCCCCTGTAGACAAAGTAGATAGCACTGAGAAAATGCAGTATACGCAGCTTTTACTTTAATGCATTTTAATACCGTCATACAAGACATATAGAAAGATGGAATGTGTCGGCAGATAAGAACCATTTGGTCCATCCAATCTGCTCAATTTTCAGAATACTTTTATTAGTCCCTGGCCTTATCTTATAGCTAGGATAGCCGTATGCCTATGCTGTGCATGCTTAAACTCCATCACTGGGTTTACCTCTACCACTTCTGCTGGAAGGCTATTCCATGCATCCACTACCCCAAAGCCGTCTTTAACGCGGGGCAAACGGGGCAGCTGCCCAGGGCCCACTTACTCCTGGGGGGCCCAATGCAGCTGCCCTGTGGGCCCGCTGCCCATGACCATCCGTAACTGCTACCTGCACTATGCGATCAGCACTGATCGCATAGTACAAGTGCGCCCAAAATGTGGACACAGAGGTGCACTCGGTGTGCATCTGCCTGTGTCACGTGAGGGGGGAATCCTCCGCCCCCTCACAGAGCATGTTAGAGCACCGGATGTCCGTGACATACTGGTGCTCAGAACACATGGACTAACGCACAGAAGAAACAGACCTGCAAATGTAAGGTAAGCGAGCAGGGAGGGGGACAAACGAAAGTAGTGTGTGTCTGACTGTGTGTGTAAGTGTGTCTGACTTTGTAAGTCTGTGTGTGTGAGTGTGTGTGTATCTGATTGTGTAAGTCTGTGTGTGTAAGTGTGTGTATCTGATTGTGTAAGTCTGTGTGTGTGTGTCTATCTGACTGTGTAAGGTTGTCTGTGTGTGTAAGTGTGTCTATCTGACTGTGTAAGGTTGCTGATTAAGTCTGTGTGTGTGTGTCTATCTGACTGTGTAAGGTTGTCTGTGTAAGTCTGTGTGTGTAAGTGTGTCTATCTGACTGTGTGTATATGTGTGTGTGTTAGTTTGTCTCTCTGTGTGCAATTGTACAGCCCCAACCCTAATATATTATATAAAAATTAAATGTACCTGATTATATATATATATATATATAATATTACACGTCATATGGTTAGTTTATATAATATTTCATATAATTTAGTCATATATACACACATATTTAATGTAAATATTGTAAAAACCACCTATATATATATGGTTTTATATAATTATATAATATTTACATAATATATAGCATATGCCTGGTTTATATAATATTTTCATATAAATCCGTTGGGTTTACGTGGTGGAGGGTGTGATTGCATGCTCTGGATGAGGGGTGGGGTCCAGGGGCCCCAAAACAATGTTTGCCCAGGGTCCAGTCAATGTTAAAGACGTCCAGGGCCGGACTGGCCCACCGGGATACCGGGAAAAATCCCGGTGGGCCGCCTGCCCAGGGGCCGCCTCGGCCACTAAAATTGAAGAATTCGGCTGCTGCAGCATCCGGCCGCAGCAGGCGAATTTATTAAAGCGGTGACGGCCGCCGAATTGCTTAAAGTGGCGGTGGGCCACTTTAAGCAATTCGGCGGCCGTCTCCGCTTTAAGAAGTTCGCCTGCTGCCGCCGGATGCTGCAGCAGCAGTTCCGACGGCGGGATGGGAAGTAGAAACCAAGGTGAGTGAGACATACAGGGGGAAGGGGGTGAAAGACACTACAGGGGGGGGGGGGGTGAAAGACACTACAGGGGGGGGGGGGGGTGAAAGACACTACAGGGGGGGGGGTGAAAGACACTACAGGGGGGGGTGAAAGACACTACAGGGGGGGGAGAAAGACACTACAGGGGGGGGGGTGAAAGACACTACGGGGCGGGGTGAAAGACACTACAGGGGGGGGGGTGAAAGACACTACAGGGGGGGGGAGAAAGACACTACAGGGGGGGTGAAAGACACTACAGGGGGGGGTGAAAGACACTACAGGGGGGGTGAAAGACACTACAGGGGGGGGGTGAAAGACACTACAGGGGGGGTGAAAGACACTACAGGGGGGGGTGAAAGACACTACAGGGGGGGTGAAAGACACTACAGGGGGGGGGTGAAAGACACTACAGGGGGGGGGGAGAAAGACACTACAGGGGGGGGGGTGAAAGACACTACAGGGGGGGTGAAAGACACTACAGGGAGAAGGGGGGGTAAAAGACACTACAGGGGGGGGGGTGAAAGACACTACGGGGGTGTGTGTGAAAGACACTACAGGGGGGGGGGGTGAAAGACACTACAGGGGGGGGTGAAAGACACTACAGGGGGGGGTGAAAGACACTACAGGGGGGGAGAAAGACACTACAGGGGGGGGGGTGAAAGGCACTACGGGGGGGGGGGGTGAAAGACACTACAGGGGGGGGGTGAAAGACACTACAGGGGGGGGGGGGGAGAAAGACACTACAGGGGGGGGTGAAAGACACTACAGGGGGGGGGTGAAAGACACTACAGGGGGGGTGAAAGACACTACAGGGAGAAGGGGGGGTAAAAGACACTACAGGGGGGGGGGTGAAAGACACTACGGGGGTGTGTGTGAAAGACACTACAGGGGGGGGGTGAAAGACACTACAGGGGGGGTGAAAGACACTACAGGGGGGGGTGAAAGACACTACAGGGGGGGGGTGAAAGACACTATAGGGAGAAGGGGGGTAAAAGACACTACAGGGGGAAGGGGGTGAAAGACACTACAGGGGGAAGGGGGGGTGAAACACTCTACAGGGGGAAGGGGGGGTGAAAGACTCTACAGGGGGAGAGGAGGGTGTGAAAGACTACAGGGAGAAGGGGTGAAAGACACTACAGGGGGAGGGGAGGGGGTGAAAGACACTAAGGGGGAAGGGGGGAAGAGAGATGCCACAGAAAGGACACACAGAGAGAGAGATGCCACAGAAAGGACAGAGAGAGAGAGACGCCACAGAAAGGACAGAGAGAGAGAGACGCCACAGAAAGGACAGAGAGAGAGAGAGAGACGCCACAGAAAGGACAGAGAGAGAGAGAGAGACGCCACAGAAAGGACAGAGAGAGAGAGAGACGCCACAGAAAGGACAGAGAGAGAGAGAGACGCCACAGAAAGGACAGAGAGAGAGAGAGACGCCACAGAAAGGACAGAGAGAGAGAGAGACGCCACAGAAAGGACAGAGAGAGAGAGAGACGCCACAGAAAGGACAGAGAGAGAGAGACGTTACAGAAAGGACAGAGAGAGAGACGCCACAGAAAGGACAGAGAGAGAGACGCCACAGAAAGGACAGAGAGAGAGACGCCACAGAAAGGACAGAGAGAGAGAGAGACGCCACAGAAAGGACAGAGAGAGAGAGAGACGCCACAGAAAGGACAGAGAGAGAGAGAGACGCCATAGAAAGGACAGAGAGAGAGAGAGACGCCACAGAAAGGACAGAGAGAGAGAGAAACGCCACAGAAAGGACAGAGAGAGAGAGAGACGCCACAGAAAGGACAGAGAGAGAGAGACGCCACAGAAAGGACAGAGAGAGAGAGAGACGCCACAGAAAGGACAGAGAGAGAGAGAGACGCCACAGAAAGGACAGAGAGAGAGAGAGACGCCACAGAAAGGACAGAGAGAGAGAGAGACGCCACAGAAAGGACAGAGAGAGAGAGACGTTACAGAAAGGACAGAGAGAGAGAGAGACGCCACAGAAAGGACAGAGAGAGAGAGAGAGACGCCACAGAAAGGACAGAGAGAGAGAGAGACGCCACAGAAAGGACAGAGAGAGAGAGAGACGCCACAGAAAGGACAGAGAGAAACAGGATACAGGATATGTCTCACACACTGCCCTGATATATACCTCTGCACAGGGCAATTCATATAACTCTGTGTACATACTGGAGGTATATATATTGCCCTAGACAGGCTTTTATATCAGTCTTATCTATAAATAATACACTGTTCAGATGTGCTTTTTAAAATGCATGATTTTCCCTTCTATGAACAAAAAAATTATATTATGCTATGGGCTGCTTTAAAAATCTTATGCGATGGGGCTGGTATATAAATTTTTTCCAGGGCTGGTTTTTGTTCCCAGTCCGGCCCTGAAGACGGCCCTGCACTACCCTCTCAGAAAAGTAATACTTTCTGATGTTACTTTTAAACCTTTGTTCCTCTAATTTAAGCCTATGTCCATGTGTTGTGGGAGTTTTTCTTCTTTTAAATATACTCTACTACATTGCTGTGTGGATTCCCACTATATATTTAAATGTTTCTAACATATCCAGTTCACAGTCACTTGGTCAATGGTTAAACAGCTCATTACATATGCATTGGAATTACATCACACAGCTAGGTAGCATTTATATGAAAAGGACACTTTAGGCACTCAAAAGAGCGCTTCATGTTCTTATAAGATCAGCATAGAATTTTTTATGAGTTATTTTGTTTATTTTTAATATATTAATGTTATATATGAGCTTTGTATTGTAAGTTATGTTTATTAATTGTACCGTGTATCTAGTCTCTTCTTTTAATAAATATCCAATATTGATTTATTTATTAAGTGCTGCTTTGGAATGGCCTATTATCTAATGAAAGAAATGATTTTAGTTCCATTCCCACCAATTTCATGTAGTAAGTAGAGCACACACTAATACACATTGCAGCTATTGTACATGTTTATATACAAACAAATACACCAGGCCTGTAAGATGATGTAGGCCCAATGTTGATCAGCCTCTATAAATGCCTGAAGAATGAGAATTCATTTTCAGTTTGACCTTATCAAAGTGCAGGGCACCTAAACAAGTGCAGTGCACCTACAGACATACATGAATATACCTCACTTAGCAAAAAAATCATCTGCCTCTAGACTGCCCCAAGAGGCAGTCAGCAACATTACAGTTAGAAAAAAAAAAGGAAAAAGCTATCCCTAGATCTACTAACCCTAGATATAGGTTTAGGGTTACAATTAGGGTTAGGGTTACAGGTGGGTAAGGTATAGAATTAAGGATTGTACAAGGGGGAGATTAAGGGGTTGGGTAAATTTAAGGTAAGGGTTCAATTTAGGGTTAGGGTTGGGGTCAAAAGGTCACTGTAGAAGAAAATGCTATTGGTTATTGCCCTATTACTTGAAATAAAACACAGAAAAATATGGAAACAGTGGTATTTCTAAGCTCAGGACAAATTTTAGAAAAACGATATAAATGGGGTCTTTTTTACCGTTTGTAATTGTTTTAAAGAAATCAGGTCAAAGTTAGAAAAAGTGTTTTTTTTAGCATATTTTATATTTTTTATTATTGTAAATTACATCATATGATGAAAATAATAGTATCAAAAGAAAGCCCCAACTGTCCTTTATTTAAAGATATATAATTTGTGTGGGTGGACTGAACATGAAGAAAGAAATCGCAGTTAAGCAAACGTATGACAAAAATAATGGAATTCTGGTCTTCATGGCACATCAAATGCAGCATAGAACTCTGTCATTAAGGGGCTAAAATATATTGTGGGAAGGGCGTTTTCCCTGCAAATAAATTGAAAAGGACATCCTGTAAAAAAATCTATTTTGTTGCATGTCTTAACTTAGCGCAAATTATAATTTCAGCGGGGCAGGAGAAGACATCCACCCGAAAAAAATGTATGTATGTAGGGACCTCCAAATTTTACTTTTGTACAGCTGCTGACATGGGTGGTTCATTTCATGGCGTATGGAACTAGCTAGTGTAGCCCCACTCTGTTCATGCCAAAACATGACTGGGACATAGAGCCACCCCAGGATTCAGATATTTGATTACCCCATAGGGTAGCAATATTCTCAATGAGGAGGTTGCACCCCTTCCTCTCCAGGTTGCACCCCTTCCTCTCCAGGTTACACGCCTTCCTCTTCAGATTGCACCCCTTCCTTTCCAGGTTGTACCCCTTCCTCTCCAGGTTACACTCCTTCCTCTTCAGATTGCACCCCTTCCTCTCCAGGTTACACCCCTTCCTCTTCAGGTTGCACCCCTTCCTCTTCAGGTTGCACCCCTTCCTCTTCAGGTTGCACCCCTTCCTCTTCAGGTTGCACTCCTTCCTCTTCAGGTTGCACCCCTTCCTCCCCAGGTTACACTCCTCCCTCTTCAGGTTGCACCCCTTCCTCTTCAGGTTGCACACCTTCCTCTTCAGGTTGCACCCCTTCCTCCCCAGGTTACACTCCTTCCTCTTCAGGTTGCACCCCTTCCTCTTCAGGTTGCACCCTTTCCTCTCCAGGTTACACTCCTTCCTCTCCAGGTTACACTCATTCCTCTCCAGGTTGCACCCCTTCCTCTCCAGCTTACACTCCTTCGTCTCCAGGTTACACTCCTTCCTCTCCAGGTTAAACTCCTTCCTCTTCAGGTTGCACCCCTTCCTCTCCAGGTTACACTCCTTCCTCTTCAGGTTGCACCCCTTCCTCTTCAGGTTGCACTCCTTCCTCTTCAGGTTGCACCCCTTCCTCCCCAGGTTACACTCCTTCCTCTTCAGGTTGCACCCCTTCCTCTTCAGGTTGCACCCTTTCCTCTCCAGGTTACACTCCTTCCTCTCCAGGTTACACTCATTCCTCTCCAGGTTGCACCCCTTCCTCTCCAGCTTACACTCCTTCATCTCCAGGTTACACTCCTTCCTCTCCAGGTTAAACTCCTTCCTCTTCAGGTTGCACCCCTTCCTCTCCAGGTTACACTCCTTCCTCTTCAGGTTGCACCCCTTCCTCTTCAGGTTGCACTCATTCCTCTTCAGGTTGCACCCCTTCCTCTCCAGGTTACACTCCTTCATCTCCAGGTTCCACTCCTTCCTCTCCAGGTTAAACTCCTTCCTCTTCAGGTTACACTCCTTCCTCTCCAGGTTACACTCATTCCTCTCCAGGTTGCACCCCTTCCTCTCCAGCTTACACTCCTTCATCTCCAGGTTACACTCCTTCCTCTCCAGGTTAAACTCCTTCCTCTTCAGGTTGCACCCCTTCCTCTCCAGGTTACACTCTTTCCTCTTCAGGTTGCACCCCTTCCTCTCCAGGTTACACTCATTCCTCTCCAGGTTGCACCCCTTCCTCTCCAGGTTACACTCCTTCATCTCCAGGTTCCACTCCTTCCTCTCCAGGTTAAACTCATTCCTCTCCAGGTTGCACCCCTTCCTCTTCAGGTTGCACCCCTTCCTCTTCAGGTTGTTCCCTTTCCTCTTCAGGTTGCACCCCTTCCTCTTCAGGTTGCACATCTTCCTTTTCAGGATGCACCCCTTCCTCTCCAAGTTGCACCCTTTCCTCTGCAGGTTACAGCCTTTCCTTTCCATGTGGCACCACTTCCTTACCTTTCCACTACACCAGATTGTCCTCTCATACTTAATAAAAGTGCCAAATTGCCCCCACATCCCTGTTCACAGAGCCAGATTGCCTCACATCCTCTTCCACTGCACCACATAGCTTTCTTTCTAGAGGGGGCAGCCCAGATTATCTGTACAGGCAATGGTAGCACTGGCTCTGCTGCCTTCCCCTACCTCCATCCAATCTGCTAACAGAACACAGCCCAGTATCCAAGAAGAATACTCTGCTTAGTACTAGGATCCATTATCTCAAGGTTTAAATCATTCTTCTTAGAGCTATTAGCATATAAACTATATTAATTACACGGCAGCCCTAACTAGAATATCGTAATTCATTACTGTTAATCAACAGCAAATTAAATGTTTTTTTTTTTCAATATAAATGTTTTTTTGCAGCTAGATAGAAGCAACATTCCTTTCAGATCAGGGTAATTTTATTGGTAATGTTAGAATGTTTGATTTATTTAAAAATGGTCCAGAAAGTCTATTTAGCAAAAAGACCATAGCATCGCCCCCCTAAACTGCAGCCTGTCAATAGTACGGAGCAGTAATGGGATATATTGGAGAAAATCGCTCACGCACAGATGGTTTGTAGAACAATGCGTGGTTTCAATCAATACTCAGGATAATGACGGGCTTTCTGATTTCCCTCTGCTAAGTCAAATCATTCTAAACGTAAGAGCCCATCAAGCATGGTTAATAACAATATGTGCTGTAAATTCAGCAGGCGGATCCCGTAATATTCTGCTGTCACTCAGCATTTAAAGAAACGCTAATGAAAGCAATCTGCTGACAGCACTCGTAGCTGTGCGCGAGTCCCATTAACCATTGCACAGCCAGCAATTGTTCTTCCAAAGGCAATTGGCTAATGACAGTCGGTTTGCCGTAACAAGCTCGATAGCTTGTCGTTATTAACCCATAATTACACAGCTTGATTGCACTGTAAGGAATATCACTCAATACACCAGAGTGCATCATTCACTAATAATTATAGTCCTCCAAGTGTCTTATAGCAGCAATAACTTGTTGGGAAATAGATGAGGTCGTAATTGGAAAAAGAGTAAAAACAAAGCGATGAAAGTGATCCATTTTATTTCGACTTCATACCCTGGTCTGTAAATCAGAACACGAACGCCAAGTTTCCATACAACCACTTAATGGGTCTGGCTTGGGATGAGATGGACTGGAAAGATCTTAATTGTCATGCAGTGATTTGGGATATTGTTGCAGTATATGCTATTAAACAAGCGTTGCAATAAAAAACTGGATCTAAATGTTAAAGGTGAATTAAAATGCTTAGGTTCAGGGTTGGTTCTAGGTTTTTGGGGGTCGCTAAAAGAGCAATCAGATGACACACTAATGTGTGGTAAGGGGAAACATATAATAATGGGACTTGGGTGTCGCAAAAATAGGTAGGAAATGGACACAGATGTGTATGGTGTAGACAAAAGTATGTGAAACGACCGCCAAGACACATGCCCCTTTCTTCCCATAATGCCCTACAAAAGTGACGCTCTGGCCAACCGCTTAGCTTTGGTCATGAGAAATCCAGGCCTGCTTTTCGGTTTTCCTGTCACTGTAAAAATATCAAATAAAATCAACAAGGATGAAGAAAATTTTCCCCGTCCATTGAAAAGGCGTCTAACAACAAAAATGATGGGTGTAGAAACCGGCAGCCATTATATAAGGAAAAGTCCACATTTTATTTAAAAACCTTTGACTCACCGAGTGTGTTGGAAAAAAAATAAAAAAAGATTGATTTTACCAAGATGGAAATTTTCTCAAGTTCATTGGAGAGTAATGGTTTTATCCAACAGAGACTGCAACATATTGATGCATGATGTGGAACGACATGCAATGGCAGAAAATAACAATACGATGAAAATGCTGTTTGACCGCTGAGTTCTGCAGCATTAAATGCTAGAATCCTAGACTATCCAGCATATGGAAGTTCTCATAACAAAAAAAATTAAAACAACTATACAGTAAATATATACTTATAAGTCTCCACTGTCAAAGCTTTATAGTATCTGATTTACCTTAAAAATTATAAGGAACATGATACACCGATCAGCCATAACATTATGACCACCTGCCTAATATTGTGTAGATCCGCTTTTGCCACCAAAACAGCCCTGATCGTCGAGGCATGGACTCCACTAGACCTCTGAAGATGTGCTGTGTTCAGGGCGGCCATCAGAAATGTCAGGGCCCCTTACTGAAAAAGATTCTGGGCCGGGGTCCGCATCCGCTGCATGTCACATATTAATTGATGAACTAACAGGGGGGGGGGCAGAATTTTTTCCCCCCTGTCCCTGGCCAGCTTCCACGGGGCAGCTGCCTTGGGCCCCCAGGAATGAATGTGCCCTGGGCAGCTTCCCTGTTTGCCCGCATTCATTTTTTTTAAAGGGCCCGTGACGGGTGTATCGCCCGTCACCCCCTGATGGCTGCCCTGGCTGTGGTATCTGGCACCAAGAAGTTAGATCCTTTAAGTCCTATAAGTTGCGAGGTGGGGCCTCCATGGATCAGACTTGTTTGTCCAGCACATCCCACAGATGCTCGATTGGATTAAGATCTGGGGAATTTGGAGGCCTTGTCTGACAATATATCTGTTTTGCCTGTCTATACGTGACTATCTGTGATATTGGGTGGACTGATGAAGTTATACTTTGTGCCATTAAATAGATGTTTTCCCCCTAAGGCCTAAACTTGTCAGCCCTCCGCAGATCACTCGGTTGGCCACGACTCATTGCTACCTTTATAATGGGCTTTTCAACACAAATTCCATATATTTACCTATACGTTCCATCTGTGAAGATGGTTATTAATCTTCAGAGTCGGTAATTTTATAACACATTCCTAACAATGCCCTGCAGGCAAGAAATAAAGTATTATAGGAATGTAAGACGACCGTGATTATGTAAAAAAAAAAAAAGATATGGAAATCCTCTTATTGCTTTCCCCCGGGGATAAAGCATTATAAATTTTTCTTAATTAAATTAAAAGTATTTATGTATGCTACGCTAATTCAAATCTCATCAGCTTGGTCTAATGATTATTTATGTCCTTAAACATATTTCAGGGTATAAAGCACTGACAATGATAAGATGCTTTAGCTCTATAGAGTGACAGCTTTAAGGAGCATTACGGAGTTAATACAAGCCTGTAATGTCTAGGATTGGGGTCACGTGACAAGGGTTAATGTCGATGATGCTGGGCAGCTGTGTGTTTGGCCAGATATTACGTTTAGGTTCTCTCGAGTTTGCTTAATGCCAAATACCTAACCTTGCCAAAGATGAATAGCCAAGGGGATTCCGTGCATATGGACCCAATTAAGCATTCAAATTCAAACTGTCTATTATTTAAACAATTTTATATCATAATTGGCTTATTGGGTGTATCAATTTGCAAATATATTCGTCAGTGGGAGTGGCCTGAGACTAGCAATACACTTTATTATTTGAATACAAATCTTCATTGTTACTATTTCTTTACTTAAAGGGACTCTTGTTTATTGAGTTCTGTTCAACACAAATAATATCCAGGGGGTGTGTGGTAGGGATGAGGGGTACAAAACAGAGAGAAGGGGGGGGTGGGGCGGAGGGTTACCGCCAATAGAAATATGCACATAATACATTGCGTTCGAGGTTGCATGAGATATACAAGAGTAAAGTCCTCAAATAGTATGACATGACCACATCATCATCAGAGTGAGCCCTAGAGTGGGTATAAATAACCTATTGCATAACAGAGTCTCATTTTTATATACTCCTAATTCTGTGACACAGGGTACAAGGAAAGATGGATATAAGGAGCTTGAACAGCTCTGGGCAAGATCAGTTTTTCGCTCTGGTAACACCATATTGGTGGAAGGGCTTTGGTGACTGCTGATATCCTAAATATCCTCCTTATTGTTTGGTATTTCCATGCTGTCATCTTCGCATTGTGTTGTGTGAAGTGTTGGAGGCAAGGTGCTGTCATGCCCCTCTGGCCCTTACCTGCAGTTCCAGTAATTCCAGGCATCCAGCAAGTCCCTTAAGTAATCCGCGATCGCGGAGTAGGCCGAAGCCGGGGCCTGTAGTACAATCTTCTATCCGCGATCGCGATCGCGGTAGCGCGGTAGGCCGAAACCAGGGCCTAGAGTTTCTACAAGCCCAGGATGCATCCTCCAGACTTCACCCCAATCAAGGGGAACCTATTTCCAGCTGTAGGAGGGAGGTAAACTCTGCCAAATCTCCTATTAACTCCAAGCACAGAGATAGAGGGGTATGTGCTAGAAAAGCACACCCCTCTAACATCCAATCAAGTGAGGAGCTTGTCCCACTGAGGGGAGGAGTGGAGATCCACAGCACTATAAAAACCCCTCAAACTGTTTCTTCATTGCTCCAGTGTTCCAGAGCTTTGGTTCCTGTTTGTCCTTGGACTTCAGTCTCCAGTTTCCCCTTTGTTGCTGTGCTACAGTATATCTATTGGATTTCCCGTTACCTGACCTTTGGCTTGTCTTCTGGATTACCCTGTTTGCCTGAACCCTGACCCCTGCTTGGATTACTACTCTTTGACCGCTGCCTGCCCTGATCTATTGAACTGTTTCCTGACTTCGCTTTTTGGATTATCCTTTTGTGGCACTCTCGTGCTCCTATCCTTACCAGGGTGCTCTGCCTATATATACTTGTGGACCACCTGGTAAGGGTTACCAGCAAGAGATAGCATCCCCTGCTCTATGCTCCGAAAACCTCAATCTTGACAATACACTGGAGCCAATATGGAGCTTGCAGGGATGGTTGATGCTGTTAATACCTTGACACAACAGCTTACCACGCTATCTACTACTGTACAGGCCATACAAGACAATCAAATGGTCTTACAAACCCAAATGCAGAATTTACAACCCATCCCAGTACCACCACCGGTTTTGCAACAACCAAATCCAGTACCTCAACCAGGACTTGTTCTTGATGGTGCTGCTGCCCCTGAACCACATGTTAAACTACCTGCTTGTTTTACAGGTGACCGCAGTCAGTTCCAACCGTTCATCACTTCCTGTGAATTGTTGTTTGCATTAAAACCAAGAACCTATGCTACAGACTTTGTGAAAGTGCGTACAGCTATTTCTCTACTCACAGGAGCACCTATGTCCTGGGCACACCATCTGTTGTATGAAGACAGTCCTGTGCTTAATTCCTGGGAGGCATTTTGTCATGCTATGGGTATACTATATGATGACCCTCATAAGAGATCTACCGCTGAAACTACCATGAGAGCTCTCAGGCAAGGTCGTCGCCCTGTTGAGGATTATGTATCAGACTTTCGGAGGGTTGCGATGGAGACAGAATGGAACGAACCAGCTTTGCGTGACCAATTTCGTTTAGGTCTCTCTGAATCACTCAAGGATGAGTTGGCTCGGGTTGGTATTCCTGACTCACTGGATGATCTGATTCTTCTAGTAACACAAGTTGATCGGAGACTCCGGGAGAGACGGATGGAACGTACTACCTCAACCAACCTTCCTTTTCGTTCAGTCTCTACACCACGCCTTCATTACACACCCACGTCTACTACCACCACTGAGGAACCCATGCAATTGGGGGTAACCCGTGGTCCGCTTACTGAAACAGAGAAGTCCAGAAGAAGAAGGATGAATCTGTGTCTGTATTGCGGTAATGCCGACCATCAATTTCGTCTTTGTCCTCGGTTGGCTGCAAAAGGTAATCCCCATTTGGTACAGTCCTCTTTGCTCCTGGGTGGCATGACTTCTCATCTATCTCTTCTTGTCTCTCTACAGTGGACACATGACAAGGTACCACAAGATGCCATCATTGATTCCGGTGCCAGTGATTGCTTTATGGATATCAAAACCGCCCAGACATTGGGTATACCCACACGACCAAAGAAACAACCCATTACCATCCTACTTGTCGATGGCAGAGACATCAATTCAGGACCTGTCACCACAGAGACTGTACCCATCACCGTATACATTGGAGAGAAACATAAAGAATCACTTAGTTTTAGTCTGGTGCATTCTCCCTTGTTTCCTTTGATTCTGGGACTTCCTTGGCTTAAACGTCACAACCCCATTATTGACTGGTCTACAGGACTAACCACTTTTTCCTCTACCTTTTGCAAAACTCAATGTTTTCCACAGACTTTAGCTTCTTCTCTTCACATCCCATCTCCTGAGAACACTGAAATACCAACACAATATCGTGCTTTCAGTAAAGTATTCAGTGAACAAGAGGCCAATAAACTACCACCCCATCGTCCATATGATTGCCCAATAGACCTACTTCCTGGGGCACCAATACCATTTGGCCGTATATATCCCCTCTCAGAACCCGAATTAAAGACTTTAAAAACCTACATTGAAGACAATTTAAAGAAAGGCTTCATCAGACCTTCTACTTCACCCGCTGGAGCTGGAATATTTTTTGTTGGAAAAAAGGACGGTGGTCTCCGCCCATGTGTGGATTACAGAGAGATTAACAAAAGTTAATTAATTAAAGTCACGATCAAAAATAAATACCCTTTACCTTTAATTCCCGAATTGATGGATCGCCTCAGAGAAGCTAAAATATACACCAAGCTGGATTTACGGGGTGCTTACAATCTGGTGCGGATTAAGGAGGGGCATGAGTGGAGAACAGCTTTCCGATCCCGATATGGTCACTATGAGTATCTAGTCATGCCATTCGGGCTCTGCAATGCCCCTGCTACCTTCCAACACTTCCTTAATGACGTTTTCCGGGATATGTTGGATTCGTTTGTCATTGTATACCTTGATGACATTTTGATTTATTCACCTTCTCTGGCTACACATCGTCAACACATGACCCGCGTTCTATCTCGTCTCCAAGATCACGGACTATATGCCAAATTAGAAAAATGTATTTTTGAGACTACGTCTGTAGAGTTCCTTGGTTATGTCTTAACCCCTGGAAACATCAGAATGGATCCCAAGAAGGTATCTGCCATATTGGAGTGGCACATCCCCTCTTCCGTTAAAACCACACAGAGTTTCATAGGCTTTTCCAATTTCTACAGAAAGTTCATCAATGGATTCTCAAAAATCATCGCCCCAATCACTCAACTCACAAAGAAGAATATACCTTTTCGTTGGACTCCTGAAGCACAACAAGCTTTTGATGCATTAAAGCAGAGATTCACCACAGCCCCTATTCTTCTTCTCCCAGATCCTTTGAAACCATACTTTGTTGAGGTGGATGCGTCAGAGACAGCTGTAGGGGCCATCTTGTCTCAACGAAAAGGAGATGATGGTACACTTCATCCTGTATGCTTCTTTTCAAAACATCTTTCTCCAGCAGAGATCAATTACAGTGTGGGTGATAGAGAACTATTGGCCATAAAAATGGCACTGGAAGAATGGCGTCACCTTCTTGAAGGGGCAAATCACCCAGTCACTGTATTCACGGACCATCGCAACCTGGAGTATTTACAAAGAGCTCGCAGACTCTGTCCACGACAGGCAAGATGGGCTCTGTTTTTCTCTCGATTCCTATTGCACATTACTTACAGACCCGGTTCACGAAATGGAAAGGCCGATGCCCTATCCCGTTTACATGGATCATCTACAGAACAAGAGCCAGACACCATTCTACAACCTGGTCATTTTCTTATCACTCATTCCTCTTTAATAAAGACTCTTAAACAACAATGTAAAGATGACTCTTATCTATCCAAATATCCTTTTTTGACCAAGAAAGATGGTCTCCTCTACAAGGATACTCTGATTTTTGTCCCTCCTGCTGTGCGAACCAAAGTATTAGAGACAATACATGATCATCCGCTGGCAGGCCATGGAGGAGTCAAGAAAACCTTAGACCTTGCACATCGTTCATTTTGGTGGCCTAAACAAAGAAAGGACATTGAACAATATATACATTCATGCGACATCTGTGGACGTGCAAAAGGGGTTAATACCAGACCTGCTGGCTTACTACAACCTTTACCTGTCCCCACAAATCCCTGGACTGACGTGACTGTTGATTTTATTGTTGAACTCCCACCATCTCAACAACATACTACCATAATGGTAGTCGTGGACCGTCTAACTAAGATGGCTCACTTCATTCCTACAACCAAACTCCCTACCGCAGCCGAAACTGCTGACTTATTTATTAAAGAAATCTTCCGCCTCCATGGCATACCACAATCCATTCTCTCTGACCGTGGAGTACAATTTACCTCACATTTCTGGTCTGCTTTTTGTCGTGGTTTGGGCATCCAAAGACTCTTATCATCTGCTTACCATCCTCAAACTGATGGCCAAACAGAAAGAACCAACCAAACTCTAGAACAGTATCTTCGTTGCTATGTTACTCACCTACAGGATGACTGGCTTCCCTTACTTCCAACAGCAGAATTTGCTTACAACAACAGCCTACACAGTTCTATAGGTTTATCACCCTTCAAGGCCAACTATGGTTATCATCCCTCCTCGATTCCTCAACTACCTGCTACAACCACAGTGCCACAAGTCACCGATAGAATCCAACTTCTTAACCAAGGATTCACTCTCCTACAAGAGACTCTAAAGAAAGCCCAACAAGCTTACAAAGAACAAGCAGATCGCAAACGTACATCTCCACCTCAATATAACATTGGAGACAAGGTTTGGCTTTCATCCGCTCATGTTAAAATGTCCTGTCCTACCACAAAATTAGGACCAAAATTTTTAGGTCCTTTTCCCATCACAAAGATTATTAGTCCTGTAGCGGTTACTCTTCAATTGCCTACCACTTGGCGTATTCACCCTACATTCCATGTTTCACTTCTCAAGAAATGGATACCAGATACTTCCCAAAGGAAGACACCTACTCCTCCACTCCCCATAATCGTGGACAACGAAGAAGAATTCGAAGTACAAGAGATCTTGGATTCTCGTATTAGAAGGGGACGACTTGAGTATCTAGTACACTGGGAGGGATATGGTCCTGAAGAAAGATCCTGGGAACCAGCTGCCACCATTCATGCTCCCGCTTGTCTTCGTGCATTTCACCGTACACATCCTGAACGGCCAGCACCTAGACGCACCCGGAGGTCGCGTATTGGAAGGGGGAACTGTCATGCCCCTCTGGCCCTTACCTGCAGTTCCAGTAGTTCCAGGCATCCAGCAAGTCCCTTAAGTAATCCGCGATCGCGGAGTAGGCCGAAGCCGGGGCCTGTAGTACAATCTTCTATCCGCGATCGCGATCGCGGTAGCGCGGTAGGCCGAAACCAGGGCCTAGAGTTTCTACAAGCCCAGGATGCATCCTCCAGACTTCACCCCAATCAAGGGGAACCTATTTCCAGCTGTAGGAGGGAGGTAAACTCTGCCAAATCTCCTATTAACTCCAAGCACAGAGATAGAGGGGTATGTGCTAGAAAAGCACACCCCTCTAACATCCAATCAAGTGAGGAGCTTGTCCCACTGAGGGGAGGAGTGGAGATCCACAGCACTATAAAAACCCCTCAAACTGTTTCTTCATTGCTCCAGTGTTCCAGAGCTTTGGTTCCTGTTTGTCCTTGGACTTCAGTCTCCAGTTTCCCCTTTGTTGCTGTGCTACAGTATATCTATTGGATTTCCCGTTACCTGACCTTTGGCTTGTCTTCTGGATTACCCTGTTTGCCTGAACCCTGACCCCTGCTTGGATTACTACTCTTTGACCGCTGCCTGCCCTGATCTATTGAACTGTTTCCTGACTTCGCTTTTTGGATTATCCTTTTGTGGCACTCTCGTGCTCCTATCCTTACCAGGGTGCTCTGCCTATATATACTTGTGGACCACCTGGTAAGGGTTACCAGCAAGAGATAGCATCCCCTGCTCTATGCTCCGAAAACCTCAATCTTGACAGGTGCATTCTAATAGATGTGTGTGGAATGCAAAAGCAAATCTTGAGCTCTAGACACGTCCGGAGACATTAAAAAAAATGTCTGCATATACCCATGGCTCATGTATGTTTGTTGGGTTAAGTGCCATTTGGTGCATGGTTGGCCCTGGCCTGAGGACCCTTTCCAAAAGCACAACTGTGTTTATGGTAAAATGTGCTCAGTTAGTTTAAAGACAATTAAAACATTTTTTTAACCCTTGCTTCCTTGAAGAAAAAAAAAAAAACAAGACGAGGGTCTCTCTCTGCACTAGCAGAGAGAGGCAGTTGCCGACCATACCATGTTGCATGCTTCCCAGGGGAGCAGGGCAGCTGTTGGTCAGAGGATAAACTGACATGTACCATCAAAAACACATGCCAGTTTATTCTCAGACTAGGGACAACTAACGTTTCCCTTCTATATTAGAAGCACCATTGAAAAATAAAGTTGAGTTGTCCTTTAATAGTTGATGCAATGGATTCCATAGTTTATTCATTAAGCATCTAGGGGGGTAGTTAGACATATTCTCCAATGTGGCTGAATGGGAGAATTTTTCCAACTCGGCTACTTTGGCCTTAAGTTTGAAATTCCCGTCTCCATTCCCTGCAGTTCTCTTTTTATTGAGAGGATCCTTACCTCCAGTAAGGTGTATTCATGTATGCCTGTAGGTGCACTGCACTCGTTTAGGTGCCCTGCACTTTGATAAGGTCAACCTGAAAATTGATTCTCATTCTTCAGACCTTTCTAGAGGCTGATCAACATTGGGCCTACATCCTCCTTGTCTGTGTTTGTTCAACTTAGTACATGAAATTGGTGGGAATGGAACAAACATCTCTTTATTGAGCAGACCCTTAAATATGTAGTATTCACTATGGAAACATGAATATGGGGTCTGGGGGCTGTATGGATAAGTGTCCCCACCACAAACTGGAATGTCCCAAACATATTTGGCTCCTGAGGCAGGCAGTCTGATTATTAAAGGGACATTTTTAAAGGGATAAGATCCCATCAACACAACCTTTTAACCCCTTTGTGACAATGGACGTGCCTGGCACGTCCTCCAATGAAACAAGCGGTTTTCGCGATCAATGATCGCGAAAAACGCTTTAACGGTGCTGGTCTATTGTCGAGGCAATAGCCAGCACCGAAATTTCCTCTCTGGGGCACCCACGATCGCCCCACAGAGCGATCGTGATCGCCATACTGACTGAGCAGCATGCTCCGTCAATATGGCTATGCCCTCTTGTGGTCAGAGCTTTGGAAGTGAAAGGAAATTCACTTCCATCGCTCTGCATATGTTGCTTGACTGCCCCTAGAGGCAGCAAGGAACATTGCAATGATAAAAAAAAAAAAAAATTAACTTAAACTGGTATTATGGTTAGATTAGCCTATAGGGTTAAAATGAAATAATATTTAGCATAAGGGATAGGGTTAAAAATAAATTAAAATATATTAAGGGATAGCATAAGGGTTATAGTTGGGGTTAAATTTAGTGTTAGGGTTAAATTTAGGGTTTGGGTTGGGGTCAAACGGTCAATATAGGAAAAAAACACTATTTTGGGTTTTTGCCCCATAACTCGCAGAAAAATATCGAAAAATATGGAAACATGCATATTTCTGAACTCAGGACAACATTTAGAAACTATTTAGACGGGGTCTTTTTTAATTATTGTATTTGTGTAAATTATATTTTATGTCAAAGTTAGAAAAAGTTTTTTTTTTATTAAGTTGTTAATCACATTTTATGATATGTGAGAAAGAAGAAAATTACAGCTAAACACAAACACCCCAGAAATGTCAAAACAGCCATTTTCACCAAGGGAAAGTCAATGTAAAAATGTCTTGTCATTAAGGGGTTAAGTAAATGCAAAAGGCCAACAAACATTCCATGGAAGTAACCGTGGAATAGCATTCATGCAGTGTAAACAGGTTTCTCCATGTGCTACAATACATGACCTCTTAACAGACCTTTGTCACAGAGTAAAAAAGCCAAACATTTTTCCTGCTTTCGAAAAATTGTAAATGTGGGGGAAGACCGGCACTAAAATGTGGGGGAAACGTAGTCATCTCACATCAGAGTAGCGTGACATACTATTTATTGGTTTATTCATTTAGCCCTGAATTTCATTGAGAAATTCAAAGCCCCAAATTTCATCCTTCATCCATTTTGTCAACAGCTGTTAGATTATATGTACCTTCCCACAATCCTGCCACGTGTATCACTGTACCATCACTGTATCACTGTACCATTTCAAAGCCCCAAATTTCATCCTTCATCCATTTCGTCAACAGCTGTTAGATTATATGTACCTTCCCACAATCATGCCACGTGTATCACTGTACCATCACTGTACCATTTCAAAGCCCAAAATTTCATCCTTCATCCATTTTGTCAACAGCTGTTAGATTATATGTACCTTCCCACAATCCTGCCACGTGTATCACTGTACCATCACTGTACCATTTCAAAGCCCCAAATTTCATCCTTCATCCATTTCGTCAACAGCTGTTAGATTATATGTACCTTCCCACAATCATGCCACTGTACCATTTCATGTCCAGAGTTTGGTGGCAACATTAATTGTCAATGCACCATTTGTCCACTGTGAATATGAAAGGGTGCATTTTAATGTGTTAGTACACTGGGCAGTGGCATGAATAGAAACTACTGTGCCACGGTGGTAAGATTTCCATGTGGCCCACTGACCACGTAGCACATCCCATCCATCAGTGCAATACACTGTCCATGTATGAGCTTTGTCCACACATAACTTGTAAGTGCAGTGGTCACCACTGAAACTGACCTAGCCACCCCTGCACTTAAAAGTGGTGTGTAGACAAAGTTGGTAAATAGACAGTGGTGGTATACTGCAACGGTGGTACTATGTGTTGATGTGGTACATTATGAGAAAGCCATGTGGCAATCTTACCACCATGGCATGGTGGCTTTTTATCATGCCACTGCCTAACACACTCACATATTTAAAGGTACCCACTGACACGTGGCATGATGGGACATATAACCGAATAGATGGTTGATGGTGGACATTAACTGGTAATGTGATAACTAGTGAAGGGCAAACAAAATGCAAAGTTATTAGCAGGGCAGAGCTGGCCCTGGGAGGCCTGGGGGGGGGGGGGACAATTAAGTGCACCATTTTGCAATTTCATGACTGACACAAACAAATCAATTAGATAGGACGTTCAACTGCGGCACTCCAGCTGTTTCTGTACTACAACTACCACAATCCCTTGCCATTCTGGAAAGCCGGTGGGGAATTATGGGGTTTGTAGTTCTGCATCAGCCAGGGCCCCGCCATTGGATGCCTAAGTACTAGTGCATTTAGAAGTGAAAAGTGGTGCAGCCCCAGGCCATTGAGCTAGGGTAGAGGGCAGTCTGGGGGGCAATTGCCCCTCTGCCCCCTTGCCAGCCCTCCCCTGACTATTAACACTACAGTCACATAGATAAAGTACTTACAAATACCATGTGTGTTTCTGGATCTGTTCCAGCTGCAAGAGAACAAAAGAAACAACTAAGTTATTACTCCAGAACCAAAATGAATAGAAATGTAAAGAAACTAGAGGTATAATAGATGACATAAAATGAATGGATGAATAGATACGAACTGATCAATTCTGGTCCTTGCAAACCACTAATGGTCATGTTAAGCGACAGACTGAATGTTCATCGGTATCTACACTGGACTGTTACAGTAATTCAGCTACTGAGACGAGAAGTCGGTACCGCTAGGAACCCCGGAGAACTAGGATAATATAATGACGCGTAGATGAACAATGTTAAACTTACGCTGAGTCTTTTCTCTGGTTCCACCTCGATCATGCCCCTCAGAAGGTTCTGACAGTCCGGAGGAATAAAATGTGGCATATGGAATACACCACGCTTCACCTTCTCTAGAAGTTGGCGCAAGTTATCATCGTCAAAGGGCAATGCTCCCTAAGGATTAAAAAAAAAAACAATGGTTACCATTTGAACGATATTCTATATATTATTGGTGTTAATGTTAGGTTTCTGTTGTTCTCAAATACCGTCTACCCAGCTCTAAAAAGGTTGCCAAATCATTTTAAGTGGCTTATGTACGAAAACCCCAACTTTGGTTGCGTGAACCTGAGAGGTGATCATTGAAAAGTGAGGATCATCACTCTCGCTACTTACTAAAAAAAACACGTTAGTGAACCTTAAACTCACACAGATTGCTAACCATAATTAATTTTTACAATACTGTGAAGGAAAAAATAAATTCACCTAATAATCTGTAATGAGATGAACCATTCATATCAGATACTGATAACATAACCTTTCAGCAAAAATAAACTAGTATAATTTTTACATATTAAGGAAACAGCATGTCCCATCCGACAAGTAACCCTTCTTCATAGAGGAGTTAATACTTTACTAATTATTTAAGAAATGTAGGGAATTTTAATCATCCTTAATGATTCATGCATAATTTATGGGATCGAACAAAAAAGTTTCTCATTTGAGAGTTTGAAGCAGACAATTCAAGGCATAAAAATTGCTTAATTTTATCTCTTTCCATTTCTTAAAGTGAGACATAAAACAAACCACTTACTGGATGAGATAAAAAAAAATGCATAACAATATTGCCCATGCTTAAATGTGCATTACATATACATATATGTGTTTTAAAAAACTAATATTTACAATGCACGCAGGTGTGTTTTTTTTTCTCTTACCACAAGAAGCGCAAACAATATAACTCCACAACTCCATACATCGGCTCGGCGCCCGTCATACTTTTCCCCCTTAAACAAAAAAGAAGGAATGGTTATTTCTCAGTTTAATTTTCTGTTTGAGGTTTGCATTATTAAAATTCTTGAAATTAAATATTTAGCAAGACACAGGATAGTGGGCATCTGAGACTGGTGATGATTTGATTGTAAATTTCACCCTGTATTAGCATGTCGCAGTCGGGCTCTAGTCATGTATTTTGCCATAAAGCCACAGAGGATAATTTGACGGAATCCTTCATCACAGAGGCTAGCCTCGTCCCCACAGACTATGGCCTGAGAAGGGGTACAATATACATTTCTGATGTGCAATTTATTATTGTAAAGGGAAATTTGTAAAGACTTTAATTTGTGCTTGTTGGCCCCTGTTACATCCATTGAATGTAATTTTATGTTACAGTCGGGAATAGGTGTTAAGTGTTCTCCTGTCATTATATGAGTCATTGGTTGTCTTTTTGTAAAGTCAGGATGTGTGAACCATAAAGGGGTGATGTAAAACTAATTATGTTAAGTCCATTGTGTTTGTAATGTAAATTATGCTCTTTCATTGTGTTGTTTTTTTAGTTTGGATGTACATCCTGCTGCAAACCAACTGTATGTTGTATGTTAATTCCTGGTTAATGTTATTTTGTATGTATGTAAGCCTGTGATGTCCCAATAAAGTGGTTCTTTATTGTTCACGCTACACTACCTCTCGACTGGTGGTTTAGGTGGATGGAGATATTGGGAGGTTCTGGGGCTAAAACCACACTGTTCTCAGCTCTTGACTGAGGGTCGCAAGGATGCAGACTTTGACAGAGGTTCCCAGTCGGGGTATTAAGGGATTCCGTCACAGGTAACACTTCCTTTACACACACTTAGGTTGCAGATGATAAAAACAAGCACATATAATGCACAGTAATGTGCATAACAAGAATCAGGTCTCATCTGGGTCCCGTTTCAGTTCCAGTCTGTGGCGGGTTAAATGTCTTGTGTTTGACACACACAAGGAATAGCAATAATATAAGTTGATGTGGTTTGAGAGTTTCCTACTAGAGCTTTGAAAGTGATTGAAAATCCAATGCTATGTTGCTGTTTTTTTCCTGTGGGAGTTCTCTGGGAATTTTCTTTTCCGAGTTGTTTTGACAGATAGTGACAGGTCAACAAATTAGGACACATGAGACAATATTTGACCTAGAATGAGGAAAAATGGTGGGATGAACACAGCATTCGCTCATGTTCACAGTCTAAGGTGTCACAGACCAAGGGACTAAGTCATAAAGCTTTTTCTCAAAAGACTTTAGAAATAACTTAAAGCATCATGCCCTAATTCTGTAATAACCAGTGAGGGTCAGAGGTCCAATTCTATCTGCTGGATATTTAGCTGAGTATTCAAACTCCCACTTAATCTATCAGGGTTTGGTAAGTGTGCCCTTGTCATAACCGAATGGAAGGTTCACAGAAAGAAAGTGCTATTCATATCCAAAAACGGTCAGAATGTGCACCGGCAGGAATCCATTCCTCGCTGCAGCTGGTGGCTAACGCATTTAATAATTATGTCTGTAGATTGCTATTTGTGGATTGTGGAGGCCATATTAAGGATTATTAATGGGAATTATTATATTTCGATTATCGATAGAAAGCATCCTATTGAGAGAATATGGGCTCAAATGTGAATCTAGAGAGGAGTCATTTTTTAAGAGGTAATTGTGTTTTTAAAAGCAGTGTTCCACTTAACAAAAAAAATAACTAGATGCTTTGGCATGGTACAGAAATAAAAATTAAGCAGCTCGGTTATTTTATGTTTATTTATTCTGCATGCACACCACAACTTTTCCAAACATTTTTTTTCTATTGTAAGTAGCCTATTGTAGGGCCACCTGACGAGGGTTGCCACCTGGTCGGTATTTTACCGGCAGGCCGGTAAAAAATTGGCTTGACACCAATGATAAGTCTATGGAGGCAGTAGCAGTGGGAAGGGAAAAGGAGGGCCTCAAGATATATAATAATTCTAGGTAGGTATATGGCAAAGCTTATCTGAGTCGAGTCAGATGAGTACCTAAATTCCTCTTTCCCAAGATGAAAGTGTACTACTCATTCTAAGGAGAAACTCCTCTACCTAGTCCTTTTATACTACTCTATATTTTCCTTACAATTCCTATATCTTTTCCATCCATCTCCTTTCCCTCCTTCCTCTAGGCCCCTTTCCTTCACCTTAATAGTCACCCATGCCCTTGCATTATCCAATTACCAGTCGGGGGGGGGGGGGGGGGGGGGGGTGGGGTTGGTGTTATAGCCATTTATTCTATCTTGTTTCTAAGGATATGTAAACGCGTGTCAGGGGCTCCATTCATTTTCGACTGCCTCCCTACACCTATTTTGCTTTAGAGACATACAATGCTGACCTTACCTCAAACAACTCAGCATGAAAGACAAATGGGGGCTTCCAACCACCTTAACAGTAACCAAAGGTGATAGCGTACTAACAATTAACAACCCCGATGACATACCTGCCCTCGTAACAGATACTGTTTACTATGTATTCTGAGATCTTTACATTCTACACTATTGTATGCTGTGATATAACCACAAATGGCAACTGTTTGGTTATATCTGTCACTTGATTATGATAGTGTACATTTCTATTGTCAATCAAAAATATATATAAAAAAAATAAAAAATAAAACATGATTTGTCTAGTCCAGTAAGTAAAAACAAAAACACATTTAAAGAACAACTGTTGGCAAAAAAGTAAGTTATGTTTAATTGAAAGACTGCATCAAGTGTAGGGATTCTGAAGAGAAATATTTGAATGAAAAATTACAAATAAAGTACCTTATTGAATCCTACTGGCACTAACAGGGTACATGTCTATTAGAATCTTGGGTCAGATCTTCCGCCATCTGACCCAACATGTCCGACCCCCTGATAGAGCTTTACAAATGGAAAAAAGACTCAATAAGGTACTTTATTTGTATTCTTGCATCAAACCATTTCTATTAAAATGCCTACAACTTGATATAATCTTTCAATGTTTTGGGGTTGACAGTTGACATAATGAACAATGGCATCAACTTGCACAGTCTCATCCAAAATAGAAACAAAGTAGTGATATGGCATCTTCTACTAATGTAATGTAGGCGTTCCCCACATTGCTGCACCCCTCTCTCCTATTACATTATATCACAGATTCAATCTTGATGCAGGAAGTAGGTTTGATTCAGTTACGTTTTATTGGCATTTTAGAAGAAACCAATAAAGGCCACGAAAAACATGCTGCCTCTGAAGAATTACTGCCAAATCCACCACTGTAAGGCAGCAGGAAGTCCCTGAGTCTGCAATATTCTTATATGTTAGCTTGAAGCAATTAAAGCTAAGAGGTTAGAAGTACTTCTATATATTAAAAAAAAAATCCCATGCTCAGCTGCACTGGAAATCCACTATCCAAGAAACATCCATCTGACCAAGATGCTGTGGCATCGATTCACTAAACTGTGAACTGTGGTTAATTGATAAGGGTACAGAAAAATTCAGACACTACTAGCTGAGCAGAAAAAAAAGGAAAGTTGTCGTATTTTCAAACTCAACTATGTTGTTACTGTGTTTAATTCGGTTGTAAATGTGGTGTCCTGTAAAGTGAATAGATCCCATGTTCTTTGCCATCATAATAGACACGCCCCAAACGACCATGTGGACAGCACAGAAGGTCCTTTAAACAGACCTGTGTTCCAGATCCAGCGCAGAGACTTGTGGCAGGACTGGCCTCAGTGTGACTGGTTAGATGTATCTGATGCTCAGATACATTTTCCAAAATTGCACAAATGTCTGGGTTCAGGCACAACGCCGTGACAACACGAGTGACGTCGCGAGGTATCAGTGTCCCTGGCTACCGATCGCCAAATGAGTACTTTGGTCCTTAAGGCGCTTGGTCGCTAAAGACACTGTATCGCCTAAACCTGGTTTTTGCTGTGCATGTAGGGCGTAAATAATAACTGACAATAATCTATACACTGTGTTAACAAATTTGCACGCAAATGCCTAAGTTAGGGGAGGAAATGTGGTGTAAATATGTCTGTGAAGTCTCCTGCTTATGACATCACCTGTAGCACGATTTGCAAATAAACTTATTTTCACCGGGAAATGTGTAATTTGCATACCGTGCCACAGGTGATATGAAGAAGACGCAGAAGACTCCACGGACACATTTAAAACACATTTGACTCCTAATTTAGGGATTTGCTAGCAAGTTTGCAAATACAATGTATAGCTCAATGCCAATCACTTTTTATTCTCTACCTGCACAGTAAAAGTAATGTTCAGGTGATACAGTCCCTTTAAAGGGCTAAATAGTCTACAATGAGAATATCCTCAAGGTCACAGGTTCAAATCCCGGCAGGGTCAACTCAGTCCTTCATCCCTCTGAGGTCATTAAATGAGTACCATCAATTGGGTAATAATAACATTCATTATTCAGCAGCTGATTTGCTGGGAGAAAAGGTGCCATATAAATACCAGTTAAAATTATTCAATATTAAAAATAGATTATTTTTTTTTAACCAGAACTCTGCTTTTTCTATCAGTGGGAGGAACATCATTTTAGGTTCTGATATAAAATGTCTAATTTTCTCCCTGGTACTAACCAATTCCTATAATAAATTATAGGTAACCTGCCATCTCCTATGGGTTTTGGGGTACCTTTGACATATTCACAGACAGCAATACAACCTTGACATCATGGATTCCCTGCACTGAAACTGGTGGGCACAGGGATGATAAAAAATGACTAAAATTTTTTTTTTTTACAAGTGTATGTGTCAGGGTGTCTAGGTGTGTGTGTGTGTGTGTAAGGGTGTTTTTGCGTAAGTGTATGTGTGTGTGTCTATGTGTGAGAAAGAGAGCCAAGGTGTGTGAGAAAGAGAGGGAGACGGTGTGTGTGGGAAAGAAAGAGAGAGAGACAGTGTGTTTGAGAAAGAGAGAGAGACTTTGTGTGAGAAAGAGAGGGAGATGGGGTGTGTGAGAGAGGGAGACGGGGGTGTGAGAGAAAGTGAGACGGGGTGTGTGAGAGAGCGAGACGGAGTGTGTGAGAGAGACAAAGACGAAGTGTGTGAGACTGTGTGTGAGAGAGAGACGGAGTGTGTGTGTATGTGTGAGAGTGTGTGCGACAGAGCTCATCTGGGCTCTAGCCCAAGATCATTTGGTGACCTAGCAATGCCCCTGCTGCTCCCTATAGCTCTATCAGGGGACTGACATGTTGTTCAGGATCTTGGGTCATATTTGACTTTTGATGAAGGAAGATCTGACCCGAGATTCTAAACAACATGTCTGCCCCCTGCAGAACTAAATGAAGAGGGCTCAATAGGGTACTTGTTTGTATAAAGCATTTCTATTTAAACATTTCTATTTAAAACATCTAATCTTGATGCAATCGTTCAACTAAACATAAGTTAATGTATTGGTTACAGTTGTCCTTTAATTATATTTATCACAAATCTATCACACCTTGATAACGCTCAGCCTTTTCCTGTGAGCGATAGGCTATTTTTTAATCCACAATTGAACGTATGAATAAAATGCCTGCACCATGAGATATTGCTCAGGAACTTCAGCTTTCATTGCGACATTCGCAGTTCCAGATGGATGGTCCTTTGACTCCTCATTCTGTGCAAACATATGAGAACTAAACGTGGAATGTAAACTGTCTGCCCACCTTGGCATTGGTACAAGCCTATGTCAGATCTGTTGTTAAGTACAAATGAATCAAGGATGGCACTGCTGGCCTTCACAGTGACAGGATGGCTCAGCTCCCTGGGTGCTGGCGATTCAGGACAACACAAGTTCACTTTTGATTACCTACATAAACAGGTAACAGGCCTGCAGCTGGGTGTAATTCCAGAGGGTCATTACTTGTCATATCAATGCTACCATCTTACTATGTGGTGTCACTATGCTGTGACACCACCGAGTCTCCCAAGATATTAGAAAAATAGAATTCTGATGACTCGGATTCCTGTATCATATTTGTTCCTCCATCTATTTGTATCTAGACCTGTCCTTTTACTCGACTCAAATAAAGATTGAAGATGTTTAATTGAGTCCTGGTTGGAGATAGTCCTTTGTCCGAGTTAGATGTAAACTTTGGACATTCTATGCTACTTTATCACAGCTCCGGACACCATATGGATCTACCGCAGGTACAGCAGATACTAAAGCTTTCCGCTTGAGCAGTGCGTTTTTTTTTTTTACTTCTTCACAGCAGAGGATCATGGGCAAGAAAGTTTAACAGTTATAGAACTGTGTGTTACCAAGTTTTTTTTTTCGTAATTAGGCTGTATGATCAGAAATATATGTGCGTATGGGTCACCTTCATTTCTTTTATTTCAAGTAAATGGGAATAACAGCCTGTTAGCCTTAAAAATATATATATTTTTTTTTTTTTGCAGTAATACAAAAGTATTCTGAAAACCATTTAAATCGACTATGTTCAAAGAAAACGACACAATTTTATGGCTAATGAAATTTGTGTAGTTAAGTAAGATTGGACGCCTATGGCCAATGGGTCAAACGTTGGACTGTTCTTGGCCTAGTTTTATTTATTTATTTATTTGCCGGGAAAAAAAATCTTTGAATATTTGAGGTTTCATCTTTATTTAGATTATCATCTTTAAATAATAGTATAAAATGAAGTAGAATGTAGACCCTTGTAGGTTAAGAAAGGAAAATTAGTAAGGGGTTGAATAACAAAAGCTGAAAGCTACTAAGTCTTACCTTGATCACCTCTGGACATGCATAGTGAGGAGACCTGGGGAACAGGTTTTAGGACAAGAAACAACAAAGGATGGGAACAAGAGAGAGAGAGAGAGAATAAAGATGTTAACTGCAGACAGAAGTGAGGAATGAATGAATTAGTTTATGAACCACATAGTAGAATAATCCATACAATCCAGGTGTTAAAGGTATTTACTAAGTCCAACATCATGCAATAAGATCATGCGTATACGGTACGGATGCAAGAATATGAATATTGTGTATAAGACGGTAAAAAAAAAAAACAAGAAACAAAGAAACAAAAACACTTCCTTCCTTAAAGTTTATTTTGTATTCAGATGAAAAAACATAATTATTTTCGTCACTGACATAATAGTTGCGTTTATAATTGTGCTACAAGAATACAGTCAAATTTGTGGACTGTACAAAACATAAAATATATATTGTGTAAAAAGGAAATTAGAAATAAACAAAGGGAAAAAATATTAAATGTACAAACAAAAGGTATAAAAAAAATAAATGTGTCTGCATTCAGAATTCCTTGCATACATTTCAGAAACATAAACAAAACAATATTCAGACCAGGAAAATCTTTATATGTTATCACAGGGCTTGACAAATTTAATTTGATTCTAGGAGCCAGCAAAAATTTTTAGGAGCCAGACAATCACGCAAACATACACGCAATTCATAAACACACACACACACCACTTCACATAAACACACACACACACCACTTCACATATACACACACACACACCATATACATATACACACACACACACCATATACATATACACACACACACACCATATACATATACACACACACCATATACATATACACACACACACACACACACACACACACACACACACACACCCCCACTTCACATATACACCCCCCCCCCCCCACTTCACATACACACCTCACACACATATACACCTCACACACATATACACCTCACACATACAAAAGTTGATTTTTTTTCCCCACCTGTCTTAAGTTGTGAGTGCTGGTTGTCGTCACTTGTCAACCCAGCACTCATCCGAAATAGCAAGGAAGAACGGCTGCAGCACGAATGTTCCTTCCCCGCTGCCTTACCTCATTGCAGGGCTGGGGAACATTCGTGCTGAAGCCGTTCTTCCTTGCTATTTCGGATGAGTGCTGGGTTGACAAGTGACGACACCCAGCACTCACACACGCTGCGCGAGGGGGCGGAGCTTGCCGTCTGTGCGATCCGCACAGACTTCTCCCCCTCGCGCTGCAAAAATCCACGAACACACGAACGGCAGCAGCAAGGGGGTCATGTAGGAAACGGCACACGGGCGCCAGGCTTAATTTCCAGGTCGCCATGGCGACCTGGCGCCCGGGGTTTGTCGAGCCCTGTGTTATCATATAGGCCTACAATTTGGTTACTTGTTTGATGTGAAACTGTTTCTCCAAGTGCCAGCAGACTCAACAGCTACTCTGCCTGTTGTACTAACTCACACATAACAAAGCAAATAATGTGCTTAATGATATAATGTAATGAATGGGCTTAACCCTCTACAGAACATGCAGAATGCAACACAACAGAATGAATGGATCCAGAATCCAAGGGGTATAATACATTTTTAAACAGTGATTACAGTAGAATTACAAAATAAATCTTATTTATTGCTCACAGTGTGCAAGACATATACAAAATGGGGAAGGGGTAAGCAGGTTGAAATGTCTTACGCGGTTGGAGACCCTATGGTGCTTTTAATCATATGCAAGCTGATGATTAAGGGGTTTCAAAATGCATGAGGCATTTTAACCTTCTTACCCCCCCTCCTCTGTACGCCTGACACATAAAGAGGCACAAAGAAGATTTATTCCAGTTTACAGTGTGAGAATTAATTATACCCCTCAGATTTCATTTCCATTCATTCTACCGTTTTGCTTTTGTTTCTCCCTCCGATGCTGACCATGAACTGGTAAAATGAATTGTTAAGTGACAAAGCAAGCCAGGGATGTCCTAGAACAGGGGTTGGCAAACTGAAACTCTCCGGCTGTTCCAAGACTACATCTCCCATAATGCTCTTTCAGCTAAGAGGCTGGCAGACAAGTATGGGGGATGTAGTCTTGGAACAGCTGGAGAGCCGCAGTTTGCCTAGCCCTGTCCTAGAACATTGTTTGAGCTTCAATATCATTAAATCCAGGGATAAGCAAACTGTTTGTATAAGGACACCAGTATCAGGGGCAAGATCTGTGAAGGTCCATATAACACCATTGCACGTCAAGGACCACAGAAAATATCCACCAGGCCCATTGTCGGTGCCTACCCCTGATTAAATCTAGTATACAGGTGAGATTAAATAAATTCATCTACTCCAGTTATTTTTTTAATTTGCCCCCCCCCCCCCCCCCCCCCCAGTCATAAATGTTCGATTTAACGATCTCTGTCACAATGATAGATAAAATAAGGCACTCAGGCATTCACTAACATTCAATAGCAAACCCTTGACCAAAATAACTGAGTTATAGAAATAGCCAAACTGGATCATCTCCAGTTAGGCTATAGTGGCCCAGGGGCATTGTCAGTATTTTGCTACCCGCTACCTCCTTACCCCTTTCCCAGTTGCCTACATTTCATGGCTGATCATAGGGAATCCCTGGTGGTCCAGTGTGTGGTCGGAACTCTCTGTGTCTAGCACACAGACACAGACTCTTCCTGCTCTCTCCCTGTTTGTTTGTATGTGTCATGACTCTCGGGGAAGAGTACAAATGCAACAGGGGCAGAAGAGTATGTAGGGCAGAGGAGAAAGAGTCTGCGTCCATGCATTAGACACAGACCCTGCCCAGGCGTACTGCCCAATTCACTGCAAACCATACGATATTATAGCTATATTTCTAAACTCTAACACACCTCGATACGAGCATTGAAATTTCCATACAATTCAATCTTTGTTTGGCAAGACTGCTAATTCTGTACTCACCCACAGCTGGTCTCAAGTAAACTGTCTCCGACCTGCAGTGACGCCATCCCAAAATCTGCTATTCGTATGTTGTTTTTCTCATCTAACAATAAATTTTCAGGCTTCAGGTCTCTGTGGCTGACGATGGTGGAAAAAAAAAAAAAGAAAAAAGAGTGAGAGACAGATTGAAGATTGTAAGCGCTAACGAGCTGAATTTACCTGGTGTATTTTAACTTCAATTAAAAAAAAAAACTATTTTGGCTTTTAATGGGAAAAACTGAAACAGTGTCACTGTCATGGGGCTCAGACACCTGAACTTGGTTTACGAAGCAAAAGAGGAGGATACAAAAATATCAGAAATGATCTATACATTGTGTTGGAAGAATTGCAAGCAAATTAAGAGAAAACCATGCTTTAAATGTGGCTGCAGCGTCTCCAGCTTATGACATCATCTGCAGCTTGAGATGCATGAATTAAAAGTTAAGGCATATTTGAAATATGCCACATTTAACCCCTTCATGACCGGACGGTTGTTGGTCCTTTTGGACCACTGAGAACACAGGCTATTTTAACATTTCTGCGGTGTTTGTGTTTATCTGTAATTTACTCTACCCAGACACATTCTATATTGTTTTTTTTTTTCCCAGTATAAGAAGGGCATTGTTTAGCTTCCATTGTTTTGATCGTACAATTTACTATAAAAAAAAAAAAAAGATTAAATATGATAAATATTGAGAAACACTTTTCCCAACTTTTACTTTAAAAGGCTAATGAAAAAAACTGATAATTAGAGTATAAATATTTGTCCTGAGACGGGAGGGAGGGGAGGTGCGGGGGGAGTTGTTACGTAAGTTATCACTGTGATTGACTGTCATAGCGACCTCCTCTTTCTGGGTCTGCCTCAGTATTGAGGCACCCAGATATAGTACATATTGTATTTTAACACAGGATATTTGTTGCAACCCATAATTAGGTCCTTAACGGATGGCTCTACATGACGAACATTCTTGTGACCTCAAGGTGTTGCACCCATTTTTCGGTTATGCATTTGTTTTGATTATTCTATCACAATGTGTAGATCATTTTATATAATGTTTATACTCTACATTCACAATACAAACAATGTTTAGGTTGACAGAAGCCATCTGAAGAGAATAAAACTGCAACTATAAATTTTATAACCAAATTGCTATCAGATGTATAGTTGAAATGTTCGATTTCGGTGGAATTTTCAGTTGAAAAAAAACTACAACCAAACAGACATGTGCAACTGATTACACACGTGGACCATTTGACTATCTACTACATACACAATAGTATAATGCAGCAAATTGGCATGCAATTATCCTTAATTTTGTTTTACTTTTCATTATAAAAATAGAAAAAAAGACATACAATATATATAACAACAACGTACAAAACATTAACAATTAGGACCCCCTATACAAGATATCACAGCAGAGAATCCTATCCATGGATGTGCTAAAGTGCAAAGAATAAATCTCCAACCTTGACATATTCTAACTAGTGTGGAAAAAACAGGCTTTCAAGTTTGCCAGCAATTTCCAACTTTAGACCAAAGTAGCTGAGTTGAAAAAATTCTCCAATACAGCTGAATGGGAATTTTTCTGAATCGGCTACTCTGGCCTTAAGTTTGAAATTCCCGTCTCAGATCCCTGCAAATCCCTCTTTATTGAGTAGACCCTTTCAGTTTAAGGATAAGCTGTCAATAATAATTTTGATTTATCAAGTTAAAAGGAGCAGGTAAAAGGAGTGTAGGACTCTTGACACAAAGTCCTGAAAACGAAAAAAAAAAAGTAGTTAGTCTAGTATTTATTTACACACTATTTTCTTTATGTTGTGTATAAGTATACACATATATTCACTGTAATTAAAAGAAAGAAGGGTATCCTTGAAAGAGGTTAAATCACTGTTTAGGATATTTTAGCCCACATGGAATTATCTCAGGGTTTCTTTAAGATAAAACGAAGAAAAACTACCACAACTAGAGGACATGGTCTTAAATTAGAGGGGCAACGATTTAAAAGTAATATCAGGAAGTATTACTTTACTGAGAGGGTAGTGGATGTATGGAATAGCCTTCCAGCAGAAGTGGTAGAGGTAAACACAGTGAAGGATTTTAAGCATGCATGGGATAGACACAAGGCTATCCTAGCTATAAGACCGGGAACGGGGGACTAATAAAATATTGGGCAGACTAGATGGACCGAATGGTTCTTATCTGCCGACACACTCTATGTTTCTGTGTTTCTATGAGTTCAAATCATTCTGATCTGACATCAGTTCCTCTGTTTCTGCTCATCCAGACAAATCTTTTTTTTTCCCCTTTGTTCATCTCTGCCCCACAATCACCTCCCAGCAAAAAACAATTTTTCCCCCGTTTCTTTTCTTTTCATTTCTGCTATGTTAGTCGTTCACATTTTCCAGATTGAGAATGGAAACCTAAAAATGCTGAAGACTATTTTTAGAAGCAAGGGAATGGATGTCACTTGCCATCTTTTAGTGGAGGGGGGGAGAGAAGGGGGAAGAGAATTTCTAACTCACCATATGGAGTAACTGTGACAGAAATCAAGGGCGGATATGATTTGTCGGAAGAATTTGCGAGCTTCTTTTGGAGTGAGACGTCCCTTCTTAACCAAGTAGTCAAAAAGTTCTCCACCGGATACATGTTCGAGCACCAGATATCTGAAAGATATGGAGATCATAAATTTCCAACATAGTGTTATTGTTCTTCATTACATTTCAAGCAATGTAACAGACCAGTGGTGGTACACCAACGACACCCAAACCACCACTCAAAGTCTGCCATCAATCCTGGCTGAGAAAATAAATATGGCACGCTAGGATGACTGATCCTCCATCATTACATTGCAGACTTCATACCAATGGTCTTAGTGCTCTTTGAAACGGTGGGGAAGTGAGATGGCTAGCTTGGAGCTGATGAAGACAAGGGGAATGAGAAGGAGCTCTATGGGAGGGGTGGGCAGGAAAGGGCTGAAATGTAAAGGGGAATCAACATGTAAGTAAAAGCTGAGATCTTGGGGGAGAAGAGCTGATATGAAGGGAATGGAAAAAAAGATATTGGAGAGATAAGAGAAACCCAACATGGATGGGCAGAAGTTGAGGTATAAACGATCATTGAGATGAGGGAATAGAAACATTGAGGAGAGAAAAAAATAGAACAGGAGTGAGCTTTAAACGAGATGGGGAGTTGAAAGAGATAGGGTGTAGTGATAAATAGGGGGGTAAAGGCAGCTTGTGCAGGGAGGGTGGGGAGCATGTATGGATGGGGTCACTGAGAAATAGGAATAGAATAGAAACATAAATGGGGGGAACAGAGGCAGTGACATGAGGAGTGTGTTTAACAAAAAGGATAGAGGAAGAGACTGAAAGGAAGCATAGGAGGCTCAAAAAAGGTTAGAAAGCAAGTTATCTTTAATATCTTGTCAATGCTCAAAAACAATACCCATCATTAATACACATAGGGCTTTATTCATGAAAGAGGCAGCTGCGTGGAATTGCAAAATTAAAGCCAATTTTTTTTTTTCCAACTCGGCTACTTTGACCTTTAGTTTGCATTTCCCTTGACAAGTCCTTGCAAAAAAGCCCATAGCTGCTGATGAACTACATCTCCCATAATGCTCTTTTAGCTAAGAGATTAGCGGAGAAGTTTGGGAAATGTAGTCTTCCAACATCAGGGGGGGCTGCAGGTTGCCTACCCCTGTATTACAGTTTTCCAATTATATAATTTACACCTGCACGTGTCACAAGTGACAGATATTGGTACAAATGTTGCCAACAAACATGGAAGCTGTGAGAGATGGTGTGGAAGACAATTCTGGGGCGAATTGTCTATTTTTATTTCTATGGTAACTGCTCAACTTTTAGACATTTGTTTCGCGTTATAAATAACTCCTTTGAATCACCATGGAAACATGTCTTAATAAATGCTGACGTGCTTTTTAAAGCCAAAGAGCAAAGTGTGACAAATGATAGAGATACAAACATTCTAAACACAATAAAGTCATAGAGAAACCAGAAAACACATGTTAATTTGAATGTTGCAAATCTAATATTGGTGTTGAATAGACATGTGCATTCGTTTTCGGACGAATGCATTTTCGTCCGAAAATAGCATTTTCGTCCATTCGTCGAAAAGATGAAAGACGAATGAACGAATGGTTAATAAACGAAAATCATTCGTCCATTCGTGCTAATGGCATTCTATAAACCGAAATAGAGTCGGTTTATAGAAAACCATTAGCATTACATATACATTCATAAACCGACATAACGAACGACTTTCGGTTTATGGAATGCATGTAATACTATTGGCTTTCTATAAACCGAATTAGAGTCACCATTCATAAGAATTTCTTATGAATGGGGCTCTCGTTCGGTTTATAGAAAGGCAATAGTATTACATGTATTCTATAAACCAAAAGTCTATAAACCGAACGACCTTCGGTTTATAGACTTTCGGCTTATAGAACACGTGTAATACTATTGCCTCTCTATAAACCGAACAAGAGCCCCATTCATAAGAATTTCTTATGAATGGGGACTCTAGTTCGGTTTATAGAAAGCCAATAGCATTACATGTATTCCATAAGCCGAAAGTCTATAAACTGAACGAAGTTTGGTTTATAGACTTTCGGTTTATGGAATGTGTAGGTCAAATGATTCGTACGAACGAATAAAACGAAACGAAAATAATGAATGAATTTCGTCTGAAACTAATGTAGTGATGAACGAAATTCGTTTTAGACTAAATAAATAACATTTTCGTCCGAATGGACGAAAACAAAACGAAAAATTTAGTCTTGCACATGTCTAGTGTTGAATATTTTACCAGCTTTCAGGTTATTTGGGACTTTACCGCCTACCAGTGATCGCTGTGTTATATGCGCCGGTTGAAAGTACCTATGATTGTAAGAGGCTTTAATTCAAATCGTTAATATTGTTTTAAACAGTGGTGCCCTTTTTGCACTTTTTTCTTTCCAATTATTAGAGTTTAGGTTAGTTCAAAGAAAATAATTGGGGCAATACAAAAGCATTCGTGATATTTCACTTTTAACATTTGAAATCTTTCGCTAATTTGACTATTCCTCGTCAGAAGATGCAAAAAATCGAGCACATTTCCACTGTAACGAAAGAGTAATTAACAAACATCTAACAGAGAGGTATTGTGAGACCCACAATCCACTGTCCTTTGGAAATGATGAAGTCCAGACAATTAAATATACTCCATTAGGCAAGACCCCCTTTTCGACCTGACACCCATTGTGAGTTTCTACAGAAAGGTTAGTGTGCACGGTGGTGACTTTCTTAATATACGGCAGGGAATTAATCAGCCTGACCTTCCTTTATTAGTAAGGGCAAGTAGAGACATTTTAATTAACAAAGACAAATAGGTGTAGAGTGAGCAGTGCCGGAGTTAACCATCTTTGGTTTACAGAAGACTAAAACAATGTCTAATCTTTCAGCAAAACTTGCATTTCAGAGAATAGTTTTTCAATGACATGAAGAGGATTTAATGGCAACCAAGGCACTGCCTTATACCACATCATGGTCAGAAAGGGCTGGGCAACCTGCGGCCCTCCAGATGTCGCAGGACTACATTTCCCATACTCCTCTGCCTTCCTCTTAGCCGAAAGAGCATTATGGGAGATGTAGTTCTTCAGCAGCTGGAGGGCCGCAGATTGCCTCCCACTGTGCTAGGGCGTGGAGGTCCAACTCTGCATGCTAAGCACACCTTAATTACAACCACCAACAATTTCTGTTTTGAGAATCCAGGTAAACATGAAAGTTTTATTCCATTAGCAAGTGAAGGGTCCCAGATGAAATTTCACAGCAGCCATACTTAGGGTTGCCACCCAGCAGGCCGGTAAAAAAATGGCTTGCTGCCAATGTTAAGTCTATAGAGGCAATAGCAAGGCCGGTATTTTTTGGTGGAGAAGGTGGCAACCCTAGCCATACTGCAAACGAAATTGTCGCTGTGACCTTTACTCCCATGTTCCCACGTTCCGTCGGACAGTGGGGTTTTGACAAAGTCAGCTGAATGTTTCAGCCATGTGAGTAATTTGGTGAAAAGTGAATTTATTAAAGGGACAGTACAGTCACCAAGCGACTCATTTTTGCTTTTATTGCATGTTAAACTAATAATAACGTTAAAATTCCTATTTTATTATGGCAATTTTTTTTTTCTGCATATGCTATAATTCTAAACTGCAGCTTTGCACAAGTTACCGGTGGACCAGATCCCTCTCCAAACCCGGAAGATTGGAACTAACATTCCAACTGTAGGAACAGAAACCCTGTTATTATCAATCAAAAGGTTTATTTGCATATATAAATAATGAAAATATATGCACATTTTTGTTAAATCTTAACCTATATTAATTACTATATAGACAATTTTTTTATTCATCTTATTATTATAATTTTTTTTGTTGGCAACAATTGGAATCTCAGGCTGTTTGCGCACGGCAACTCCCATCACCTTCAGCTTACCAGAATATCACTAGCTCTAGGTTGATGAGAGTTGAAGATCCGCTACAGTCAGTGGGCTGGAGGTTTGCCAGCGCTGCCTGTATATATTCCACCAAAAAGAAAGTAGAATGTCCCGTCCCTGTCTGGGAAGATTGTGTTGCCAGGCATTTGTTGTACTGTAAGGGCTCCTTGACATGCAATTACAGATCTTACAAACGTGAACATCACAAGTTAATGGGAAAAAAAAAGAGGTCTATCTAGCTCAGGGTATTCATAGCAAACCCAGCAATCCTTGAAAATGTAGCAGTTAAGTTGCTCTTATAGCGATGTTTCAATATAGCTTATCCTCATTACAGGTCTATCCTCCATAAACCTTACAGCTCAGACCACTCTCATTATAGGTCTCTCTCCCAGAACAAGAGAACTCTAATCATAATTTTGTATGGTACTTTGCTCAATAATCTCTTCATTGCCCATCTCTTGTAAAAAAAAAAAAAAAAATTCTTGAGGACACAAACCTTAGATATCCGCTAAATAGACACTAGTGCTCGTAGGGTCAGAACAAATGGCCATAACAGCCTACAGAACTAGATCTATTAACATGTCGAAGCCCCGTACACTGTAGGAGATCAAATTATCTGTGGTTTAATTGGCTGTTGCTTGGGTTGAGGTGGTCTCATGTTCCAGCGGAACATCTCATTTGGGATAGAGGAGCAGCATTACAGGGATACTGTCCCATATGTTACTAGCAAGTAACCAAAAAAAGAGATGGGTTAGTACTTTGGTGATCAAGGGAGAAAACTGATATTTTGGAGTACTATGGGATGGGTCTTTTTGGTTTGCTTCGCTTGGATCAACAAGAGATGTATGAAACGTTACCCATTCGATGAATGTGATTAACTGTCTATCTATAAAGAATGTGTTTTGGTGGGCAAGTTGAAATGCAAATTCGGTCTTGTTAATGTGTGTCAATTAATGTGAACTGATATAGTCTCTGAATGACTGAGTTCACAGGTCTTGTGCATCGGAGAGCAGGAAAGTTTTGACCCATGGTCAAAAAGAGTTAATGACCCAAAGTTCAACTTCACTGACACCCAGAGGAACAAAGCACTAGAATAGAAGGACAGGCAAGACAGTGAAATAGACAGAGGTTTTTACTCAGTCTCGTTCTCTGGTCTTTTATCAGCCTTTCTCTAACTCAGTTTCAGAAATGTAGAGTAAGAGGCTTGAAAGTGCAGACACCGAGGAACTCGCCACTCAGGAAGATCACAAGAGAAGTGCAGGAAGAGGAAGCCATGGGAGGAGGTCAAAGAACAGTAGTAGCAATCCTGCTGTCCTGGCAGTCTGGTGTCTAAGACACTGGAGAATGTCTACTGTTCATGCTAATGCGATGTGTGCATGAACAGTAGTGCTGACCCTTTGACCTCCCAAGCTCCGCCCCCCCGGTGGTAGAACCCCGGTGGTAGAAGTTGTGAGATATGGATTTTTAACGCTACCAGCAGGCATTACCTAAGTGTCGCGACTTTAAAAAATATAATGTTTTTTAGAGCGGAATTTTGCAAAAGTAATAATATAATGATCACCAATAAATTGATCTTCAATTCTACTTCTTCATTTATTGCAAAATAACATTTGGATTCATTATTACACTACATAATTTTCCTAATTTATAAATCCTATATAAAGTTCTTCCCTAACCATCCGTTAACATTACCTTTGGCGCTTGGCAAGTAACTAGCATCCATCAGTGGAATAAATGTCTTTTTTTTCCTCTTCTTTGTCAGGATATATATTTTATCCACTGACAAAAAAGAAATTGTAACAAAAAAAAAAAAAAGTTTTCTATATTGATTTTCCAAAATTACGACCCAATTTCAAATTTGGCACAAAAGCTCTGTTAGCAGCTGGGCTGAAATTAGGATGATGATGATGAGCGCTTACTTTTTACAAGTTGCCAATGGGGAAATGTCTATGTAACAAGCATTGTGTGAAAATACTACATAATGGTTAATTGCGTTATCTCACTCTCTCTAGAAAAACAGGACTCTGGGGGGGACTGACCTCAGTCTACAAGTGAGCCTAATGATGCTCAACAGGCGAATCAACAGAGCCTGGAAAGTGAACCATTAAAGACGAGCCTATTTTTTAAAATTAGTCCTATTTTATAAACAGCCACTTGACATAGTTTCATCTGGAGTCTTTGTTGGTATTTGGCCCTCGGATGGATCCCCCCAATCCAGATTTGTTTATACACCCCAAATTCCTATTAAATACAGCTTGCCAGATACATACACATGGTGCTTCACAGTTTCCCTATGGTTTGCAGTGTGCCAGAGACATGGTGCTGCATGGCTTCCCTAAGAATATAGTCTGCCCTACATGTCTGTCTCTCTCAGACAGACATAGGTCTGTTCTCAGTCTCAGGAAAAGCATTACCCCAAACCATAACACTAAAGTCCTTAAAATTCACAACCAGTCGCTCTGGCACAAGGAACACTGCCCTGTAGTGTATTGCAGGTTTTATAGGTGATAGGGCACTTGTTAGAGGTTCTTTTCCTTTATATTTGGTTGTTCCTCTTTGGGAATGCAAGTTGTAATGTGACAGCCTTGCACTAGGACCTTATAGCTGTGAACCAAATCAGTTCTAACTATCTAGCATGGCGACCATTTTCCCTGCTACCGCTGTTAATTCATCAAATGGTTTTATGTTCATTGGATGAATCCTCACCGCGGGAAGGTCATGTGACCTCCCGGCTTCCGTCATAGAGGTGCTGGGGCAGCACAGGAAGCATGTCGGAGCGCATTGCGCAGACATCCATCGGCTGCTTGCGAGGGGGATCCAGGTCCCCTGCAGCTTTGATTCTAGAGCAGAAGAAGCCAAATTCGCACACAATTCGGCAGTTGGGTATCTTCTGACTTGCATAGCTGACACAATTGTCAGAAATACAATTTGGATGTTACATTCACTTAAGTTAATTATTGACTTATCAAAAAAATTAAAAAAAGTTTAGTTGTCCTTTAATCACTAATAAAGGTATTTCTGAAACAAACCTTTTAGAATGTGTACTAAAGATGACTAGTATGACTCAATCTATCACTTCTGTTAAGAGATGAGGCCCTCAATCTTTATTTTTATTTTCTTAAAAACCCAAAAATTGTTCATACAGTGAATGTGGAGAATAAAAAAAATGATGAAACATGATCTATACATTGTGCTAGAAGCAGTGCTAGCAAATGCCTCAATTAGTAGACATGTCTGTGGAGTCTCCTGTTTGTGACATCACCTGTAGCTTCATATGCAAATTACCAATTTTCCATGAACAAGTCAATTTGCATATCAAGTCACAGGAAATGTCACAAGCAGGAGACTTCACAGACATTTTAATTTAATTTCTCTCCTAATTCTAGCATTTGCTTGAAATCCTGCCAAAACAACTTATAGATAACATAGAATCACATTAAACAAGAGTCACTTTAAAGGGTCGGTATCACCTAAATAATGTTTTTACTGTGCTTGTGGAGAATAACAATGACTGAAAATGATCTATACATTGTGTTAGCAGAATTGCAAGCAAATGGCTAAATTATTATATTTATTGACATCACCAGTTGCTTTGTATGCAAATTACACAGTTTGTACGGAAAACCAGTTAATTTGCATATCAAGCAACAGGTGATGTCATCAACTGGGGACTCCATAGAAACATAGAAACATAGAATGTGTCGGCAGATAAGAACCATTCGGTCCATCTAGTCTGCCCAATTTTTTATTTTTTTTTGAGTACTTTTATTAGTCCCCCGTTCCCGGTCTTATAGCTAGGATAGCCTTGTGTCTATCCCACGCATGCTTAAACTCCTTGACTGTGTTTACCTCTACCACTTCTGCTGGCAGGATATTCCATACATCCACTACCCTCTCAGTAAAGTAATACTTCCACATACATATTTAAAATGCATTTTTCTCCTAATCTGTGCATTCGCTTGCAATTTTTCTAACACAATGTAGAGACCTTTTTCAATCATTTTTTATTCTCTACAAGCACAGTAAAAAGAATATGTAGGTGATAGCGTCCCTTTAAGGCCAGTACAGATCAGAGCTGGCCCTCATGCACTACAATCATTTTAATCTACACAACAATAAGATATTCTATTCCTATATAACATTAAGTGCTTTCTTCCAGTTTTTCCTTCCAAGGTGCTGTGTAAACATGTTGTTATGTTAATCAGGCTGAGCTTTGGTAATCAACTGTAGTCTGCAAAACACTTTTGAACATTTCATGTAAGGCTAACACAGGAGAACAAACAGCTCTCATCTGGCTTTATACCTGATCAGTAACCCAGAAAAGCAAGATGTCGGTAATTTACATAACATCCAGATTGCTAGGCAAGAAACTGCTTCCTACAGGACTGACAATACATGCTACCACCATGCAAGCAAATACAGATACCCAAAGCTCCTCAGGTTGCTGGAAGCGAGGGAATGTCTGTAAATACCTACAAATATTTCTTATTCTCATAGACATCGTGCAGCTTGAGGACGTGGGGGTGTTCAATCAACTTCAAGATTGCAATTTCTCTTTCCACCTGCAAAAAAGAATAAAAATTAATTGCATATAATATGAATTAATTTCATATAATATGAAAAATAAAATTAGGTGTTTATCTCCTGGCTCCATTTTGTGAATATATCTCATGATGCAACATCGTCTTCCAGCCAGTCTCAATTTACAACTAGCTCTTGTGTATCACAGTGGGTAGGACTAGGTCAGAGGTGTCCAACGTGCGGCCCGCGGGCCAAATGCGGCCCGCCTGAGCTCTGCTCCGGTAGCCGCACCTCGAACTGCACACCGCACGGAAAGCTGTGTCGGGGAACGAAGTTTTCTACACGCTCTGTGTAGGGAACTTCGTTCCCCGATACAGCTTCCCGTGCGGTGTGCAGTGCACAAATCCCCTCCTCTACCCGGCACATGAGGTCATGCGCAAGGGTCAGAGGGAGGGAAGAAGCGCGCCGGGAGTCCACAGCCACGTGTGTGGGGTAAGTGTATGTATGTATGTATGTGAGTGTGTGTATCAATGTGTGTGTGGGTTAAGTGTATGTATGTATGTGTGTGTGTGTATAAATGTGTATTAGTGTGTAGGGTAAGTGTATGCATGTATGTGAGTGTGTCTATCAATGTGTGTGTGGGTTAAGTGTATGTATGTATGTGAGTGTGTGTGTGTGTGTGTGTATAAATGTGTATTAGTGTGTGGGGTAAGTGTATGTATGTATGTGAGTGTGTGTATCAGTGTGTGTGTGGGTTAAGTGTATGTAAGTATGTGAGTGTGTGTGTGTGTGTGTGTGTGTGTGTGTGTATAAATGTGTATTAGTGTGTGGGGTAAGTGTATGTATGTATGTGAGTGTGTGTATCAATGTGTGTGTGGGTTAAGTGTATGTATGTATGTATGTGAGTGTGTATAAATGTGTATTAGTGTGTGGGGTAAGTGTATGTGAGTGTGTGTGTGGGGTAAGTGTATGTATGTGTGTGTGTGGGGTAACTGTATGTATGTGAGTGTGTGTGTGTATAAATGTGTATGTGTGTGAGTGGGGTAAGTGTATGTATGTGAGTGTGTGTATAAATGTGGATGTGTGTGGGGGTTAAGTGTATGTACCGTATTTGCTCGATTATAAGACGACCCTGATTATAAGACGACCCCCCAAACTTTGGATATTCCTTTAGGAAAAAAACTAAAAGCCTGAATATAAGACTACCCTATAGGAAAAAAGTTAAACTTGTATATATATTCACATGTAAATTGCTTTTTTAATAAAAAATTATGATATCAAAAAATGTATTTCTAGTTTTTATTTCTTTTTATGTGCCAATGCTGCCTTTCTCTTTCCCTTGCCCCCATTTTTCTCTCTCTCCCCCCTCCCCTTGCCTGTCTCTTAACCCCCTCACTCCCCTTGTCTCTGTCTCTTAACCCCTTCCCTCCCCTTGTCTCTGTCTCTTAACCCCTTCCCTCCCCTTGTCTGTCTCTTAACCCCTTCCCTATCCTTGTCTCTGTCTCTTAACCCCTTCCCTCCCCTTGTCTGTCTCTTAACCCCTTCCCTCCCCTTGTCTCTGTCTCTTAACCCCCTCCCTCCCCTTGACTCTGTCTCTGCCCCCCTCCCTCCCCCCTGTCTCTCTGTCCCCCCTGTCTCTCTGTCCCCCTCCCTCCCTCCCCCTTCTCTCTGCTCCCCTCCCTCCCTTCCCCTTACCTTGATCCCTGGTGGCTAGTGGGGGCAGCCGGGGGATGTCTGCACGATACTTGCAGACATCCTCCATGCTGCCCGACACGGCAGTCTATTATAACGGACAGCTGGTCCGTCATAATAGTCTGCCGTGTCGGGCAGCATGGAGGATATCTGCACGTATCGTGCAGACATCCCCCAGCTGCCCGATTGTCCCTGGTGCCTAGTGGGGCAGCAGAGTAAGTCTGCGCGATGAGCGCAGACCTCCCCTGCTGCCGCCCGGCACGCTCGCCGGGACTTCTGTGACGAAAGTGGAAGTACCCGGCTTCTTCACAGAAGCCCCGGCGGTCGTGCCGGGCGGAAGCAGGGGAGTCTGCGCTCGTTGCGCAGACATCCCCTGCTGCTAGAGAGGGGGATCCAGGTTCCCTGCAGCTCTGCTGGGGACCTGGATCCATGTTTTATAATCTGACCTCAATTTGAGGTCAGATTATAAGAGACCTCGATTATAAGACGAGGGGGATGTTTCAGAGCATTTGCTCTGAAAAAAACCTCGTCTTATAATCGAGCAAATACGGTATGTTTGTGAGTGTCTGTATAAATGTGTATGTGTGTGGGGGTAAGTGTATGTATGTATGTGAGTGTGTGTATCAATGTGTGTGTGGGTTAAGTGTATGTATGTATGTATGTGAGTGTGTGTGTGTGTGTGTGTATAAATGTGTATTAGTGTGTGGGGTAAGTGTATGTGAGTGTGTGTGTGGGGTAAGTGTATGTATGTGAGTGTGTGGGGTAACTGCATGTATGTATGTATGTGAGTGTGTGTGTGTGTATAAATGTGTATGTGTGTGAGTGGGGTAAGTGTATGTATGCGAGTATGTGTATAAATGTGTATCTATGTGAGTGCATGTTAAGTGGGTGTGGGGTAAGTGTATGTATGTGAGTGTTTGTGTGTGTGTGTGTGTGCGTATAAATGTGTATGTCTGTGGGGTAAGTGTATGTATGTGAGTGTGTCTGTATAAATGTGTATGTGTGTGTGGGGTAATTGTGACTGTGTGTGTGGGAAGGGGGGGGTAAGTGTGACTGTGTATGCATGTGTGTGTGGGAAGGGGGGGTAAGTGTGACTGTGTATGCATGTGTGTGTTTGTAGTTAATGTGACCACTACACATTAGTGTAAAATATATATATATATATTTACATACACACACATGTATATAATTATATATATTATTCTCTGAATTAATGAAAAATGAATGAGGCCCACGCACGCATACATTTCTAGCGAAGTGGCCCTTTGCAGAATAAACTTGGACACCCCTGGACTAGGTAGTTGTTTACAACTTTTTTTACTGCCTTCCAACACAAAGAGAGGAGATTGACCTGATCAAACAGGATTATAACTCCGCCCCCTTGTGATGTCATATTTACATTACTCTCCCATTCAATGCAAGCATATAATCAGAATTCTGACTTACAGACTGCATTTTGTGACCCCAGCCCCAAAGTGAGATACTAGTGCTGGAAAGTCACTGTGGGGTGGCACCCAAAAATAAAAGACATATCTGAAATCAAAAATAGAAAATAATAAAAAATAAAACCTTTTCATTTTTTTGTGGGAGTGTCCCTTTAATTAATGTTAAAACAATAACTGGTACTTTTAATCATTTTGTTGGATATTGTTGAAAAGAGCGGGTTTTATTCATGACAGAGAGAAATTGCAGGGAATTGAGAAGTAAATTTGAAGCATAAAGGGGCTGTATCACCTGAACATTGTTTTTACTGTGCATTTAGAGCAAGGGCATCCAACAATCGGCCCGCGGGCCAAATGCGGCCAGCAAGGCATCAAGTGAGCTCAGCAGGGGTAGCCACACCTCCAGATGCTGGCCGCAAGGGAAGGCGCGTCAGGGAACAAAGTTCTCTGCACATAGCTCCTCAACTTCTAGTGCGCACAACCCCTCCTCTACCCTGCGCATGAGGTCATCGCAAGGGTCAGAGGGAGGGGAGAATCTCACACAATGAAAAGCAGAGGAGGGCACTGTAGCGCTCAGCCCCATTAAAAAAAAAGAAAAACAGTTTTTTGGGAAGGTACTGTTTGTATGCAAGTGTGACTGTATATAAGTGTGTGTGTCCAAGTGTGACTGTGTGTAAGTGTGTGTGCCCAAGTGTGACTGTGTGTAAGTGTGTGTGCCCAAGTGTGACTGTGTGTAAGTGTGACTGTATGTAAGTGTGTGCAAGTGTGATTGTATGTAAATGTGTGTCAGTGTGGCTCTGTATGTAAGTATGACTGTGTGTAAGTATGTGTGTGTGTGAGCATGAGTGTGACTCTGTATGTAAATGTGTGTGTCAGTGTGACTCTTTTTGTAAATGTGTCTGTGTGTGTTTAAGTGTGACTGTCTGTCCCATTTTTGTATGTGTGTAGATTTGTGTATATATGTTTGACTGTGTGTGTACTTGTGTACGTGTGGCTGTGTGTGGGTTTTGTGTTTTTTCTTTACTGTGAGTTTTATTGCTGTAGAGTGTGTGATACATTTGACTGTTTACATAAATATTTATTTATAGTATATAAATATATACATCATTTTCTCTGAATGAAAAAAAACTTGGACAGCCCTGATTTAGAGCATACAAAATGATAGAAAACTACCTATACATTGTATTAGCAAAACTGCAAGTAAATGCCTAAATTAGGAGAAAAATGTGTTTTAAATGTGTCTGTGGAGTCTCCTGTTTATGACATAACCAGTGGCACGGTATGCAAATCACACATTTCCCATTGAAAAGCAGTTCATTTGCATACCGTGCCACAGGTGATGAACAGAGACTCCACCGACACATTAAAAACACATTTTTCGCCTAATTTAGGCACTTTTAATCATTTTTTATTCTCTACGTTCACAGTAACAACAATGTTTGAGTAATACAGTTCCTTTAAGGCCAAAATGGCTGGGTTGGAAAAATTAGGAGGTATGCAAATTTACCGGTACTAGCCACTCGGCTAGCATAATATGATATCTAAAAATAAGTGGAACAGAGTTGTTTTAACTGTCCGTCCTGAAATCCTATTGCAGATTCTTTTTACATTTCTGCTAATTAGTGATAAGAGTGACCAATGGATTTTAATGATTTTCTGTTTCCCGTGCCTGCCAGCATGCCACACCAATGCCAGTTGTTTGCCGCATTTGAAACAAATGCACAAATAAGCCGAACTTTTAACTCCCCAATTGGCAGGTTCAAAGTAAGGAGCAATGTTAATTAATGTTGGATTTTTGACCTGCTCGGTTAAAGAGCTCGCTTCTTGCTGAATTATGAGAGCAAACCTCATTCGATCCCCAGTTTGTTAATCAAGTATTACTATTGATGTTTTCCAGAGAAGGGAAGGGTTATAAGCCAACTCTGAACCTGATGTGCCAGATGTCAGGCATGACTTTAATCCACAATTTGTGTCTCCAATACCCCAGCTGCTCACACTCCTTGTCTGCATTACCAACAAACACATTACAGTCAAATGGGTTGGCCGGAAACATTTGTTTATGTTGCTGGTCTAATTTTTGGGGGGGGTTTTGTTACAAGCCTAATTTTGTTGTTGTTGTTGTTACAACATTGTATTTTCACACATGCCAACTGACCTGGTATAAAAGGGACTCCATTACCCTGATTTGTTTGTACCATGAATATAGAGAATAAAACCATGATGAAAACGATAAATTCGTTACGTTGCTAGAATTGCACGCAAATGAATGTATAAGGAGAAAAATTTGCTATGAATGTGTCTACTATTTTTGACAGCTTGATACGCAACTACTTTTTCAAAGGTAAAGGCATATCTAGCCACAGGTGATGTCATAAACAGGAGTTGGAATTTCGCTCACATAATGGGAATTATTTATAAAAACTCCAGCTCTGCAGTGTGTCAGGAGTTTTATAAATAGGTGCAATCACCGTTTGTTATGTATAACTTCGATTGCGCATTTTTTTTCCTATACCTTCCGACATCCGCCGCCACGCCTTTGTGGCGGAGGAAGGCACAGACTCCCCGTAATATGTCCAATGTGTAGATCACATTTGCTATTCTCCACATTATCAGTAAAAACAATGTTTCAGTGGCAGAAACTTTGAAAAGGCCGATAGCGTAAACCAGGGGTAGCATCTTCATGCTGCTGATGAACTACATCTCCCATCACCGAAGACAAAGGCAGAGGAGTATGGGAAATGTAGTCCTGCAACATCTGGAGACTTCAGGACATGACAATTAGAGACAGAACTTATGCATATATATCTATTGTGCCCGAAAGCAAGGAACTGTGCATAATGGAATCTATATATCTCCTCTAATCCTGCACGATTCCTACTTGCTGTTATAAAGAAGATTAGCCCCAGGGAAATGTATTATGTTAAATGAATATTGCACTTTATATAAGTGTATGTTTTGGGCCCCGGGGTGGAGCACTTGGAGAGTAGGGTGGGCCAGTGCTCCACTCCACGTTTTGGAGATTGCTGGGAGACCGCTTTGTGATGCATGGTGCTTGCGGCCCAGACGACGCAAGCACCAAAACGTCACAATTTGTTCCTGGTAGCCAGGAACACTATGGAAGAGACTTGATTAGGGTCTTGATAGACCCTGTGTGTCCCTGCCAAAAGATCGCGAGACCTCCGCACGTCACATGTGATGTCAAGGAGGTGTGACCGAACCTGGAAGTTCGGGCACATGGCGATTAGGTAAAATGTAGCCGTTGTTCGCTTTGAGAACCAGCCACATTTTCCCTGTCAGACAGGTGGGATCCCGCTGCAAGTGCCTGCAGGAGGATCCGAGCACAGCTCATCATGGGGAGCCGCGATGTGCTGTAAAACGCATGACGTTCTGTGCCGTCGTAGCGTCTTTTAGGTACACTATAATCAGAACAGCATAGAACGTCCTAGGAAGGGGTTGATGGCAGGTGCTGTTAAATACTCCCCCCTGCCAAGAAGGAGAGTAGATTGTGTTTTGCATCCTGTGAGGTGTAACAGGAGCTAGAGACTAAGAACAGAAAGGTGAATATATTTCTGTTGGGAAGAGCAAGAACATTTGTATTGTTTATTTTAAATGTACTGTGCTGTAAGCTTCTGAATCTTGGAGCTACAATAAAAAGGTAACTTTACCTAAACCAGCATGTGGATTGTCTCTAAAACCCAGGAAGACTGTGTGTGAAACCCTAATCCCAGGACAGGATACTCCAGAAAGAAGTATATTTGTACAGTGGATATAAAAAGTCTACACACCCCTGTTAAAATGTCAGGTTTCTGTGCTGTAAAAAAAATGAGACAAAGATAAATCATTTCAGAACTTTTTCCACCTTTAATGTGACCTATAAACTGTACAACTTAATTGAAAAACAAACTGAAATCTTTTAGGTTGAGGGAAGAAAAAATATAAAAATAAAATAATGTGGTTGCATAAGTGTGCCCACCCTCTTATAACTGGGGATGTAGCTGTGTTCAGAATTAAGCAATCACATTCCAAATCATGTTAAATAGGAGTCAGCATACACCTGCCATCATTTAAAGTGCCTCTGATTGACCCCAAATAAAGTTCAGCTGCTCTAGTTGGTCTTTCCTGAAATTTTCTTAGTCGCATCCCACAGCAAAAGCCATGGTAGCTTCCAAAGCATCAGAGGGATCTCATTGTTAAAAGGTATCAGTCAGGAGAAGGGTACAAAAGAATTTCCAAGGCATTAGATATACCATGGAACACAGTGAAGACAGTCATCATCAAGTGGAGAAAATATGGCACAACAGTGACATTACCAAGAACTGGAGCTCCCTCCAAAATTGATGAAAATACGAGAAGAAAACTGGTCTGGGAGGCTTCCAAGAGGCCTACAGCAACATTAAAGGAGCTGCAGGAATTTCTGGAAAGTACTGGCTGTGTGGTACATGTGACAACAATCTCCCGTATTCTTCATATGTCTGGGCTATGGGGTAGAGTGGCAAGATGAAAGCCTTTTCTTACGAAGAAAAACATCCAAGCCAGGCTACATTTTGCAGAAACACATCTGAAGTCTCCCAAAAGCATGTGGGAAAAGGTGTTATGGTCTGATGAAACCAAGGTTGAACTTTTTGGCCATAATTCCAAAAGATATGTTTGGCTCAAAAACAACACTGGACATCACCAAAAGAACACCATACCCACAGTGAAGCATGGTGGTGGCAGCATCATGCTTTGGGGCTGTTTTTCTTCAGCTGGAACTGGGGCCTTAGTTAACATAGAGGGAATTATGAACAGTTCCAAATACCAGTCAATATTGGCACAAAACCTTCAGGCTTCTGCTAGAAAGCTGAACATGAAGAGGAACTTCATCTTTCAGCATGACAACGACCCAAAGCAAACATCCAAATCAACAAAGGAATGGCTTCACCAGAAGAATATTAATGTTTTGGAATGGCCCAGCCAGAGCCCAGACCTGAATCCGATTGAAAATCTGTGGGGTGATCTGAAGAGGGCTGTGCACAGGAGATGCCCTTGCAATCTGACAGATTTGGAGTATTTTTGCAAAGAAGAGTGGGCAAATCTTGCCAAGTCAAAATGTGCCATGCTGATAGACTCATACCCAAAAAGACTGCTGTAATAAAATCAAAAGGTGCTTCAACAAAGTATTAGTTTAAGGGTGTGCACACTTATGCAACCACATTATTTTATTTTTATATTTTTTCATCCCTCTACCTAAAAGATTTCAGTTTGTTTTTCAATTGAGTTGTACTGTTTATAGGTCACATTAAAGGTGGGAAAAGTTCTGAAATTATTTATCTTTGTCTCATTTTTTTTACAGCACAGAAACCTGACATTTTAACAGGGGTGTGTAGACTTTTTATATCCACTGTACATACATATATACTTGATGCAATTCAATTAAATATAAGCTTTTTTTTTTTCTACAGTTTTCCTTTAAATTAACAGTTGGAAGTTCACAGGTCTCATCCCCGAACATATTTAGGATTACCTCCTTCTTTTGTCTACAGTTGTCCTTTAATGAACAATTTCAAACACCCTCAGCAAATAACTAAACAGCATTCTTAGCAAGACACCCAGCGACCAGATTTCCCTTACCTTCATTAAGACAGACTCCGAGAGCTTTTCTCGATTTACAATCTTTATTGCCACTTTTTGTCCTGTTATGCAATGAACTCCTAACTTGACCAATCCTGTGAAAGAAAAGAAAATTAAATAATTAATAGTGACTAGACACATATGAAGAAGGGTTGCACAAGATTGGTTTAGTAGATAAAGAATCCACTTTGACTTACTTAATCTAGGACCTGCTGGGCCAACATCACTAACCAGCGAAATTTGAAAGGAACTTGCAGCTTGTGACTGTGCAGCTCAGTTCCTACAACTTTGGTTAAAAAAAAAAGTCTTCACAGAAGGTGCAAGTTCCCACTAGGCCCACCTAAATTCTGGTAAGTTCAGGTTCCATTTGGCTTGGTAGACTACAGTAGTAAAATTAATAAATGACCACACTAATTGACTTCGTGCAAGACTCAAAAAGCATGAAGACATGATCAGAAATAGGTGCAATTTAATAAAGAAAATAGAGGGGTGAGAGCAAAACCTGGCATTGACTATTTTTGTTTTACAAAGCTATACCTATTTTTTTTTTTTATAAAAAAAAAAAAAAAAAGCATACATACATACTTGAAAACGAGAGAACTATCAAGGGTCTACTCAGTAAAGAGAGAATAGGAGGGAATCCAGATGGGAATTTCAAACTTAAAGTCAAAGTAGCTGAGTTGGAAAAATGTGCCCATTCAGCCGCACTGGAGAATTTTTCCAACTTTGCTACATTGTCCTGAAGTTTGGAATTCTCATCTCAGTTCCCTGCAATTCTCTCTTTATTGAGTACACCCTTCTATGTATCCTTCCTGGTAAAAAACCTTTATCGATAGAAAGAAATACAAATAATATATCCAATACAAATACAATACAAATACAGATACATGAATTTTTTTTTTATTGTCTGAACTGTTAGTAATGTAACCAAATATTAACAAATCAGATACAAAATGATAGAGCCACTGTGACATGCATTCACTAGATATTCATGAATAGATATCACAAAACAATGAAGGGGCTTTTATATCCTAAATAAACAATGCTCCAAAATTCCCAATAAATAGACAACTTCTGGAAATTATTTGCAACCTGTTATGAAGCTAAACACATCTTGTTAATTTTAGAAATGTATTTGTAACAGGCCAATATTTTAAGCAAAACTGTACTGCCAATGAATAATAATTATGCATATTAAGATATACAAAAAGAGCTTAATACATGCAGCATGAAAGGTCCTCTATGTAAGAGCTTATAATATGAAATAAAAAAGTAAACTGGTTATACACAGACTAGTTAAAGGAACACTCCCGGTATCAAACTATGTTTGATGCATCTAGTAGTGTATAACATGTAGAGTGTATAGATTTTTTTTCACATGCCAGCTTTAACCCATTCCCGACACTATTTCTCTTCCTGATATTAGAGTACCTAAATACCAAAAGACGCTCGGACGGCATAGAACATCCAGCGTTAAACAGTTCGTCGTGGCTCCCTACGATGACCTGTGCTTGGATCAGCGGGATCCTACCTGTCAGATGAGGCCACTTTGAGTTGCCTCAGTCTGACAAGGAAAATTTAGAACGTGCTCAAAACGAGCACCGGCTACATTTTACTTAATCACGCTGTGCCCCAACTTCCAGGTTTGGGAACGCCTCCATGACGTCACACATGAAGTCCGGAGGTACCTCAATCTTTTGGCAGGGACCCACATGGTCTATTAAGACCCTGATAGGGTCTCCACCCTATAGAGTTCCTGGATACCGATCGGTGGCCAGGAACAAAACGTGATGTTTTGGTGCTTGCGTCGTCTGGGACGCAAGCACCATGTGTCACAAAGGGGTTAAAGGGACACTACCACTTCCATAACATGTAACTAGATTACCTATGTATTTAAAACAAACACATATGTAAGACATTTGCCACTGTTTTCTCTCTCTATGTTTGAATTAATTGCATATAAAAGTAAAAATAAAATCCATTTTGAGAATTTTACCCAGGGTGCAACATTCTCCAAAATCTTCCAGCCAGTCTTACTTTACAACTGTGGCCAAAGCCTGCATGATGATGTCATAAGATACACCCCTGCTCTCTTACTGGCTCCTGTATATCATAGTGGGCAGGACTAGGTGGCTGTGTACAACCTTATTTACCTGCCTTCCAACACAGAGAGGAGACTGACCTGATCAAACAGGATCATAACTCTGCCCCCTTGTGATGTAATAGTTACATTACCCTCCCATTCAATGCAAGTCTATGGTCTGAATTCTGACTTACAGACAGCTTTCTGTGTCCCCAGCCCCAAAGTGAGATACTAGTGCTGTAAAGTCTTTGGGGGGTGGCAACCAAAAACACTATATTTCACAAAATGGCGGCGCCCGGTCACATTTGTTTAGTACAAATATTTAATAAAATAAACTCACATAACAAAAACATAAGACATATCTGAAATCAACAATGCAAAATAAAAAAAATGAAAACATTTTCATTTTTTGGTGGGAGAGTCCCTTTAATATGCATTTATTAATTGTCTACTTTACTTTCCAGCTGGAAGTCTCAAGTCTGATTCTTAGAATTTAGACATTTAGTTGCAGGTTGTATTCTCTACAGTCACAGTAAAGCCATGTTTAGGTGATACAGCCCCTTAAAGAATGATGTGCTTTTCAGAGCATAAGACCACCAACCTGATAATATTCTAAATTTAATTTGGGGGAGCCAGGATGAGCTGGTAAACTCAGGACGTTCTGTGCCGTCCTACAAGCTTTAAGACACTGACGGCATAGCATGTCCTAAAGGCAGGATGGGGTTAATACAATATACAGATCCTTTTAATTCTCTACATTCGTAATATAAATAATGCGCAGGTAAGCAATTATATGTACAGTGGCAACAATTTAAGTAGTGCCCCAAAGAACAACTGTTTTGTTTAATTGATTGCATCAAGTGTAAATTACTGTATTGAGCCCTCTTAGCTTTGTATAGATATAAAAGGGGGCAGACATGTTGTTTAGAAAGATTTTTCCCATCTGACCCAAGATTCTAAACAACATGTCTGCCCCTGATAGAGCTATACAAAGCCAAGAGGACTCAATGCGATACTTTCATTATTAGCTTTCTTTTATTTAAAATGCTATAAAAAATTACTCGATTTTGTCCATTGTAATTTAATAAAACACATTAGTTGTGATATAAAAAGACAGACAGATATAAAAAAAAAAATAAAAAAAATGGAGGGCCCTGCCCGTAGGCTTACAATCTAAAGGACTAATAAGGATATTGATTTTCATTGTGACCATCATTTCTTGTGGTGTTGAATGGTAATCTATTTGATAATTACAACACAAATGGAAGGAGAACAAAAATTGAACGACAAAAAAACCCCTACAGACTTACAAACAGTCACAAGAACGAACAACAGTGTAGCTTCTGAATGTGTCAAAAAAAATGACACATACTGTATTCATCCAGTTAATTATTTCTGCAATAACTATACTAGGATGTGTTCTTATTTTAAACAAGGTTTGTTTGTTTTTTAATTTTCCTTTTTTTTTTTTAAACATTTAAAAAAATATATTTTATATGATAAAAAAAAATACACAATACATGCTTTCCTATAAGGTTATAAATGCCTAAATAATACAATTTTAAAGTGAAATTGAATATATAAATTAGAACATAACCAGTATCAATATAAAAAATAAATAGCTGTAGCAATTGTAATTATTAAACTAATATATAAACTATATATATATATATATATATATATATATATATTTACAAGCAATAAATATTTCAGAATTACGGTTGACCTAATATATATAAATAATTTAAATTTATTTTGTACCATTTCCAATAGGCTTGTATTTTGTTCCTACTACAATGTTCAATATGACCTAACAGCTTACGGTCACCTGGATCCATGTATATAATTCATTTCTCTGATCATCTGTTCTGTTTTTTAGATGCCTTATCTACTCAGTGTAAGCCGGAATTCACTGAGGCCGCTACTGTTTTTTTTAGTAAATTGGAACAGTATTCAGAAGACGGACCCTTAGGTATTAAGACAAAAAAACTCTTTGAAGCTTAATAACAGAGAGATTGTTACAGAAACTGTAACACAGAGGTCGCATATGAAAGCAATAGCTAATTTTCTTTTGGGGATTTACCCCAGAAAAATTACCATTTTTCGCAAACTGTGAGAATATTAAACATCTCTGTGCATGCTGAGTACTCATTTTCCTTATCTTAAAAAAACATATGAAATTAGCCAAAGTAGACCATTCATTTGAACTATGTTTGTTAATATCGGGCCAAGGATTCCTGGTCACCTTTAGGTTTCTTAAAGTCTACTCCTTTGGGGTGGCCTCAAATGAATGTTATATTAAATTCAAATTTTTTTTCACCCAACTTTAAAAAGGTGCATTAAGAATATATATAGTTTCATTCCAAAGAGCTACAGTTTACAAAAGTAACTTCATAACTTCTACTACTGGTTGAATGGTGACCTAGAAGACAAACTGTCTTTTTAAGGTTCTCCCACACATTTCAGATGCAGTATTTTATTCATAAGTAAAATTATAAAGGATTGATTTTGTACGGATAGGACTTTTTCACAAAAATTATATATTTATGTCACCTAGCTCCAACCATCCCTAAGACAGTTCTCTCTACCTGGTGTATCAGTCTGTTCTTGCGAGCAGGGCTCTCTACCTCATGTATCAGTCTGTTCATGTGAGCAGGGCTCTGTACCTCATGTATCAGTCTGTTCATGTGAGCAGGGCTCTGTACCTCATGTATCAGTCTGTTCATGTGAGCAGGGCTCTGTACCTCATGTATCAGTCTGTTCATGTGAGCATGGCTCTCTACCTCATGTATCAGTCTGTTCTTGTGAGCAGGGCTCTCTACCTCATGTATCAATCTGTTCTTGTGAGCAGGGCTCTCTACCTCATGTATCAGTCTGTTCTTGTGAGCAGGGCTCTCTACCTCATGTATCAGTCTGTTCTTGTGAGCCGGGCTCTCTACCTCATGGATCAGTCTGTTCTTGCGTGCAGGGCTCTCTACCTCATGTATCAGTCTGTTCATGTGAGCATGGCTCTCTACCTCATGTATCAGTCTGTTCATGTGAGCATGGCTCTCTACCTCATGTATCAGTCTGTTCTTGTGAGCATGGCTCTCTAACCTCATGTATCACTCTGTTCTTGCGAGCATGGCTCTCTACCTCATCTATCACTCTGTTCTTGCAAGCAGGGCTCTCTACCTCATGTATCAGTCTGTTCTTGCGAGCAGGGCTCTCTACCTCATGTATCAGTCTGTTCATGTGAGCAGGGCTCTCTACCTCATGTATCAGTCTGTTCTTGCGAGCAGGGCTCTTTGCCTCATGTATCAGTCTGTTCTTGCAAGCAGGGCTCTCTACCTCATGTATCAGTCTGCTCTTGCGAGCAGGGCTCTCTACCTCATGTATCAGTCTGTTCATGTGAGCAGGGCTCTCTACCTCATGTATCAGTCTGTTCATGCGAGCAGGGCTCTTTGCCTCATGTATCAGGTCAGTTTTACTGAATTATACCAACAATGATCCAGCTTTTTTGCAGCACAGTCTTGCTTTCTGACCCCCTGTCCTGCATTTTCCCTACATTTTTAAGAAACAGGAACAGCGTGTGCAGAGAGGAACACAATGCACAGAGAAAAAAATGAACCGTACCGTATTTGCTCGAATATAAGACAAGTTTTTTTTTCAGAGCGTCTTATATTTGAGGTCGTCTTGCATGATGCGCGCAGACATCCTCCCATGCCGCCCAGCACGTCTGTCGGGACTTCTATGATGAAGCCGGGTGCCGGGCAGCAGTGGAGGATGTCTGCGCGTATCGTGCAGACATCCTGCGGCTGTCCCCGCTAGGCACCAGGGAGATTTGGGTAGCCGGGGGATGTCTGCACGAGGAAGGGAGGTGGAGAGAGAAAGAAATGTATAGGGGGAGGAAGAGACAACGTGGGAGGGGGAGAGAAATAACACTGGGGGGAGAGAGAGAGACAACGCTGGGGTGGGGGGAGAGAGAGAGACAAAGCTGGGGGGAGGGGGAGAGAGAGGCAGCATTAGCACATAAAAGGAAATAAAAACAAGAAATGCATTTTTTTAATATCATAATTTTTTTTAAATATTAAAAAGCAATTTACATGTGAATATATACAAGTTAAACTTTTTTCCTATAGGGTAGTCTTATATTCAGGCTTTTAGTTTTTTTTCCTACAGGAATATCCAAAGTTTTGGGGGTCGTCTTATAATCAGGGTCGTCTTATATACAAGCAAATACGGTATATGTGGTTAGCAACTCGGCGTCTGTCAAAAGGCCAGGGGTAGGCACCAACACTGTTCAAGGTGGTCATTTAACGAACTTCGTGATGGACTATTTAATGATGTGCTATGGGTCTTCACAGATCTTTCCACAGACACTTTGCCTATTCTTAGATAAGTCCACTCTGAATATCCTTTTACCTTGGTCTACAGAAACCGAAAGCTGGGGTGGTCCCAATTGGTTTCCATTGTGTATGTATTAATCTGTGGTGTTGAGAATCTGTAAAATCGATGTGATTAAAAACATAGATAATTACAAGAAACGCCCGTCAGTTTCCATTCTGAGATTGCTGACGTTTAACCTTGCTCTTGCGTCGGAGACTCATGGACAATGGAAATTCTTGTCTATAAATAGATTGGCGGTCAACTCAGCCCTTTGTGAAAAGACCCCGTACTGTTGTGCAACTAAACAGTTTTTCTGACGAACACAAAAGCAAAAAGAAAAAAATTTGACGCAGATACTAAAACACGCAAAATCTGAATTATGGTTCGCATCACGTGTGCTGAATTACGCCTACTAAGACGCCAAGTAATAAAGCAGGATAGTGAAACGAAAACATGAGCAAACTGCACAGACACTAAGGCGTTAAACAGTCTTCTTTATTATAATATCATCGGTTTACCTTCACAAGGACATTCTAAGAGGAAGAAAGAACATCAAAGGAGAGAGAGAAGGAACAAAAAAACAGAGAGAGGAGAGGGACGCCTGAAAATTGGCAACGTACATCCTGGTATTGCAGAAAAACAATCCCATCCCCACAGGAGTAATCATTCACGAGCAGAAAGAACACTGGGCTTGCGCACCACATCGCGAGCCACTCATGACCTTGAGGCTTCCAGTTTCTTATGTCTACATTTGGCTGTGGGACAACGGCAGTGTGATACCAGATCTACAGCCCCCTTGAGAAAGGGACAGGCTCTGGTGCAGTGGTACAGATACAGTACTTGGGTAAGGGGCTGAATCATAACTCTAAACCTGTCAGACATTCATTGTGCTGCCAGACCAGCTTCATCTGTGAAGCAAAGGACAAAGATAACACCACCTAGAGAAGTGTTGTACACATACTATTGACACAGAAGCCCTGTATTTCTTAACACATACTCCCTATACTACGTCAAGTGCATCATAATTATAAAGCACCATGGTAATCTGCAGCGCTTCTTGACGGGAGAATGAGTAACACTGAGACGGTTCATTACGATATTGAATGCTTTGAGAAGATTGGGGGGGGGGGGGATTATTACCTGTGAACTACAAATGCAAGGTTATTTGTCTTCAGCACTGAAAGTGTTAAATTAACCCATGTGTTTTATAATTATTTTTTTTTTTATTTAACAGGAATATTCACGGTAAGATGCGATGAGCAGAAAGGGACAGCAAAAATGACTGATTTTAAAGGACAACTGTCCAAAAATCAACTTCTGTTCAGTAGTGTGATTGCATTTTAAATAGAAATGCTTTAATGAAAGAATACAAAACAATTACCTTATTATGCCCTATTTGCGTGTACACCTCTATCAGGGGGTTAGACCTGTTGTTTAGAATCTTGGGTCAGATGCCCCCTGATGCTATAAAAGTGGAGTGTGCTATTTATTTGTATTATTTAATTAAATTTCGAGTTAAATTGCAATCCTTTGGTTAAACAGAACTCCATTTGGCCCATCTAGTCTGCCCAATTTTTTCGAACTCCTTTCAATAGTCCCTGGTCTTATCTTAAATCTAGGATAACCTTATGCCTATCCCACGCATGCTTAAACTCGTTCCCTGTAATTAAGGTTACCACCTGACTGGTAATGAATTGGTTTGAGGCCAGTGTTAAATCTGTGGAGACAGTAGTATGGGCAGTATTCCTTTGTTGAAAAGGTGGCAACCCTACCTGTATTAACCTCTACCACTTCTGCTGGGTATCTGTTGGGGATACAACTGTTACTCTTGTACTGGATGAATGTCAGAGGCCTGAGAGTATAATCCTAGCACTGTGGACATCTGCTAAGGATTTTCCCATGTATAAAGTGGATATAGAGTGATCATTGTTGACCATACTTGCTTATGCCTACCCAGAATCCCTTGCGGTGGTGGTAGCACTGTAGATGTGAGATTTCTGTGGGAACCAAGTTTTTTGGTGTGTGCACATTAGTGTTTAATAATGCTTCTTCTACCCGCTCCTTGTAGTAGAAAGAGTTCTGATGTACATAACAGCACATCTGTAGGTATATGGATTTTACCTCACAGAGAGCAGGAGTCTACATAGGGCTTGATACCACGGTTAGTCAAAATGTCTGTACAGAGTAACCGATGTGCGTGGCAAGGTCTGTGAGAACATGCCTTACCCTGATCGAAACGTGTCAGGCATGCAGCTAACCATAGCCCCTTAAGTATGTATTGCTGTCACAATGGAAGGAAGTTACACGCTCACCGTGAGATTGGCCACTACTAGCCATTTTTGCATGTTCTTGGATGGCACAAGGCAAGTCCTAGCTGGCATTATGCTGCCTTTGTATGCAGTTAGATTTAAGAGAATCAATTAAATAATTGCAGCCGTCTCTACGATCTGTGATCATGCTGTGATCATTAATTGGTTTCTTTTATCCGGACAGCCAATGAGGTAACATAGCAGCAAGCGGCACTATTCTACTGCTGAAAAAGAGCAAGGAGGGGACTTGCAAAAATACTCAGGAATTCATTTTTATATTGTGACCATTACCAGATTCTCCCACATAATACAATGTAATAGATTGGGTTATTTAAGGAAAAAAAAACACTCCAGGATTTAGGGATTACCTAGTTGTGTTTAAATATGTGTAACAGCTAGTGTGGTTCCCTAACCATTAAGGAACCATACCAGATGTTATACATATTTTTGTTTAAAATAATCCCTAAACTGTTGGGGGGTACTTTCTGGTAGAAGGTCCCGAGACACACACCTAGCGCTGCACACCTAGCATGGAACAGACGCGCTGTGTATTTCTGGGGTTTGTGTACTCCGAACAGACAGCACCCCGGAAATACATCTGGGAGACAGACGGCAGCTGCGAATTCAGCAACAGTCACTCACTCTGTTGCCAATTCGAGTGAGTGACTCGAGTGAGTGACTCTGTTGCCGAATTTGCAGCTGCCGTCGGCCCCTCGGATGTAACTCGTGTATTTCCGGGGGTTTGCGTGCTTGCTCTTCGCAGCACACAAACCTCCGGAAATACATGAGATACATTGTGCCCCTGAGTGACAGGCATGCTCCGGACTGGCAGCACACCTGTCACTCAGGGGCACGATACACCTCTTTTGAAGCCTAAAGAGTCAAGCATTGTATGACCCAGCTAGATTATGCTACACCCTACCTACTACAGACACCAGATTTCGGGAACTCATATCTTCCTGTTGTGGTTGTGTTTGTGTGGGACGTACGCAGTTTCAACGCAAATCTGCCTGTGCACAGTGAAAAGTAATACTGTCTCCATAGACATAAATTGGACAGGACCCCAAAAAACAAGACTGTTGCAACTATGAGGTCTGAGTTGCAATGGGTAAAAAAAAAAGAATTCAGACTGGTTTACATGTTAGGGAGTGCATCCCTGGGACATACATGCCTTCTTGTTCAATAAATATTCCAGAAGTGCTCCCTTAAAGGAGGTTACTGGCCACCCAACCATGGACTACTTCGTTCCTCCTCGTGCCCAGTAATTCAGGCCATGTCTTTCCATGACGGTCACTACAAATTGCCCTTGCCATAAGTTTTACTTTCAGATCAGCGCTAAGCAGTGTTAAATAAGGGTAAATCATGCAATGCAGACCTGGAACAGGATGATAATTTCGGTTAATGTAACATTAAATAGGCTAACCATGCTTAATGACTCTGGGTGTAATTTGAATGGAAATGATGTCGCTGGTGCAATATTCCACCAGCTTCACTCTCAGAGATGCCAACATATAATATATTGCACAGCAGGTATAGCAGTGGTGTATAATGTGTACAAGGCACAGGTACAACAAACAGAGAAAAAAAAATCCATCCTTTCGCAACAAAAAGGCAATCGAATAGTTAATTCACTGTAAACACCGTGCTAATTTGCTAGACATAGTTCCACATTCACTAGTCAGACATAACCAAGTCAGCTCATTATCATGCAATTAGCAAATAGACTATAGCTGAGGGTGTTATATCTACACAGTCTATACACAATGCATTCTAATAGACCTAAAAATTATTCATGCATTATCTAACATAGGATTTCTCAAAATCTATTCCCAAAGGATAACACAGCGTAGGCTGGAACAATATATGGCGTGGAACAGATGGCACAGTTTAAATGCTTCAACCAGTGAAAGCAACACCAGTGCAAAAGCAGGGATATTTATTTTTAATAAATTGCAATTAAAAAAAAAAGCTACTTTTAAAATATACATTTTAATATTAATATATTTTATTGTATTTTATTTTTTTATGTCTTGGAGCTAACCAACGATAAATCATATTGGCTGTGAAGATCACACCAGCTAACTGAGAGGTTACGAGAGATGACAAGCAGATGCTCTCGGTGCTGAAACAAGGAAGAATATCAAACCCTCGAAAAGAGGCTTGTATATCACAAGAGTTTAGATGGGAAAAAAAGTTAAATATTTTTTGCATTTATAAAAATGGATATTATTTTAGCAATGTAAGATCCAGTAAAAGTAGCAGAGGCCTACATTCCTCAATAACAATGAAGGGATTTCACCACTTAAAGGGACACTAACCGTTTTTTTTTTTTTTTTTTTTTCACCTGTACTTCTAATATAGAAGCACAAGTGAAATTTTAGTTGTCCCTAGTATGAGGATAAACTGGCGTGTACTTTTGATAGTACACGCCAGTTTATCCTCTGACCGACAGCTGCCATGTTTCCATAGGAAGCAGTCAGCCCTCTGGTCGGCGACTGACTCTCTGCTAGCGCAGAGAGAGACCCTTGGTTTTGCATAGGATCAGCAGGGGTGATCTTAACTATGTCCCCCCTGCTGAACCCATGCAAAAATAAGGGGCTCTCTCTGCACTAGCAGCAAGAGACCCTCGCATTTGGCTCGTCAGAGCGAGGTGAGCCCCCACTCTAATTGGCTGTGCGCATGTTGACGTCTGTCAGCACGCAACAACTGGGAATTGCTGTGTCTCGCATGTGAGACACAGCAGATTGTAAACCCCTGTGTATCTATTAAGATACGCGTCGGGTTTACTTTCAAAGTGCGGGACATGCGGGACAAGGGTTAAACAAGTTGGAATGTCCCTTTAAGAACACATGACATATATAAGGGGCTTTTCTTCACGGGTTGGGCTAGGCCCCTTAATTCCGGCGAAGGGAACCCTTAATGCTTTAGCATATCATGACATTTTGGACAATGCTATACTTTGTGGGAACAGTTTGGGGAAGTCCTTTTTGTATTCCAGCAAGACTATACCCCAGGGCACAAAGCAAGGTCCATGAAGACATGGTTGGATGAGTTTGGTGTGACTTGAGTGGCAGCACAGAGCCCTGACCTCAACCCCACTGAACACTTTTGGGATACACTGGAACAGAGATTTTGCGAGTCGGATCCTAATGATCCAACATCAGTGCCGGACCTCACAAATGCTCTACTGGATGAATGGGCAGGAGTTCCCACAGAAAAGCCTTCCCAGAAGAGTGGAATATGTTATAGCTGCAAAGGGAGGACCAACTACATGTTAATGTCTATGTATTTAGAATGCAAGATCATACAAGTTCCTGTTCGTATAGTGGTCATGTGTCCCAATACTTTTGTCCATATTGTGTGTGTGTATATATATATATATATATTTATACACACATTATGAATGTAAACAAAGGGCATGGCCAATTGTAAATACAATTATATTAAATTATGCTTTATACAGATAAATATGGCATCAAAAGAAAGACATGCGTTGCCTTAAAAAAATCAGTATATAGTTTGCATGAATACACGAAATGAAAAACATACACATAATTATAAATCCCAGAGAGCTCTTGTTAAGCATGCCTGGATAATGCTCTTGTCGTTAAGCATAGTTGTCCTTTAAATAACATTTCTCTGACATTTGTCGGGAATCATCACTAACACTTTAAAGAGTGCTGGAGATCTATGTGTGTCTAGTAATCTAAGGGTTTGTACACAGTATAATGCATACTTGAATATTGAATATTTAAAGGAAAATACAGAAAAACCTCCTGATTCATAAGTCTTTTAATATAATTATCATTTCAGGGAAACAGCCAGAGTGTCTGGAATCTACTTATTAGAAAACTAAACATCCTTTTTTTCGGATGGTTTTTGATATATGTACTTGCACTCTTGAAGCTTATGGCTGTGGTGCTGTTAGAGATGAAAGCTCTACCCCTGAGTGTTGATTAGTGCAGGGACATGATTGCATGATAACACGGTAAGTATATTTTGCCCTGCAAAGAAACTAATTAGGTAGATATCCATTCAGGGGTTTAAGGGACTGATCAAAGAGATTGAACCAGTCCTCCATAAAACCTGTGAATGGCAAGTTCACATTCAGCTAGTTACATACACTTAATAGACACATTTGTAGACTTAGAGACATACTTGAAGGCATACAAGCTAACATCATATAGCCCCTCCCCTACGACTTGGTAAAATGGGACATAGTCATGTGATGTCAAGTGACTTGCATGACCCCGTTAGATTAAAGGGACACTCCGCCAAGAAATATTTTACTAAGCAAGCGTGACTGGGAGCCACCATTTTGTGAAATATTGCGTTTTTGGTGACAGAGGTAGAACTCAGTGGGACACAATCTCCGGTCCTGTTTGCATTCTCAGGTGTCCCAGCACTGTGCGCATGTGCAGTGGCGATCCTGGCTTCAGATGCCAGGATCTAAAGTGGCTGATAGTGTTACTGCAAATGCGCGGTAGCGCTGACACCTCCCCTTTTCAGACTCCGCCCCTCCCAGTGTCCCGATTCGCCTGGGGTGCAAAGCTGGGAGGTATGTTTTTGTGTTGGAAGGCAAGTAAAAAAAAAAAAGGTGTACACAGCAACCTAGTCCTGACCACTAGTGATACACAGGATGCTGGACACAGACATCTAATTTTATTTTTATTTTTATATGCCATTAATACAAACATAGAAAAACAAACAGTGACATATGTCTTATATAAGTGTTTGTTTTACATTTAAGTAGTGTCCCTTTACGTTATAACCTATCCAGTACCTGTAACTGATGTCTAAAGCTCATATGTATTTTGACTATTATACCCCTGGCATAGTACACCATTTAATATACATCCCTGAAAAGACCAGCAATGCAGTTACTTAAAGAATAACTGTCGACATAAGATAAACTTCTGTTTAATTGAAATATTGCGTTAAGTATAGGTATTTTAAATATAAGTGTTTTAAAGAATACAAAAACATAGTACCTTATTGAGCCCTTTATGGTTTGTATAGCTCTATCAAGGAGTGGACATGTTGTTCAGAATCCTGAATGAGATTGTGAAAAATTTGACCCAATATGTCAGCCCCCTGATAGAGGTGTATAGAGCAAATAGGACTCAATAAAATGTTATTTATATTCTTTCATTAAAAAGTTTCTATTTAAACTGGCTATCCTAGATGCAACCTTTCAATTTAACATAACTTAATTTTATGCAGACAGTTGTCCTTTAAGTTCTGTACTCCTAATTCACACCATCCTGGTTCTTCTGATTGATTGGAGTTATTGATTTTTACCTGGCAGGTCAGAAAGCAAAGTAAGTACTGTCACAAAATTCCTAGTGGACCACCCCTGCTTAGACCTTGACGAAACATTGAAATGAATCATGGCTGCCTCCACTGATCCCACAGTAAAACCATAGTAAAAGGGCTACCTGTTCCTTTAATCGAAAATGTCCATTTGCTTATAGCATTGGAAGAGAATTACTAACTTGGATGGAATTGCCTATTCTTTCAAAACTGCCAAATTTCAGACAAATCTGTTTAATAGATCCAGAGAACAAAAGGACATAAATCAACTCCACTTTTCAATATTAAAATTTGTGATGTGATTTTTCCCTTTTTATCCCCCAAGGCTGCAGCGAAATCAAAATGAGTGAATGAATCCAACATTTCAAGAGTGTACACTGCAAAGACCCTGAATGGCACTTAACTCTTTGGATGTAGTAGGGTGGTTATTACATAGGGATTAAAGAAGGAATGAGACCAACATTTTAAAGTAGCCGTGTCATAAAAATGAATAATTAAATAATATGCCTATAATAGAAATATAGCACATTTGTTTGTAATTGATAAACTATAAAACAATGGGTCAGTTCTGATAAGGAATACTCACCTTCCTGGAGCCCACTTGTGAAGCTCCTTTGCTTCACCCTCCCTGGCCACCGTGCTGTGGAAGCGGACTCTCGTGGGAAATGTAGTCCCCACAGCGCTGCAGAGGGAGGGAGGGACTACCAAGCTCGGAGCAGATCATTTTGGCAGCACAGTGGACGAGGTGCAGCTCCGGTCCTATAAAAGTTCTACATTACCTTTACCCAGTGTGAACAAGTTGCTCACATTGGATGTAGGTGATGTAGAACATTTATAGGGCTGGTGCTGCCGATATGATCCGTTAATCGAAAATATACATTATGTGAAATACTGCCAGACCCAAGCATTCCGGATAAGGGATACTCATGTCCCTTAAAAATATCCCTTAAGTTTTAAATAATATAATGGGTGTAATAATTGCACAAATTATTACTACCTCAAAGATGGCAGTCACCAATTATGGGTCTACTCACTCAAATTCGAGAATAGCTGAGAAAAAGAAAAATACGGAACCAAGTTTTACTTAGTCTCAAGAAAAGCTTTGATAATTTTGCCTCCAATTAGTTTCAGTGGGGAAGATTCAAATCTGTTTTGGGGTTTTTTTTCGAAGTCAAACTCAGGTGCCGAATGTGACTTTGTCTCAAAATAAAAGTCGACCTCCTTGAGCTATTCTCGAATTTTAGTGAACAGACCCATTAGTGGTGACCGCCATCTTGGAGTAGTAATAATTTGTGTAATTATTACACCCACTGTTATTCCACCTCTTAGATGTATGCACTTGAGTGAGTTTTGTGGGAGCCAAACAGCATATTCACAGCAAGCAGTGTGTTCTTTGTTTCAATAAAAGTATAACAGAAGCCCAGGAAGAGGGCAAAACGCACGAGGTCTGACGTGAAATCGAGTTCTGGAACAGAGTGAAGTCCGTGGGTCGATCTTGAAGAATGTTTTTACCTTCTGTGTGCGGTGGTGGACTAATTATGGGGTATAATCAGCTTTTTCTTTATGGTTCAATAAATGTTTACACTATTGAGTTCTTGTCTCTTTCTAGTACATCCTGGGGAGTTAACAAATGAAATATCTCTGTATACATCTTGTGGTGAAGACCTACACTTTTATGTAAAAGATGGAAGACTGAAGTTGACACACTGTGTGTTTAACCTGGATCAAGGATTGCCCCACCTCACAACTTACAGGACTTAAAGGATCTGCTGCTAATGTCTTGGTGCCAGATACCACAGCACGCCTTCAGAGGTCTAGTGGAGTCCATCCCGCGACGGGTCAGGGGAGTGACACAATGTTAGGCAGGTGGTCAGGATGTTATGTCTGATCGGTGTATATTGCTGATATACTGTAAAATTACAGGTATTTCTATTACTTCAAAAGTATTGCTCTTCCTGAATTATTGATGATTTTGTGATTGACTTATTTCCCCTTGTACAGAACCACGATCTTTACTCAAAATGAATGAAACGCAATTTTACACGGATGATTTTAAAATGCAGTTGCTTTTGATCTAATGTGCAAATTCTTTGATTACCATTTTGTGAAGATTACCAATTGCTGTGTCCAACATAAACACATTCTATTAACCAAAAACTGTAGGCAAAAAAAAACAAAAACTGTAGGCTTTAATGAAAGAACACAAGTAAAGTACTCCGTGCTCTGTATAGCTGTATCGGGGGAGGGCTTGCTGTTCGGAATCTTGAGCGCAACCACCTCTCTCAGTCATTGTTTGTGTGTGTCAATCACATGCAGACAGCCAGTAGTGGAGGATGAGATGAGCTAACATAACTGCATTGCCACAGAGATGTTGCTGAATGGCGCCCCCTAGTAGCATGGTTTATAACCCATTTTTATTAGAGATAAGGGAGCTTCTGTCTGACAACAAAGTTGCTAAGCAGGGTTTAGTCTTTATTTGACTGTGCTGTGTACAAAAAGTAGAAAATAAGTAAAAAAAAGTTGCACGAGAATAAAATATAAGAAATAAGAATAAAAATATATAATAGTGCGCCTTTCTTCCCATGTATATAAACGTATGAATTTTTGCACCAGCAAATATTTCGCCAAAAGATTGATTCTCTACTATTTTCATAATAATTATTGTGGACTGTGGGACAATTACATACGTTCCCAGAACAAAATCCATGGTGAGTCAAAAGAGTGTGCTGCACATTGCAAAGTAAAAATTTTACTGGCACTCAAAGGGATCTATTCACTAATAGGTGAGTTGGAGGTGAGTTGGGGTGAGATGAGAGGAACATTCCATCTCATCAATTTAGCTATACATAGTGCAGGGGGGGGGGGGGGGACCCACTAAGTAAGCTTACCAGGATTGTATCTGCACAATGTATAGCTAAATTGGTGAGATTAAATGTTCACCTCACCTGCAACTCACCTTTTAGTGAATAGTCCCAAAAGAGTCAAGAATGGTATTTGAGCTGAGAGAAGACATGATTTCCCTTTTTTTAATAGCACAAGTCATATTTGCCAGGTATAGCTTGCTCAGAGATAGGGTAATGTCATTCTGAGTGTTTGCACAGATAGAATAGCGCTATAACCTCCAAAGGACACAGCATGAGTCTCCCACCCTCCTTATCCTTTTAGGATTTTATTTGGTACTGTTGTGAGTTAAGCCGGTAAGTAGGGTTGCCACCTTTTCTTCAAAAAAATACCAGCCTTGGTACTGTCTCCATAGACTTAACATTGGCCTGATGCCAATTTTTTACCGGCCTGCCGGTAAAATAACAGCCAGGTGGCAACCCTACCGGTAAGATACAGGCAGTTGCTATGAAGAATGACCTGTGGCAGCCTTTCTGAATGTTACCATGCACCCTTTTTGCAGCCTTATCTAGGCTTTTCTGTATCCTTCTTGCTTCGCTTTCTTATTAGTTATGCTTATTCCTGCCTTGCCTTGTATTCCTGCCTTGCCCAGTATTCCTGCCTTGCCCAGTATTCCTGCCTTGCCCAGTATTCCTGCCTTGCCTAGTTGTCCTGCCTTGCCCAGTATTCCTGCCTTGCCCAGTATTCCTGCCTTGCCTAGTATTCCTGCCTTGCCCAGTATTCCTGCCTTGCCTAGTATTCCTGCCTTGCCCAGTATTCCTGCCTTGCCCAGTATTCCTGCCTTGCCCAGTATTCCCGCCTTGCCCAGTATTCCCGCCTTGCCCAGTATTCCCGCCTTGCCCAGTATTCCTGCCTTGCCCAGTATTCCTGCCTTGCCTAGTATTCCTGCCTTGCCCAGTATTCCTGCCTTGCCTGGTATTCCTGCCTTGCCCGGTATTCCTGCCTTGCCCGATATTCCTGCCTTGCCCAGTATTCCTGCCTTGCCCAGTATTCCTGCCTTGCCCAGTATTCCTGCCTTGCCTAGTATTCCTGCCTTGCCCAGCATTCCTGCCTTGCCTAGTATTCCTGCCTTGCCCAGTATTCCTGCCTTGCCCAGCATTCCCGCCTTGCCCAGCATTCCCGCCTTGCCCAGTATTCCCGCCTTGCCCAGTATTCCTGCCTTGCCTAGTATTCCTGCCTTGCCCAGTATTCCTGCCTTGCCCAGTATTCTTGTCCTGCCCTGTATACCTGTCCTGAGTCCCTTCAGTGGGATGTCCTGTCCCTTTAAATGCTCTGTATTCCTCTCTGCCTGTCCTTATGTTTCATTCCAGGTTTTCTCTCTCTCCCTCTGCTCTGTCAGTTTTCTCTCTCTCCCTCTGCTCTGTCAGTTTTCTCTCTATTCCTCTGCTCTGTCAGTTTTCTATTTAAACCACACCCGTTGCTTTTCAGTCCTTTGCAGCAGTCTACAGGTATTTTCTCTGTGTATAAGTTTAATGTCATTTATGTGCCTTAGATTCTATTTATTCTTTTCTAATATTATGTTTTATTTAGGGACTTGCCTAATGTGGGGTACCTTGACGTGGTTGGCAAGCTAACATCTAAATTGGCAAATAGGTTTGAACCAAACCCCCACCTCTGTCATCTTTAGTGTTAGGCTAGTTCCTGTATTTGTTTGTTCCTTTGTATGTGCCTCTTGTGTTCCTTATCCCCATGCCTTGTATTATTTATCCTTGGTTCGGTTTCTGCTTTCTTGCTTATGTTTACCCTCTGTCCTGTAGCCCTCCATTCTGTATTTCTGTTCTGCTCTACTTAGTCCATTTCTGTTTTTAGCTCTGCTTAGCTATCACTTAGTTCATTTCCTATTAAACCCTGGTACCTGGATACAGCACCTGCTTCACAGGGCCTGGTTGTGGCTGCAAAGACTTGGGGTCCCAAACCTCCAAGCGATTGCAGTTACCCAACACCAGGTCCTGTGTCTCCACCCTGCACTGTAGCTCCTGATCTCGGGTGCTCAGGGTCCCTTTACCATCCTGGACCCCGTGTGTTACAGTGAAGCCAAAAAAACAACACAAGTATTTGTCTCTAATTAACCTTCAGTTATGAATAGCACGTTGACTACAATTAGACGTAACGTACTACTTGCCCAATTCCCTGTGATATTACGCATGTACAGATGTCTACCAGATCTAGTGCAAATAAAATTTAAAAAAAAAGATTTATTAGCTAAATAAAACTATATAGTATATAGTAGTTATAATAAATAATCATAAAATTAAGTACAAACGGATATATTCCCAAGAGCACGTATAATTAAAAAAATGTAGACAAATAGACCACCTGCCTAATACTATGTAGCTCCCCTTTTGCTGCCAAAACCTGACCCTTCAAGGGATGGACTTCACTTGACCTCTGAAGGTATGCTGTGGTATTTGACACCACGACGTTGGCAGCAGATCCTGTAAGTTGCGAGGTGGGGCCTCCATGTATCAGACTTTATTGTCCATCACATCCCACAGATGCTCGATTTGGATTGAGATCTGGGGAATTTGGAGGCCAAGTCAACACCTTGAACTCGGAGTTCAATGCCATCAGGGAATACCGGTTCCATGGAAGGGTGTACATGGTCTTCAACAGTGCTTAGGTAGGTGGTACTACAAGTTTTCCCATCAGAACATTGTCCAAAGCATCACACCGCCTCCACCGGCTTGCCACCTGTCAGTGGTCATAATGTTATGGCTGATCGGTGTGTGTATATATAAAGATATGTATACCTACCTGAATGCAGACTTGGCATCCAAATGTCATAACAGGTTCGATTGAATACACCAGCAAAACACTGGGCAGCTCAAATATGGAAAACTGTATATTACAGGACTCACCCTATCCAACAAGAAGACTTTCTATTCTATGAGAGTCTCTAAAGAGCAGGCCTGTAATGCACTGTCTGTTGGTCTAATAGAGCATTCAATTGCTCTTGTAACTTGTTATCTGGTTCCGTAATTGTTTTAGAGTTTGTTAAAGTGCTCAATATCCCTATTTGGTATTCTCCTTGAGAACATTAGCCTTACTGCAGTGATGGAGAAGTGTATGCTATCGTGTAATCATAATGAAAGCACAATGGCACGTTGATGTTTCTTAAAACTCCAGGTGCAAAATGAATATTTGCACAAAGGGAAACACTGCGCTGAAAGTGATGCTTCCATGTTAAAAGTAGAATTTAGATCTTATTGTTATTCTTTCTAAACAGGCAGCCAAAGGATGGAATTTGGCATGTAAAAAAGCAAAACACAATACTGTAAATATTCTGTAAAAAAAAAAAAACACATACATTGTAGAAGAATATGTATAACTCCTGGTGTGGTTCCCTAACCATTAGGAAACAAGGAATAAAGTACATTTCCTGCTTCTTCTTCTTCTTCATAGGTACACGTGGGTTTACACTATGCTGTGTCTCACAGCTGGGACACAGTAGGTCTGGAGGTTGGCACATGGTGACAGTATCGCTATTCTTATGGGGTCTGCAGAGTGTTTTATCTCTCTCTGCGAGACCCTTGTTTTTGCATGGGATCAGCAGAAGGGGCATAGTCTCTGACCAGGCCAGGCTACCTGCTTCCCAGGAAAGAATGGCAGCTGCTGGTCAGAGTTTAGTTCAGAGCCACATGGTACTAAGTATGAACCTTTCTAATAATATGTAATTAACCTCTCTCATACTTTCGTGGCGTTACACAAATATAAATAAGACGGTCAGTTGTGCGTACGTTCACTGGACGCGCTGTCAGTGGATTCAACCAAGGGAATAAATTCAACCTTACAAGTATGGACGTGTGTGCGAAATGCGTCAGGCTGACTGTCAGCTTTTCTCTGTGTGAGGACAATACTTTATGCAAAAAAAGTCTTCAGACACAGTCCGACAATTCTTACATTGAATTATACAAATATAAAGCTGATTTGTTCATTAGCTTGACTTAAATGTACAAAAGCCTTGTTATAGAGGACGATGTAATGGGGACATTTATGGCCTAGGGGTAGCTGGGGACCATGTACTGATAAGTATTTAACAATTAACTCTGATGGTTAATTTCAGGTTACCCCAGGGTTCTACATACATTATAGGAAATGGAGAGATTTAAGATAATAGGTGATCCATACCTGCCAATATTCCCAGGGGCAAATGGTTAGTAACATCTAAACAGTGCATGTGATCAAAACCTTCCTTGGACTATGTAGAGGAGGGATATGGAGCTGATCACATGCAATACAACAGAGATCAACAACATATCCTAGGAAGAATATGGTCCATTAGCCCTTTAATAACAAGCAAAATATTAAAATAAATAGAAATCAGTTGTTACGTGATATGCACATGAACTACTTTCAGTGGGTAATGGTTATATGATGTCACAAGATGATGTCACAGTTAAAGTTGACCTTTAAATTTTCCCTATATAGAAACTCTACCCCAACTGAGTACTCAACCTATCAAAACTCCAGTTACCAAAGAAGATATCACATGAGATGTCAATACTGAAAAACACTGCTTAAAATGGCTACTGTCAAAATATTTAGAATGAAATGACTAAAACACATAATAAATGCATTTGCTAAAGAAACCTTTAGTTTTGCTCCTGTGCTAATGAACTGTTTGAAAAGTCACAGTACTAGAAAATATGGTATCCTGTAAAAAAAAATCTGAGTGGTTTACTCTAAAAATGACCTCGCAAAGATAAGTATATACTTTCAATCTCCCAGAAATCTACCAGGAAAGCTACAAAAAAAAACAAAAGAGATTTTAATAGTCATTAAGGACGACTGCAAAAAAACAAAAACCTAACCTGAATATATATGCGTGAGAAATTGGACAGAAATAAATGAATAGCTCCAAAAAAGCTTGACCAAGACCAAGAGATTATTTGGCCATGTGACTTATTTTGCTCTTTATATACAAGTGTTGGCACTGTAGATTTGTGGCCACTATAAATTCCATGATGCCTTGTCAGTCTTTAAGGTGACATCATAGGACATGTAAATCCCAGAAGCTGACAGAGCATCATGGGATATGTAGTTCCCAAAAGTTGACAGAACGTCATGGTATGTGTCATTCCCAGAACATCTGAAGTGCCAAGGTTAGCCCTCATCACTGTTATATACGCTGTCAACAGTGGCATGTATGCCAAAAGCAGCTAAATAAGAAGATTGGGGGGGGGGGGGGGGGGGGAGTTCTCATATAGCAAATTTTTTTTTTACAAAGCTATCTAGTTCAGACCAGCTTGAGAAATGTGCTTATAGAGGCTGATTTTCTTAAATAAAATTACAAAAAAAACTAAAAAAATAAATAAAAATGCAAAGCTTTTTTCTCATTTTAAAAAGCCTCCTGGTTTTTATTGAAAACTGAAGGTTTATGGCTGATTTTCCTGTAACCTTTACTCATCAATTCACAGTGCTTGATTTAATATCGATTTACTATTGATAGATTGTGTCTAAAATGCTGTATGTCTCTTTCTCGCTCAATATTTGACGTGTCATAAAAGCATGCTTTCAGTGTCATGGAAGCACAATGGCATAAATATAACAGCACAGGTTAAACCAGACACATTGCAGCGGATAGGTAATCCCTAATTCCTAATGCCCCCTAATCACTATTAGATATCAGTCAATTAGATGACTTGATGGCCAATTGAGAGCTACTTAAGAAATGTGGTCAACCATTTAGAATAAGCATTTTATTTATTAGTATATAAACACATTTACTGTATATTGAGCTCTATATGATGAATGTTATTGCTTTGGAGCTCTGTGATGCACTCATACAGAAGTAAAATTCTGAGCTCCATGAAATTAGAGGAGGAAAGGGATGGCAAGGCGGGCGGGAGGGCAATTGCCCCCCTCCCTCCCGGGCCTGGCTCCTCTCTAATCTCACTCAATGGTCTGGGGACAGTCGGTAACACTTTCGATCTTTCTATTCAAATTGTCTTGTCTGCCTATCAATCTTTGTACCTTATGTGTCAGCAAATCTGTCTTGCATGTCTATGTGTGTCAATCCCTGATGATATCAGGTGGGCTGATAAAGTGGCACCAAGGCCAAAAAAATGTTTTTACCCCCTGGGCCAACAGTTGCCAGCCCTCCCTTGGACAGAGAGATTGGGGGTAAAAATAGGGACTGTCCCTCCTAAACAGGGCATCTTGGGAGGCATGGCACAGTTCTCCCAGTGGGAAAGAGAGAGAGAGACCTATATAAACCCAGATAGAGCTTCATACATGTCGAACCTTGAATATCCAAACTGTGCCTGGAAGTTTATTTAGCTAATGTGTACAATTGTTCACTATGAATTGCACTCGCCTGAAGCATATTGGACAGGTCTTGTCTCAGGACAATTCGCAATTATAAGACAGCACAAGTGTGTCATTTGTCACTGTCCTGACCTAACATAGTCTAGTGGTGAACAAATAAACCTTCTCTCTCCTTGATACTAGGTTGATCGGTGCTTTTCATATTGCCCCTAGCAATAAGCAGCATTCTCATTCACCTAAACCTTTTATACGCTGCAAATAATATGGATGATCACAAAGCTGTGCCAAATACAGTGCTGAATAGAGGTATAATGCAGTGAGTTTTGCAATGGATGTCTGTGGGGAAATATATTTTAAAAAGATATATAATGATTTTATTGGTAAAAATCTAAAAAAATCTTCTTCTGCCCCTCGTCCCCCACAAACCCGTCCTAGGATAAAGATGTACACACAATATCACAAAATAAGATTTTTTTTTTTTTTAAGAATATTGGGAAAGATTTCTAATGGTGACTAATCGCGGCGCAATCTCTGTCCAACTCATTTATTTTAAAAAAGGCACAAAAGTAAGTCTAAAATTGGACTGAATATCTCGTCACGCCATGGCTGGCGGACTCGCAACTTCAGGCGCAATATGCATCAGTATGTATAAAACAGGAGCAATATTACCGTATAAGTATGAATAAGTATAAATCCCCCACATTGTTTTCAAGAATAAATATGGTGGTGTAATAAGTTTACATGAAATAAAAAGCATATGAAATCGTATATGAAATATACCACGAAATGTTACACATAAAGGACACTTTTTATTCACATCTACAATAGGGTTTTATCCCTGTCTTCACTGTTTAAAACACAGCTTCCCTATCAATGTCTGAGTGATCCACACTGTAGCGAATGCCTTAAAGCGTTGTGGGTAGGAAATAAATAAGTAAGAGGAATATATTTCAGAATGGTAATTGCGATGGTTATTTCCAATAATAATAACCTGCTCCGAGCAATGTGTTTTATGCAGTACCAGGGTACGGGAGACGGAGTCCTACTGAATGAGCTGCTGTCTTTTCAGGCCTTTGATAAAATGAGGCATGTATTGAGTGATAATACATAGAGAGAAGCAAATCAAAACATGGTTCTGTTTAGCAGCAGAAGTAAGAGGGTACAGTGATGCTCTTGGGGAGAAATGGTCATGTGATGTTTTGGGAGAGGGGGAATGAAAGGGTCCTGGGATGTTTGAGAAGGATTTATTTGGATGGGGGGGAGGGGGGGGGGTATAGGGGAGAAAGTCCAGTGATGTTTAGGACTCAAGAAAGGGTCCAGTGATGCTAAGGTGCTTAATCCTATGCTTCTGGTACCAAGGGAAAAAGTGATGCAAAGAGTGATGGGAGACTGCTGTGTGTGGAAAAGGAGAGCTATAGGAAGGGAAGGAGTAGCTTTGAGGTATGAAGAGGGTATAAAGGTAGTCCCCAGGATCCATTAGCTTTAACTCCTTAATGACTAATACATTTCAAATCAATGTCACATTCTAATTCTTAATCAGCTCACGCTAATGAAAAAAATACTGTCCTGATTATTAACTCCACAGAATCCTGCCAACAAAAAAACTATTTATTTAAAGACCCGTTTGTTATGATGGACTAAGTCCATTATCCGTCATTAAGGGGTTAAAGATGTCCTGGTATCAGGGGTTAAAATGTCCCATTATTTCTATATTTGCAAATGTTCTACTTGAAAACCTTTTTGTGTTAACATCCATACATATATGCACTGGTCACAATCCCCATACATGTAGGTAGGGTTGCCACCTGGCCGGTATTTTACCAGCAGGCCGGTAAAAAATTGGGATCAGGCCAATGTTAAGTCTATGGAGACTGTACCAAGGCCGGTATTTTTCTTAAGAAAAGGTGGCAACCCTACATGTACGTGATCAGATGATTGACAGCAACACGGCTTTACTGGAAGCCTCACGAATGAGGCTGTATAGGAAAGAAAAAAATAATGGCAGCCAAAATCCCCGATCACTGTGACGGCGATGGATGATTAGAAATGGCAGGCCAGTGAACCCAATGCAAATTGGGTGAGGGATGTTCCATGTGGCCTCTGGATTGAGGAAGACCTGGAACCCCCACAAAAAGGGTCAGTCTATCCCAGTAATTACATAGAGGATTTGACAGGTCAAGGGGCTTTTAATAATCCAGAGCCACCCGCCCCCAAGAGATCAGGGTAAACCATTATTTTTTTTAATGTGTTCATATGTGATCACTGTGAAAATGAATCATAGTGATCACTGCGAAAATCAGTTACAGTGATCCCATGCAATAAATGTCTGGGTTGTCAAAATCTTTCCTTTCTCTCACTAGTACATTTTTCCATTTCACATCCTTTATTGTATTTTATACAGTACACAAAAGGTTCAATATCTTAAAAAAATGGTTTAAAGGCCCTCTCTATAATATATTATATGTGGGAATTAATATAAGAAGCAAGCGTACACTTATGTTTGAACACACACCAAGCTAAAGTTCTAAAATGGCTCGTGTCCCTCCAAACAAAAAATATATTGTCATGAAGGGGGTTAATCAAGATGTCATTGTCCAGTGACATCACAGGGCAACACATTGGCACCCCAGTGTGATGGACATCCTTCTAACAGTATAACGGGTTCAGTGAAGCTCCAGGATCTATTGTAACGCATGGAGATCTCTTTAAGGAGCAGTGCAATAAGTGTGAGCAGCAAACAAGACGGGACTGAAAAAGCCTAACGCATTTCACACAGTGCACTTAGTGAAACTATACCGGGTCAGTGGGCAGGTTCGGTTAACCTCACCGTACTTCAAATATTTGGTACTGAAATGTTACTTCCAGGGTGGATTTGATTTAAATTAAACTGATTTAAATCTCGATTTAAATCACTAGTCAGTAAGGCTTGATTTAAATCATAGTTTTCTACATAAAGACTAATTCTTGCTGGTATAACTTTAATATGCAAGTAGATGAAGATTTTTAGAATAACAACTTTTCATATTAGTTTTTTTTATCCCCAGTTTAATAGGTTAATCATTCATATTTGGACAACTTTTCTGTTGTACTTAGGAAGGAGAAAAATAATCATTACCTTAATAATAACAATTTAAATAGATTTATTCAACTGAAACAATAACATTGTAGCATATGTTATTTGCTTAAACAAACATCCATGTTTGTTAACTAATTTGGCTAGACAAAATATATATATTTTAAGAAACTTAGACTGTCAGCCCAGCCTACCAATAATCTTACAAAAACCTCTGGAAGAGCATGACATTGTGAATGGATTAATGGAATGTATTTACCAAATAAATTAAACATATACAGCCTTATTCTACATAATTAAAAAACTAATCTTTATTTCATGATAGAATAACCTTTTGAATGGTAATATATTTTCCTCCAAAAGCATTTTATTTTAAAAAAAAATCCAATTTAAATCAAAAAAATCTGATTTTTTTTTTAAAAAATCATTGATTTTTATCCACCCTGGTTACTTCCAAACCCTGGTATTTGAAGACATTATGACAAATGTAAAATAACAATGAGTTAAAAGAGGTCCGCTCACGGAATGCTGACATTAAGAACAATATATAGTGACCCTGGGCAATTCTCAGCACTTTACAAGAAGATAATGCAATGGAATGTAGACCTGCAGATGCCAACATTTGGGTCAAATGGGAAATACATGTAAATATATTAGCAATTGCAGTAAAGGCAGGCTGGAGGAAATTCCAGTGCAAACAATCCTCCTTTTTAAGTAACATACCCGCTAGTGCGTACACCCCCATTTAACTGACCCCCCGCTGGACTGCATCCATGCAGCTGCTTAATAAAAAAGCTCTCCCAAAACTGCCTATTCCGCCCACTCCTATCAGGGTTGCCATGGAAACTGAACAGCAAAAAATAGCTCTTCTTACGCCTGCTACTCATGTACGTGTACATGATAATCCTGCCTTTCCTTGGAAAGCGGAGCGAGAGGAGGGAAAGGGGGGGGGGGGGGGTTAAGGCAGTGTGGAGAGGAGAGAATGGGCTTTGCATAGAGGAGATCAAGTGTAGCAAGGGTAACTTAATGCAGAACAACAGTGGGGCCTATTCACTAAAAAGTGAGCTGAGGTGAGCTAAACCACTAATGCAATGATACATGGGGCAGGGCCAAGCTTGGTGAGCTTCTGCTGCTCGAAGAGCTCAGCTGGCCATGGATAATGCAGAGTAAAATCTTTAAAAAATAATAATAATAATAATAATAAATCTTCAGTAAAAACTGTCATTTTTGTAACAATGCATTATGCAGGGCCAACTCTGTTCTCCATCAGGTTTGTCCCTGAAAAATGTATAGATGAAATGTTTAGTAAACAGTGCCCTGTTGCTGAGCATGCTGGGAGTTTTAGCCAATCAGAGAAGCAGTGTTCACTCAAAGATGTACAGTTTAGAACTAAATATGTATGGAAATCACTCTATATAGGGCTGCCAAATGCTATCGCCTTCTTAGATATAACATTGGCCTTAAACCAATTAAAATAGCAGCTGGGTGGGTAACGCTAACTGTACATGTAAAATCAAAAAAGCACATTGATATTCACTCCATCACTAGACAAAATGGCTTCCGGCGCATTCCCTATCTAAATATGGATGGGACATAGGTGAAGGTTAAAGCATCTTAACATGTATAGCTTGGAGGAAAGACGTAACAGGGGGGATATGATAGAAACATTTACATACATAAAGGGAATCAACACAGTAAAGGAAGAGAGTATATTTAAAAGAAGAAAAACTACCACAACTAGAGAACATAGTCTTACATTAGAGGGGCAACGATTTAAAAGTAATATCAGGAAGTATTACTTTACTGAGAGGGTAGTGGATGTATGGAATAGCCTTCCAGCAGAAGTGGTAGAGGTAAACACAGTCAAGGATTTTAAGCATGCGTAGACACAAGGCTATCCTAGCTATAAGACCGGGAACGGGGGACTAATAAAAGTACTCCAAAAAAAATTGGGCAGACTAGATGGACCGAATGGTTCTTATCTGCCGACACATTCTATGTTTCTATGATGGGCCAGGAATGCTCCGAAAAACCAGGACAAATGTCCAGTCTCTGTGTAATAATTGGTAACTTCCGCAAAACGCGCAGGGCTGTTGGTAAGCTCCCGACCTTTTTCGGAGAGTTCACTTTATGTCGGCAACAGGTCATTAGAAGAGACATAGGATACCGCTAATTATCCATGAAGCGATGGAGAATCTAAAGATTGCCATAAAAATTAATGGGACGGCAGTGATGAGGACCGGGGTAAAAGGAGATGCTAAATGCATAAGAAATATAGCAGTCAGCAAACTGAAATGTACTGACTAGGAAATCTTTCCTTCCTGTAATTGATACGGGTAACTCTTATTACGCAGGCAATACATTGTAACGTCTCACAAAGAAAATGTATCCAGAGCAAAACAGCTTTATAGTAATACATATATTTACCTCACTGAATGTTTTCTGTACTGATCTAAAGAAAATCAAATGGAAAAATATGATTTTATTTTTCACTTTTTTTTTTCCCTTTTCCGTAGGGTTTTTCCTGCCAGAAGTATTAGCTCAGGAAGGGTTAAGAGCTACAGAGATGCGTTAGGGATTTAATGTAAGACCTTTAAGACTTGTTACACATATCTAGCTATCAAATTCCAACACGGCAACCCAAATCTCCGGTTCAGTATGTCAGTTACGTAGCTCTGGGACAAAAAAAAAAGGTTATGAACTCAATTTATTTCCTGTATACCTCAACGGTCAGACATCTTACGGAGTCCTCCAGGGGATTTCTGGTCATATTCTTTACTACCAAAGCAAGCTTTATTCTCGCTGCCTATAATGTTCCCATTAATAAACACATGCAAGTCTATTAGATTACAAAAAAAAAAACAACAAAAAAAAGAGGATTTTTTTACATTGCCATGATGGACTAACATCTTAATTAGGTGGTTACGTAATTTAAAATTAGCCATTTGCTTTGATGAGATGTTGAGGGGAAGACACTGTGGGAAAAGGTTTTACTCTGCTACAAGTAAATTTAATGAACTCCCGGGTTCTTAGCTATTTGCTCATTCAGACTAAGATCAGCTCTCCTTTTTGAATTGGATATGATATGTCTCCAAAGGCATAATATCATTTTGCTCCATCAGATGTCGCCCTGTATCACCTAAACATTGTTTTTTTTATTGTGAATGAAAACTGATTTATCCGTTGTGTTAGCAGCATTGCAAGGGAATGTCTAAATGAGGAGAAAAATGTGTTTTAAATGTCTTTGTGGAGTCTCCAGCTTATGACATCACCTGTGAACCTGATATGCAAATCCCATAGAAAAGCAGCTATTTTGCATATCGAGCCACCGGTGATGTCATACACAGGTGACTACATTTAAAACACGTTTTGGTTTGGCAGGATCAATGTCCTGAACTACTATGTCCTCCCACGGCTATATTTCTTGTTCCGTTCAATCCCACTTAAGGTAGACCTTAATATTCTGAGCCAGTTCCAAAGGAGATTTAAGGAATTTGCATCGGGGGGCAAAACACCGAGAGTCTCTTTTAAAATATTATCCAGAACACAGACACAGGGAGGAATTAAGATGCCAGACATAGTGAAGATATACCACACAGTTATGCTTACCCACCTTGCAAAATGGACCCATATAGATATAGAAAAACATCCCTGGATGTTAATGGAACAAAGTGGCTCATTATTAGTAGATAACCTATTCAATGATACGAAAAATAATAATAATCCAATAGTAGATCAGCTGCGTGATATCTGGAAAAAAATTAAGAAAAAATACCTACCTCTCTATGTGGTGGGAAGATTCTTATCGATGGGTGCGGTGGAAGATAGGATTAAGGACATTAATTTAAAATCATGGAAAGAAGCAGGGATAAGATCAATAAGTCAGATAATTGAGGATGAAACAATCCAACAATTCCCCGTTATAATGAGTAGATTTCCTTTGCGGCCAAGGGAATTGTATCCTTATCTAAGAATAAAACATCTCTATGAAAAAGAGATATTCCCTATGCCACATAAAACCAAGGTGGATATGGATGACTTTTTCTTGGCAGCATGGAAAAACAAATGGGGCAAAAGAGCATATGTAGCATTAGACTGTGTGGAGGACTTTACAAGCTTAACAATAATAAATAAATGGTGTAGCGAGCTTAGTATAGTTACGTTAGAGAAAGAATGGTATAAAGCTATACAGACAACAAGAAGATCCACTTATTCCCTAAACCTACTAGAGACTTATTATAAAGTTATATACAGATGGCATCTGTCACCAGTCAAGCTTAAAAAAATGTATATTAATCATAGTGATAAATGTTGGAGATGCCTAAATAATAAGGGAACTTTAGTACATCAATGGTGGGAATGTCAGTTGGTAAAAATGTTCTGGAGTCAAGTATCCCTATTAGCCTCCAATGTCATGGGAGTAGAGGTTGTATGCAACCCAGGAATGATGCTATTCCATATGGGCATGGAGATCTGGGATAGGAAAAAAAGAATGCTTCTTGTACAGATTCTATTGGCAGCAAAACTTATCATTGCGAGATCTTGGAAAACACCAGGCCACTTGGACATAGCGAAATCTAATTGATCAAATTGACTACCAAGCCCAAATGGAGAAAGGTTACCATCTAAACAACTACGACAGAATCGGAAAATACTATGGGGTGTGGTCACCTTGGTTGGACAGACAAATATTTAGATCTAATTAAAGAAAAAGGAAAATAAATAAATATATATGAATGGATCACCGGTTCCGGGGGAACAGAATGAATGTGAGTATGAATATAGTTAAGGTGAATGTGCGAATGCATGAAGAGATGAATGTGGGGGGGATGGGAGGGGGAGAGATACATTTCTCTCTCTCTCTTCCCCTCTTTATAATCTTGACTCTTGGTACCAGATATGACTAGTCGGGGCTGGGAGTCGGGGGAAATATTTATGAAGGTCTTATATGGGACGGGAAGGAGGGAAAGGAAGAGAGGAGAAGAATATCTATATATAGAGGGAAACCCATTCTATACCCATAACCATTATCATTACTTACTTATTGATGTGAATGTATTTGTTTTTATAAACTATGAAAAACTCAATAAAGATGAAATTAAAAAAAACACGTTTTCTCCTAATTTAGGCATTTGCTTGTAGTTTTGCTAACACAATGTATAGACCATTGTCAAATATTTTTTATTCTCTACAGTCACAGTAAAATAATGTTTCGGTGATGCAGTCCCTTTAACCTTGTGTATTACATTTCACATTCATTGAAATAGAACCAAAAATGTACACAGAGTATGGTAAAGAATTTAAATGGGTATTTGTTACAAACTCAGTTAGAGTTACTATGGGCAGGATTTTTTCTAAGAGTAAAAATGTAACACATCCCACTACCTCCTTACGTACCTCCCGGATGTCTACTGTTCATGACACAGGAAGATGGATACTTAGTGGTTCAGCGTGATGGCAGAGCTGTCCATATCTTATCATAAACCGAATAAAAAGTGGGCAGGGGGTCTAAGGAATTCAGTAATAAATGAGAAAGACGGCTGGATACAGTGAAAGTAATATCCGCCCTGAAGATCTCACCTCTCGGTCCTCCCACCACAAAACAGCGACAGAAAAGGGGTAAAAGAAGGGGGGGGGGAATCACACTGAGTTGAGGTAAGTCTATACCTCCAGAATCCGCGCATAAACGGTTTATTGAATTTTGCGTATCCAGCACAGAGTCTTGCTGAACATATAGTGGATAACACCAGGTGGGTCTGAAAAAAAACACCTACGCGTTTCACGCCTGCGTTCTGGCGCTTCGCTTACCTCTACCCAGTGTGATTTTTTTTTCCCCTTCTTTTCCCCCTTTTCGGTCTAAGGAATTACCAAGAGGTAAAAGCCTCCTCTTGCCACCTTTTCTGTACGCCCATGAGATGAACCAAAACAAATCCACAAGCTAGGAATAACTCTGTATACAAGCTTACAATGGTACAAACTCTTTATTTATTACTGTTCTTAATTTATCTGTAAGAAAGAAAAATAAATGGTGCCACACAAACAAAAACCAGGCAAATACCATGGTTTGCAATTATATTTCTATTGCAACAACCTTTTAAAAACAAGTTATAAAAACTGTATTTGGAATCTAAAATACAGACATTTTTGGGGGTCTTTCCCTTGAAAAATACGATATTGACCAAGAAAAAATAAATACCAGTGAAATCATCCATCTTAACGAAACAGCAGTGAATAGAAACATGACAGCCTATATATAATGGATGGATGTGATTTGCATGACACTACACCGGATATATCTTCCTGATAGCGTCAGCAGTAAGGATCAGAAATTATGTTTGATCTCCATCAAACACAGCATTGCAGCTGTGTAGCGAACGCTGCAGAAAGAGTGGATTGCATGGCCAGATGTTCAGACACAGAGCTAAGTATTAGCTGTACCAAGCATAGAATTAAATTGCAGAGCAGCAGAACTGACTACGTCTTTTCCAGTAATGGGAAAAGAGCTGCCGAGATTGGGATGGCACAAAAATGAACATGTTTGGGTTTTCAGTGGAGATAGAGCTTCCTTTCACAGTGGCAGGGAGTGCTTGCCAGACAGACCAATTTAGGAGCCAGGCTAGTTATTATTAGGAGCTAGGAAAATGGAACTTCCATCGAGTTCTATGTTGGAGTCTGTTCTTGCATGACTGCCATTCTGGTACACCGAGGGCAGCCCTGTTTTAAAGGGACACTAATATAGAAGCACAAGTGAAATGTCCATTTTCCCTAGTATGAGGATAAATAGGCGTGTACTTAACTAGGTCCACCTGCTGATCCCATGAGAAAATGAAGGTCTCTATCTGCAGTGGCGGCGAGAGACCCTCGCATTCGGCTGTTAGAGCGGGGCGAGGAACTGCTGTGAGACACAGCAGATAGTAAACCCGCGTGTATCTATTAAGATACACGTCGAGTTTCCTTACATGTACCGGGACATGTTTTGTTTAACCTTTGCTTCCTTCAAGGAAGCAAGGGTTAAACAATGTTTAATGTTCCTTTAACAGCATTATTAGGCTTTAGCTATTATATATATATATATATATATATATATATATATATATATATATATATATATATATATATAAATATAATTATGTGGAATGGTACACAAAGCTCCGCCTCTGTTTAAAAAAGGAAGTGAAGGCATTGCTATTACCCAGAAGTATAGTATTGATTTTAACAAACCTCAAAAGAATGAAGGTTGAGTTGACCCTGCCTGGAATTGAACCAGTAACCATGAGACTTAAACCGCTTATGCAAGTTTCGTGCTAACCAACCAAGCTAGGGGTTAATTTAGGTTTACTATTAGGGTGTTGGGGTTAGTTTTAGGGTTAGTATTGGGGTTTGATTAGGGTTGGTATTAGGGATAGGGGTTCGTTTTATGGTTCGTATTAGGGATTACTAGGGTTAGCGTTAAGGTTAGTTTAAGGGTTAACTTTAGGGTTGTGGGGTTACTTTACTAGGGGGAGTAAGGATTTGTCGGCACTGTTACTGCCATGCTGAAATGGCCATGACGATGAGTCCTAGACCCCATGGTGTATGTGTCAAGGCGGTTGTTGGTTATTGTCTGTGGTCTGTGGTCTGTAACCGTTGAATGAAGATTTAACAAACACTGCTTTACTATACAGGTGAAGATCCTGTCTCCCGCTGTTACTCCTTCGCGTGTGTTATTGTTGGGGCAGCCGCTAATTAAGCTTTGTGACGACAAATACTATTGTAGTCCGTGAAATTAGTATATGCTGACACATGGTGTATGTCTCTAGAACACTTTGCTCTAACATGGCTCTATAGAGCTGCTCAGTCGACATATCCAGGGAGTTTCATTCTTGTATGGGGTGTTTATAAACCAGAGTTTGCAGACGGTGTGAAATGAAGTGGCTAATAGATCCAGGCATGGCTAGATAGAGTATTAACATGCTCTGACTTAAAGGTTGACGATAGAGATGGATGATTCATCATGCAGTTGGCATCGTTGAATCATAATTTCTTAGAACGTCTATTCAGATTGTGAAGCGTGTTGGATACTAATTAATTAGCGTGGCACCAGGCGAAGGGATGTACCCAAAATCAAATAAGGCAGTGGTATTTATTCACCCACTGTGATATCAATTAAAAATGATAAAGACTCAACTAAAAAGCTCAACTCCCCGGCGTTCCACTGGTAGCTTGGACCCTGTTCAGATGGATGCAGAGAGGCCCTAAGTTAATTAAACAAAGTCCTCATTAAGGACAATGGGTATTCTCTAGACAGTTACTTCACTGATAAACAAGCGGCAGTGACATGAGGAGATTGGACCTCAAGGCAGAAACGCCTTACACATTTAGCACTTAGAGAGTACGTATCAATTAAGAGGGGGGGGGGGGGATTTGTCAGGTGTGTCGCCTTCTGGATCTCCCTCCCGTTATGTGTCACTGCCTGTAGGAAGGTAAATACAAAGCAGGTGCTTTATTTCTTGAAGGCCACACAGGAAGTTTCCTCTATGAGTGATGACTGTGATGTCCATGACCTGCTCTGGTTGGAACAAAGGCCTTATTCAGCTCAGCTACCTTCAGATCTCTCATTTCTGGTGTGCCCTGTCTCCAACGGCCAGGAAACCATGATGTGCTGGTGTCAGATGATGTAATGGCGCAAGCTGCACAGTAGTCAGCTACGCTAACGAATGAACCATGGACATAAATGACTGTCCTCGGTTGGAATAACTATACTTTAAAGCAGTGTAGTCCAACTTATTAATTCAGAGGGACGCATACAATGCAGACTCTTGGGCTGGGGGGAGGGCCATTATTTATAGCTTGAGGTAACACAACAGAATCTATGGGCTTTTTCCGCCAGGCGAGGGGCCCACAGAAAAAAGTTGATCCACATCTGGCCGAGGGGCTGCCAGTTAGACACAGGGATAGACAAAAGTGTCCGGACTAGGACACTGGTTTCTGTGGCAATGTCTGTTCATAGAACATCATTAAATTGTCTGTGACAAAGTCTAGTAAACATCTACCATGAATAATGCTGGTGCCAACCTCATGTTACAAATGACTTAAACAGAATGGCCCACTCAGTCTCAGTTAGTGATTTTCCAGGTGAACATGCATCAACAAGGATACAGCTTGCGCTTGTGCTGTTACTGCATAAACCAACCACCAGCCTCATTTTCACCAAGATCAGTGTGGTTGATCGAAGTGCATCATCTATCAGCATCTGTGGACCAAAGATTCCATTTTGGAACGCAACCTCCCTGGACCAGTAAGGAAAGGGAGGTCATGATTGGCTAAACCCAGGCTTAACTCAGATTGGTTAATGTTCAAAGATTGCTTATTGGTGTATTTATTGTAAATGTTTATGTTGATAATTACATGTACTGATATGTTTGTAGGGTGAGGTTCTTACTTCTTTCTAATCCAGACAGGGTGCAGTACAATTCTTTTGTTTGCTGCTCCATCCTGTAGTGCCTATTATTTTGCAGTTTATCGTCACAGCTTGGCGGTGTCATGACCAGCGCTGTTCAAACGCTGATTATCTAATGTCCTCATGGGCTTGGAGAGACACGGCTTAAAGCAGCCAAAATGCATGGTCATACCGCCAGCAGTTGGGGTTACTTGGTTGGTTGGGGTTACTTATAAAAGTCAATTCAGGGGCAAAGTTGTAAAAGTGGCGGGAATCACCATGGAAACCAATGGAATGTTCCTGCGCACTGATCCACTTTTACACCTTTACCCCAGAATTGAGTCCTCGAATATGTATATAAACACTCACACATATAGGCAACAAAAAAAGGCACAATGGACGTTCTTTTATTTAGAATGGCGATTGCACCTTGTTTTTCTACATCATGTTCTACTTTTGTTTGTGGATGTGTAGCGTCAGTTTGGCGAGAGTTTTTGGAGATTTTCCGCCACTTTTCAGACGATTCTTAGAGCCTAAGTGAGCTGGTGAATTTTGTCGAGACTTAGCATTAAACATTGGCACGCTGCAATATCGCCCAAAAAAAGTCTAATTGATTATTTTTACAATCAGATCTATAATCTGGACACAGACTCTAAAAAATTGATTGTATAACAGAATACAATCTGAAAAATATTCATCAAAGTAAAAAATATATATTTGTGTTTTCTCACTGTAGAGATTGTAAAAGCAAAAAACCCTTGTCAGCAGGGCATAAACGATTCTAGTGTCTCAATTCCAGGATAATTTGGCAGTTACACAGAATTATCCAATTAGTGCATTTTACTAAATTACACTTAGCTAGCTTACAGGTTTAAAGATCAGCAAAAAGAAAGCAAAAAATACATGTTACTCAAAAACACACAGTAAAAATATACATTGTAACTATACAGTGTTCAGTATGTATTTTTTTAAAGATTCTATGTAGATATCTATTTAAAAGAAAAAAAAAATTGTATATTAAAGATATTTTTAATTAATTCATTAGCATACCTAGCGGTTTTATAACCTGTAAAATTCTACCATAGCCAAATAACATGCAAAAAAAGTGTGATGTGTGACATAGCTTAAATTGTCAAACGGTACATTACAGCTCATTTATTGTGGTTTTAAGTGTTAATTAAAATAAAATGCATCAAGGAAGTGTTAAGGGCTAGACCTCATACATAGCCGAGGCCAAAAACTCCATTTGTTTTTCATTAGTGTTGTACATGACATCACCCAGAATTATGGGGAATTAATTATATCACACGAGGATACAATCAGTAGGATTCCAGAAGGCAGCCAGTGCTTTCGAAGCTGCGTCGCTTTCTACATGAAGTTGTGTTATTATGTTAATTACTAGAGGCTTGCACATGCAATATACACATATGTAGTCTGGTGAGCCTTGAGTACATTAAATGGCTGGCTTTTATCTATAAAGAAAGAGGTTGGGAAAAAAAATATTGGGATTTGACGTTTAAGATGGCTGCATTTTAACCCACGCCTAGGGTTGCCGCCTGGCCGGTATTTTACCGGCAGGCGGGTAAAAAAAAATGGCTTCAGGCCAATGTTAAGTCTATGGAGACAGTACCAAGGCCGGTATTTTTTTGAAGAAAAGGTCATGCCAAGAAGAAAAAAAAAGCAGTAAGGTGACCACATGGGGATCTATTCAGTAAAAGGTGAGTTGAGGTGAGATGAACATTTCTTATTACTATTTTAACTATACACCGTGAAGGGACAAACCTGGTAAGTTTTTCCCGCTAAGCAAACTCACCAGGCTTGCCCCTGCACAATATAAATATTCCTCTCACCTCAGCTCACCTGCGACTCCTTTCGGTGAACTCCATTGTGGTTTTATTTCTTTTTGCTCCTCACTGGCTGTGGCGAGACAGATAGGGTTGCCACCTTTTCTTAAAAAAAATACCGGCCTTGGTACTGTCTCCATAGACTTAACATTGGCCTGATGCCAATATTTTCTCCGGCCTGCCCTAGAGACAGAGTGTATATCATGTTACTCCCATGTGTACCTTAGAACATTCCTGCTTTCAGCCAAGCGGGACATATGGGGGGGGGGGTGTCACGGGACAAGGGGTGTTAAAGCTACTGTACATGCTCCTGCATTAACCTATTCAGACTGTAATCATCTAAACAGGGCTGGGAACATAAGAGTTCTACACTCCAAAGGAGATCCTTAGTTCGAAAATCCTATTAACAAAAACACTGGATTCTATGCAAGTTTGCCCAATGATAAGGTTGCAAATTAAAAGAAAAAGTAATCAAACGAACAGACTATATTAAAAGTACACTAGTGTCTTTTTTGCACAAACGCTATTCGATACAATGCTTAAACATAATTATAGGAAAGTTTTATGACAAATCGCAGTTAAAAAAAAGCCTAGCCAGGTAATTAATCAACTGAGAACACGAGTCTCAGGAAAATAAAATAAATAAAGGTTGATCTATTAACAACCCACTGTTACATGAGATGTTGTCTATTTTCTGTGACATTACTTTATAGAGGAGGGGATGATAAATCTCATTTTAATCTCCCATTGCATGATGAATTCCTGACAGCCAGGAACTGCACCAATCCAGGGAAGTCAGCTTTGCTAGTTTAATCACACGGTATCAGTCAGCTGTGACGTGACCTCTCTGTTCTTTCATTAGCAGATCACCGGTCCATCTGGTGTCTGGTCCTTGCAGGGAGACTTTCGCCATCCCACCCTTCCTCTCTCACATCACCAGTCCACATCTACACAGCTGTTGTCCCAATTTGACTCTTTCAGATTAACTGCTGTTAATGTGTGGCCTATATTACTAAACATCCAAAGAATAAATGCGTCTTTATGTCTATTAAACCATCCAGCGTTATAGCCAGTTCTGTTTGCACCTCCGAGGCAAGAATAGCACATTGCATCACCTCAATATATATATATATATATATATGTCCCAGAGTCCCCATCACTGTCTCCAAACACCACTGCCTGCCCCAGAGTCCTCTACACTACACAAACTCTAGTCAGTGTCCAACACTGTCCATCCACTGTACGCCACCCCATAATGCAGTGCACCCAAGACTGTATTATATGGTGCTTAGCACAGGCCAAGGCTGACCTGTGCTACCAGATTATTATAGCACAGACCTTTCTGCAGATGCAGTCAAGGTTTGCATTCTGGAAAACGTATAAATAGATACAAAATGAAACCTCCTCCACTATATACAGCCAATAATCAAAATAATCAAAATTTACCAGAGACACAGTAGGTCCACATCCGAACCTGGCAACGCGTTTCAAGGATCCAGAACACAGGGAAATGAGACAGGAATTTCAAACTTAAGGCCAAAGCAGGCGAGTTGGAACACTTCTCCCGTTCTGCTGCACAGGAGAATTTTTCCAACGCGGTTACATTGGCCTCAAGTTTGAAATCCCCATCTCAATTCCCTGTAATTCTCCCTTTATAAATTCCCCCCCAAATGTTCCGAAAGCTTTTTTAATTGTCATTTTTTTTTACTTTAAAAGAATTGTAACACATTATGTATTGTAATTGCTTCCCCGGGCATGTCTAATCCTGGATTACTACTGCTAACTAAACCGTCTGGCTGTTTGTAGCGCAGGAAGTGTGAAACTACAGAGGAATTATTGTGTTCTGTTGAATATAAAGAGGATATCCTATTGTAATCTCATACGGTAATGTCTGACAGGGTTAGAGGCGGGGCTCCTGAAATCCTCACTGCTGGCTCCTACATTTTCTGATTTGTTTTACACAGAGCTTTATGGATGCTCTAAAAATAACTTGACTGGCTCCTGAAAATAACTTGTCTCTTTGGCTCGCTAAGTAGACGAATATTTTTCTTGCGCTAGGGTTAGTTATTATGGTTAGGGAAAGCAGTAGGATAAGAATTAGGAGGGCAGAAGGCATATTTAGGGTGTATAGGACAGTTAAGTGGATTGATTAAGGATACGGGATGTTGGGGATGGAAAGTACTTACTCCATTACCTAAATCAATAGATCACATCACCTAAACATTCACATATATTCCCCAACGTGGTTGAAGTGGTGGCTTCAACCACTCCCCTTAAAAGAGCCCTCTAGCAAACAATTAACTTATGTTTAATTGAAAGATTGTATCAAGTGTAAATGATTTATAAAGAAAATATTTAATGAAAGAATACACATAAAGTTCCTTGTTGAGCCTTCTTTACTCCATATTGTTCACTCATGGGGCAGACATCTTGTTTAGAATCTTGGGTCAGATCTTCACTCACCTTGGTTCAGATGAAGAAAGATCTGAACCATCTGTCCAAAGATTCCAAACAAAATGTCTGCCTCCTGGTAGAGCTATATAGGGCAAAGTTGTCCCTTAAAGCAAAAGCATGCTTTATTGGAGAAATCTACAAAAAGGTCCACCAAAAAGTGCGGGAAAGGCCTGTAAATGGAATACTCTCTGTAAGGGGATGGAGTTTCATAGCAGGAATATTAGTAAGGGGAACAAGTAGGGTTGCCACCGTTTTTTTCAGAAAAATACCGGCCTTGCTACTGTCTCCACAGACTTAACATTGGCCTGATGCTAATTTTTTTACCGGCCTGTTGGTAAAATACCAGCCAAGTGGCAACCCTAGGAACAAGTAAGGTCACGGCTGGAGTATTTTATGTATATATTTTACAAAATGACAATAAATATAGTTTATACATAAAAATTCCATTATAAGCTGGAGTCAGATATAAGGCATACAAGGAGATATGTGCATTGTAATTGTTGAGCACAAGGTGTATGCTCCCTGGTACTTGAGGTTACTCTTGCTGTCGGATTGGATCTTGTAATGGCCCTGGTGCTATTAATCATTGGAGATCTGATATGGCAACAGGGATATGGTCTGCAGCAGCAGCGATTACCAACAAAGACATCTATAGTAAGCTTGGGGGAGGGGATCATCTCCACCGAAAGTCACTGAAAGAGATAAGCTGCCATCTCTATACAGGACTTTTCCCATCTTTCTCAATGAGCAAGTAATTCCCCGGGGACAAACACTTTTTTTTTGCCATCTATTTGGCCTTTTAAATGGAGTGCATATTTGTATATTCCCCTACGGATGACACGCAGGACCAGGCAAATGGCAACTGTATATTATCCACGAAATGATGAAGTTATTGAGAGCTAATCAATATTGCTGCTGCAGAAGGAAGCCTTCATCATTCCGATAACTGCTTTAAATGGCAGCTATATATTGGGACAAGCAACCTTTGGTACTGCAGCTATAACTCACGGAATGCCCAACCATCGACAAAGTTGACTCTTCTATCTATCTTGGGGATTGTAGATCAAAGGATCTGGATTACCAGTGGTTATCAAACCCCAGTAACCAGCTTTCAGTAGAGAAAATATTGTTATTCCTCTTTGTTTCCCCACAAAACTGAAACTTCAAAAATTAATATGCACATAGTTATTCCAAGATTCTGTTTTCTTGCTCTTTTGCAAGTTTTGGAGTTGATACTTCTTGCAGCTCAAGCAAACAAATGCCATCTCTAGTATCTCCTGCCAATAGGTTTGCCACCTTTTCTTCAAAAAAATACCGGCCTTGGTACTGTCTCCATAGACTTAACATTGGCCTGATGCCAATTTTTTACCGGCCTGCCGGTAAAATACCAGCCAGGTGGCAACCCTACCTGCCAATCAGAGGTCTCCTAGAGAGACGCATTGGGGATGCCAAATTGTCCTTCCCTTTCAAATTTCTGCACATACTCAGAGCAAGAGAACCCAGTTCATCTGCACTGAACCTCATGCAATGTAAACAAAAGCCAATGTAATCGAACAAGTGCAGGGGCAGGAAACTTTGAAACATATACCTAAAGATTCCCTGCATGCATTTATATTAAAAAGAGAGCCAGGAAATTTAATTTGATGGCCCTTAATAAATGTTTTGCACGGAATGTTCTCCAAGCGACATATGATTATAAAATACATGAAGTTATTTACCTATAAACACAGCATTTGTCTGTTGAATAGTAACAGATGAACAAGGATGTTTATCAAAATGGAGGCTACCTTAATTTTCATGTAATGCTGAAAAAGTCTATTGCCTTAATTGCCACAGTTGCTCAGTAAATAGTTACATGTTTGACCTAAGACCATGACTTTATGATAAAAATATGTTGGCGCTAGATAATGCATTAATTGCTCAGAAATGATAAAAGTGCAACCATGCACATGTATTTCAAATTAATTTCACTATTTGTAAGACAGAGGCACCCCATACCTGCCATAACCACGATTCCTGGGACATGGTGGAGGCGGAGCTAAATGGGGGCAGAGGTGAAGTCACATGACAGCAGTCTACTGGTACAGGCACTGGGTGTCTGGCGCTCATGTCATTTAGATTGTGTGTGTCTCAGACATACATAGTTTGCATTGGAAAGCACTCTTATAGTGAAGTGTTATTTCACTATATCAGTCGCACCTCTCCTGTACTCAGAAATTCAACAGAATATCTGGAAACTTTGTTGCCAGCACTGTTGAGCCGAACACAGCTCATTAATTAATATTCCAATAACTACTGACGGCTTTACTGTATTCAGTTGTGTTTTAGGAGAGTCTCTATGTGGCAGGGTTCTAAGCACTAACTTACTCTCTCCATACTAAGTGTACATTGTTGCTGCTATACAAATATAGTTACTGTAATGCAGACCGGGATATAGCGCGGGGCATCCTAGGCGGATGCCTAGGGTGGCAAATTATGGGGGGCGCCCACCCAATAAAGGGCACGGTTGTGTGACACACAAGGCGTAGTTGTACATAGGCGGCTGGCCAGACGTAGATCCAAAAAGAGGGAGATTGGACAGGTTAAATTAGTGGAGTGCCATGTGTTTAAGGATCTTAAGTATATATATTTGCACTTTTTGTCTGTAATCTTGCCTACGGTTAAGCGCCTGTCAGTGTGAAATGCGTGAGGCATCTGGTGTTCCATGTTTTTCTACCAGCCTTGATATTTTTTTTTTTTTTTTTTTACCTGTGCCAAGGAATCTGCAAAAAACACTTAAACTGGACACAGGCGGCAGCCATGCCCCAAATTTGACGGGAACGGGCTTCAAAACATGAAAGTCGTGACAAATTCAAGACTGTTGGCAACTATGCAAAACTTATTTCTCTCTTTCAAAAGAGCAACGTAGATTCCTTCCCTTGTTCTGCCATTGTACAGAGACACCAAATAGGATGGCATTGCTATAAATAAATAAATGAATGCAAAATATTGATAATCACTTTGCCATTCTTTCTATCTTACAAAATATGATTCCCCTAAAACAACCCATCTCCCCTCCACATGAGCTTGAATGTCACCTCTTGACATTGCCCAGAGACCCTCTTAGCTTTGGTCTCAGCTGTGAAATGTAAAAATAATTAAAAAATTACTGCACAGCCACCCAAGCCTAAACATATGGATCAGTGAACTCACAACAAAGTTCATTTGACGAGATTTAGCTTATTAATATGGCCACTTAACCTCTTATTAGTGAATTGGGGGCATTCTTGATAGACATGGGCTCTGGTAGCATGGTTACCCATGCTACTTTAAGAAGACCAAAACATCTGTGCCTCCACCAGCACAGATCTCTATAGTACTGCTCCCTCACATTATAAATGGCTTGAAAACAATTAGTACCTGGATATGGTTTCATCAGTGGCGTACCTACCACTGGTGCAGGGGTCGCAGCTGCGACAGGGCCCGTCACTCCAGGGGCCCGGCCGCCCTGCGACCCCTGCACAAAAAAAAATGTAAAAAAAAAAGTGTGGGCAAACGGGGCAGCTGCCCAGGGCCCATTCATTCTTGGAGCCCAAAGCAGCTGCCCCGTGGGCCCCCGCTGCCCGTGTGACTGTCTCACGCAGAGACAGTCACTTTCGGGCAGGAGCAGTGTGATCCGCATCCATCGGACACATCTGATTTTTTTCAATTAAAGCTCCAAAAGATCTAGAACCACCCCTGCCTACAGAACACAAAGGGCGTATTTAGAGTGGGAAGTAAGGCGGAAGCTTATCGGAGGTTACACCGTCAAACAGCATTAGTGTTATTATAGTGTGTGATGTGTACAATCTAATTATAGAGGCGACAGAAATAATTCTGATTTGGCAAATCTATTTGCAAAATGTGCAGATGGAGAGGTCTATTCATTCCGGTGACAAAACAAAGTGGCACTAAACGAATCATTACAATAAGAGTGATGTATACTTACGTGTATTATGATTAAAGCGACACTAAATGTTATTTTTCACTTGTAATTCTCATATAGAAGCACAAGAGAAATGTTAGTTGTCCCTAGTATGACTTTTGATAGTACACGCCAGTTTATCCTCTGACTGACAGCTGCCATGCTTCCACAGGACGCGGGCAGTCGTCTAGTCTGCGACTGTCTCTTTCTGCTAACGCAGAGAGAGACCCTCGTTTTTGCATGGGATCAGCAAGTGGGACCTTAACTGGGCCCCCCCCCCCCCCCTTCTAATCCCATGCAAAGACGAGGGACTCTCTCTGCGCTAGCAGCGAGAGACAATCGCTTTCGTCTGTCAGAGCGGGGGTCCTGCTCTGATTGGCTGTGCACATGCTTACGTTGATCAGCACGCGACAAACAGGAACTGCTGTGCCTTACATGTGACACACAGCAGATAGCAAACCTGCGTGGATCTATTAACTAAGGGTTAAACAATGTTTAATGTCCCTTTGAGGATCTCTGTCAAATGTTTGAAATAGAAATGTACAGTTCAGGATTTCTAGCATTTTGTTTTTCTTTTGTTGTTTCACTGTGATGGGAAAAAAGTATTTATGTTACATTTCTAAAAAAAAATATTTTGTAAAACACTACTGCTTTTGTGTTAAACAATTCTGTGTAGTAACAGAAAAATCCTATCCATTGCACACATTTATCACCTTTTTTTAAATCTGGCACAGCAATATAAATGGAGAGCTGTAAATTTATTAAAGTGCTACAATCGAAATTGATTCCTCCACCCCCCCCCCCCCCCCTTTATAAGTCCAGCACAAGATTTCTATTCTAGTAAAATATCTTGCTGTGTATGATGCATACAAACTTCAGAGGAAACTGAATTTACAGACAGAAATCAGTTATTGTACTTGTAAACAAATTAATAATATGTTAAATAGGCAATTAGTGCAAGATCAAGTTGATTTTTAAAGGATTTTTTTTTTTGTATTTTACTTTTTAATTAGTATGCTTTGTAAATATACACTGGGCTCCAAGAACACTGGGTTCATTTGAGTTGCTATATTTTTCTGCCTGTTGAAAAATAAGTAAGCATGGCGGTGAAGCCAATTGGAATTTTAATTTTAGACATTTTCCACTGGTGTTTTATTATTTTTGTTTTTCAATGTGAGTTTCAAGATCTAAATGTACTAAATTATTCATTACATTATTTATCATTACACTGAGAACATGTAAATCTACCATTTTTTTTAGTGTTTTTTTAGGAAAAAAATTTCAGGGGGATATATATAAACAAGGACATACTTTTTAAAAAAAATATTTAACAGGGGCTTTCCTATATTCTTGGTGACCAACAGGAGCCAGTGTGGTTGTTCCATGCTATACAGACAAAAGTTTTTCTGCCAAAAAAAATTAGGCAGATTAGATGTGCTGAATGGTTCTTCTCGCATTCTATGGTGGGCATGTTCTAAAAAAAACAGCGAATATATTTTAACCAAGGGCAAAAATCTGGAGTGGCTCCAGTTCAAGCCTGATCATTTTCCAGGCTTTCCATGTCTGATTGAGCAAAGGATTCCGAATCAGATCCATGGTCCATATGGATTTTTGGAGATGCAGGAGGGTGGCCAAGTGCGTGCCTGGGGAAAACTGTTCCCATCCATCCATCCCAGGCCATGCATATCTGGTTGTGTCAGATACCCAATCTAGTGCAACTCTGTAATTAGCCGCTAGATTGTGATCTTGCAAGACTGGTAAGTTTAGACCCCTGTAATTGTTGGTCTGCTGTAATTTTAGCAGTTACTACCGACTATTTTTTATTCTTCCAAATAAACTTAGCCAGAAGTCTAGTTCTTATACGTACTTATTACGTAAGTGAATATATTTTATGTGCAAAGCTATTTTTGCACGTTGCTTCTTGTGCAGTGTACTAAACATTTAAACCCTTAAGGACCAGCTGTTCTGGAAAATGGCTGTTTGAACATGTCTGCGGTGTTTGTGCTTAGCTTGAATTTTTCTCTTTCTCATTTAATATACCCACAAATATTATATGCCCTTGATATCACAATAAAAAGTGTTTTCTTTAGATGGCATTATTTTCATCATGTAGTATAATTTCCTGTATAAAAATCGTAAAAAAAATTATGAAAAAATGCAAAACATACCCCACTTTTTCTAACTTTCACCCCAAAATTATTTTATACAATTACAAACCACAAAAAAGGCTGCATCTATATAGTTTCTAATATTTGTCCTGAGTTTAGAAATATCAATATTTACATGTTTTTCTGTTGTTTTTTTGCCAATTATCGGGAAATAACCGATAGTAGTATTTTTTGTTTCCTAACCGTTTTCTCCTACAGTGACCTTTTGACCCCAAACCGTACATATAACCCTAAATCTAACCCTAGCATTAGCCCTAATTCTAACCCTAACTGAAACTCTAACCCTAACCGTAGATCTAGGGTTAATAGATCTAGTGTTAAAGGGACACTAAACGTTCATTTTCACTTGTGCTTCTAATATAGAAACACAAGTGAAATGTTAGTTGTCCCTAGTATGAGAATAAACTGGTGTGTACTTTTGATAGTACATGCCAGTTTATCCTCTGACCGACAGCTGCCATGCTTCCATAGGACTAGGTCCCCCCTACTGATCGTATGCAAAAACGCACTAGCAGCAAGAGACCCTCGCATTCGGCTGTCAGAGCGGGGCGAGCCCCCGCTCTGGTTTGCTGTGCACGTGCTGAAGTTTGTCAGCGCGTGACAACCGGGAACTGCTGTGTCTCGCATTTGAGACACAGCAGATAGTAAATCCGCATGTATCTATTAAGATACACATAGGGTTTACTTTCAAAGTGCAGGAAATGTTTTGTTTAACCCTTGCTTCCTTGAAGGAAACAGGCGTTAAACAAGTTGGAATGTCCCTTTTAATTTTGCCCTTTTTTTCCCCAATGCAATGTTGCTGACTTCCAGTAGGGGCAGGCAACAGCAACAGAGTGACGGAAGTGTTTTCAGAAATCACTTCCGTTGGTCTTGCCAGATATGGCAGCGCCATATTGAAGGCCAAATGTTGGTGTTTCAACATTAAGGCATCATAGTTACATAGACAAAACATAGGCAGCGACTATTGATTGCTGCCTATGTGGGACTTACCGCATGACATGACAGGCATGTCAATTATTACGAACTGCATGTCTTTGTGCGACGTGCTTGGCTTGTCATGTGTCGGGAAGGGGTAAACACTGAAATAGTAAAATGAGCATGTTGCGAATAAAAACAGGCATATTTGCAAATCTTTTTTTCTGCATTTTTTCTTAGCACTTGCTAAAAGCTGGTGTAAGTTTCACATGCACAATAAGAATTATTTTTCACGAAATATTTGCAAAAGTCTTTAGCGTGTGCAAATATAATCGCAATATATCACCCTAACTGGGAAAAAAAAAAATTCACACTAAATAGAAACGGAATAAACTCAAAACGAGAAAAAAAACGCAAAATGTTACAAATATTCACAAATGGCTCCTTACACATGTTTCACCTACTTTGTTTCACTACTGCACTTGTTTATTACATGACCCCTTAGTTTCTATGTCACAGTGCATACTAGAATCTCAAACATTTTCATACCATTTAGCAAATTCCATAACCGATGATTTTGCACTGCTATATCAGTGGGTCTCCCGTCTCATTCCGAAGAACACTATTTAAATGGACAGAAAAAAGGCTGTTTTTGGTTCACTGTGATGTAGATTATAGGGGTAAAGAAACAAGTACCTTTAATTTTGTTCATACACTCATTCTATTATGACAGAACATTACTCACAATCCTGTGACTTAGTCTAATAATATTTTTTTTTGCGTGGGTTGCAACAGCAATTGTGTTTTGGACTATGCAACCACTATTACTAGTGCTGTAGGTTGGTTTTACGTTTGGTCTGTAGGGGGCCGTTTAATTTAAACAAAAAAACAAATCGTCACAGGAATTACAGAATGAATTGGGAACATCTGTAAAAGTCTTTGTCCTAAAAGTATCATTCGGAGATCCAGAGGCGTTTGGGGTTGAGCGACCGGGGTGTGGCCGTACAGATGAGGTTGGGGGAGTGCCACCTTGGCAAGTTAGTCATGCTATTGCTAAGATCATACCCATAGAATAACCATGCCATGGCGCTTGCTGTGTCAAGCTTTTTTTCATGTGCCCCTTCCCTCTGCTAACTCTTGGGATAGCCCCACCCACTTTTGTCTTCAAGGCTCCACCCATATTTCTCCACTGGGCCCACCCATTTGGGCTGCATGGCCATGAGAAGAAAGACAAAGGGAGAGATTCTCAGTATACTATTCCTCCAATCATCTACGAGATTTGCATTATAGCAAATATTTTCAAATTTTCGTACTATCTTAGAACTGTCCAGATACAAATGAGTGCAGAATTTTCAAAAATGGTACGCTTTATTGGCTGATCACAAACATGTTTTTGTAGTCACTCGTTAATTGTGCCAATAGCCTGTTTTCTCACCATCCAGTGAGTGTAGGAAATCTGTGTTCAAGCAGGGAAGATGACAGTGGTTTTCATTATTTACAACATAAAATAAGTTGTGTATGTGTTGTATCCCCTAAACATAGCTTATACTTTGAATGTACAGAACATAATATAAGCAATTTGCAACACATACACAATAAATAACAAAACATTTTTTATTTGTTTATACTTAAAGGCACTGTATCACCTAAACATTGTTTTTACTGTGCATAAAGAGAATACAAAAAACATAGTGTTAGCAGAATGGCAAGCAAATGCTTAAATGGAGAATTTTGTTTTAAATGTGTCTGGAATCCCCCGTTTATTACATCTTATGTGGCTTAATATGCAAATTACACATCGCCCACCGAAAACCATTTCATTTGCATTTCAAGCAAACAGGTGATGTCATAAAAAGGAGACTCCACAGACACATTCATAAATATTTTTTATCTCCTAATTTAGGGATTTTGTTTGCAGTTTTTCTAACACAACGTACGGCTCATTTTCAATCTTTTTTTTTTTATTCTCTTAATGCACAGTAAAAGCCTTGGTTCAATAATACATTCCCTTTAATCCCATACAAATGAATAAAACAATTTTGATATTTATTGTGCATGTTTAAAACATGTTGCGAATTATGTACGGACATTTCACCCCCTTTGTATTCCTCCGCCTCCAACGACACACACACACAAAAAAAAATAACACAATCAAAGCTTTCTGTACCATCTGGGACATATGTAAACCAGTATACGATCCATTCAGAAAGAAATGTCACGCACAACTAATTATAATACTGCTATTTTTTTTAAAACTAGGCCATAATCCATCACTCAGAATGCAAACACTTGTATAGAATTCAACAGCCTTTCGATGCAGTCAGTTTGGTCACGTTGGCACAAGACAGATTGGGGACATGGAACAATTTAATGTCGAACAGCAAATACATTAGAAATATTAGTCACAGGGCATGAATGCAATACTTCAGGTTTGCCACGAGTGTTTTGGTCAAAGCGATTACAGATGCTTTGACACAGTCAGGTTCGAGTTTATCAGTCAAATGGAAGAGCCTTTATCTCTGAGTGTGTGGAAGGGAGGGCGTCAAGTTGCTAAATGCGTTTGCAGAATAAACATGCAATAGATCACAACGTAATAAGCTGACTATATATAGTATTAACCAGTTTGCTTCCGAGTCTGCAGGTCCCACTAGTAGATAAACAAATCGAATAATTGCTGTAATCATTTTTTTGGGCGTCGGAGCGATAACGAAACACTGCTGACACGTGTCTGTAGAAACTGTGAATGTGTGTCGAAAATGTCAGGATGAGGTCCACGAAGTTGTACTAATGTGAATATTTCATCGGAATATTAAGGGAATAACTATGAGTCATATAATATATGTAAACAGTATAAGGGATCTCTGCCCAGGAAGAAAAAAATGAAAGAAATTTTAGACACGTACCTTACTTTCAATAGGAGAACGTCATGATGTTTATATTGGTGTCTAGTATTTTTTCAGAATTACAGAAAAAATACATATATACAGATACACATTGGTTCTGCAAGAGGAAAATTAAACCAGGATAGAATTTTATTGAATCACAAGGCCCTTGCCTCTTTAAAACTGAGAACAGTGCCATGATTGGGCACCATTTATAATTTATTTAGACCTTGTTTGACGTTTGATGGAGCATGTCTCCATTACGTAAGTGTGATCCATTCCGTCAAACATCCGTTATCTAGAAATATCACAAGCACACACCCCAAGTTTGAACGCAGTAGACCTCATGCCGGGCTACAAAAGACGTTGCAATCCAACAAGAACAAAGGTAGATCCGCAAGGATCCTAGGATAGGTATCTTGACCAACAGGGATTGCCGAATAAAATTATTTATTGCAGTGAGTTACCTCCACCCGACCCACAGACGCGTTTCGAACACTAAGCACCCAATAAAAGGCGTGAAACGCATTGGGCGGGGTCCATTATGCAACACCGCCTCCAGTAAATAATTTTGTTTGGCAATCCCTGTTAGTCATGCTATCTATTCTGAGAGCCTTGCGGATCTAACTTTGTTCTTCTCGGATTGCGTTTGGTATGCTTGGCGGTGGCGCTCAGCGGAGAAGTGGGCATGCCAGGTCTCAAGCTGGATGATTATACTGGCCGGCATGGAGTTCATTACATTACAAAATAAATTTGACCTGAAAGGTCTTTTGTGTAATCTTGTATATTAATTTCTATTTAATTTCTACCGACATGTAAATATGGACACATTTACAACCATGTATGTAAATTCTTCAAAATGATCTTCATTATAATCCCAGCTTGCAATTTAGAATCTGGACTTATTTGAAAGATGTTCATCAAAATACAAATGACATTAAATAGTACACAATGGCTGCCAGACTTATTAGTGATCTCTTGGGAGGTCTTGGCATTCATAGTAAAGTCTCATCTGTTTTACAGGAAAGTCAGAGGACATCCTATTGAAAATGCTTCAATTGATCCGGATTAGTGAGCAACTAGATCAAGAACTCACATAGGGACAAGATATGTTGTTTAACCTACATGGTTTACAGTCAACAAAGTACAAGTTTCTCAGCTAAATGTTGATCAGGTATCATTCCCCTCTGTTCAGGCATATTATCATCCACTGAATCTCAAAAATCTTCAGGCACAATTATCCCTATCAGTCTATCTTAACCATAAAACAGAAACAGTCTGTGTGTTTGTCTGAAGCGCTAAAAACTCTAGAATGCTGAGCTCTAGAATCATGAAATTTGCATAGCTTATTCATGCTGGAATGTCTAGGCCAATACAATTAATTTCAGTTCTCTAAGTTTTTCCTTTCCTGAGTTGTGTTTGAGGTGATTAGACACCACATAAACTGCAAAGTAGATGGGTAATTTTTCTACATCAACAGTGATATCATAATCTCCTTTCAACAGCACATTAGATTTCTATCCTGAATACCTTGTTATAGGTTTCAAATATTCTAAGGGTGGCATTTCTAGGTCAACAGAACTATTTTCAGCTCTCTACATTGTTCCTATCAGCAAGTTAGGAGTTAATTGAGTTTTGAGTAGAAACGCGACTTGCAGCACGATTGTGAACTGGTACAAGACGGAGCAGCTAAACTGCTGAGGAAAGAGAGGTACACCTTGCTGAACAACGAATGCGAAGTGATACGAGACGGTGCAACGAGACTGCTGAAGAGACAAAGGAGCATGGTACCAGCAGTGTATCTCAGCGAAGGAGAACACAGCATTGGTACGCAAGCTGTGCCAATATTACAACATTACAAAATAAACTCCGGCATCCAATTGTTAACGCAGTTGGTGGGAATAACAGATCCGAGGAGGTGGTGAAGAAAAGGTAAGTGTATTTAAAATACTTATACACCATAGTAACATATTATATCACAATGAACTCACACCTGTTGTTTATGTAACATATGTATTAGCTGTGCCAAGAATAGCTGGGAATCTACACTCATGGGGAATGCACATTTCATAATTGCTACTACACATGGAGAAGATGCAGGGTGTGTGTAGAGAACTGTAGGTGATATCATAATCTCCTTACATCAGGAAATGACAGAGCATAGGCTAAACGTCACATTTCTTCCATGCTGAGAGTGCAGAATGTTTACAAGACGGAGCACAGAAAATACACACCAAATGCTTCCAAAACCTAAAGCACACTGAAATACACCAAGGAGCATAGACAAGAATCTAAATCCAGGGGGAAGCCGGGTACCTCCTGGCTGGTTGTAGCTGAGATTTACTACACTATATCCTAGTTTAGCTTATTCAGCCTTCCAAGTAACCAGTGTCTGTCAGTATGTTTTTAATCTTTACATTTTTAATTACTAGGAGATTTACTTTTTACAGTGACTACGAGGTACAGATGAAACTAAAGTGTAGGGACTCCCTGTTTTCTTTCTTGTGGGCGTGGTCTGTTGAGGTGCTCCACTATTGGTCTATCAGACTGTCACTCTAAAAGAGCAGCCCTTTACTAAGTAAAATTCAGCGAATATGAGTTTGTGCAACTTGCAGTGTAGTGTGCTGCAGGATAGGAGAGCACAATCATGGAGATATATCACCGACATGGCACATCTCATGCTGATGTGCACTCCCCCTACAGCTCAGCCAATAGCAGACCAATAGCAGAACTGACACTGGGCCCGATTCAATAATGCAAAATATCAAATATTACTTGTTTTTAACTATCATTTTGAATCTATGGGATTCAATGACAGGAGCTAAATTAACTCAGTTCTTCAAATTATCTTTGAATAGACCTCATTGTCCACAATAAAGTAAACAGGAGGGTAGGCCCCACTCCGTGGTTTCTTCTGCACCTTATCAGCTGTATCTCTGCAACCCAAACATGACCCAAAAAAAGCAAATTTAGACGTCATCAACTCTACAGATCGACTAACCAAGATTTTTTTACATTTAAGGCATTACTTCCTCTTTGAATACAGTAGGTAATTGAGGAACACTTTAAACCCAAATGAACCAATCGGATGTAAATGTCTCCCAGCGCACCCACACATAATGAATACAATTAACAAGTCGTTAACCGTCCTTATTTTCATCTACTTTCCTCCTTTTATTTGTCAAAGCAAGGCCGCAATCTCAAGTCCCCGTAATTAGTGATATTTTCTTTTAACTGATAATTATGATGTCAAGATCAAATACCCTGCATACCCTTCATTTCTTTCTGTGTTCAGGCATTGCCGTTTCAATATTTGTAATTGCCTAATGGTAATTCTTCGTGTAAACAAAGGGAGCTGGAGGTTAGGTGGCTGCTCTGTTATCTTAGTAGGATATAAATAGCCACAATTAAGACTGTCAGCAGCATGCCGCTCCAAGACACCCTGAACACTTTTATCATTGCAGCCTGATGGATTATGCAAAACCTTGCTAATCCTAGGGACATGAAAAGGACAGAAACTACATTTCCCAGCATGCCTTTTGGTTTAAAGGGCCCAGGCCGAACAGTAGGGAGAAGAAGATGAGAGGAGGACGTACAGATTCATTTTAAAATGAAATGAAAACTTTGATTAAAAAGAAATTAACTGCCCATGTGCTGCAGTTTTGGACAAATGTCTGTGAGGGAGGAGGGTGTCACCTCTGTCACTATCTTTTCCTGTTTCTTTATACACGGGTTACGCAGAAAAAGGCAAAATGGCCGTGGCAAGATCGGAGAAGGTCCATAGTACATCAATAAATTGTCCATTGCAAAGTCCAGTAAACATGAACAGTGTTGGTACCAAACCCTGGGGTATTATGCTGAAGCTAAATGCTCTGATGCAGGGGTAGGCAACCTGCGGCCTTCTGGATATTCCAGGACTACATTTCCCAAACTCCTCTGCCAGCCTCATAGCTGAAAGAGCATTATGGGAGATGTAGTTCACCAGCAGCTAGAGGGGCGCAGGTTGCAGACCCTGCTGTCTAGTAGACCCCAAAAGTTATTTTATCTTTGTCAATATGAAGATAGTACCACTATTGGTGCTACTTAAGTGAGTGCTAAGTTTATAAATAAGCTCTAATGTATCACTAGTAGGGTTGCCACCTTTTAAAAAAAAAAGAAAATAGCTGCCATGCTACTGCCTCCATAAACATAGCATTGGCCTCCAAGATTCTGTTTTCTTGCTGTTTTGCAAGTTTTGGAGTTGATACTTCCTGCAGCTCAAGCAAACAAATGCCATCTCTAGTATCTCCTGCCAATAGGGTTGCCACCTTTTCTTCCAAAAAATACCGGCCTTGGTACTGTCTCCATAGACTTAACATTGGCCTGATGCCAATTTTTTACCTACCCGCGGTAAAATACCGGCCAGGTGGCAACCCTAGTCACTAGTTAGTTGGTGCTCTGTGTAAAATGTTTCCTACAAAAGAAAATGTAAAAAAAAAAAAAACAATGCTGCTGAGAAAAATATGGCCTGTACTGTCTCCTGTTGATGATGTCACCTTATGGTTTGATATGCAAATTGAACTTTTCACATTAAAATAAGTTAATTTGAATATCAAGCCACAGGTGATGTCATAAACAGCAGACAGTACAGACCACATTTAAAACATGTTTCTCTTTATTTATGCACTTGCACCTAATTCTGCTAATTCAACGTATAGATCATTTTGCACAATTTTGTATTCTCCACATTTACATTATAAACAATGTTTAGGGGACAGAATCCTATTAAAGGTCTACTATGACCCATCCCTCAACAAGTTCTCATTTTAGTTACCTTAATGGACTAATTGTAAATTGTGGGTTGTCAAATGAGGTGCAGCTCAGTACTGAGAGCTGAAATATAAATGAGAAGGCTTCTCCAGGGGTTTTAGCATTTTCCTTTGTTCCTCAACCAAGACACCCCAGAGAACACTGGGTATTTTCAGATGTGCATGTCTAGCATGGCGAGCTGGGGCAAATGGAAAGGAACTGAAGCAATCTCTGGAGCTTTGGTTTGACAGGTTATGCAGGTGTAAGCTTTCTTTACAAAAATAAAATGTGACATTACATAATTGTGTCCCTGTCTGATGAAACGTGATGAAGAGAGCTCCATATTGTTCATTATCCACTGGATCCTGACGAAAGACAACCCCATCTAACATCAGGCTAACACAGCAGTGGGCAGCAGCACTGCTCCAACCTATCTCCTTACTTCAACTCTCAGCATGCTCACCCAACCGCCCCAAAACCATGAAAAAAAATCTGCTGCTAATAAATCAAATCTCGGTTGTGTGACATGCGGGGGTCCTTATCTATTCTCACTTTGTCATTACTAAATATTCAGATCTGTGAGAATTTTGCAGCAATGTCATGCAATGTCACATGCATACCTCCCAACATTTCAAATGCCCAAAGAGGGACACTTTTATTTTTTATGGGTGGGGCTTACCAGAATATTTTCAGCAACTTTATGGCCAATTGATAATTATTTATGTCATTTGATGTCATTTAGAATAAGAATAAAGCCTTTTATTTCCACAAATTAATATTATTTACACAAATTAATATAAAACCATATTTACTGCAGTTTAACCAAAAATACAGAGCTCCCAGAAAAAAAACTGCACAATAGAGGAAGACAGAGGGACAGGGGGTTTGGGGTGCAAAATAGTGACTGTGACTCCTAAAAAAAAAAAGGGGGGGGACACTTGGGTGGTACGGATGTGTTCTATGATTTATTTACTCCTGCCACCCAAAGACGCAGTGAAGTATTGGATCATTCCCCTTGCAGTCTCGGATTTACCCCCCAGTGTCCGAATTCTTTGTGACACTGGTGGCGAGAGCTTTATGCGCCGCCTACGAACGATTGTCATCTAAAACGCTACAATCGCATGTACAAGAGCACGTCACGCTTAATCTGAGGCCACGCCCCTTGCTATCTAGTAATGACAGGCTAAGCAGCTGGGAGTATTGTACATGCTGTATATGTCCTACTGTTTTTATTATTATTTCATTTGTAAAAGAAACACCATCAAATATTCCACTGCCAATAGAACTAACTCAATACTCAAGTAAGTGCACTTTAAAGAAAAACAATGCACTAGTCATCTTTCATGGTTATGTAACCATGATAAGATATTAAGTTAAATCTTATAAAAACCTTTTTCCAATGTGTGCTTTTTTTATACTTTACAATACTCAGCTGACCTGTATCTCAGCTGCTCATGTTTAGTGAAAGTCATTTGAGAATCGTGGGATATAACCAACTCACCTGGGGAATACCTGGAGACTGATGTAGTGAGCTACCATTCTAGGTCATTTTTCTTTCTCTTAGAACTCTTACACCATTGCCGGTGTTCTATCAAATTTCTCGAGCAAATTCTACTACACAAGCGCAGTCGAATTTGCTCATTGCGCACCACAGCGCATGCGCACACAGTTACGGCTGTGAATCAGCCGAAACTTTGGCAGAAGAGCGCCTGCGCGAGTGACACAGACCACCTCACGCCCCCTTCGGATCAGCTGCAGTGACAGGTAAGTATAAGCATATTACTGATTATTGTCATTTACTAGCGTAGCAAGCAATTGGTAAAACTTCTATCAGTGACATGCAACTAGGGTTGGTAAAAAAATTGGCATAAGACCAATGTTAAGTCTATGGAGACAGAACCAAGGCCGGTATTTTTTTTGAAGAAAAGGTGGCAGCCCTACATGCAACTGATATAAGTTTTAACAATTGCTTGAAGGCGGACTTAGTTCAATGGGAAGCAGCCAGCCCGGTCAGGTCAAGACCTTAACGAGCCCTCTGCTGATCCCATGTAAAATCCAGGGTCTCTCTCTGTGCTTGCAGAGAGAGACAGTCTCCGACCTGGCTGGACTGCCTGGTAGCCACCAGTTACAGGATCAATTGACATGTACTATCAAAAGTGCATGCCAGTTTTAGGGTTGCCACCTTTTCTACAAAAAAAAAATACCGACCATGCTACTGCCTCCATAGACTTAACATTGGCCTCAAGCCAATTTTGTTACCAGCCTGCCGGTAAAAAAAACGGGCAGGTGGCATCTCTAGCCAGCTTATACTCATACTAGGAGCACTAAGCTTTTTGCTTTTATCTTCTAAATTTCAAGCACAAGTGGAAACAAATGTTTAGTTGTCTTTTAAGAAGGTACAGCCAACAAACTGAAACAAACTAACAGTACAAAACCAGTAACAATGCCAAAGAACAATAACATAGGCAGAAACTGATCAATAGAATATGGAAGATGCAACTGCTTAGTAATGACCAGGCCTTATGGTCTGTATCTTCTATGGCATTTTTTTCATAGTGGTCTCCCTGAAATGCTTTGTTATCAGAAGCTTTAGTAAAAAGCTAAGGGCAGACACTAACCTTACTCTGATGAGTTCCATAAAGAAGGAAACTGCCATTTATGAGTGTGTTCTCTGGTACTGCACCTCTATCACAGGCTAGAAAAGCTCTGGTGAACAGCATGTACATGCTTTAAGAGGTCCATGTATAATGTAGAAATTAGGCAAAATGGTGGCCATTAAAGAATGGATTTTCATGTCCTTACCCAGAATCCCTTGCAGCACACTTTTAAATGGGGGGTTTCTGTGGGGAAAAACAGGTCTGCCAACATATCGGTGCTATGTAGATATTCTCAGGGATGCTCTACTGGCACAGGATATGACATCACAAAAAAACCCAAGGAAGCAACCTCCAGGGACTGACATAGGTCAGTGTCAGCGCATAGGCCTCAATCCTAACAAGTTCCAAGTCTAAATAACGGCATTTTATTTTAATATGAGGAGATCCCAGGTTTATATAAAATTACACAGTGATCAATTAGATACATTGAGATAGAGATTTCAGTGGAGATTAGGGTTGCCACCTGGCCGGTATTTTACCGGCAGGCCGGTAAAAAATAGGCATCAGGCCAATGTTAAGTCTATGGAGACAGTACCAAGGCCGGTATTTTTTTGAAGAAAAGGTGGTAACCCTAGTTCCAAGTCTAAATAACGGCATTTTATTTTAATATGAGGAGATCCCAGGTTTATATAAAATTACACAGGGATCAATTAGATACATTGAGATAGAGATTTCAGTGGAGAAAGTTCATATGCATTGTTAAAGGTTATTATTGAATTCCTTAAGAGCATTCCACTGTAAGGTTATTCCAATCTATTATTACCAATCTACAAGCCCTTCTATTAAAAACATATCTGATCAATATACCAATAAACTACCATGGATACCCATCTAAATTGCACAAGTTCATTAGAAACATGATTTTAAATTGATTTTATTGTATGGTATATACCTAGAGATATATATATATAGAGAGAGAGAGAGAGAGAGAGAGAGAGAGAGAGATGACCACGATAAAAATGTCTACCTGGGCATCGGAACGCATCAGATCTCATGATGTTATCACCCAGAGCATCTTAATTACAAACAAATGCAGTTCTTTAAGGGCTAATGGACACAAGCAGACACTTCCTGTTTAGAATGGATTTAACATGATGTCATCCGACTCGATATGCTATGACCACAATTACAGACACAAGACAATAGCTTCCATTATCTCTGGCACCAGTTCAGTGTCACCTGGGTTAATGCTATCATTAGCCTGTCTTGTTCCTGGCCTATCAGCGCAGGTTTATGTAAGTCCAGTATTGTGGCAGAGCGAAGCCATTTGAGTTTTCATTTCTAAGTAGAACTAAATGGCCTGTATTTGCTCCAAGATGTTTCATATTTCCTCGAATCTAAGGCACCATCGATTCTAAGACGCGCCCCTTTCTTATTTCAAACTGTTCTACTAAAACCCTCAACAGCATCGCCCATCATCCGACGCCGATTTCCTCTGCCGGAAGGTTAATTTCGGCTACTGAAAGGCATATCTCGGCATCCGAGACGAAAAGGACCTCTTATAATCGCTGCGGAATTTGGCAGCCGAATGTAAGACCCCATGAATTCTAAGATGCACCCCTTTAAAACTGTGAAAAAAGTGCATCTTAGAATGAGGAAATGGGGATGGGACATTAACACAGCCGCTTCACCGCCCTCTCTCGCGCGATGGCCTGTTCATCGCAAGAGAGGTCATCGCTGGACAGCTCATCGCGGGATCGCTGAAGGTGAGTATTATTAATAGGGGTTAATTTTAGTATTAGGGTTCGGGGGAGTTAATTTTAGGATTAGGTTCGGTGGGGTTAATTTAGTATTAGGGTTCGGGGGGTTAATTTTAGTATTAGTGTTTGGGGGAGTAAATTTAGCGTTTGGGTTCGGGGGGTTAATTTAGTATTAGGGTTCGGGGGGGGTTAATTTACTATTAGGGTTTGGGGGGGTTCATTTTAGTATTAGGGTTTGGGGTGTCACTTTAAGGGGGGGTCATTTATTAGGGGGGGTTAATTTATTGGGGGGTGTAGGTTTGTAGGCGCTGATAGTTCAGCGCTTACATAGCCACGATGAAGCGGCCACGTTCAACTTCACCATTGACAGTTCAGTGTTCAAATTGCAGCGCTGCACTGTCAGCGGTGAAGCAGCCGCGAAGAAGTGTCCTAGACCCTGAGGAAATATAGTAGTAATAATAACAGGGGCGTTGCTAGGTCTCCAAAAGATCTGGGGCTGGAGCCCATAGCAGGTTTGATGGAAGTGAAGTAAAGAAGCTCACATGCTTAGGTGGGCATATGAAGCATTTATATGATGCCAATGAGCAATAGGTATTTGGATATATATAATATTAAACTATAAATACATATAAATGATTTATGATGATTCCAGTGAGTAATAGGTATATATAATATAAGCAACAAGCAATAAAACATAAATTATGTATTTGATGCCAATTAACAATAACATTATCTGCAAGGCTTTATACCAATGTGAATATCTAAATAATGTATTTGATGCCTATGCGCTGTAAATGCACATTCTCTCACACACACGCTTGCTGTCTCACACACGCTTGCTGTCTCGCACACACGCTCGCTGTCTCGCACACACGCTCGCTGTCTCGCACACACGCTCGCTGTCTCGCACACACTCGCTGTCTCGCACACACATACCAGCCAACAGAAGAGTTTGAAAAATAAAATACACGTTTCAATAAGGTCCTCATTTCTTTTTCTTTTAGAGAGAGAATAAACTGACATTAGCGCAATGCATTTTCAATACATGTTCTTCAACACATACTCAAGGATGTTTTTTGCAAAATATACACAAGGGGACAATTAAATGACTTTTTACGTGGTTCATATGCAGTATACTATCCCTAATCGTTGGGCATAAGTTCTGATAAAATATATATGCATGGATTTTACACAAACTCCACTATTGCACTCTAGAGGTAAAAGGATTCCCCCATCCTAATGCAAAATAGCAAATTATTTTTGTTTTGTTATAATTAATATTAGCAGCAAGGCTAATGGATTTCCATTTGTACAATGTGGCACACTAGCGCAAGAAACAAACATGCTATATCCCCAGTTAAATTGAAAATGTATGTATAGCTAGGGGTGCTAAAATGGTGGGCACATATTGCAAAATGACATGTGGCTCCCCTCTTGTAATCCACATCTGTCATCAGGTCACTTTTATTCCTCCAGACACACACAGCAAACACACACTTGCAGACACACTCACCCAGCAACCCCTCGCAGACACACTCAGTCGGCACACACTCACAGACACACTCACACTCAGCCAGTACACAGGAACTCAGACACACACAGCCAGCATACACACACACTCATTCAGCAAGCCCAAACTTTCTCACACAGCACACACTCACTTTCTCACACAGCACACACACTTTCTCACACAGCACACACAGCCAGCATACACACACACTCATTCAGCAAGCCCAAACTTTCTCACACAGCACACACTCACTTTCTCACACAGCACACACACTTTATCACACAGCACACACAGCCAGCATACACACACACTCATTCAGCAAGCCCAAACTTTCTCACACAGCACACACTCACTTTGTCACACAGCACACACACTTTCTCACACAGCACACACTCACTCACATACACACCAGCAGATTATTATTTATTTATTTTTAATGACCATCATTAGAGCATTAACAGTCACATAAAGAGCATCGGGGCTATGGGGAATGTACATTCAGAGTCCCCAAATGTCCCCCTCCTTCCATACCTGTCATGGAGAAACTCGCATCCTTCGGGAGCAGTCGCTACCACTGCTGGCAGTGGGGGCCGCGCGGTATGGTCCTTTTCACAAAGTTATTAGCGTGCGGTCCATGAGAAGCTGAGGACCGCACGCGAAGAGCAAATTAAAATAAAAAAAAACAGAACGGCATGCGGAAGGAAGGAAGGTGGCATGCGTCCCTTAAAGTGCCGACGCCGAATGTGTGACAGGTGGGTTAACGCAGGAAGCCCCCTGTCTCTCAAGTGCCGGCTCACGTTTTTCACCTATTCGAGAGCTTACACTTCCACAGGAAGAAAAAAGCTGTGCGCGTGGCTGTGGGAAACCAACAAATAAAGAAAAGCAGGACAGCAGCCTCAGAGATTCGGGGCTATGGACTGGATATTCGGGGCTTTAGCCCCAGTAGCCCACCCCTAGCGACGCCTCTGAATAATAATATATAATAATAACAAAGTATTTAACCAGGATCTGGTTTTATAGTACACCCTGGGGATGTTCCTTGTGCCCAACATCCAAGGGATGTGATTATTTCCCAATTTAATGGTACTCTGTGATATACCCAATACTCATTACACAGCAGCAACGTCTCCCTCTGGATCATGGATTGGTAAAGTGTCTGCACAAAAATACCTGTGTCCATGGCAAAGCCTTTGAAGGTCCATAGCAGGTAATTAAATTGTCTGTCACAAAGTCCAGTTGGTGCATATTTTTTTAGACTCAAGGCTATCCACAGGTATGAGCAGTGCTAGCCTCACATGAAGGGGCCCCTTTTGGGCAGGGTGGTAGGCATGGCACAATCCTTTGGAGATGTGCTTCTTCGACATGGCCTTCAGAAATAATGTGATACCTCTCATACACAATCCACAGAGAATCTCAATACAAATGGGGGGAAGGTCTTTAGTTACTGGTTTCTACTTGAGTTCAACACAAACATCGACCATCTATCTAGCATGATGAGAAAATCCATTAACGAAACTAGTGGTGGCTTCTTCTAATACCACCTGGTGCTTGGAATTCATGGAAAAAAAAATGAAGGGTGCACAGCGCAAAGGTTTGGAAATCAGGCTGGTGAGGGCGACATGTTTGGTCAGGAACTCAAGATTTGTATCTCCTCCAACATGTCTGTCTATATAAACATGTCAAACACAGGTGAAAAAAACAAAAAGTCTTTCCTAAATGTAATTACACACCCACTTAAAACAAAACACTTTTCCCATTTTTTTACAACTTATAACCCAAGCAGCCCTCAAACACTATCTGAATAGCAATGAACCTGAATAGGAGATAGGAGATGTATGTTCAGCTACACGCATATAACGCTCACATACTGCCCTGCAGAAAATATAATTCATATGTATTCAGAGGGAAAACATATAATTAATTGAGATAGTTCGGTTAATTAGTTACAGCTGAACATGCAGGCATTCTATATTATTGAGGGAAGCCTGTATATGGTGTAGTAACATAATATGTGACATTAAGATCATCTAGTGGCAAGGGGGGCAGAGGGCTGGCAAGGGGGGCAGAGGGGAAATTGCCATTGTCCCCCCTGGCTGCCCTGTACCCTTGATCTATGGGTTGAGGCTGCACCAATTTTTACTTCTAAATGCTCTAGTACCTAGGTGTCCAACTGCGGCCCTCCAGGTGGTGCAGAACTACAAACCCCATCATTTACCATCAGTCTGCTAGCATAGCAGGGAATTATGGTAGTTGTAGTACAGAAACAGCTAGACAGGCTCTGTTGGACATCTAGGCCCTAGTGTATAGCTCTTTCTGTCCTATGGTTTGGTCTCTCTATCAATCTCTGTATCGTATCTCTCAGTAAATATGTTTGTCTTTTGTGTCTCTCGGTCTATCAATCACTGTACTTTATAAGCAGATAGACAAGCAGGACAGAATTCTTAATCTGTCTGTCTGTCTGTCTGTCTCCGTCTATCTTTGTGTCTGTCTACATTTGTCTCTAGGTCAGTATATCTGTGTCTGTCTCTGATAATAACGGGTGGGCTGATGAAATTGTAAAATAGGCCACTAAATAGTTTTGGTCTCTCAGGGCCCAATGTTGCCAGTGCTCCCCTGTTAGTGGCAAATACATCCAATTGTATGAGCTTTATATAGCCATCCCCTAAAATGTCTAATTTGAAAGCGCAAGGAAATAAATCACCACTATAAAATAAAAAGGGTTGCAAACAAAAATACATTCAGAATCCCTGAGAGAGAGAGAGAGAATAAAACATTTTTTTTAAAAAAAAGGGTATCACATATTTTAATAGGCAGACATTACATAACACCATGTCTGCATCAATATGCAGAAAAAAAAATATTCATCCTATCATAATCCAGATAGAACACTATTCCATAGTTTGCAGCATGATCCAGCCTTTCTATAGTTAATACCTGGTGTCTCATTTATAATGACTAGGAGTTTGGGCCTGCTGCATCCAGTCGGCGAGCAATTCTTAATAAATTCTGCTGCATTCAATTAGCTAACTGGATGAAGCAGTATTTTTAGAAACTAATAGCTGACTGAATGCAATGCAGAAGGATTTTAGGGACTCGCAGCGAGCAGTTCATAAAGCACACTGCTGCATTCGCTTAGAAGAGTCACCAGAACATACTGCGGCGTTTACTTCCATTGCAGAAGGCGCCATATATATTAAAGATTCCTATCTGAAATGGGGGGGAGGCAGCATCGGGATCTAAAGGGACCACTGAAGCTTTATAAATTGGAGATTTTATTTTAGAGAAGGAAAAGTAAGATTATGGTAGCGATAGGAAATGGCGAAACATTTGGTGGTGGCACATACTCAAGGGGTAATGCACCCTGTCCTGTCCCTTTAAGGGGGTCCACGACAGACACTCCATTATCACAGCTACAGTTTCCTATATTGGCCTTAGTGGGTGAAAGTAGAGAAGCAGAAAGGCCCTTAAAGGAACATTGTACCTTGTTTTAATCCTTGCTTTATTGAAGGAAGAAAAGGTTAAAAAAAAGCATGTCCTGGACTTTTAAGTAAGCTTGACGTGTATCTTAATAGAGACATGTGTCTCACATACGAGCCACAGCAGTTCCTGGTTGTTCTGCGCTGGCTTGCCCCGCTCTGACTGCCGAATGCCAGGCTCTCTCGCTGCTAGCGCAGAGAGAGACCCTTATTTTTGCATGGGACCAGCAGGGGGACCTAGGTAAGGGCGCTACCAGAGAGAGTCGGTTGCCGACCAGATGGCTGTCTATGGAAGCATGTCAGCTGTTGGCCAGAGGATAAACTGGCGTGTACTATCAAAAGTACACGCCATTTTATCCTACTATAGAAACAACTAGCATTTCACTTGTGCTTCTATATTAGAAGCACAAGTGAAATAAAATGCTCAGTGTTCCATTAGCGGTCTTGTTTCAGTCTTGATATGCTATAAACCATTTCTCCATTCTTAAAACTGTTTTAAATGGTGTTTGTATGAACTACCATTCAAAAGATATCAAATAGTCTATGGTCAGAAATCAAGACTTGGGAGGAATCCTTTTGTGAAGCTGCTACTTCATTGAGCCGGTCAAAAAACAACCGGTTGCTCTTAGCGCCATGTCAGCATGTCAGTCTTCTAAACTTGGAGGATGATAATCAGATTGCTAATTGCTGATGTGGACATTATAATGAAGCAGGAGTGAATGAAGGAACATGCAAACATGTTAGGTGGACAGTGAGAAGCTAGAGCCTCAGAGGAGTGACACAAGCATGCTGCAAAGTCATGGGGTTGATTGCTGGCTGAAATATATGAGATACCAAACAGTGAATTTACATATCAAGCGACGGGTGATGTCATAAACACAGGGGACACTAGAAGAAATGAAGGGGTCACTCAAATAGCAGTTTACAAAAAATATTTTAATTGTGTTAAAGATGCTGTATGCCAATAAAGCACGAAAACAATATTTGCACAAGTAGAAGCTAATAAAATGTATAAAGTATTCCTGTATTCCGATGTGTTAGTGTAAACAGTACAAAAATACAAACTAAAAAACAAAACAAAAATGGTCGCAAAAGAATCCTAAAATGGCTTCTGTAGCCAGATAGTGTCCCAAAAAGATTCAAGGGTTTATCTAATAAAGAGGAATTGAGTTGGAATAATTCTCCCGTTCAGCTGCATTGGATAATGTTTCCAAATTGGCCACATTGGCCTAAAGTTTGAAATTCTCACCTCAATTCCCTTCATTTCTCTGTTTATTGAGTAGACCCTTAAGGTTCAAACGCTGTATACAAATATATCACTTTAATATAAATCCAATATAAGGTAAATATAATAATGCAAAATTGGTGCAGAGATGTCTTTCTGTCTCATTCAATAATTTTTAGTGTTTAGTGTCTAACGGCTGGTTATCCCAGATTTATCAAACAGTATCAGCAAGGATGTGACTTTTACCTACAAAAAAACATACTAGAGGGTCCACCGAAATGGGACCAAATCAATCAAAGTAGTAAAATTTCAAGATTTTTGAGGGGGGATGGGCGACCTTTATTTTACTTTGGTCTAGGTTGTTTTGGCCAGCATCCAAAACATGACTGATTTTTCCGGGGGGGGGGATTCAAAGGCACTTGGCCAGCCCACGGACCCCATTGGGCATGTATTTTATTTGGGGGGTCCAGAGGCACTTAGCCAGCCTCCAGACCCCGAGGGTAATTATTGTAATATTTGGGGAGCAGAGCTACTTCCCTGGCACCCCATGTAGGTATCAGGGGTCTGAAATCCATTTGGGCAGCTCCCAGACAGATTTAAATTAGCGCTACCTGTCCTGACCCCGTATGTATATAACAGGGGGCTGGGAGCATTTGCCCTGTTTATTATTAGCTGGCAGGACTACTTGCCTTGGCCCCCAATGTGTATAACAGGGGGCTGGGAGCAATTTCCCTGTTTATTATTAGCTGGCACAATTATACACATTGGGGGCCAAGGCAAGTAGACCTACTTGCCTTGGCCCCCAATGTGTATAACGGGGGGCTGGGGGTCATTTGGCTGGCTCCCAGCCACATTTATTTTAGGAAGGCAGGGCTGCTAGTCCTCACCCCCAATGAGCCTTATAGGGGCTGGGAGCTACTTGCCCTGCCCCACCATGATTTTAATAGTGGGCCATAAATTACAACACTTGACTATTTTTGCAATAGATGAAGTCCTCCCAACTTTAACCTCTATCCTCCCCATAGATGTCCATGCCAGGATCGCACCCAGTGCTGGAAACAGTACTGTCCCAAGTGAATAATCCTACACTGATCTGAATATAAAGTGACAGAACACATATTAACAGATACATGTACTATTTTTAAATGGAAGAGACATAATATTATGATTAAGTGATGTGCTTGAAATCTGGATCCGAAGGAAGCACCTCCGAACCATAGAAATTAGTCAAATTAAATTGTCACATTAATCCCAGCCAGATACGGTCTGCAAATTGTTTGTACGGAATATATTTACTGACAATAATAATAATTCATCCTGTTTTTTTTTTTTTTTTTTTTTTAAGAATAAGAATTACCGTATTTGCTCGAATATAAGACGACCTTGATTATAAGACGACCCCCCACACTTTTGGATATTCCTTTAGGAAAAAACTAAAAGCCTGAATATAAGACTACCCTATAGGAAAAAAGTTTAACTTGTATATATTAACATGTAAATTGCTTTTTAATATTCAATAAAAATTATGATATTAAACAAATGCATTTTGTTTTTATTTCCTTTTATGTGCCAATGCTGCCTCTCTCCCCGCCCCTGCGTTCTCTCTCTCCCCCTCCCAGATTGTCTCTCCCTCCCCCCAAACTTTTCTCTCTCTCTCTCCCCCCTCCCTCCCCTTGTCTTTCTCTCCCCTTGTATCTCTCCTCCCCTCCCTTCCCTTGTCTTTCTCTGCCTCCCCTTGTCTTTCTCTGCCCCCTCTCTCCCCTTGTCTTTCTCTGCCCCCCTCATCTTTCTCTCCCTCCTCCCCTTGTCTCCCCCCCTCCCCTTGTCTCCACCCCTCCCCCTCACCTGTCTCTCGCTCCCTGGTCGCTAGTGGGGGCAGCCGGGGGATATATGCACGATACGTGCAGACATCCTCCATGCTGCCTGACACTTCCGTCTATTATGACGGACATCCCCCGGCTGCCAAATATCCCTGGTGCCTAGTGAAGGCAGCCGGAGGATGTCTGCACGATACGCGCAGACATCGTCCGTTGCTGCCTGGCACTTCCGCCGGGACTTTTATGATGAAGCCGGAAGGACCCGGCTTCATCATAGAAGTCCCAGCGGTCGTACCGGGCGGCAGGGGAGGATGTCTGCGCGCATCGCACAGACATCCCCTGCTGCTAGAGAGGGGGATCCAGGTCCCCTGCAGCTCTGCGGGAGACCTGGATCCCAGTCTTATAATCTGACCTCGATTTGAGGTCAGATTATAAGACGACCTCGAATATAAGACGAGGGGTCTTTTTCAGAGCATTTGCTCTGAAAAAAACCTTGTCTTATATTCGAGCAAGTACGGGGATATTCTACAAATAGTGAAAAGGCTAGGTAAATTAAGTGATGGTTTAGGACCCCCTACTTGCTTAGGAAGCCCCCACTGCCTCTAAAGCACAGAAAATATTTTACCAACCGTCAGCAGCATTAACTAGCAGAACACAATAATTATCATTCATTTTCAATTACCGTATTTATCGGCGTATAACACGCGCCGGCGTATAACACGCACCTAATTTTAAGAAGGAAATTTCAGGAAAAAAAACTTAAGAACTTAAATTAAGAACTTTGAAGCCCAATATGCCATTTTAATATGCCAGGATATTGCCCCCAATATGCCATTTAATATGCAGGATATTGCCCCCAATATGCCATTTAATATGCCAGATATTGCCCCTAATATGCCATTTTAATATGCCAGATATTGCCCCCAATATGCCATTTAATATTCAGGATATTGCCCCCAATATGCCATTATAATATGCCAGATATTGCCCCAATATGCCATTTAATATGCAGGATATTGCCCCCAATATGCCATTTTAATATGCCAGATATTGCCCCAATAAGCCATTTAATATGCAGGATATTGCCCCCAATATGCCATTTATTATGCCAGGATATTGCCCCCAATATGCCATTTAATATGCCATGATATTGCCCCCAATATGCCAGGATATTGCCCCTTAGTATGCTTGTTATGCCACCCTCCTTCCCCCCCCTTCCCCAGACCCCAGTACTTACCTCTTTGCTGCTCTGTCCCCCGGTGCTCTGAAGCTGCGTGGCTGTGAGGGAAGCGTTGTGAGCTTCCCTTCAGCCGCGCGGTCAATAAAGTTTGTTTTAAAAAAAACACACTTTGTTGACCGCGCGGCTGGAGGGGAGCTCACAACGCTTCCCTCACAGCCACGCAGCTTCAGAGCACCGGGGGACAGAGCAGGAACGAGGTAAGTTTTAGATTTTTTTTTTTTTCAGCGTATAACACGCACACACCATTTTCCCCCTATTTTCAGGGAGAAAAAGTGCGTGTTATACGCCGATAAATACGGTAAATGGACTCTGTCATATAAGCATTGTTCATACTCATACGTGCCAACTTTTTGTTTCAGGCCTTCGGGATGAGCCTAAAGGGGCCGGGAGTGATGTCATCTGGAGGTGCGTGACCGCGCAGCTTTAAACTACCTGGTACAGATACTGGGTGTGTGGATCTATACATTGTGTTAGCAAAACTGCAAGCACATGCCTAAATTAAGAGAAAATTATGTATTAAATGTCTTCTGTTTATGACATCACCTTGTGGCTCAATATTGAGGTTCGTCTTATAATCAGACCTCAAATAGAGGTCTGACTATAAGACTGGGATCCAGGTCCCCCACAGAGTCCGCAATGCTGGGCAGCACTTCCACCGGGACTTTTATGAGGTCACATGACCTTCCAGCAGTACATCATAGAAGAACTAGAAGTGTGGGGCAGCCCCCACTGGACACCAGAGAGACAGAGCAGCGTCTGGAGAGTTAAGTATGGGGGAAGCAGCATGGGCAAAGTCTGGGGAGAGCAGCATGGGCAAAGTCTGGGGGTAACAGCATGGGCAAAGTCTGGGGGAGCAGCATGGGCTAAGCCTGTGGGGCAGGTGCCTGTGTTGGGGATACATTGGCTACATCTGGGGGCAGATGGCTGTGTGAGGGGATGCACTGGCTAAGTCTGGGGGCAGGTGGCAGTGTGGGGGATGCATTGGCTAAGTCTGGGGGCAGGTGGCAGTGTGGGGAATGCATTGGCTAAGTCTGGGGGCAGGTGGCAGTGTGAGGAGATGCACTGGCTAAGTCTGGGGGCAGGTGGCAGTGTGGGGAATGCATTGGCTAAGTCTGGGGGCAGGTGGCAGTGTGGGAGATGCATTGGCTAAGTCTGGGGGCAGGTGGCAGTGTGGGGGATGCATTGATTAAGTCTGGGGGGCAGATGGCGGTGTGGGGGGATGCATCGGCTAAGTCTGGGGTGCAGATTGGCAAATAGAAGGAAATAAAGACAAGAAATGCATATTTTATGTGATAATTTTATTATTTATGATAAAGCAGTTTACATGTGAATATTTACAAGTAAAACTTCCTATACGGTAGTCTTATATTCAGGCTTTTTAAAAAAAAAATCCTAAATCAATATTCAAAGTTTGGGGAATCATCTTATAGTCAGGGTCGTCTTATATAATCGAGCAAATACGGTAATTTGCACACAAAGTCACAGGTGATGTCATAAACAGGAGACACCATTAGCACATTTAGAACACAGTGTTCAAGACACCAGTGAATGAATACTGCTCATGCGCAGAGCGCTGTGTCTATGCAGTAACACTGTCACTCCGTTCCCAAGCCCCACCCACCCCAAGCCCCACCCAGAAGGCATGTATGTACGCTATAACTAATGTCAGTTATGACACATGTCACGATGTAGGTGTCAATTAACATCTGATTTTTGCAGTCCACATTTCGTGAATAACCCCCACATACCATCATTTTATTTCGGCATTTATTAGTGATGTAATGCTATGCACAGTGTGGAAATAAAAATGCCCACATTTTCACTAGTATATGTTGAGGCAGGCAGCAACCTACCCTAGCCAAATACTAAAACTAACCAGTCTATAAAAAGGATATCCAGTATAAGAGAGCTCAATTTATGATAGACATGTGTGTAAAACATCCTTTCTCTTAGTACATGACTGCCTGTTTGCTTCTATAAAGAAAGCCATTTCTGGAGCTTATTTATGACTGGCAATGCAGGGATTTATGGGTAGGAACATAAACCTTATTTGTTACTTCCCTGCAATTCAGTCCAAGCTGGTCTGTAGCTAAATACTGTGTCCTGCAGGGGAAGACAGTGATCTGTACAAAAGCAGCCTGGTATCTACAGTTTAAAATGGCTCTCTGACCAGAAAATAATATTCTTCTATTAAACAGAGACAGATTGTGTTCCTGCATATTATTATACAGGATGAGTATCCCTTATCCCAAAATGACTTATCCAAAATAATCCATTATCCCCCCCACAAGTTGCAAATTCCCCACACACCTGTCAGAATGGAAACACACAACAGTTTATTCAGCGTCCAGCCCCCTTAAGCAATAAAAGGTAGCTTTTCCTGAAATAACACCCACATTATGGGTGTATTTTACATAAAATAAATACAAAATGTATAAAAAAAACTGTATGCACTTCTAACCCTAACAAAGTTGCCAACAATTTTCATAGAATGTGTCGGCAGATAAGACCCATTTTGTTTGCCAATTTATTAGCCTTATAGCTAGGATAGCCTTATGCCTATCCCTTGTTTGTCTAACCTCCTTCACTGTATTAACCTCTACCACTTCCGCTGGATGGTTATTCCATGTGTCCACTACTCTCTCAGTAAAGTAATACTTCCTCATATTACTTTTAAACCTTTACCCCTGTAATTTAAGACTATGCCCTCTTCCTGTGGTAATCTTTTTTATTTTAAATATTCTCTCCTCCTTTACGGAGATGATTCCCGTTATGTATTTAAATGTTTCTATCATAACCCGTCCCCTCCAGCATTCTGCTAATACCTCTCCCTATACAACCAAGCATTCTGCTAATACCTCTCCCTATGCAACCAACCATTCAGCTAATACCTCCCCCTATGCAACCAAGCATTCTGCTAATACCTATCCCTATGCAACCAAGCATTCTGCTAATACCTCTCCCTATGCAAACAACCATTCAGCTAATACCTCTCCCTATACAACCAAGCATTCTGCTAATACCTCTCCCTATACAACCAAGCATTCTGGTAATACCTCTCCCTTTATAACCAAGCATTCTGGTAATACCTCTCCCTATACAACCAAGAATTTTGCTAGAATTTCTTGCTGCTCTATTGCATTGTCTACCTCCTATAAAATAATTACCCCTAAATCCCTTTCCTCAGATGTTGAGGTTAGGGCTGTATTAAACATTCTATATTCTGCCCTTGGGTTGTTACTTTGCACTTATTTTGTTTAGACAATATCCCTTGTTATGTAGGAGATTTGTTTTCTGGATTCTTTATCCATGTAACCTTTACGTGTATGTTTGTTTACAAAAGACTGTTTGCACTTCTCACTCAAATAAAGCAACAATTGTATAAACATAATATAAGTGAGAGGTTTTGGTTATGTGAATTGACCAAACCATAATAAAGCTCACCCGCCACGTCAAGGCACACTCTCACTAGTAACCAATAGAGAACCTACTCTCACCTCCTATATAGTGGACACACAAAGCAGTTTATACTGCTATCAAACCATTATTTTTTTACTTTTATTATTCTTTATTTCAAATTTGATCAAAAATATAAATATTAAAAGACATACATATGGCAGGGTAACATCAGCATAAATGTCACAAACATCTATACATCTCACCAATCAGTATAATTTGAGTTTTCCCTATCCTTCTTCCCCTATATATTTATCTTTCCTTTTCTTTTTTTTTCCCAAAAAAGTAGGAAAGGTCAGAGAGAGCGCACATATAGAAAACAGCCATATGTAATATAGATCATATAAATATACACTTTGTAAGAACAATAAAAATAGAAAAAAAACACAATCACATCAGTTGTGTGGACACATCTATACTATCCAAACCATAATGTGTGATATGTGACTGTTTGCTTACGTTTTGCAGAAACGATGCTGTCCATCAAACAAATGGCTGACTTCAAGCATAGATGAAGCAGATAAAACCCATGGAAATAAACCATGAGATAGTGCAGTGGTTTGCAGGTTTGATTCCTGCCAGCCTGTCATCTGGAGAAAATGTGTATTATAAAACTGGGTAACAGCAACACCACCTGTGAAGACCAAGGAACAATTGACAAATCTTTCCTCTTTTAATATATCTATATTATTATTGTATAGGTGATATACCCCAAACTCTCATTTTTTCATGCCTCTGTTCCTAATGCTTTTTTATTGAAGGAAATATTTCTACTAGCACACATATGCGCGAGACAGGTGAACAACCTACTGATGCATCCTACCAAGGACAGATAGAATGCAGAGAATTACTTCTATTTTAACTTGGGAAAGGTTTTTGGTTCTACAGAGATTTTGCAATAAAACAATCTAGTCTAAATTGTGGAGCATCTAAAGCAATATATGTGTCCACTCGCTGCATTGTAAAACAGCCTGGGAAATTAACCACATCTCACACTGTGACGTAGTCCTGCTCCTCCAAATGTTTCTTGCTCAGTGCGTTAATGGTTTCTTATTGATTTTTTGGCCTCTGACAAACAGTGCATCTAGATAGAAGTGCTATCATCTGGCCCAGGTCTATCAGCAGTATTAGACTGTACTAATTCCTCACCAACATCACCATAGATAAAAAGAGAACTCTATTAATTAACTGGGCTACAAAGATATTCACCCGCCAATTTTTTTTTTACGATTTTTAATCTTTTTTTTTTTTTTTGTCTTGTGTTCTTTTCTCTTTTTCAACATTACACCATGAAAAAGGAGGAGAGGAAGGAACAGACTGAGTATCTGCTCCCAATGCGTAACATTTGGTGCCATGGTTCAGCACTGCACTCTTCAGGTACCCATTCATGCTGGAAGGATGGGAGCCTGTAAGATAGTATTGGAATATATAAGAGTCATGAACAGGGTTGTCATTTCCTGCCTTGTCAGTCATATCCTGTGCCCATTAAGGGCATGGCAGGGGATGGACAGTATATCTCTTAGGGGCTGGGCTTGAGATATGTCATACTTCAAACACAAACTTCCTTTTTTAAAGAATTATAGTGCCAGTGCAGGGGTTGGCTGTCTTGTGGTATGGGCAAAATATAAACACCAGTAGCCAAAAGGACATGGTTTTACGCCTGCGCCAGATCTTCAGGGGCCCTACCCAAGGTGGGCTAGAATAAGTTACATGCTACTGCTTATTGATTATGGATTATTGGAAGTATTGCTTACATTACTTATACCTTGTATGCATAAGGTGGGAGGTATGCATTGCAGGTAAGGTGGGAGGTATGCATTGATGGTAAGATAGGAGGTATGCATTGATGGTAAGATGGGAGGTATGCATTGATGGTAAGATGAGAGGTATGCATTGATGGTAAGATGGGAGGTATGCACTGATGGTAAGATGGGAGGTATGCATTGATGGTAAGATGGGAGGTATGCATTGATGGTAAGATGGGAGGTATGCATTAATGGTAAGGTGGGAGGTATGCATTGATGGTAAGATGGGAGGTATGCATTGATGGTAAGGTGGGAGGTATGCATTGATGGTAAGATGGGAGGTATGCATTGATGGTAAGATGGGAGGTATGCATTGAAGGTAAGATGGGAGGTATGCATTGAAGGTAAGGTGGGAGATATGCACTGAAGGTAAGATGGGAGGTATGCATTGAAGGTAAGAAGGGAGGTATGAATTGAAGGTAAGATGGGAGGTATGAATTGAAGTTAAGGTGTGAGGTATGCATTGAAGGTAAGATGGGAAGTATGCATTGATGGTAAGATGGGAAGTATGTATTGAAGGTAAGGTGGGAGGTATGCATTGATGGTAAGGTGGGAGGTATGCATTGATGGTAAGATGGGAGGTATGCATTGATGGTAAGATGGGAGGTATGCATTGATGGTAAGATGGGAGGTATGCATTGAAGGTAAGATAGGAGGTATGAATTGAAGGTAAGATGGGAGGTATGCATTGATGGTAAGGTGGGAGGTATGCATTCAAGGTAAGGAGGGAGGTATGCACTGAAGGTAAGATGGGAGGTATGCACTGAAGGTAAGATGGGAGGTATGCATTGAAGGTAAGATGGGAGGTATGCATTGAAGGTAAGGTGGGAGATATGCACTGAAGGTAAGATGGGAGGTATGCATTGAAGGTAAGATGGGAGGTATGAATTGAAGGTAAGATGGGAGGTATGCATTGATGGTAAGATGGGAGGTATGCATTGATGGTAAGATGGGAGGTATGCACTGAAGGTAAGATGGGAGGTATGCATTGAAGTTAAGGTGTGAGGTATGCATTGAAGGTATGATGGGAAGTATGCATTGATGGTAAGATGGGAAGTATGCATTGATGGTAAGATGGGAGGTATGCATTGATGGTAAGATGAGAGGTATGCACTGAAGGTAAGATGGGAGGTATGAATTGAAGGTAAGATGGGAGGTATGCATTGAAGGTAAGATGGGAGGTATGAATTGAAGGTAAGATGGGAGGTATGCATTGAAGGTAAGATGGGAGGTATGCATTGATGGTAAGATGGGAGGTATGCATTGATGGTAAGATGGGAGGTATGCATTGATGGTAAGATGGGAGGTATGCATTGAAGGTAAGATGGGAGGTATGAATTGAAGGTAAGATGGGAGGTATGCATTGAAGGTAAGATGGGAGGTATGCATTGATGGTAAGATGGGAGGTATGCATTGATGGTAAGATGGAAGGTATGCATTGATGGTAAGATGGGAGGTATGCATTGATGGTAAGATGGGAGGTATGCATTGATGGTAAGATGGGAGGTATGCTTTGATGGTAAGGTGGGAGGTATGCATTGATGGTAAGATGGGACGTATGCATTGATGGTAAGATGGGAGGTATGCATTGATGGTAAGGTGGAAGGTATGCATTGAAGGTAAGGTTAGAGGTATGCATTGAAGGTAAGATGGGAGATATGCATTGAACGTAAGGTTAGAGGTATGTATTGAAGGTAAGGTGGGAGGTATGCATTGAAGGTAAGATGGGAGATATGCATTGAAGGTAAGGTGGGAGGTATGCATTGAAGGTAAGGTTAGAGGTATGCATTGAAGGTAAGATGGGAACTATGCATTGAAGGTAAGGTGGGAAGTATGCATTGATGGTAAGATGGGAGGTATGCATTGAAGGTAAGGTGGGAGGTATGCACTGAAGGTAAGATGGGAGGTATGCATTGAAGGTAAGGAGGGAGGTATGCATTGGAGGTAAGGTGGGAGGTATGCATTGAAGGTAAGATGGGAGGTATGCATTGAAGGTAAGGTGGGAGATATGCACTGAAGGTAAGATGGGAGGTATGCATTGAAGTTAAGATGGGAGGTATGAATTGAAGGTAAGATGGGAGGTATGCATTGATGGTAAGATGGGAGGTATGCATTGAAGGTAAGATGGGAGGTATGCACTGAAGGTAAGATGGGAGGTATGCATTGAAGGTAAGATGGGAGGTATGCATTGATGGTAAGATGGGAGGTATGCATTGATGGTAAGATGGGAGGTATGCATTGATGGTAAGATGGGAGGTATGCATTGAAGGTAAGATGGGAGGTATGAATTGAAGGTAAGATGGGAGGTATGCATTGAAGGTAAGATGGGAGGTATGCATTGATGGTAAGATGGGAGGTATGCATTGATGGTAAGATGGAAGGTATGCATTGATGGTAAGATGGGAGGTATGCATTGATGGTAAGATGGGAGGTATGCATTGATGGTAAGATGGGAGGTATGCTTTGATGGTAAGGTGGGAGGTATGCATTGATGGTAAGATGGGACGTATGCATTGATGGTAAGATGGGAGGTATGCATTGATGGTAAGGTGGAAGGTATGCATTGAAGGTAAGGTTAGAGGTATGCATTGAAGGTAAGATGGGAGATATGCATTGAACGTAAGGTTAGAGGTATGTATTGAAGGTAAGGTGGGAGGTATGCATTGAAGGTAAGATGGGAGATATGCATTGAAGGTAAGGTGGGAGGTATGCATTGAAGGTAAGGTTAGAGGTATGCATTGAAGGTAAGATGGGAACTATGCATTGAAGGTAAGGTGGGAAGTATGCATTGATGGTAAGATGGGAGGTATGCATTGAAGGTAAGGTGGGAGGTATGCACTGAAGGTAAGATGGGAGGTATGCATTGAAGGTAAGGAGGGAGGTATGCATTGGAGGTAAGGTGGGAGGTATGCATTGAAGGTAAGATGGGAGGTATGCATTGAAGGTAAGGTGGGAGATATGCACTGAAGGTAAGATGGGAGGTATGCATTGAAGTTAAGATGGGAGGTATGAATTGAAGGTAAGATGGGAGGTATGCATTGATGGTAAGATGGGAGGTATGCATTGAAGGTAAGATGGGAGGTATGCACTGAAGGTAAGATGGGAGGTATGCATTGAAGGTAAGGTTAGAGGTATGTATTGAAGGTAAGGTGTGAGGCATGCATTGAAGGTAAGATGGGAAGTATGCATTGAAGGTAAGGTGGGAGATATGCACTGAAGGTTAGATGGGAGGTATGCATTGATGGTAAGATGGGAGGTATGCATTGAAGGTAAGATGGGAGGTATGAATTGAAGGTAAGATGGGAGGTATGCATTGATGGTAAGGTGGGAGGTATGCATTGATGGTAAGGTGGGAGGTATGCATTCAAGGTAAGGAGGGAGGTATGCACTGAAGGTAAGATGGGAGGTATGCACTGAAGGTAAGATGGGAGGTATGCATTGAAGGTAAGATGGGAGGTATGAATTGAAGGTAAGATGGGAGGTATGAATTGAAGTTAAGGTGTGAGGTATGCATTGAAGGTAAGGTGGGAGGTATGCATTGATGGTAAGATGAGAGGTATGCACTGAAGGTAAGATGGGAGCTATGAATTGAAGGTAAGATGGGAGGTATGCATTGAAGGTAAGGTGGGAGGTATGAATTGATGGTAAGATGGGAGGTATGCATTGAAGGTAAGGTGGGAGGTATGCACTGAAGGTAAGATGGGAGGTATGCATTGAAGGTAAGGTGGGAGGTATGCATTGAAGGTAAGGTGGGAGGTATGCATTGAAGGTAAGATGGGAGGTATGCATTGCAGGTAAGATGGGAGGTATGCACTGAAGGTAAGATGGGAGGTATGCATTGAAGGTAAGGTGGGAGGTATGCATTGAAGGTAAGGTGGGAGGTATGCATTGATGGTAAGGTGGGAGGTATGCATTGAAGGTAAGATGGGAGCTATGCATTGAAGGTAAGGTGGGAAGTATGCATTGATGGTAAGATGGGAGGTATGCATTGAAGGTAAGATGGGAGGTATGCATTGAAGGTAAGGTGGGAGGTATGCATTGATGGTAAGGTGGGAGGTATGCATTGATGGTAAGATGGGAGGTATGCATTGAAGGTAAGGTGGGAGGTATGCATTGAAGGTAAGATGGGAGCTATGCATTGAAGGTAAGGTGGGAAGTAAGCATTGATGGTAAGATGGGAGGTATGCATTGATGGTAAGATGGGAGGTATGCATTGATGGTAAGATGGGAGGTATGCACTGAAGGTAAGATGGGAGGTATGCATTGATGGTAAGATGAGAGGTATGCACTGAAGGTAAGATGGGAGGTATGCATTGATGGTAAGATGGGAGGTATGCACTGAAGGTAAGATGGGAGGTATGCATTGAAGGTAAGATGAAAGGTATGCACTGAAGGTAAGATGGGAGGTATGAATTGAAGGTAAGATGGGAGGTATGCATTGATGGTAAGATGAAAGGTATGCATTGATGGTAAGATGGGAGGTATGCACTGAAGGTAAGATGGGAGGTATGCATTGATGGTAAGATGAGAGGTATGCATTGAAGGTAAGATGGGAGGTATGCATTGATGGTAAGATGGGAGGTATGCATTGATGGTAAGATGGGAGGTATGCACTGAAGGTAAGATGGGAGGTATGCATTGATGGTAAGATGGGAGGTATGCATTGATGTTAAGATGGGAGGTATGCATTGAAGGTAAGATGGGAGGTATGCATTGAAGGTAAGATGGAAGGTATGCATTGAAGGTAAGATGGGAGGTATGCATTGAAGGTAAGATGGGAGGTATGCATTGATGGTAAGATGGGAGGTATGCATTGAAGGTAAGGTGGGAGGTATGCATTGAAGGTAAGATGGGAGGTATGCATTGAAGGTAAGATGGGAGGTATGCATTGAAGGTAAGATGGGAGGTATGCATTGAAGGTAAGATGGGAGGTATGCATTGAAGGTAAGGTGGGAGGTATGCATTGAAGGTAAGATGGGAGGTATGCATTGAAGGTAAGATGGGAAGTATGCATTGAAGGTAAGGTGGGAGATATGCACTGAAGGTTAGATGGGAGGTATGCATTGATGGTAAGATGGGAGGTATGCATTGAAGGTAAGATGGGAGGTATGAATTGAAGGTAAGATATGAGGTATGCATTGATGGTAAGGTGGGAGGTATGCATTGAAGGTAAGGAGGGAGGTATGCACTGAAGGTAAGATGGGAGGTATGCACTGAAGGTAAGATGGGAGGTATGCATTGAAGGTAAGATGGGAGGTATGCATTGAAGGTAAGGTGGGAGATATGCACTGAAGGTAAGATGGGAGTTATGCATTGAAGGTAAGATGGGAGGTATGAATTGAAGGTAAGATGGGAGGTATGCATTGAAGTTAAGGTGTGAGGTATGCATTGATGGTAAGATGGGAAGTATGCATTGATGGTAAGATGGGAGGTATGCATTGATGGTAAGATGAGAGGTATGCACTGAAGGTAAGATGGGAGGTATGAATTGAATGTAACATGGGAGGTATGCATTGAAGGTAAGGTGGGAGGTATGCATTGATGGTAAGATGGGAGGTATGCATTGAAGGTAAGATGAAAGGTATGCACTGAAGGTAAGATGGGAGGTATGCATTGATGGTAAGATGGGAGGTATGCATTGAAGGTAAGATGGGAGGTATGCATTGAAGGTAAGATGGGAGGTATGCATTGAAGGTAAGATGGGAGGTATGCATTGAAGGTAAGGTGGGAGGTATGCATTGAAGGTAAGATGGGAGGTATGCATTGAAGGTAAGGTGGGAGGTATGCATTGATGGTAAGGTGGGAGGTATGCATTGAAGGTAAGATGGGAGCTATGCATTGAAGGTAAGGTGGGAAGTATGCATTGATGGTAAGATGGGAGCTATGCATTGATGGTAAGGTGGGAAGTATGCATTGATGGTAAGATGGGAGATATGCATTGAAGGTAAGATGGGAGCTATGCATTGAAGGTAAGGAGGGAGGTATGCACTGAAGGTAAGATGGGAGATATGCATTGATGGTAAGATGAAAGGTATGCACTGAAGGTAAGATGGGAGGTTTTCATTGATGGTAAGATGAGAGGTATGCACTGAAGGTAAGATGGGAGGTATGCATTGATGGTAAGATGGGAGGTATGCATTGAAGGTAAGGTGGGAGGTATGCATTGAAGGTAAGATGGGAGGTATGCATTGAAGGTAAGATGGGAGGTATGCATTGAAGGTAAGATGGGAGGTATGCATTGAAGGTAAGATGGGAGGTATGCATTGAAGGTAAGATGGGAGGTATGCATTGAAGGTAAGGTGGGAGGTATGCATTGAAGGTAAGATGGGAGGTATGCATTGAAGGTAAGATGGGAAGTATGCATTGAAGGTAAGGTGGGAGGTATGCACTGAAGGTAAGATGGGAGGTATGAATTGAAGGTAAGATATGAGGTATGCATTGATGGTAAGGTGGGAGGTATGCATTGAAGGTAAGGAGGGAGGTATGCACTGAAGGTAAGATGGGAGGTATGCACTGAAGGTAAGATGGGAGGTATGCATTGAAGGTAAGGTGGGAGATATGCACTGAAGGTAAGATGGGAGGTATGCATTGAAGGTAAGATGGGAGGTATGAATTGAAGGTAAGATGGGAGGTATGCATTGAAGTTAAGGTGTGAGGTATGCATTGATGGTAAGATGGGAAGTATGCATTGATGGTAAGATGGGAGGTATGCATTGATGGTAAGATGGGAAGTATGCATTGATGGTAAGATGGGAGGTATGCATTGATGGTAAGATGAGAGGTATGCACTGAAGGTAAGATGGGAGGTATGAATTGAAGGTAACATGGGAGGTATGCATTGATGGTAAGATGGGAGGTATGCATTGATGGTAAGATGGGAGGTATGCACTGAAGGTAAGATGGGAGGTATGCATTGAAGGTAAGGTGGGAGGTATGCATTGATGGTAAGGTGGGAGGTATGCATTGAAGGTAAGGTGGGAGGTATGCATTGAAGGTAAGGTGGGAGGTATGCATTGATGGTAAGGTGGGAGGTATGCATTGAAGGTAAGATGGGAAGTATGCATTGATGGTAAGATGGGAGGTATGCATTGAAGGTAAGGTGGGAGGTATGCATTGAAGGTAAGATGGGAGGTATGCATTGAAGGTAAGATGGGAGGTATGCATTGAAGGTAAGGTGGGAGGTATGCATTGATGGTAAGGTGGGAGGTATGCATTGATGGTAAGATGGGAGGTATGCATTGAAGGTAAGATGGGAGGTATGCATTGATGGTAAGATGGGAGGTATGCATTGATGGTAAGATAGGAGGTATGCATTGATGGTAAGATGGGAGGTATGCATTGATGGTAAGATGGGAGGTATGCATTGATGGTAAGATGGGTGGTATGCATTGATGGTAAGATGGGATGTATGCATTGATGGTAAGATGGGAGATATGCATTGATGGTAAGATAGGAGGTATGCATTGATGGTAAGATGGGAGGTATGCATTGATGGTAAGATGGGAGGTATGCATTGATGGTAAGATGGGATGTATGCATTGATGGTAAGATGGGAGGTATGCATTGATGGTAAGATGGGAGGTATGCATTGATGGTAAGATGGGTGGTATGCATTGATGGTAAGATGGGATGTATGCATTGATGGTAAGATGGGAGATATGCATTGATGGTAAGATAGGAGGTATGCATTGATGGTAAGATGGGAGGTATGCATTGATGGTAAGATGGGTGGTATGCACTGATGGTAAGATGGGTGGTATGCATTGATGGTAAGATGGGAGGTATGCATTGATGGTAAGATGGGTGGTATGCATTGATGGTAAGATGGGAGGTATGCATTGATGGTAAGATGGGAGGTATGCATTGATGGTAAGATGGGAGGTATGCATTGAAGGTAAGATGGGTGGTATGCATTGATGGTAAGATGGGAGGTATGAATTGATGGTAAGATGGGAGGTATGCATTGATGGTAAGATGGGTGGTATGCATTGATGGTAAGATGGGAGGTATGCATTGATGGTAAGATGGGTGGTATGCATTGATGGTAAGATGGGAGGTATGCATTGAAGGTAAGGTGGGAGGTATGAATTGATGGTAAGATGGGTGGTATGCATTGAAGGTAAGATGGGTGGTATGCATTGATGGTAAGATGGGAGGTATGCATTGATGGTAAGATGGGTGGTATGCATTGAAGGTAAGATGGGTGGTATGCATTGATGGTAAGATGGGTGGTATGCATGCTCCTGCATTCATAATGCAACAATTTAATTCCACCAACACCATTAGCCAGAGACAAATGTAGCTCAATACAGAGGTATAATTTTTGCTCTTTAGAAAAATGATTTCATGCCATTTTTTCATGACATGCTCTTTAATATGCTAGTGATGTGAAACAAGAGATGCCGAGGATAAAGAAGATAAGAACCAGTGCTGTGATTAGAGATTTCCAGTGAGCTGTTATTTCCTATGTGTTTAGATCTCATCATTTCTGTTCATTACAGTTCATTTTATTCATCTTTTTATATCTTTTACAAATATGTTTAGTTAATCGATATGCAATTTCCAGCGAATCTCCGAGCGCCTATCAAAATAGGTCTGGCAAATTGAAAATGAACTCGTCTTTCTCCGAATGTAAAATATTCACTGCTAAATCATTGATGGGGTTTTTATAAGGACGCGTATCGGGGACTGGAAAGATAAATTACCGCATGTCGAGAACTTGTAGGTCGGACCCAGGAATCGGAATTACACACAGATGCAATTCACTGGCATACTGGGAAATAACAGCAGATATAAAAAAACAAAAAACGAAAATCAGCAGACCAGGCTCCTCTTTAACACTATCCTCGTGCTGTGTCTGAATAGCCAAATGTGTTTTCTGTTGACCACCCAAGGCGGAGATGAGGGGAAAAAGCCAATCCACCATGCATGGAGTCAGGAGAATATAGAGAGGAAGGTAATGGACTCAAGGTGAGAACGTGTACATTGCCCCCATAGCAACTGACTGGAGACAGGACCGGATTGATAACCTGCCAAGCGTACATATGGCCCGGTATAAAAAAAAGAACACAAAGCATCATTTCCATGACATGTGGGGGCCTCGGTCGCTATAGCAACAGTCATTTCCCATGACGTACCCTGATGGTGGCCTGATTTCAGTTTTAAATATTACATACACAGCTTTCCAATTTTTACCCAGCCCAGGCCCAAAGAACCAAGTGTCAATCGTTCCCTAATCTGCATGCATGCAGCAAGACATGATTGGCTCTATTGGGTGAGACTGCTTTATAACACTTTTTGATGCAGAGAAAAGTTGGCCATCTGCTGACCTGTAGCTTTTTTTTTTTTTTTCACTGTCTCCACAGTCCATAAAAAAAAACCTGATTAATTGGACCAACTACCAGCTGAGCTTTCTGCAGTGTTTCTGTCTTAATGCTCCATCTGGAGATCGGAAGAAGGGGGGGGGGGGGGGGGAGGTCAAACAACCTTCACATTTTTCCTAGACAACTTTATTTCTCAAGAATATTTCTTTTTTTCTTTTTCTGTGAGTGATTTAAAAGCTTCCTGTCAACTGTAAAGGGAGAACTGTGGGTAAAAAAAAAAATAATGAAAAGATTGTATCAAGTGTAGACATTTTAAATAGAAATGCTTTAATGAATTTTTACAATGAATGATCCTTATTGAGCCCTCTTCGCTCTGTCGGGCAGACATGCCGTTTATAATTTTGGGTCAGATTTAATAGAAGGTCTGACCCATGTAACCTAAAATTCTAAACAATATGTCCGCCCCCGATAGAGCGATACGAAGCACAGTGGACTCAGTAAGAGACTCTATAGTCTTTCATTTAATGCTATAATATACTCTCTCCTTATGCTACATGGGCCTTGTTTCTCTGTAGGAAAGCCAGTTGCATATTTTATTCCCATATCACAAATAGGAGCTGTTCTTTCCACACAACCACTTTTATTTATTAAATTATTGCACTAAAGTCCATAATTATTATGCACCGATTTACAGACTGAACAGTCAGTAATATAAGATTATATAAACATTATAATTACGTTTCCACACATTTACTAGCGTGAAATGATGCAAATAGTTTACCATTTCTTCGCTTATATTTTGCATTCAGGGTGAGAGGGCAGGCCAAAAAACTGTCTATCCATTATTTGTGGCAGCATCCATTACAAGCATGCTCAACGTAAGCAAGCAGTTTATATAGGATGTCTACTTCACACCAACATGATAAGTTGTCACCTCCATTTAATCATATACTTGTCACGGCATGTATTTTAAGAGGTCAAAAATAAATGTACATATGTTAATATTTGTTATGTAGGGGTCTATACAGTGAACAGCGGCGAGTCACGAAAATCAAGCATTAGGAGCTAAATTGGAAAAAATTCTCCAACGCGCCTATGTTTCGAACTCAGTTGATGATACTTGCATACCTGCCATCATCCTCACACAATATGCCAAGATACTCTGTTTCAGAACCTATAGTGGGCGTGGCTACATGATGCTATGTGATCCGCACAGATCCTAGGTGTCTGGTCCTCACTTCTTGCAATGGCGCTTGTGCACAGTGCAAAGCAATAATGATGGAACTCCCACACGTGTCAAGGGACTGTCCCAGGAAAATCCCGCCACTATTGGTGGCTTTGTACCTGTTTTTCCATTTAGCACTGCTTGTGACCAGTCCACGGGGTTTTTGGTTGTGAAAAGAAGACTCCACATTAAAGAAATATAGAGTGAGGTAAAAAAAAAAAAAGTATTTGATCCCCTGCTGATTTTGAACGTTTGCCCACTGACAAAGAAATGATCAGTCTATAATTTTAATGGTAGGTGTATTTTAACAGTGAGAGACAGAATAACAAAAAAAAATCCAGAAAAACGCTTGTCAAAAAAGTTATAAATTGATTTCCATGTCGATGAGTGAAATAAGCATTTGATCCCCTATCAATCAGCAAGATTTCTGGCTCCCAGGTGTCTTTTATACAGGTAACGAGCTGAGATTTGGAGCACTCTCTTAAAGGGAGTGCTCATAATCGCAGCTCGTTACCTGTATAAAAGACACCTGTCCACAGAAGCAATCAATCAATCAGATCCCAAACTCTCCACCATGGCCAAGACTAAAGAGCTTTCCAAAGATGTCAGGGACACAAGTCTTTGGTTGTGTCCTGTCCCGGCCTTGATTTTGCATCCTACAACTATACTGTGACCCTGGACCTTTGCTAAATAAAGTAGGCTCCTCACATCCAAGGACTCAACCCTACTCCAAATATTCACCGTCACCTGCTTCCTCCATGACAAATCAGCTGGCATCATCATACAGGTACATCTTTTGGATATACTTTCTCTTTAAAGCACTAAACTATGCTTGTGTGAGGGAGGAGGATAGAATAAAGACTGAAAAATATAATAGTTATTCAAATTCAAACATGTAACAATGGTTTAGCAAGAAATATTTAAAAAACAAATCAGTTTTACTGTGCCCTGCAGGTTATCCAATACACTAAATAGAACAATGGATAATTATAGGTATAGGTTCCCTGTCCTTCATTCTCACACATAGCTCTATGTAATTACATATTGTAAGTGTAGCACATGTGGACATTCCAGAACCCCGGAATCCATGTCGCAACTATAAATGTGAGTGTCATCCTGATCTTTCATCAGAGCTCTTAGTTGCCCCTTCTTCATCCAATGCTAATCTCCCTGATGACCACATCATAATATGGGAACTGGAAGACTATGGAGGCAGATGAGGGGATTTGGACAGAATTAGGACATTGCAATTTGTTAGGAATTGCCAAAAGGAGTGGTAGTGTTTGTACTATGGTTACAATGATGTCAGATGCTGAGTGCCTCAAAGGCTTCTGGGTGCCGGATGTGGCACCAGTGCCATAGTTACATCATCACTGGTCTACACGATAGCCAGTACAACTTAAAACAGACACCAATTTCAGATACAGTAAACCAGGGCTCGACAAACCCCGGGCGCCAGGTCGCCATGGCGACCAGGAAATCAGACCTGGCGCCCGGGTGCTGTTTGTCACAGGGTGCCCTTGCTGGCTGCCATCCGTTACTTTCAGCGCGAGGGGAGAAAGTCTGTGCGGATCACACAGACTGTAAGCTCCGCCCCCTCGCACAACACGCTGTAGTGCCGAGTGTCACGTGACAACACGGAACTTAGCAGGAACCGAAAGAAGATCGGGCTCCAGCATAAATGTCCCCCTCCCCTGCAATGATGTAAGCAGCAGGGAGGGAGGACACCGTAAGAATACATTTTTGTTCTTTAAAAAAAAAACACAAAAATGTTGTGTATGTATGTGTTAGGGATCGACCGATATTGATTTTTTGGAGCCGATACCGATACCGATAACCTGTGAACTTTCAGGCCGATAGCCGATAACTTATACCGATATTTCGTGCATTTTAATTTTTTGGGAAAAAAAACAATTTCTACACAAATCTGCTGTTAAATGAACATGTTTATTGTTAACGTTTAGCTTTTTTTTGTAAATCTTTTTCATTGCTAAATAAAAATAAATAATGCAGCAAAACAATGGTGATATGGTCAAATACAACAAATTGGACCACTTTTTTTTTTTTTTTAAATAAATATCAGTCAAAAGGTAACAAGAACAACAATGTTCAATTGCACATAGTCCATACTTAGATTAAATCTTAGTAAAATGAGCAGCAATGACATAGGCAATTATATCAAAGGGACACTACAGTAAATATAAGCAAGGCATCAAAACAGCTTAATTAACCCCTTAGTGACAAGACATTTTCACCTTGACTTTCCCTTGGTGACAATGGCTGTTTTGACATTTCTAGGGTGTTTGTGTTTAGCTGTAATGTTTTGCTTTCTCACATACAGTACCCACACAAATTATATGTTGTTTTTATCGTCATAAGAAGGGCTTTCATTAGATACCATTATGTTCATCATATCTTATAATTTACTACAAAAAAAATCATAAAATATGATGAAAAATTTAAAAAAACCCACTTTTTCTAACTTTGACCTAAAATATAATTTACACAAATAAAATCATTAAAAAAGACCCCGGCTAAATAGTTTCTAAATGTTGTCCCGAGTTCAAAAATATGCATGTTTCCATATTTTTCGGTATTTTTTTGCGAGTTATGGGGCAAAAACCAAAAATAGTGTTTTTTGTTTTTTTCCTATATTGATCTTTTGACCCCAACCCGAACCCAAAATTTAACCCTAACACTAAATTTAACCCCAACTCTAATCCTTATTATATCCCTTAATATTTTTTAACTTTAATTTAATTTTAACCCTATCCCTTATGCTAAAAAAGATTTAATTTTAACCCTATAGGCTAATATAGCTAAATAACCTATTTTTATTTAATTAAATATGTATTTTAATTATTTTCCATTGCAATGCTACTAAACCACCACTAGGGGTAGTCAAGTAGCATATTCAGAGCGACGGAAGTGAAGTTACTTTCACTTCCGAAGCTCAGACCGGCAGAGGACTTAGCCATATTGACGGAGCAGCATGCTCCGTCAATATGGCTCCCCACGATCGCTCCGTGGGGCGATCGTGGGGGTCCCAAAATAGAAATATCAGTGCTGGCTATTGCCTCGATGTCGAGGCAATAGACCAGCACTGTTAAAGCGGTTTTCGCGATCGTTGATCGCGAAAACTGCTTCATTCAAATATCGGCATTATCGGTAAAGTTAGATGCCGATACCGATAATTTAGGAAACTGTGAATATCGGCCGATAATATCGGTTAATCCGATAATCGGTCGATCCCTAGTATGTGTGTATGTAACTGGCTGTGTATGTGGTGTGTGTGAATGTAACTGGCTGTGTATGTGGTCTGTGTGTATGTATGAGTGAATGTAACTGGCTGTGTATGTGGTCTGTGTGTATGTATGAGTGAATGTAACTGGCTGTGTATGTGGTCTGTGTGTATGTATGAGTGAATGTAACTGGCTGTGTATGTGGTCTGTGTGTGTGTGTATGTATATATGTGTGAATGTAACTGGCTGTGTATGTATGTGTGAATGTAACTGGCTGTGTATGTATGTGTGAATGTAACTGGTTGTGTATGTGGCGTGTGTGAATGTAACTGGCTGTGTATGTGGTGTGTGTGAATGTAACTGGCTGTGTATGTGGTGTGTGTGAATGTAACTGGCTGTGTATGTATGTATGTGTGAATGTAACTGGTTGTGTATGTGGCGTGTGTGAATGTAACTGGCTGTGTATGTGGTGTGTGTGAATGTAACTGACTGTATGTGGTGTGTGTGAATGTAACTGGCTGTGTATGTGAGGTGGGTGTATGCGACTGTCTCCATGCGTTTATGATTTTGTGATGTGCCGTTGTCTGGGTCCTAAAATTTTTAGCTGGCTCCTAAAACTAAATTAAATTTGTCAAGCCCTGCAGTAAACGTCATAAGTGCTAACAATTATGCCATTTAAAATATGCCATTTTGTAGCTACCTTAATCTGTAGATTAAATTAGCAGTTTAGAATTCAAGTCTTCACCAATGTCTGGTAACCATATTTTTTTGATAGTTTCCAACTCAAACTATTCTTTGCTAATGATGCGATTTTTTTTTTTTTCTTCTCGGCTCTAAATCAGATCAGACTTTTTTTTCTTCCTCTCTCTGTCGTACACTTTATTAAAAATGCAGAACGATTTCCCCAATGAAGCTTAACACAAAAACCTCTGATTGAGATGGGAGAAAAAAAAATCTGGAAGGAAACAAACCCTTTAAAATACATTCAAAAAACCCATGATTGGTAAATGTTTCAAAATCACATCCATTCAACAGAAAAGACACTAAGACACAATTAAAATTGTATAGGATCCACCAGTTGGATTATAGTCAAACATAGCTTCTGCGTAAGGGACTATTTTCAGCACTACTATGCACTTTACATTTATCAAGGGGGGGGCATAGGAGCCCCCCACATTTCTGGGTCAGTCTATCAAATATATTTCAGGGTATCGACATTTTAAATAGAAATGCAAGAATAAAAATAAAGTGCCATATTGAGCCGACTTAGCTCTGTATAGCTTCATCAGGGGGCGGACATGATCTTGGATCAGATAATTGTTCATCCTGTGTTAGATGACCGAAGATTTAACCGAAGATTCTGTGCGATACAGCGCCAAGAGAGCTCAATAAAGTACTGCTTAATAAAGCATTTATAGATAAAATGCCTCCACTTGATGCAATCTTTCAATAAACAGAACTTATTTTGTTTTTTGGCAGTACTCCTTTAATACCACAGAAATGACCCCTTATTACTCACAAACTGCAAAATAAAGCTAACTAACAAATCTTTATTTCAAATTATAAAAATAACAGAAGTGCCCATAAGATTAGAAAATTAAGTTGTTTCTACTTTCATTTTTATTATAAGCCTTTATTATAAGGGTCAATAAATTTACTGATAACCAGATCCTGCCTACTGCCCTTCTGGTGTACACTCTCTCTCTCCAACATGGCTTCCATCTTTCCTATGGATTGTTCCTAATACAGTGCTGGGTGGTGCTTGACACTGCCCACAATCCTCCTGGGTGCAGCTCACTCTTCATGACACAGTCCACTTCCCTCCTGGCCACTGGTGCTTCCATCCTTTCCCCCCTTCCATATAACAAATATACCCCTGTTAGGTGGTGCCCTACCTTCCTCCCTCCTGTCTCCTACTGTCTTTGGGTATGACCTCCCTCATTGCACTAAAGTTCTCATCAGCACGTAGGTGGCTGTAGTCTAACACCATCCGTGGCCTCCCTAACTGTTGTCCAAACATTGTACCGTTTACAGCTGTTAAGGCCCGAAAGACGCTGTTTCCGCCTCCACTCAAACAGAAGGATTTGTTTTGGTATCCAGCTCCCCACTGACCTATTAATGACAAGCAAACATATCGGTTGGAAATAGCAGCGCTGTATGCTAACTAGCCTGGCAAGAGTCCAGAAAGACGATGCTAAAAATTGTCAGTAGAGTTGACATGTTTGTACTCTGGGGTTCCACAGCTTCCGGGAGAAGTGTCTGCAATTACCTGTTCAATGAAATGACAGGATGAAGAATGAGACCCTTTCAGTTTGCAGCAGACAATTAGGAATGGGGATATCTGCTCACCTGGCCTCCTAGGTTTCCAAACTCCCGGAGGTGCCATAGAGGGTTGTGTTATAGCAGCTGGTGCTCTGCTATCAGAGGGGACAACATGGCGGCTTTTCTGCCATTTTAGCATCCGTTCCTTTGAGAGTTGATTGTTTTACTACAGTCGGCTTTTCTAATCAGGATTTAGACCTGCGCAGGCCGTGTGTAGCTTATTATTACTATATCAATGCCAATAAGTCTATTTGCCAACACATTCTGTATTCTCTACATTCACCGTAAAAACAATGTTTAGGTGATAATATCCTTTCAAGTACTAAGTGGCCGAGTTGGAAAAATTCTCCAATTTTTCATCATATTTTATGCATTTTTTACAGTAAGTTATCTGATATAATGAAAACAATGGTATCTTAAGAAAGCTCTATTTATGGCGAAACCATATATAATAAGTAACGGTGTACTAAATGAGAAAGAGGAAAATTACAACTAAACACAAACACCACGGAATGGTTTCGCCATAAATAGCGCTTTCTTAAGATGCCATTGTTTTCATTATATCAGATAACTTACTGTAAAAAAAATGCATAAAATATGATGAAAAATGCAAACAAACCCACACTTTTTCAAACTTTGACCTGAAAAATCTTTTATGTAACTGCAAACAGTAAAAAAGACTCCATCTATATAGTTTCTAATATTTGTCCTGAGTAACAATGCTTACATGTTTTAGGGCAATAACCGATAGTAGTTTTTTGTTTCCTGACCATTTTCTCCTACAGTGACCTTCTGACACCAACCCTAACCCTAAATTTAACCCTTGTACCCCTAAATCTAACCCTTGCACTAACCCATATTCTAACCCTAACTCATCTGTAAACTTAACCCCAATTGTAACTCTAACCCTAATTATAATCTTAAATTTAACTTTAGAGTTAGTAGGTCTAGGGTTAGCTTTTTCCTTTTTTATTCAATGAAATGTTGCATTATCTCTATTTGTTCCCTTGACAATTCATTAGGTGACATCATAGACTGTGGAGCTAGTCATTTACAGTTCCCAGTAAAAAAAAAAAATATATGTTATGTTCAGGGGCAAAAGAAATCTAATTGCTTTTCTTTCCCTTTTTTTTTTTTTTACTCTAATTTAATTATTTTAATTACCATCATTTCTTTATGCGTTATTTTCAGAGTGCTCCTTTTTATCTGAAAAGATCACTCCAGTCTAAAACAAATACATGCATATTACAGATGGCAAATTCAATATCAACACTGATTTATTTATTTCAATTATTTATTTATTTTACTTAAATCTTGAAAACTTGTATTTTGCAAGCTTTCCCCAGAGACTGGAAATCTTAAGCTCTAGATGTCCCCAGTATCTCCTGCGAGTCAATCAGAGGCATCCTATAAGAGATATATGGGGCACGTACTACATATGTGCAGTCAGTGATGTCATCAGTAGTAACACACAACTGCCCTGTCCCTCCAATCACTGCTGTGTAAACTATCATTGCATATGCTCAGTGCAACAGATTCTAGTTCGCCAGCACAGACTCACCTGCTCACACTCACCTGCACACATTCACCTGTACTCATTCACCTGCACACACACACACACACACCTGCCCACAGTCACCTGCCCACATTCACCTGCACACACTCACCTGCACACATTCACCTGGACATACTCACCTGCACACATTCATCTGCAAACATTCACCTGGACATACTCACCTGCACACATTCATCTGCACACACTCACCTGCACACTTTCACCTGGACATACTCACCTGCACACATTCATCTGCACACATTCATCTGCACACATTCATCTGCACACATTCATCTGCACACATTCACCTGCACACATTCATCTGCACACACTCACCTGCACACATTCACCTGGACATACAAATCTGCACACATTCACCTGGACACACTCACCTGCACACATTCATCTGCACACACTCACCTGCACACATTCACCTGGACACACTCACCTGCACACATTCACCTGGACATACTCATCTGCACACATTCATCTGCACACATTCACCTGGACACACTCACCTGCACACATTCATCTGCACACACTCACCTGCACACATTCACCTGGACATACTCACCTGCACACATTCAACAGTGCAATGAAACAGTGACAACAGTGCAAACCACACAAAGTTGACGCACACATCAATAAAGATTCATGAAAGAGGGAACTGCATAGACTTGACAAGGGAATTCCAAACCTAAGGCCAAAGTAGCCGAATTGGAAACAGTCTCCGACTTATTCCGAATTGGAGATTTTTTCCAACATGGCTCCTTTGACCTTAACGTTTGAAATTCCCTTGTCAATTTCCTGAAATTCCCTTTTTAATGAATAAATCCCCGTGCTTCCTTTCCGGCCATGTGTGTGCCGCTGTGCCGGGTTCGAGGCGTTGTCTCTTGCTCGGAGCAGCGTGTGATTGTATGTCAGCATATTCCTTATTACCGTTCTAATTCTTATTACCTAAAACATATTGGGAAATTTGCCGGGTGAAGCGGACTGTGAAATCTGTATTGTAACATGTTTGGAGACAGGGGATGAAAAACATTGCTCTCTACATCAATTTTCCTCCAAATTACCCTGGATATTGCCCCCCTATGGTTCATTCAGGTCTGCCACATTATTTGTACTCAGAAGGAGGGCCCCTGGTAGCCGGCAAATCATCTACGCTGAACTTGTTACATTCTTTCCTTGTCTTTCCAAGTGATAGGTGATACAATTTCCTCAAATCTGCTTATTTCATGTACAGACGAGCTCTGAAGATGGTGAAAAATAGCCGAAATTGTAATATTTATTCTGCTGTTCTGTACAATCACCTAATAGAACCCTTTTTATAATTAAACAAACGATGGCAGCTTTTTAAGTGGGCTCTGTCACCTAAACAGTGCTTGGACTGGGAATGTAGAGAATAAAAATTGTGGGAAAATGATAAATATATATATCTGCAAGCAAATCAGCTATGGACTGATGTCATAAGCAGGAGACACATTTAAGAGAACTGCAAGGGATGGAGATGGGAATTTCAAACTTGAGACCAAAGTAGCTTCAGTTGTAGTGGAGAATTTGCGCAACTCGGCTACTCTGGCCTAACGTTTGAAATTCCCATCTCCATCCCTTGCAGTTGGGTCTAGGACTCTTCTTCGCCGCATCTTCATCGCTGACAGTTCAGCGCGGCAGTTAGAACGCTGAACTGTCAGCAATGAAGTATAACGCGGCCGTTTCACCGCGGCTGCAGCTATGTAAGAGCTGACAGTTCAACGCTGAACTGTCAGCTCTTACAAATCTAAAAATAAAACGAAAATAACCCCCCCCCTAATAAATGATTCCCCCCCCCCATAGTAACACTAAACCCCAAAACTAACACTAAAATTAACCCCAATACTAAAATTAACCCCCTAAACCCTAATACTAACCCCGACCCCTAATACTAACCCCGACCCCTAATACTAACCCCCGACCCCTAATACTAACCCCCGACCCCTAATACTAACCCCAACCCCTAATACTAACCCTAATACTAACCCCCAACCCCTAATACTAAAGTTAACCCCCTAAACCCCAATACTAACCCTAATACTAACCCTAATACTAAAGTTAACCCCCTAAACCCCAATACTAACCCTAATACTAACCCTAATACTAACCCCTAATACTAAAGTTAACCCCCTAAACCCCAATACTAACCCTAATACTAAAGTTAACCCCCTAAACCCCAATACTAACCCTAATACTAACCCTAATACTAAAGTTAACCCCCTAAACCCTAATACTAACCCTAATACTAACCCCGACCCCTAATACTAAAATTAACCCCCTAAATCCTAATACTAACCCTAATACTAACCCCCGACCCCTAATAGTAAAATTAACCCCTAACACTAAACCTAATTCTAACCCCCTAAACCCTAATTCTAAACCAACTAAAATCGGTAAAATACTTACCTTTAGCGATGAAATGTCCCGCGATGAAATCTCCAGCGGCGATCTGTCTTGTGCTGTAGAGTCGGCGGTGAAGCGGCTGCGCGGAAGCAGCCGCGATGAAGTGTCCCATCCCCCTTGCAGTTCTCTCTTTATTGACAAGACTCTCTAGTTTGCATGCAATTCTGCTAACACAATGTCCAGATCCTTTTCTGTCCTATTTTACTCTGAACATTCACAGTATAAGCAGTGTTCGGCTGACCGAATACCTTTTAAAACACACATTTTGGTCTTGATTTAAGGTTTGAGAAGCAGAACTAAAAGTGAAGTAGAAACATTTGAAAACAACCCGACTGCTAAATGTATCCTTCCGATAAAACACTTTACAAATAAATAACAATAGCTAAATAAATATGTGGCCACTTTTTTTTTTTACATCTTTTTAGTTTTACAAACCTTATCCTTAAATACTTCCAAGGGGTTAATCCCACGAGCCACGACTATTAAAACCTCTCCTGGATCCTAACGTGTTTTTTTTTTTGAGTATTTTTCATAGGACTCCTATATATTATAAGTCTGGCTACAGAATTGCTCTTTTTGGTTCTACAAACTAAGTACAGCAAAACTCCCTTCTTCTTGGGTTCCTCACCCGCGGTTTCATGCAACCTTGGTGGACCATGGCCGAGAATGAATCCTCGCAAGATTTCATCTGGGACTTTAATCTTCCCTTTGTTCAGGGTACGCATGCTGAATACTATGGGGGTCATGTACTAAACAAGTGCAGTCAGAAAAAAAGTAGGTAAAACATGAGTAAGGAGCAATTTGCGACTATTTGTAACAATTTCCGCCTTTTTTTTCCCCGATTTGAGCCTCTTCCATTTATTTTTATTTAGCGTGCATTTTTCCGGTTGCCCTAATAAATTGAGATTAGATAGGCGCACGCTAAAGAGTTTTGAGAATATTTTGTGAAAAATAATTCTTATTTGCGTGTGAAAATTACACCAGCTTTTAGCAAAGTGCTTTCAAAAGAGGTAGAAAAAAATATTCGCAAAATTGCCTGTTTTTATTCGCAAATTTGCTCGTATTTACTATTTGAGTGTTAAATGTTTAGTACGTTGCAATAGGAGCAAAGCGCAAAAATAGTTTTGCACATAAAATATATTTGCGTTTTTTTAGTACATGCCTCTCTATATGTATAAACTAAAGTTTTAGCTAATTTACATATGACTTATGTTCAAGTAAACCTTATTTTACTTAATAATGCAATATATATATATATATATATATATATATATATATACATATATATGCAAAACCATGGTTAGTAGTGAACGCTATAAATATATGTATATATATATATGTATGTATGTGTGTATATATATATATATATATATATATATATATATATATATATATATATACAGAGCGAAGAATAGGTGGCACTCTTTAATAGATATATATAATGCCAGGGTGCAAACACTACCAAAAATCTATGTAAAAGGAAACATTGGGGCTCACGGGTCTTAGTTATCACAAGTCGAACAATGCTTTATTGCAGACAGCAATCAATGTTTCGAACTCCTCCATGGAGTCTTCTTCAGAACATAATTCCCTTTTAGCTATCCACCCTGTACTAGGGTCCTGTCAATTCTGTCCCTGCAGAAGTCTTTCCTTTCTGCTATGTCACATTATTTATAGAAAGAAATCCAGCACAAAAGTCTCAGGTATTTATAAATAAAAGATCTCAATTGCCGTGTCTTATGTGTAATGGCGATTGGGCCTCACACTTCCATGTGAGTGAAAGAACACTGACTAAGTCTGTCACTTTTCAAGCTCTTTTCAGCACCATAAACTGCGGAACTGGTGGATCCGACAAAGGATCAGCTCCCCAGTAACCAACAATCACCTATACATTTTAGAACTTTATTGCGTCTTCTTTGGACAGAGGGGGAACACACACCTTGACAGCTAGTTAGAAGTTGAAGTTAGAGAAACGCCTTATGCATTTTGAACTGTTACCGGCTCTCAGTCAAAGGGTTTTGAGCACCTCATTGTGGTTATATCTGGATTGTGCCAGTGCTAAATACGTCAGAGCAACTTGGACATGTGAGACCAATGCATATAGTGCTGAATAGCGATATCTGTTGGGACTTAGCGTTACACATCGGCACAGGCAGTGGTAGAGCCACTATTTGGTGTGATCCCCACAGTGTGCAAAGTGACAGATGGATACTGCAATAACTGCATTGCTTTTTTGTTCTTGAGTCATGAGGTGGGAGGAAAAGACTGAAGATATCAGAAAGAGTGGAAACTGAAACACGAAACACAAGAGAATATCCACTGCACATGTGCAAGATGTCAAAACATGTCACTAGTTAGTTCACCCATCTGCCAAATCCAGACACTGCTAACAAAACAAATTTCGTGTGATACATCTATATACCTCCCGACTTTTTGCCCCGGGCGAATCAGGATGCCGGGGGGTTGAGCTAGATTGTCGGTAATACTGCGCATGCATATTTTGCACATACAGAACTGCACTATGCTCTTTATTATATTTCTCTCTTTTTTACACTTTATGACGATGAAATGATTTTTTTACTTAAGCTGAGTATATGTTTGAAGTGTCGACTCATATTCATTGTATTTTGATTTTTCTCTTCACTAGCGCACATCTTCACTTTGCTATTTGGTTCTTCGTGTAGGACACTAGGGAAGTTTGTGTTTCTTTATGTACATGGGCTCAGTGTGTACACCAGGGCTTGACAAATTTTATTTTATTCTAGGAGCCAGCAACATTTTTTAGGAGCCAGACAATCACGCAAACATACACGCAATTCATAAACACACACACCAACCCACGTCACATATACACCCCACACACACACCAACCCACGTCACATATACACCTCACACACACACCAACCCACGTCACATATACACCCCACACACACACCAACCCACGTCACATATACACCCCACACACACCAACCCACGTCACATATACACCCCACACACACACCAACCCACGTCACATATACACCCCACACACACACCAACCCACGTCACATATACACCCCACACACACACCAACCCACGTCACATATACACCCCACACACACACCAACCCACGTCACATATACACCCCACACACACACCAACCCACGTCACATATACACCCCACACACACCAACCCACGTCACATATACACCCCACGTCACATTTACACCCCACGTCACATATACACCCCACGTCACATATACACCCCACACACACCAACCCACGTCACATATACACCCCACACACACCAACCCACGTCACATATACACCCCACACACACCAACCCACGTCACATATACACCCCACACACACCAACCCACTTCACAAATACACACACACACTTCACATATACACCTCCCCCACACCTCACATATACACATATATACCCGCGCTTCACATATACACCTCCCCCCACACTTCACACATATATACCCCCCTTCACGTATACACCTCCCCCCCCACACTTCACATATCCCTCTCCTTCACATATACATCTCTCCCCCCCTTCACATATACACCTCCCCCCACACTTCACACATATATACCCCCCCTTCACATATACACCTCCCCCCCACACTTCACATATATACCCCCCCTTCACATATATACCCCCCCTTCACATATATACCCCCCCTTCACATATACATCTCCCCCCCCACACTTCACATATATGCCCCCCCTTCACATATACATCTCCCCCTCACACTTCACATATATGCCCCCCCTTCACATATATACCCCCCCTTCACATATACATCTCCCCCCCCACACTTCACATATATACCCCCCTTCACATTTACATCTCCCCCCCACACTTCACATATACACAAGTTGTTTTTTTCCCCTTCTTAACTTCTGAGTGCTGGGTGTCGTCTCTTGACAACCCAGCACTTAGCCGAAAGAGCAATGAAGATCGGCTGCGGCACGAATGTTCCCCCTCCCTGCTGCCTTACTTCATTGCTGGGGAGGGGGAACATTCGTGCCGCAGCCGATCCTCATTACTCTTTCGGCTGAACACTCACACACGCACACGTTGCGCGAGGGGGGCGGAGCTTGCTGTCTGTGCAATCCGCACAGACTTCCCCCCTCGCGCTGCAAAAAATGAATAGCAGCGGCAAGGGGAACATTAAGGTAACGGCACCAGGCGCCAGGCTCTATTTCCAGGTCGCCATGGCGACCTGGCGCCCGGGGTTTGTCGAGCCCTGGTGTACACACTTGTTGAAAGATTAGCTGTGTGTTCAGGGCCGCCATCATGGGGGTGCATCTCCCCCATCAGCCTCTCTGTGGTTGAACAGGCAGCTGAGTGTCTGCACACTGCCCGGGTGCACATATATCCTCCCATGCTCTCTCTCATGCTCCACGTACATGTTCTGAGGTCAGAGAGTTGGGGGTTACATGACTGGGTAATTCCTGGGTGTGCAATGTGGGTTCTGGGGCATGTCCTGGGAGTGTATTGTGGGTGCTGGGGCATGTCCTGGGTGTGCAATGTGGGTGCTGGCTGGGATAGGTCCTGGGTGTGCAATATGGATACTGGGACATGTGCTGGTTGTGCATTGTGGGAACTGGGGCATGTCCTGCAGAAGTTTCCTGTTTAATCTCAGTGCTGGCTGGAGCATATTCTCTGCAATCTGAGTGCTGGCTAGGACAATTACTGGGTGTGTAGTCTGGGTGCTGGCTGTGGAATGTCCTGGGTGTGCATTCTGGGTGCTGGGGCATGTCGTGTGTGTATCATCAAAGTGCTCTGGCAAAACCTGTGGGTGAAATCTCGGTGGAGACCTGTGGCAGCCCTGGGTGTGTTGACATTCTACCTGTAAATTCTAGGTCAACATATCGAACTTGGGAAAATCCTCCCATTCCCCAATTTTTTTTTCTTTTACATTTCTCAATACACGTTATTTATAACAAAAGTAAACACAGAAAAATAATAATAATAAAAAATACAGCTCATCACGAAGTAGAAGAAACAGAGTTAAAGCAGTTTACCGACAATGTAATACCGCCTAGTCATATAGCACCATATGTAAAGCTTGCCCTGGAGGGGAAGGAAGGAAGGGTTGTAACCGATGGGACGGGGGAAAACAGATAAACACTGGGCACCCTAGTGACTGTAGACTGTGCTGACAATTATTAAAAGGGATAAAAAATCTACCAAAATACGTACCGAACGGGAGAAAGAAGAAGGTCTAGTAGAAGTCCATCAAGCGGATCCTTCTATGTATGTTAACAAGGGAACCATACCATGTGTGTGGTGGTTGTGAGACCACAACCCATTAAATGAGTCACTGCTTCCAGGTAACGACCGCACAAGTCTCTGCCCTCTCTCTTTCTGTTTATGTCCCTCCATTAACTCACCAACTTAATAAAACTTGACCTATACAAGAGCTTGCGGTTACGAACAAACTACAGTCTCCCCTACCCTTTTTTCCTCGGATTTATCAGAAAACCCGTGAACCAAGCGCATTATGACAGAGAGCAAAGAAAATCAATGGCTATCGGTTTATTTTTTCCCTAGTCTACCTGTGAAGTAAAAAAATCACATTTACTCTATATATTAGGTCATAAATAGAAAATTATTATTGTGAGGTAAAAATGGCAGCCGTAGCAGGTGCACATGCATCCACAGACCCCAACTCATGACATCACTGTAGCACAATGCCAAGCATTAATCCTGTATGCTAAGCATTACGGAATACAGATATCACCCTCTGGGGGCAGGCATATGCGGGCTAATTTGGCGGCCATCTTGACGAGGCAGAAGAACATTTTAAGTAAGTATATCTTTTAATATCTTCATATGCCGGTGATAGCGTCCGAAAATGTGAGATGAGGTTGTCACAAGTTTTGGGCCAATGACAGGTTCACTTTACGGAGATTGTATTGCTCCAGTAGCCTTTGAACCTATCAGTATCCGGCTGAGTCACATGACTACAGGCTAGAATAAGGCTAGAATAAGACTGACCCGTGGGGAAAAAAAGATAAACGAGGAACAAATTGATGCGATTAAATATTCACTTTTGGGTAATCTTTCAGCATTAAAAAGTAATAAAGATGACTTCTTGTTTTATGTATTATGAAAAAGAGTTATATTTCCTCCATAGATGGAACAGCCCCTTTAACCGTTTACCATTTCCATTCAAAGCAGTTACAGTCACTGGTTTTGTTAAAACTGGCTCCGTCCCACAGGGGAGGGCCAACATTATTCGCTGGAATAACCAATTTAGTGTCTCATGATGCGACTTCATCAGGCTAACCGTTACCATCAAATATAGACACAGATAGACTAGGGTTGCCACCAGCATGGTATTTTAGCGGCAGGCCGGTAAAAAAATAAGCATCAGGCCAATGTTAAAAGTTTTGGCTTTGGGGGTCCTGCAAATTACCATCGACTTTTAACCAATGCGATTTTGCATTTGAGCTGGTCTCGGTGCCAATTCCATACATGTTTCTAATAAAGTGTGTTTTAAGTTTTATACACAGTTATACGCAGTCACAGTTATGTGACTCTTTTCTCTGTATATGTCCACCCGGGTCACTCTTTGAGACAACAAGACATCCATTTGTTAACCTATGAGTTCTGTGGGATCTCTATTGTTTATCCCTAATTTTTTTGATGGTTGTTTGAAATAGAACTCTATGGAAGAAACATTTCCCTGGCTCCTTATTTGGCCTGGTTGGCTCCTTATTTGGCCTGGTTGGCTCCTTATTTGGCCTGGTTGGCTCCTTATTTGGCCTGGTTGGCTCCTTAAAGCACAACTGTAGCAAAAAAATTGACCTATGTTTAATTGAAAGATTGTATCAAGTGTAAATGATTTATAAAGAAAATCTTTAATGAAAGAATACAAATAAAGTTCCTTATTGAGCCTTCTTTACTCCATATTGTTCTCTCAGGGGGCAGTCTATGGAGACAGTAGCAGGGCCGGTATTTTTCTGAACAACCCTAAGATAGACAGATATGTTGACAGATAAGCTTTAGGGATTGATACAAGACAATTGTACAGCAAAGTTGAAATTGCCATGCTTCAGGGCATTTAGAGGTAAACAGGTCAAGCCCCAGCCCATTAACCAAATTAGTGGGTAGCCCAATTGCCTCTCTGCCATCCCTCCCCTGCTGTCCCGGTATCAAGGCTTTGCACTTTGCTTTTGTGCCACAGTGGCATTGTGTTTACAGACACCCAGTATCTATACCAAGTAGGCTTGAGCTTAGTCTAATGGGGGCATTGCCAAGTAATGCCATGCAGTGTCCTATAGCCCTGTCCCCCTTTTGGCCCACCTCCGTCGCACCCTTGGACTTGGTCCTACGGTGTTAGCAGGTATTCACTAAGGACTTTTCACTGTCAAATAAACTCTTTGAAAAGAAGATGATGAGAAAGTCATATAGTTGAACTTCATTATTGTGCGGAGAATAAAGGATCCATAGACTTTGCTATATACTGGTATTTCTCAAGATGTAGGCACCTGAGAGGGATCTTCAGTCGGAAAATTGAAATCCAACCAATGAAAAATAGACTGTGTCCACACAAATGGCAAGATCATCATGGTACCATTAAAAACGCTTCAAAATGGTACCATATTCATATTGTATAATTACAAAACGGAACCTCTGTTGGAGCTTTAAGAAAAAAAAATTCACCTTCTATTAAACCACTAGCAGAAAAAAATAAATATAATTAAAAATGATAGAAGTCAATGCACATAGGAACGTCCCAAATATTTCAAACATATATGGTGATCTTTGATGAGTTCCAATAGAAGAAATGACCTTAGAAATAAGCCACAGCCCGTCTTGTTATGTTTTGTCTTCTATTGTTTTAATAAAAATAATAATGTTATTTCCACTTCATGTCTCTACCGTAATTTATATGTTTATATCTGTTATTTGGAACATTTATAATAAAAATAAAACATTAAAAAAAAAACTATGTTACATCCAGTGTTGGATGTATTTTTAATGCATGTGATGTTTCTGTTCTATGATCTATTATGTATAATGGCTTAGTATGTCGCTTTGCAAAAAAGAGAAATCTACAGTAGAGGTGATCATGTAAATAAAGATGGTAAAGGGTCTTTCAGATTTTATTTATTCTGTATTCTGTATTGGGACATTGAATTTAGGACATTACACATAAAAGTAGAATGGGAGAAATTTTCCTACTCTGCAGCATTGGCCTTAAAGGGACACTAAATGTTATTTTTTACTTGTGCTTCTAATATAGAACATGTCTGCGGTGTTTGTGCTTAGCTTTAATTTTTCTCTTTCTCATTTAATGTACCCACAAATAATATATGCCCTTGTTATCACCATAAAAAGTGTTTTCTTTAGATGGCATTATTTTCATCATGTAGTATAATTTCCTGTATAAAAATCGTAAAAAAAAATTATGAAAAAATGCAAAATATACCCCACTTTTTCTAACTTTCACCCCAAAATTATTTTATACAATTACAAACCACAAAAAAGGCTGCATCTATATAGTTTCTAATATTTGTCCTGAGTTTAGAAATATCAATATTTACATGTTTTTCTGTTGTTTTTTGCCAATTATCGGGAAATAACCGATAGTAGTAGTTTTTGTTTCCTAACCGTTTTCTCCTACAGTGACCTTTTGACCCCAAACCGTACATCTAACCCTAAATCTAACCCTAGCATTAGCCCTAATTCTAACCCTAACTGAAACTCTAACCCTAACCGTAGATCTAGGGTTAATAGATCTAGTGTTAAAGGGACACTAAAGGTTCATTTTCACTTGTGCTTCTAATATAGAAGCACATGTGAAATGTTAGTTGTCCCTAGTATGAGGATAAACTGACGTGTACTTTTGATAGTACACGCCAGTTTATCCTCTTTCCGACAGCTGCCATGTTTCCGTAGGAAGCAGGCGGCCACCTGGTCGGCGACTGGCTCTCTCTGCTAGTGCACAGAGAGACCCTCATTTTTGCATGGGATCAGATCAGATCTAATCCCATGCAAAAACGATGGTCTCTCGCTGCGCGTTCGGCTGTTAGAGCGGGGCGAGCCCCCGCTTTGATTGGCTGTGCGCGTGCTGACGATTGTCAACACCTGACTACCTAGAACTGCTGTGTCTCACATGCAGTTAGTAAACCCGCATGTATTTATTAAGATACAGGTCGGGTTTACTTAAATGACCCGGGACAATGCATAATGTTCCTTTAAGTGACAAATTCTCTTGTCAGTTCCCTGCAAATACCTCTTTAATGAATAAAACCCAAAGTGTTAGTAATAACCCTTATAGAAAACACACTATAAAAGGTATCACAGGTATTAATGAAGAGCTTTAGTATATATTTTCCAGAGCTGTCCTATATTAAAGGTAACATCACATTCTGGTCACTATATTCTAACGAATAGAATCTTACTATTCAATCTGAACACATAGAATGTCATGTCTGGCAGTCCTGTGACTCTGGACTATGTTTTATCCATCAGGATAGAAGATCAACATTCAAGTGAGCTGAGCATCATGGGAGTCTATTCCTGAATAGTACGGGAGTCATCATCCTGAGCACTCAAACCGGCTATATAACATGCAATGCCTGTGCAATTCAACAAAACCAGTTTGGTCCCCAGGATGTAAAGCAAAAATAATCCTATCATATTTTACCCTTCCTGTTGAACAGTTTTGGCTTTGGGGGGCCTGTAGCCCCCAGACAAGGTCGGGGAGGGGCAATCATGACAGGGTGCTGAGAGGATATGTCAGCCTATAGTGGGAGTTAGTGGGAGGAGTTGGGATAGTATAAAAGATAGGAACAGGAAGTTTGGGGGCCATTTTAGGAAAGTTTTTTCCCCCCTTACCTGTTGTCCCACCCACCCTCCCTTATTTATGGTTAATGAGCCTTTATTTATTTATTTATTACATGTCACAGCGTCGGCGGAAGCTTGCAGGGTATCCAGGAGGGTTAATGGAAGATTTGGATTGGGGAGAGTCAATCGGGACTCTGGTGGGAGGTTCGAGGTGAAAGTGGTACCTCGAACCTCAGGTATTGGGGGCATTGGGATATGCCCAGAACATGGACTTCGGCAGCCACCTGGATACTCTTGCAAGCTTTGGTTGGTTTTCTTGTATATGGAATGTTTAATGTGTAAGTTTTGATGTTTATGTTTAGTCATTGTATTAATTATGGATATACATATATGTGGAATGTAGATATATATATATGTGTATATGGTTGTAAATGCAATGGCTATTTAAATAAAGTGCTGTGGCCGTTGTTTTACCCCACAGTCTGGTTTTAAGTTTGAGTTATTTCTAGGGAAATACATATCCTCAATGATAGAAAGCTACCAGGTCATGCAAATTCCCATCGACTTTTAACCAATGCGATTTTGCATTTGAGCTGGTCTCGGTGCCAATTCCATACATGAGTGTTTCTAATAAAGTGTGTTATACGCTATGTGACTTTTTTTTCTCTGTCCATATGTCCACCCGGGCCACTCTTTGAGACAACAAGACATCCATTTGTTTACCTATGAGTTCGGTGGGATCTCTATTGTTTATCCCTAACTTTTTTGATGGTTGTTTGAAATAGAACTCTATGGAAGAAACATTTCCCTGGCTCCTTATTTGGCCTGGTTGGCTCCTTATTTGGCCTGGTTGGCTCCTTAAAGCACAACTGTAGCAAAAAAATTACCTATATTTAATTGAAAGATTGTATCAAGTGCAAATGATTTATAAAGAAAATCTTTAATGAAAGAATACAAATAAAGTTCTTTATTGAGCCTTCTTTACTCCATATTGTTCTCTCAGGGGGCAGACATGTTGTTTAGAATGTTGGGTCAGATCTTCACTCACCTTGGTTCAGATGAAGAAAGATCTGAACCATCTGTCCAAAGATTCTAAACAAAATGTCTGCCTCCTGCTAGAGCTGTATAGTGCAAAGATGGCTCAATAAGGTACTTTATTTGTATTCTTTCAATAAATCATTTCTATATAAAATGCCAACACTTTAATTAAACACAACTTCATGTTTTTGCTACAGTTGTCCTTTAAGTCTACAAAATCCTGTGGTCCCTGCCTGGATGAACATACATATATATTAAGTGGCAACAGGGGACGTAGGCAGACATGTAAGTTCACTGCATATGTTAGGATAGTGCCCAGTAATTGCATGGTCATGTTTTGGTCATACCATAAGAACTGTGCAGAGAAGGATATCCCACCATACATGTGGTGAGTACCCCGGGCTAGCTCCTGCAAAGTACAAAGGTAGTTAAAGGTAAGTATTACGTGTACTAAGGGCTTTTCACTAAGATCTTGTATAGACATTACTATCCTATAAATCTTATAAGCAAAGTGATATGAATAACCATTTACATGAGTTAGGTGTGTGGGAGAGTGGTCAAGCAAATGTATCAGAGCTTATAGTCTGGCTATATTCAAATTTTCCTGCATATATATGGAAAAATTACCTTATACATCCTCTTGGGCCATGTGCAGGCGCACCACCTTGCTACACATACAACCTCACATAGGCATATGATATTATGCAGGAGATAATAACATGGATAATTTTTAGCCCCAGTCTAGCCCTGGAGTACATTATATAACAAGGAATTATTAATGGCATGGTGATTAATGTATACGTTGATGGAACATTATATAAACTTAGCTTCCAAGAAATCCTTGAGATAATGTGCTGGTATACCCCATTGGTTCCCTTGTATGAAAGGTGTAGAAAATAACTGAATGCAGTGGGTTAGTGGGTTCTTAACTGTTATTTATACGTACATAAATGTGTAGATAAATATATAGTGTTAGGTTAGGATATAAAATGTAATATATGTGTGTGTGTGTATATATATATATATATATATATATATACACACAATAAGGGTTATCTTTTTGTGCTTCTACAGTGGAAGGCTCCTGCTGGATGCTTCAGTCAGATCAACTGATATGATTAACCTGTTTGTTGGATTGCAGGAAACTCTATTTATTAATGTGACCTTACTTCACAGGGTCATATAGATTTCCCTCCATAGCTTTCCCATTGAAAGCTTGACCTGTCATTATCTCCTGTTTGAGGCCTGCATATAGGATAATTTGGTCTAGTAACCTTCTTCTGAAACCAGTTACCCAGTTCTATTAAAATTACCTCCTGCCAGAGGTCCCCATAAATGGGTGGCTTTCTGTTGTCCACTTGAGCAGTGGACATTGCGTGACCTTCTGGATATCCATTGTTAAACTTGTATTTGGAATATCCTCTGATCATCTCTGGAAGCCTGTACATGAAATGACCTCTGGTTGCTCAATGCATTAAGTATTTGGTGCTACGTCTTCTAATTCCTTCTTTGATGTTGGTGTTACCCCAATTTCCCTCTCTCGTGATGTCACTACATACGGAAGCCTTTGATTAACCACTTTTCTGTGTCTGAAACTGTCATGACCTTTCTGTTTACCTTGTAGGGGTCTCAGAATGTACGTGGGATCCAGTTGTCCTCACTACAAGACCTACATTTGGGGTGAGCTTTGGCTACTCCATTCCATGAGTTTCCTTGAAGGCATAAGAATTCTACCCTTGTGTTTTCTTCTGAAGATTGTCCGTGATGTGATTAGCACTGTGCCCTCAACTCACTTCTTAGTGTTATCCAGCTGAGACAGCCTACAAGTGCTTTACCCAGCAAGTGTGTACTGCAATAGAGCAGGCAATCATTCAACTTCTACACACCCTCCCAGCTATTCCACGGCCAACATTGCTTACTGCCCAGAATCTTCCCATCCATCACACAAGTGCAATAAAAAACAGAATGAGAAATACACGTAACCTAGAAGGTTATGCATTCAAGAAGAAGGTATGTCCGAAACACGGTCATATTACTGCTAGGCAGCCCCTTCTTATACAGTCACTGGTTATTTGGCAAAGATATCCCATGCAGAAAGATACACAAGAAGGTATAACTCCCATCTATCCCTGCAGTAGAAAAAAATAATAATACCATGTCCGTTCTCTCTAGAGAATGACAGAGATTCTGTTTGAGGGAAACCTGGTAGGCAAGCTACTGGGGAGGGGGAGGATGTTCTAGAGAGATGCTGATGATTGGAAATTATATGAGATGTCAACGGAGCTAGGGGCTAAAGAATAGTCACGTTCGGTGTCAAGAGGAGCTCTTTATCATATCTGATCTGTTCAGATACCTATATAATTTAAGACAGTATTGCAGAGGAGACTGGGATTTAACGCAGGCCCCCGATTGTGTAATGCAACTCCCTAGAGCAGAAAGCCACATATATATAATGTAAGCTCTACTGCAAGCAATCCAATAAATAATGCATGCGATTGTAAACGCACAGGCATATATATTAACCCTGGACTATAGCAAAAAAAAAAAAAAATACTACATTATAAAATGATTTATGTTTAAACACAGAGCAAAAAAAATTATATTGAAGAAGGAAATCAAAATGATCTATAGTGTCACGAGACAGCTATATTATCATTATAATCACCAACAATATTAATACACATGTATTATCCCTATTTAAAAATGGTCCCCTATTACAGAACATGATTACGTGTACAGGTAAGAGAGTACAGTAGTGTGTGTCATCACACAGGGTAGAGCTGTGACATCACAGAATCTTTCAATCACAGAATGTAATTCTTAAATCACAGAATGGAATTCATAAATCACAGAACAGAATGCTGAAATCACTGAACATTCTACAATCACAAAATCACAGTACAGAATATTTAAATCACTGAGTAGAGTCCTAACCTCACAGAATATAACCTCTACATTACAGAACAGCCTTTTAACACTGTAGGTATAATATTAGGCTTGACAAACAATACATATGCACAAGATATCACTGGAAGCCAACACCAGAAGGTGATTAATTAAAAAAATGTTTGTTTTTTTAAAAACTTCAGATAAGCACAGACTGGCATGAAAAAGATTGTTATACTAACACATATAAAAACCCAAGTGTCTAGGATGCTCTGTATTATACTCAGCAGAGGAATCCTGCTAGCAGAACCTCAAAGATAATTGAGATAGTCAGAAAGGAATCCGGTTAGCAGAACCTCACAGATAATTCAGATACCTAAGAGTATGGGAGCATCATTAAACCGATAGAAACACACAGGGTAACCTCTTAGGAATATCTGCCTGAGGTTTCCCACAGTTGCCTCATCTAGCAGCAGGTAGCCTTCCCATCCAGGGCATATTGATGGACACTGCTTCTATTTTCTTCAAATCTTCCGAACATACTTACTCTACTTTCAAGCACTTCCCATCATGGAAAGATCTAAATACAATCACAAGAACAAAACAAGCCAGGAATAAATAGAGAAGAAGGCCCACCTGTCTGTCCTTTGCCAAGGGTCTTTTCCAGTCTGTAGGGTCCAACATATTGGGCATGTTGCTGCTGCTGCTGGTAAGGGTGAATCCCACCTGCCTCCTTGCCACTTGACATGGTGTCTACCTTTTTGGTTTTTTTCTCCCCCTTTTAAAAAGGCCTGTCCTTTCCTTCCAGGCTAGAACAATAGAAAAGGAGGAGATAGACAGTGCAGTGATTCCCTCTTGTTCTCCTAGTCTCGGTCCTTGTAGGCTCTCCCCTTGAATTTCTTTTTTTTTTCCCCCTTGTAATTTTTCTTTACTATAAGGTTGAATATTTTTTTGTTAATGGGGGTGCAAGGGGGAAATTGATCTGTGCTCCTCTTTGCTGATGCATCCAAGGGGGAGGGGGGAGTGGGGAGAGAGAGAGAGAGGAAGGGGGAGGGTGGAGGGAATGCTACACTCCTGGTACCAGCATCATCAGGAGGGATGCAGCCCTGGGTACTGCTGGATGCAGATCAGATCTTGATGCTATTAGTGCTGCTGATGCTGTGTCTGCTGATGTATGCTTGCCCCCTCCTCACAGGCTTTTCTTCAGTAATCTCTCTCTCTCTCTTTGCTACCACCTCTGCAATGTGCAGGGTTCTCTCTCTTGCTCTCTCTCTCTCTCTCTCCTTACATCAGCATCCGGGGATTCAGTGACAGCTACAATTAGCTTAACCCTTTCATGCAAGCAGTTTCTCTTCTGCTCCAACACCCCACCTCCACCCACAGGCACACACACACACACTCCCTGCAGCCTTGCTGGGGAGGCACCAGCTGTGTACTAGAACCAGTGAAAGAGAAGGACAATTTGGGGGAGGGGCAAAGACCTCTCAAATTAGTTTAGGTTATTAGCCATTTATAATCTGAAACCAGCTGGGAGATGTGACTCACTACAGGCAGAGAAGGATGGCTATCAAAGGAACCAAAGAAAGATTCAAGGGGAAAAGAGTGCTGAAAGGGGAGGGCTTGTGAAGATATACTGAGGCTAATAATAAGAGACACACATTATTATCATTATATTAAATCACCCAGCGTATATTGCGCTAGTACAATTGGTGAACCACATTTTTTTTGGGGGGGGGGGGGGGGGTAATATATTCAGTAGCAAAAGGTGATGACAGCCCAATTCGTTAGAGACCTCCTCAAAAAATCTTAATACATGGTCCTCTCATCACATTCGTAGAAGCTTGTCCTCTATTCCCTGTTACATTTTATTTTTCAAGATTGTGACTGATGACATTAATTACTTTGTATAGCCTAAGGGAACAAACAAAATATTCCCACGTTTAAAAAAAATTAAATAAATAAAATGGATCTGTTCGTATGCACTTTGAATATCAGCTATGCTATTTTTTTTTTTTTTTATGAGACATTAAAATAAATAGTCCTTTTTGATTTTAGTTATTGCCATTGGTCTGGCATGATCTGTGGGGAATAGATTACATTCATCTATATCCCCTTTCTGACACCATTTACAATATATATTTAAGGACCTCTCATTTATCCATCATAAATATTTTTTCGACATAATTGATGCAATTTATTGATAGATTTTTATTATCATGTTGAAAAACCAGTAACATGAGGCTAGTAGGAAAATGAATGTTTTTTGCATTGCTTCATGAGACTTCATGGATTTAATATTCTCAATTTGCCATTTACATGTAGATTAATGACAGACATGCTTCACAGTAATTTGAAAGAAGGCAATTTTTACTTCGTTAATAGCATTATGGATTTTCTTTATTTACTATGTAAAGAAAAAAGTTATTGATTGCAGGATCAAGCATAACAACATAATATAACTATATGGTGCACACGTTTATCATAAGACACCCAGTGGCAAGGATAGGACCCAAGACAAACATTATTTTCGAATGAAAAAGGCCACAGAGTAACTTAAAGCTTAGCAGCTCTGTAATGGATACTATCAGACCACTGCAAATCCACGTAGAAATTACGCCACGACCAACATTTTGGCCCTGAATGTCGGCGAATATTGAGTCGACTCTCCTGTTTTTTTCATGCATTTTATGTATAAAACTTTTGTGTGTTGAAAGACAGCGAGTGTATACAAAAATACAAAGTCACTAGTCATTATTCCATAAAAATTAAGAAACAGCTGACACAAAAAACACAGCACTGAACTCCTGAGATTCATGATTTCTTCATAAATATCCGTTCAATGTAGGGGTATCCAGCGTGTACAAGCAGTGGATTATTTAACTGCTGGTACACTCTGGGTGCCTCAAGAATAAATGGATATTTATGAAGAAATACTATTCTGAGGAGTGGGTTGCTGTTCTTTTTTTGTTGTTCCTTAATTTTTTAGCTATTCACTAAAAGGTGAGCTGAGGGGAGTTGAGGTGAATAGCAGAGGAGCTGAAGTGAATAGCGGGTGAGTTGAGGTGAGATGAACATTTCCTCTCATTAATTCAGCTAAAAACTGTGCAGAAACAAACCTGAGGAGTTCACTTAGTGGGGGATGAAATTGGTGAGAGGAATTGTTCATCTCACCACAACTCACCTGCTACTCACTTTAACTCACCTGAATTTGCCTTATAGTGAATAGCCACATAGAAGTTGGAAATCCAACTCCATTTATTCACGGGCCTCAATCTCTAAGTTAGAGCGCACACATGGCGCACAGCGCCATAGCCGGACACATGATGTCATAAGGAGACAGCATGAGTTGCAGTCTTTCCTGTATTGTTGTTTAGTGACTGTTCGATGTTCAGTTATCCTGTGTACCTTGTTATTCCTTCTGTACCTCACTGTTGACTTGCCCGTGTACCCTTGCTCTGTGTCCCAGGACTGTTTTCATGGTCTGTTAGTGTTATTATTGTACAGGTGTACTTATTCCCTCATTCTGGACTCTGATTCATGTTTCATCAGCATAACCGGGCCTAACAGAAAAGTGTATAGCTGAAGATGCTAAATATGAGGCCCAGACCAGGAATTACAGACAAAAGAGATACCACACAACTAACAACATGACAGGCTCGGCTCGGGCATGGTTCAAACACAGTGGTTGTCAAGGCCTTTCTGGAGCCAATCAGTAGTATATCTTCCACCAGAGGGCAGCACTTTGCCAGAGGGTGTTAAAGCACACTTCTGGTGCTTCAAACATTTTCGCTCCCTCCACCACCATTCAGCAAGCTTTAGCTCCTTTAAATTAATCAGGGTGATGGGGGCATGTAATGGTCGTGGTGGGTATTATGAAGTGAGGGTGGCATGTAATGGGGGTGATGGGGCATTTAGTGTGTGTGCAATGTGGGTGATGGGGGCATGTAATGGGGTGATTGGGCATTTAATGTGTGTGCAATGTGGGTGATGGGGAATGTAATGGGGTGATGGAGCATGTCGTGGGTGATGGAGCATGTTGTGGGTGATGGGGCATGTCGTAGGTATGCAACGTGGGTAGGGGGGTGCCCGAATTTTGTCTGCCTAGGGCAGCACAAAACCAAGATACACCACTGGAGCCAATAGTCAATGGGCGATAGCATAGTTGCATTCCAACCTTAGATTGAAAACCTAAAGGGATGAGCAGATAAAACTGAAAGCATAGGGTATTTAGCCCAGTACAATACAGACTAATCCAGGCCTTATCTGCCGGCATACTCATCCCTTGCCCAGCAGGTAACCAATCACATTTCTGCAGTGGCTTGATTCACAAGTTGGTGGCAGATGCCAGAAAAGCATAAAACACAAGAGACACATCCATATTAACAAATATATAAAAAGTATATATACATGGCCATATGGAACACATGTTAGTAAATTTATATTGGAGTATAGAATATGGTGATAAGGCACAGGTAGAATTGGTTGTGACTTCCAGATACCTGCTTACACTTACCTATCAAGGTGCTATGTTTAAAGTCAATAATACCCCTGATGTTATCATGAATGCACGATGTGTGGACGACATCCTGCTTAAACCTAGTTGAACCTGCAAACATTAGTGGATCTGATTCTTTGTTCACTTAGGATGACATCATTAAAAAGGACTGTATCACCTGAATAATGTTTTTACTGAAGAAGGAGACAATAAAAAAGGACTGAAGATGATCTATACATTGTGTTGGCAAAATTGCAAGCAAATGCCTAAATTAGAAGAACAATGTGTTTTATATGTATCTGTGGAGTCTCTAGTTTATGACATCACCTGTGGCCTGATATGCAAATTACACATTTTCCATTGAAAAGCAATTCATTTGCATATCAGGCCACGGGTGATGTCATAAACAGGTACATTGATAATTTGGAGAGAGTTCAGAGAAGGGCTACTAAACTGGTTCATGGATTGCAGGATAAAACTTACCAGGAAAGGTTAAAGCATCTTAACATATATAGCTTGGAGGAAAGACGTAACAGGGGGGATATGATAGAAACATTTAAATACATAAAGGGAATCAACACAGTAAAGGAAAAGAGTATATTTAAAAGAAGAAAAACTACCACAACTAGAGGACATAGTCTTAAATTAGAGAGGCAACGATTCAAAAGTAATATCAGGAAGTATTACTTTACTGAGAGGGTAGTGGATGTATGGAATAGCCTTCCAGCAGAAGTGGTAGAGGTAAACACAGTGAAGGATTTTAAGCATGCGTGGGATAGGCACCATGCTATCCTTGCTATAAGACCGGCAACTGGGGACTAATAAAATTATTTAGAAAATTGGGCAGACTAGATGGACCGAATGGTTCTTATCTGCCGACACATTCTATGTTTCTATTTAAAACACTTTTTTTTCTCCTAATTTAGGCATTCGCTTGCAATTTTGCTAACACAATGTATAGATCATTTTCAATCATTTTTTTATTCTCTACATTCACAATAAAAACAATGTTTAGGTGATCCAGTCCCTTTAAGAGCATGAGTCATTTTAGTATGGTATGTGCTTTTTTTCAGAGGTTCTCATAAACGCTGCTGAAGATCCATAAAGTGCAATTACAACCTTATTACTTACTCAAAGTATTGCGTTTTTACAGTGTAAGTTAAATAAATGTTGCATGGTAGGAAATGTACCATGCCGTGTTCCTGAGTAAAAAGAAATGATAATTTGGCTGTAGCATGTTATCTTTTCACATTGCCTCCTACTAGTAGACATCAATAATCCTAATAGATTTTGGTCACGTAATGTATCCAACACACAATGGATCTCATGTTACCTTTATGTATACTTCAGCCCCCCAAGCTATCCTGCAGTCCCAATGTTCATTCACTGGAGTTTGGGCAGGGCCGGACTGGGAACAAAAACCAGCCCTGGAAAAAAAAATTGTATACCAGCCCCATAGCCTAATATAAAACCATGCATTTTAAAAACACATCTGAACAGTGTATTATGTATAGATAAGACTGATATATAAGCCTGCCTAGGGCAATATATATCTCCAGTATGTACACAGAGTTATATGAATTGCCCTGTGCAGAGGTATATATCGGAGCCGTGTGTGAGACATATCCTTGTGTACATATTTCTGTATCATATAGAAACATAGAAACATAGAATGTGTCGGCAGATAAGAACCATTCGGTCCATCTAGTCTGCCCAATTTTTCTGAGTACTTTTATTAGTCCCCCGTTCCCGGTCTTATAGCTAGGATAGCCTTGTGTCTATCCCACGCAGGCTTAAACTCCTTGACTGTGTTTACCTCTACCACTTCTGCTGGCAGGCTATTCCATACATCCACTACCCTCTCAGTAAAGTAATACTTCCTGATATTACTTTTAAATCGTTGCCCCTCTAATTTAAGACTATGTCCTCTAGTTGTGGTAGTTTTTCTTCTTTTTTCTTCTTTTAAATATACTCTCATCCTTTATCTCTCTCTCTCTCATTTCTGTAGTGTCTTTCTCACTCTCAGTTCTGTAGCGTCTCTCTCATTTATGTAGCGTCTCTCTCTCTCACCCTCCCCCGCTTCCCCTGTAGTGTCTCTCTCTCCTTTCTGCAGCATCTCTCTCTCACCCTCCCCCCTTCCACTGTAGTGTCTCTCTCTCACCCTCCCCCCTTACCCTGTAGTGTCTCTCTCACCTCTCCCCTTCCCATGTAGTGTCTCTCTCTCTCCCCCAATTCCCCTGTAGTGTCTCTGTCACGCTCTCCCCTTCCCCTGTAGTGTCTCTCTCCCCCCTTCCCCTGTAGTGTCTCTCTCACCTCTCCCGTTCCCATGTAGTGTCTCTCTCACTCTCCCCCAATTCCCCTGTAGTGTCTCTGTCACGCTCTCCCCTTCCCCTGTAGTGTCTCTCTCTCCCCCCTTCCCCTGTAGTGTCTCTCTCTCCCCTTTGCCCCTGTAGTGTCACTCTTCCCACCCTTACCCCTGTAGAGTCATACTTCCCCCTTCCCCCTGTAGTCTCACTCTTTCCCCCGTAGTGTCTCTCCCCCCTTTACCCTGTAGTGTCACTCTTCCCCCGTAGTGTCTCTCCCCCCTTCACCCTGTAGTGTCACTCTTCCCCCGTAGTGTCTCTCCCCCCTTCACCCTGTAGTGTCACTCTTCCCCCGTAGTGTCTCTCCCCCCTTCACCCTGTAGTGTCACTCTTCCCCCGTAGTGTCTCTCCCCCCTTCACCCTGTAGTGTCACTCTTCCCCCGTAGTGTCTCTCCCCCCTTCACCCTGTAGTGTCACTCTTCCCCCGTAGTGTCTCTCCCCCCTTCACCCTGTAGTGTCACTCTTCCCCCGTAGTGTCTCTCCCCCCTTCACCCTGTAGTGTCACTCTTCCCCCGTAGTGTCTCTTCCCCCTTCCCCGTGCCCTCACTTACCCAGCTGTCTCTTCCTCCTCACCGCACAGCGCAGGAACTAATGCCGCAACATCTGGCGGCAGCAGGCGACTTTCTTAAAGAGGCGGCAGCTTCCGAACTTCTTAAAGTGTCCTGCCGCCACTTTAAGCAGTTCGGTGGCCGTCGCCACTTTAAGAAATTCGCCTGCTGCTGCCGGATGTTGCAGCAGCCGAACTTCTTATAGTGGTGGCTGCAGCCGATTGGTTTTAAGTGGCCAAGGTGGCCCCGGAGCAGACGGCCCACTGGGCCCTGAGTTTGGGACAACAGTGAGAGGGAATATAGTACATCAGAGCTGTTACTAGATATTAATGGACCCAAGGGAAGGATAGACTATTGTGTTTTTTTTTTCGTTTATTGTGTTTATTTGCGGTTACCTTACTGGCCAACCATGTTCCCATTTACACCAGCACGGTGTATTAGAGGGAGCGAGAGATCTGTGTCTGGAAGCAAAGATCACCTCTACACAAGTGGTGTATGTTGGTTTTGTGCTGTCCTAGGCAGACAAAATTTGGGCACCCCCCCCCCACCCACATTGCACACCTACGACAAGCCCCATCACCCACATTGCACACCCACGACATACCCCATCACCCAATTACGTGCCCAATCACCCACATTGGACACACATTAAATGCCCAATCACCCCATTACATGCCCCCATCACACTCATTACATACCCCCACCACGTCCATTACGTCCATGCCCCCATCACCCCGATTATTTGGAAGGAGCCAAAGCTTGCTGAACAGTTGGGGAGGTAGCTTTTAATAAAAAAATAAAATACTATGGGGCCTATTCACGTCACAGTGAACTGTGGTGAATTAACACGGGAATAGCAAAATAATGTATTAATATGTAAGCTAATAAACAGAATGATGTTAATAAAAGGCTACTCACAAGGATGTATAAATTAATAGTAGGTACTCATGAGACTAAGCACCCAGCGGCATCATAGTAAACATCACTTGAAAGTCCATAAAATAATGTGCAAGAATCCAAAGATCCTTCTCGACCAATCGGACCAGAAAAAAATAAGCAGACCCAAAGAAACAAGCTAAAATGTCCAAACGCTGGGTCCTACGCGTTTCACAGATGCACTACTTTTTTTTAAGGGCATTTTGGTTCATCCATAGGAACATGGGTGCTGAACCTAACCATCATTGAAAAAGCAGGGAAGCTATAAAAAGTGTAGCACGGTTTGTACATATCAGCTTGTTTCATTAATCTTATTACATTGTGCTTCACTAGAGTTACACCTCTTCTCTCTTTGTCTTTACATTCACTTTACTTATTGGAAGCGGGGCTGCAGCGCTAGTGAAAGAAAGCTCTGAATTTTCTTTATTAACCCCTTCATGACACTAAGACCTACATGTATGTCGTGCATATTTAAGACTGTCAGAGGTGATCAGATGGTGTTAACATGATGCCTCCATGAGGAGGAATCAGGCAACACTGAAGAAGCCCCTCTGGCACACATACAATCGTTCTTTCGTGCAGACGTATGTGCCAGTCTAGTTGTGTGCAACAGCTTTCGAAGCTGAAAATTACAGCTTCTGTCAATCTATTGTAGTTGCTAGACTGCCTATAGTGGTTAGAGTTAGAGTTAAGATTAGGGTTAAGTTGATCATCATGGTTGAAGGCCAAGAGGTCACTGTTCGGGAAATGTTAGGGGGAAAAACACTACATTAGGTTATTGCCCTATAACTTGCCAAAATCAACATAAAAACACGTAAACCATGGTAATTTATAACCATAATTTAGAAACTATTTAGATGTTGTTGTTTTTTTTTACTGTTTGTAATTGTGTAAAAGATTTTCCATGTTTAACCCCTTCGCGACACAGGACGGACTAGGTCCGTCCAGTGTGGCGAAGCGTTAGTGACACAGGACGGACCTAGTCCGTCCTGTGTCAAAACGAGCACTGAAAGCGGAGTTTTTCCACTTTCAGTGCTCTGATGGTATTGTAACGATGCTTCCGTGTGGAAGCATCGTACAATACTAAAAAAAATGCCCGTCGGCATTTCGATCGCTCCGGAGAGCGATCGAAATGCCGGTTTTAAAGGCACAGTGCCTTTAAAACACGTGCATTTAAAAATGAGCATAGGAAGCGAATTTTTCGCTTCCTATGCTCAGAAAGTGTTCCTGATTGCCTCGCAAGTCGAGGCAATCAGAAACACCAAAAAAAAATGCACGATCTTGGTCACTGAGTGACCAAGATGGCGCTGCCCTTCTAAGGGCAAGAGCACAGGAGGCAGGAAGTACCTGCTTCCTGTGCTCTCTGGCTGTCACACGATTGCCTCTTCACAGAGGCAATCAGTGACTGCCAGGCACACTGACAGGCAGTGGGGATGTTCTGCTGAACATCCCCACTGACTGGTCAGATCAATATTAACCCTATATTGATCTGACCAGTTATGATCTGCCTCCCTCTCCTCACATTTTTTTAGTGAGGGAGAGAGACAGATCAAAGTTCTAAAAGTAAAAAAAAAACAATAAACACACAACACACAAATATTAAAACAATAAAAAAAAACTTATTAAAGCAATTCCCTGCGTTTAACCCCTTCCCTGCCACTGATCTTGCACAAGCAGTGATCGTGCACATCAGCGCATTTATTTTTGACGTTTGTGCATTTTTTAGGGGTTAATTTTTTTGTACTGTAATTTATTACAGTACTAAAAAGGCTCTTCTAAGAGTTATTAACCCCTTCTTTGCCGTCGATCACTGCTTACGCAATGATATTGACGCCAAAGCAATTTTTATCTGTCTGCATATTTTTATTTTATTTTTTTTACACATACCCGCTAGGGGATTACATGTAAAGTAAAAATATTTGAGTTTTTTTTTTTTAAGCTGCCTGAGCGCATAGCGATCAGTAACAGCGAATTAGTGGCAAAGGCGGTTTGGTGATTTCTCAATTAAGCTCACCATTCGCCCTGGTCAGATCAAAATTGGTCGGATCAATATTCACAAATATTGATCTGCCTCCCTCTCCTCGCTTACATTTTTGTGACGGAAAGAGACAGATCAGTATTAGTGATATAAAATAACATTTTATAAAATTGTCAGGTTTTATGAAAGTCTTTCACTGTGTATTAACCCCTTCCCTGCCATTCATCACTGTGTAAGCAGTAATCTTGCACAGCAACAGTATGTTTTTCTGTCTGCACTGTTTTATGGATTAATTTCTTTGTACTGTAATGTATTACAGTACTAGATAGGCTCTTCTAAGAGCTATTAACCCCTTCTTTGCTCGAGATCACTGCTTACGCACTGATTCTGAGGCCGCGGACTCAGGGTTCGATTTTGACCCTATTCAGCTTTCTGATACATCATCTAGCGATGTATCGGTGGCTGCTGAGCCCTTGCCACAAGTAGTGATGGGGGTCTACCGATAAAAAAATATATGGTTTGGTGGGGGTAAATTACATTGGCTGGCTTCAAAGATATATCCCATAAAGGACACGTACGCAGGTTGACTACATGTCAAAATTCCAAGTTGGAATTTTGAGATGCGCATCTCACAAATGTTGCCTTCTAGCCAAAAACAAACCAACAAACCTATGCATGGGTGCTATCCCTGTACTCGGGAGATGTTGCTGAACACATATTGGGTTGTTTTTTGGCAGTGACATATACCAGAATCTGTGAATTCATGCCTGAAGTACAATGCATGTGGAAAAAAACCTCCCAAAAAAGTACTACCACAAACTTTTACAAAGGCTGGTGGTAGAATTAGTACCTATACAGTATTAAAATACCACCATTTGAAATACCTTAGGATGTCTATTTTCCAAAAATATATGGTTTGATGGGGTAAAATTCATTGGACGGCTTCAAAAATGTTCCAAATGGAACATGGGCGCAGGCTGACTACATGTCAAAATTCCAGGTTGGAATTGCGCACCCCCTAAATGTGGAATTTTAGACCCAATACAAACCAACAAACCTATGCATGGGGGGTATCCCTGTACTCAGGAGATGTTGCTGAACACATATTGAGGTGTTGGTTGGCAGTGGCAAATACCAGAATCTGAAAATTCCTGCCTGAACTACAATGTGTGTGGGGAAAAAATGACATCCCAACCCTTTGACAGAGGTTGGTGGTAGAATTAGCACTTGGAAAGTGTTAAAATACCACAATTTTAAAAACCCTAGGATGTCTAGTTTTCCAAAATATATGGTTTTATGGGGTAAAATACTTTGACAGGCTTCAAAAGTGTCCCAAATGGAACATGGGCGCAGGCTGACTACATGTCAAAATTCCAAGTTGGAAATGCACCCCCCCTAAACATGGCCTTTTAGCCCCCAAATAATCTAACTAACCTACACATGGGTGGTATCCCTGTACTCAGGAGATGTTGCTGAACACATATTAATGTGTTTTGTGGCACTGACACATAATAGGATCTATGAATTCATGCCCGATGTACAATGAATGTGAAAAACAAATTACTATCCATAACATTGACATAGGCTGGTGGTAGAATTAGTGCATGGAAAGTGTTAAAATACTACCATTTGAAATACCCTAGGGTGTCTAGTTTTCAAAATTATATGGTTTTGTGGGATAGAATACACTTTTTGGCTTCAAAAATGTCCCAAATGGGACATCGGCGCAGGTTTTCTGCACGTCAGAATTCCAAGTTGGAAAACCAAAAAGCGCACCTCTCAAATGTGGCCTTTTAACCCCCAAATAACCTAACCAACCTATACATGGGTGGTATCCCTGTACTCAGGAGATGTTGCTAAACACATATTGAGGTGTTGTTTGGCACTGACATATAACAGGATCTGTGAATTCATGCCCAAAGTACTATGTATGTGAAAAAAAATTACTATCCATAACATTGACATAGGCTGGTAGTATAATTAGTGCATGGAAAGTGTTAAAATACTACCATTTGAAATACCCTAGGGTGTCTAGTTTTCAAAAATATATGGTTTTGTGGGATAGAATACACTTTTTGGCTTCAAAAATGTCCCAAATGGGACATGGGAGCAGGTTTTCTGCACGTCAGAATTCCAAGTTGGAAAACCAAAAAGTGCACCTCTCAAATGTGGCCTTTTAACCCCCAAATAACCTAACCAACCTATACATGGGGGGTATCCCTGTACTCAGGAGATGTTGCTGAACACATATTGAGGTGTTATTTGGAAATATCCCTTCACATTTTAAGGTAATGTTTACCTAAATTGCAATATATGTGAAAAATTAAAAAAAATGATTTTTTGCTGCAAACTTTGGCATAGATTGGTGGTAAAATGGCTACATGAAATGTGTCAAAATACCCCAAGTTAAATGCCCTGAGTTGTCTAGTTTTCAAAAATATGTACATGTTGGGGGTCATTCATGGATTTAGTACAGAAATCAGTGTTACAATGTCACTATCGCTAATTTTGAAAGAAAGGATTTTAAAATAGCATTGCACCACTTATAGTTCTGGCCCTGTAACATGAATAAAAAAGCACAAAAACATAAAAACATGGACTATTTCTGAACTCAGGACATATATTAGAAACTTTTTAGCAGTGTTTTTTTGTTGTCTCTTGTACATGAGTATACGATTTTTCAAATAAAAGTCATAAAAAAAGTATTTTTTCAATTTTTTTGCCATATTTTATTATTTTTTTTACATCAAATTATATGCTATTATCAAAATAATGGTATCAAAAGAAAGCCCTTCTTATAACGATAAAAACAATATATAGTTTGTGCGGGTACACTAAATGAGACAGAAATAAATTACAGCAAAACACAAACTGCTCAGAAATGTTAAAACAGCCCATGTCACCAAGCGTCGGACAAGCCAAAAAAGTCATGTCACTAAGGGGTTAAGTTAGAAAAAAGTGTTTGTTTTTTTTGATTCTCATTATATTTTTAGATTGTATTATTGTAAATTTTACGATATGATAAAAAGGATGTTATCTCAAGAAAGCCCTTATGGCTATAAAAAGGGTATATAATGTGTGTGGGTACATTAAATGAGAAAGAGGAAAACTACTGCTAAACACAAACACGGCAGAAGTGTAAAAACAGCCTGCGTGATGAAGGGGTTAACAGCTGTCTCCTTTCTGTAAATCAGTAAGGCAACTGAAAAGCTTGTCCTGTATCAAAAAAAAAAACAATGCAATTGCGCCAGGCAGAGGAGGAAAGATTTGGTTAGATATATTGGGTTAAATATACGTCATGCCAATAAATTATAATCATCAGATTATAGAATCCTTATACTTATAGGATTATCATACCATTATAATAAAAAGCAGATGTTAAATAGCACAGGGGGTAGGGTTGTATTATAGTTTGAATTATAATTAATTAAATCTTAATAGCCTATTATGTATACTGTCAGTATTCAGTTTTGCATGTAGTACATAATATCAGTAACATCAATCTGAGTAATCCTATATTAGCCCCACAAGAAAACCCCCTGTGCTAATTCCAAGGAAGCCCCCAACAGAGAACATGTGTCTCTCTCATTTGCATAAATTGAGTTGTCAAGAATGATTGGAACACTGATTGATCCACCTGTTTTCAAGTAATGAGATCAAGGAGATCTGCCTGATGAACTACAGTATATGGATGTATCCAAGAGACCTTAAGTGACCTAGTAACCTCATGTATTACCAAGCCTTAATTTCCCAGTAGACACACTAGGTAGCGGATGTAGCCAACACAGCTATGGCAGCCAAATGGTACTCTGAACCAGCAGCATCTACAGACTAATGAGATTGTGGAGTGTTCGTTCTGTACCCATTTCTTTTTAGGAAAAAGACACATGTTCTCTAATATATTTTAGACAGGTGGAAGCATGCTGCAAGCAAGCACTGTGTAATTGATCACTTGAGGGTCTACTCAATAAAGAGAGAATTGCAGGAATTTGAGATGGGCGTTTCAAACTTTAGGCCAAAGACGAGTTAGAAGCATTTCTCCGCTGAATGGGAGAATGTTTCCAACTCTGTTCCTTTGGCATTAAGTTCGAAATTCTCATCTGTATTCCCTGCAATTATCTCTTTATTGCGTAGACCTTGTAGTGTATACCAAAAGACACACGCACACAAAAATTGTGCTTCCCACCTATAAAAAGTTGTATAAACATAATAAACGTTTTGTTTTATGATTTGGCCAAAACAGAATTCATTAAAGTGACACGAAAGGATTTAAAAAAAAAAAAAAAACTAAACTTTTGGTCTACTAGTAGACTTGCTGGAATAAATCCAGTTCCGAATTTGCCAGGACAATCCTGTTTTTTGGGTGCTGTACCGTTTATTTTAGTATGTTATTACACAATGCAGGGTAATGGGCTCTAATGCATAAAAGTAGTGCTATCAGGTGACACACAGAGCTAGCTCAGTAATACTGAGTAAAGTAATACTCAGTAATACTGAGTAAAGTAAAGGGCTCAGACTCAGGAGGTATCCACCAGATAGTAAGGTAAAATACCCAGAGTTCAGTGCACCTCTGTTAAGCTTCTTCCAGGTCTAGTGAGAAGGCCTATTCATCCGCCACATTAAGTATGTTAATTCGTCCTGAATCAGAGGAAGAGCACTTAGCATTTAAAGGGGCCCTAACACATAAAGAGTTATGTATCCAATACAAACAGATTAGATCAAAAAGTATATATATATATATATATATATATATATATATATATATATATATATATAGCATATAGTTCTTGTTTATATATGCCACCAACATAGGAAACCAAGTTTGTCTTCTGCTTCAATCCCATATTTGCTCAAATATAAGACGACCCTGAATATAAGACGACCCCCCAAACTTTGTATATTCCTTTAAGAAAAAAACGAAAATCCTGAATATAAGACTACCCTTAAGGAAAAAGTTTAACTTGTATATATTCACATGTAAATTGCTTTTTCATAATTAATAAAAATTATGATATAAATAAATGCATTTCTTGTTTTTATGTCCTTTTATGTGCCAATGCTGCCCCTACCCCCCAGACTTGCCCAATGCTCCCTCTCCCCCTATCTCCCCCAATGCTGGCTCTCTCCCCCCAACGCTGACTCTCTCCCCCCCATGCTGGCTCCCCCCCCCCCCCAATGCTGGCTCTCTCTCCCCCCTAGGTTGCCTCTCTCTCTCCCCCTCCCCCCAATGATGCCTCTCTCTCCCCCCTAGGTTGCCTCTCTCTCTCCCCCTCCCCCCAATGATGCCTCCCTCTCTCCCCCTCCCCCCAATGATGCCTCTCTCTCTCACCCCAACAATGCCTCTCTCACCCCCTTCCTTCCCCCCAACGATGCCTCTCTCACCCCCTTCCTTCCCCCCAACGATGCCTCTCTCTCCCCCCCCAACAATGCCTCTCTCTCCCCTCTCCCTCACTCCCCCTATGATGCCTCTCTCCCCCCCACTCCCTCACCCCAACGATGCCTCTCTCTCTCCCCCCTCCCCCCAATGATGCCTATCTCTCTCACCCCAACGATGCCTCTCTCACCCCCTTCCTTCCCCCCAATGATGCCTCTCTCCCCCCCCCAACAATGCCTCTCTCTCCCCTCTCCCTCACTCCCTCAATGATGCCTCTCCCCCCCCCCCAACAATGCCTCTCTCTCCCCTCTCCCTCACTCCCCCAATGATGCCTCTCTCCCCCCACTCCCTCCCCCCAACGATGCCTCTCTCTCCCCCCTTCCTCCCCCCCAACGATGCCTCTCTCTCCCCCCTTCCTCCCCCCCAAGATGCCTCTCTCTCCTCCCTTCCTCCCCCCCAAGATGCCTCTCTCTCCCCCCTCCCTCCCCCCAACGATGCCTCCCTCTCCCCCCTTCCTCCCCCCCAAGATGCCTCTCTCTCCCCCCTCCCTCCCTCCTGTTGCCTCTCTCCCTGGTGGCTAGTGGGGAAGCCTTGTCTTATATTCGAGCAAATACGGTATTTGCAGAACACGTGAGAACAAAAGTTACCCTCTGAGAAAATTGATAGACAATAGAACCTGTAAAAAAATTACTATTCAGTTTTAGTCAATTATAAAACTTAGATGATATTAAACAAAGAACATATATACATAAGAGTTTCAGTTTACAGTGTTGAAAACACGGAAGAAGAAAATAAAGAAGAAAAAGGAAGAAAGATGAGGATAATTGGTGGTGATGGGAACCCTGAGTGTGTTGTGTTATGACATCCAATGTGTGTGTAACTATAAAAAAAATTGCATTATGGTTGTGATTAGGTAAGTGGATAAAAGATGAAAAAGTCATTAATAAGAGATCATTAATCAGTCTTCTTGCGTTCTTTCTCCTCCTCTGACTCATATCCTCACTATTTTTCCGCGGTCTCAAAAGAGTGGGTGCATAGCCTTACCTACTATTATTTGTTTTATCTTTTTCAATGTGTCCAAAGCTCATTAACCAAAGAAAGAGGGACCAACTCCCTCAACCACAGTATCTGCAATTAGGGGAAAGAAAAATGTTAATACACATCTCAACATAAGCAATCCAACAAATGAACAAAACAAAATAGAGCAATCCAACATGTAATCAACTGATACCCAAGAGTGATATTTAGAGGGCACTTAAGATTCTATGTGTGAGCATGTAACATACAGTAATGGGTACGGTTATTACAGCCCCGACAGATCATGAATGGCAGATAAGGTAACTAGGAGTTAAATATGAAGACAAATTCTGGTAATCAAAGATAGCAAAAGCAGCAAATAAATGCTATGGGGGGGGGGGGGGGTAATGACAATGTCTCCAGGACATGGCATATTTAGTAAGGGTAGTTTGATAATAATAATCAATACAGAGGCCAAAGAGAAATGGGTCAAAGATTTTATAGTAACCACGGAAAGTACCAGGGGCATATCCGTATCTGTCTTAGAGAAAATATATATATATATGTCATTTGGAACACTGAGATGCATAATGCATACATCTCAATAATATTCTTACCTTAGGTTATGATTTTAATGTTGATAGTAAATATATAATTACCTCTGAAACTGATTTTTCTATGGATAGTTTTGTCCTGAATCCATATGAGCAAATGATCCGCTTTGCTGCTAAATGTTTTGTTTGCTATAGTCAAGAGAGAATAACAAGTCAGAGAGATGTGTAGATATGTATGTATATTTATGGCCAAGTCTTTTAGTGTCTTTCAAAAGCTGCACATTTCTTGTAATGTCTACCTGACATTTTAAAACAACAAGGTACCAGTAAATAGAGGATGAAAAGATGCCTATCCAATTTGATAGCTAATTTATAAAAATGCATAGAAACCATACGTTTTTAAGTCTTTTCTGCTATTTGTCGGCATATAACGGTAAGCAAAAAAAGTTCTTACGTTTAATTTAAAGATTGCATTAAGTGTAGATGTTTTAAATAGAAATGCTTTAATGATAGAAAACAAATATTTTTTTCCATGTAGATCTGTCAGAAGGCGGACATGTTGTTCGGAATCTTGAGTCAGATCTTCCTTCATCATTGGTCGAATGAAGGAAGATCTGACCCAAGATTCCAAACAAGATGACAGTGCCATGATATACAAAGCTCAATCAGGTATTTTATAATATTTCTGTTCCTTTGCATTACATCTCACTGTTTTAGCTATGTATTGAGCAAGGACATACCTAGTGAATTCCTCATACAAGAAGAACAGAGCTGATCATTCATAATGCACTGTTTAACAAGTGAGAGTTTTTAAAGATTTAACTATTCATTATCCATAGCCATATGAGCTCTTCTAAGAAGCTTTCCAAGTGTGGTCCTATACATTGTGTAGTTAAAGGGACTGTATCAGCTAAACATTATTTTTACTGTGAATGTACAGAATAAAAAATGGTTGAAAATTATCTAAATATTATGTTAGCAAATTTACAAGCAAATTCGTAAATTGGGGACAAAATGTGTTTTAAATGTGTCTGTGGAGTCTCCTGCTTATGACATCATCTGTGGTCTGATATGCAAATGAACTGGTTAAAATGGCAAATGTGTAATTTGCATATTAAGCCACGGGTGATGTCATAAACAGGAGACTACAGACACATTGAAAACACATTTTTCTTATAATTTTGGCATTTTCTTGCAATTCCGCAAACACGGGAGGGTGGGGGGCATATTTTTATTTTTTACTTTTTTTATTATTATTTTTATTTCGCGAGGACTTTGGCTATTATCGCCCAATATGAGTCTGGATCCTCCCCATAGAAGTCTACAATGGCTACTATCTGAGTAGCTTGAATTCATGGGCTATTCGGATCACCAAAGGGGTCTGAAAATCAGAGCATTAATTTTCTCATAGACTCTCCAATTTTGTCATCTTATTAATTTTAAGTAACCTTAATGGGAACTATAGCTTTAAGAGTTTGTAACATGTTTAATGTGCGTGTGCTGGTCCCTGTGTATTGCATGTAACTACCTGGTCATTTCAGCAGCAACCCTTATAAATAATAAATATTTATACACTACCGTTTAAAATGTCCTTGTTTTTGAAAGAAAAAAAAAGATATCATCAAATGAATCCAAAATACAGTGTAGACATTGTTAATGTTTTAAATGACTATAGTAGCTGGAAACAGATGATTTTTAATGGAATATCTATATAGTTGTTAGACATGTGCAAAACTTAAATCCATTCAGACGAAAATGTTATTTATTTAGTCTAAAACGAATTTCGTTCATAACTGCATTTGTTTCAGACGAAATTCGTACATTATTTTTGTTTCGTTTTATTCGTTCGTACGAGTTTATAGACTTTCGGCTTATGGAATACATGTAATGCTATTGGCTTTCTATAAACCAAACTAGAGTCCCCATTCATAAGAAATTCTTATGAATGGGGACTCTAGTTGGGTTTATGGAAAGCCAATAGTATTACATGCATTCCATAAACCGAGAGTCCTTCAATATGTCGGTTTATGGAATGTATGCTATTGGTATTCTATAAACCGACTATTTCGGTTTATAGAATGCCAATAGCACGAATGGACGAATGATTTTCGTTTATTAACCATTCGTTCATTCATCTTTCGTTAGTTTAGCATTTTCGTTATTCGTTTTTTGGACGAATGGACGAAAATGCTATGTTCGGACGAAAATGCATTAGTCCGAAAACAAATGCACATGTCTAATAGTTGTACAAAGGACCAGTATCCGCGACCATCACTCCTGTGCTCCAATTACACGGTGCGTTAATCCAAGTGTATCATTTTAGCATCATGACTGTATTTCCGATTCATTTCGCAACTCATTGGATGAATGTTTTCACAGAAAACCAGGAAATTCCTTGGAGACCCCAAACTTTTGACCGGTAGTGTGTATATTTGTACACCTGCAGACACAGAGGCACACATTTTTATAAAATCAAATATCTCCGAAAAAAGAGAGGATTTTTGGAGCTATTTGTAAATTCGCTGAGATGTAGATTTTGCAAGTTTATTGCCAACTTAGTGCGACTTCTCCCCTTATCAGCGTCAGATTGCTCCTTATAAAGTCACCTCTGAAGAATAAATGTCTGCATGTCGTGATGCACACAAACAAAAATTTACAACCCTTTATTATTTAATGCCTCATATAAACGCTCCATCTATCTTCCACTGATATGGGGAGGCTGCCATAACAACATTATTTACTTGTTAGACACTGAGTTAGTGCAGAATTAAACATGACAGTCCCTAGATATTGCTCTCAAACATTGACATTTATTTCAGCAGAGACCGTAAGTCCGGAATTTACATGAGGAAAGATGTACTAGTCATCACTCATTGATACATTCCTTTGTTGCGTGCGTTTGGTAAAATATATATTACCATTCAAAAGTTTGGGGTCACTTAGGAATTTCCTGGTTTTCTATGAAAGTCGCGAAACGAATAGGAAGTATCGTCAAGGTGCTGACGTTTGAAATTATAAACTTGGACTAGCCAACACAACATGTCAATGGAACACAGGAGTGATGCCTGCAGATAATGGGCCTATGTAGATATTTGATTAAAAATTAGCCTTTTTCCAGTTACAATAGTCATGTAGAACATTAACAATATCCGCACTGTATTTCTGATCCATCTTATGTTATTTTTATGGACAAAATTAGCATTTCTTTCAAAAAACAAGTACATTTCTAAGTGACCCAAAACATTTGAATGGTAGGCTATATTTATTTTCTGTGTCTAATATTACCTCAGAGCTCACCTGAGCGTTCCCAGAGTCAAACTGTCTTTTTCATTTTTGTTTATTTTTAAAAAAATTTTTATAAAACACATACCGGAATCCATCTTCACGTAATGTGTCTACAGTTGTCAGAAACAAGAGTAAAATTATAAATGTATTTTTTACTTAGTATGGGGATATTAATGGGTAGATGACAATTGACGAAATACAGTAAGGGCTCCCTGGTTAGGGTTAGCAGATGACTGGTTACGGAAAAAAATGTATACTTAATAGGCTGAATGAAAACCATTGCTACATTGTAGGGACCATCTGGATATTCGGAGGGGTGGGGCCACAGTCAAGGTAAATTCACATACTATCCATTAAAACATTTTATATCTTCAACAATGAAAAACAGATTCATAAGTCTTTTTTTTTTTCACTTTGATATAATAAAAATATTTTTTTTTAAAAGAAAGAAAAGAAAACCAAACCCATATCTAGCGCTATAACACAATTCAAAGATATATGTTTAAAAAATACAATAGCCCTGAACATTATCCTAAATATATTGAATACTTATATCCTCGCCATCAGAAGATCTCCCTCTATTTTGTTAATCATTGGGAGAAGGATCGAAAAATAAAACCAATTGTATCACAATAGATAAATAATTTTAATATTCAATGTCGTCTTTCAACATTCTGTAAGACAATAGTATGATGGTACAGAGTTCAAATCGTGTAATTAAAATGATTTGTCCTGTTATTCAGAAATAATGGATTAAATAATAATAAAATCGATCCACCAATAATTGGATAACAGAATTGTAAAAACTCCAGAACTTTTTTCAATAAAAAAATACAGAAAATCTCTTTTAACAAGCTTAATTAATGGAGTAAAATTGTTAATATCACTATATTCAAAGAGAGAAAAAATCACTGCCATTTACAAAATCGATTGAAAAAGTAAAATGTATTAAAAGAATGGAAGAATTGGCAAATTTTAATAGGGAAGAAAATGGCTCCTATGGATTGAATTCAGACAACTATAGAAAAATTATATCTCTTAAATAATTGTAAAATGTGACTGTCTCATCCTGTGCATCTTAATTGTTTATTTAATTTAATATTAACTTATATTTTAGCTTCATTTGATATATTTCTTTACTTATAATGATTTACTTTTAAGTTAGTAAAGTATAAGTTATATATTTAATGGTAACAGTATAAAGGGAACTAGGAGCTTATTAAAAAAAAGTGACTGTGCTGCAAACACTCGCGCTCCTCCTCTTGGGTACACGAAATATAAAAGTGAAAAATTAAAATAATGTTGCGCAAGATAAAACAGTATACTTATCTCCAACTGACAATATCAAATCAATGCTCATAAAAAATGGAGAAAAAAAATAGACAAAAATGTGCGACTGCAAATAAACAAATGCATAAAAAGATATGGCCCCCACAGGAACAAAACTCAAATTTACCATTTCGCCTTTTGTGCCTGGCTCTGACTTCTAGCCAGGTCTTTGTGGAAGTCTTAGTTCCACAACCTCTAGTGGGTGCTACTGCATAAATGCATATATTTTTATGCATATTTTTATAAAAAAAAATTTCATTCATTTTTATTTGATATTATCAAATGGAGATAATAATACTGTTTTATCTCGCACAACACTATCTTAAGTTATATATTTGTTACTAATATTTATTAAGAAAATAAAAGATTTAACATTGTATTTGTTACAAGTAAATTTTTAATATGTTGCATTAACAAACAAATGCTGTATATTTCGATTTTAATTATTAAGATTGAGACAAAATGCATGAATTTCTCAAAATAAAACATAGGCTACCTCGATTCACTGACATGGCAGATCACAGCGACTGACAGTAAGTTATTAATTAAAAAAAAAACAACCTTGGGAGTGGATTAAAGGGACTGTTTCACCTAAACATGGTTTTATTGGAAATGGAGAGAGTAAAAAATTATTGACAATTATCTATACACTGTGTTAGAAAAACTGCAAACAAATGCCTAAATTAGGAGAAAATATGTGTTTTAAATGCATATCTCAAGTCTCCAGTTGATGACATCACCTGTGGCTTGATATGCAAATAAACTACTTTTCAATGGGAAATATGTAATTTGCATATCAAGTCATGGGTGATATTATGGACATAACTCATTGTGGCTAAGCTAACATCCATTAGTCTTTCACCTAGCAAGGGGTGTTTATTGTAATGCAGTAATAATCCAACTCAGACTCTTGTTAGAGAGACAGGACGCTGGCCTAGAGGACTATGGGATCTGTTGAGGTGAGCTAAAATCTCACTGACGTAGCTATGCATTGTGCATGGACAAGCCTGCTGAGTTCATATTGTAAGTAGAAGAGAAAGCCCTGTTTAATGCATTGTTAATAAAGTGAGAGTTTTTAAACATTTATGCCCAACTAGTGGACTTGCCACCTTTTCTTAAAAAAAAAAAATTAAAAATAAAAGCCATGCTATCGACTTAACATTGACCTCAAGCCAATTTTTTTACCGGCCTAACGGTAAAGTACCAGTCGGGTAGCAAGCCTAGCAGCTGAGCTCTTCTAGCATAAGAAGCACGCCAAGTGTTCAATGTTTGAAAAGTACATCTGCGAAGTATGAAATGTTGATCTCACCCCTATTTTTAGAGCACCATGGAAATAAAAGGTGAAGTGTATACCTACAAACTTTTAAGAGGAACAATCAATGTTTCTTTTTTTGCTTTTCACTTGTGTTTATGAACACACTTTTGTCTAGGAACCCATGTTTTTTTTTTTTTTTAGCACAAATGTATGTCTACAAACCCACCATTTGTTCCCCGTATGATAATAGACAGGGAAGGCTCCTGTCATCTCTCAGGGCATACCTTGAATGTTTTTTGAGCCCTGTTGGCAGCAGAGCTATTGCCCACTGTAATTTGTAACCTGCTCCGACGTGGAGACCATTGAACTTTGGAGCCTCAAGCGTAGCGTCAACAGTTCTGTGTTGACGTTAATCATGAGCATCCACACACGACCATACACAGCTAGCGCTAATACGCTGACATCCTATATTCTCCCTACAAAAAAAAACAGGCTGGTTTGTTTGACAAACTTAAAACCTGCAGAAGACAGAACAAATAAGAGGAGGATTGTACAAGATTTACCATAATACCAACTCTTATACTGGGTTGAGAAAGTCCTTTCAAGCACTCAGGTAAGAATATATCTTGATGGCGGATTGAACAGCACATCAGAGAGCAGAGCAGGTCACAATCCATTTGGAGGGCTCAATCCTCAATATGCATCTCCTAGCAGGAGGTTGTGTGATTCATCTCTTTGAAGCCTTCAGCCTTCCAATTGATAAACAGCCTTCAGTATGAAAACCCTGTATAGTAACAGTGTGCCGTCTTGGACATCAGTGGTTGGCAGTATGACTGGAACTATACAATATGGTCCACAGTGAACAAATATTTTGAGCCCCCATGCTAGTAAATGGTAACACTGAAATACATTGACTTGGACCAGTGGTACCATGCTGTGGGTGTGGTCGCCACCTTTTCATCAGAGAAATGTCCTGCCTTGGGCTACTTTTTGTCACTGGGGTCTGCTTTGCCTAAACTGATGTAGTGCCAAGTCTATCATAAAGTGTGAGGGAACTCCCCCAAAAAGGTAATTTTATTAATGAGACAAAAGGTGATTTCTGCATCATAAAATGTCTAATTTGAACGCTGATAATCAAAAGACCTGGAGCATCCATGTCACAGAGCTGAGACAGCAGAAATACGGTCTACCGCTCTCTGTGATTGGTGTGTGCGGTCGTCAGTCGAGCACCAAACAGCCAGTCAGTGGATCATCTCCTCCCCAGAGATGTGTTCGGTGTCATAACCATCCCCACAACATGGCAGCCTGGAAGTCAGTGTTTTGTTTCCCAAAAAAAGTCAAAATGGCTTCTGAACAATGCTCAATCGGATCTTTCCAGAAGCCATTTTAATCACACAAAAGTTGCTTTCTGAGTGGTTAAAATATCATTAAAATGGTTTAGTGTCCCAACACAAAGGGTTCTATGAATAAATTCTATATGTGTTACACAGTAGCCAATTCCCAAAACTATTACCATCTTTCATTGACTTAACTAGAATGCATTACACAGGGAAAAATCTGACAAACTCCTCCTACTAGAAGAGATCACCTAGCCTTGGATAATGCATAGATACATCTCACTTTATTAGCAATGCATTATGGGTCAACTCTGTTCTAGTTACAGGAAGAGCACAACATGTCTGCCCCTGCATGATGCAGTGAGATTATTTTCTACTGTAGACACACGCTGAGTGCCTCCACAGAGGTCTCCAAGTACCACTTGTGGCACCTATGCCATAGGTTTGCCATCACTGCCCTACAGAGTCACAGAAGGAAAATGTGCATGCTTTGCCCCCATTATTCACTAAATGTCTTTCTAACGGTATCATGATGTGAGCAAATCCTTGTGGTTAGCGTTTATCTTTTTCTTTTCTTTTTTATCTTTTTTTGCCAGTATTTTTTGCTCTACCCATTTTTTGGGTGTGCCACTACTTTAATTATTGTCCCTTTCAGATAAAGTACACACCACACTATCACACACAGTCACACATTGCTTTCTAAAGGTAGTGATTAAATGAAATATGTGAGGTCCACACCACTAGACAATGCTAATTCAAATACAGAACCATTTTTATTTCTTTCATTTTATATAGAAAATTACAAAAAAGGCATAATACATTTTTAATATTAGGTATACTAAAAAAAATTACATTTCATATCTACACATACTCTGCTATGTCTGGATTTAAACTACCCCTCTGTTTTCCTTCTCATTCCCGCACCCCCTAAGTTTCAAGTTTGTGAGGGTATTGTTTATCAAGTTCAGACAAAGACACAAACCATAAGACAGATCTCTGGCCACAGATATAGTTTCCTCCTTATGAGGAGAGAATGTTACATGCTTTTCTATTTCCTATCTGTCTTCATTTATGCTTTTCTTTCTATTTGGGTTCGTTAGGTGTTCTATACCTAGATTTTCTATCTTTCTAATCCAGTTTTCCATATCATATATATTTGGCCTTTTATTTCTCAGACATTTTAATCCCCCTACCTCTATTTGGTATATCATCTGGGACTTCATGTTCTTTCATATGGGTATTTGTCTTATATTCCTGTTTCTGGCTATTATCAGTATTGTGCTAAGGCGGATATGGATTATTATTTGTGTTTGATTCTTTTTCATGACTGACCAGTCTAAATGTAAGGAGTATTGATTCTGGTGTGCCCTCCATTTGTATTTCTGTAAACTGTTCTATCTTTTTGACTACATCTTCCACATCGGTCTTATACTTCTACATTCCATCCATGGACAAATACAGAACCATAAACTCCATCTGTCCCATTTCAGAACTGAAATCCCACAGGATACTGTAGAATGAATACTGCACATACCAACACTCCTCCTTCAAAGCAATGCCCATCGGTGTATTTTACCAGTAAAATTGCCTTCAATCCAATGTTAAGCCTAAAGAGCAAATAGCATAGCCAGTATGAAAGGGGATAAAAGGTGGCAACCCTACTGAAGGGACATGTTTAGAGGCAGGGAAAAAAATGTAAGATCGTGAAAGAAAGGGAAATTAAAAAAGCGATTGCTACTAATGTATGATACTTATATTGCTGTCATCCTAATCTTTACAAATGTGCCTAATATTTGGATTATTTTATAAATGTAATTTAGAAACATATATTTCAATTGGTTTTAATCAGTTAGTGCTCTGTAATTTTGGTTTCTATATTGAAATAGTTCCTTTATCCCCGTTTTACATACCAAAATATTAGGTTTCCAGACCTAGGACAAATGGTAACATCGATCTGCCATTCCAAAAATGTAAAGGCCGATGCATTCAAAAAAATGAATTATGTTTAACTGAAAGATTGCATCAAGCATAGATATAGTAATAGAAGTACTTTAATGAAAGAATATAAATGAAGCAACCTATGGAATCCTCTTTGATTGTATTGCTCGGTCATAGGGCTGACATCTTGGGTCAGATCTTCCTTCATCTGTACCAACATTCTAAACAAAATGGGGGTCATGTGTAAAGACAGCGCACGCGCCGATAGCACCAAATAGTGACGCTATCGGCGTGAGTGCCTATGTAAAAAGCAAACTTCCGACATATTTCCGACTGCATCCACCACCACGTAACGGACGCTTCCAGGTCATGATGGCGCCCGTTGCGTCGGCGAAACCAATGTATAAAAATATCTTGTGCTTAAAAGAGCCTGATTATTGTCGGAGAACCTCCCCCAAACAGTGTTTGGTGGAGTTCTCGTTTACGCACTGCAAAGTGTCGGGAGTTCTAAAAAAGACGGAACCACCATTATACATAACAAACAGCAATTGTGCCTTTTTATAAAACTCCTGATACTTTGCAGTACAGGAGTTTTTTTTTTACTTAACCTCCAATGTCAGTCCCCTGATAGAGCTGTACAGTGACCTCAATAAGGTATATTATTTGTATTCTATCATTAAAGCATTTCTATTTAAATTATCTACACTTGATTCAATCTTTCAGTTGAACAGAACCTATTTTTTTTGTCGACTGTTGTCCTTTAAAAAACTATACAAGTGGTGCCCTCAAACAGTCCTTTTCCACAGCTTGATAAAGTGCTTCCGCCTGGATCATGCAGTCCTGCCTCTAATCCTCTCTAACCTTTTCAATTTTGTAAGGGATTCTGAAAACAAGCTCCTTCAGCAAACACAGGGGAGAGAGAGGATTCTCCTGTGAAAATATTATTCGAGTTTACATCTTTATAAAGTTACGGAGCTTCTAAAAATTCCACCGAAGACCTGCGGTCAATCATTGCCACGGACACTAACACTTTATATATTTCTGCTATTTTTTAACACATCAGATTGTTACAAAAGCCCAGAGAAGCCATGATTTTTTAAATATTTTTCTAACTTGTTTTCTTGAGATTACAAGTTGTTTTCTGGAGATAAGTTGTTATTTGTTTTTTTTTGTGTGCCAATATAACGCATGTATTAAATCAGGCACGGAAAAGCACTCCGTCAAGTGCGACCTCCGCCAAAGTCATTTTTGGTGCTATTTTATGCACAAGTTTGATGATAAAAAATTCTTGATTACCATTATGCGCGTGACATGGCGAATGTAATTTTTTTTTTTTTACTTTTCGACACATTGATTTTTTGTTTTTACAAATACTAACCCTCCCTGTGTTTAACAGGAGGGGATAGAAGCTGGAAGATATCTCAATATTTCAGCTCTATGATGTCTCAATATTTATTAATCACTGTATATTCTGTACACGGATTTTGTAAAAAAAAAAAACAACTTAGCCAGTCTCAAAGAAATGTGTATTACCAAAAATAATATATCTGTATTGATCTGTATGTAAAAAATCCCTATCAAAAAAATATTATCAAGAAAGTCCAAAAAGAAATACTCTATAATAGTAGAAAAAAAAACACGAATCCGTGGGAACACTGTATCCTAAAAAATATTTAAATGATGTATAAATAAAGTAAATGCAAAACAAAATAACAAAAATAAAAAAAATTAATACAGTAGAAAAATAGAATCTAAATACAAATACCACAAATAACATGTAACGATGTGAACAATATCAGTAAGTACCATAATAATGCCTAAAACAAAAAGAGAAAAACAGGAAAATAGAAACAATAGTCCAAACAAAATTTGTGGGTGAAAAATCAAAGTCCAGCACATAATATGGAAGGAAACCTGTATTAAAGCAACTTGGCTGTTCAGGTAGATCCAAAACGGGAGCAAAGCTAGAGAGCTGCAGTGATGATCAGTGGTGCCGGCAGGTTGTAATCCATTTGGTGGAGCCGTGAAGAAAAGCCATCTTAAACCACGTTACACAGCGTCTGTCGAAAGGACTATAATCACCATCCACTTGTTTCACATCAGTTATGGTGCAATTTCTATAGTGCTGTCATTAAGTCCAACGATACTAAAGTATCCATACTCTACAGAAGCCGTCTCAGTCTTGTAATGACATCCAATAGATTCAAGCGATGGTTAATTATGTTCCACATTAAAATGTAATATGATAAAACATTTCATACTCCAATTACAAATGTAGGTGTTTTTTGTGCCAAATCCTTGAAAAACGTGAAATCCCAATTTTAAAAAAGTGATTAATTTTGACCACGGCTGCAGATCTCAAATTAATGATTATGTTGGTGCTTCCTGCGCCATTTTCAAGGTGGAAAGTGTTTTTTTTTATTCGAGAACCCCCTAAATGTGTTTTCTTTCAGGCCTCTCGAGTTCATAGTTATAATGGACACCAAGCTTCATGGACACCATTTGAAACTTGTGCATACTAATAAGATTAAACTCAACATTTCTGTCTGGAAGTATTTGACACCGGGAGCTTGGAAAGGGCAGGGTCTCTACTGTGCATGCTCAATAGTCATTCTCAAGTTTATCGATACTGGCGCATGCAGCTCGAGACCGCAGGATAATTGTCCAAAATTGGGACAATTTGGATGGTCAGCAATAACATGTTAATATGAATGTTGGACTAGGGTCAACAAAATCACAGCTTAACATGTTTAATAGAAAAAGGTTAAAACACTTAAAATACAACACATTTAGCAACCAAGCTCAATTAAAAGTATTCTCCAAAAATATCTGAATATGTCTATCAGAAAAAGAAACGTTTTGAATCTACCCCAATGAGCTCTTCTCCGGGTCATTAGAGAGCCTGTGTGCATTACAGGATACATAATTGTTTGTGCTGGAAATATCAAATTTGATTTCTGAAATAAAACGTTCTTTCACGCTTTGCCACAATTAAATGACTTCAGGGTGTTGTCAATAATTAAAATGAAGTGTAATTATTCTTCCATACACTGGATGAAATAAAGAAGTTCATTAATGATTCAGAGTCACATCACAAGTGCTGATTTTTTTTACATTTGTATTTTTTTTTTTTGCAGTAAGAGTGTTGATGTCATAATCAGCCTTCGAAATATGAAAAGCTGAATAATTATGTAATTTCTTTTTAATAGAATGCCGGGGGATTTCTCTTTTAAGATTTTTTCAAATTACAGATTGAAATATTTGTATGCAGATGAGAAAATGCTGTTCATATTAAAGCAAACGATTGCGATTGTTTCATTGGTATATTCGTTTCTTATGCAATGCCCTGTTTTAGTCTTTGGGATCTGTGTGATGCATTATTCCCTACTTCATGCTATCAAATAAAATGATTCTGCATGATTCAATCTGTTAATCCGCATTGTCAATTTACCTAACCTTCCCATGCTTCTATTAATAGCTCCAAGCTTTTACCTCTAATCACATTTGCTGACCAATGATGTAAACCTGAAATGTCCTCACGATTCATTTGGGGAAATGCCACAAAATGAATGCAAAGAAGAACAGGAAGGGAAAGAATCTTGTGGACTTTGTACTAAAGTTCTGCATGTAGATCGGGGCATAGTTGAAAGTGCCTATAGGAACGTTTGTGCAGTGAAAAATTAAATCATGAAATTTGTGCACTGATAAACTCACAGATTTCATTTTTCATTTTTGAATGCTGTACCTTTAAATTTTTAAACCTTTTTTGCGGAGGGGTTGTGAGTGCGGGGCACCAGCATGTGGGAGACAGAAAAGAAATACTCTCCGAAGTTTAGAGAACAAGTAGCTGTTTGGGCACATAGATGGCACAGAAAGGCTGTTTAGGGGGCAAAATTGGCACAGAGAGGCTGTTTGGGGGGCTACAATGGCACAGACAGGCTGTTTGGGAGCACTGATGTTTGGCATCGACTACTCACTGGCATATTATACAAAGTTTATATATTTAATGCTCAGTGGAATGATATACAAAGTTGATGCATTTACTACTCATTGGAATAAAATACAAAGTGTATGCATTTAGAGTTTATTGGCATGACATGGAATTTATGTATTTACTGTTCATTGGCATCATATACAAAGTTTATGTATTTACTGTTCATTGGCATCATATACAAAGTTTATGTATTTACTGTTCATTGGCCTCATATACAAAATTGATGGACTAATTGCTCATTGGCAACAAAAATGATATATTTACAGAATGCAAATTTATGTCTATAAAATGTAATATATGTTTAGTCCTCCCTGCAAATTAAATTAACTAAGCAGGGAGGAAGACGTACCAATATTAAAACTTTTTTTTTTTTTTAAATAAAGTGTGTGTAAGTGAGTGTGTCAGTGTGTGTGGGTGTGTCAATGTGTGTGTGTATTTCTCTGTCTGTGTAATTGTGTGTATTTCTCTGTGTGTGAGTCAATGTGTGCGTTACTGTCTGTAAGTGTGACTGTGTATCTAAGTATGTAAGGATGTCTGTAAGTGTGTATATTTATGTGTATTTCTGTGTGTGTTTAAGGTTGTCTCTGTAAGTGTATGAATGTGTGTGTGAATAATGATGACAAAGTTTGTGTCTGTGTAAGTGTGTGTGTGTTACTGTATGTGTATTTCTGTGTGTGTGACAGTGTGTATAAGGGTGTCTCTGTAAGTGTATGTATGTGTGTGTGTGTAATGATGATTAAGTGTGTGTGTGTGTGTGTGTGTGTGTAAGTGTGACTGTGTGTATTTATGCGTGAGTGTGGCTGTGTATGTGAGCAGGCAGGCCCGCTTTGACTGATGTGCAAAGTGGGCAGTTCCCAAGGCAAAAAAAACGATGGTGGCCCTGATAGTAGCACCGCTGCCCGTTGTAGGAAATCGCCTACTTAGCCCTCGATTATAGCTCAGCATCCACCCAGGAAGTATTTCTGGAACCTTGCTCTTCGTACCCAAATAGCAGACAGGACCACTAGCAGTTAGGTACAGCAAGAGTGATCAGCAATTTTATTTGTGAAACAACACAGACTTATACACACACAAACATGACATCACAGATATTAGTATACAATGGGGGGTGGAACTAAGCATAATTCTCCACAAGGTCCTCCAATTAACTGGGTCTAGGAATACATTGTACTTCCAGGCTGTAAACCAAATAGGAATTAGCATACAATGAGTAAACCTAATTACAAAACATACATTAAAACACAAATCAGTTTAACAGAAGGACAAAGAAAAGGGGAAATCCTGCCTCACACCTTTCAGGATACAAAGGTGTCAATTTCAGATCCATACAGAGTACACTCAATTAATTGAGGGTCATCACTGTACAACAGGAAACTAAATGACATAAAGACAACGGGTATACCCGTTGTCTTTATGTCATTTAGTTTCCTGTTGTACAGTGAGGCAGTAATGATACTGATACTGTGAGGCAGTAATGATACTGATGTTAGCAGGTTTGGAGTCCAGCAGCCAGATCAGCTAGGTCTTCTGCCAGAAGTAGCCACTCATTACCCAGGTGGTTGAGCCCCTGAGCTTTGAGTGACAATCTGGTCTTTTAGCACAGTCCAAATCGGTAACAGGTAAGTAACAATCAATAGAAAGCTTGATATACTGCAGGCAGGAACCTCAATAATCTGGCAAAGGTAGATTCACAGGAAGAAGCTTTTATAGGCTGAGAGTGAGCACATGACTTGACACAGGTGAGGAGAGTTGCTGATAATAACAAGGCTTTGTATATTCATTGTTACTAGAACATAAAATAGAAAAAGAGCACAAATGGAGCCGGCTCGACCGCTGTGTAGGTGAACTCCTCTCGTTCAAATCATCCTATAGTCACAAAATACTGGGTGCTTCGTTAGTGCAGTGACCACAGCACTGTATAATGAAAGCAGAAAACAAAGAAAAAAACGAATGCACTCCAAGTAGATATAGTGAAAAATAGAAAAATGTATTAAATATAACATACACGTAGACACTTAAAACAGAGGACCCGGTGAGAGCGATCCGCCTGACGCGTTTCGCAAGCCTATGAATAAGCGTGTTATCACGCGAAACGCATCAGGCGGATCGCTCTCACGAGTCCTCTGTCTTAAGTGTCTACGTGTATGTTATATTTAATACATTTTTCTATTTTTCACCATATATACTTGGAGTGCATGCGTTTTTTTCTTTGTTTTCTGTTTACTAGAACATAGGCTAAAATGTAAAAGACAGGCTGGTGAGCCGGTAAAGAAGAGGGCTAGGAACATGGAAGTCAGAGTTCAAGTTTAGGCATGGTCAGTTCCTGACAGGTAGGATCACAAAATGACAGGAGTTTACAGAATAAGATACAATCTTAACCTGGGGGAACCACAATGAACTGGGGAAAGGATTGGCCCTCCCAGGGTACACATCCTGGCTGACATCCTGAGTGAGCCTGTGTTTGAAGTCCAGTTGAAAACAGGGTTCCACTGGTGCCCTCAAAGTGTGTACCCCCAAACCTAGTATATCCACAGACAGGGTCCATAGGCCCCAGTCATGGTGGATCTCCAAATCCATTTTGTGACATAACCCATCTGACCCTAGATTGTAAGCAACATATCTGCTCCCTGTTAGAGCTGTTTAGAGCAAAGAGGGCTCAATAAGGTATTTTATTTTTATTCTCTCCTTAAAACATTTCTATATAAACTTTATAATCTACACTTGATGAAATCTTTTAATAAAACAAAAGTACATTTTTTGTTACAATTGTCCTTTAACATGCAGTTAAAATAGGTGCTGAGGTAGAGCCTAAAGGGGGTGGCGCATTGTGACTCCACCCCTTATGGGCAAAGAAAACATTGTCCGTCCTTTTGTGGGGGAAAATACATTTAGCTCCACCCATTGATTCCCTGGACAGTGCAGTGAGAATTTTTCCTTAAAATAGGGCCTGATGCATATATTCCATTAGGGCCAGCCCTTTCATGGGGCAGACTGGGGCAATTGCCCCAGGTGGCACCCTGGCAGCAGCGGCACTTTGCTGCTCCATGCAGCATTTGTTTTTGTGTTTTCTTTGCTTTTTCTGTTCTGTGTCAGCAAAACCTCCCAACTCTCCTGATTGGATGAGAGTTCAGAAGCCTCTCCTGATTGGCCTGCTCCTTCCTTCACAGAGAGCTCAAAGCTACAGCTGCCTGCACCAGGTAAGGTAAAAACTCTGACAGTGTGTATGTGTCAGTTTGAGTGAGAGCCTGTGTGTGTGTCTGTGTGAGTGAGTGTGTGTGTAATGGATAAAGGGGTTGAATCCTCTGACACTGCCCATAGCTGTCTAGCAATATAGGGGTTAACCAATCTGACACTGCCTTTATCTGTCTAGCAATCCAGGGGTTAGCTGCTCTGACACTGCCTATATCTGTCTAGCAATCCAGGGGTTAACTCCTCTGACACTGCCTCTATCTGTCTAGCAATTCAGGGTTTAAGTCCTCTGACACTGCCTATATCTGTCAAGCCATCCAGGGGTTAACTCCTCTGACACTGCCTATATCTGTCCAGCAATCGAGGGCCTATATCTATCTGGATTTTGTTATAGGTCACTGGTCACATATTACCGTATTTACTCGAATATAAGACGACCCTGATCATAAGATGACCCCCCAAACTTTGGATATTCCTTTAGGAAAAAAACTAAAGGCCTGAATATAAGACTACCCTATGGGAAAAAAGTTTAACTTGTATATATTCACATGTAAATTGCTTTTTAATATTTAATAAAAATTATGATATTAAACAAATATATTTCTTGTTTTAATTTCCTTTTATGTGCCAATGCTGCCTCCCCCCCCCCCCACGTTGTCTCTCCCTCCACCCAAACTTTTCTCTCTCTCCCCCCTTATCTTTCTCTGCCCCTTCCCTCCCTCCCCTTGTCTTTCTCTGCCCCTTCCCTCCCCTTGTGTGTTTCTCTGCCCCTTCCCTCCCTCCCCTTGTGTGTCTCTGCCCCTTCCCTCCCTCCCCTTGTGTGTCTCTGCCCCTTCCCTCCCTCCTCTTGTGTGTCTCTCTGCCTCTTCCCTCTCTCCCCTTGTGTGTCTCTCTGCCCCTTCCCTCCCTCCCCTTGTGTGTCTCTGCCCCTTCCCTCCCTCCCCTTGTGTGTGTGTCTCTGCCCCTTCCCTCCCTCCCCTTGTGTGTCTCTGCCCCTTCCCTCCCTCCTCTTGTGTGTCTCTCTGCCTCTTCCCTCCCTCCTCTTGTGTGTCTCTCTGCCCCTTCCCTTGTGTGTCTCTGCCCCTTCCCTCCCTCCCCTTGTGTGTCTCTGCCCCTTCCCTCCCTCCTCTTGTGTGTCTCTCTGCCTCTTCCCTCCCTCCCCTTGTGTGTCTCTCTGCCCCTTCCCTCCCTCCCCTTGTGTGTCTCTGCCCCTTCCCTCCCTCCCCTTGTGTGTCTCTGCCCCTTCCCTCCCTCCCCTTGTGTGTGTGTCTCTGCCCCTTCCCTCCCTCCCCTTGTGTGTCTCTCTGCCCCTTCCCTCCCTCCCCTTGTGTGTCTCTGCCCCTTCCCTCCCTCCCCTTGTGTGTCTCTGCCCCTTCCCTCCCTCCTCTTGTGCGTCTCTCTGCCCCTTCCCTCCCTCCCCTTGTGTGTCTCTGCCCCTTCCCTCCCTCCCCTTGTGTGTCTCTGCCCCTTCCCTCCCTCCTCTTGTGCGTCTCTCTGCCCCTTCCCTCCCTCCCCTTGTGTGTCTCTGCCCCTTCCCTCCCTCCCCTTGTGTGTCTCTGCCCCTTCCCTCCCTCCTCTTGTGCGTCTCTCTGCCCCTTCCCTCCCTCCCCTTGTGTGTCTCTGCCCCTTCCCTCCCTCCCCTTGTGTGTCTCTGCCCCTTCCCTCCCTCCTCTTGTGCGTCTCTCTGCCCCTTCCCTCCCTCCCCTTGTGTGTGTGTCTCTGCCCCTTCCCTCCCTCCCCTTGTGTGTCTCTGCCCCTTCCCTCCCTCCTCTTGTGTGTCTCTCTGCCTCTTCCCTCCCTCCCCTTGTGTGTCTCTCTGCCCCTTCCCTCCCTCCCCTTGTGTGTCTCTGCCCCTTCCCTCCCTCCCCTTGTGTGTGTGTCTCTGCCCCTTCCCTCCCTCCCCTTGTGTGTCTCTGCCCCTTCCCTCCCTCCTCTTGTGTGTCTCTCTGCCTCTTCCCTCCCTCCTCTTGTGTGTCTCTCTGCCCCCTCCCTGCCCCTCACCTTGTATCTATCCTTGGTGGCTAGTGGAGGCAGCCGGAGGATGTTTGCACGATAAGCACAGACATCCCCCGCTGCTGCCCGGCACTTCCGCCAGGACTTTTATGATGAAGCCCTAAATTAGGCTATCACCTGTGGCTTGATATGCAAATGAAGTGCTGAATGTGTAATTTGCATATCCAGCCACAGGTGATGTCATAAACAGGCGACTCCACGTGTATTTCTCCAAATTTACAGCTTCGCTGGCAGTTCTGTATTTTTATTCTGTTCATTCACAGTACAAACAATGTCCAGTTGACAGTCCCTTCTCCTGAATTCAGTTGTTCTAGTGGGATCTAGGCTGTGTTTTGGTTTTTTTTCACAGGCTACAAAACAGATTTTGGATTAAAAATTAAAATGTTGAAAATGGACAAATTTGACTCTGTAACAAACTCCACTGGAGACAGGCACAAAACTACTGACTTGGTTTAATTATCAACAGCCAAATTACTTTAATGCACAAAGTCAATTATACCTTATTCATGCTAATAAATATGTATATTTGAGCACTATTATGCTGCAAGTTAATTAAAAATGCTTCATAGGTTTACAACTTTCGCTAACGTCTCCTCATGGCTGTAAATATATAAATAATTGATTCTTCTCTCAAAGCACAAAGATAATAAAAAGCTTATTATTTTATAAACTACTGGTGTTTACACATTCTGCATGTATTATGCATTGTGTGCAACAGTAATATAAATGTGTGTTTTGATTTGGGTGACATAGTCCTAGCAGTAAAATCTACGGCCTAGTGGTCTGCTATCCCAACCACCATCCAGATTGCTTCTAACAAATTGCAAGCAGACAGGCTTAAAGGGACCGTATCACCTAAAAATAGCTTTTACTGTAAATGTAGAAGAAACTGTGGCATGCTGTGCAACAAGCCCCTGTGCAAGAACACCATTCCTTTCAGCCTGTGCCACGTGAGGACTGGAGCTGGCCCCAGGTTATATTTTATTATTATTTTAATTTATTATTATTCTTTTTATGTAATTCTTTTTCTGGCCTCTGGGTTGCCATCAAGTCAAAATTTTACTGTCAGGCAGATAAATTGGCTTGAGGCCAATGTGTGGTCGCAACAGCAAGGCTGGTATTTTTTTGAAGATAAGGTGGAAACCTCAGCCAGGGCCACAATCAGTAATTTTGGGGCCACTTCTCCATTCCTTCCCCACTCTATTTCTCCCTCCGCTATTGCCCCCACATCCCTTGCCATAGCCCCTTCTTTCATACACAGGACATGGTCCAGCACCCACACTGCACACCGAGGACTTGCCCCATCACCCAAATTGCAGACCCATGACTTACCCCAGCAAATTCCCATCACTGACATTGCACACCCAGGGCTTACAATGGCATATGCCCCATCACCCACATTGCACACCCAAGACTTACCCCAGCAAATGCCCATCACCTACATTGCACACCCAGAAATTACCCCAGCACATGCCTCATCACCCACATTGCAGCCAGCGCCTGTGACAGGTGTATTGCCTGTCACCCCCAAATTGTGGCCCTGAACTCAGCTGGCTGCAAATAGACCCTTTGAATATTATATCAAGTGCTGTATACACTGTTAGCACAATATAAAGAGTAATGCAATATATTACTATCAACGGAACCACCCTCAGACAGCATTACTATTACCAACTGTGCCAGTTGCTGTTATTTATAAGCACTTTTTAATACCAGATTAATAAGGAAGGTGGCAAGAAGGGAATAAAACTACTGCTACCAGCCCTATCAAGACACATCAGCTAAGTATTGTATTAATTCTAATTTATTTATAAATGGGTGTGTAACTATTGTGCATGTACAGACCTGATCTGATTAGTTAGTTTTGGGCAATGCAGGTCCAGTCTGAAGAATGGGAGAGGTGGGGTCCATGCTCTTCATATTTCAGGTATACTGGCACACATCTTACCAGTTTCTCTAAATTGAAACATTGTATTTATTATTGCCAGCACATCCATGCACTCAAAGAGGGTAACACTAAAGGGGCCAGCAGATGGCGCACTTCATATGACATTTAATACTAGACTGGAAACCTCTATGAAACGGAAGGAGGAAGAAGCTTCTGGAAGTGGCTGGTGAATCTGATACACATTATATAGTATTGATAGAGAAAGGGGAGGAGAAGAGACAGGGGCAGGATCTGGGTAATAGCACTGTGCCTGTAGCAGACTGCAGCAGGAGGACCTTGAAAGTGATACAATCATCTAGAAACAAACAGGTAAAGTAACAATTATTTTGTAAACATTATTTTACTATATTCATAGGGGGGGTCAGTGTCTGCATTTGATAAATTACATTTTGGGGGGTCAGTGTCACTGCCTGCATTTGATGCTTGGCATTTTGGGGGGGTCAGTGTCACTGCCTACATTTGATGCTTGGCATTTTGGGGGGGTCAGTGTCACTGCCTACATTTGATTCATGGCATTTTGGGGGCTCAGTGCCATTGCCTGCATTTGATTCATGGCATTTTGGGGGCTCAGTGCCATTGCCTGCATTTGATTCATGGCATTTTGGGGGCTCAGTGCCATTGCCTGCATTTGATTCATGGCATTTTGGGGGCTCAGTGCCATTGCCTGCATTTGATTCATGACATTTGGGGGCTCAGTGCCATTGCCTGCATTTGATGCATGACATTTGGGGGGTCAGTGCCATTGCCTGCATTTGATTCATGACATTTGGGGGGTCAGTGTCACTGCCTACATTTGATGCATGACATTTGGGGGGTCAGTGTCACTGCCTGCATTTGATGCATGACATTTGGGGGGTCAGTGCCATTGCCTGCATTTGATTCATGGCATTTTGGGGGGGTCAGTGCCTGCATTTGATTCATGGCATTTTGGGGGCTCAGTGCCATTGCCTGCATTTGATTCATGGCATTTTGGGGGCTCAGTGCCATTGCCTGCATTCGATTCATGGCATTTTGGGGGCTCAGTGCCATTGCCTGCATTTGATTCATGACCTGTAACTATTGGTGAAGATCGGTGATGGCTTTACTTTAATGATTGGCCTGCAATGCCCATGATGGCCAACCAAAAGACTGAGCATCATGGGCAATGTAGTCCACAGCAGCTGGAGTACTACTGCCTTGTGTAGGTCCCTGCCTGGCAAAGCATGGAAGGAGTCCTGCTCTACATTACATTCCCCATGGCTAGCTGATCATATAATACTGTCACTATCTGGATCTCGAGACACGTGTCACCGTACCCTGTGTTTTGCTCAGGTCTGTATGAGAGAGTACATTGTCTGCTAGGGTGAACAAGGCAGAGCCATGCTTGCAGTAATAGCGGAAATGCTGTGGACCGGAACTAGCTGTGCGCGCAGGGCATGTCGGGAGTTGTAGTTTGAAGCTTGGAAACAGCCGCAGGCTAGATATGCTCTTGTAATCAAGAGGTTGTTCGTGCATAGCTTTAATTAATGAGAACTGTGTGTATCCCTGCCATGTTAGAATTTATGCATAGGCGTGCGCAGCCTATTGCATTAGGGTGTGCACCCTAAAGCACAAACACACACGCCGTATCTATCTATATATCTATACACACACACACACATACACAAATGCACTCTGCATACTTACATAAAGACCCGCATTCATATAGTTATCAATATAAACAAACATTTAAAAACTGTATTAAAACTTTTTTTTTATTAATTAAGCATTTAGCAATGTAAACAAACATTTCACATTTTTTAACTTAAAAAAACACTTACTTAAAGTTTACCAGCCAGCCGGCCGCCCCAGAACCCCTCCTGGGAAAAAACGATGTGCCTGTGCTCCGCTCTGCACCCTCTCCTCTGGCACTGCGGCTGGGCCTCACCCTTGCGTTGCCGTGACTCCGCCTCTGCGTGACGTCACGGAACGCGTGAACGCGTACATTACAGGGGAGGTCTGAGGGAGGAGAAAGTCCGTCCTTCACTATGCGGCGCTTCCGCTCGCATAGTGAAGGATCGGATTAGGAGACAAACTCGGGCGGCAGACGGCAGTGCAGCACGGAGGCAGGGCCGTCTTTAATAGTGATTGGACCCTGGGCAAGCATTTGCTTGGGCCCCCTGGATCCTGCCCCCTCCCCTGCATGCAATCCCGCCATCCATCGCGATGTTACCCCCCCCCTCCCACACACACACACACACACACACACATATGCCATAATTGTTGTGCCATTCAGATGCCAGTAATATTGTAACTTTCGGATGCCAGTAATATTGTGCCAGTCAGAGCCAGTAATATTGTGCCAGTCAGAGCCTAGTAATATTGTGCCAGTCAGATGCCTGCAATATTGTGCCAGTCAGATGCCTGCAATATTGTGCCAGTCAGAGCCCAGTAATAATGTGCCAGTCAGATACCAGTAATATTGTGCCAGTCAGATACCAATAATATTGTGCCAGTCAGATACCAATAATATTGTGCCAGTCAGATACCAGGAATATTGTGCCTGTCAGAGCCCAGGAATATGGTGCCTGTCAGATGCCTGTAATATTATGCCAGTCAGATGCCTGTAATAGTGTGCAGTCAGAGGCCAGGAATATTGTGCCAGTCAGATGCCTGTAATATTGTGCCAGTCAGATGCCTGTAATATTGTGCCAGTCAGATGCCTGTAATATTATGCCAGTCAGATGCTTGTAATAGTGTGCCAGTCAGAGGCCAGGAATATTGTGCCAATCAGATGCCCAGTAATATAGTGCCAATCAGATACCCAGTAATATAGTGCCAGTCAGATACCCAGTAATATAGTGCCAGTCAGAGCCCAGGAATATAGTGCCAATCAGATGCCCAGTAATATAGTGCCAATCAGATACCCAGTAATATAGTGCCAGTCAGATACCCAGTAATATAGTGCCAATCATATGCCCAGTAATATAGTGCCAATCAGATGCCCAGTAATATAGTGCCAATCAGATGCCAAGTAATATAGTGCCAGATACCCAGTAATATAGTGCCAGTCAGATACCCAGTAATATAGTGCCAATCAGATGCCCAGTAATATAGTGCCAATCAGATGCCCAGTAATATTGTGCCAATCAGATGCCCAGTAATATTGTGCCAATCAGATACCCAGTAATATTGTGCCAATCAGATGCCCAGTAATATAGTGCCAGTCAGATACCCAGTAATATAGTGCCAATCAGATACCAGGAATATTGTGCCAGCCAGCCCCCCCCCCCCCCGTACTTACATGAAGCTGCTCCGTGTCCCCCGCCGGATGTCTCCTCCGTGCAGTCTTCCCTCTTGCACGGAGGAGGGAAACAGAAACCGGATGTGACGCAACGTCACATCCGGCGTCAGTTTTTTTTTTTTTTTTTCCGGCCGTCGCATCCATCGGATGCGGCTTGCCGGAAAAAAGCGTTCACAAGCGCAATGCGCTGTGAACGCGGCAGCAGGGGCTGGGGGCCCACGGGACAGCTGCCTTGGGGCCCCCCAGGAGTAAATGGGCCCAGGGCAGCTGCCCCGTTTGCCCCGCGTTAAAGACGGCCCTGCACGGATTAGGGTGTGCCCAGGCACACCCGGCACACCCCGTGCGCACGCCTATGAATTTATGTCAGTACAAAATGTTAATGGCAATGTGTCTCCCTTGCATTCTATCTGATACAGATCATAAGTAGGATCCTCCAGTATCACATTCATCACTGAAGATGAACACTGCATTGGCTGCTTTAACAGCTTTCATGCAGGATGCATCTTCTAGAAGCACCCCCTGATTAAGGGGACATTTGGTTGGATATATGTAAGGTTATGGATAATTGCATTTAATAGTGGTTCAATCTCAGTGTGCACCAATGTAATTGGCTAACTCTCTCCCAATAAAGGTCTTGTGTTATGCATGATTGTGTCCTTTTAAAGGACAACTAAACTTTTTGAGGATTATCTGGAATGTACTTTTGGCAGTACATGGCAGTTTATCCTCTAACTGGCAGCTGCCATGCTTCACTGCGAAGTGGGCAGCCCGATCTGGTCGGCGACTGTCTCTCTCTGATGCTGCAGAGAGAGACCCACCTCGTTTTTTAAAGGTGATCAATAGAAGAAACCTTGACTAGGAGGTAAGAGTTTAAAACAAAAGGTTAAATTCTCCTTTTAAGAAGGACTGGCAGCCATTGAGGAGATACAATGTAGCTTCACAGATGGTGCATGAATAAAGGGTTTAAGGAAGCAAAACAAAAGCTCTATTATTGACCATAGTGAATGGTGTTTTTGAAACTAAAAGCTTTGTTCATTAAATGAGAAATGCAGGGCATTGACAATGGGAATTCAAACTCAAGACCATGGAGCTAAATTGGAGATTTTTTTTCCCCCCCAACTCGGCTTCGTTGGTCTTAAGTTTGAAATTCCCTTGCCAATTTCCTCTTTCGTGAATAACGCCCTATATGTATTATACATAGCCTTACCTTAAACCCTTAGTGAATGCGGTTGTTTTTACACTTCTGCATTGTTTGTGTTTAGCTGTAATTTTTTCTCTTTCTCGTTTAAAGTACCCACAGCTATTATTTACTCTTTTTATACTTTAATTTTCATCATATCTTAAAAAGAAAAAAAAAATATGACAATTGATAAAAACAGTTTGTTAATACCCAATGTTCACATGTTTTTTTTTTTTACAAGTTCTAAGGCAACAGGGAAGCACCATATTGGAAAGGCCTTTCTGTTATGGTGCACACAATTGCTCCTTAGAAGCAATCATATTTGCGTCGGAGCTGTTATTTCAGTGTTGCCTGATGGCCTCCAATGGCCATTAAGACACATGACATTCACATACCAGTTACTTCTTATGTCACAAAGAGGTTAAAGGGACCCAACAAAAAAATTATACAATTGTTTTATTTTGTGCTGGTTATTTTTATTTGTGTACTTGTGTCATTAAATAACAACTGTTTTTTTTTTTTTTTTTCTGTTTTCTTTCCTTGGAATGTAGTTTAACAGTTACCATGGCAGAGGGAGGACACGAGGGGAACAGACCGCCTCGGCAAAATCTCCAGGGACTGCTTCACATGGCGATAGAAGCCGGCACAGAATCCAGCAACTTAAACCAAATGGAGCAGATGTCTGAAGAGGTATAGCAAGGTTTTAAGACTATAGCCAAATCCTGGCATTGCACTATTTAACCATCTGAGTAGTTGGCAGCAACTCTAATATTTATTCATCCCTATTTAGTAGGGATGAATACAATTTATTTTAAAGCTGTTATATCCGCTATATATTCATTGTGCTGCGTATTTACTGAAAAGTGCAAGATGAAGATTACTGCTTGTACAGTGCACAGGCTTTTTTTCCAGTGTGATTTGATCATTCTGCATAAATCACATTTTGTTATATTTGACTCAATCCCTCCCTCAAGTGATTACTCTGCATGCATATTACAGGTGTGGCAGCAAGCACTGATTATATAGACACTGAGGATGTAAAGTTTTGTTTCATTTAGTCACTTTCTGTGCTGTTGGAATACAATGCATTGTGTGGAATCTCAGTCACCTTACTCCTGTACGTGTAGGATCTATTAAAGGGACTGTCTGGTGCCCAAAATGCATCATCCAAATGTTAATGCATAAGAATGTGCTTTCAAAGTACTTTTTGCATTGCTTAAAATATAAGATACTTACAGATGAATTTGTGAAATTACAACAAATGGCAAGAAACCAGGACTGCCCACTCTAGTTGAGTAAAAGTCAATTTCCTTTTTTTTTTTTTTCTTCTTCTTCAAGGTTTTACTAAAAAAAAATGTACCTCATTGTTCTGCAGAATATCAAATTAAACATCTCAAAGTGCCATTTTCCCTGAGATTATGCTCCCTTCTCCCATTTCAATTGCACACTCTCATTTTAGTTTCTCCTTATCTCTTATTGATCCCTTTCCTATTGTTGCCCCATCTCAGCATCCCCTGTGTGCTTCACTTACCTCCCTGTACGATGATGGTGACAATGCATCAGTGCTAATGTCACCTCATAGGCTCCCGAGTGCCACAGGTGGCACCCATGCCATACTCTCACCATCACTATTATTGATTTAATTATTGGAGATGAAGGTACAATTCCATGAAGAAATTCAGCAATAATACAAAATAAAGTGATACTCGGCACCAGTAGCACAATAAATCACAGCTCCTCACACTTCTAGGAGATTCGACCAAGGCCATGTACTTCCGAGGTTAATAAAATGATCATCCTTAATGGATCATCGTTACGACTGTAGGAAGTACCTGAAAAGCAGAGCAGATGCGACTTGACATCACAATCAATGTGAGTAGCTTCTGACTGAGCATCGTTCCGCAGCTGTTTTAATCAGACGGAAGTTCCTTTCTGCCTGATTAAACGTTTGTCTGAAAGGGTTAGTCCCTGTTTTAAAATTTGAACTGAACTTGGTCACATTTGTTCTCAATTGTGCATTTCTAAATTTAAATTGTTTTGATATGATGATACATGAATTCCTTTTTACATTGTCAGGAAATCATTATTAAAGGTTCACTCTGACCTCATTTTGAAAAAAAAAAAAAAACCCGTGTCTTTCATCCTGTAAAATACCTCAGCTCCACCTCGATACGTAAGGCTTTATTCATGAGCGAGGGAAGTGAAGGGAATGGCAAAGTTTGAAGCTTAGCTGAACTGGAGATTTTTTCCAGCTCTGCTACTTCGGCCTTGCGTTTGCATTTTCCTTTGCTTTTTTTTAACGCAATTTCCTTCCTATTCAGTCTGGGGTTTAGTGGTTTTTAGAATGGCAAAAATGTTGACATGTCATACTTTCTCATTACGTATTGCATACCTTCCTGCAATGCTGGATTCTAGTTGTTGTGCCTGTGGGTTTTATTCTATTGTGTAGTTAATGGTCCTGTCAATAATTTGAGTGATTCGGCTAGGTTTAAAGCTTTTTCATTCTGCTCCTCTGTATCGGATCCGCTGCTATCAGAAAGCAGGACTTTATGTCAATACTTTGTTATGTGTAGGTTGGAGAGGAAGCAGCACTTGGGGAGGAAGCCTCCTCTGTTGCTAAGATCTTTGTACGGTGAAGTATTTACGTTTTTTCCTCCTCCACTGCTATTTCCCTTTGACCAAAATAGTTTTCAGTGTGATAGGTGGACTAAAACTATTTAATAGTGAATGTAAAACAATGAAAAAACGTTAGGAGCCCTGACTCCTGGGATTTAAAAGTTATTTGCAGAATTTAGGAGCCAGGCAGACCCATCCTGGAGCCAACTTAGTTTAATGTTAGTTCTTTTTACGAGGTACGCAACTTCGTTAGAGTTCTATAAACTATCTAAAAAGTAAGGAGCTTGCCCTAGGAGATGTAGGATGCATGGCTCCTATTAACTCATGACAAGAGGATGTGTGTGTGTGTGTATATATATATATATATATATATATATATATATATATATATATATATGCAATAATATGGTTCTTGATGAGCGTGCGGATGTAATATACCACGTTGAAGACAAAAAATAGGGTGGGAGCACAGATTAACCAGAACGGACAGTACCACAATAGCCTGTCTTATAGGATGGTACCTACTCGGGAGAGCATCACTGGCATTAGAGAGGAAACCACTCCATTAGCATATATGACTAATCTCGCCCATAAGTGCAGTCCATACCCAAAATACATGGCTGGTCTCCTATGCACAAGAAACTCAGCAAGTCACAGACGTATGTTTTGGCCTCATCAGTGTGGTATGACTGGTGATCTTGTAGGTCAGTGATTCTCAAACCTGTCCTCAGGACCCCCCAACGGTCCAGGATTTAGGGATTACCCAGTTGTGTTTAAATAAGAATATGTAGAACACCTGGTGTGGTTCCCTAACCATTAAGCAGCCATACCAGGTGTTCTACATATTCTTATTTAAACACAACTGGGTAATCCCTAAATCCTGGACCGTTGGGGGATCCTGAGGACAGGTTTGAGAATCACTGTTCTAGGTGCAGCAAGCCAGGGACCAACGGCCGTTTGGGCATATCCTGATAATTATGGAGACCAAAAATGGGGTGGAAGCACATAATCAAAATGAGACAGACGCCCAGAAGTCTGCTCAGAGCACTTCCGGGTCATAGAATCACTGTGCTAAGGAATCACAAAGATCGTATTCCGCCCGTGTCAAGGCCTATGGGCTGTGAAATGGGGCGTTAGGTATAGTTAATGGCTTCAAAGGCTTGACGCCGAAGGATTAAAGAAGCAAGTGGTTTTTATCTCACTTTAAAGTTGTAATAGCTCATCCTGAATAATCTGGTGCATCGTCTCACTTTCCTGGATTCTACTGCCAGGAGTTAGACAATTATTTTAGGAATTAATGCCATTTTAACATATTTTTATTTTAAGTTTTTATCCTGTGCTGGTTGTTTCTCTTTTTAAAAAAATGAACTGAATTAATATTACCGCTCTATTCACGATAAATTTAGATAACAACTTGCTGGGATTTGTTTTATTATTATTTTTTACATTTTTTTTTAATATTTTAATCCTGAATTTTTAAAGCTTTGGTATCTGTTAACCCTTTGTAGGGCTTGATGAAAAGGATGTCAGAGTCCTGATGATTGAGTAAGCTGGAATTTATCCTTTCTGTCCCACTGGGGCATGCTTAAGTAGGATGGGATATCTAAATTCCAACTACAGAACTTTGTTCCAAGGTTAGATCTGGCACTTTTAGAAATATTAATCATGGCTGCATTAGTATGTCAGCTAAGGACTCCTGCCAAAATGGGTATTATGTTAATACCCCTTTTTGGCCAACCTCCATTTGGAATTTAAAGAGGAATTATGTTTACAATGGCTTTGCTTCTTAAGCATGTGCTATATCCCATTTGTCTTGTGTTTTTTTGTTTTTTTAATATCTGTATTATTTTATATATATATATATATATATATATATATATATATATATATATATATATATTTTTTTTTTTTTTTTTACTAGTCTTTGAAAATGCTAAACTCTTACCTTAGCTACAGAGATCTAATTATTTCATCAGTTTTACTGTGTTATGACTAATGGAGACTTGCTTATACAGTGACTATAGAGAAAAAAAAATGATTTATACATATTTTGCATGGTAATATCTATGGTTTAAATATCTGAGTTTTCTCCTTTCTATAACATCACCTGTGGTTTGATATGCAAATACACTAGCTTTGCATAGCAAGCCCCAAGGTGTTGTCATAAACAGGAGGAATATCATTCTCTAATTGAATGCATTTGCATGCAATAATGGTAACCTGATGTATAAATAATGTTTAACATTTTTTTTTATTCTCTACATTCACAATAGAAGTAATTAAGTTGCCAGAGCTCCTTTAGAGGGAGCCTATTTTGCAAAATAATTTTTCTGTCACCAAAATACATGACATTTGACTGGTTTATAGCAATACAATATAAAACTGTGGTTTGGTTGTAATGTTCAATTATGGATATGGTTAATCCTTCTTTTCTTGGTATACCCCCTTTTATCTTTCTCTCCTCTGTGCATCAGCATCCTGTTTCATTTAGGAGCAGGGAGCAGATGCTCTTACTGTCTGGTTATTATAATCACAGGTTAAGATGCAGGTGAGAAGATGCAGCAGTAGTGTCTTGGCTGACTGCTATGTGTCTAACAGATCACACAGGGGGAGCTATATAGAAAGGTCTAGTGTAGGGCAAAAGTTCTAAAAATGGTCCAGTTACCATGGAAACCAATGGAATGTTCTACTTTTAGAGCTTTTGTCCCAGAAATAACCCTTTCATGTATTCCTTATCGTCACTGTTTGACAGAAAAAAGTATTTAGAATTTAGAAACGGAGCAAAAAATAAGAAAAAAAACCCAACACCCTTGTACATAGAGTTGCCACCCAGGCCGGTAAAAAAATAGCTTGCTGCCAGTGTTAAGTCTATGGAGGCAGTAGCATGGCCAGTATTTTTTTGTGGGAAAGGTGGCAACCATATGTGTACATGTTTGGTAACTTATGAAGAAATACTATTCTGAGGTGTGCATGGCTTTCTTGGTGTGCCTGGTCGATCCTCTTTAGTATCATAGAGGTTGGAAGTCTCCAGACATGCAACCAGCCTCAATTTACAAGTTGGAGTTGTAATTGCCTGAGGCCACTTAATGATGGCTAGAACCCTATAGAGGTGTTTTTTTTTTTTTTTTTTTTCATAGATTTGATCCAAATACCTTAAAATTCCCAAATGTTGCCCTTACTAACATTGAAAGCTCCATTATTCAAGGTCCACTCCCACCACTTTTACATTTGAAATTTCTTTAGGTTTGTTTCGTCAGTTTTTCCTAAAAAATGTCTCTGTGATGGACTGGATGCATTGTTCTCATTTTAGGGTTAGCAGCGTGCTGTCTGCTCTGCAGAGTTTGAATTTGTGAGCTAAGGCTCTCCTTAAGGCAATTATAACCCTTTGCTGAGGATCATGGGAAATATTATCCAGAGGTTGGCCATCGTTACCTATAGAGTGTTTGTTTGTAGACCTTAAGAGTCAAACAGACCAATTCAGGAGCCTGCCTACTAAAACTTAGGAGCCAAGGAGGTGGTACTTCCATCTGATTCTATGTAAAATATTCCAAAAAATAATAGGAGCCAGCAGCAGGGAGTTTAGGAGCCAGGGCTCCCTGGTACCTGGGATTTGTCAAGCCCTTCTATAGATAAACAGTAACAGCTTACAATACTCATGATGCCAGCCTGCAATGCTATATATTTACATATTTGCTTTATGTGCTACTAACTGACCCCAGCTCAGCCCTTGGACTGCTAATAATGACCATCGCTCATCTTGTACCTCCCCTGTGTGTTCATTGTAATGTCTGAATGTTACATGCAGCAGAGATGAAGGTATTACCAGCTGAACGCTGAAACATTGTTTGCCCTGCAGGAGTGTTTCAATGGCCTGCTTTTAGATGGTGATGATAAAGATCAGTGTATTATTCTGCCTGCAGATGAGAAAGCACTAAGTAATGCTCTTTAGCTGAGTGTTCTCAACTCTCAGTAGAGCGTACACATTAAACAATTGTTTTCTCCATAAAATGCATCCCATTCCTGTGTGTGTGTGATCGGTCTGTACATACGTGTACATTTATTGCATGCTGCAGAACACATGACTGTATTTCAGTATCCACAACAGCTTGGTCACACAGGACCACACTGAGCATCACTTAGACCAGCGATGGCTGACCTTGGCACTGCAGATGTTCGGAAACTACATATCCCGTGATGCTCAGGCAGTTATACAAGCCGACTGAGCACCATGGGATATGTACTTCAAAAACCTCAGGTCAGCCATCACTGACCTAGACATAGTGGGTAGAATTTAAACAAAGTGGTAAGTGTCAAAATGTAAAAAAAAAATGTAAAAAAAAATAAATATATATATATGATTACTGTTATCTTACATTTAATAGTGATTTTTAAATAGTTTTTGTTTTGTTTTTTAAATACATTTTTAACACTTTAAAAAAAAAAAAAATTCTGCAATTATTACCCCGCCATACAGGAGATAGTGAAGATTTTCCGAGATTGGTTCACTGTTGGGGGCAATTTCTGATTTTTTTTTATAATCATTTTCCCCCTCTGCTTCTATTCAGCAGGCCTCACTGGATGATGACAAGTATAATGTTACAGATATTTGATCTGTTTTCTAAGTCTAGGTTATATATCTATGCATTGTATAAATAATGTGTTTGTTAACTATTGCCCTTGTTTTAGCGCAGGCAATGGCTTCAGCAAGCAATGAACATGGCTTTCTCAGGCCAAACAGATGAGGTCCAGCAGATGAAGGACTGCATCCAGGAACTGAACAATGAGAAAAACAGTGAAGACGAAGCGGAAAGGAAGGAACAAGCACTGGAGTTACTGGCTGATCTCTGTGAAAATCTCGACAATGCATCTGGTAACCTAATGCATTCTTTTATAATGATTCAGAATCGCCTTACAACAATCACTATTCCAAAGAAAGCCAATGTTTTGTATTGTATCTGTATTTTTTTCACAGTTTGAAAGTTTCTGTATGAATTTGAATACAATTTTTTAAACCTCAAGTTCCTCCTTCTCCGAAACTACTAAGAGAGTCAGTTACAATCTAAGATATCAGTCATTAGCTCTTTGCATACCACTAAAACCACTGTTAAAACTGCATGATGCAAAATGCCCACTGAGTCCAAGGAAAATTAGTAAATTCCAAAAAAACCGCTATTAATCTACTGGCTACTGTTAAGCAGTTCCCTAACCCTTTCCAATTTTATTTTTTAATCCCCAACCTTCAACAAATGTAATCTGGCCAGATGAGTTACGTTTATTTCCTCATACCTAATATATATTTTTAAATTGCAACACAAGTTGTGTCAGGCTTCAATTGAGGGTTATTGATATATTTCAGTGGAATATCCCTACTGATTGCTCCACTTTGAGAACTTTGACCCCAGAAATAAGTATGACATTTCATTACGGTCCTATTAAAACACACTGGCTCTCCTGTGCCATCACAGTCTATCTTCCTGTGACGCTAAATCTAATCGGTTTCATTTTGGTGATGCTCAGATATGTTTAATGTTTTTGACCTGCCCTGTCTTCTCAGATTTCTGCAAGCTGGGAGGGATGCATTTGCTGCTGAGCCGCCATCTAAACAGTCCGGAGGCGGAGCTGCGCTGGAGGTGCGCTGATCTGATTGGCATTTGCAGTCAGAATGTGCCATTTGTTCAAGAGACTGCTCTGAGCCTTGGAGCTGTGAATAAACTCTTACCGCTGCTGGACCGAGATGATAACGAATTGGTCAGGGTAAAAGCCCTTTTTGCTGTTTCATGTAAGTAAAAATGACATGTGTAGCTAGTATCTTTAATTTCATACCTCCCGGCATTTCTAAGGCCTTGATACACTTGTATTCCCAAACACTCGGAGCTCCTAAAAAGAGGGGCCATTGGTCTGGAAAGAGGGACCTCCCCTCCAAAATAGGCACACGTGAGAGATAACAGAGTAACTTGACAGATAAGTACCGTATTTGCTCCATTATAAGACCTCAATAATCAAGGTCGTCTTTTAATCAGACCATTAGATCAGCCGGTAGATACCTCAATGCTGCCGTTCGCCAACACATAACAGCAGCAGCTGGCAGCGCCGCTGAAATAGTGTGCTGTATGATCCTCTGTGTGCCATCCGCCGGAAACAGCAGTAAAGTTGCGTGTGTCACGCGGATCATGTGACACGCGCAATCGTGTCTGAAAGACTTAATGCTGCATAATGCAGCATGTTGTGCCACAGCCACCGCCTGTCAGTCTGTGGCACCATGATGTGCTCTTTTTAAATCATCTTCTACTCACAATTTGTGAAGAGGAGATGGTTTAAAAAGGGCACATCATAGTGAACTACATTTCCCATGATTCACAGGTTTCTTAAAGGTGACTGAGAATCATGGGACATGTTGTTCCTACAGATGTGATACTCTCTGAGCCACTGACTGATAGGAAGGTTAGTAAAAACTGAAAAAAAAAAAAAAAACACTCTACACATGTAATAAAATGTACTACTCAACATACTTCCCCCAGTCCTATCTCCACACTACTGTACATACATGTGTATGAGTGAGTATCATACTGTTAATGTGCATATGAGTGTCAGAGTGTACAATAAGTGTGCATATGACTGAGCAGCAAGATATTATACATTGCATAAAATCTGGTTGTTGTGTGTTTTAATAATTTAACAATGTTTTATGGCAAAAACAGTGGACTTGATTTTTCACCCCATGGGTTAGTCTTATATTCAGGCCTTTCCTTTTTTTTCAACCAGATCCAAAATTTGGGGGCCGGGGGGTCGTCTTATAATCAGGGTCGTCTTATAATCGAGCAAATACAGTAGTTGCAGATGTATTACTAAAATTGCTTTTGAGATGAGTAATACCAGGTTACACTTATTTTGTTTAGCCTTTGATACTGAACAGCTTGTCTATATTGTTAGTCTGTTGGAAGACGATTCAAGCATTTTAGCGATTTGTATATGTGTTTTGGTTTTTGTGTGTCATGTTTAAGTCCAACGGTATTTCATTGCCTGTTTAATTTCAACAGTTAATGGTGTTCAATTGGAAACTGTTGCTGGTATTGGTATTTTATGGGAAACCAATTTTGCATGATATACTTTTATGGGATTCTGTGGCACCAGAGCACAGAATCCCACACAACTGTAGGTAACCCCTTTAGCTACCTCTGGTCAAGTCAGCCTTTTAGCTAAAATAAAGTGTTTGATTGTATGAATTTGTTGGTAGCTGTGCCTGATAACAGTCTGAGAAACACACAGCTATACCACAGAGGAATGTTTTTTGCTAAGAGATTTTACCTTTTTTCTCTCAGGGTCTAGTTTCCCTTCCTATCTAAAGTATCTCGACCAGGCAGCCATTTTGTAAACCCTGTTTCGCTCTATCTCTAGGCCTTGTACGAGAACAGGAAGCAGGCCTCGAGGAGTTTCTGAAGATGGATGGTTTCTCTGTGTTGATGCGTGCCATGCAGAGTAATGTGTTGAAGCTGAAAGTCAAATCCGCTTTCTTGTTGCAAAACTTACTACTAAGTCACCCAGAACTTAAAGGTAATGGCCAGTATGATATATTCTTGATTCAAGCAGGTGAGATCGATCACTTGGTTGGCTGCTGCACCAGCTGTAGCACATGTTCAGTCTGGTCATCAAACATAGAAACATAGAATGTGTCGTCAGATAAGAACCATTCGGTCCATCTAGTCTGCCCAATTTTCTAAATACTTTTATTAGTCCCCCGTTCCCTACCTTATATCTAGGATAGCCTTGTGCCTATCCCACGCATGCTTAAACTCCTTCACTGTGTTTACCTCTACCACGTCCGCTGGAAGGCTATTCCATGCATCCACCACCCTCTCAGTAAAGTAGTCAAGAGAGGATCTTGGTGGTTTCGAATTGTGCCCGATTGTTGGAGTGAAGAATTGATGGACCCTCCTATTTAGGCTGTACTTGGCTCACTTGGTGGTCCTATTCAGTTTTGGTGATTTTTCTACTCTCACATTAGCCACAGAATAGCCACTATGCGAGCAAGAGGGTTGCAACCCAGGAGTATGGATGTAGAAATGCCCAGACAGCAGTTCAAAATACAAAAAAAAAATGGTATCATGCAAAATGAATCATAACGACAACAGCAAGGTGGCAGCACTGAGAGAAACCAAAAGGACAAAGTCCTTTACGCGTTTCACACTTCTAATAGTGCTTAATCATGGGCTACACTTTTCATGGGACACTTTTCAATCCATGTTGCTCTTGTGGTCATTAGAAATGTCTATACATATATATTTATCACCCTATCATACGTGGTTTGGCTCCTTTTTATATAATGTATATTTTTTGCTATATAAACAGTGATTTAATTATTGCTGATACATTATAACTATTCCTTTGGTGTGATATTCTATCGTGAGAACATAGACATTTTACACCAGGTGTAAAGAATATAGCTACTGTGTCATTTTTTTTATCTAAATGTACATTCCTTTTATGTTTAAATTATTATTTTTTTTTGTCACAATAAAATCTCTCTATTACAGTGGTTTATAGAGCCTATTTTTATTTAGCTCTGTCCGTTATTTACTATATTTTGTTTTATTTTTATGCTGGTCTCCTGTTTAGGACACTTAAAATTTCTTGCCACTTTGGAGCAAAACCAAGAACTTGCTGCTAATATACATGTCAAAATGTATTTATTTCTCACATATGGGTATGTTCGACATCCATTTTTACATGGGTGGTGTATTTAATTGAGCGCCGTACATTTTATTTTTTTAATGCTTGCTAAACAGGTGTGCGTGTGCTACAAGTACAGCGTAATTGGCTGTATGTACTACAGTACAAATACTGTCTGCACTTCTAGTATGTTTTCCTGTCTGAATGATGGCATCCTTGTTTTACAGAGACTCTGTGTTCCATGGGAATGATACAGCAGCTCATTGCATTACTTCGCACTGAGCATAGTCCCTTCCACGAACATGTTCTCAGTGCACTTTGCAGGTAAATAACAGCTCTCTAATGGGAACTCTACATTATCTAGATGGCGTCTATTCTTATATTTTCATTAAAGGGACAGTCTAGTCCCCAAACTCACTTTGGTGCAAGATAAGGATCACTGCTTGTATAGAGCACAGGCTTTTATCCCTGTGTGATTTGATGTAGGCATTCTGTATAAATCACATGTTTAATATTTGACTCAAGCTCTCCCCCAGCATTGATTCTATAGACACTGAGGATATAAAGTTTTGTTTCAAATTGTCACTTCCTGTCCTCCTCAAATTGAGTCTATTGAGTGGCCTATGTGTGAAATTGTTCTTGTACGCAGTAGGATCTCTTAACAGTGCAACACATTGTCTGATGACATCACTAGAGAGACAGGATATTCCATTCATTTGAATGGGATTATTCTCATTGGTTCCTTCAGTAAAAAAAAAAAGAAAGAAAATGCCTTTTACTCATCTAGTGTGGTCAGTCCTTGTTTCTTGCAAACTGCTGTAATTTCACAATTTCTACTAGCTGTAAGTATTTTATATTTTAAGCAATGCAAAATGCAAGACATGCATTTTAAAGTACTTTGAAAGAACATTAATATGCATTAATATTTGTAAAATGCATTTTGGCCACTATTCAGTCCCTTTAATATCTGTCCTGGACCTTTCATTGCCTCTCTTTCACCTGTGTGGCCTACTGTGCTAATTTCAGTTTCCCTTTTCCCAATGCCTGTGTTCTCTCCTTTCCATCGTCATTGGCCGTCCACACATCCATACTTGGCCTCCAGCATCCCATATAATCCCCTACTCTCCCGTCATCCTTTTTTACTTTTTACTGGAGCTCATTCCAACTCCATTTCATGTTAGTCCGCTACACCCACCCTTGACATATGAGGTATTTTTCTCCATTTCTCCCACCATTTACCTCACACCTTAGTACACAGATGGTGGTCCAAAGGTTTTTAATTTATATGCTCTTAGGATTGTGTCGCATGACACCCCACACCGTACAATAGCCAGTGGCACTTAATGAAGAAAACTATAATTCACTGTGTGACCTATACATAGAATTTTGGCCAGCCCATTGTAGTTTCAAGCAGAACAGAGCTGATATCTGTAGGTGATGTGCGTTCTACATACCCACTAAAACAAGGAGAACAAATTTGGGCCCATTAAAGAAAAAAAGTATTTTTCAGAGCTTAACTAACATTTGTAGACTTTGTGAGCTAGACATGCTGGTTTAAGATCCAGTTTAGTTGTGTATAAGAGCCAGGGAAATGATACTTCCGCAAAGTTCTACGTAACAAAATCCATTATGATAGGAGCGATGAGTTTAGGAGCCCTGGCACCTGGGATTGTCCAAGCTCTGTATTATTGTTTGTGCTCCTCTGTCTTTGTTTTACAAAATGTATTGCACTGAGGAGAGTAATTGCTGCTGTACGTGACACTCTATTTTCATTGGGTGTAATATTGACAGTTTTTGGGGGCTTTAAAAATACGATCACTTCCATGCACATATTATTTAGACATGGCAGGTGAAGTGCTTGTGGACCCACCATCAGCGGAAAATTCCCAGACTGCCCTGCATTCTCACGCTAGGCAGGAACTGTGTAATATTGACACATCCCCATCCTTTGTGTTAAATGGGACACAAGCTACATTTCATAGACAGTCATCAACCTTTCCTGATGCTTTTGATTTTCTACTTTCACAGCATAAACAATATGTAGGTGACTGGTTCCTTTTTAAAAGCGTAATTATTTTTTTTTTTTCATTTATTTTTTTACATTTTGTTTTGTACGGACGATTGTACTGATACATCTTAATATATCTTTCAGTTTGGTGACAGATTTCCCTCAGGGCGTGACTGAATGCCAGACCCCCGAACTAGCTTTTGAGGAGTTCCTTAAAGAGCGGTGTCAACTGGTCAAGAAACAAGACGAGTTCCAGGTATGCGAAATTAGTTTAAAATGACGGTAACCTTTTAAAATGTGTGCTATAACTTATCTGACTAACCAAACTTGCTATCGTTGTGAATGTGTTGAGACCTGTAAGGCCATTAGGTCATTGTTTGGTTATGCAAGAGTTATTTAACTTGGACTATTGCCCTACAATCACCTCCCTTTTTACACAACAACTTATTATACATGTGATGTTTAAAGGTACACCCAGCAAAGAAAATAAAACGTGAGCAATAAATTATACCTTTCTTTGCCAGCCGGCACTTTTCTGGGGGTTGAGGCCTACGTTCCTGCTTACTACTAGCTTAGCAGCCTTGGAAGCTGGCTTGGTAGTACAAGATATTTAGTTTCTATCCCATAATGTAAAAACTTTCTAGTTCCGTTCAGCAGTGTTAGACATGTAAATCATCAATAAATAGAGCACATGTACTGCATTCATACCAGATTTTTTGCTCATACACATGATGCAACTGTCCCACTTTAAGCTATCGATTAGTACTGTGCATGCCGTGATGATGAATTGTTTGTGCTTATTTTAGCTATTTCTTTCCTAATTGATTGCCCAAGTCTACAACATAGATAAAGTTTCTAACTGAGGTTTAGGGCTGCATGGGAAAATTAATTTATACATTTCTGACTGCTCTGCGTGTACTCCGTGTGTGTAGGTGGAGGCATGCTGATATTTTATAGTGTATGGCTATATACTCACATATCTGATCATAAAGATTGGATCATTTATTCTCTAAGCTAAAATAACCGCTAAAGATGATCAAAGAGCGACTGAACCTTCCACCGCAACTTTTAATCGGACTGAAGCCCGCTTCTGTTTAATTAAATTGGCTTTTGTTCTGGAGAGATCTGGTTGCTTGACATTCAGTGCACCATTCAAATGGCGGTTTTAATGAGCCCTCATTAAAAAAATGATCTTAAGTTTTTGTTCCCAATTATAATCAGCAGTTTATTAAAAGGTTTAGAATTTTGTCATTAATTCCATTATAAAAGAATTTTTATATTTTTTAAATACTTTTATTTTGTTGCCCCACTGTGCAATGGTACAATATAACTTTTGAATCAATAATTTATCACCCATTGCGCATTTTCAAACTCTTCTTTTTTTTTTTTTTTTTTTTTTCAAAAGCCATTATCCTACTTAATTGTAAGTAAAATTGTCACATTTAACTTAAAGCAAGGAATACTCGAACACAAGCTCCTTTTAATATAATAATAATTCTAATTTCTAAAGATGATCATTCATTCCTACCCTCCTGAATATAGGACATGCAGTTTGTAAGACACTGTATTAAAGACCCCTGTATGCCTGCATGTTTTGACATACTGTTTCATACAGAACATTATGTTTCAGCTATAGGATATGATTAAATAGGAATGCACCCTCTTAAAGATGATTATTTTATAAGTGCTTTCTATTCCTCTTGATTAGATTGTCTTCCCAAAATGATTGTTCCTTTTGCTAAGCCTTTTTTTTTGTGTTGCTGGTGGAAGTGGATTTGCCAGACATATAATATATTAAGAGAGCTATACTGAATGGGTAATTTAACATGACTAAATTATAACCTTTTACAGAGTATAGTTTTACTAACCGCTCATTTACTTGTTACATTTGATTTGTATTTTTAAGCTTAAATAGTTATTTGCATAATCCTGGCTAAATGCTTTCTTACAATCTACAATTAAATCCAAACTGTTAATTAACCATCTCACTAATGTGGAAGTGGCTACTCTGTGCACCATCTGTTCGATTTAGTTATCCGATACTCCCTATTCTATGCTTCAATGTATGTGACGTGAATGATATGGGTTCTGTACTCTACTGATTCTGGCTGTGCGTAAAGTGAAATTATTTCTATGTAACCCAATTCTTTTAGGGTTTCTGATCGAAATGAGCCCCCTTCAGTCAGATCCCCTCTTTTTTTTTTTTTTTTTTTTAGATTTTTTTATAGTCCACTTATATATAGTCTTACAGGATAAATGTAACCGACGCTCAAAGTGAGTGCTTCTTGCACCAAATTGTGCTTGTATGTTCCTGGTCCAGGCCTTTGTGATGTCCTGAGTTGTGAATACGGTCTTGCAATGTTTGGGCAGGCAGACCCTGATCGGGACTCTGCCACTGTGTCACTGACTCCAGATCACAATTTGATCAGGTTCATTTCTCCGGAACACACACCATATTGGTGCTTTTTGTTTTTAAAGGACAAATGTAACAAGTGCAAGCAACTGAAATGCTTTAATGAAAGAATACAAATAAAGTATCTTATTGTGCCTCTACTCTGTAAAGCTCTATCACAGGGCAGACATTTTGTTTAGAATCTTGGTTCAGATCTTCCTTCAAATAAACTCAGGTGAATGAAGAACTGAACCAAGATTCTAAACAACATGTCTGCCTCCTGATTGTTTTTTATATTCCTTCATTACATTTTTTTTATTTTTTATAAAACATCTACACATAGTGCAATCTTTTATTTTAGCATAAATTAACTTTTTTGCTACAGTTGTCCTTTCAGGACAAAAGCACCATTAGGTGTTAACGGGTTAAAACAGTATTAGTAGGATAATATTTTCATCTCACAAAGCTAATGTGAGTGTAACTGGGATTTACCATGTGAAGATATGACGACAGCCAATCAGGATCTGGGATTTCCTTAGCTGACTGCTCCCAGAATTCCAGTGTGCAAAATGAGGAAATGGTCCAATATTCCTTTCTTTAATAGGAAGTGCAGGTTTGATACAAATATTGTACTAAGTTTTATGTAAAACAAACTGCTGAACACATTTTATTAATTATTAGTACCAGTAAAATAGAGTTTAAAGTCCTACAAGGCAAGTCGTTCTTAAAGGCATATTGGCTAATCTAGATATAGGATAAGGCCAGGGGCTAATGAAAGTATTTTCTTGTCAGAAATTGGTCAGAGTTGATGGGCCGACTGGTTCTCCTCTGCCGACACATTCTGTGTTAACTAAGTGGTAAATACAATATCTTGTTTTCCATTGCAGGAAGAGTTGGAATATTGTGAACGTCTCTTAAAGATTTGCTTCCAGAACTCTCCAGACGACAATAATATGGATCGATGATGGTGGAATTACACCTTTTCCCCAAAAAATAAACATTACCTCAGGATGGGGCAATGTTGCACAGTTACAAAGAGGAAAATGAATTCAATATGCTTCACCTCAGATGTGTAAAATCTTTGTTTCAAAAGAGTCGTCTGAGATGCTTTTAAAAAAAAAATAAAAAGAAAAATATATATATATACATATGCATTTAAATTAATAAAACACGTGCTTCTCATTCTCACCAGATTATTTTATTATTAACCATTTATAATACAACCACTCATCCCACCACCAGCTTTTGCGTCCATCTTTTTGTAAAGTATAGCTGAGGCCTACAAGAGTATCGTGGCTCGGCTCGCTCTATTCATTTCACCAATCAAGTAGTTGAATTCTCCAAGTTCTTTGAAAATATTTGTGGTTTGACATGACCACAGAGGCTTGTAGAAACATATTCAAGAGTGATTAGTGCACAGTAAATGACATGTACTTTGACGAGCAGCACAATGTTTTTCATTTGAGAGGGCACTGTAATCCATGAACATAAGCATCATTTTTAGGGCTTAAATTTACCTGTGTAACTTAATAAAAAAACAACTGTTGGCAATGCTGTCTTGTATTGCCTTTTATATATACGAACTGTATCTCATAAAAACAAATAAAAAATATAGTAAAAAAAAAAAAAAAAACTGTTGCCAAAAAATCTGTTTTGTTTAATTGAAAGATTGCATCAATTGTAGGCATTTTAAATAGAAAACAAAGAATACAAGTGTGGTACCTTAATGAGCCCTCTTTGCTCTGTAGCTCTATCAGGAGACAGACATGTTGGGTCAGATCATCATTCATCTGACCCAAGTTTTAAAACCGCATGTACACCCTCTGATAGTACTATACAGGCACAGAGAGCTCATTTCTTTTTAAAAGTATACAAAAGTCTCATATTGAGTAAAAACAATCCACTGTTTTGGACAGCTATCTCCCTCACTTTTTGAATTGCAACAGTTTTCTTGGATATCAGCATGCAAAACTCCACCTACTTTATGTATATGAAAGGTTCCAAACATACAGCTGTATGATAAGACAATCAGGATATTTGTGTTGTTATCCCCTCCTTGATTAATTCATTGATGCTCGCCGTACGCACATGCATTCTACACTTTTTAGGGGAGCATGTAAACATTGTGTTCAGTACAAAAGTGGGAGATCTGACAATCCTAGCAGTTTGGGATGTAAGTACAGGTGGAGTCTCCCCTTATCCAAAATGCTTGGGACCAGAAGTATATCATTTCAGATAATGGGTCATTTTCCCCAATAAGATATATTAAAGCCTCTCAGCGCTCATGAAATACAGTAATATCCATGCAAATACTGAATAGAGCAAATAAATCACTTTTACTGTGATGTAGCTGTGATTAGAGACATCGCTGGGAATCTGCCGTTGGCACGTCAGGCCTGCACAGGTACGAATGTATTACCCTCTGTGGGCGTGGAGGAATCTGAGCATGTACGACAAGGCTATATAACAGCTTAAAGTGGAATTAAACATTATCGTTAATATTTAATTTGTTTAATTTAACTAAATTGCTCCGTCATTACAGCTTCGCTAACCCCCCACCCGTCACCAGAAGCAATCATGTATTCTCCAGTTCCGAATTATTGGGAAATGTAGTTCCCATTGATTCTAGTGTAACCAAGAGGTAAATTAATCGCCTGCGCAACTTTGTCATTTTCGTCCATCTTACAAATCAGCACAGGCAATGTCGGCTATGCTATATAGATGGCACAAGTCTGCTGCAGTTGTGTCAGCAACACCCATGACCCTGGCTCTGCAGTAAAGTGTCAAAAGAAAAAGACGCGGGGGGGGGGGGGGTCTGGGTACTCTACAGATCAAAAATCTTTAGTAAGTAAGTCTCCCACCCCCAAAAATGTAAGTTTAATTAATTTTCTCTTTAGGGGTACTGGACACTGAATAAACGTGCGCTTACATTCTGACAGGCATTTGCAACTTGTGGCAGAATCCCAAAAATTTTTTTTTATAATGGATTATTTTGGACAAGTGATTTCTGGATAAAGGATACTCAACCTGTACTGCAGTCTACTAAAGAGATGGCAGTAAACTTCTCTAATCCCTCCCAGTTCTCCACTGGTCAAAGCAATACGCTCAGTCCAAATAGTATCATACAGTTAAACATATAAATATTTGAAGATATAAAAAGTCTCAACTCGTCTCCCCTTAAAGAGGAGTTCCTGTGGATGATGGTGTTAGTTCATTAAAAGCGCCTGATTACTGACGGATTTCCTCCGCTAAACACTGTTTGGCGGAGGTCTCGCTTCTGCACTGCAAAGTGTCTGGCGCTCTAAAACAGGCTCAGTCGCCGTTATACATAACAAACAGCGATTGTGCCTTTTTATGAAATGTGTTTAGAATGTGTCTGTGGTCTCCTGCTTATGACATCACCTGTGGCACCATATGCAAAGGAACTGGTTTTCAGTTGGTAATCTGTAATTTGCCACAGGTGATGTATATAAATTATATACACATGGTATATAGATACCGTATTTGCTCGAATATAAAACAAGGATTTTTTCAGCGCAAATGCACTTATATTCTTATATTCAAGGTCGTCTTATAATCTGACCTCAAATCAAGGTCAGACTATAAGACATGGATCCAGGTCCCCCGCAGAGCTGCAGAGGACCTGGATCCCCCTCGCTAACAGCCGGAGGATGTCTGCACGATACGCGCAGACATCCCCCGCTGCTGCCCAGCACCACCGCCGGGACTTCTATGATGAAGCCGGGTATCGTGCAGATATCCCCCAGGTGTCCGAAAGTCCCTGGTGGCTAGCGGGGCAGACGGAGGATGTCTGCACGAAACGCGCAGACATCCCCCGCTGCTGCCCAGCACCACCGCTGGGACTTCTATGATGAAGCCGGGTCCTTCCGGCTTCATCATAAAAGTCCCGGCGGAAGTGCCGGGCAGCAGCGGGGGATGTCTGCGCGTATCGTGCAGACATCCTCCGTCTGCCCCGCTAGCCACCAGGGACTTTCGGACACCTGGGGGATATCTGCACGATATGTGCAGACATCCTCCATGCTGCCCGACACTTCTGTCTATTATGACGGACCAGCTGTCCGTCATAATAGACGGAAGTGTCGGGCAGCATGAAGAATCGTATCGTGCAGACATCCCCCGGCTGCCCCCACTAGCCACCAGGGAAAGAAAAGGTGAAGGGGAGGGGGGGGCACAGAGTAACAAGGGGAGGGTGGGGGCACAGAGTAACAAGGGGAGGGGGGGGCACAGAGTAACAAGGGGAGGGGGGGGGGCACAGAGTAACAAGGGGAGGGGGGCAGAGAGAAACAAGGAGAGCGAGGGGGGAAGAGACAGAGACAACGGGAGGGAGGGGCGGAGAGAGAAAAAGGGAGGGGGAGAGACAGACAACACTAAGGGGGGGGGGGGGAGAGAGCGGCAGCATTGGCACATAAAAAGAAATAGAAACAAGAAATGCATTTTTTGATCTCATCATTTTTTATTAAAAAGCAATTTACATGTGAATATATACAAGTTGAATTTTTTTCCTATAGGGTAGTCTTATATTCAGGCTTTTAGTTTTTTCCCTAAAGGGATATCCAAAGTTTGGGGGGTCGTCTTATAATCAGGGTCGTCTTATAATCGAGCAAATACGGTTTATATATTCTATAACCCTATGGTATGTATGGACACTATGGCACTATCTATTGTTGGTATTAACACCTTGATATTAACATAACTGTTTAGAACAGATATTTACACAATGCTGCGGTACTGCCTTACACAATGCTGCGGTATGGCTTTTTTAAATTTTTTATCACCTTATATATCATTGCTCATATACATAACATATTTTTAAAAGCATACATATGATTTCCATATACATATATATGTGTGTGTGTATGTATATAGTTATAAATACTTTGTATAACCACATGCCTCCTGTGTTTTTGTTTGGCTTTTACGGGCTGAGGTCTGGACCGCAATCACTTTCCCGTCTCTGGGACCAGGGCCGAACCTAAGGTCATGGGCACCTGGGTGCAGGTTTTTTTTTGGCGCTCCCAGGTGGGCATGGCTATAGCACTAACTCCTCCCCTTTGTAAATGTCTGTCCCATTTCAATTGAGGGGGGGGGGGGGGGGTCGTCGACAACAGAACAAACTTTATTTTGAAGAGTCAAACAAAGATAAAACGAAGACGCTTGCACTCCTATTATCCGGTAAAAAAGTAGCAGAATTTTTATTTAAGTGGATCAACCGATGTGGCATAAAAGTATATCAGACGTGGAAACAAATACAGAACAAGGGGAACAAATAAAAAATCGCCTTACGCGTTTCGTGCCGACTGGCACTTAATCATAGGCTAGTGAAAGGAGAAGTAAGGTACATTTAAATAACATGTTTCAGCAAATCGGTGAAAAGGTCACATTAATTAAATTGATTACAAAATCTGGCATGCATGATTTATAAACAAACTGACAGTGTGATTCGTTGCAAAATTTCACATGATCATAAACTTGATATGATCTGCTTTAAGATATAATATGATTATGCATTATCAGTGAAAAAAGTGACCACAAAACCTAAAAAATGTAATTCAATAAGTGAAAAATAATACTTTAAAAGACAATGAATTAATAATAATGGCACTTAAAAAGTGTAACACAGAAATAGCATGATCATAATAAAATTAAGTTAGACCAGAAATAAAACAGTGATAATAATAAAGATAATAATAAATAGGATCCCATAGGATTAAATACGTGAATTTCATGTCTGTCTGTCTGTCCATGTCCCCTCCTGACCTCATCTCAGAACTCAGTCAGCGCTGCCCTGATATCCCCCATGCATATTGAAGACTCAGAGCATCATGTTCCAATGCTCAAGTCATCACTGAGCAGAGGTTTGAGGGGCTGTAGAGCCGGCTCTGGTGGCAACTAAGCAGCACCTGGGCAGCTGTTTGCAGAGGTGTACCTAGGATCTCTAGCGCCCTTGGCGAGGCGCTATATCGACATGTACATGAACACTGTCCGATAGCTACATTCCGGCTTTCTGAGAATCCAGAAGTTACACAGCGTGATTGGGGCGGAGCTTGCCCCTGTCACGCTGTACTCACCCCTTGGCGCGGTTACTGCTCGCCTGCAGTCCGCACTTCGAGGTGAGGTTCTTTTAGGGAGAGAACTCCCTAAAGCAGCACCTCTGGATTCCTGCGCCTGGGCGCGGTGAACCCACCCAGAATCGGCTCTGTCTGGGACACCAGAGAATACATTCTGCGCAGTGGGGCTGACTATTTTATTGACGATGCTACTGCTGGATAGTGCTGACACTTGACCTTCCAAGCTCTGTCCCTGGTGTCCTGATTCACCAGGGGCAGAAGTCTGTAGGTACGTAACCAGGGTGTATATATTTGACATCCTGGCATTTGTTGCCATTAATACCTTGATATAAACAAGGCCAATATCCAGTAAAAGTCTATGTTGCAGCCCTGCCCCCCCCCCCCCACCTTGTTTGCCCAGCACATCACACAGATGCTCGACTGGATTGAGGTCTGGGGAATTTGGAGGCCAAGTCAACACCTTGAACTCGTAGTGTTTCTCAAACCATTCCTGAACCATTTTTGCTTTGAGGCAGGATGCATTATCCTGCCTAAGGAGGCCAATGTCATCAGGGAATACTGTTTCCATGAAAGGGTGCACATGGCCTGTAACAATGTTTAGGTGGGTGGTACGTGTCAATCCATATGAATGGCAGGACACAAGGTTTCCCCGCAGAACATTGCCCAAATCATTACTTGGATTAAGACATTGTAGGCCCCTGGGCTACGGGTATTATAAGGCCCCCAGTAAATATAAGATGATCTTACAGGAAAAAAGTTTTACTAGTAAATAATTAACATATAAACTTTTTCCCCCATATTTAATAAAACCTGTGATTGATAAAATGCATTTATTCTTTTGATTTCCTTTTATTTGCCATCCTGCCCCCATATTTTCCAATCTGTCCCACAGACTTGACAATGCATCCCCAAATTTGTCAATCTGCACCTCAGAATTGTTAATGCACCCCACAGACTTGCCAACGTATTCCCAGCCAGGTTGTTCATTAATATGCCACTGTTTTCCCATTAATATGCCACTGTTTGCGCATTAATATGCCACAGCCAATTTGCCCTTTAGTATGCCACTGTTAGTTTGCTCATTAATATGCGATTGTTGGTCTGCCTTTTAATATGCCACTATTAGTCTGCTAATTAATATGCCACAGCTAATCTGCCATTAATATGCCCAAAAAAAGCTATTACCCCCCCTCCCCCCACACACACACACCAGACGGGAGCGGGTGACGGGCAGCATGGAAACATTTTTTTGGGGGGGGCAGACTAGATGGCTTGAATGGTTCTTATCTGCCAACACATTCTATGTTTCTAAACTTGTTGGTGCGTCTGCAAGCTTTTTTTTCCCAATGTCAATTTGGGTGCTGGGAGAAGTTCTGGGTGCTGGGCCAAGACCTGTGACTGCAATCTAGGTACTGTGGTAAGTCCGTGGTGCAATGTGGTTTCCGAGGAAGGAAATAACCCTTTTATTACATCTGTAAAAAGTTTAAATATAATAATGTTTTTTTCTTTGGCACGCGAAAATGTGTAAAATGTACAACGTGATCCTCGTAATAAAACGTTTGGAGACCCCTGATTTTGAACAACCTGTTTATCACCTCATAGAGCTATAAGGAAGATTGATGGTTTAAGAGAGAGTTTAAAATTTAAAGGAAAATTATGATCAGAAATATCAGTGTATTTAAAAAAAATATTTTTTAATAAAAATTTTTATAATTACAGCTGTATTATTCTGGGACATTCACACTACTGAGCTGCACTGGATAAAGGGAAAACTGTACACCTTGTTACAGCCCTGGTATATTATTTTTTAAGAGCCCCCCCCTCCCCCGCAATAACACAATTGCAATCTATGATTACAATGTAGCAAAGTATTTTGCAAGAGCTACAACACAAGGATGTCACATATGGGAGACAACGCACACTAAATTTAAAAACTTTCAAATGGCCACTTTTATTTTTGTGGGAGTTAGCTGAAGGTATTGCAATGGGCAGGGCATTGTCCAAAGCTTAATGGCCAATCTTTAACTATTTATGTAATTTGGAAAGTCATTTATTATAAGAACAAAGCATTTTATATACACAAATATAATGACTCATTAAATGCTCTGTGATACACTTAAACAAAGTAAGAATGTTGAGATCTTATATTAGAGGAGGAACAGGGCACACCAGAGCAGGAAGGCGGGGCACCGGAGGAGGAAAGATGGACACACCAGAGAATGGAAGATAGACACCAGAGGAGGAAAGATGGACACTAGAGGAGAAAGAGGGACACACCAGAGGATAGAAGATAGACACCAGAGGTGGAAAGATGGACACTAGAGGAGGAAAGAGGGACACACCAGAGTTGGAAAGAGGGACACATGGAGGAAAGATGGACACCAGAGGAGAAAAGTGGGAAGACTAGAGGAGGAAAGAGGGACACTAGAGAAGGAAATGGCACACCGGAGGAAAAAGGGTCGGGGAGCTTTGTATGAGAGGATGAAAAGAGGGACACCAGAGGAGGAAAGCGGGACACACCAGAGGAGGAAAGATAGACACTAGAGGAGGAAAGAGGGACACTAGAGGAGGAAAGAGGGACACTAGAGGAGGAAAGAGGGACACTAGAGGAGGAAAGAGGGACACACCATTGGAAGAAAGATGTAGACACCATAGGAGGAAAGAGGGAGTTAAGAGAAGGAAAGCAGGAAACCAGAGGAGGAAAGAGGGACACTAGAGAAGGAAAGAGGCACACCAGTGGAAAACGGGCCAGGGAGCTTTGTACAATAGGTACTGTCCCTCCTGCGTTGGGATACTTGTGAGATAAGGATTTTGCGATCACAAGGCGTGACTCCTGTGTTATGCTCTACACTGGAGACATTAATGAGGCAGACACGTCCTTTTAACGCGCACGTGCCCTGCTCTCTAAAGAGGCTGTTACTGATCCCACGCGCACGTTCCCGCCCTCTAGCTGCTCAGAATTCGGCGAGCCGTTAACTCGCGCCCTCCGTTTCCAGACACCCGCCTTCCTTCTCCGACCCCGCCCACTCCTTGCTCGTGCAGAGCGCCGCCCGCAGGTCAGTTGAGGCCGAGCTCCCCGGAACCAACCCCCATGCCGGAAGCGGAAGTGTAAGCTCTTTCCGCTGCTGCTCCTGTCCTTCTCGAGATTCGCTTCCCTTCCCCCCTCCCACACAGCTCCCTTGACAGCGGCCACCACTGGGACCTCTGCCCTGCCTCGCCTCCTCCTCCTCCCTCTCCTCTCCCTGACTGGGGAAGGGGGACTCGGCCGCCAGGCTCACGGAAGAAACGTCGTCTCCAAGGATACATACCGCCCGGGTAAGACACTCCACAGCCAGGCCTTTTCAGCAAGCTAGGCCAGGGTAGTACATGCAGCTTTATTTATATTGTATACTATCTCAGTGATGTGCAACCTCCGGCTGCAGTGGACTGCAACTGCAATGATGCTCAGTCAGACCTTGACTGAGTATAGGTGCCTGACAGTCCTGTTGGCTGTCTGAGCGTCATGGGAAAGGTAGAGGAAGCATAGTCCCTTGGCTAGGATATTAAAGTAGCCCATGCTTTGACTGAGCATGATGGCAGTTAATATGGACAGCTTAGTCATCTTGGCTAGAAGCACAACCTGGGATTTGTAGTCTTTTGGTATACGAAGTACCAAATGTTGTTCTTCACTGCTCAGAGGACCAGATTTATCAAGACCAAACAGGTCCTGTTTAAAAAAGAAAGTTCTAAATTTGTAACAAATTGCTATAGCATTCCAGTGGTTTCCATGGTTATTACAACAATTTTAGCACTTGTTTTTCCTGAACTAACACCACTTTTGTCATGATAAATGTCCCTATGTCCTTTTTAACAAGTTGCCTTTAAATACTCTTTAAAAGTCATGTACAGTTTTGTGCACTACACTGCTCTACATGTCGAAGCTGAATTATCTAATGCTTTTCCTGCCTTATTTGTCTCTGATGACTGGCCCCAAGTACCACCCACTTACCTGTCACCCCAGCTCTCTCCCTGCACCGGGCCTTATTCATAGCTGCAGAGCCTTCTCATCTTCCTTGACATGTCCATCCCCCTACATGCTTAATGCTGCTAGTCCTACTAGATCAGCTGCAACATCATTCCTGCAGAGCAGCACATCAAATCCTCCTCCTGTCAAAAATCACTTAAAGAACAACTTTTTTTTTTATTATTTTTTTTGACCCAGTGTTTTGCAACACTGAGTCAATAATTAACTTAATTGAGCTTATTTATTTTTCACTTTTGCATGGGATGAGCAGAAGGGACCTAGTTAAAGCGACTATCACCTAAACATTGTTTTTACTGTGAATGTTGCACACGAAACAGTATTGAAAATGATCTATACATTGTATTAGTGAATGCCCAGATTAGGAGGAGGGGTTGTTTTGAATGTGTCTGTGGAGTCTCCTTCGTATGACATTACCTGTGGCACAGTATGCAAATGAACTCCTTTTCAATGGGAAATTTGCTTTCAAATTTAAGGTACTGCTTCTATGGGAAAAAGCATGAGTATAAAATAAAGTTGTCCCTTTAAGGCTCCTTAGTAGGGCCTCACTTACTGTGAATGGCATAAACTCCCCAGCTGTAAGGAATAGACTTGAGATGTATCAATCAGTAGTAAAGAGAAGCAAGTTTTGAGAGTAATGCATCATTTTATTTTTTTAAACATACATATGTTAGACAACCATGAATTGCAGTTGTAAGTGTGTGAAGCAACACAAGAAAAAGGGTTGAGTGGTACAACTGTTGTTGAGAGTTGTTTCATTTTGGAAACTAGATGGAAAAGTGTTAATACTGCCCAGTGATGTCAAACAGCACTGATGAAACAATTACTTGAATGTAGTTGTTAAGATAAAAAGCATCGGTAACTATGTAACATATTTGTTTATGCGTGTCATGTTACTCTGATAATGTGTCATGGCAGCTGGTACTTCCTTATTGGTGAATTTCTGATAATTACTTGCTTATTGCTTTTCCTTCTGTGGACATGGATATAGATCTTCTCTGCCAATAAAACTCTGCTGTCTCTTAATCTCGTATGCATTTCTGTGAAACCTAAATATCTTAGTCGGACAACAAATGGAATTGTTGACTATTGAACCCATGAATCCAGATATTTGTTGAGTTGGTTTGTGAATAAGTAGTCTCCAATGAACATTGTTCTCTTCTTTTGAGGGCAGTAGAAGAATGGTTGTTTAACTTGTTTTCAGGGATATGCTTTTTAGCTGTATATTGCAACTCATTACAAACTTTGAAGAATTAATTGTATTTGCAGTTTTTTTTTCTTCTCATTCTTGCTACTATTATGAGCTGTTTTTGGTATGGATGTTTATTCAATAATGCTGTATTTTATAATTGTTTTTTTTTTGAGTCTCAGCATATTTTTGTATTTAAGCTTATCAGGGTTCTAGTATTTTTTTCAAGTAAGTTTGTTTCCCCCCCCCCCCCCCCCCTAATTTTCAATGTTTTATGGTAGTTTATATGGTATGATCAAATATTATGGTATCTGCTGAAAAGCCCATTTTATCACAAAAATAAATAATTTTGTGTCAGTACAGTAAATGAAAGAGAGGAAAATTATAGCTAAACATAGACACGGCAGGAGTGTTATCAAAGCCTTCGTCACCAAGGGGTTAATCTTGTTCAGATTGCTGATTTCTTTTGGAGGTGAGGTTAGAGTATAAGTTGAGAGGAAATTGTTAAGTGAATGATGGAAAGGGATATTAAAGGAACAGTGAAGCTGCTAGTGTTTGTATATTTTCAAATGAAAGCACAAATGACGAGACAGACCAATGTAGAGGGGTATGCCTACAAAGTAGTGGCAGTTTTTAGAAAATAAAAAAACGACTCAAAGAACTTAAATAACAAGGCAAACCTAAGTAACATAGACCAAAACCTCTATTTTTTACTATTGAGATAGTTTACTTAGTAGCCAAAACAGAAGATAGATACACACACACACTCTTATCAACCTTGATTATAATGTGAGGTTGCTTTTCTGATTTTTCAGAAGGATATTATGATTTCTTATCATACATTTGAAGGGTGCTATTTTGTCGTTCTTCCCCAAGTTGTATTGCCCTCTCCTTTCTGCCTCTCCTTTACCAGGACCATCGTTCATGGTCCTAAGTTAGGTCAGAGGTCTTGAACATACGCCAAGACCAAGGGACAATTAAGTTATAAAGATTTTACAGCAGGTAGATATATGGACAGTCTACATGGGCCGGATGGTTCTCTTCTGCAGACACATTTTATGTTTCTATGACATCAGCACTGCAGCCTGTCTAACAACTTATGTTCTAAGTGATATATAATGCTGCCATAGATGTTTGTTACAGGAACATTCCAGCACCTGTGCAATGGGGGGCACATTATTTTGGGCATTCCTCTGCCTATCTTGTCTCTGCGTTTATTCACCTATAAGGAAGCGGCGAGTAATCTGGCACAATTTCTATATAAAGTGCTGAATATATCTCTGAAGGGCTGTTTAGTGCAGCTCTGTATTTTACCGACTTTCAAACCCAGTTTCTCATTTTCTGTGAGCATTGGGAATGATCATTCTGCTTTGTGTGTGTTGAGTTTTAGGAAACATTGTGACATCAAAAGGAAGTTGAGAGATGCTATTAGAAACAAGTTACGTTGCTGAGGAAGCTGTAAGGATTGCTTATATGAAGCTGAGTCATTCGTTTAGCAAGGAGGCCGATGGCAGAGTTTTATGTAAGAGGAGTGGTGGATAGTATTGGGAAAAATCAGATCAAGAGTTAAGTGAAGCAGAAAGGGGTCAGAACCAAAGAAACAAAACAGATGTTTAAATCAGGGCTGACAAAGCTCTGGAGGCCGTGATCCATTGCTCATAGAAACGCTTCTCCAGGTGCTTAGCATTTATTATCAAACTCTGGATGCTTCTATAGTTCTTCAGTCAAATGTGAGCAGCTCTTGGCCCATCTGATTTGGCTTAGTGTGCTGACACGGTCTCATCTGAGAAACAGAGCTCAACATAACCCTTCATGTCCCACGAAGATAAATGTCAGATAAATGGAACTTTGGCTTCTTCTATAAAAAAAAAGTCTATATTGGCACTCTCTGTGCTGCATCTTCCCTCATGAAAACAGCGGTGCTATTATGCTGGTTATTGCAGCTTGTATCCGTGCATACTGTGATTGCTTTACATGTGAGATGCAGTTTTCACAAAGTAACTCTGTGCCACCTCTTTCCCAGTATTTTATCCTATGTAGCCATTCAATAATGTTTAGGTACTCCTTTTTTTTTTTTTACTTTGTGTAAATTGATATTTTGTAAGTAAATCTGATTGCTATTGTAGATATTTTGTACTTTCCAAAGGTAAACTCAAAGTGTATCTTTACAGATGCATGCAGCTTTACCCTCAGCTGAGGCAGAGCTGAGCTGGATGCTGGCGCACACTGACAGTGTCATTGTGCGCTCAGCCAATCAGCACCAAGGCTCACCTTGCGCTGTCTGTCAGGGCTCACAGTCTCTCTGTTGGTGGCATTCAAAAATGAACGTCTCTGTGTCATCCGCAGCCCTGATACCTCCTCTGGAAGCATCATGGCTGCCTGTCAAGATGAACTGGCATATACATTAAAAAGTACATGCCGATTTATCCTCATACTAGTGCCACTCATTTTGTTCATTCACAAATGTTTTTTTTGTTTACTTTGGGTCATTCGTGTTTTCATACTTTTATAAAAGGGAGTTTTTAATGATTAACAAAGTTGTTCCTTGAACCAAGTATTCAAAATACAGAATTTTGATGACTGGATTCAACTCTGTTCTAGATTTATTCTTGGAGAAACCTGTCTTGTTGCTTTGTACATAACATACAAATGTTTTCACAGATGACTATTATTTCAATTAAGCCCTTTATTTGACATCCGTATATCATCACTGAAGGGATACTAAAGCCAATTTTTATTTAATGTTTGTATAGCAGGAAAATCCTAAGTTAGAGATAAGTGGGGTTGACTGTTATTAGAAGATATACGGTATATTATGGATTAACAATCATAATTGTGGAAATTGTAATTCTGTTACAAAGTTTGCAGCCAGCCTTATGCATATATTCAGGAATGCATGTTATTATCTATTTGAATGGCATGTTATTATGTATTTGTTTTTATATCTTTAAAATTTAACTTGCATTAAATACCCATTTTACCAACTGCTCTGTGAGCATATCACAACTTATACCATCTATAGGTTATAAAACACACAAAGGTCATTGTTTACATTTCTAATAAGGGATTCTTATGTGGATTTCTAAGGTTAGAAAATAATTGGGGAATAATTTAGCCATGGTGTAGAATTGATCTTAATTTTATGGCAAGACAGGAGGCGAGTATTTGCATAATCCTTCTTTACTGAAAACTTCCAGCAGCAAAACGTTTAACATACTGATGGTAAAACAATCAGGAACCAGCAAAACAATATACAAGACCCCAACAGTCTCTACAACACTTCCTTTCGTTGGTGTTCCAATCAGAAGACGCACAAACGACACTGTAGAACCAACTTTCAGAACTAAAGAGAAACTTGAGCAGACAATATCCATGAATGGGGAAATCATGCTGAAAGAACAGACATAGCAACGTGAAAGTAAACGGATTTCAACTAGTTTTATCCACATGATAAATCCATACAATAGCAGGTACATATATTAAAGTCAAATAATATAGGCTGAACAAATCTTTATGAAAAGTGCAGACATCCGATAGCTGACAGAAATCGAAAGTTGTAGTAAGGACAGGCTATCGTTATCTGGCCAACCTTCTACGAAGGAATGCATCCAACTGAAGAACGTAGGAGTCTGACGGTTTTTCGCAAACCCTTCCAAATGGCAAGGTAGTCGAGACGGTGAAACAACCCTGTATTTAACCGCCAATCACTCCCATCTATCCAGTGGCGGGAGAACCAGTCTGCTACCAGGTTGTCCTTCCCTGGGAGAAATTCCGCCTTGATGGATAGTTGATGATCCAAACAGTGTTGCTAAAGGTCCTTTGTCAATTCTGTCAAGAGTCTGGAGGGAGAGCCACCCAGACGGTTCACATACTAGACCGCTGAAACCTTGTCTATATGAAGGAAGCAGTGAGTCAGATTCTTGGTAAAGCTCCTTACCATCGTAAAAGCATGCAATGAGCTTAGGGAATTTGATGCGAGGGGGCTGCCCAGAGGCCGCCAGTGGCTACATTGCCGCATGATACTCCCCAGCCAATTAGGCTGGCGTCCGAATCCAGAGTGTCTAAAGTCTATAAGGTGACCAAAAATAGCCTTGTCATTCCAGGGGTCCATGTGGTTTAGCCACCAATGGAGTTGCAGGCGAACCTCATCCGTGATCATTGCCATATGATTGATGAGCCAGAGATGATGCGTTTTTAGGCGTTGCAGGGGAGTGATACTGCAAATGGCCTGGATAGATGCCTAAAGTAGGCCGATCTTGTATGCGCGAGCTCCCGAAGGGAAACGTGAGAGCGGCGGGGAAGACAAAGACTTTAAGGGGGCGTGAGCCGGTTGCGTGTGCAAGAGAGGCGATAGTGTTGCAGTGCGAAACGCGGCAAGAGGCAGCGGAGAGATGGGCAATGGAAGTAGTGAGCAGGGCATGTTGGGAGAAATTTTTTTTTTATTATGTGTGTGGAGTCTCCTGCTTATGACATCCTGTGGCCAAAAAAATGCAAATTACACATTTCCCATTGAAAAGCAGTTAATTTGCACATTAGGCCACAGAAACATTTAAAACACGTTTCCCATAATTTAGGCATTTGCATGCAATTTTGCTAACACAATGTATAGATCATTTTCAATCATTTTTTTTTTTTATCCTCTACATAGGCCGTAAAAATAGTCACTTTAACTGGAAAATATACTGGGATTGTGTATAAACAGGAATCCTAGAGCTCAGAATATTGTGGGAACCAATGAGAGGTTTTACACAGAGATGCATGTTTGTGATGTCACTACTTCCTGCCCCACCGGACAAATGGAGTGGTAACTGCACATGCTCAGTGCAAGAGAACCCTGTGAATCTGCACTATTCCTCTTGTATGACCAGGAATCCTATACAAAAGCAAATGTAAATAAAACATTCCCAAGGATTTCCTGAATGAAAAGTATCATTTTCTTCCCAGCAAGGTTCTCCTGTATTTCAATTTGTATATTTTATTTTACAGTGAGCCATGTTTTGGAAGTTTGACTTGCACACAAGTTCACATGTGGACACGCTTCTCGAGCGGGAAAATGTTACCCTGTTTGAACTTCTGGAGGAGGAAGATGTACTGCAGGAGTGCAAGGTTGTGAACCGCAAGCTTGTGGAATTTCTAGTGCAGCCACAGCACATGGAAGAGTTGGTAACCTGCATCACAGAGGAGCCAGCAAATGACACTGATGAAAAATTACGCTATAAGTAAGTGAAATTAACACTTTGGTGAGAAACAGAATGCTTGGGACCGAGAGGGAAAGTCTTCAGAGACTGGTCCAATATACATCTCAAAGATATAAATTATTCCTCAATGTAAGCAGGGAAAAGAAAAATGTCTGTGCGCTAAGCTAGTCAAAAAATATTAATGTATAAAATGATGCTTACCAAACAGGTGTGAGCATGCTTCAAATACAGTGTGATTGCCTGTACAATTTATACAAAAAACTGTATGCGCTTTTTATTTTTTTGTATTCCTCAATGTAGCCCAGTACAATATAGAACAGGGTGTGTTATCCGATGTTCTATCCCATTTCTCTTAAATATAATTAACAAAGGACTTTGCAACACCTCAATTTTACACTTTGCTTATTCCAAAGTAGTGGCAACTTTTAACCTACACCGTGGTCCTTGTCAAGCCCAGGTCATCAGAGTTTCTAACAGGTTAATATAATTCACAAAATCAACTTGGAGAAAGTCCAGGTTGCCATAACAAGTCTGTACGCTACAAATCTAATGAATATAGTGCATTATGCGCTCCACTAAGAGCGTTCCTCTGTTTACATAATGCATTTATATGTAACTTTTACTTTTAAGGTATTATACATTTGTTGGTATTGTTTGTTTACATTAATGACTGTATCCTATCATTTTATTTTGTGCCTCAGATATCCAAGTGTATCCTGTGAGATCCTAACAGCAGATGTATCGCAGATTAATGATGCCTTAGGGGAGGACGAGTCTTTACTGAAACGACTGTATGGGTTTTTGCAAAATAATGAAAGCTTGAATCCTTTACTGGCTAGCTTCTTCAGCAAAGTAATGGGCATTCTCATCAACAGGAAGACTGAACAGGTACATGCCTTGCTTAAAGTTGTCTGTATGTTGTGTATACATTACCGTTTACTCAGAAATGTCCTTTTTTCCCATGAAATAAATATCTCAAACGAGTTGCAAATTGAATAGGAAGTACCCTATGCTTCTTTCCTCTGCTTCCTGTAATGTGCACAGGTAGATAATGCAATAGTCAGTGGGACACTGGAGCAAATAATACCCTGTGTGTTGTGGGTAGTTCAAAAAGTAAAATTGGTTTGGCATGTAATCGTCAACAATGTGAGCAACAAAACAGGTACAGGGACAGAAATGCTCACATTAAATATTCTATTCACCTAATGAACCGGAGTGCCAGTGCAATAATTTCCTTGGGAATCCTTTTATTCATTACTGCACTACGGACAAGTGGCTGTTGCCTGAAGCACCGGACAGTTCACACATGACAAGGAAACACTCCCCAGTTGATCTGCTTACAAGAGCCTCGGTTTGTTTGTCCCTTTTTTGGGGGGAGCTCTTCTATCCTTCAAAACAGCAGTCACTAAATTGGTGCTATGCGGTTGTTATTGGATATGAGGAGGGGCTATGTTCATTTAACTGTGAAAAAGTGCATCAAAAAAACTTGTAGAATGTGCACCCAGTTGTTTGATTCAAGAAAATGGGCCACATTTCATACAAATACCTCTGTGCACACTGAGATTGAGAAGCAGCTTCAGTGCGCAGCTTGTGTATTAGGCTTGGTGATGTCACATAGAAAGCGCCACATTTCTGGAATCTGCATTATTTGCTATTCCCCTGAGCACAATTTTATTTATTTTGTGACTTTCACAACTGTCAAAAACTCAGTTTACAGGACAATGTTTCATTGTTGATAGCTATGAAGTACGTTCAGTATTACAATATTGTATTTGAAATCTTGAATGCTAATTCGGAAGCAAAACCCCTCTTTTAATGTGTAATTTGTGATAGCCATGTTGATAAAACCTTATTTTATTGCCTCATTAATTGCAGTTTAAAAATAAGTCACTGTAATATCTGGGAAACATTAATATATACATTTGTTCTTTGGTAATCTGTAGATCATTACCTTTCTTCGGAACAAAGATGATTTTGTGAACTTGTTGTTGCAACACATTGGTACATCAGCCATTATGGATCTCTTGCTTCGTCTTCTGACTTGTGTCGAACAGGCTCAGCTCAGGCAGGATGTGTTTAATGTAAGTGTAAAACATAAAGTTCAAAGCCAGTTAAAATGTTGAATGTTCATAGCCATGTGTAATAAAATGTCTAAATGTGCGTCTGGAACTTTTATCTATCTCACACCCAAGTTACTGCCATTGCTTCTGGTTAAAGCATTTTATATAGTTTAGCCAGCGGAGCGACTTTTGTTGTTCCTAGTACAATTGCTGTGTGTAAATCATCCAAGAATGGAGCAAGGAAAGTGTTTGGAAATGGTAATCTGAATGAATCTTCCAAGTATAGTAAGGGATTGTAGACTATTGGGCAGGGTAATAGTGGGGTAGAAGGAAATGTGTGAATGAGAAAGCAAATGTAAAAAGTAAGAAAGCATTACAGTGAAGTAGGAGTAAGCAGAAAGTGAAAAGAAGGAGCAGTCAGAGCGGGGTTACACAAGATGTCAGCACTGGAGTAGAAGAGGAAGCACAGAACATGGTCTAAAATCATAGATTGTGCCAGGATAAAAGTACTGGCAAACCTTTTTGTATGGCAAAGTTCTGTTCTGACGATTTAATACCTCAATGTTGGCGACCTTTTTCCAGCAATAAATTCACCATGCAGTATGTAAAGCAGTGCTGTAGAAAGGCACTCTAGCTGTGCATGGACAGCAGTCACCATAGGTGCTTACTCATACCTAAATACAATGTGAGCAAGTTGTTCACATTGAATTTAGGTAATGTAGCTAATTTTTGGGGCTGGTGCTGCTGAAATGACCAGTCATCCATAAGTATCTGTTATCCCAAATGCTGCCGGTCCCGAGCATTTCGGATAAGGCATACTCAACCAGGCTGAGATGGTGTAACGCTTGTCAGTCCGGCCTCGGTCATTTTACAGTCCTATTGCAGTATGCCTGTCAATTTACATCGAAACTGCGGGACGTACCACTACAATCCATTTTCATTAACAGGGCATTTTATTTTGTCATCAACCGGTTAATATATGATTAATCAATACAAATACACTGTAAATGTTGGTAACATTATAATTACATTTTAATACAGTTCAGCTGTATATTGTATTTTAGTAATAAATTTCAACTTTGGTTAGTATGCACCTAAACTTCCTCGTTATCAGTGCATATTTGTATAGCTTTGTATCTTATTTTATAACTATAGCAAATTCCATGAGCAAACGAGTATAATGGGAATTAAATGTACCGGTCTATTATATATACCATTTGCTGTACTTTGTGCCTGCTAAATCACTTGCATTAGCATAGAAATGAAAACCACATCCAAGTGATCACTGTAAACTGCTCTCACTTCATTTACACCTATCCAAATATACTTTATCACTTTAGATTTGAAATTATGGAACAAACTCGCACATATGTTTGTGTACTAAAATTGTAGCACATTTGATATTAAGTAACGGGTTGCTTTTATAGAGGAAGGAAAAGTATGCTTATCATCTTTCTTCCGTAATGTAAGTTTGTTTTAATAAACTGAAGGGTAATTTCCTCTTTAAGTACTTACTACATCCTGCAATGTGACATTATGTTATAGTTGGCTGTTTATTAAGAGGTCTCTGAGGAAACTTATTCTCCTATAGTGATATAATTATATTAAAAAACATTGCTGTAGAAAATAGTATATTAATCGAGAAGTAAATCACTAGGAAGGACATTGTGTGACTTAATTTACCAACTTTTAATGTTTTTCCAATCTGTTTAGCATGTAATAAGTGTTGCTAAAGGTCTAATTTAAGACTGCACATTTTGTATTGCTGTTTTACCTTATTCTTAATCAATTTACAGTGGCTTAATGAAGAGAAAATAGTACAAAGACTTATTGAAATGATTCACCCTTCAAAGGATGACAATGTAAGTTAAAGCCATATTCCCTCGTTTTGAAAAATGTATAATAAGTTTCTCTTTTTAATTAAACTATACATGTGTGTGACGTGTGGATTGTAAATGTTTACATTTGTATGTCATAAGCAAGGAGTTAGCAGAAGTGATTGAAGTGACAACAAAAGACTATCCTTCACATATCGATTTATAATCTTACCCCAACTTCAATGATCGAACTACAATGAAAAAAAAAAAACCATTTCCATGAAATCTATTGACGAAGGTCACTCCATTATTTTTGAAAATGTGTTGCTGCAAAGTCGAAAACATATATCCTTGTAAATGCTCAATGTCCGGAGCTTGCACAAGTTCATACATAGCCGAAAGGAGTAAACAATTCAGCTACCACGGACCATATCAAAAACATGGGGTGAGCAATAACAAAATCCAACCTTTATTGAAATAAGTATAAAACATTCATTGGTAAAAAAAAAAAAAAAAATTTTGTATTGCACATCCCATGTTTGTGATACTATGATTCCGTGGTAGCTGAATTGTTTACCCCTTTTGGGTATACATTATATCTGAAAAAGCAATAGTATTTTGTAATGTTGTGTTGGTGGCTAATTAAAGTGGATTTGTTACCAGAAAGGTTCTTTACATCACGTTGTATAATACTTTGAAAAACTGCTTTTCTGTTGATTATTTATTAATCGGCTCCAAGATTTTTAATAAAGTGTAGTAAAATATTTCTAAAAAATCTGTTCTGGCAGCATTGAGCTCAGCTGATGAAATCCTGGTTGTAATAGGCTGTTTTTTGGGGTTTTTGGTTTGAGTGACATCATTCAAAGATGGTCACCTCCACAGTGAAAGTACTCCTGTTTTGACTAGACAATTACTTCTAAATTTGCATTAGATTCCATAGAGTAAAACAATAATAAACATTAATATTTCACTCTTAGGTCAAGAAGTAGTTGACGTGACAGATCAGCTTTAATTCTTAAAATTGTGTACATCTTTAAAACATAAATGTGAAAAATTATATTTCCTTTATACATTTGAAAGGTTCCCCCCCCCCCCCCCCCTCTTATTTTATTTTAATTTTTCTCTTCTGTTCCAGCAACATTCCAACGCTTCCCAATCTCTGTGTGACATAATCCGTCTGAGCCGTGAGCAGATGATTCAGATACAGGATAGTCCTGAACCAGATCAACTGCTGGCTACTCTGGAGAAGTAGGTTGTACAGTTACATATATTTGGATGGGGGGGGTTTCCCGTTCATCAAGACTCATGGTGACGTTCTGTGCGCACACATGCATGATGCGGTTTCCCCATAACCTAATGAATGAAGTTCTGCCATGCATAGTTCTGAGTGTACAGAGCCGAAGCGTTGAAGCAGTCTAATTATTTCCATTTTTATTTTTTTTTGCCTAATTGTGCATGAATAATGCAACATTGTCCATGAAATACTGGAAACTTTTTCTTGATAGTTATCGTATGTTAACACTGTGCAGTGTAACCAATCATGATGGAGCTTTAAACGTTTTTTTTGTTGTTGTTTGTTTGTTTTCTGTTTCTTTGAAAAGGCAGGAAACTATTGAGCAGCTTCTAAGCAACATGTTTGAAGGTGAACATAATGAATCTGTAATAGTTCATGGCATTCAAGTGCTTTTGACTCTGCTGGAGCCACGCAGACCAAGGTAGTTTCCACACTGTAACCTGCTGTGATAGCCTGCAGTTTGTTAGATCTGTATGCACTAAAACTTTTCAATTGATTTGGCAGACACAAGACCTTTTTGAATGAATGTGTTTCTGTGCAGTGTAAAATTGTACATTTTATGCTTTCGGCTGCATGTTTCTTTACTACATCAATGAATTCTTTTTTTTACTATTCCAAGGATGTAAATTCTGTATTATGTTCAGGGTTTTCCTCCAAACACATGGAATATATTCCAGCACTTTTTGGTAATTCATGTTGCTTTACACAGTTCATTGTGAAAGTAACCACTAAAGGAACGCCTAACGTAATTTGTATGGCAATACATACGTAATCATGGTCTTTAAATACTTGTTTTTGGGTACTGCTAGGATCTCATCCTTGTCCACTCTGGGTGTTCATTAATTTACCGTCCGTTGTTGGACTGCTTCCGTGTTTTGTGAGAAGCAATTAAGTATTAATGGAATTGCCCAGTGATTTTTAAGAATTCATGAATTAAAAATAACATTTTGGTTTATGTCCATTATCTCCCAAGCACTATCTGGTGTTTCAAAGACAAACACATAGTCTGTCTGTCTCCTGTGCTGATATTGACACTGTCAGAAGCATTGGAATAGATGGCATTCCCATTGCGTTTAGGATTGAATGAGAAGTCATTATATAGCACATTTCCACAGATGGACTGTTTGTGTAATGAAGATATTGGTGTCTGTATGGCAATATGTATTACACTGACACCATAAATCATTTTTTAAATCTTTGTTTTTCTTGTTTGATTTGGTATGCAGGGCTGAACTTGGTGGATTAAGTGGATTCTACTGTAATGTCGATGGCCAGTTGGAAATCAATCCTCCCAGTATGGACTCGTCTTCCAATACTCAAGCTAGTCTGGGCACCCTGCTTGCCATCAAGCAACGCTTGCGAGAGTTTAATCAACTCCTGGTTGATCCCCCAAGGGTAAGACTATTTAAAAAAAAAAAAAAAAAAAGCCAACTTTTTCCTCTTGGAAAGCCAGCCCATTTTTTTTTTTTTTTACATTTTGCAATACCTCGATTTGAGTAGGATACCTTTTTTTAAGCAGCTTTGAGTATATATGTAGAATACCATATTTTCTTAGGAGACTTTTATCTTTTCATTTATGACTTGAAATGCATATTACATCATGATGAAATAATAATCAGTATATTTTTGGGGATTTTGTCTTTGTACTATTTGACCACATATAGTATAATAAGATTTAATTAGAATTAGATTTAATCAGAATTTAGTTTTTAAAATCCACTGCTATCGGAGTCCATTGAGATGAAATATGTATAGTTCTAACAACATATTTCCCCGCCCTTCACTCTCCTGGCTTGCCTGGAGAGTGTAGGGTGGGGCTTCCTTATCTCATTACGTCACAGCTAGGAAGTGTTCCCTTGACAGGAGCCTGTATCTGTATGTCTGTCTGGCAGAACAGGCTGTCTGGGGGCCACAGTTCTGAGCTTTACTTCTCATATAGGGGACTGGAGGACTGTACTTTCCTTTGATATACCTGATTGCCATATACATTCAATATAGTGGCCCTTTGGGATCTTATCATATGGTAACCCCTGCATTTGTGTGTGTATATATGTGTATTTTTTTTAATAAATATTTTCACAGTAAGTGCACTTTTATTATAGCGCATTGGGTGCTCCTGGTTTTGCGGGTCATTTTTTGCGCAGGGTTTATTCTCTTCTTCCTGTCATGTCTAGCAAATGTATATTCATTTTCTAAAAGCATAAAGTTTTCCACTTTTGCCTCAATGATGAGCGTGTAGTGGTGACTAAAACATGGTGACAGATGTCTGTATCACGCAGTGCTTGGGGTGCAGCAGACATCTTGTAGGGGGTAACAGTATCCTTCACATGAATGTATCTCTTGATGAATATAGAGTATGTACCTGCCGGAATCTGAACTTCTCATCCACAGGTTTTGGATGGCAGGTTCACTTTAAGATTGTGGCGTTAATCCCTCTTTAAAAGTAGTTTGGAATAAGATACAATTTAGAGGAAATGCTGGAGTTGCTCTTGTTCAGTATTGTAAAGAAAATGCTTTAAGGGGTTAAAATTAAGCCTTATATTTTTAAATTTTACAGAAACACAGCCTGCTGACCACCTGGGGGCTACTCGATCCACCACTGGGGAATACTCGTCTCCACGTTGTGAAATTGCTGGCAAGTGCAATTAACACAAACAACAAAGCTTTAAACCAAGAACTGATTGATCTAGACACGGTCAATGTTATATTGGTAAGCTGTTTGCATGGATGGTAGCAGTGGTATTCTCAGTTTGGTGATATATTCCTCCGTCAGAGAGACAGTGACTCATACTTGTGCTGCATAATAGGAAGTTTGGGATTCAGCACTGCTTCCCGGATATCTGCATTTCAGTAATTTGGAGGCTTTCTTTTGGTGTGGAGTTCAGTCCAGGTTCTAAGTTCCATCTGTCTCTGCTGCTGTCATGAGACTTGATTCATCAGAGCTGGATCCATTCTGGATTATCTAAAGAATTGCTGCTGTCACAAATTCCTTCCTGATATAGTCTGTTTGTACCAAGCTGGTGCTTAGAATGTAATCTCCTAACCTGTAATTAAATTATTGCACCTAGAGAGAAAATGATCTTTTACTCTGCTCTATTGAATATGAAAAAGTGGACTAGAAGGATATACTATTAAAGATCCAGCAAGAAAAACAAGATTGCCAATTGTCTACATAGTAACATAGTAATTTAGGTTGAAAAAAGACACAAGTCCATCAAGTTCAACCCTTCTACCTATCATTCCAGCTTTTGATCCAAAAGAAGGCAAAAACCCCTAAGGAAGCTACATCTTGCCCATTTGTTTTAATGTTCTTTTTGCCGGTTATAAGTTTGGTTAAACAGAATATGTAATTGTACAGCATATTAAATGACGACATGTGCATTCTAAATCTATACTGATACTGTATAGTGCAGTAATTCATGCCAGGCATTTCAGAGTATACTTTAACTAAATGGATTTAAGCGTTATCAATAAAGCTTTGTGTTTGTAATTGACACTATAGATATTTTTACATGCAGCCTTCAATTTGGGGGTAAATGGCATGTGCTTTTAAAGATAACCTGAAGCATACAGGCTGATCTGGTTGCCAACTGGCACTTCATGCACACTTGGATTTAGAGAGCACGCCACCTTTCTCCCTGTTGTCAATTTATTATATGAACAATGGCCTTTTTGAAGTTATGTGGGTGTTTTTGTTGCTGCTAGTGCACTTGCACAGACAGGTGCAGCTGGTAGGCTGTGGGCAGCATGCTGGGAACTTCAACACCACCCATTGCATCTGATGAGCTGTGGAAGTGCCATGTACCTCTTACATTGCATACTACCTCTACCCTGGGTTAGATCCCATGTAAAAATCACTTGTTTAGTTTAGTGTCTGTTTAACTGCAATACATCTCTGTAGGTTATGCTGCTAGAAAATCTGGTTGAAAAATATTTGAAGAATCATTCCCAATGTTTGAATTAAAGTTTCATCCTACTTCATAAATTGCACAGTTTCATAGAGTGAAACAAGACATCTGATTTTGCAGGTCACGTGTAGTGTTAGGAATTTGTTTTTGTTGGTGGTTTAATATATACCTTTCTTTTGTATTTACTAGGACCTTTATTTCAAATACATGTACAATAATTTCCTACATTCACAAGTAGAGGTTTGCATCACCACAATTTTAAATTCTTCTCCCACCGAAGAAACCAACGAAAGTGATCTGCCGGAAAACCCCCTTGTTAAATATGTAAGAAAACGTAATCATTTCTATTTTCACTGCATTTCAAGTAATTTGTCTTATTTAAATGTATTTTCTCAGGACTCAGTATTGTAACTTAAACATTTATCGTCACGTCCTCAATTATGTGGTGTGTGTGCTTAACAGGTTGTCCCGACCATTGCCGGCAGTTTGCCAGAAACCTGGCTAGTTCCATAAAGAATAAAACTTCTGTACATGAGTGGGTTTTCTGGTTCTGCACCTCTATGGGGGTCTCCCTTGAATGAGGTGCATAAGCTTCATGTGGTCTGTGGATAATGATGCTAAACAGTAGTAATTCCAGAACTGCATCTCTCAATCAGAATCCCTTCCAGAACTATATTATACTGGGAATTTCTACAATAAAAACAGCCCTGGTATAAGTAGCTATGTTTAGTGTCACCATGTTTTAGAATGGAAATACCAAATGAAAAATGGTCAGACTAAAATGTGGTGTCATAATGTGATCTATGTAAACCAACAACTAATGACTTTTGATAAATGTATTTATCTTTGCCAGCTTCTACAGAACTGTCAGCTTTTCCACAGAATACTTTCAGCGTGGGAGGAAAATGAGAGAGAACAGTAAGTGACTGATATTATTATTTCGCAACTGACTTTCCATATACCCAATTTTTAAAATTCACTAAATCCACAAATGGGGAATGAATTATAAGACACTTGTTGGAGAGGCTCCTGTATCATCTGGAATTGGTAAATGAACACAGCTTTAGATACATTAAACAAATGCGCCAGTCGTCACCGGAATACGTGTGGATGAAATAGTCCATAAAATGTATGGTTCTCCTTGGACCAATAAAGGCAACAGTGTAACACGACCAAAAAGCGCGGGCAAAATTAGATTAGTTAGAAAAAGATATAAATAAAAGGAAAAAAGCTTAACCCTAGCTTTACTAACCCTGGATCTAGGGTTAGGTTTGTAATTGGGGTTAGTACATGGGTTAAATTAAGGGGTCAATGTAAAAATGTCATCTGTAGGAGAAAATGGTTAGGAAACAAAAAAAAAAAAAAAAAAAAACACTAGTATCCGTTATTGCCCTATTACTTGAAAAAAAGACAGAAAAACATGGAAACATTGGTATTTATAAACTCAGGACAAATATTAGAAACTATATAGAAGAGTTATTTTTTACTGTTTGTAATTGTTTAAAAAAACAAATTGGGTCAAAGAAAGTGTTTTTTATGGCATATTTTCATCATATATATTTTTTTAACAGTAAATTATATCATATGATAAAAATAATAGTATCAAATGAAAGCCCCATCTGTCCTTGAAAAAATGATTTATAATTTGTGTGGGTGGACTGAACACGAAGAAAGAAATCAGTTCAGTAAATGTATGACAAAAATAATGGAATTCTGGTCTTCAAAGCACACCAAATGCAGCATAGGATTCTGTCACTAAGGGGTTAAAGTGTAGAATTGGGGGTTTGTGTTTAATGTTATGGGACTACATTTAAACTTCTGGCTGGCATTCAATTAAAGTGGTCTTGTCTAATTGTATTGCAGTGACTAGCTACTCTAAAATTTGTCAGAGGTGTAAGATTCAAACGCTAACATAAAGCCCCATAATGCATTCAATTTAAAATTACAAAATGTTCCTTAATCCTCCGTGATTACTGAGAAATCAATTATGTACATTTGATCAGACTGCCACCCTTCCCAGAGAGAGTCCAGATTTAGAAAACATATGCTTTTCCAGCAATACCTTGATTTTTAGTTGATGTTCAAAGCAGCATAGTGGGAGTTGATAATAGATTTGAGTTCTTGCTGCTGTAGTAATGATACCAGTGCAAACCTGTCCTGTTAATTTAGGTCAGAAGGTGGAAGGCGAAGAGGCTTCATGGGTCACTTGACAAAAATTGCAAATGCACTTGTCCAGAGCTCTGAAAAGGGACCAAACGTTACTATAGTTGGTCAGCTTCTGAAAGGTGAGTACAAACGATCTTCTTGGGCCTTGTCAATGTACAACATAACTATCTCTAGATCAGTCCGTCTAGTCTTCAGGTTATGAAGATTTATGTAAGGTATATCCATGGAAATTTATCAAATGATTCAAGTAAGTCTTTTCACATGAACTTGCTTTACATTCACATACTGCATACAGTCTTCATAATCACGACTTGCATACATTGATTTCAGGGTTGTGAAAAACCCTTAGCTGCAGGTGTTTATTATTACATTTTTTTTTTTTGTACGTTTGTCAAGTCTATATAAATAATTCTAACTGCAAAGTATAATATCGCTAGCATTAACAGAAACTGGCCGTGTCTCCTATAAACCGTATATTCTGATCAAGCCAAAAGTTTAACTGTAATAACCAACGTACTTTTCTGGCACTGATAAAGAAAAGCATTAAATAAAATTGTGACGACTGTGTTTAAGCAGTTTTCATCTTTTTTGGATGTGTCTTTTATCAGCTGGTTAAATATCAAAGCTCCATGTCTGTCTCCTTAGAACTCCCAGAGGAAGAGCAGGAGCGGTGGGACGAGTTCATTTCTGGATCCCTCACAGACACCAACAAAAAGAACACGGTAGACCTTGTAGGACACTTTACGCAATCTATTTTCTTCCAAATATTTTAGTTGATTATTATATTTGTTTTCCCTTCATGTTTGCAAACAATTTAATTGTGAAAGAGTTTTGTCCTCAATAGTACTATTTCCTAAATGAGCAAGTTAAAAGCATATCAAATGTAACATTAGTTACGGTACCTTAGGGAGCAGGTTTTAATGAACATCTAGTTCTGTCAACGTGTGGCAGGTAGATTAACACTTTTTAAACTTCTCTGCAGATAAAATGCCTTAGACCTGCAGCCCCCGTATGTTAATGGACCTGTCTGCTCATTGAAACAAGCTCACAAAGCATGCATATTTTACATTTAATTAATTTGCTAGTTTTTGAAATAAAGTATTTTATTTGGAAGTGTCGACTTTTAGTGGTTATATGCTAGGAGAATTTTCTCTTGTGTAATGGCAGCCAACACAGTATAGTCTCTCATAGCCATTAATGTATGTGGATAAACGCATGTCTTGGGGAGTGAGCCCCGAATATTGCAATAGTCAACCATTGAACTATATTTTACTTTGGAATTACGAAACCAATATGTTCAACCACTAAATGCACACAATAAATACTAAATTATTGATTAAGCGCAACATGTAAGTAATAAATTGAAGACCTTAAAGGACAAATGGAGCAAAACAATGAAGTTCTGGTTAACTGAAAGATTGCATCAAGTGTAGGGAATTTCATATAGAAATGCTTTATTGAAAGCATACAAATAAATTACCTTTTTGAGCTCTCTTTGCTCCAAATAGCTCTGACAGGAAGCAGGCATTTTGTTGAGAATCTTGGGTCAGATCTTTGTTTATCTGAACCAAGGTGAGTGAAGCTCTGACCCAAGATTCTAAACAACATGTCTGCCCCCTGAGAGAACGTTATGGAGTAAAGAAGGCTCAAGAAGACATTTAATTTCTATTCTTTCATTAAATAATTTCTTTATAAATCATCTACACTTTATACAACCTTTAAATTAAACAAAAGTAATTTTTTTGCTACAGTTGTGCTTTAATAGGTCATCTATATTCTGATTTTCTTTAGAGAACTCACAATGGGTGCAACACCTGACCTTTTTTTTGTTATGCACTGCGTTAGACTGCATTTTATTATTAGACTGTCTGATAAATGTACATTTGTATTTATAGATAATATATATATAGTTAATTATAATAGAGAAATGTGGACCTGTGGCCTTCCAGCAATTTTTGGACCAAAACTAGCATAATTCTCTGCCATTCCTAAGGGCTGGCATGAGTTATGGGATTTGTAGTTCCTCAGCAGGTGGAGCGCCTAGGCTGTAATCTAACACTCTCTCTCAGTGTCTTTCTAAGCCATGTGACTCCCCTTAAATGTAATATATCCATATTTCCCTTAACTCTAGAATGTAAGACTTTCCCCACCTTATCTTTGTGCCTGTCTAATGAGATGCCAGCTGCTATTTTGACTATGTATATAAGATCTGGTATTTGTGCTATTCTCGTTTTGCAGGTAAACAATCGGAATATGCACTCCTCCAGTGACGATGAGGATAATGATCTGAAAGAATTCAGCTTTCCCCAGGAAGCTGTGCTTCAGCAGGTATGCTTTTTGTTAATTTGTTTTGTTGTATGGCTGCATTACATTTAGACATTATATGAAAATACCAATGAGCAAAACTCATTTTCAGTCAATTATAACCCTATTGGTAGAGACACAAACACATCAGTCCTTCCTGGTTCCTTTTATTTTGCATTATTGTAGGCTTTAAGTCTAGAATCGAAGTTTACATAACTATATATTTCTATTTCAATACCCATTTCTCACCAGGCTTTTGTGGACTACCAGATGCAGCAGATGACATCCGCCTTCATTGATCATTTTGGCTTTAACGATGAAGAGTTTGGCGAGCAAGAAGAGAGTGTCAAGTTAGTATATGTTAAAATGATTAAAAACCAATATCAGTTACAGTCATTTGTTTTGCTAGTATTTCTGAAGGTGCATGTCTCAGAATATTGTGCGTGTATAGTTGAATTTGTATGTTCCATACTCATGCATGCCTACATCAATTTACCATTTCTCTGTAGCAGAGCTGGAAATTCAAAGCCAGTGCAATGACTTGCCATCACAAGCATCAGGGATTTTATTACCGATTTGTTATCGGAGTTGTATTATTCTCTCTGTCCACCTTCTCCCTTCTTTTTCAGTTCCTCTGTTTGATATGTATGCTCTGTCTCTTTCTCTCTGACTTGCAGCGCTCACTTTCGACAGCTGAAGAGGTAAAATAAGCTTAAAAATGTTTCCAAAGTTAAGAGTAGGACATGAAACGGTAACTTCCTTGCAACCTTCAGCATCTCTCTCTCTTTTTTTTTTTTTTATTGAGTGCATTGTTTATTTTGTCAAAACTAGCAACTGACACTAATTCTCGAGTACTTCTCTTTTTGAAGGAGACCTATTGGGCTCTTGTAATTCTGCTGCTTAAAGTATGCTTTCAGGCAGTCCGTTTCATTCTCCTCTCCATATAACCTCTTACTTATCCATCATAATGCACATGAAATAGCTTTAATGGACCTTCCAACAGCACTTGTATTGCAGTACTTGGTCTTCTGGGCCAAGTTGAAATCTTAATTTACCTTTTCATTTGTTTCCGTCTTACTTTAGTATGAGGGACGGTTTTGTTTTTATGTATTTTTTTTTTTTCTTTCCTAAATCACCCCACTGTGGATGGCATTTTTATAACCAAATCTAGTAGTTGATATACTACTAGTCAGGGGTTAATACATGAGCAGGCCGTAACATTTTCCTGTGAGTTCAGTGATGTTGGAAGTCCAGAGGAGCTCTAATAAACTCCACTATTCACTCTTGCACGAGGGGGAAATAAGCATGATGGCGAGCACCATTCACGCCGTGAATATGGAAACATGGAGATGTAACATGTACTGCATGGGTGACAATAATAGGGGAAATGCATTGCCTAGTTCCCTAGGTGTTTTATTTTAATTTGCATTTATAGGTTTGTTTTTGGCCATTATTGCTGCAGGCACATTTGAGCCGGTGCCATTTGCCAATGTTCTTTGCACCACACATCTGAATGTTCTTTTTTCAGCATGGTTTTCTCTTGTTTTCCTCAGCGCCCCCTTTGACAAAACTGCCAACATTACATTTTCTCTCAATGCAGATGAAGAGAGCGTAAGTATATATTTTTAAAAATAAGTTTGTTTGTAATACTCCTATATTTTCTGCAAGGATGTAGAGAAGCAGACACTGCTAAAAAGTTGTGAAAAGGAAAATGTTAGTGCGCTAAACTTGTCACAGGCTGAAATAATAGTTTAAAGTAAAAAAAAAAAAAAAAAAAAATCCGTCCAAATACTTGTGAGCATTGGCTATCTAGCGTACACAAACAAACTGACTGCGCTTCTTGCCATAATAAAATTGACAACAATTGTGTAAACATAAATGAGAGATTTTGGTTTTATAAATTGGCCAAAGCATAATTAAGCTCCCCCGCTATGTCAAGGTAGGAGACACATCACCTATCTAGTGGCCCACAAAGTAGTCTATAAAGGTACCAAAACCTTTTTAATATGTTGAAGGAGGTGCGATTAAGTCTCCTCTCAAAACCTTTCATTTATATTATGTTCATGTAATTGTTGCAAACTTTATTAGGGTTAGAATTACAAGTTCAGACGTATTGGAAAAAATCGGGAGAATCCATTTCTAAAGAAGTTTTTTTTGTAAGCAGAGGGAAAACCATAATTTTTGCCCCATTTCATTTTATTATTTTCAATTAATTTGAGCGCTGTGAATTATTAAAGACGCTGCAGACACATTAATCCCTTCTTTTCATGCAATGTGCTTGACGCACTATTTTCCCATACGATCACATCAGACGCCAAGTATGGGCGGCTGCAATCACCCAGTACAGAGTTTTACCTAGTCTCCCGTAGAGACTGGTCTGGGATTGCCTTTATGCATGTTGCTAATTTATTGGGTATGCAAATGCACAAAGGGCCTCGTTCCAGTAAAAATAAAGTAGATGTTTGAACTCCTTTGACATTAGTTGTCTTTTTTTTGCAGCCCAATTCCAATCTCTTTGAGATCTGCTACAAAGAACGAATCCAGCAGTTTGATGATGAAGATGATGACGGTTCAGATGGAGAGGATATCTGGCAGGAAAAGGAGATGCGGTTTGCTTCGGGCACTATGCAGAACACTGGCACTAGGTAGGACTTTAAAGTTGTTGTTTTTTTATATTGAAACTTTTTAATACACTATGTGTTTTTTGTTTTATGTTTATAAGTGGCTGAAGGTATAACTAGGATACATGTTTGCAACACAATCTAATTTCACTGTTGTGACTGAAGAGTCTCGCATCTCTCTTATACCTTAGGAGTTGTGGAAGCACGGATAGTGAGGACAGCAGGGATTCGGATGAGGAAGAGGAAGATTCTGGTGGTGGTGATGGTACCAATTCTAATCCAATTGATCCCGTTACAGAAGCATCAGAAGGTAAGAATGCATATTTTTTTTTAAATTGTATACATTGTGCACCATTAATCTGGTGGCATTCCTTGACAGGGTGCAAGATGTCTCGAAACAACCCAAAAATATATATATTTATTATGGCAGTCTTTATTAATGTATAATCGCTTGAATGACCTCGTACACTGAATTAAAGCATATGTTTCTTGCTCTCATGTCCAAACGGAAACACATAATTTTGGGAGCTATTTATTAAAACCGAACTGACAAGTGAACTGCAAAAAACAGGCATTAATAGATGAGTTGGGGGGGAGGGACATCATTGAAAATGAGTGATATCTTCTTGCTAAAATACTTAATAAATACTTAAAAGATTACATATGGACATTATGTTTTGAAATGATTCCCAACTGCTTACTTGGACATTAAAACAAACTAGTTTGCATTTTTTTTTTTTACGCTATGGTACATTGTGGTATACTAGATCAGTACTTGACAAATCCAAGGAGCCAGAGAGCCGCTAAAATCTCTACTGCTGGCTCTTATCGTATTTGATTGCTTTACATAAAACTCTAGCGGCTGGATCCTAGATTGCTGTCTGTTCGGCTCCTAATATTTGTCAGGCCCTGTACTAGTTTAATGCAGCAGTGTCCTAGAAATGTAAAGTGATATTTATTTTTGGGGGTTATTTTATTTTAGCACACCTGGTGAATATGACCTGACCTCAGGGATGACTGTTTTTAAAAGTGATTTGTATATAATATTTTCCATTTCTTCTTCTGCATGCAGGGTCTGCATGGACTGCAACATTTGAATCTGTGCCTACAGATAACCCTTTGTCTCCATCTCAGACCCCGGCAGACACAGGGTCATCTGTGTGGGATGGTACTGTCACTGCTAACCGTTCTGAAGAATGCTGGGCTGTTTTTACAGACATTAGTATACAAAAGAGGTTAGTTTTTTTATGTACCTATGTGTTTTTTTTTTTTTTTTTTAATTATAACCAATGCAGGTCTATATATTTTTTAACAAGCCTTGTATTTGTAACTTCAGCTCCCAGGAAAGTACAAATAAAGAAAAGCCTGTAGAGTCAAAAAACCTTACTGCTCAGGAAGATCATAAAAACAATGCATCTGTAGAAGAAAGTGAGTATAAGGTTCGAGAACATGTACATCTAAGCACAGCTATTGTGGGATCCATGAAAGATCAGAAGGTCTTGCCAAATGTTGGCTTGGATTGGTTCTATCACTTACTGAGTTATAATGCACTACATGTACATGCAATGTGTTGTAGAAGATAATTCCTCTTATGAATTTTGCAGACGCAGCTATTAATTGGTAAAGTGTGATAAGGCACACATTTATTGATTTTCTTTCATCTCATCCGCCAACAGTAACCTCCAAAACCTCAACGAATTCTGCTAATACCCAGGAAATTTCGGTGACCTCACAGTGTTCGACAGTAGATACAGGCACAGTGCCAGTATTGTTAAACTTAGAATCTGCCGAGGGGACTTCATCCAGGCTAACTTGCAATGGGGAAATTGATGAATCTATGGCACAGTGTGAATCAGTGGCCCAAACGCATGACGGGTATGTGTCACCTTTTGATTTGGTTTTCTGCTGTACTTTCAAAGATTTGTTGAAATTTAATCTCTTTTTATAACTATCCAATTTCTGATTTCGTATGTAATACAGGGCAGAAGAAACGGCCCCATCTACCTCTTCAGTGGATAATAAAGGAGAAACAAAACAAAGTTTAGAATTACCAAATGACACTATAGATGACAACAACGAAAAACAGCCACATGATAACAGGTAAAACATGTCTATCGCTTGATTCCTTACTAAAGGCAAAATGATGTTTAAACGATTTTGTAGATCAGCCGAAAGTTTAGCTTTCCAAATGTATACATTTAAAGCCGAACCGTTTTCACTTCTGCATAAACCGGACTGGTGTGTGGAAGTCTGCCACCTAGTGTACACAGGGTACATACAGTGTCTAACTAGAGATTAGAGACCAGTGTAATTGAAGTCAAAGGGGAACTTTATATTATGCAGTATTCATACATGTGACATCTGACAACGAGGAAGCATCATATATGCAAAATTAATGGGGAGTACTTGTTTTTTTTTTTTTTTTTTTTTTTTAAGTGAATCCAGCGTGTTGCACAGTACTATACAGAATGAGGTTCAGCGGCCTATTCTCCAAGAAGGACAAGCACCGGAATGTTCTTCAGAAAATACAAATTAAGTATGTCGTATATGTACTTGTATGCAAGCTTTTAGTAACCCTGTGCACAAATGGCCTTTTATTGCTTTGTAAGTGGAAAATGACGTCCTGGGTAATTTTGGGGTCACCAATAATGTAATTACAATCAACGGTTCAGCATCCCTTTACATTTTGTAAAATGATTAACTATGCTTTTATTGACTGTGCCAGTTATTGGATGTAATCCTAGTTTCTCATTCTGGGCTTTATATACGGTACTTGGTGCACATGCTTTTATATGGCTTTCCCAACTCTGGTATACGTTTTCTAACCTCTATGATCACATATAATGTAAGTATTGACCATTTGCAGTGATTTGTTTTCCTTATGGCATAAATTTCTTTTTCAGGAAAACCTCATATCTCCCTCTGGCAGCCCTCAAACACGATATTTTGACTGCCCATCCAAAGATCTCCGTTTTTGAAGTCTCTGAATGAATTGCAAGACGGGAAAAAAAAAACATGACGGGGACCAGCGTCTTATTTCCTTCCAAAGGAAAGAACGGGACAGTTCTGCAAAACCACAAAATAAATTCTACAAGTCTTGATTTTTGAGAACTAAAGACAAAGTAAAGATTCTTAGATAAGTTCTTTGCACTGAAATTAATGGCTGTCAAACAAAATTAGATATATATATATATATACACACACACACGCGCGTGTATATTTATATATACACATAGATATATACACTTGGAAGAAGCCGCAGTAAGTAATAAAAAAAAATGAATGACATTTAAATTATTTTTATTTTATTTTTTGAATTGATTAAATACTAGATGCTACAAGGCATAAGCACAAGGCAAAACACCAAAATGCTCTTTTATTTTAATTTTTTTGGGTTCATTTTGGTCCCTCCCACCTCAATTCAAGCCGTTTTTTCTATGCAGATGTGCTCCTGAGGATGGGATTTCTCTGCCATGAAATGTCTGCTGGGCCTAATTTTGTACTTTTTAGAATAATGCCGCTGAGCTGATTACAGTGACAAATGGCAAAATCTATATATATTTCTTCCTCGCTCCCCACCAACTTTCTTTGTTTTATAGCCTTTTGTTCACAACTTCATCACCGCCTTTTACTTGTACACTTTTATTTTTATATTCACTTTGTATTACCTTAGTGAAAACTTGAAATAGTATAATTACCAAAAATGACTTTAGCTGACGATTTCCAAACCAGAGTTGTTTAGATTTATTCTTAATATTAGCAGTGCCTTATTATTCCATAAATATGTGATATATCCATTTATAAGGAATAACTGGATTTCAGTCCATGGTTGTGTTATGTGCATTGTGAACTGAAGATATGGCTGGCGGTTAGCACTCCCCCAGTTATGTGATCGTTTCACAAATCAATCTGGCGGTATATTCCCTCTATTCTGCTTTGCAGACATTTGCACAGACCCTGTTGTCTGCAATAGTGTCCTATGCATAAAAAAAAAAAAATCAGCCAAGCTAACTTTTTCCAATGATGCTGGATGATAAATATCATTTAGACAATTTTTTTTTTTCTTATCCAGAAGCAAAGATTTGCCAAACCAGTAACCTAGTTTAATCCGTATTTAAGATTCTAAAGTATTGGATCAAAGGATCCGGATATTTTAGTCCGTAAGAAGTGGATTAGCGTTGGTATGCTGCGAAAGGAAACCTGTGATCTGACATAAATGACAAATGGAAAATATGTTTATTTTTTAACCAATTAATTATTATGTATTGATCAAGTATGATATTCCATGAAATTGAAATCACTCATTCTGCCTTTTTTCTTCTTTTGCCCACAAAATTACTATAGTAGATCATACAGGTGTTTACATGATCACTTGATGGCAAATCTGCATTTTATTTAATTTTTTAGAAGTGGCACTTTTCCGTTACTGAAAACGATAAACCACAACCACCGCCGTCCTGTTTTTTTGTGTGCTTTGCTCTGCTGAATTAAAAAAAAAAAAAGCAATAACCTGCACGTACATGTGTTAGATACAGTCTTTAAAAGAGGCAGGACAAATCTGAATAAAAACAGGTTTCAACGTAGGTGCTGATCTGTAATCTGAACGCTTATCGTGTGCAATTTGAGGTACACTGGCAAGTAATGGCGTTGGCAGTTTCCCCTTTGTGTATTCTGCCAGAAACGGCAACCGTGATCACACGCGAGGTCTGCAACCAATACGCTGTCTTACACCACAAAAGCAATAGTGATTGGTGGTGCTCTGTACTGCTTTAAAGACGTTCATGCTAGTTTGTCTGTTGCAGCTGCGTTTGTATTTTATCTCACAATATTAGTTGGGGGGGGGGGGGGGGGGAATATTTCTTCCCTTTTGACCCTTCAAAAAAAAAAAAAAAAGTATTAAAATAATTGAAATACATTTTATGTTGCCCCGTAGCTATAAGTTCCTCTTCCTTCCAGATTTTCACCAACTTTAATGTAGAACCAGATCTCTAGTGTATAACATGTATTGTATTTCTAAGTGGCATGCATTTCTAACTACATGTAAACCTGGTCTGCAATCCATTACACAAGGTGCCAGTTAACCCTGCTCTCCTCGGATACTTCTATAAGCTATCAATATCAAAAGGACCACTGAGCTGTGAGTTTGGGATCACATGTATTCCTGTAAATGTTTTTTTTGGTTGTTTTTTTTTGCTGCTCTGTCTTTAACCCTGTAAGTGCCACAGGTATTTGCATTGCCCATCTCTCAGGCACTCAAAGGGTTAAACCAGTCATTGCTTGAGAGTAGTTTAGCCATGGACTAATTGGAGAAAAGGTCATAACTCTTTCCATATACCTGTTATATGCTAGCATATCTAAAACAGAACCCATCGGAACATTCCTCTTCAAATTAAAGGTCTACTCATTTTATATGGTAAAAACATGTTACCATTCTTACAGAGTCCTGCACTGACCCACCCCTTTCAGAGGAACAAGCAAGTCCCACCCACCCTCATTTATTGCCGATACCCGTCCCCCTGATTATAAAAACCCTTTTAGCGCCCCACAGGGGTGAGCGACATGTTGCAAAGCAGTCCAACCCCAACGCCACCGCCAGTAGAAGTTAAAGGTTTAATCATGGGCTTTTCTTCCCATCTCAGGTGTAAAATTTAGAAGTAAAATATATATATATATAAAAAAAAAAAAAAAATTAACTTTTGTTCCATTTCCTAATGCTTTTTCCCTGGACCTGTCTCGAATACCCCCCCACCCCCGCCCCCTGTATGATGTTGGCTATATTCTGCAAAAGAAAAAGAAAACCTTATTTTTAATGTGCCTTTCACTAGCTGCGTCAAGGTTAGTGCTTGCAGATTATGGCTTTGTAAGGGAAGAGGACAATGGTACATAGGGAAGCTAAGCTCAAGGTTTGTCCTGTACTCAACTTATACACCCCTCCTATGTCTAAAATGGCAATTCTGTGAAGCAATGAAGCCACTTGATAAACAGATGAAAAATGTTCATTTTTTTTTAATGAAATACAAAATGTTAAAAAAATGATTTCAAAGATATACAAGTAATTTATATATTTCTTTTGCAACTTTGAGGATATTTTAAATATGTGTCGTTTATTTTTTTTTTCTTTGCTGGAAAGAAAAATAAATTATACATGTAATTGCTCATTGTGTATATATGTCTATGTTCATATTTGTGTGTATGTGTATCTGAAAGTGGAAAACCTAAAATAATCCAAATGTGTTATGACTAAACAAATCCTATTTGCTTTCCCCCCTGAAATGCACTTAAAGCGTTACCCATGCAGAATATAGTATAACACAATATCTTAACACTTTCTCAGTTGGAGCTGTATTGCTCCTATTGGCTGTGGACGAGTTAGTAAAGCATTTGTCCTCATTGGGCTTGTACCATCTTGGGTACTGAATACTCTCTGCCCGGGCACGTGTATGACTTCTGCAGCTCTCTATTGCAGTATCGACGAATATCTAGAGATCAACATGTCATTTTTTTTTTGTGTGAATTAAAGCTGGCTGACTCTTAAACCATCCTATTACGATGTTGATAATTGTTTTTCTTAATTGTAATAAACATTTAGTACTACATCTGTACTTGGTTCTAGACTGACATTCTGTATCTCAACATGACCTGTTTTCTAATGCTTTCTAATGTTTTCTAATATTTGAGGGGTTTTCTTTCTCGTGTTCAGCTTATCTAAATGAGCCAGTGAATCATTCCTGTTTCTTAACTATTTTTCTGTAATATATTTGTTGTATACATTCAATACACTGTGTATTAGACATGTGCAAAACTAAAATTTTCGTTTTGTTTTCGTCCATTCGGATGAAAATGTTATGTATTTCGTCTAAAACGAATTTCGTTCATCACTGCATTCGTTTCAGACTAAATTCGTTCATTATTTTCGGTTCGTTTTATTCGTTCGTACGAATCATTTGACCTACACATTCCATAAACCGAAAGTCTATAAACCAAACTTTGTTCAGTTTATAGACTTTCGGCTTATGGAATACATGTAATGCTATTGGCTTTCTATAAACTGAACTAGCCGAAAGTCTATAAACGGAAGGTCGTTCGGTTTATAGACTTTCGTTTTATAGAATACATGTAATACTATTGGCTTTCTATAAACCGAACGAGAGCCCCATTCATAAGAAATTCTTATGAATGGTGACTCTAATTCGGTTTATAGAAAGCCAATAGTATTACATGCATTCCATAAACCGAAAGTCGTTCATTATGTCTGTTTATAAATGTATATGTAATGCTAATGGTTTTCTATAAACCAACTCTATTTCGGTTTATAGAATGCCATTAGCACGAATGGACGAATGATTTTCGTTTATTAACCATTCGTTCCTTCGTCTTTCGTTATTTTAGCATTTTCATTATTCGTTTTTCGGACGAATGGATGAAAATGCTATTTTCGGACGAAAATGCTATTTTCGGACGAAAATGCATTCGGTACGAAAACGAATGCACATGTCTACTGTGTATGTCCTTACAACTCAAGGCATAAATGAATGTGTCTGATTTTTGGAATGAAGCCCTCCACTGCCACAACCATTTAGTTTTACATCTGTTGTATCAAGAGGGAATTATCTTTATCAGCATTAGGCTGCATGTAAATATTTTATCCCTTTTTGGCATTATTAACTTTCATAATGTTTCCCGATTAATTACTTGATTATGTGTGCCCACTAGAAACTTTTGAAAGGGTGTTATTTCGAAAGGTCAAACCTTTTCATACATTAACAATGTTTTTTGGATGTTATTTGTAAATTATCAGGTTTTGCTCAGAAGAAACTGAAAGGTATGTACTTGTGGGTATGGTTTATCATACTGACCATGTGACAGTATAGCGGCATTAGAAAGGCTTACTAGTCAAACTGACAGGTAAGCCCCATCCTTCTTTGTTGGCCTGTCACACGGTCAATGGGAGGGGAGATTCCAGTTTGCTTGTTTTTTTTCGTCTACATAACAATGCACGTCTGAAATGTACCTGATGGAAAGGTGTTAAATTAGCATAACAGCTATTTTATTGTAAATGTTTAATCCCGTTTATTTTGCATATACAGGTTGAAAAGCCTTTATCCAAAATGAACTGTTATCCCAAAAAGTTTTCAGATTTGGCCACAAATTGCAAATTCTACACATACTTGTCAGAATACAAGCGCACAATTTATTTTCACAGTTTATTCAGTGTCCAGCCCCCATAAGCTGCCATATAGCCTTTCCATGCCTGCTTAGTATACCCCACAACCCCAAAGGCTAATAGAATGGCACATGTGCAGGCCTGATGGGCCAACGGCAGGTTCCCAACGATGTCTCAACTCACAGTAAAGGTGATTTATTTGTATGGATACCACTGTATTTTATGAGTGCTCAGTGGCTGTAATACATCTTGGTGAAAATCATCCATTATTCGGAATTCCCTGTTATCCAAAATACTTCTAGTCCTAAGCATTTTGGATAAGGGATGCTCAACCTGTACTTAAGAGAAAACCATTTCGAGGTCCCTTTTTCTACATTCTGTGAAAGGGTTCACATATACCAAAGTTAGGAGACTGCATACTTCAAAAATCTCACAAACCATAGCTGCAATTGTGGGTGTAATCCATAACGAGTGGATGGGCCATACCATATCCTCCAGTATCGGAGGAAGTGCTGTTTGAACGAAACATTTTAATTATTTTTCCTCAAATTTAAATTGGCAACTTTTGCCCAGCTGTGGTTTTCTACAGTATTTTTCAAGACATTTTCAATCAAATGAACATGAATCTTTCTTGGAATTCTGTTTCAAAGTCATTGCTCCTACAAAGATTTTTATTCCTTTTCTTAGAGGAGATGTTCCTAAATGACTTCTAAGCAGGGATTTAATTCCAATATTGTCCTGTCCCTTCTATCATAATTTTATGTTCACACTTCTCATCCTATATGGATATGAGGGTATACTCAAAAGATGGGTTGGCCTGGAAAGAAAAATGGCGGCCAAACCACTTATATCCAACAAAACAATACTTAACATAATTATTTACCATAGTTTAATGCTGGCGGGACCTGGTTTAGTCAGCAAATCCTATTATTCTTGTATTTTATCATGCAAGCTAGTAGCAGAAGTGTGTATTTAAATCTTAATTCTGAAATTAAATCAATAAGCAGTCAATTTTGTCAATATCGTAAAGAAATAAGAGTTCCCAAGTGATGTATGACAATGAATTAAGAGTTAACAAATCAGAATCATAGCAACAGAGTGGGAGCCCAAACGAAGTCCAAAAGGAAGAAAAAAGGGCACAAAAATGGAGAGGATAGACTGCTAGACACCAGGGAAGCAATAGAAATCGTTCTTCTACTCTGAGAATCAACTATAAACACCATACACTGTGACACTGTTCCTGGTGGTCTACTTCATGGCGATTATACCCTGAGCCTGGTCACTATAGGCTCGCAAAATTGTGAGTTTGTTTCTTTATGGGTAAATATCCACATAATTGTACAAAACATATACTTTATTGTCCTATGTGTGTTTTGTTTTTGCCTGTATGTCTGACTACAAGTCTGGTACAACTACAGACAAATCCAAGTGGATTTTCATTTGTTAACTCATTCATCACTGGTGCACCCTCTTATTTTCTTTACAACAGTAAATTCTTAGCTCTAGAGTGGGTTTGCAGCAATTATATATATATTTTCATGAGCGCCTATTATTCACTGCCTTTTTTTAATTTTGTCAATATCCTCTAGATGAGTCAAATCTGTTTACAAACTCATTTGTTGGTAACCAATTTGTTCCAATTCAGTGCTGTTGTTTCCTTAGACAAGGGCTGCATAGAGAATTCACAATACAGGTTGAGTATCCCTTATCCGAAATGCTTTGGACCAGCAATATTTCAGATAACAGATACTTTCTGTTAAAGGGTCATTTCAGCAGCACCAGCCCTATAAATGCTCTACGTTGCCTAAATCCAGTGTGAGCAACTTGCTCTATAAATGTTCTACGTTGCCTAAATCCAGTGTGAGCAACTTGCTCTATAAATGTTCTACGTTGCCTAAATCCAGTGTGAGCAACTTGCTCTATAAATGCTCTACGTTGCCTAAATCCAGTGTGAGCAACTTGCTCTATAAATGCTCTACGTTGCCTAAATCCAGTGTGAGCAACTTGCTCTATAAATGCTCTACGTTGCCTAATTCCAGTGTGAGCAACTTGCTCTATAAATGATCTACGTTGTCTAAATCCAATGTGAGCAACTTGCTCTATAAATGTTCTACGTTGTCTAAATCCAATGTGAGCAACTTGCTCTATAAATGTTCTACGTTGCCTAATTCCAATGTGAGCAGCTTGCTCTATAAATGTTCTACGTTGCCTAATTCCAATGTGAGCAGCTTGCTCTATAAATGCTCTACGTTGCCTAAATCCAATGTGAGCAACTTGCTCTATAAATGCTCTACGTTGCCTAAATCCAATGTAGAACATTCAGAGAACTGTAACTGCTGAAATGACCCTCTGAGTGAGATCGTGTCTCACAACGCTGCGGGATCTACATTTCCCATGAGCACGTGCGTCCAACACATGGCGCCGGTGGCAGGATGGACGAAAGGAGCTTAAGAACTAGGGTCAACGCAGGAGAGTATCCCTTATACAAAAATATTTTTTCAGATGATGGACCGTTTGATAGGGGTTACTCAACCTGTAATCACTTTGAAGCAAGAGATTATGATTTATTGGTCTGAGAACGACACAATGATAAAAATATGGATATAAATAGTTGTATAGCTAATAATAAAAATCAATATTTGAGAACTATCTTTTCTTTTTTTTTTTTTTTTTTTTTATCCCGTCACTTTAGGTTTTAAATAAAATTGGTAAGTGTCTTACTTGGTCCTTCTCAGTGTGAATGATCCTTTAAAATTCACAATGGTTTTACAGGGTGTTCTACTCCCACATCAAACCCAGTATTTTAACTTTTAGTATTGTATCTGCCAGTTTTTTATGGTTATACAATGCTAACCCTAGTACACAGTTATTATTAAATCCTAATTTTCTTCCCCTTTACTTTACCATCAATTTCCTTTTTGACATTTTGAAGATTTTGTAGTCCATAAATCACCATTTTGTCACAAGATGTGTCATTTTTACAGTTTCTTAGCAGCCCACTGACATCTTGCAAATCAGACGATATCCATTTTGTGTGTTATGTATCTTGCCTATTTTCATAATTTTTATTTTTATTATCTACCCCTCAAATTATGGAACCGATCAACCCTTTAAAAAAAACAAAAACACAAGGTTATCAGCCAAACTATTGATTTTTTTTTTTGGTCCATAGTAAATTACCTGGGGTTAATTTGTTCTAGCTAATGTATTGTAGGCAGTAGAAGTGCTCTAAAAGTGACCTTCCACTTACTGTCACAGTATATATTGTTTAAAGAAATGCTGCTGGAGGGTTTTCTATATACCCCTCTCTCTCGCTGTCTAGTGTTCCATTATTAGAGATTGCAGGAGTGTTGTGTCTTATGTGGGAAACAAATAATATAATAGTGAGTTAAAAGACTTTTTGACAGCATAATGGCTGTTTATTGTGTAAGCATGTGAGCAGCTGAAGGAAGTAACAGTGGAGATTTGCTAAACTAATGCTATAATGGGGATTTGCTGTGCCACAAATAAAAATGTATTTTGAAATTTCTCACTTGAAACACAGCTGCAGCAGATGATGTATTAATAACCATGAAAATAATTCTACTGCAGCTATGTAATATTCCCCATATCACACAGTATACCTTTAAATGGCCTTCCAATGGGTTTGGCACCACATCTACCACACTTATCTTCCATTCTAGAAAGTTAGTGAGGATTTGTGGATTATGTAATTGAGCAGAAGCTCAAAGGTAGGGTCATGTTACATTGTGTGACTGTGTGAATTAGACATGTGCATCCGTTTTCGGACGAATGCATTTTCGTCCATACGTTCGTAAAACGAATAACGAAAATGCTAAACTAACGAAAGCCGAATGAACGAATGGTTAATAAACAAAAATCATTTGTCCGTTCGTGCTATTGGCATTCTATACACCGAAAAAGTCGGTTTATATAATCGCAATAGTATTACATGTATTCCATAAACCGAAAGACATTCGGTTTATAGACTTTCGGTTTATAGAATACATGTAATGCTATTGCTATTCTATAAACCGAACATAGTTCGGTTTATAGACTTTCGGCTTATGGAATACATGTAATACTATTGGTTTTCTATAAACGGAACTAGAGTCCCCATTCATAAGAATTTCTTAAGAATGGGGACTCTTTTTCGGTTTATAGAATACCAATAGCATTACATGTATTCCATAAACCGAAAGACATTAGGCTTATATACTTTCGGTTTATGGAATGCATGTAATCCTATTGGCTTTCTATAAACCGATATAGAGTCGGTTTATAGAAAGCCAATAGCATTACATACATTCCATAAAGCGAAAGTCTATAAACCGATATGTCTTTCGGTTTATGGAATGTGTAGGTCAATTGATTCGTACGAACGAATAAAACGAAACGAAAATAATGAACGAATTTCGTCTGAAACAAGCATTAATGAATGAAATTCGTTTTAGACGAAATAAATAACATTTTCGTCCGAATGGACGAAAACAAAACAAAAATTTTAGTTTTGCACATGTCTAGTGTGAATGTTTGGCTGCATGTGCATGTGACATTGCATGTGTTTCAAAGGTAGGGTCACATTACATTGTGTGAATGTGAAGCTGCATGTGCATGTGACATTGCATGTGTTACTGTGTGTACGTGTGGCTGCATCTAACATTGCATTTGTATGTGACACTGTGTTACTGTGTGTGTGTAAATGCCTGAGGGCAGGATCAGCAGGGGGCGTCAAAATATATGTTCGCCTAGGGCCGCAAAAAGTCTTGCCCTGATAATACCCAAGGTAAAGGTCACACATATAATAGGTATAATGCCACACAGGGACCCACAATAGGGCTCCAAACAAGTTTTTAGATACCATTTTTGTATTTAATCTATTTTCAAATGGTGACCGAGTTATTACCCAGCTTAATGACTCACTGCTAATCACTTCAGTGTTAAAAGCAATGACTTGATCTTCTGTAATGGTAACCCCTACGCTATAAGATTAGATCAACACATTGATAGAAACAATTGTAATACAACAAGATTCCTTTACAATGGCTTTTCTTCACACACACATTATATATATAATATATAACCCACTGTACTAAACTTATGTATAACCTGTGCAGAGCAGAACTCCATGTATTCAGTGCACTAGTCAAACTTGCCTCCTTAGTACTACTTGCTCAATATATTACTTAGAATTAAAGGATACCACATATTTTTTTCTCTTTTTTTTTTTTTTTTTTTAAAAGATTTTTTATTTCTTTTGTCAAGTTGATCAGAGTATCTTTCCTTAACAACACATGCCTGATAAGTGTCCTGAGCTATTGCTATGGTGATGGAATATCTACCAAAGACTATGTATTCACCAGTGACAATACCTCATCCTTGCACCCTCAAATGTGAGAGCAGAGGCAGTATGTTTCTAAAGTGGGCTGAGCCATTAATATGCTCTGCTCCTTTTAGCTAATGTGCCAGTTCACTTGTCCGTTCATGTTTGGTGAATAGCTAGCTGAATACTTAACCAGAATAGACCATATTTACCAAGGGGAAACTGGACTATGTGAGGTAATTCTTTTATATCAGTGGAATCCTACTATGGATTTCCAAGGAACTTTGATCTCTGATAACTAATGATCAATGCTTTTGGTCAAGCCTTTCCTGTATTAAGAACATGCCTGTGAAGTATGACTTCATATAAAACCTTGAAGGTTTTTTTTTGTTACTTTAAAACAAAAGGATTTCAATTTTGACAATGCATAAGAACTAATGTAATGGCTTTCTTCATTGCCTAAGAAGCTTTCACCCATTATCACCAGAGATGTGATAGTAACTGATAGTGACAAATGGGTCACTAAGATGTGAAAAGTGGTGTTGCTCTATTGAATCAGAGCTCCCTTGCTAACCCTGCCCTGACCATTTCTACTGAACAATAGTCAAAGCACCGCCACCAAAAACGTACAATATATATTTATATATATATATATATATATATATATATATATATATATATACCATATTCACATAGTTATAAATACAAAGAGCATCTACATCTATGTAGAGTGTTTTAGAAATAGTCAGTTGAAAAATAAAAATAAATGAATAATTAACATGAGCAGTGGATCCACTTGAAATAGTAAAGTTCACTCGTTGCAATATCTTTTATTCTGGGACATGTAAATTGTTCAATAGCTTTTATTCCTCCTTGTAAGTACAATCGAAATCTGATATTATCCAGCATCACTGCTCTTTGACCAGAGAGATAGTGGGCAGACGCCCGGTTATCAGTGAGAACACACTTTGGATGAGTTAAAAGTCCAGTCCAACAGCTGGCGGGTTAAAGTGTAACAGGCACATTGTGTGTATGCTGGTTGAATTAATTCATTCTTCAATTACCCAGCAGCGAGATCGACAAACAGACTTGTTTAGTAACTTACATTCCAAAACCCAAGAAAACATGGATATATTAGAGAGCGATCCAAGATACAAGAAGTCATCGTTGGGAGCTGTAAGTCGTCTTTATATTGGCATACGCGGGTGCAAATAATAATTTAATGTTCTATACTAGTTGCAAAAACTCCAACATTTTCCAGATCACTTGGTTGAAAAAACCTTAGCCCATCCATTGATTAGGAATGTTATTACTGATGACACATTGATTTTTACACATCCAAAATATTTAGATTTTCTGTAATTAAGGTATGTGTCTATTAGGTTATCAATCCCCAATCCCCCCTGAACCCCCCATCCCCGCTGCTCGCAACCCCACTCTGAAATAGCCCTGATATTTTCAAGATCCTGTTCTTTAAAAGAAAACTGTCATCAAAAAATAAGTTATGTTTAACTGAAAGATTGAATCAAGTATAGGCATTTTAAATTGAAATAATTTAATGGTGGAATATAATGAAAGCACCTTACTGAGCCCTCTTTGCTTGTATAGCTCTATCAGGGGGCAGACATCTTGGGTCAGATAAATCTGACCTTCTTTCATCTGACCCAAGATTCTGAACAAAATGACTGCCCCTGATAGAGCTATACAGTCACTTGTATTCTGTTATTAAAACATTTCTATTTAAAATGCCTACACTGGATTCTATCCTTCTGTTAAACAGAACAGTTGTACGTTAAGGGTGTCTAAATATTCCATTTAATTCCACAAAATGTAAACAAAACCGTATATATCAGAATAATTATATTCATTTTATGGCATTACCTTAAATTGTAGAATGTCCCAAAGTCTACAGCTAAACACAAGGACATAATTATGTTTGAGGCGGTATTAAAGTGACAAAATAATCAAATAGTCATGTTTTGTTTGTCTACTAAAATTATTTTTCTATGTGGTTTTGTTTAGAAGATATCACTACTATAGTAGGTGAGAAACCAAACACTAGGACACTTACTTCCTCCATGGTAGACTCCTACCTCTTATCTTATAACCTTGGTGAATCGGGACACCAGGAGACAGAGCCTGGGAGATCAAGTTTACTTGAGAGAAGATGGGCTGGGGGGGATATGATAGAAACATTTAAATACATAAAGGGAATTAGCAGAGTAAAGGAAGAGAGAATATTTAAAAGAAGGAAAAACACTGCCACAACAAGAGGACATCCGGAATTATTACTTTACCGACATGGGTAGTGGATGTGGGAAATAGCCTTCCAGCAGAGGTGGTAGAGGTTAACACTGTGAAGGAGTCTAAGCATGCGTGGGATGAAGTATTTAGAAAACTGGGCAGAGTAGGTGGGGAGAATGGTTCTTAACTGCTGACACATTATATACTTGTGGATATGGTCTTCAGAGGACCAATTTATAAATTGTTTTAAAATGTTGGCTTTACTCCCTAAAGATGTTTTTTATCCGGACATAAGCTAATTCAAATGAGTTGTTTTCTACTTTTTTGGTTTGGATTGCATCCAGTTCAAATGATATAGTGATATATATATTGCAAATCGTAAAAAGGATGTTCCTTTCCTTAAAATGTAGAATACATAAAGTTGTAAAACAAACATACAGAGCATTTTGAATGTAGTATATTTATAATCCGTGGCCAATCTTATGTTATTGATTGTCAACCTTTAACACTATGAAACTCACATTTCTTGTTTGTTAAACCGAATTATTGGCAAGTTCTCACATGGAATTATTAATGGAAAGAGGAAAAAACTGTGTTCACAGGAGAATCCACCGGGCTTCAACTGAGACCAGAGCAAAATAATCCAGCTCTGAAGGGGTGTTGTCCAGGTAGTGCTTCCAAACAGGTGCCTCCCAAATATGCCGACCCAGCACAGCACAAATAGGAAGATAAATGAAAAGGAAATGGGAATGAATGTGAAAAACTAATTTAATGGCAGAAAAAATAATATAAAGTAAATACAGCAAAGTAGTGGGAAAAAAACGACGCGTTTCGCGTGACTAGCACACTGAATCATAAGTCATAAGGAATTATTAATGCCCTTTATTGAAAAATACTGTTCTTATTACTGATCTACAATAGCACTACCCAGGTCAATGGGGAAAGCCTATCATCAAACTAAAAAAAATATTAAAACATTTACTATAATGTGTAAAACTCACGCATACAAATGGCCAAATTGTGATACTGTGGCATTGTTTGTGTTTACCTTGCAGTTGGTGTACAACAAGCAGAGTTATATTTCTGCTTAGGCCAACTAGGGCTGCAGACTAGGGCCTAGGGCAGCGAACTGGAGGGGGCAGCAGCAAACTGGAAGGGGCAGAGGCAGTACTAACATTTTGGTAGGTGCAGCCTCCCTCGCTGCCTGCACACACATACAGGCTGCCCACACTCCATCACCAGGGAGCAATATGGTGCAGTGTAAACGGATTAGGGGGCAAATGATGCAGTGGAAAGGGATGTGGGGGCAATCTTGCCCCGTTGTAAGGTAAGTGGCGGCAATAGTACACAGGTTATGTGATGAAGGGGTGCATGAGTTTAGTAAGGCCTAAAACAGCACAAAAGCTAAATACACCACTGACAATAACAATACAATGATTTGAAGAGCCTTATATGCTCGAGTGTTTGTGAGTGGCATACTTACCTCTTCTAGAAATGAATTTCTTATGAAGTAATCTGTACACACCTTAAATCTAATTGAGCACTGTGTAAATATTGCCAATAGAACTGACTGCATTTTAATCTGTACTTCAATAATTAGTTCCTTTGATACTCAAACAACAGGACTATGGAATTGTTTTATATGACAGAGATGCATTAACCCCTTAGTGACTGAATGCTATGCTGCATCTGATGTGCCTTGAAGACCAGAATTCCATTATTTTTGTCATGTTTACTGAACTGTGAATTTCTTTCTTTGTGTTCAGTACGCCCAAACAAATGGACGGATAGGGCTTTCATTTGATACTATTAATTTCATCATATGATATCATTTACTATTAAAAAATATATAAAATATGATGAAAACATGCCACTTTTTCTAACTTTGACCTGATTTTTTTTTTTTTTTTACACAATTTCAAATGGTAAAAAAGACCCTGTCTATATATTTCTAATCTTTATCCTGAGTTTAGAAATACCAATGTTTCCTTGTTTGTCTATGTTTTATTTCAAGTAATAGAGCAATAATCAATATGTGGTTTTTTTTTCTAACCATTTTCTTCTACAGTGACTTTTTAACCCCAACCCTAAATTTAACCCAACCATAAATCTACACCCACCCCTAAATCTAACCCTTGTAATCATCCGAACCCCCCTGTAACCCTAATTATAACCCTAACCCTAGATCTAGGTTCAGTAGATCAAGGGTTAGCTTTTTCCATTTTATTTTATTTATTTATTTAATTAATTTTCTATTTTTAACTGTAATATACTTAACTGCCTGTGGGGGCAGTCAAGTAGCGGTTTCAGAGCAGCGGAAGAGCATTCTCCTCCAATACAGCACCCACCACGGTGCCCAGGAGGGCACACAAGGTGTTGCATGATGCCTCGATCGAGGCATCATTACAACACTTTAACACACATAGGCAGTGATCAGCTTTCACTGCCTATGTGTGTAACGCGCATACGATCACATTCGAGGGGGGGGGGGGGGGGTGCGAAGCAGCCTCTGAGAGTAGCTACAGACACGTAGCTTTGCGCTACATGAAACCTGAGGACGTATATATACGCCCTCATGGTCCTAAAGGACCATGCTTTTCAGTACGTATATATATACGTCCACATGCGTTAAGGGGTGAAAGTACTCCCCACCAATATTAAAGGGACACTGCCACTTACATAAGCTGTAACTCGATAACCTGGTCATTTAAAACAAACACATATATAAATCATATGCCACTGTTTTTTTTTCCCCTTTTGTATGGTTGAATGAATTGCATATAAAAAGGAAAAATAAAATTAGGTGTTTATCTCCTGGCTCCATTTTGTGAATATTTCCCATGATGCAACCTTGTCCAAAATCTTCCAGCCAGTCTCACTTTAAAACTGTGGCTCTCTTACTTGCTTCTGTGTATCAGTGGGCAGGACTAGGTGGCTGTGTATAACTTTGTTTTACCTTCCTTCCAACACAAAGAGAGGAGATTAACCTCATCAAACAGGATCAAAACTCTGTTCCCTTGTGATGTAATAGTTACATTACCCTCCCATTCAATGCAAGTCTATGAGCAGAATTATAACTTAAAGACGGCATTCTGTGTCCCCAGCCCCAAAGTGAGAAATTTGTGCTGTAAAGTCACCAGGGGGTGGAAACCAAACACACTATATTTTAAAAAATGGTGGCACCCAGTCACACTTGTTTAGTTAAATATTTGATTAAATACAGTTGCATAACAAAAACAAAAGACATATCTGAAATCAACAATGCAAAGTAATAAAAAATAAAACCTTTTCATTTTTTGGTGGGAGTGTCCATTTAAGCATGTGCCAGCCCTGCAGCACACTCTTCAAGTACTGCTGTACCACTTGCAATTCTAGAATTGGGTGAGTTTTAAACATTATATAGTAAGTCTTTTTTCTTTTCGATTCTGATGCTAGTCTTGCTATATAATATAGACATTAAATAGTCTTATATAGTTCAGCAATAAAATAGTATTTTTGAAGAGATGGCAATAATAATTCCATGATAAGTACTTGCTAATAATTCAGTTATTTTCAGTAGAAATGTGAATTTCATAGTTTTAAGGGTTGACGATCAATGAAATTAGATTGACTATGTTTCGAATGGGATATAAATTAATATATTTAGCTGAAAATGCTCTGTATGTTTGTTTTACAATTTTATGTATACTACTTTTAAGAGAAGGAGCATCCTTTATAATTTGCAATATATATATATATATATATATATATTGTCATCTGGTCCAGATTTCACTATACAATTTGAACTGTATACAATCAAGGCCACTTGTCTCTCACTTCCAACAACTAGAAAAGAAGTCATTTTAATTAGCCAAATAAACCAAACACCACCCGCAGGGAGTAAAGCCAAAATGTTAAAACTATCTCTAAATTAGTAAAGTTGTTTTTTTTTACGTTATGTTCATGTTTTATGTAAAAGATTTGCTTGTAGCAAATAAGGTGATTTTGTAGACATGTGCATTCGTTTTCGGACGAATGCATTTTCGTCCGAAAATAGCATTTTCGTCCATTCGTCCGAAAAACGAATAACGAAAATGCTAAGCTAACGAAAGCCGAATGAATGAATGGTTAATAAACGAAAATCATTCGTTCATTCGTCCATTCGTAGTACTATTGCATTCTATAAGCCGAAATAGAGTCGGTTTATAGAATACAATAGCATAGTACACTTACATTCCATAAACCGACATAATGAACGACTTTCGGTTTATGGAATGCATGTAAGTCTATTGGCATTCTATAAACCGAAAGTTCGGTTTATAGAATAGCAATAGGATTACATGTATTACATAAGCCAACAGCCTATAAACCGAACGTTTGGTTTATAGGCTGTCGGCATTTCACTACACGGAGACAAAGTCTCCATTCATAAATTTATGAATGGAGACTTTGTCTCCGTGTAGTGAAATGCCCACAGCCTATAAAACGTTCGGCTCTTGTTCGGTTTATAGAAAGCCAATAGTATTACACGTATTCTATAAAACGAACGAATAAAACTAAACAAAACGAAAATAATGAACAAATTTCGTCTGAAACGAATGCAGTAATGAACTAAATTAGTTTTAGACGAAATATATAACATTTTCGTCCGAATGGACGAAAACGAAACGAAAAGTTTTGCACATGTCTAGTGATTTGACATGATGCTAACAGATATGTTCCCTATTGGTCTGCCAGACACCTAGTCTGAAGGACAAGTGACAAAGTACTTCTAAAGACCACATACACAAGTATACAGACCTCCCGTTTTAAGCGAGATACTTTGGGGCTATGTCCCATTTTTTTGGGGACAGAGGTAGAGCTTGGCAGAATCCCACAATCCTTATCTCCTTCTCCAGTGTCTGAGACACTGCGTAATAGTGCGCATGCGCTGTAGCAATGGCTACCACGCATGCGCTGGCACTCAACTACCCAAGCTCCGCCCCTGGAAGACGTAAGTGTCCTAGAGCTTGGTTTCTCTCCTACTATATCAGTGATCTCTTCTAAACAAAATCCCATAGAAAAAGTGTTTAAACAGTGAGTAGATAAGCAAAACATGGGTGGTTTTTTTTTGGCCTCAAACATAATCACTGCCACTTATAGAAATTAATTTCTTCTGAAGCAATCTACACTATTGTGTGTTTATTTTTTTTTCTCCATATGTGCAAGTTTTCCTTCTGTTCAGGGGAAGCATTTTATTATTGGGACGTTGGTAGCACTAAAAACAATATTACTGATATATAAAAACTATACAGTTAAAAACATTTTTGTACATGAATGCTTTCATTCTTAAATGAATACAATAGAACAAAAGAGGAAGGACTCTTGTTACCAGAAAGCTTTTTTTTTTTGTGTTCTAGAATTAACTTTAGAAAAAAGTCTTAGTTCCTCAAATGATTAAAAATATCTTGTTCCGTGTTTTTATACTGAGATATAGGTGTGGACCCTGAGAGGCACAAAGTCTACATCCGTATCAGCATCTTTTAAGTAGTGATCAAACAATGGAAATTTTTATTTTAAAATCAATACAAAAAGAACATAAACAATCCTTTATGTGCAAATCTAAGAGACCTTAATAGAAACGTAAATATATTTATTATAAACAAAGTTTATTGGAAGTCGAAAGTGAGGAAAGCAGGCAGTGTATTTTTGAAGGAAGGGCGCTCTTAAGAGATAATCTCTGCTTGTGGCCATTTTGAAAAAATCCTAATAATAATAATAATAATATCCCTAATTGGTCTTGCTCATTGCAGGGTCCTGGTTGGTCGACCTTGTCTTTGGGACAATTCATATTTGGATAAAAGCAGAAGCAACTTAACCGATCTTTTGTAGGATCTAAAAGCAAAAAAAGTGACCAATGGTTTCTAAACCAGTCCTCAAAGAACACCAACCATCCAAAATGTAAAGAATAATGCATAGCAACACAAATCCAAGAAGATAAATGTCAGCCGCTCCAGACTATCGCAATGGATAATTTTATAACATCACATTTATTCATGTGAAGCAAAAGACCAAGTGGATGCATAACGCATTTCGCACAATATACTTATTGTTTAATCTGCCTATACTTCCATTTTTTGAAATTATATACACAGGCAGTGTTATAATCACAATGAATTATCTGTGTATATAACTAAAGAAATGTAAGTCTATACGCATTGAGCCCTTGAATAACAACACTGAGCGAAACGCGTTAAGAGGACATAGTCTAAAGTTAGAGGGGCAATGATTTAAAAGTAATATCAGGAAGTATTACTTTACTGAGAGGGTAGTGGATGTATGGAATAGCCTTCCAGTAGAAGTGGTAGAGGTAAACACAGTCAAGGATTTTAAGCATGCGTGGGATAGGCACAAGGCTAGCCTAGATGTAAGATAGGGAACTGGGGACTAATAAAAGTATTTAGAAAATTGGGCAGACTAGATGGACCGAATGGTTCTCATCTGCCGACACATTCTATGTTTCTATGTTGAAGGACCAGAATAAAAGGAATTTTATTAAATTATGCTTGAGCCTTGAGTTTCTGCCATTTGTCTCTCTGTAATTGTTTCACATCATTAATATACTCCATAGTATGTAAGTAGTAGACCCACACAAGAGACACCAATGCAGTCCCTGAACAGAAGGAAGGCTGTCCAAACAATTGCTTGGGATGAGGAACAAGACAATAGAATCAGCCATGCAATACAGATGGAGAGCGAGTATAGCTAATAATACCAATAACGATAATGTAACCAGATTGTACTGCATCATATCCTCCCATGTCTAGGTAAGGAATACTGTGCCAATGATCCTGCCGTTTGTGATGTCGTTCTGCATTTACTTCGTTCTTTGGATTCCCCTTTCTGAGCCCAGCCTGTACAGTGCCCTGGTCAAGTCTTTGCCAATAATCAGCCTGGAGTTCTTTATTCTGGTCCATTCTATTGGTGCCGGAAAGTTTAGCTCGTATGCTCGGAAGATCTTTTTGGGCCTTGTCTTCTCAGCCGCTGGTGATATTTGCTTGATCTGGCAAGAGTACTTCCTCCATGGTAAGAGTGAGAAAAAGGTTCAACCGTGAGCATTAAAGCATAGCTCACAATTTGGGATGCCGTGGGGGGTGGGGGGGTGTAGAGTTTGGAGAGGTGAGTGACGGTGCTACCTTGCAAGAGCGCCAGTGCTACCGAGCATTCGTGGAAGGACTTGTCAGTGTCCTGCATTGGTTTCAGATCCTAGCATCCTGAGCCAGAATCCCAGACACCGGAGAATATGTTCAGGACCACGGAATTGTCGACCTCCCAAATCAGGTGGTGGTATGATTATAGGGACTTTGTCAAACTCAACACGGCTTATACTGTGAATGCAGAGAATAATACATAATGAAAATGATCCATACATTGTTTAAGCAGAATTACATAAAATAAGAGACATATTTGTTTTTTAAGTGTCTGTGGGGGTCTTCTGCTTAGGATATACCTCTGGCCTGATTTGCAAATAAACTCATTTTCAGTGGGAAATGTGTAATTTGTGTATAAAGCCACAAGGTTTGTTGCAGGTGAGTTAAAGGGAGATTAGGTGAGTTAAGGGGAACATTCCATCTCACCTATTTAACTATACATTGTGCAGGGACAAACATGGTGAGTTTGCATAGTGGGGGGAACACACCAAGTTTTTCTTACCAGGAGATACCACAGATACATTTAAAACACATTCCTCTCTAATTGATAAATCTGCAGGTCTGCTAACACAATGTATAGATCATTTGTCATCATTTTTTATTCTCTTCACTCACAGTATAAGCAGTGTTTAGATTGGCAGAGTCTCTCTAAGAATTGCAGTGTCCTAAAACTTAACTTACACAGCGAGGATTTATATGCAGGGCGCAAATAAGTTGAGCGATGCTGAGATAATTTATGAAATTCAAGGGCAACTTGGTCATGTCATAAGTTTGTCTGAAATACATGAATAAGCAATAATATATAGGCTGTGTTATTTTTACAAAAACAAACCTATACAAAATGTTCCGTTATATTATTATTTAGCAGCAGCTCCTGCTCATGTCATGGCTGCCATCTTGCCTCCTAGCTCAGATCTCTGACAAGAACCCTGCAGTCCCGCCTCTCAGATCCGTATAGCTCTGCTCTCACATTTCATGCAGCCCCGCCTCCTCCCTTGTAGCCCCGCCCCCTCTCAAGAGTCCACTGTTAATACAACACTGTGCACCGCTTGTATACTGGTAACAGGGCTGCAGCCTTATTACCAGAATACAAGCTGTGAGATGTGCACAGTCTCACAAGGGGGTGAGTCTACAATGGAGGAGGCGGGGCTGCATGAGCCTGAGAGGTGGGACTGCAGGGTACTTGGGTTGGAGAATCTGAAACCCAAACTTGGAGGCAAAATGGCAGCCATTACATGAGCAGCAGTTGCCGCTAAATGGTAAAAAAGCTGAAAATTGTGTATAGTTTTTTTTTTTTTTTAAAGAATGGCACAGCTTCTATATTCAAGATTATTCATTTATTTCAGACAAAGCCACTTATGTCATGACTGAGCTGTCCTTTCAGTAATCATAGAGCAACTGGCCGCAGCCCATATCTGAACTCAAACAATGCTCCCTTCATTTCTAACCTTATTAGATTGTGGTTGATGATTAAGTGCCACCTGATGCATGTCAAGGAAGGTGGAGCTCTGTGTATTTTTAGTGCAAGAGGGTTATCACCTGTAACGATTACATGATCCAAGCACAAGGGGGTTTTCTTGGCCAGAATCCTTTCTCTTCATGCAACATGTCCCAAATATCCCTCAAAACACATCCCCCAAAAACCATGTGATCTGAACATTTCCAAACCTCTAACTTTGAGTGTTTACAAATGGTAATGTTTTTGGACTATCCGCTGACTAAACAAATCCTCCTGAAGGCTTATTGACATGACAATATTTTGTTCTATTTTAGGTATGGTAATGTTTGGATTGGCCCATCTGATGTACACAGTTGCCTTTGGCCTACGTCCGCTGAAGATCCGTGCCTTACTTCCTCTTGCTGTTTTCTGTGTAATATTTTACTTTATCAATTTCCCATATTTAAAAGGACCTTTTGTTTACATGGTGGCCGGATACTCAGTGCTGATTGGCACCATGGCATGGAGGGCAATAGCCAGAGTCAGTCTGGCATCGTACAACTTCTCCTGGGCCAACGTTTCTGCTGCACTGGGTTCCGTAGTCTTCATGGTGTCTGACGGCGTGCTAGCCATTGATAAATTTTGTTTCCCCATCGCCAATTCCCGCACCATCATCATGGGAACATATTATACTGCTCAGGCCTTAATAACTTTATCCATCACTGGAAGTTCTCCGGATGATTTTCGATGGAAGAAAAAATGAACAATATCTTTCACATGTGTAGGTCGGACAAATAAAATATTGGTGGAAAATAAATGGTATAATCACATGTTATTTGTACAGACTGGCAAGATGACAGGGGTGATATGGTCCCCATGTGCCTTATATGAATTGAAGAATTTGGACCATCGGGTTATCTGTGTTTATAGTGACTTATAGTGACTTGATTCATTCAATGCTCACTATATGGTCTTTCAAGTCTGCTTGGTGAATATTAATGTGTTTTAGAGCAGTGATTCTCAAATCTTTCCTCAAGGACCCCCAACGATCCAGGATTTAAGGATTGCCCAGTTATACTTCAATAAGAATATAATATAGATAACCCCACCAGGAGTTAAAGATATTCTTATTTAAACTCAACTTGGTAATCCCTAAAGCCTGGACAATTGGGGATCTTTGAGGACTGGTTTCAGAAGCATTGTTTTACTGGTTCACCCCGGTGTCGAAATTTACCAGCCTGCTCTGGTATGTACGTATATTAACAGTCATTTGAAATATGTATATTTGTGTTTCTAAGAATAAATCTTTGAACAAATGGAAATAAAAGAAAAGGTTGTTTTCTTCACCAAAATTTACAGTGAATTTATTTTCGGTCAGTCTATCCCTTTATTTATTCCTGATGCTCGAACTGATACCCCCACAGGTGATATGGGATCCTCAGCACCGTTATTCAGCAGTCATGTGTCCAATATTTAGACACAGGTCCTAGTGTAGGGTAACCTCACTTCTCTGGAGGCTTGAGCCCCCAGGTTGGTTCTGCCACATACCAGAGCCCTGAGATAGTAGCTGCTGTATTCAGTAAAGCCAAGGCAGAAACTGAAGATACCCTGCAGACACTCTGGGGCAGGCAAGGGTAAACAGGACTAAGACAGGATACAGAAAGGACTGGATAAAGCCTGGATGAGCCTCCACATAGGTTGATTTGTGACACACAGCTATCTCTAATTATGGTTGAAATCATTCCATCAAGACAATAACGGCCATGCCATTGCCTTCATAGACTTGTCATGGTCCTCAAGACAATTTTTTATGTTACCGGCCTGCATCTAAGATACCAGTTGGGTGTCAACACTAGCTACAATGATATTGCTGTGAGGATGCTTGACTTTCACATTCTGTTCCATAGATTACCCAACATTCGTTTGTCGTGAAAATTCACGTAGCACTATTGGAACCCTTATGTGATAGAATTCCACCTCTAGAGCAAACAGAAATAGAAGGTGGAACTTAGTCTCAGTGATCAATGAATGATCAATTCTGAGGACAAAAACAATCATTCTTGGACACCCCCTGAAAAACTAACCTCTGTTAGCCTCAATTCAAGAAATTGAATTATTATTTCCCAACATCAATCATTGTGGAAAACTGGAATACATTTGCTAAACAGATCACGCGCTATCATGGAGTTTGTAAACACCACAACGATTAATAATGATGTGCAACACTTCCTTTGTACAAAGGGGACTTTTATATAGTAATTTAAGTTTGTTGTGGAGTCTCTTTTGACTCTTCCAGTGCTGGCTATCAAGGCCCCAGTTACATAGTTCTGGTAGTGCAAGTATTTATTTAGGTCTGCTTGGTCTCAAAGAATGAGAATCCAGGCTTTGGTGCATAAGGGGGGTGAATTTTGTATCCATACTGTATAACATAAATTTTATGGCGTGATCGTCCAATGTGCAACCCATGGGCCAAATACAGACCGCTTGGTAGCGAGGTGCAGCCCAACTGGGTTAATTATCTATTTTCTCATTAGCTTTATGGAGCTGGACTGCTTTTAAACTGTTCCTTAACAACAAACCTCCCAACATTCTAGACAGCCAACGAGGGTCTCTTTTGTTTTTGTGGGAGTGGCTGAAGGTGTGACTATGTTTTGCCTCCTAGTTTGGGTTTCAGATTCTCCAACCCAAGTACCCTGCAGTCCCACCTCTCAGGCTCATGCAGCCCCACCTCCTCCATTGTAGACTCACCCCCTTGTGAGACTGTGCACATCTCACAGCTTGTATTCTGGTAATAAGGCTGCAGCCCTGTTACCAGTATACAAGCGGTGCACAGTGTTGTATTAACAGTTGACTCTTGTGAGGGGGCGGGGCTATAAGGGAGGAGGCGGGGCTGAATGAAATGTGAGAGCAGAGCTATACGGATCTGAGAGGCGGGACTGCAGGGTTCTTGTCTGAGCTAGGAGGCAAGATGGCAGCCATGACATGTGCAGGAGCTGATGCTAAATAGTAATATAACAGAACATTTTGCAAAGGTTTGTTTTTGTAAAAATAACACAGCCTATATATTATTGCTTATTCATTTATTTCAGACAAACTTATGACATGACCAAGTTGTCCTTGAATTTCATAAATTATCTCAGCATCGCTCAACTTATTTGGGCCCTTCATATAAATCCTCGCTGTGTAAGTTGTGAACACAGTATTTTAGGACACTTTGCAAATATTTAAAGGGATTCTGTCAATCTAAACACTGCTTATCCTGTGAATAAGGAGAATAAAAAATGATGACAAATGATCTATACATTGTGTTCGCAGAACTGCAAATTTATCAATTAGAGAAGGACATGTTTACAGCTCTGGTACCGTCCACTATCGGAGCTGTGACAGTGTGTTACAGGAAGTTGCATCTCGGGGAGGAAATAGTTCTTTGCTATTTGTAAAGGGTCTACTCATTAAAGAGGGAATTGAGATGAGAATTTCAAACTTAAGGCCAAAGTAGACGAGTTGGAAACATTCTCCCATCTAGCACCATTGGAGGTTTTTCCAAATCGGCTACTTTGGCCTAAAGTTTCTCGTCTCAATTCCCTGCAAGTCTATCTTTGTTGAGTAGACCCCCAAGTCTTTGTATACGTTAACGTTAAAGTATACTGTCACCTATACGTTGTTTGTATTGTGAATGTAGAGAATACAAAATGATGAATAAATTTACATATATTGCATTTGTAGAATTGCAGGGAAATGCATAAATTAAGAGTAAATGGGTTTAATGGTTTCTGCGTGATCTCATGCCTATGACGTCATCTTGTGACTTGCAAATAATACATTTCTTGTTGAAAAGCAGTTAATTTCGGGTGATGTCATTAAAATGACACCCCACAGACATATTCTAAACCCATGTTTACATTTTACTCTTAGTTCATGCATTGGCAAGTAATTCTGCAATATACAATGGAAAGATCATATATTTATTTTGAATTCACAGCATAGAAATAAGGTTTAGGATTCCTGATACAAGCCATGGCACGGGGAAGGTACAATCAGTACAACCATTATGTTCCTAACGCAATTCTTCTTGTTACCCCTAGGGGGCAGCATTAACAAACCAAGTTATAAGTAAAAACTATCAGTCTTGAGTTTCATTGTCTACTGCTCAGTGTTATATCTTCAGCCTTGTGATATACAGGGCTATATTTCCTCTGATGCAAGTGAAAGTGAATTTACATAAGTGAGAACAGGAATGCGCATCAATGTTAGGTGCACATAACAAGGCCCATCCCTTACTGTGCCGCAAATATATACAGGCATGATCTAAGAAGGCTTGAAAGCTTGCACTCTAAATCTACTCAGATTAAGAACTATGTTCTTAATATAGAATTATAAAGCGATATTTCACTGGACACTACTGGGCTTAGTTCCTTGCAAGGTACCAATCTTCCCAATGTATCATGAAACCTGATGGAGTGTTATGCTTGTATTGTGGGCTAGACACCAGGGCTGCATTACCCATTTGGCCAACTCGCACCAGTTCTATTTTGTTGCAACGTAGGGAGCAAAAGATGTGGCCTTTAAGCCAGTGGTGTATCTTGGTTTTGTGCTGTCCTAGGCAGACAAAAATCGGGCACCACCACCCATGTAGCACACCCACGACATGCCCCATCACCCCATTACATGCCCCATCACCCAGATTGCACACACATCAAATGCCCAACCACCCCATTACATGCCCCCATCACCCCCATTACATGTCACCATCACCCTCATTAGATACCCCCACCACATGCATTTCATGCCCTCATCACCCCGAGGGAGAAAAAATGTTTAAAGCACCAGAAGTGTGCTTTGACATCCTCTGGCAAAGTGCCGCCCTAGGCGAGTGCCTTGTTTGCCTTGCAGAAGATACACTACTGCTTTAAGCAATGAAGGGTATCTGAAGTTTCTCTTCTGCTTAAGGTGTCCATTTGGATATAATATACAGTACAATATAGTTTAAAATTAGAAAAAATACTAAAGTTCTCTTTACTATTACAAGTGCAGGGTGGATCCAGACTCCAGTCTAGCATGTACAGAAGTGAGTGAGCCCAGCACATAACATGCACTTTTGCACCTCCCCCAGCAAAATCCCTGATTATTTTGCTGGTACTGGTTGTCTGGGGTCATAAACAATTCTCCAATGCAGCTGAATGGGAGACTTATTCCAGCTTGGCTACTTTGGCCTGGAGCTTGACATTTCAGTCTCAATTCCCTGCACTTTCATCTTTATTGAGGATACCCTATAGTGTTTGTATACTGAAGCATCCAGCATGGATGCTCGTCCTCTGTGCACCTTTTTGCAGATTCGTAATATTCATATAAAGTTAATTTGCCCCGCCATTCCCCCATTGATCAGAATGAGGTAACGAAGAGATGAGCATGACAGTAGTGAAGCCATCCCTCCTACTAAACATCCTCGAGATGATATTGAGTCCATGTACTTACATTCATCTCTATAGAGCCCTCTGATTCGCCAGCTGATCTGCTGGGGACGGCCATTTTTGAAGATCCAAAGAGCAGACAGTGGAGGAGGACCTGTCCAGGAAAGAAAGCCTTCTCAACAAGTCATGAAACTAAAAAACAATAATGAAATAATAAATGCGTGTTTTTAGATAAAGTGCTTAATATGCATTATTATTTTTTTTTGCAGGTTGGTGGGAATGGACTGGTCCTTTAAGTATTAATCATGGTAACTAGTTTAATAGTTTTGTATCTGCGAGGGGCGGGTGGGTTGTGACTGCCCAGGGCTCCCACCAGATAAACTGTAACATCCGCCAACCTCCGACATCAATTCACCCACATCAATTCACACAGACAGACATCTTCTTGAAATAGATTGGTTTCCTTAAAAAGGAAACATTGAGGTAAGCTTCCTCCCGATGGCTCAGAATGCCTTACGCGTTTCGCGACCAAATCTGGCTAATACTCCTTTCTTTTATGCAACTCCTGGCTATAATTTAGTGTAATAAGTGCTAAATAGTTACAAACATAATGAATAAAAGAAATATGTACGCTACAATGGATACCAGTTCTGAGACGTTATTTGGAAAACATTCCTGTCTGGAACCATATTTTAAAAAAAAAAATAAGGATAATTGGGAAAAGCTTAAAGTGCATTCAGTGATTTTTTATTTTACTTTTCTTTGTTTCATTTTTTGTTTGTTTTTTGAGTTGATGTTGAACTTAACCCCTTCGTGACGTTAGGACGTACTATGCCGTCCTGACTTTAAGTGCCTTAAAGTCGTTAGGACGGCATAGTACGTCCTGTAATAAACAGCTCATCGAGGCTCCCCGCAATGAGCTGTTTTCGGATCCCGCTGCAGGCACTTGCAGCGGGATCCTACCTATCATCTGAGGCCACTTTGAGTGGCCTCAGTCTGACAGGGAAAATGTAGCCGGTGCTCAAAGCGAACACCGGCTACATTTCTCCAAATCGCGCCGTGCCCGAACTTCCGCGTTCCGGCACGCGTCCGTGATGTCACACGTGACGTCCGGAGGTCTCTCGTTTTTTTTTGCAGGGACCCACAGGGTCTATAAAGACCCTGATCGGGTCTCTGCCAGAGTGTTCCTGGCTACCGATCACCTTGTGATCGGTGGCCAGGAACAAATCGTGACGTTTTGAAACGACGCAAGCACCATGCGTCATGAAGGGGTTAAATTACTGTTTATACATCTATTAGAATGATGAGATGCTCAGATGTTTACACATGTGCTTGAATAATGTAGGACCAAATTTAAGATGGATATTTGTAACAGGGAAACTTAACCATTGAGAAACACTTCAACTGCAACACTTCAAACTTGGTGCCTCTCACTGCCAAACCCGATATGCGACGATCAAACGTCAACAGTGAATAAACGTGAATAAATATGTAATAACGGCAATAAAAAATATTTTCAGTGTCAGGACATAAAAAGATAAAAAACGATCTGAAAAAACGGGGGGGGGGGGGGGTAATAATCAAAATGTGCCTCCAGGGATAAATCAAAAGGTTGAGAAAATCTGAGCTCTGTGTTTTTAACCCAATCCGATCATTTTGGAATATTCAGAGATCACCGAAGTGGGCAATTTTCGTGCTGACATTTTTGAAGCGGAACTTGTATGTTGTAGAGGGGATAGCGCATAGTATCCTAGCAACATGACCCCCCCCCCCCCGCCCCCCTGAAAAAGACACAAGGCTTGTTCTTGGTGTAAATAGGCCACAGCACTTTTATTATTAATACAGGAAAATAAAATTAGTTAGGACTGTATAAGCCAAACCACCACTTCTTAAATCTTTATATAAAATACAGCCTAACAAAATATCTGAGCATCCTTGCCAATCCCCCAAATATTATACTTCAACTTTTTTGATGCAACCGGCATCTATAACCAACTTGTGGTACTCCCCTCCCCCCTCGTCCAGGGGGTCTCTTACCCCGCCATACCTTCTACCTCTCCTCTATGCATACCACTAGCCGATCCAACAGCTCAGTGGACACGTCCTATATCGGTGATGTATCACCTTCGAGGTTAGGGGAGGGCGGAGCCCAAACTTCTTTCATCTGAACAGGACTCCACCTTTTATATAAACCCTGACACGTCCCCCCGAGTGCTGCGACAAGAAAGAAACATTAGAGTAATGACATCAAATACAATACATAGGGATGGGAGGGTGGGAATTTTTATCCAAGTGTCAGTTACAGATTTTTGGGGAAAATGGCTGCAGGGTAAGAGAAAACAAACAATTTATAAACCAAATCCCAAACCCCACCCCCTATTGCTATCTATCATATCACACTTCCCCACACACATACATGCCCTTAAAGCTACAGCTGCGCCTAGCTACCAGGCATGTTTTGTGGTGATGTCACTCACGCACATGCTCATAATGCTACACATGCAGAGTACACATTCTGCAGAGTTACAGACCCAAAAAGCAGGACAAAGCCTCAAATCCAGGACTGACCTGACTACATACAAGACACACTATCCCTAGACTATATACAAGACACACTATCCCTAGACTATATACAAGACACACTATCCCTAGACTACATACAAGACACACTATCCCTAGACTATATACAAGACACACTATCCCTAGACTACATACAAGACACACTATCCCTAGACTATATACAAGACACACACTATCCCTAGACTACATACAAGACACACTATCCCTAGACTATATACAAGACACACTATCCCTAGACTACATACAAGACACACTATCCCTAGACTATATACAAGACACACTATCCCTAGACTACATACAAGACACACTATCCCTAGACTATATACAAGACACACACTATCCCTAGACTACATACAAGACACACTATCCCTAGACTATATACAAGAAACACTATCCCTAGACTACATACAAGACACACTATCCCGAGACTATATACAAGACACACTATCCCTAGACTATATACAAGACACACTATCCCTAGACTATATACAAGACACACTATCCCTAGACTACATACAAGACACACTATCCCTAGACTATATAAAAGACAAAGACACACTATCCCTAGACTATATACAAGACACACTATCCCTAGACTACATACAAGGCACACTATCCCTAGACTATATACAAGACACACTATCCCAAGACTATATACAAGACACACTATCCCTAGACTACATACAAGACACACTATCCCTAGACAATATAAAAGACACACTATCCCTAGACTATATACAAGACACACTATCCCTAGACTATATACAAGGCACACTATCCCTAGCCTATATACAAAACATCCTATCCCTAGACTTTATACAAGACACACTATCCCTAGACTAAATACAAGACACACTATCCCTAGACTATATACAAGACACTATCACTAGACTATATACAAGACACACTATCCCTAGACTATATACAAGACACACTATCCCTAGACTATATACAAGACACACTATCCCTAGACTATATACAAGACACACTATCCCTAGACTATATACAAGACACACTATCCCTAGACTACATACAAGACACACTATCCCTAGACTATATAAAAGACACACTATCCGTAGACTATATACAAGACACACTATCCGTAGACTATATACAAGACACACTATCCCTAGACTATATACAAGACACACTATCCCTAGACTACATACAAGACACACTATCCCTAGACTATATAAAAGACACACTATCCCTAGACTATATACAAGACACACACGATCCCTAGACTATATACAAGACACACTATCCCTAGACTATATACAAGGCACACTATCCCTAGACTATATACAAAACATCCTATCCCTAGACTATATAAAAGACACACTATCCCTAGACTATATACAAGACACACACTATCCCTAGACTATATACAAGACACACTATCCCTAGACTATATACAAGGCACACTATCCCTAGACTATATACAAAACATCCTATCCCTAGACTTTATACAAAACATCCTATGCCTAGACTATATACAAGACACACTATCCCTAGACTATATACAAGACACACTATCCCTAGACTACATACAAGACACACTATCCGTAGACTAGATACAAGACATACTTTCCCTAGACTATATACAAGACATACTTTCCCTAGACTATATACAAAACATCCTATGCCTAGACTATATACAAGACACACTATCCCTAGACTACATACAAGACACACTATCCGTAGACTAGATACAAGACATACTTTCCCTAGACTATATACAAGACATACTTTCCCTAGACTATATACAAGACATACTTTCCCTAGACTATATACAAAACATCCTATGCCTAGACTATATACAAGACACACTATCCCTAGACTACATACAAGACACACTATCCGTAGACTAGATACAAGACATACTTTCCCTAGACTATATACAAGACATACTTTCCCTAGACTACATACAAGACATACTCTCCCTAGACTACATACAAGACACACTATCCCTAGACTATATACAAGACACACTATCCCTAGACTACATACAAGGCACACTATCCCTAGACTATATACAAGACACACTATCCCTAGACTATATACAAGACACACTATCCCTAGACTACATACAAGACACACTATCCCTAGACTATATAAAAGACACACTATCCCTAGACTATATACAAGACACACTATCCCTAGACTATATACAAGGCACACTATCCCTAGACTATATACAAAACATCCTATCCCTAGACTTTATACAAGACACACTATCCCTAGACTATATACAAGACACACTATCCCTAGACTACATACAAGGCACACTATCCCTAGACTATATACAAGACACACTATCCCTAGACTATATACAAGACACACTATCCCTAGACTACATACAAGACACACTATCCCTAGACTATATAAAAGACACACTATCCCTAGACTATATACAAGACACACTATCCCTAGACTATATACAAGGCACACTATCCCTAGACTATATACAAAACATCCTATCCCTAGACTTTATACAAGACACACTATCCCTAGACTACATACAAGACACACTATCCCTAGACTATATACAAGACACACTATCCCTAGACTATATACAAGACACACTATCCCTAGACTATATACAAGACACACTATCCCTAGACTACATACAAGACACACTATCCCTAGACTATATAAAAGACACACTATCCGTGGACTATATACAAGACACACTATCCCTAGACTATATACAAGACACACTATCCCTAGACTATATACAAGACACACTATCCCTAGACTATATACAAGACACACTATCCCTAGACTATATACAAGACACACTATCCTTAGACTACATACAAGACACACTATCCTTAGACTATATACAAGACACACTATCCCTAGACTATATACAAGACACACTATCCCTAGACTATATACAAGACACACTATCCCTAGACTACATCGAAGATACACTATCCGTAGACTACATACAAGACACACTATCGTAGACTATATACAAGACACACTATCCCTAGACTATATACAAGACACACTATCCCTAGACTATATACAAGACACACTATCCCTAGACTATATAAAAGACAAAGACACACCAGTGGCGTAGCGTGGGTTGTCAGCACCCGGGGCAAGGCAAGTAATTTGCGCCCCCTAACCCGTGGATTTTAGCACTCGAGTCTCTTCTACTAGATTAGTTAAAGAAACCCTTACCCCCCAAGCACATGTATTGTTTGTTATGAAAATACTTATGTAATTAAAGTAAAATGCATCTAAATACAAGTTTATTTTCCAACACTTTATTGAGTGCGAACATGCATTACACACATTCTCCACATTTTCAGCAGGTCTATGAATACAAATATACACATGTAGTAACCTAGCATGGGCCATGCTATTATATGTCGTCTCACAACCATCGTAAACGACAAACAATATCAAGAACAAAAACTAAACATCAAAATGGAACCATACCCTGGAGATGATCCAAGACTGGGCTAGATGGAGCCAACTTCCTCAATCCTGTACCTCTAATGTTACCCCCCCCCCCCCCACACACACACACACATATGCCATAATTGTTGTGCCATTCAGATGCCAGTAATATTGTAACTTTCGGATGCCAGTAATATTGTGCCAGTCAGAGCCCAGTAATATTGTGCCAGTCAGAGCCTAGTAATATTGTGCCAGTCAGATGCCTGCAATATTGTGCCAGTCAGATGCCTGCAATAATGTGCCAGTCAGATACCAGTAATATTGTGCCAGTCAGATACCAATAATATTGTGCCAGTCAGATACCAGGAATATTGTGCCTGTCAGAGCCCAGGAATATTGTGCCTGTCAGAGCCCAGGAATATGGTGCCTGTCAGATGCCTGTAATAGTGTGCAGTCAGAGGCCAGGAATATTGTGCCAGTCAGATGCCTGTAATATTGTGCCAGTCAGATGCCTGTAATATTATGCCAGTCAGATGCCTGTAATATTATGCCAGTCAGATGCTTGTAATAGTGTGCCAGTCAGAGGCCAGGAATATTGTGCCAGTCAGAGGCCTGTAATATTGTGCCAGTCAGAGGCCTGTAATATTGTGCCAGTCAGATGCCTGTAATATTATGCCAGTCAGATGCCTGTAATATTGTGCCAGTCAGAGCCCAGTAATATAGTGCCAGCCAGATGCCTGTAATATTATGCCAGCCAGATGCCCAGTATTATTGTGCCAGCCAGATGCCCAGTAATATAGTGCCAGTCAGATGCCCAGTATTATTGTGCCAGTCAGATGCCCAGTATTATTGTGCCAGCCAGATGCCCAGTAATATAGTGCCAATCAGATGCCAAGTAATATAGTGCCAATCAGATACCCAGTAATATAGTGCCAATCAGATGCCCAGTAATATAGTGCCAATCAGATGCCAAGTAATATAGTGCCAATCAGATACCCAGTAATATAGTGCCAATCAGATACCCAGTAATATTGTGCCAATCAGATACCCAGTAATATAGTGCCAGTCAGATGCCCAGTATTATTGTGCCAGTCAGATGCCCAGTATTATTGTGCCAGTCAGATGCCCAGTAATATAGTGCCAATCAGATGCCAAGTAATATAGTGCCAATCAGATACCCAGTAATATAGTGCCAATCAGATGCCCAGTAATATAGTGCCAATCAGATGCCAAGTAATATAGTGCCAATCAGATGCCCAGTAATATTGTGCCAATCAGATACCCAGTAATATAGTGCCATTCAGATACCCAGTAATATAGTGCCAATCAGATACCCAGTAATATTGTGCCAATCAGATACCCAGTAATATAGTGCCAATCAGATACCCAGTAATATTGTGCCAATCAGATACCCAGTAATATAGTGCCAGTCAGATACCCAGTAATATTGTGCCAATCAGATGCCCAGTAATATAGTGCCATTCAGATACCCAGTAATATTGTGCCAATCAGATACCCAGTAATATAGTGCCAGTCAGATACCCAGTAATATTGTGCCAATCAGATACCCAGTAATATAGTGCCATTCAGATACCCAGTAATAGAGTGCCAATCAGATACCCAGTAATATTGTGCCAATCAGATACCCAGTAATATAGTGCCAATCAGATACCCAGTAATATTGTGCCAATCAGATACCCAGTAATATAGTGCCAGTCAGATACCCAGTAATATTGTGCCAATCAGATGCCCAGTAATATTGTGCCAATCAGATACCCAGTAATATAGTGCCATTCAGATACCCAGTAATATAGTGCCAATCAGATACCCAGTAATATTGTGCCAATCAGATACCCAGTAATATAGTGCCAATCAGATACCCAGTAATATTGTGCCAGTCAGATACCCAGTAATATAGTGCCAATCAGATTCCCAGTAATATTGTGCCAATCAGATACCCAGTAATATAGTGCCAATCAGATACCCAGTAATATTGTGCCAATCAGATACCCAGTAATATAGTGCCAATCAGATACCCAGTAATATTGTGCCAATCAGATGCCCAGTAATATAGTGCCAGTCAGATACCAGGAATATTGTGCCAGCCAGCCCCCCCCCCCCCGTACTTACATGAAGCGGCTCCGTGTCCCCCGCCGGATGTCTCCTCCGTTCAGTCTTCCCTCTTGCACGGAGGAGGGAAGCAGACACCGGATGTGACGCGACGTCACATCCGGCGTCAGTTTTTTTTTTTTTTTTTTCCGGCCGTCGCATCCATCGGATGCGGCTTGCCGGAAAAAAGCGTTCACAAGCGCAATGCGCTGTGAACGCGGCAGCAGGGGCTGGGGGCCCACGGGACAGCTGCCTTGGGGCCCCCAAGGAGTAAATGGGCCCAGGGCAGCTGCCCCGTTTGCCCCGCGTTAAAGACGGCCCTGGCGGCCACGCGGCCGCATAGGTCTAGTGCGCCCCCCCAGATATTGCGCCCGGTGCGGCCGGCCCCCCCTGCACCCCCCACGCTACGCCACTGAGACACACTATCCCTAGATTATATACAAGACACACTATCCCTAGACTACATACAAGGCACACTATCCCTAGACTATATACAAGACACACTATCCCTAGACTATATACAAGACACACTATCCCTAGACTATATACAAGACACACTATCCTTAGACTACATACAAGACACACTATCCCTAGACTATATAAAAGACACACTATCCCTAACTATATACAAGACACACACTATCCCTAGACTATATACAAGACACACTATCCCTAGACTATATACAAGGCACACTATCCCTAGACTATATACAAAACATCCTATCCCTAGACTTTATACAAAACATCCTATGCCTAGACTATATACAAGACACACTATCCCTAGACTATATACAAGACACACTATCCCTAGACTACATACAAGACACACTATCCCTAGACTACATACAAGACACACTATCCGTAGACTTCATACAAGACATACTTTCCCTAGACTATATACAAAACATCCTATCCCTAGACTTTATACAAAACATCCTATGCCTAGACTATATACAAGACACACTATCCCTAGACTACATACAAGACACACTATCCCTAGACTACATACAAGACACACTATCCGTAGACTAGATACAAGACATACTTTCCAAGGACTATATACAAAACATCCTATGCCTAGACTATATACAAGACACACTATCCCTAGACTATATACAAGACACACTATCCCTAGACTACATACAAGGCACACTATCCCTAGACTATATACAAGACACACTATCCCTAGACTATATACAAGACACACTATCCCTAGACTACATACAAGACACACTATCCCTAGACTATATAAAAGACACACTATCCCTAGACTATATACAAGACACACTATCCCTAGACTATATACAAGGCACACTATCCCTAGACTATATACAAAACATCCTATCCCTAGACTTTATACAAGACACACTATCCCTAGACTACATACAAGACACACTATCCCTAGACTATATACAAGACACACTATCCCTAGACTATATACAAGACACACTATCCCTAGACTATATACAAGACACACTATCCCTAGACTATATACAAGACACACTATCCCTAGACTACATACAAGACACACTATCCCTAGACTATATAAAAGACACACTATCCGTAGACTATATACAAGACACATTATCCCTAGACTATATACAAGACACACTATCCCTAGACTATATGCAAGACACACTATCCCTAGACCATATAAAAGACACACTATCCCTAGACTATATACAAGACACACACTATCCCTAGACTATATACAAGACACACTATCCCTAGACTATATACAAGGCACACTATCCCTAGACTATATACAAAACATCCTATCCCTAGACTTTATACAAAACATCCTATGCCTAGACTATATACAAGACACACAATCCCTAGACTATATACAAGACACACTATCCCTAGACTATATACAAGACACACTATCCCTAGACTACATACAAGACACACTATCCCTAGACTACATACAAGACACACTATCCGTAGACTACATACAAGACATACTTTCCCTAGACTATATACAAAACATCCTATCCCTAGACTTTATACAAAACATCCTATGCCTAGACTATATACAAGACACACTATCCCTAGACTACATACAAGACACACTATCCGTAGACTAGATACAAGACATACTTTCCCTAGACTATATACAAGACATACTTTCCCTAGACTACATACAAGACATACTCTCCCTAGACTACATACAAGACACACTATCCCTAGACTATATACAAGACACACTATCCCTAGACTACATACAAGGCACACTATCCCTAGACTATATACAAGACACACTATCCCTAGACTATATACAAGACACACTATCCCTAGACTACATACAAGACACACTATCCCTAGACTATATAAAAGACACACTATCCCTAGACTATATACAAGACACACTATCCCTAGACTATATACAAGGCACACTATCCCTAGACTATATACAAAACATCCTATCCCTAGACTTTATACAAGACACACTATCCCTAGACTACATACAAGACACACTATCCCTAGACTATATACAAGACACACTATCCCTAGACTATATACAAGACACACTATCCCTAGACTACATACAAGACACACTATCCCTAGACTATATAAAAGACACACTATCCGTAGACTATATACAAGACACACTATCCCTAGACTATATACAAGACACACTATCCCTAGACTATATACAAGACACACTATCCCTAGACTATATACAAGACACACTATCCCTAGACTATATACAAGACACACTATCCTTAGACTACATACAAGACACACTATCCTTAGACTATATACAAGACACACTATCCCTAGACTATATACAAGACACACTATCCCTAGACTATATAGAAGACACACTATCCCTAGACTACATCGAAGATACACTATCCGTAGACTACATACAAGACACACTATCGTAGACTATATACAAGACACACTATCCCTAGACTATATACAAGACACACTATTCCTAGACTATATACAAGACACACTATCCCTAGACTATATAAAAGACAAAGACACACTATCCCTAGATTATATACAAGACACACTATCCCTAGACTACATACAAGGCACACTATCCCTAGACTATATACAAGACACACTATCCCTAGACTATATACAAGACACACTATCCCTAGACTACATACAAGACACACTATCCCTAGACTATATAAAAGACACACTATCCCTAGACTATATACAAGACACACTATCCCTAGACTATATACAAGGCACACTATCCCTAGACTATATACAAAACATCCTATTCCTAGACTTTATACAAGACACACTATCCCTAGACTACATACAAGACACACTATCCCTAGACTATATAGAAGACACTATCCCTAGACTATATACAAGACACACTATCCCTAGACTATATACAAGACACACTATCCCTAGACTATATACAAGACACACTATCCCTAGACTATATACAAGACACACTATCCCTAGACTATATACAAGACACACTATCCCTAGACTACATACAAGACACACTATCCCTAGACTATATAAAAGACACACTATCCGTAGACTATATACAAGACACACTATCCCTAGACTATATACAAGACACACTATCCCTAGACTATATACAAGACACACTATCCTTAGACTATATACAAGACACACTATCCCTAGACTACATACAAGACACACTATCCCTAGACTATATAAAAGACACACTATCCCTAACTATATACAAGACACACACTATCCCTAGACTATATACAAGACACACTATCCCTAGACTATATACAAGGCACACTATCCCTAGACTATATACAAAACATCCTATCCCTAGACTTTATACAAAACATCCTATGCCTAGACTATATACAAGACACACTATCCCTAGACTATATACAAGACACACTATCCCTAGACTACATACAAGACACACTATCCCTAGACTACATACAAGACACACTATCCGTAGACTACATACAAGACATACTTTCCCTAGACTATATACAAAACATCCTATCCCTAGACTTTATACAAAACATCCTATGCCTAGACTATATACAAGACACACTATCCCTAGACTATATACAAGACACACTATCCCTAGACTACATACAAGGCACACTATCCCTAGACTATATACAAGACACACTATCCCTAGACTATATACAAGACACACTATCCCTAGACTACATACAAGACACACTATACCTAGACTATATAAAAGACACACTATCCCTAGACTATATACAAGACACACTATCCCTAGACTACATACAAGACACACTATCCCTAGACTATATACAAGACACTATCCCTAGACTATATACAAGACACACTATCCCTAGACTATATACAAGACACACTATCCCTAGACTATATAAAAGACAAAGACACACTATCCCTAGATTATATACAAGACACACTATCCCTAGACTACATACAAGGCACACTATCCCTAGACTATATACAAGACACACTATCCCTAGACTATATACAAGACACACTATCCCTAGACTACATACAAGACACACTATCCCTAGACTATATAAAAGACACACTATCCCTAGACTATATACAAGACACACTATCCCTAGACTATATACAAGGCACACTATCCCTAGACTATATACAAAACATCCTATCCCTAGACTTTATACAAGACACACTATCCCTAGACTACATACAAGACACACTATCCCTAGACTATATACAAGACACTATCCCTAGACTATATACAAGACACACTATCCCTAGACTATATACAAGACACACTATCCCTAGACTATATACAAGACACACTATCCCTAGACTATATACAAAACATCCTATCCCTAGACTTTATACAAAACATCCTATGCCTAGACTATATACAAGACACACTATCCCTAGACTATATACAAGACACACTATCCCTAGACTACATACAAGACACACTATCCGTAGACTACATACAAGACATACTTTCCCTAGACTATATACAAAACATCCTATCCCTAGACTTTATACAAAACATCCTATGCCTAGACTATATACAAGACACACTATCCCTAGACTACATACAAGACACACTATCCGTAGACTAGATACAATACATACTTTCCCTAGACTATATACAAAACATCCTATGCCTAGACTTTATACAAGACACACTATCCCTAGACTATATACAAGACACACTATCCCTAGACTACATACAAGGCACACTATCCCTAGACTATATACAAGACACACTATCCCTAGACTATTTACAAGACACACTATCCCTAGACTACATACAAGACACACTATCCCTAGACTATATAAAAGACACACTATCCCTAGACTACATACAAGACACACTATCCCTAGACTATATACAAGACACTATCCCTAGACTATATACAAGACACACTATCCCTAGACTATATACAAGACACACTATCCCTAGACTATATAAAAGACAAAGACACACTATCCCTAGATTATATACAAGACACACTATCCCTAGACTACATACAAGGCACACTATCCCTAGACTATATACAAGACACACTATCCCTAGACTATATACAAGACACACTATCCCTAGACTACATACAAGACACACTATCCCTAGACTATATAAAAGACACACTATCCCTAGACTATATACAAGACACACTATCCCTAGACTATATACAAGGCACACTATCCCTAGACTATATACAAAACATCCTATCCCTAGACTTTATACAAGACACACTATCCCTAGACTACATACAAGACACACTATCCCTAGACTATATACAAGACACTATCCCTAGACTATATACAAGACACACTATCCCTAGACTATATACAAGACACACTATCCCTAGACTATATACAAGACACACTATCCCTTGACTATATACAAGACACACTATCCCTAGACTATATACAAGACACACTATCCCTAGACTACATACAAGACACACTATCCCTAGACTATATAAAAGACACACTATCCGTAGACTATATACAAGACACACTATCCCTAGACTATATACAAGACACACTATCCCTAGACTATATACAAGACACACTATCCCTAGACTATATACAAGACACACTATCCCTAGACTACATACAAGACACACTATCCCTAGACTATATAAAAGACACACTATCCCTAACTATATACAAGACACACACTATCCCTAGACTAAATACAAGACACACTATCCCTAGACTATATACAAGGCACACTATCCCTAGACTATATACAAAACACACTATCCCTAGACTATATACAAGACACACTATCCCTAGACTATATACAAGACACACTATCCCTAGACTACATACAAGACACACTATCCCTAGACTATATAAAAGACACACTATCCCTAACTATATACAAGACACACTCTATCCCTAGACTATATACAAGACACACTATCCCTAGACTATATACAAGGCACACTATCCCTAGACTATATACAAAACATCCTATCCCTAGACTTTATACAAAACATCCTATGCCTAGACTATATACAAGACACACTATCCCTAGACTATATACAAGACACACTATCCCTAGACTACATACAAGACACACTATCCCTAGACTACATACAAGACACACTATCCGTAGACTACATACAAGACATACTTTCCCTAGACTATATACAAAACATCCTATCCCTAGACTTTATACAAAACATCCTATGCCTAGACTATATACAAGACACACTATCCCTAGACTACATACAAGACAAACTATCCGTAGACTAGATACAAGACACACTATCCCTAGACTATATACAAGACACACTATCCCTAGACTACATACAAGGCACACTATCCCTAGACTATATACAAGACACACTATCCCTAGACTACATACAAGGCACACTATCCCTAGACTATATACAAGACACACTATCCCTAGACTATATACAAGACACACTATCCCTAGACTACATACAAGGCACACTATCCCTAGACTACATACAAGACACACTATCCCTAGACTACATACAAGACACACTATCCCTAGACTATATAAAAGACACACTATCCCTAGACTATATACAAGAAACACTATCCCTAGACTACATACAAGACACACTATCCCTAGACTATATACAAGACACTATCCCTAGACTATATACAAGACACACTATCCCTAGACTATATACAAGACACACTATCCCTAGACTATATACAAGACACACTATCCCTAGACTATATACAAGACACACTATCCCTAGACTATATACAAGACACACTATCCCTAGACTATATACAAGGCACACTATCCCTAGACTATATACAAAACATCCTATCCCTAGACTTTATACAAGACACACTATCCCTAGACTATATACAAGGCACACTATCCCTAGACTATATACAAAACATCCTATCCCTAGACTTTATACAAGACACACTATCCCTAGACTACATACAAGACACACTATCCCTAGACTATATACAAGACACTGTCCCTAGACTATATACAAGACACACTATCCCTAGACTATATACAAGACACACTATCCCTAGACTACATACAAGACACACTATCCCTAGACTATATAAAAGACACACTATCCGTAGACTATATACAAGACACACTATCCCTAGACTATATACAAGACACACCATCCCTAGACTATATACAAGACACACTATCCCTAGACTATATACAAGACACACTATCCCTAGACTACATACAAGACACACTATCCCTTGACTATATAAAAGACACACTATCCCTAACTATATACAAGACACACACTATCCCTAGACTATATACAAGACACACTATCCCTAGACTATATACAAGGCACACTATCCCTAGACTATATACAAAACATCCTATCCCTAGACTTTATACAAAACATCCTATGCCTAGACTATATACAAGACACACTATCCCTAGACTATATACAAGACACACTATCCCTAGACTACATACAAGACACACTATCCCTAGACTACATACAAGACACACTATCCGTAGACTACATACAAGACATACTTTCCCTAGACTATATACAAAACATCCTATCCCTAGACTTTATACAAAACATCCTATGCCTAGACTATATACAATACACACTATCCCTAGACTACATACAAGACACACTATCCGTAGACTATATACAAGACATACTTTCCCTAGACTATATACAAAACATCCTATGCCTAGACTATATACAAGACACACTATCCCTAGACTACATACAAGACACACTATCCGTAGACTAGATACAAGACATACTTTCCCTAGACTATATACAAGACACACTATCCCTAGACTATATACAAGACACACACTATCCCTAGACTACATGCAAGACACACGATCCCTAGACTGTATACAAGAAACACTATCCCTAGACTACATACAAGACACACTATCCCTAGACTACATACAAGACACACTATCCCTAGACTATATACAAGATACACACTATCCCTAGACTACATACAAGACACACTATCCCTAGACTATATACAAGAAACACTATCCCTAGACTACATACAAGACACACTATCCCGAGACTATATACAAGGCACACTATCCCTAGACTATATACAAGACACACTATCCCTAGACTATATACAAGACACACTATACCTAGACTACATACAAGACACACTATCCCTAGACTATATAAAAGACAAAGACACACTATCCCTAGACTATATACAAGACACACTATCCCTAGACTACATACAAGGCACACTATCCCTAGACTACATACAAGACACACTATCCCTAGACTATATACAAGACACACTATCCCTAGACTATATACAAGACACACTATCCCTAGACTACATACAAGACACACTATCCCTAGACTATATAAAAGACACACTATCCCTAACTATATACAAGACACACACTATCCCTAGACTATATACAAGACACACTATCCCTAGACAATATACAAGGCACACTATCCCTAGACTATATACAAAACACACTATCCCTAGACTATATACAAGACACACTATCCCTAGACTATATACAAGACACACTATCCCTAGACTACATACAAGACACACTATCCCTAGACTATATAAAAGACACGCTATCCCTAACTATATACAAGACACACACTATCCCTAGACTATATACAAGACACACTATCCCTAGACTATATACAAGGCACACTATCCCTAGACTATATACAAAACATCCTATCCCTAGACTTTATACAAAACATCCTATGCCTAGACTATATACAAGACACACTATCCCTAGACTATATACAAGACACACTATCCCTAGACTACATACAAGACACACTATCCCTAGACTACATACATGACACACTATCCGTAGACTACATACAAGACATACTTTCCCTAGACTATATACAAAACATCCTATCCCTAGACTTTATACAAAACATCCTATGCCTAGACTATATACAAGACACACTATCCCTAGACTACATACAAGACAAACTATCCGTAGACTAGATACAAGACACACTATCCCTAGACTATATACAAGACACACTATCCCTAGACTACATACAAGGCACACTATCCCTAGACTATATACAAGACACACTATCCCTAGACTACATACAAGGCACACTATCCCTAGACTATATACAAGACACACTATCCCTAGACTATATACAAGACACACTATCCCTAGACTACATACAAGACACACTATCCCTAGACTATATACAAGACACACTATCCCTAGACTATATACAAGACACACTATCCCTAGACTACATACAATACACACTATCCCTAGACTATATAAAAGACACACTATCCCTAACTATATACAAGACACACACTATCCCTAGACTATATACAAGACACACTATCCCTAGACAATATACAAGGCACACTATCCCTAGACTATATACAAAACACACTATCCCTAGACTATATACAAGACACACTATCCCTAGACTATATACAAGACACACTATCCCTAGACTACATACAAGACACACTATCCCTAGACTATATAAAAGACATGCTATCCCTAACTATATACAAGACACACACTATTTCTAGACTATATACAAGACACACTATCCCTAGACTATATACAAGGCACACTATCCCTAGACTATATACAAAACATCCTATCCCTAGACTTTATACAAAACATCCTATGCCTAGACTATATACAAGACACACTATCCCTAGACTATATACAAGACACACTATCCCTAGACTACATACAAGACACACTATCCCTAGACTACATACATGACACACTATCCGTAGACTACATACAAGACATACTTTCCCTAGACTATATACAAAACATCCTATCCCTAGACTTTATACAAAACATCCTATGCCTAGACTATATACAAGACACACTATCCCTAGACTACATACAAGACAAACTATCCGTAGACTAGATACAAGACACACTATCCCTAGACTATATACAAGACACACTATCCCTAGACTACATACAAGGCACACTATCCCTAGACTATATACAAGACACACTATCCCTAGACTACATACAAGGCACACTATCCCTAGACTATATACAAGACACACTATCCCTAGACTATATACAAGACACACTATCCCTAGACTACATACAAGACACACTATCCCTAGACTATATAAAAGACACACTATCCCTAGACTATATACAAGACACACTATCCCTAGACTACATACAAGACACACTATCCCTAGACTATATACAAGACACTATCCCTAGACTATATACAAGACACACTATCCCTAGACTATATACAAGACACACTATCCCTAGACTATATACAAGACACACTATCCCTAGACTATATACAAGACACACTATCCCTAGACTATATACAAGGCACACTATCCCTAGACTATATACAAAACATCCTATCCCTAGACTTTATACAAGACACACTATCCCTAGACTACATACAAGACACACTATCCCTAGACTATATACAAGACACTATCCCTAGACTATATACAAGACACACTATCCCTAGACTATATACAAGACACACTATCCCTAGACTATATACAAGACACACTATCCCTAGACTATATACAAGACACACTATCCCTAGACTATATACAAGACACACTATCCCTAGACTACATACAAGACACACTATCCCTAGACTACATAAAAGACACACTATCCGTAGACTATATACAAGACACACTATCCCTAGACTACATACAAGACACACTATCCCTAGACTATATACAAGACACACTATCCCTAGACTATATACAAGACACACTATCCCTAGACTACATACAAGACACACTATCCCTAGACTATATAAAAGACACACTATCCCTAACTATATACAAGACACACACTATCCCTAGACTATATACAAGACACACTATCCCTAGACTATATACAAGGCACACTATCCCTAGACTATATACAAAACATCCTATCCCTAGACTTTATACAAAACATTCTATGCCTAGACTATATACAAGACACACTATCCCTAGACTATATACAAGACACACTATCCCTAGACTACATACAAGACACACTATCCCTAGACTACATACAAGACACACTATCCGTAGACTACATACAAGACATACTTTCCCTAGACTATATACAAAACATCCTATCCCTAGACTTTATACAAAACATCCTATGCCTAGACTATATACAAGACACACTATCCCTAGACTACATACAAGACACACTATCCGTAGACTAGATACAAGACATACTTTCCCTAGACTATATACAAAACATCCTATGCCTAGACTATATACAAGACACACTATCCCTAGACTACATACAAGACACACTATCCCTAGACTATATACAAGACACACTATCCCTAGACTATATACAAGGCACACTATCCCTAGACTATATACAAAACATCCTATCCCTAGACTTTATACAAGACACACTATTCCTAGACTACATACAAGACACACTATCCCTAGACTATATACAAGACACACTATCCCTAGACTATATACAAGACACACTATCCCTAGACTATATACAAGGCACACTATCCCTAGACTATATACAAGACACACTATCCCTAGACTATATACAAGACACACTATACCTAGTCTACATACAAGACACACTATCCCTAGACTATATAAAAGACAAAGACACACTATCCCTAGACTATATACAAGACACACTATCCCTAGACTACATACAAGGCACACTATCCCTAGACTATATACAAGACACACTATCCCTAGACTACATACAAGACACACTATACCTAGACTATATACAAGACACACTATCCCTAGACTATATACAAGACACACTATACCTAGACTACATACAAGACACACTATCCCTAGACTATATAAAAGACAAAGACACACTATCCCTAGACTACATACAAGGCACACTATCCCTAGACTATATACAAGACACACTATCCCTATACTACATACAAGACACACTATCCCTAGACTATATAAAAGACACACTATCCCTAGACTATATACAAGACACACTATCCCTAGACTATATACAAGGCACACTATCCCTAGACTATATACAAAACATCCTATCCCTAGACTTTATACAAGACACACTATCCCTAGACTACATACAAGACACACTATCCCTAGACTATATACAAGACACACTATCCCTAGACTATATACAAGACACACTATCCCTAGACTATATACAAGACACACTATCCCTAGACTATATACAAGACACACTATCCCTAGACTACATACAAGACACACTATCCCTAGACTATATAAAAGACACACTATCCGTAGACTATATACAAGACACACTATCCGTAGACTATATACAAGACACACTATCCCTAGACTATATACAAGACACACTATCCCTAGACTATATACAAGATACACTATCCCTAGACTATATACAAGACACACTATCCTTAGACTACATACAAGACACACTATCCTTAGACTATATACAAGACACACTATCCCTAGACTATATACAAGACACACTATCCCTAGACTATATACAAGACACACTATCCCTAGACTACATCCAAGACACACTATCCCTAGACTACATACAAGACACACTATCGTAGACTATATACAAGACACACTATCCCTAGACTATATACAAGACACACTATCCCTAGACTATATACAAGACACACTATCCCTAGACTATATACAAGACACACTATCCCTAGACTACATCCAAGACACACTATCCCTAGACTACATCCAAGACACACTATCCGTAGACTATATACAAGACATACTTTCCCTAGACTATATACAAGACATACTATCCCTAGACTATATACAAGACACACTATCCCTAGACTACATACAAGACACACTATCCCTAGACTATATAAAAGACACACTATCCCTAGACTATATACAAGACACACTATCCCTAGACTATATACAAGGCACACTATCCCTAGACTATATACAAAACATCCTATCCCTAGACTTTATACAAGACACACTATCCCTAGACTACATACAAGACACACTATCCCTAGACTATATACAAGACACACTATCCCTAGACTATATACAAGACACACTATCCCTAGACTATATACAAGACACACTATCCCTAGACTATATACAAGACTGGCTGGGGCCAGTGTAGAGGAGGGTGATGATGGAGGGGAAGAGGTTTCTAGGGCAGAGAGCTGATTTAGTTGTGTAAGGGGCAGTAGGGGTCGGAGAGCTAGGGAGGCTTGTTCTGAGCTGGTTCACCCCAACATGTTTGCCAGCTTGTGTGAGGATGCTGGGGGGATTAGCTCAGAAGAGGCATTTCTGGGGCAGGCGGACTCTCCTAGCAGCCAGGTGAGTAGCCTCTCCAGCACAGTTGGGAGCCAGGACACTAGGAAGGCTAGACAGGTTGTGGTGGTAGGGGATTCTATTATTAGGAAGGTAGATAGGGTAATCTGTCACCAGGACCCCGAATGCCGAACTGTATGTTGTCTCCCGGGTGCTCGGGTTCGGCATGTTGCGGAACGGGTAGGCAGATTATTGGGAGGGGCTGGGCATGATCCAGCGGTCATAGTACACATTGGTACTAATGACAAAGTAAATGGTAGGTGGGGGGTCCTTAAAAATGATTTTAGGGAACTAGGAAAGAAGCTAAAGGAAAGGACCTCCAAGGTAATATTCTCGGAAATATTACCAGTACCACGCGCTACGTCAGGGAGACAGCGGGAGCTTAGGGAGATTAATGCGTGGTTGCGAAGGTGGTGCAAGCAAGAGGGATTTGGGTTCTTGGAGCACTGGGCAGACTTTGCAGTCGGCTACAGACTCTTTGGACGGGATGGGCTGCACCTCAATGATGAGGGGGCTGCAGTATTAGGGGCGAGGATGGCTAGAGGATTAGATGAGCTTTTAAACTAAGCTCTGGGGGGGAGGGTCAAGATCAAAAAGAAGCAATGGTAGCTAGGGTAGATTGGAAGGTGGGTCTAGCTATGGGAGAGGAGGAAAGCAGTGGTGGGGTTAACATAGACCAAAGGGAGGTCCATATAATTAAACCTGCACACATTCAGTGTTTGTCAACTAAACAGAAAATGGGTAGTAATCTCAAATGTCTTTTAGCAAATGCAAGAAGCTTGACAAACAAAATGGGTGAGCTGGAGATACTGGTAAGTGCTGAACAGTATGATTTAATCGGAATCACAGAAACGTGGTGGGATGAGACCCACGACTGGTCAGTTAATTTACAAGGTTACTCACTTTTTAGAAAGGACAGAGTAAATAGAAAAGGGGGAGGGATTTGTCTGTATGTAAATCCTAAATTAAATCCCAGTATTAAAGAAGGTGTACATGATGTAACTGGAACTGATGTGGAGACACTGTGGGTGGAGATTAGCTTAGACGCTAAAAAGAATCGCACATTACTTGTAGGTGTATGCTACAAGCCACCAAATATTAGCATTGATGGAGAAGATCAGCTTTTATTACAAATTGAAAAGGCTGCAAATATGAATGAAGTTCTAATCATGGGAGATTTTAATTACCCAGATATAGATTGGAAGTGTGGCACAACTAGTTCAGCTAGGGGCAGCAAGTTTCTGGACCTGCTTAATAACAAATTTATGGCACAATTAGTAGACACCCCAACTAGAATGGATGCCTGTCTGGATTTGGTAATAACAAACAATGAGGAGCTTATCTCAAACATCCAAATAAGAGAACACTTGGGGAATAGTGACCATAATATGGTCTCATTTGAGATTAATGCAAAAAAGCAAATTGGTAAATACGCCACCAAAACACTTAATTTTAGAAGGGCTAACTTTGATGGACTAAGGGCATCGATTGAACATTTAGACTGGGAACGATTGTTTTCTGGACTAAACACAGAAGACAAGTGGAATGCCTTTAAGCACACATTACAAAAGTACACATCCCAATATATACCTTTGGGAAACAAATGCAAAAGACACAAATCGAAACCAATGTGGCTTACAGGTAACGTGAAACAGGAAGTACAAAACAAGAAAATGGCATTCAAACATTATAAAAACACGGGATCAGCATTATCATTTATAGAGTACAAAGAGGCCAACAAAGCCTGCAAAAAGGCAATTAAAATGGCTAAATTGGAAAATGAGAAAAGGGTTGCCAAGGAGAGTAAAACTAACCCCAAAATGTTTTATAAATATATAAATGGAAAAAAGCTAAAGAGGGAAAATGTTGGGCCCTTGTTATCCCAAATGGGAAATTTGGTAAGTGAGGACAGAGAGAAAGCAGACATTTTAAATACTTTTTTTTCTTCTGTTTATACTAAGGAAGAGCAGATGGACGAGCCCCTGCTACAGGAAGTTATGGGACATTCGCCGCAAACATGGGATTGGCTAACACAGGAAAAAGTGCTTAAGCAATTACACTCTGTTAAGATAGACAAGGCCCCAGGACCAGATGGTATACACCCAAGGGTACTTAGAGAGTTAAGCATAATTCTGGCCAGGCCACTATTCATGATCTTTAGGGATTCATTCAGTTCAGGTACAGTGCCAACAGACTGGCGAAAGGCGGATGTCATTCCAATATTTAAAAAGGGATCAAAATCTCTGCCAGGTAATTATAGGCCAGTGAGCTTGACATCTGTAGTGGGGAAATTATTTGAAGGATTGCTAAAGGTGTACACTCAAGAATACATCTTGAATCAGAATATAATTAGTAAAAGTCAACATGGTTTTGTGAAAGACAGGTCTTGTCAAACAAACTTAATAACATTCTATGAAGAAGTCAGTAAAAATATAGATCTAGGTGTGGCAGTTGATGTGATCTATTTGGATTTTGCGAAAGCATTTGATACAGTTCCACACAAAAGGTTACTCTACAAATTGAGAGAAATAGGTTTGGGGGCAAATGTGTGTATGTGGATTGAAAATTGGCTAAAAGATAGAACACAAAGGGTTGTTGTAAATGGAAAATTCTCAAATTGGACCAGGGTAGTGAGCAGAGTACCTCAGGGGTCTGTTTTGGGCCCTCTTCTTTTTAATTTGTTTATTAATGATCTGCCACATTGTGCTGAGAGCCATGTCTCCGTGTTTGCGGACGACACTAAATTAGGTAAGGCAATAAAGACTAATCTTGATGTTTTTTCTTTACAGGAAGATTTGGACAGAGTGGGGGACTGGGCAGTAAAGTGGCAAATGAGGTTCAATATAGACAAATGTAAAGTTATGCATTATGGGAAAAATAATAACAAAGCAACATATACGTTAAATGGTTTTTCCCTGGGAAAAACTACTAATGAAAAGGATTTAGGAATAATTATAGACAACAAACTTGGCAACAGTGCCCAATGCCAGTCAGCAGCTGCAAGGGCCAATAAGATATTGGCATGTATAAAACGAGGTATAGATTCACGGGAGGAGGATATCATCTTGCCTCTTTACAAATCAATGGTAAGACCTCACCTTGAATATGCAGTACAGTTCTGGGCACCAGTCCTTAAAAAGGATATTAAGGAACTAGAAAAAGTGCAAAGGAGAGCTACAAAATTAATAAGGGGTTTGGAGGATCTTAGTTATGAAGAGAGACTTAAAAAATTTAATTTATATACGTTAGAAAAAAGGCGTCTCAGAGGGGATATGATAACATTATATAAATATTTGCAGGGCCAATATAAAGAGCTCTCCAGTGACCTGTTCATTAACAGAAAGGTACAAAGAACAAGAGGTCACCCCCTCAGACTGGAAGAGCAAAGATTTCATAGACAGCAAAGGAAGGGATTCTTTACGGTTAGGACAATAAAGTTATGGAACTCACTGCCAAGAGAGGTAGTGCTAGCAACCACAATAGATGCATTTAAAAATGGTTTGGATGTTTTTTTATGAAAGCAGAACATACAGGGCTATTAATAATAGAATAAGCATTAATAAAAGAGCTTATTGATCGAAGGAGAAATCTGATTGCCTCTTGGAGTCAAGAAGGAATTTTTTCCCCCAGGAGGCAAAATTCAAAATAGCTTCCTTAGGGTTTTTTTGCCTTCTTTTGGATCAAAAGCTGTAATGATAGGTAGAAGGGTTGAACTTGATGGACTTGTGTCTTTTTTCAACCTAAATTACTATGTTACTATGTTACTATGTATATACAAGACACACTATCCCTAGACTACATACAAGACACACTATCCCTAGACTATATAAAAGACACACTATCCGTAGACTATATACAAGACACACTATCCGTAGACTATATACAAGACACACTATCCCTAGACTATATACAAGACACACTATCCCTAGACTATATACAAGATACACTATCCCTAGACTATATACAAGACACACTATCCTTAGACTACATACAAGACACACTATCCTTAGACTATATACAAGACACACTATCCCTAGACTATATACAAGACACACTATCCCTAGACTATATACAAGACACACTATCCCTAGACTACATCCAAGACACACTATCCCTAGACTACATACAAGACACACTATCGTAGACTATATACAAGACACACTATCCCTAGACTATATACAAGACACACTATCCCTAGACTATATACAAGACACACTATCCCTAGACTATATACAAGACACACTATCCCTAGACTACATCCAAGACACACTATCCCTAGACTACATCCAAGACACACTATCCGTAGACTATATACAAGACATACTTTCCCTAGACTATATACAAGACATACTATCCCTAGACTATATACAAGACACACTATCCCTAGACTATATACAAGACACACTATCCGTAGACTATATACAAGACACACTATCCCTAGACTATATACAAGACACACTATCCCTAGACTACATACAAGACACACTATCCCTAGACTATATACAAGACACACTATCCCTAGACTATATACAAGACACACTATCCCTAGACTATATAAAAGACACACTATCCGTAGACTATATACAAGACACACTATCCCTAGACTATATACAAGACACACTATCCCTAGACTATATACAAGACACACTATCCCTAGACTATATACAAGACACACTATCCTTAGACTACATACAAGACACACTATCCTTAGACTATATACAAGACACACTATCCCTAGACTATATACAAGACACACTATCCCTAGACTATATACAAGACACACTATCCCTAGACTACATCGAAGATACACTATCCGTAGACTACATACAAGATACACTATCGTAGACTATATACAAGACACACTATCCCTAGACTATATACAAGACACACTATCCCTAGACTATATACAAGACACACTATCCCTAGACTATATAAAAGACAAAGACACACTATCCCTAGATTATATACAAGACACACTATCCCTAGACTACATACAAGGCACACTATCCCTAGACTATATACAAGACACACTATCCCTAGACTATATACAAGACACACTATCCCTAGACTACATACAAGACACACTATCCCTAGACTATATAAAAGACACACTATCCCTAGACTATATACAAGACACACTATCCCTAGACTATATACAAGGCACACTATCCCTAGACTATATACAAAACATCCTATTCCTAGACTTTATACAAGACACACTATCCCTAGACTACATACAAGACACACTATCCCTAGACTATATACAAGACACTATCCCTAGACTATATACAAGACACACTATCCCTAGACTATATACAAGACACACTATCCCTAGACTATATACAAGACACACTATCCCTTGACTATATACAAGACACACTATCCCTAGACTATATACAAGACACACTATCCCTAGACTACATACAAGACACACTATCCCTAGACTATATAAAAGACACACTATCCGTAGACTATATACAAGACACACTATCCCTAGACTATATACAAGACACACTATCCCTAGACTATATACAAGACACACTATCCCTAGACTACATACAAGACACACTATCCCTAGACTATATAAAAGACACACTATCCGTAGACTATATACAAGACACACTATCCGTAGACTATATACAAGACACACTATCCCTAGACTATATACAAGACACACTATCCCTAGACTATATACAAGATACACTATCTCTAGACTATATACAAGACACACTATCCTTAGACTACATACAAGACACACTATCCTTAGACTATATACAAGACACACTATCCCTAGACTATATACAAGACACACTATCCCTAGACTATATACAAGACACACTATCCCTAGACTACATCCAAGACACACTATCCCTAGACTACATACAAGACACACTATCGTAGACTATATACAAGACACACTATCCCTAGACTATATACAAGACACACTATCCCTAGACTATATACAAGACACACTATCCCTAGACTATATACAAGACACACTATCCCTAGACTACATCCAAGACACACTATCCCTAGACTACATTCAAGACACACTATCCGTAGACTATATACAAGACATACTTTCCCTAGACTATATACAAGACATACTATCCCTAGACTATATACAAGACACACTATCCCTAGACTATATACAAGACACACTATCCGTAGACTATATACAATACACACTATCCCTAGACAATATACAAGACACACTATCCCTAGACTACATACAAGACACACTATCCCTAGACTATATACAAGACACACTATCCCTAGACTATATACAAGACACACTATCACTAGACTATATAAAAGACACACTATCCGTAGACTATATACAAGACACACTATCCCTAGACTATATACAAGACACACTATCCCTAGACTATATACAAGACACACTATCCCTAGACTATATACAAGACACACTATCCTTAGACTACATACAAGACACACTATCCTTAGACTATATACAAGACACACTATCCCTAGACTATATACAAGACACACTATCCCTAGACTATATACAAGACACACTATCCCTAGACTACATCGAAGATACACTATCCGTAGACTACATACAAGACACACTATCGTAGACTATATACAAGACACACTATCCCTAGACTATATACAAGACACACTATCCCTAGACTATATACAAGACACACTATCCCTAGACTATATAAAAGACAAAGACACACTATCCCTAGATTATATACAAGACACACTATCCCTAGACTACATACAAGGCACACTATCCCTAGACTATATACAAGACACACTATCCCTAGACTATATACAAGACACACTATCCCTAGACTACATACAAGTCACACTATCCCTAGACTACATACAAGACACACTATCCGTAGACTACATACAAGACATACTTTCCCTAGACTATATACAAAACATCCTATCCCTAGACTTTATACAAAACATATTATGCCTAGACTATATACAAGACACACTATCCCTAGACTACATACAAGACACACTATCCGTAGACTAGATACAAGACATACTTTCCCTAGACTATATAAAAAACATCCTATGCCTAGACTATATACAAGACACACTATCCCTAGACTACATACAAGACACACTATCCGTAGACTAGATACAAGACATACTTTCCCTAGACTATATACAAGACACACTATCCCTAGACTATATACAAGACACACACTATCCCTAGACTACATGCAAGACACACTATCCCTAGACTGTATACAAGAAACACTATCCCTAGACTACATACAAGACACACTATCCCTAGACTACATACAAGACACACTATCCCTAGACTATATACAAGACACAAACTATCCCTAGACTACATACAAGACACACTATCCCTAGACTATATACAAGAAACACTATCCCTAGACTACATACAAGACACACTATCCCGAGACTATATACAAGGCACACTATCCCTAGACTATATACAAGACACACTATATCCTAGACTATATACAAGACACACTATACCTAGACTACATACAAGACACACTATCCCTAGACTATATAAAAGACAAAGACACACTATCCCTAGACTATATACAAGACACACTATCCCTAGACTACATACAAGGCACACTATCCCTAGACTATATACAAGACACACTATCCCTAGACTACATACAAGACACACTATCCCTAGACTATATAAAAGACACACTATCCCTAGACTATATACAAGACACACTATCCCTAGACTATATACAAGGCACACTATCCCTAGACTATATACAAAACATCCTATCCCTAGACTTTATACAAGACACACTATTCCTAGACTACATACAAGACACACTATCCCTAGACTATATACAAGACACACTATCCCTAGACTACATACAAGACACACTATCCCTAGACTATATACAAGACACACTATCCCTAGACTATATACAAGGCACACTATCCCTAGACTATATACAAGACACACTATCCCTAGACTATATACAAGACACACTATACCTAGACTACATACAAGACACACTATCCCTAGACTATATAAAAGACAAAGACACACTATCCCTAGACTATATACAAGACACACTATCCCTAGACTACATACAAGGCACACTATCCCTAGACTATATACAAGACACACTATCCCTAGACTACATACAAGACACACTATACCTAGACTATATACAAGACACACTATCCCTAGACTATATACAAGACACACTATACCTAGACTACATACAAGACACACTATCCCTAGACTATATAAAAGACAAAGACACACTATCCCTAGACTACATACAAGGCACACTATCCCTAGACTATATACAAGACACACTATCCCTAGACTACATACAAGACACACTATCCCTAGACTATATAAAAGACACACTATCCCTAGACTATATACAAGACACACTATCCCTAGACTATATACAAGGCACACTATCCCTAGACTATATACAAAACATCCTATCCCTAGACTTTATACAAGACACACTATCCCTAGACTACATACAAGACACACTATCCCTAGACTATATACAAGACACACTATCCCTAGACTATATACAAGACACACTATCCCTAGACTATATACAAGACACACTATCCCTAGACTATATACAAGACACACTATCCCTAGACTACATACAAGACACACTATCCCTAGACTATATAAAAGACACACTATCCGTAGACTATATACAAGACACACTATCCGTAGACTATATACAAGACACACTATCCCTAGACTATATACAAGACACACTATCCCTAGACTATATACAAGATACACTATCCCTAGACTATATACAAGACACACTATCCTTAGACTACATACAAGACACACTATCCTTAGACTATATACAAGACACACTATCCCTAGACTATATACAAGACACACTATCCCTAGACTATATACAAGACACACTATCCCTGGACTACATCCAAGACACACTATCCCTAAACTACATACAAGACACACTATCGTAGACTATATACAAGACACACTATCCCTAGACTATATACAAGACACACTATCCCTAAACTATATACAAGACACACTATCCCTAGACTATATACAAGACACACTATCCCTAGACTACATCCAAGACACACTATCCCTAGACTACATCCAAGACACACTATCCGTAGACTATATACAAGACATACTTTCCCTAGACTATATACAAGACATACTATCCCTAGACTATATACAAGACACACTATCCCTAGACTATATACAAGACACACTATCCGTAGACTATATACAAGAAACACTATCCCTAGACTATATACAAGACACACTATCCCTAGACTACATACAAGACACACTATCCCTAGACTATATACAAGACACACTATCCCTAGACTATATACAAGACACACTATCTGTAGACTATATACAAGACATACTTTCCCTAGACTATATACAAGACACACTATCCCTAGACTATATACAAGACACACTATCCCTAGACTATATACAAGACACACTATCCCTAGACTATATACAAGACACACTATCCCTAGACTATATACAAGACACACTATCCCTAGACTATATACAAGACACACTATCCCTAGACTATATACAAGACACACTATCCCTAGACTACATACAAGACACACTATCCCTAGACTATATACAAGACACACTATCCCTAGACTATATACAAGACACACTATCCGTAGACTATATACAAGACATACTTTCCCTAGACTATATACAAGACACACTATCCCTAGACTATATACAAGACACACTATCCGTAGACTATATACAAGACATACTTTCCCTAGACTACATACAAGACACACTATCCCTAGACTATATATAAGACACACTATCCCTAGACTATATACAAGACACACTATCCCTAGACTATATACAAGACACACTATCCCTAGACTATATACAAGACACACTATCCCTAGACTATATACAAGACACACTATCCCTAGACTATATACAAGACACACTATCCCTAGACTATATACAAGGCACACTATCCCTAGACTATATACAAGACACACTATCCCTAGACTATATACAAGACACACTATCCGTAGACTATATACAAGACACACTATCCCTAGACTATATAAAAGACAAAGACACACTATCCCTAGACTATATACAAGACACACTATCCCTAGACTACATACAAGGCACACTATCCCTAGACTATATACAAGACACACTATCCGTAGACTATATACAAGACATACTTTCCCTAGACTACATACAAGACACACTATCCCTAGACTATATATAAGACACACTATCCCTAGACTATATACAAAACATCCTATCCCTAGACTTTATACAAGACACACTATTCCTAGACTACATACAAGACACACTATCCCTAGACTATATACAAGACACACTATCCCTAGACTATATACAAGACACACTATCCCTAGACTATATACAAGGCACACTATCCCTAGACTATATACAAGACACACTATCCCTAGACTATATACAAGACACACTATACCTAGACTACATACAAGACACACTATCCCTAGACTATATAAAAGACAAAGACACACTATCCCTAGACTATATACAAGACACACTATCCCTAGACTACATACAAGGCACACTATCCCTAGACTATATACAAGACACACTATCCCTAGACTACATACAAGACACACTATCCCTAGACTATATACAAGACACACTATCCCTAGACTATATACAAGACACACTATACCTAGACTACATACAAGACACACTATCCCTAGACTATATAAAAGACAAAGACACACTATCCCTAGACTACATACAAGGCACACTATCCCTAGACTATATACAAGACACACTATCCCTAGACTACATACAAGACACACTATCCCTAGACTATATAAAAGACACACTATCCCTAGACTATATACAAGACACACTATCCCTAGACTATATACAAGGCACACTATCCCTAGACTATATACAAAACATCCTATACCTAGACTTTATACAAGACACACTATCCCTAGACTACATACAAGACACACTATCCCTAGACTATATACAAGACACACTATCCCTAGACTATATACAAGACACACTATCCCTAGACTATATACAAGACACACTATCCCTAGACTATATACAAGACACACTATCCCTAGACTACATACAAGACACACTATCCCTAGACTATATAAAAGACACACTATCCGTAGACTATATACAAGACACACTATCCGTAGACTATATACAAGACACACTATCCCTAGACTATATACAAGACACACTATCCCTAGACTATATACAAGATACACTATCCCTAGACTATATACAAGACACACTATCCTTAGACTACATACAAGACACACTATCCTTAGACTATATACAAGACACACTATCCCTAGACTATATACAAGACACACTATCCCTAGACTATATACAAGACACACTATCCCTAGACTACATCCCAGACACACTATCCCTAGACTACATACAAGACACACTATCGTAGACTATATACAAGACACACTATCCCTAGACTATATACAAGACACACTATCCCTAGACTATATACAAGACACACTATCCCTAGACTATATACAAGACACACTATCCCTAGACTACATCCAAGACACACTATCCGTAGACTATATACAAGACATACTTTCCCTAGACTATATACAAGACATACTATCCCTAGACTATATACAAGACACACTATCCCTAGACTATATACAAGACACACTATCCGTAGACTATATACAAGACACACTATCCCTAGACTATATACAAGACACACTATCCCTAGACTACATACAAGACACGCTATCCCTAGACTATATACAAGACACACTATCCCTAGACTATATACAAGACACACTATCCCTAGACTATATAAAAGACACACTATCCGTAGACTATATACAAGACACACTATCCCTAGACTATATACAAGACACACTATCCCTAGACTATATACAAGACACACTATCCCTAGACTATATACAAGACACACTATCCTTAGACTACATACAAGACACACTATCCTTAGACTATATACAAGACACACTATCCCTAGACTATATACAAGACACACTATCCCTAGACTATATACAAGACACACTATCCCTAGACTACATCGAAGATACACTATTCGTAGACTACATACAAGATACACTATCGTAGACTATATACAAGACACACTATCCCTAGACTATATACAAGACACACTATCCCTAGACTATATACAAGACACACTATCCCTAGACTATATAAAAGACAAAGACACACTATCCCTAGATTATATACAAGACACACTATCCCTAGACTACATACAAGGCACACTATCCCTAGACTATATACAAGACACACTATCCCTAGACTATATACAAGACACACTATCCCTAGACTACATACAAGACACACTATCCCTAGACTATATAAAAGACACACTATCCCTAGACTATATACAAGACACACTATCCCTAGACTATATACAAGGCACACTATCCCTAGACTATATACAAAACATCCTATTCCTAGACTTTATACAAGACACACTATCCCTAGACTACATACAAGACACACTATCCCTAGACTATATACAAGACACTATCCCTAGACTATATACAAGACACACTATCCCTAGACTATATACAAGACACACTATCCCTAGACTATATACAAGACACACTATCCCTAGACTACATACAAGACACACTATCCCTAGACTATATAAAAGACACACTATCCCTAGACTATATACAAGACACACTATCCCTAGACTATATACAAGGCACACTATCCCTAGACTATATACAAAACATCCTATTCCTAGACTTTATACAAGACACACTATCCCTAGACTACATACAAGACACACTATCCCTAGACTATATACAAGACACTATCCCTAGACTATATACAAGACACACTATCCCTAGACTATATACAAGACACACTATCCCTAGACTATATACAAGACACACTATCCCTTGACTATATACAAGACACACTATCCCTAGACTATATACAAGACACACTATCCCTAGACTACATACAAGACACACTATCCCTAGACTATATAAAAGACACACTATCCGTAGACTATATACAAGACACACTATCCCTAGACTATATACAAGACACACTATCCCTAGACTTTATACAAGACACACTATCCCTAGACTACATACAAGACACACTATCCCTAGACTATATAAAAGACACACTATCCGTAGACTATATACAAGACACACTATCCGTAGACTATATACAAGACACACTATCCCTAGACTATATACAAGACACACTATCCGTAGACTATATACAAGACACACTATCCCTAGACTATATACAAGACACACTATCCCTAGACTACATACAAGACACGCTATCCCTAGACTATATACAAGACACACTATCCCTAGACTATATACAAGACACACTATCCCTAGACTATATAAAAGACACACTATCCGTAGACTATATACAAGACACACTATCCCTAGACTATATACAAGACACACTATCCCTAGACTATATACAAGACACACTATCCCTAGACTATATACAAGACACACTATCCTTAGACTACATACAAGACACACTATCCTTAGACTATATACAAGACACACTATCCCTAGACTATATACAAGACACACTATCCCTAGACTATATACAAGACACACTATCCCTAGACTACATCGAAGATACACTATTCGTAGACTACATACAAGATACACTATCGTAGACTATATACAAGACACACTATCCCTAGACTATATACAAGACACACTATCCCTAGACTATATACAAGACACACTATCCCTAGACTATATAAAAGACAAAGACACACTATCCCTAGATTATATACAAGACACACTATCCCTAGACTACATACAAGGCACACTATCCCTAGACTATATACAAGACACACTATCCCTAGACTATATACAAGACACACTATCCCTAGACTACATACAAGACACACTATCCCTAGACTATATAAAAGACACACTATCCCTAGACTATATACAAGACACACTATCCCTAGACTATATACAAGGCACACTATCCCTAGACTATATACAAAACATCCTATTCCTAGACTTTATACAAGACACACTATCCCTAGACTACATACAAGACACACTATCCCTAGACTATATACAAGACACTATCCCTAGACTATATACAAGACACACTATCCCTAGACTATATACAAGACACACTATCCCTAGACTATATACAAGACACACTATCCCTTGACTATATACAAGACACACTATCCCTAGACTATATACAAGACACACTATCCCTAGACTACATACAAGACACACTATCCCTAGACTATATAAAAGACACACTATCCGTAGACTATATACAAGACACACTATCCCTAGACTATATACAAGACACACTATCCCTAGACTTTATACAAGACACACTATCCCTAGACTACATACAAGACACACTATCCCTAGACTATATAAAAGACACACTATCCGTAGACTATATACAAGACACACTATCCGTAGACTATATACAAGACACACTATCCGTAGACTATATACAAGACACACTATCCCTAGACTACATACAAGACACACTATCCCTAGACTATATAAAAGACACACTATCCGTAGACTATATACAAGACACACTATCCCTAGACTATATACAAGACACACTATCCCTAGACTATATACAAGACACACTATCCCTAGACTACATACAAGACACACTATCCCTAGACTATATACAAGACACACTATCCCTAGACTATATACAAGACACACTATCCCTAGACTACATCCAAGACACACTATCCCTAGACTACATACAAGACACACTATCGTAGACTATATACAAGACACACTATCCCTAGACTATATACAAGACACACTATCCCTAGACTATATACAAGACACACTATCCCTAGACTATATACAAGACACACTATCCCTAGACTATATACAAGACACACTATCCCTAGACTACATCCAAGACACACTATCCCTAGACTACATACAAGACACACTATCGTAGACTATATACAAGACACACTATCCCTAGACTATATACAAGACACACTATTCCTAGACTACATACAAGACACACTATCCCTAGACTATATACAAGACACACTATCCCTAGACTATATACAAGACACACTATCCCTAGACTATATACAAGACACACTATCCCTAGACTATATACAAGGCACACTATCCCTAGACTATATACAAGACACACTATCCCTAGACTATATACAAGACACACTATACCTAGACTACATACAAGACACACTATCCCTAGACTATATAAAAGACAAAGACACACTATCCCTAGACTATATACAAGACACACTATCCCTAGACTACATACAAGGCACACTATCCCTAGACTATATACAAGACACACTATCCCTAGACTACATACAAGACACACTATACCTAGACTATATACAAGACACACTATCCCTAGACTATATACAAGACACACTATACCTAGACTACATACAAGACACACTATCCCTAGACTATATAAAAGACAAAGACACACTATCCCTAGACTACATACAAGGCACACTATCCCTAGACTATATACAAGACACACTATCCCTAGACTACATACAAGACACACTATCCCTAGACTATATAAAAGACACACTATCCCTAGACTATATACAAGACACACTATCCCTAGACTATATACAAGGCACACTATCCCTAGACTATATACAAAACATCCTATCCCTAGACTTTATACAAGACACACTATCCCTAGACTACATACAAGACACACTATCCCTAGACTATATACAAGACACACTATCCCTAGACTATATACAAGACACACTATCCCTAGACTATATACAAGACACACTATCCCTAGACTATATACAAGACACACTATCCCTAGACTACATACAAGACACACTATCCCTAGACTATATAAAAGACACACTATCTGTAGACTATATACAAGACACACTATCCGTAGACTATATACAAGACACACTATCCCTAGACTATATACAAGACACACTATCCCTAGACTATATACAAGATACACTATCCCTAGACTATATACAAGACACACTATCCTTAGACTACATACAAGACACACTATCCTTAGACTATATACAAGACACACTATCCCTAGACTATATACAAGACACACTATCCCTAGACTATATACAAGACACACTATCCCTGGACTACATCCCAGACACACTATCCCTAGACTACATACAAGACACACTATCGTAGACTATATACAAGACACACTATCCCTAGACTATATACAAGACACACTATCCCTAGACTATATACAAGACACACTATCCCTAGACTATATACAAGACACACTATCCCTAGACTACATCCAAGACACACTATCCCTAGACTACATCCAAGACACACTATCCGTAGACTATATACAAGACATACTTTCCCTAGACTATATACAAGACATACTATCCCTAGACTATATACAAGACACACTATCCCTAGACTATATACAAGACACACTATCCGTAGACTATATACAAGACACACTATCCCTAGACTATATACAAGACACACTATCCCTAGACTACATACAAGACACACTATCCCTAGACTATATACAAGACACACTATCCCTAGACTATATACAAGACACACTATCTGTAGACTATATACAAGACATACTTTCCCTAGACTATATACAAGACACACTATCCCTAGACTATATACAAGACACACTATCCCTAGACTATATACAAGACACACTATCCCTAGACTATATACAAGACACACTATCCCTAGACTATATACAAGACACACTATCCCTAGACTATATACAAGACACACTATCCCTAGACTACATACAAGACACACTATCCCTAGACTATATACAAGACACACTATCCCTAGACTATATACAAGACACACTATCCGTAGACTATATACAAGACATACTTTCCCTAGACTATATACAAGACACACTATCCCTAGACTATATACAAGACACACTATCCGTAGACTATATACAAGACATACTTTCCCTAGACTACATACAAGACACACTATCCCTAGACTATATATAAGACACACTATCCCTAGACTATATACAAGACACACTATCCCTAGACTATATACAAGACACACTATCCCTAGACTATATACAAGACACACTATCCCTAGACTATATACAAGACACACTATCCCTAGACTATATACAAGACACACTATCCCTAGACTATATACAAGACACACTATCCCTAGACTATATACAAGGCACACTATCCCTAGACTATATACAAGACACACTATCCCTAGACTATATACAAGACACACTATCCGTAGACTATATACAAGACACACTATCCCTAGACTATATACAAGACACACTATCCCTAGACTATATACAAGACACACTATCCCTAGACTACATACAAGACACACTATCCCTAGACTACATACAAGACACACTATCCCTAGACTATATACAAGACACACTATACCTAGACTATATACAAGACACACTATCCCTAGACTATATACAAGACACACTATCCCTAGACTACATACAAGACACACTATCCGTAGACTATATACAAGACATACTTTCCCTAGACTATATACAAGACACACTATCCCTAGACTATATACAAGACACACTATCCTTAGACTACATACAAGACACACTATCCTTAGACTATATACAAGACATACTTTCCCTAGACTATATACAAGACACACTATCCCTAGACTACATACAAGACACACTATCCCTAGACTATATACAAGACATACTTTCCCTAGACTATATACAAGACACACTATCCCTAGACTATATAAAAGACACACTATCCGTAGACTATATACAAGACACACTATCCCTAGACTATATACAAGACACACTATCCCTAGGCTATATACAAGACACACTATCCCTAGACTACATACAAGACACACTATCCCTAGACTACATACAAGACACACTATCCCTAGACTATATACAAGACACACTATACCTAGACTATATACAAGACACACTATCCCTAGACTATATACAAGACACACTATCCCTAGACTACATACAAGACACACTATCCGTAGACTATATACAAGACATACTTTCCCTAGACTATATACAAGACACACTATCCCTAGACTATATACAAGACACACTATCCTTAGACTACATACAAGACACACTATCCTTAGACTATATACAAGACATACTTTCCCTAGACTATATACAAGACACACTATCCCTAGACTACATACAAGACACACTATCCCTAGACTATATACAAGACATACTTTCCCTAGACTATATACAAGACACACTATCCTTAGACTATATACAAGACATACTTTCCCTAGACTATATAAAAGACACACTATCCCTAGACTATATACAAGACACACTATCTGTAGACTATATACAAGGCACACTATCCCTAGACTATATACAAGACATACTTTCCCTAGACTATATACAAGACACACTATCCCTAGACTATATACAAGACCAAGTCTATGGCTTGAGGTTGAGAAATAATCCCATTTTCATTTCCTTATTTCTCTGGATATCTGAGATAGAGAGGTGTTACTACTGCCTTCCCCTAACTAGATCATTATGAAACAAAGGGACAGAAGATCTGCACCTACCCACAGAGTTCATGTCCTCTATCTGCCAACACCATATAGTTTTCAATATATTGTTATCCTTCTTTGTTAAATTTATGATGATATAAGAGCCAACAACACCTGAAAGCTCATATAACTGTCATTACTGCATGAAAAACAAAATCATTCTAAATAATATTTCACCAAAAAGAAAGGGGTAGAAACAGTGGAACGCGTTTACCAAAATGATTCGATCACACTTGAAATGCCCATCAGGGCAGAAAAATATATTTAAACAAAGAAGCATTTAAATTATGAAAATGAAAATGGGGAAGTGAGAATTGGACTGCAATGCTGATTATTGATTCATGTTTGTTAGTTTGTTACATTGCTGCTATTGCTACAGCTACACCATGCATGGTTGCCAACCACTGTTTTTTTTATTAATACCACAGTACAGCTTATATTCCCCATAGCCAGCCAGCCCGGGTAGAGACAAATATATTATTGATGCATGCTATAAATACAAATGAGATGACAAACTGTGTGTTAGCGCTCTGAAGACGAAGGAATAGGTGTTTTATCGGCGGGTCACAAGCGGCGGGAACCATCGCATTGCACAGACAGCTAGCTACAGGTTGCTGGGCGATTGGGACCCCCGGACTACAATTAAACTTTATGGAGAGGCAAATAGACATATTGAGATATTCTAAGCAGAGGCGGCTCTCTAATTAGGCGAGTTAGGCAGCCGCCTAAGGCCTCTCACTCACGGGGGCCTCGCGGCTGCCTAACTCACCTTATTGCCTTTGATGTAACAGGGAGCTTAACGCTGCCGTTAAGCTCCCTGTTACACTAACCTGGGACGTTTCCTCCGTGCATCTTCTCTCCTGCACGGAGGAAGGAAGTTCCGATCGCGTTTTTTTTTTTTAAACTTTATTGAACCCGAGCAGCTTCAATAAAGTTTAAAAATTAAAAACGCGACCGGAACTTCCTTCCTCCGTGCAGGAGAGAAGATGCACGGAGAAAACAACGGAGAGCAGCGTGGAGGTAAGTACTAGGGAAGGGGGGAGAAGGGTGGCACAAATGAGCAAAGCCTGGCATAATGAGTGGCTAAATACTGGCACAGTGTGGGGCAAAATCCTGGCATAATGAGGTGAGGGGCAAAATCCTGGCATAGTGAGAGGCTAAATAGTGGCATTATGAGGGGCAATATCCCGGCATACAGTGGCAAAATCCTGGCATATTGAGAGGTAAAATTCTGGCATTGTGAGGGGCAAAGTTCTGGCATTGTGAGGGGCAAAATTCTGGCATAGAGTGGCAAAATCCTGGCAAATTGAGGGGCAAGATCCTGGCATAGAGTGGCAAAATCCTGGCATATTGAGGGGCAAAATTCTTGCATATTGAGGGTCAAAATCCTGGCATAGAGTGGCAAAATCCTGGCAAATTGAGGGGCAAGATCCTGGCATAGAGTGGCAAAATCCTGACATATTGAGGGGCAAAATTCTTGCATATTGAGGGTCAAAATCCTGGCATAGAGTGGCAAAATCCTGGCAAATTGAGGGGCAAGATCCTGGCATAGAGTGGCAAAATCCTGGCATATTGTGGGGCACAATCCTGCATAGAGTGGAAAAATCCTGGCATATTGAGGGGCAAAATCATGGCAGATTGAGTGGCACAATCCTGGCATATTGTGGGGCACAATCCTGGCATATTATGGGGCACAATCCTGGCATATTGAGGGGCAAAATCCTGGCATATTGAGGGACAAAATCCTGGCATATTGAATGGCTTAATCCTGGCATATTGAGGGGCTAAATCCTGGCATATTGAGGGGGTAAATCCTGACATATTAAATCGCTAAATCCTGGCATATTGAGTGGCAAAATTCTGGCATATTGAATGGCTAAATCACAGTGCATCCGGTGCTGTGAGGAAGAACAAAGTGCCAATCTTCTAGCACAACGTGGTCTGTGAGACCACTTTCAACATTGAGCACCTTTCCTTCTGGCTGAGTGTTTCTCTTAGTGTGTGATTGTGTGTCTGTGAGTCAGTGTGTGCTGGCTGAGTGTGTGCTGGCTGAGTGTATCTGTGAGTGTGTGCTGGCTGAGTGTGATTGTGTGCTGACTGAGTGTGTCTGTGAGTCAGTGTGTGCTCACTGAGTGTGTCTATGAATGACTGTGTGAAATGTGTTAGTGTTCACATTTAGGACACAGCAATAACAATGTGAGTTAGTCAGCCGCACACAATTTTATCTATACCAAATGTTTATAGATGTTTGTAGAATAATTAAGAGACAAATAAAATTCTAGGAGCTGTTCATTTCTAAAAGCTGGGATTTGAGTCTGATCTTGAAATATGCTATTTCTACAGTTCATTTTTATTATCACTTGCATATATTTTATTTAATAATGTGTGTCCGTGAGGGCCTCATGTTCGACTTTCGCCTAAGGCCTCACAAAGTCTAGAGCCACCTCTGATTTTAAGGAGACGAGGAATCACGGTCAGAGATTTTCATTTTCTTATATTATGAAGATTGTAAAAGAGAAAACTCAGTCCTTGCGGGGTAGGTGCATTCTATTCATATATTGAGAAAGATTCACGCTGGAGTCTTTTTCAGATTACCACACCCCGTGGTGAATGAGCTGTTTTTGTGAGGGTTGACTTAATATACCCCGATTTGGCTCAAAATGAAACCAGACGGGGCAAGTTTGCTGAATTTCAGAAATCTCCCGAATGTGGCCACTAAACATCCCTGAATTAAGGTGTAAATCGGCTGTTTGGGCCTTTCATAAACCAAAGCATCAGAAGCGTTCCAATCAGGACATTTTTACCATGAAAATCATAGCAGAGGGGGCTGCACTTACATTACGTATTATTTCTCATTTGTAAGAAAACACGTCTCTATTTGATAAAAAGCTACTGGTAACACTGTCATTCCACATTCTTTTCATTTTGTTGAAGATATGGGTGACAGAGTCCCACCCTAAAGATATAAAGAGAGCATACGTTCGTTGGAAATTCTTTAACTTCATCCACTATGCTCATATGAGACTGTTTCCTGCAGCTATATATATATATATATATCTATATGTATTCCGCATACCAGCATTCATGTCTGACTCATTCGTCACTTACCTTCATAGTTTCTTCCAAAACACGGAAAACATAATGGCGTTCAACAATTAAACAAAGATGGCTTCTGGAAGGTAGGTGAAAAAAAATTAGCTTGAAGCCAGTGTTAAATCTACGGAGGAAATGGCATGCAGGGGAGGGCTGGCAACTAGTAGCCCATGGTGCAACTTCATCAGCTGACCTACTAATATCAGAGGTAGACACAATTAGTCAGGCAAAAAATAAATGGCGATATATATGGTAGATATAAATAAAAAAAATAGGCCATGGACTGCGCAAATAAAACTGAAAGATGGAACATCCCCTCTGCCCATGGGAGTCAATAGCCCCCCTTGTCAGCCCACCAATGCCAGTATGTTTTTTTCAAGTAAAGGTGGCTACCCTACTTCTACAGTAAGTGTTGAACAAAATGGCTGTCTCTGACCTATTGAAAATAAACACGGATTCACAAATCACTCAAAAAATACATGCAATATCATTTACAAACAAAATAAAAATTAAATAGTTGTCAGTCTCAAAAGTATGAGTCGTGAGAAGGGCTGTGCTCGGCTTACCACACTCACGTCACTGATTTGTATTTATTAATTTTCAGATGAGATAGCTCCAGAATAACTACACTGTTAGTAAAACAGAAGAAGGAAGATATAGATAGTCAATATAAATACATTATAGAATGGTGACATTAGTGAACACAGCAGGTCAATTTAAAAGAAAATGTTTTCTTGAAAAAAGAGGCTGTAGTACCTATAAGTGTTATAGCAGTATAATACTGCCTGCCGCAATTATTCTGTGCTTAGTGGAATGCTCTGCTGCACACTGGCATCATTCTTAGCGCACCTGTAATAAACAACAGCCATTTTGTTTGCGTGGAATGCTTGCCGAGTGACACTTTTAGTGAGAAAATTGACAGGGATGGAAGCTTTGATATATCACTTCATTCATGTCACATAACATGGTAATGTTTCTGTCATCCCATGACACTGACGAGGAGACAAAACATGAAGGAAACAAATGTATTCACAGATTCCGAGTGTTCTTCTGTCTTTTCTAGTGTCCTAGGGCCTAGTATCCACTTTGTCTACTAGCACAGGATAATTTTTAAGCTGTGTGTTGACATATTTATTTATCTCAATAAAATGAATTCAGTTTTGAATGGATACCCATTGACACAACTAGCTGTTAATTAGTTATAAAGTCACATAAAGATTTCCGAGAATGCCAGTGTCTTTCAGACACTCTCTGGATGCCCGGGGAGGAGGTGTGGCTTGGGAAGGGGTGTGTGAAAGTGGCAGCTTAACTGTACATGCAGCGCAAACCTCTGTACATGCGCGGTAATCGGAGAATAGAAATTGGGACTGTGGGATCGACGTTCCTGAGTGACCGCCCTGATTAAAACGGGACAGTTGAGAGGCAAGGGGAGGTATGGCAACCGGACATGGATCTTTCTCAAAAAAAACCCTATTAACTAACTTCTGAAGACTAAAGGGACTGTATCCAATGAACATTGTTATTACTGTGCATGTAGAGCATGATTTAAAATGATCTATATATTGGGTTAGCAAAATTCCAAGCAAATGCCTAAATTAGGATAAAAATCTGTTTTAGATATGTCTGTGGAGTCTCCTGCTTATGACATCACCTGTGGCTTGATATGCAAATGGACTGGTTTTCAATGGGAAATGTGTAATTTGCATATCAAGGCACAGGTGATGTCATGACTCCACATTTAAAACATATATAGATGATTTTCAATCTCCTTTTCCCCCCTCTCCATTGACCGTATAATCAGTGTTTAAGGGATACAGTCCATTTAAACCTCAAGCTTGGTCTCATGATAAAGTCATTTGCCAAAACCAGGGATCAGACTTTTTCAGACATAAAACATGTACGAATGCCAGAAAAAAAAAAAGAACAGAACGAGCACAGGACTAATGGCTAAATACAAATACTGGTAACAGCTATTTACAGCAAGACAGGAACCAGCTAGATCTAGACACTAAGCCACAATTATCTTGCAAGAGGAAGGCAGAAGAATTGTTTGCCTGCTATACTTAGAAAATTCCCATAATGCCGTGTAAGTTAGTGACCAGTTGCACAGAAAGTAGGAATTTCATCTTCTGGCCAGTATATACTTATCCTTCCCAGGAAGTACTTTTGTGACTCAGCAAAGAGACTGTATCAACTAAACATAGTTTTTACTGTGAATGCAGAGAGTAAAAAATGTTTTAAAAGTATCTATACATTGTACTAGCAGAAATGCAAGCAAATGTCTAAATTAGAATAAAAATGTGTTTTAAATGTGTCGGTGATGACGCCTTCTTATGACATCACCTGTGGCCTGATATGCAAATGAACTGGTTTTCAGTGGGAAATGTGTAATTTGCATTTCAAGCCATAAGTGATGTCATAAACAGGAGACAGCACAGGCACATATAAAACACATTTTTTTATGAGCCTGTATGAGACAATCAAGTAGGTTAGGAAGTGCCTAACGTGTGTACATACTAGTATATATATATATATATATATAATGCCGGCTCCATCCTTCTCTCCCTAGCAGTGGGTCAGCGGGAGAGTAAGATTTGTTTGTATGTTTTTATGTTTGTGATATTGGTTCTGTGCATGGAAAATAGTACAATTCGATGAAAGGATTGAGTATGGTAATACTGTAACATACGCTATATTTTTATCAATACAAATTTTGATATCGACACTTGTGATTTATAAGTATTGATGGTTTTTTGTAAGTAATGTTGATATATTTGAATAAAAAAAAGGGGGGGAAATAATTTTTCTTCTAATTTAGGCATTTGCTCGCAATTTTGCTAACACAATGTATAGATGATTTTCAATCATTTTTATTGTCTACAGTCACAGCATAAGCAATGTGTAGGGGATACAGGCCCTTTAAGAGGCAGCGGACAGCTGCCACAGAGCCTGACAAGCTTTCAATAGAGGAGGTTACCACAAAAAATCCCCCTCAGGCTCTCTCAGTTGTGATCCTCAGCAACATGGCTGCCTCCTTGGTTGGCTGCTTTTATTCATAAATATCTTAAAGATTGTAACTGCCAGTGAGAAGGGCGAATGCCAGGAGACATTGCCCGTTTGCAAAGATTATACCGCATTTATTTTTGGTTGAAATTGAGCTTTAAGTTGAAAAAAAAAAAAATCATTTTTATAGTATATTTTAAAAAATATACACAGCTTTTCCAATGTAGCATGAAATGTTTTGCAGCCATGGTATTCCGTGACTGTCACAAACCTGTCATTCAAGAAAGCTTTTAATATAGACGGTGAAAATCCATATTTGCTACTGGTTTACCTGACACGGTGCTGGCATCGTGACTCTCCTCTGAATTCCTAGTGGAGGTTTTTTTTTAGACAGTAAGCACTTATCCAATGACAATAAATGGGCCATTGTTCTGTATGCTAGTAGCAATCCCACGATGCATTGCGCTCGATCTTACCATACGCGGCTCACACAGTCTCTCACTAGAGATAAACAGTAGCATCTCACTCTCCTACTTTTTTGCTGTGCACCGATTGTACTAGGCGCAGTCCTAGCTGGTTTTAGCCATTTTCGGGACTCTATATACATTATTGTAATCAATAATCAGTTAAGGAAAGGCCAAATGAGGGGTTGGCATTACATTTCCCCATCACACCAACAGGCCAAGCCACTTGGAGAATCTCTGTTGACACCATCACCCAAATAATCCATGACCCAGAGTGACTAGTCAAACACATGGGGTATATCTAAACTGCCCACACGCCAGAAGGAAAACCCCTTTTTCATTCTTCCTCCAGTTTGGTCTCCACTTTCCCTACATTACCTTCTTGTATATTTATAAATATATATATAGTCAAGTCTTGATAAAGGTCCGCGTTGCGGCCCAAAACGTCGACTGGATCTACAACAATGTTTATTTTTGTATGAGATAAAAGTTTCGACTATTTGATTGACATTGAAGACCCGTGAGTGCGTGTTTTTCTTACTATTTTGGATATTCCTATATGTTTTGAGCCAGACGGCACCCGGGCACATAGTACTAACGCCTGGCTGAGTGCACCTATCCTTGGATTTGTATATATATATATATATATAGCAATGTAGGGAATTTAGAGAATGAAAAAAGGGCAGAAATGAAGCAATATACTGTGTACAAATTCCTTTTTGTCATGCACTTTGTAATGTGTATATCAGGATCAACCTTGTGATTAACAGACTGCCTGGAGTACAGCCCTGATCATGGAGCTATACTTGTTAAACATATGCATGTTACAAAGGGCAAACATCAAAACTCACAAAGTGTCGATATTCAGCAGGTTATGACTGGGATGCAGTGTTATTCATAGTCCATACAAATAGTTTGCCTTTGACACTAGACCAGTGATGGCTAACCTTGGCACTGCAGTTATGTTGGAAATACATTTCCCATGATTTTCAGTCAGCAGTTTGGTTGAGCAAGGCTTATTGGAAAAGTAGTTCTCAAGTGTGCTAAGATTAGCCATCTCTGCAATAGATCCATAATCAAATGTTATCAAATCCATAATCCATAATCCGTTGCCCAAAGCTTAATCCACAAGCTGAACATGACTGTCTGGTGAACAAAATGCATCTTACAAAGGTTAATGCATATTAATGTGCGTTCAAAATACTTTAAAATGCATGTTTTACATTTTGCATTGCTTAAAATATAAAATACTTACAGCTTTGTAAGAAGCTAGGACTGCCCACACTAGCTGAGTAAAAGTCATTTTCTTGTTTATTTTTGCTCCAGTAACCAATGACAATAATTTCATACAAATGAATGCAATATCCGGTTTCTCTAGTGATGCCATCAGACAATGTGTTGCTCTGTTAAGAGATCATACTGTGTACAAGAGCAAGGCCACTTAGAGTCCACACAATGTATTCAATTCGAGGAGCACAAAAAAAATCACTAAATGAAACAAAACTTTACATTCTCAGTGTCTATATAATCAGTGCTGCCGCACCTGTAGTATACATGCAGAGTAATCACTGGGGGAGGGCTTGAGCCAAATATAAACAATGTGATTTATGCCTGCATCAAATCACACAGGAACAAAAGCCTGTGCACTACACAAGCAGTAATCTTCATCTTGCACCAAAGTGAGTTTGGGGACTAGACTTCCCTTTAATATGCCCAAGTCAGTGATCTTGATGCCCATTTTCAAATTTTACCCCCAGTGGTTAAACTGTTAAGTCCCATTGGGTGAGACTCTAGGATGGATTGTCCTAGACTACTGGGTTATTTGCAGCAGTCTGTCTTTGGTTGAGTTGGTTTTAAAAATCTATTATTATTTTTTTCAGCTCACTATGAGCTAACCATTGCCCTAGCAGCATACCAGCATATATTTACCTGGATTTGCCTTTAGACACAAAGGGTAGATTCCTAGGATGCTACTAGGCTTGTACTTTAGGGCATGATGTCCATAATTTGGGACTCCTACTCAGAATCCAGTTTTTAACATCTGTAGCCATAGCGTTGAACCACACTAGAATGCATGGTCCATGTGGAGTATTCGTGAGGTCACACATGCTCCTAGTTTTGCTATGACATAATGTTTGTACTCTCTGTCTGTTTTAGTTAGTTCTCTAGTATCCCCCCTCCCCCGGTAAGTGATGCTTCAAGCCACGTACTTTCAGACTGTGCTAAATATATTTCAGAAACAATGGTCAGTCCAAATACTTCAAGCTCTACAGACTGAATAATTGACAAATGAAGTGTGATATCTGCAAAGAATGGCAGACCACAATACAATGGCTTTCTGACTAATTTAAAAGACACTTGATCACATATAATAGGATCAAAACCATCTTTAAAGGTGAGCTAATTGGTCACAAAGATCGGAATTCTCAATACGGACAGTTGTTTTTTTATGTTACGTTTGAAATGTTAAATGGGACAATGATTCATACCTTGTATTGTAATTCAGAATATTCTTAATCCCTTTTGTCTTTTAAATTCCTTTGTCTCTGTGTGTTCTGTCCACTGTGTCTTAAGCTAAGACTTTTTCTGACTTTTGTAAATAACTAATACTCTTACAAGATGCTTCTCCATCTTACTACAATAGTGAGAGTTTTGTTTCCGGTCATCACCCACATTTTGCAAGCTGGAAGGGATAGTCTCACTAAAAAAGGAAAATGTCTCCAAATCCATTATTCAAATAACCTTTATAGGGTATCCTATATATGTAAATACCTATATACTGACTTGTTTCTTAAAGGACTATTTTAGGCAAACAAATTACTTCTAAAACATAGAGATATACTTCAACATATATTAAAAACAACAAAATTAAAAAAAAAAAAAAAAAAAACTGTAGGTGAGATTATCCCTTTAAAATCCTCCAGAGCCGACTCTGCTATAACAAAGTACTAGATCTTTGTCCATCTGTGTTTTGTTGTAAAAAATAACTTATGTTTAATTTAAAGATTGCGCGGGGTAGTATCGGTTAATGAGGGAGGCAATGTAGGGAAGGGTTCAGAAGTGGAGGGCTATGTAGGCTAAAGTTAGAATATGTTACTTTATCCTAGAGCATGGTGGAGGGCTTGACAGAGCAGAGCAGCAAGACAGAGGGATGAGACTGGCAGCCGCATCTTGAGTAGGTTGCAGGGATAAAAGGTAAACTGAGCTTTTTTTTGCTGCCCCTGGATATTATCATTGTGTTCAGTCTCATGTGTAAAGACTCCAGCTAGACTTGCCTCTGATTTGGCCATTACATGTACCAACCTTTGGCTGCTGTATTTTTTATATGTTCATATAACACAAAAAAACTCCACAAAAGCATTAAGATTAAGTAGATGAACATTAAAACATAAATAAAAATGATTATATTAATGTAATACCCACCCAATAGTCCAGGATTTAGGGATGACCCAATTGTGTCTAAGGGGTCTAGGACTGTAAAACGTCGCACTTACAGAGCCGGCATTACGTCGCGGCCGTTTCATTGCGGGACATCTAACGCGAGAGTTCCGTCATGAGAGTTCCGCGATGAAAAGAGGCGGCGATGGAAGATGGTCGATGTAGAGGTGTTTCTGAACAGGAAAGCGTTCAAACCACCGCGGTGAATTATATGCGCTGAAGTGGCAGCGCAGAAGAGTCCCATCCCCTGTCTAAGGTGTTTAAAAAAAACATCTTTGACACAGCTGGGTAATCCTTAGAACCTGGACTGATGTGTAGGTCTTGAGGACTGGTTTGGGAACCACTGATACACACACCGATCAGCCAGTGGTGTATCTTGATTTTGTGCTGCCCTAGGCAGACAAAATCCGGGCACCCCCCTACCCAAGCTGCACACCCACGTTACACACCTAAGACATGCCCCATCATTCAGACTCACATCAAGCTTACACTCCCATCACACTCAGTCACACACTCCTACTCCCATCACACTCAGTTACACACTCCTACTCCCATCACGCACACTCTGACTCCCATCACACTCAGTCACACACACTGTCTCCCATCACACACACTCTGACTCCCATCACACTCAGTCACACACACTGTCTCCCATCACACACAGGTCACACACACTGTCTCCCATCACACTCAGTCACACACAGTCTCTCATCACGCTCAGTCACACACACTGTTTCCCATCACACACACTCTGACTCCCATCACACTCAGTCACACACACTGTCTCCAATCACACACACTCTGACTCCCATCACACTCAGTCACACACACTGTCTCCCATCACACACACTCTGACTCCCATCACACTCATTCACACACACTGTCTCCAATCACACACACTCTGACTCCCATCACACTCATTCACACACACTGTCTCCCATCACACACACTCTGACTCCCATCACACTCAGTCACACACACTGTCTCCCATCACACACACTCTGACTCCCATCACACTCAGTCACACACACTGTCTCCAATCACACACACTCTGACTCCCATCACACTCAGTCACACACACTGTCTCCCATCACACACACTCTGACTCCCATCACACTCATTCACACACACTGTCTCCAATCACACACACTCTGACTCCCATCACACTCATTCACACACACTGTCTCCCATCACACACACTCTGACTCCCATCACACTCAGTCACACACTGTCTCCCATCACACACACTCTGATTCCCATCCCACTCATTCACACACACTGTCTCCAATCACACACACTCTGACTCCCATCACACTCAGTCACACACACTGTCTCCCATCACACTCAGTCACACACACTGTCTCCCATCACACACACTCTGACTCCCATCACACACACTGTCTCCAATCACACACACACACACACACACACACACACACACACACACACACACACACACACACACACACACACACACATCCCATCAGCACTTACCTTTCTCTGGCAGGCAGGCAGCATAGTCCCTCCATGCTGCCTGTTCGGCTTCCCGGCGATTGTGCCGACAGGTCACGTGACCGGGCGCGCGTATGACGTCAGCGCGCCCGTCACGTGACTGTCGGGACTTCCGTGTCGGCACACTGCACGGGGAGCCGAACAGGCAGCACGGAGGTTTCTCTGTGCTGCCTGTTCGGCTCCCCGTGCAGCCTGGCAGGCAGAGCGTTGGTGAGGGGGGATCTTGCGATCGCTTCTCACCTCCGTCTCTGCCTGCAAGCGCGGTGGGGTTTTTTTTTTTTTTTAAAGGGCCAGATTTTTTTTTTTGATTTTTTTTTTTTTTTTAATTTTTTTTTTTTCAGTGCTGGGGGGCGCTGCCGCCCCCCAAAATTTGCCGCCATAGGCATCCGCCTAGGATGCCTCGCGGTAAATACAGCACTGCGATCAGCCATAACATTATGACCACTGACAGGTGGCAGAGGCAGTGTGATGCTTTGGACAATGTTCTGCTGGGAAAATTTGGCTCCTTCCATTTATGTGGATGTTACTATGACACGTACCACCTACCTAAGCATTGTTACAGATGATGTATATCCCTTTCATGGAAACGGTATTCCCTGATGGCATTGGCGTCTTTAATCAGGATGATGGGCCCTGCCACACAGCAAAAATGGTTCAGGAATTTGTAAACTATTTGCTCCTTAGTATTTTGAACACTTGCCTACGTTACAAGACCACAGCAAACTGTAGTCTCTATAGCAGTCTGCTGCTTTTAGCTTCCTCTCTATAAATAGTCCAATAAGGTCAAACAGCGTGACATCATTACAGGTGTGCCACTTCCTTCATAGAAAGATATAGTCCACAGACAGGCGTTACTTTTTATTTTCAGTAAAGTTTTTGAACACTCTGCATTTGTTCGACAATTCGGTGATACATAAATTAAGCTAAGCTCATTAATATTACAAGTAAATTGCTACAGTGGCATTCATTTGTAAAAAAGAAAAACTACAAAATCATGATATATTTTGCTCTACTGTATAAGTGAAAAAGTATAGTAAACACATGTGTAATCCTAATTCAAAAAAATTAGCAACATTTGTATTTGTTATAAACAGATACACTTTACATACATAACTAATATAACATGTATAGCTTGGAGGAAAGACGTAACAGGGGGGATATGATAGAAACATTTAAATACATAAAGGGAATCAACACAGTAAAGGAAGAGAGTATATTTAAAAGAAGAAAAACTACCACAACTAGAGAACATAGTCTTAAATTAGAGGGGCAACGATTTAAAAGTAATATCAGGAAGTATTACTTTACTGAGAGGGTAGTGGATGTATGGAAAAACCTGCCAGCATAAGTGGTAGAGGTAAACACAGTCAAGGATGTTAAGCATGCGTGGGATAGACACAAGGCTATCCTAGCTATAAGACCGGGAACAGGGGACTAATAAAAGTACTCAAAAAAAATTGGGCAGACTAGATGGGGCGAATGGTTCTTATCTGCCGACACATTCTATGTTTCTATGTTTCTATTTCCAGCTTTAAAAAATAATATAGATATGTGAGTGATATACACCGCCTGGCCAAAGAAAAGGTCGCCACCTGGATTTAACTAAGCAAATAGGTCTGGGGTTGCTGCAGCTGGTCAGGCCTAGGTTCGGTAACATTATGTGCCCAAAGAATGAGGTCAGCTGATTACCTGACTATACTGAATGACCAGTTTATTCCAAGATGGCAATGCCAGGATCCATCGGGCTCAAACTGTGAAAGAGTGGTCCAGGGAGCATGAGATATAATTTTCACACATGGATTGGCCACCACAGAGCCCAGATCTTAACCCCATTGAGATATCTTTGGGATGTGCTGGAAAAGGCTTTGCTTTACAAGATCTTGGTGAAAAATGAATGCAGCACTGGATGGAAATAAATCTTGTGACATTGCAGAAGCTTATCGAAACAATGCCACAACGAATGCAAAGCTAAAGGAGGTCCAACGAAATATTATAGTGTGCCACCTTTTTTTTTTGGTGGCGACTTATTTTTGGGCCAGGCCGTGTATATATAGTTAAAGGAGTGCTTTAGTTTAGAAAAAAAAAGTATATATTTTTTTCTATTTTTAAAATTTTATTATATCTATGTTTTCTTTTTTCAACAATTGAATTTCTGATTTATTTAATATTAATTAAAAAAAAAAATGTAGATATATTTTTTTTATTTACAGATCAAATCATTTTTCCTAGTATATTTGTATTCATTTTCAAATGATTAAGTACATATTTTAAAAATGTTAAGGGTACCAGATGGTATATCTGAACATATAAACTCCACATGCATTATAAAACACATGTTCAATAAGTAAACAGTCATGCAATAAGGCATCTTAATTATATATATGTATACGAGTGCTTTCCACCTTTTGTTTTTTTTAATAATCTCCACTTTCTATTGGCACTTGGTGAGACCAGGCTTCTATTTGCAAAGCAGCTTTTATATTTGCTCTTTAAGCCTTGGTAGAGAACAGAAAGTTTACTTCCTTACTGGGCGAAGGGAGGTGACCATTTAAATGAAGAATAGAAGGGTAAAGTCCTGCCTTTGCTGAGAGGAGGAGGATTGTTTGACTGCTGTCATTAGTGATCTGTTCTTTTTTTTTACTTCCCTGTTACCCTTTCAGTAGAGTACTGTGATCGTAACGAGTCCGGACTGCACCCTTAAGGAGACCATGAAAAACTAACAAAACCAGAAAAGTTAGAAGGATTTCTGAGAACAGAATTCACCCAGGGGAATCAGTGATTCAGAGGTGTCTGGGTGAAAAAAAAAACGGTGATTATTCAATGTGCCAATGGCTCCTTTCATCGGCACACGCAAGCCAATATTCCTGTTACTACTGGTAAGTGACTAATCTAAATTCCTTGTTAATAAATGATACAGTTCAACAGCTGAAATGCACTGTAACATAAAAACTAGATGAATTTCAATTAAAATGATTATTCTTATAAACAGGTAGACATTTGAGTGACACTTTACTATTTTAATATATCTTCTGATTTTTCGAAACCCCTAAGCCTGATCGCACACCAGGGAATTTAATACATACATTAATCTATCTATCTATCTATCTATCTATCTATCTATCTATCTATCTATCTATCTATCTATATATATCTATATATATAAATATATCATTGGAAGCATTTTATACACCTGCTGTGTAAATTTCTCATGGCTCGTTAGGATCTCGTGAATATAATGAGTTAAGTTTAACCTGTTCATGGTTTCATTTTTCAGTTCCCTTTTCATGAAACATGTGATATCCAAGTAAATTATCTTGCGTTTCTGTCTGCTCAGTGAAACAAGACGTGTATTATCAAATTAGGTTATACTTTATAATGATGTGGATTTGGGTTTTTGTGACACTGAATGAGGTTCAACTAGTCTCTAGCGAGGACAAGCTGTGTATGTCATGGTTATGCTCTGTACTTCCAATGTTTAGGGTTCTTCTGCTGAATATACAGTATTTACCCAGTGCTGTGTAGTGAATGGCTTCATGTACCCAGCGCTGTGTAGCCTATGGCTTCATGTACCCAGCGCTGTGTAGTCGGAGGCTTCATGTACCCAGCTCTGTGTAGTCGGGGTCTTCATGTACACAGCGCTGTGTAGTTGGAGGCTTCATGTACCCAGCACTGTAGAGTCGGAGGCTTCATGTCTCCGGGGCTGTTTAGTCGGAGGCTTCATGTACCCAGCGCTGTGTAGTCGGGGTCTTCATGTACACAGCGCTGTGTAGTCGGAGGCTTCATGTACCCAGCGCTGTGTAGTCGGAGGCTTCATGTACCCAGCGCTGTGTAGTCGGAGGCTTCATGTACCCAGCGCTGTGTAGTCGGAGGCTTCATGTACCCAGCGCTGTGTAGTGGGAGGCTTCATGTACCCAGCGCTGTGTAGTCGGAGGCTTCATGTACCCAGCGCTGTGTAGTGGGAGGCTTCATGTACCCAGCGCTGTGTAGCCTATTGCTTCATGTACCCAGCGCTGTGTAGTCGGAGGCTTCATCTACCCAGCGCTGTGAAGTGGGAGGCTTCATGTACCCAGCGCTGTGTAGTGGGAGGCTTCATGTACCCAGCGCTGTGTAGTGGGAGGCTTCATGTACCCAGCGCTGTGTAGTGGGAGGCTTCATGTACCCAGCGCTGTGTAGTCGGAGGCTTCATGTACCCAGCGCTGTGTAGTTGGAGGCTTCATGTACCCAGCGCTGTGTAGTTGGAGGCTTCATGTACCCAGCGCTGTGTAGTTGGAGGCTTCATGTACCCAGCGCTGTATAGTTGGAGGCTTCATGTACCCAGCGCTGTGTAGCCTATGGCTTCATGTACCCAGTGCTGTGTAGTCGGAGGCTTCATGTACCCAGCGCTGTGTAGTGGGAGGCTTCATGTACCCAGCGCTGTGTAGCCTATGGCTTCATGTACCCAGCGCTGTGTAGTCGGAGGCTTCATCTACCCAGCGCTGTGTAGTGGGAGGCTTCATGTACCCAGCGCTGTGTAGTCGGAGGCTTCATGTACCCAGCGCTGTGTAGTCGGAGGCTTCATGTACCCAGCGCTGTGTAGTGGGAGGCTTCATGTACCCAGCGCTGTGTAGCCTATGGCTTCATGTACCCAGCGCTGTGTAGTCGGAGGCTTCATGTACCCAGCGCTGTGTAGTCGGAGACTTCAAGTGTCAAGACCTTTCGTTCAAACGCATAAATTCTCCTCCTTTCACAATTTCTATGAACCGCGATTAAATAATCTCTAACATGGGCCGACTATATCTGGCTGACGTAGTTTCTAGTTTCAGTGATTCAACTGATTAAAGAGCAGTATATTGACTTTTGTGTGAGAGACCTATGGACTTATGTACAGTCGCCACCATACTGTAAAGGCTGCTTGTCAGGTTCATTTGTGTGGTTGCTGTTATTAGAAAGGAAAGTTATTTATATATTGCTCCCTTTGCTGAGAGTAAAACTAGCTTGTATGTGAGAGGTTACATGCTGTTTCTCTCCCTCATGCCTCAACTGCAGGTGTGTGATGATACTGTCAGCGGCCTGCTGTCAACCAATCACCTGTGGCCATTGACAAATGGACAGCTGACTGGCAGAGAGGTAGCTTGTTATCACCAAGAGCAGTGGTGTATCTTGATTTTGTGCTGCCCTAGGCAGACAAAATCCGGGCACCCCCCTACCCAAGCTGCACACCCACGTTACACACCTAAGACATGCCCCATCATTCAGACTCACATCAAGCTTACACTCCCATCACACTCAGTCACACACTCCTACTCCCATCACACTCAGTTACACACTCCTACTCCCATCACGCACACTCTGACTCCCATCACACTCAGTCACACACACTGTCTCCCATCACACACACTCTGACTCCCATCACACTCAGTCACACACACTGTCTCCCATCACACACAGGTCACACACACTGTCTCCCATCACACTCAGTCACACACAGTCTCTCATCACGCTCAGTCACACACACTGTTTCCCATCACACACACTCTGACTCCCATCACACTCAGTCACACACACTGTCTCCAATCACACACACTCTGACTCCCATCACACTCAGTCACACACACTGTCTCCCATCACACACACTCTGACTCCCATCACACTCATTCACACACACTGTCTCCAATCACACACACTCTGACTCCCATCACACTCATTCACACACACTGTCTCCCATCACACACACTCTGACTCCCATCACACTCAGTCACACACACTGTCTCCCATCACACACACTCTGACTCCCATCACACTCAGTCACACACACTGTCTCCAATCACACACACTCTGACTCCCATCACACTCAGTCACACACACTGTCTCCCATCACACACACTCTGACTCCCATCACACTCATTCACACACACTGTCTCCAATCACACACACTCTGACTCCCATCACACTCATTCACACACACTGTCTCCCATCACACACACTCTGACTCCCATCACACTCAGTCACACACTGTCTCCCATCACACACACTCTGATTCCCATCCCACTCATTCACACACACTGTCTCCAATCACACACACTCTGACTCCCATCACACTCAGTCACACACACTGTCTCCCATCACACTCAGTCACACACACTGTCTCCCATCACACACACTCTGACTCCCATCACACACACTGTCTCCAATCACACACACACACACACACACACACACACACACACACACACACACACACACACACACACACACATCCCATCAGCACTTACCTTTCTCTGGCAGGCAGGCAGCATAGTCCCTCCATGCTGCCTGTTCGGCTTCCCGGCGATTGTGCCGACAGGTCACGTGACCGGGCGCGCGTATGACGTCAGCGCGCCCGTCACGTGACTGTCGGGACTTCCGTGTCGGCACACTGCACGGGGAGCCGAACAGGCAGCACGGAGGTTTCTCTGTGCTGCCTGTTCGGCTCCCCGTGCAGCCTGGCAGGCAGAGCGTTGGTGAGGGGGGATCTTGCGATCGCTTCTCACCTCCGTCTCTGCCTGCAAGCGCGGTGGGGTTTTTTTTTTTTTTTAAAGGGCCAGATTTTTTTTTTTGATTTTTTTTTTTTTTTTAATTTTTTTTTTTTCAGTGCTGGGGGGCGCTGCCGCCCCCCAAAATTTGCCGCCATAGGCATCCGCCTAGGATGCCTCGCGGTAAATACAGCACTGACCAAGAGTGCTCATTTTACACAAACATAGACGTTAATTCACTAAAAAAGTGAAATGTGATAAATTGCTGGAACTGCAAAAAAATAGGCATTAACAACTGAGTTGGAAAAGCTCCCCAATTTGCTTATCTTTCCAATTCAACTATTAATGCCTGGTTTATACAGTTCACTTGCAGTTCACTACTGTCCTCTCCGTATTGCATGGAGCCTGGAGCATCTGGTACTATAGGAATAGGGAATGATGGGAAATGACCAGCTCAGCCAGTACACCTCTGACTGAACGCACAGGTTGGGGGAAATACTATGTATTCATTTTAAGTCAGAGCATAACTGAAATTGATTATATTTCAGTCTGGTTTGTCCATTGCACATGACTCTGCAATGTGAGTGTAATTTATAAATAAATAATAATAAAGACAAATATCAGGGATCACAGATATAGGGAGCTGGTCAATAAAAAAGTATATTGCAGATTAGTTAAGTTGACTTAAAGGACAATTAAGCTTCTAATATAGAAGTGAAAAGAGACCCCTAGTATGAGGATAAAGTTATTATTGACAGTACATGCCAGTTTATCCAATGATTGACAGCTGCCATGCTTCCATGGGAGTTAGCAGAACGAGACCCTCGTTTTTAGAAGGGATCAGCTAAGGCGGACTATCCGAGAGAGTCGTGCAAGACAAACAAAAGTGACCTAGTGCGCTTCACCCAACACTTAACATACTGCCAGTTACCCTAAACAGTGAGGTAATCTCATATAAGTGTTGTTAAGGGAAAAATAAAAAATATATATGGTGAAGTATGTATGTATAGTATACAAATCACTCCAAAAAGTGTATAAAACGTGCACTCACATATACCTGAGCAGTAATCTGCTCAGCAAAAAAGCATCTGGGAGCCCGCTGTAGGAGATGGATAAATCACCCGATAACGATATATCCAGGCCGCTCCAGGGGAATAACACAGGGGGAGAGAAGACAGGGATGTAAGTATAAATGTTTAATACAGACCAAATAAAAACAAAGTAAAATGTTACACTTTAAAAACAGTAGTGTCGTTTAAGATTATTGAAAAAATTCTCATAAGGGTAAAGTTTCCTTCCATACGCGATCCCTCCTTCCCACAACGCGTTTCGCCTCATCAATGAGGCTTTTTCAAGTGTCCCCACGTGTTCCAAAAATCTTCTTTATGAATCGTTGAATCTCAGTCTCGTTCCCGTTGCTCTCAGTGACAGTCCGCTTAAGCTCCTCCCCTCCGTCAGCGTCATGACGGGTATGCGTTTCTCCTACAGCTGCTCCTCCTTCCTATTTACCTTATTGGTTAGTTGTCTCCACACCTCCCTGCTCTTTATTCTCCGTTAATCGAGACATAAATCTCGAGAACACGGAGATCAACAGTCATTGCGGGGAACCAATGGGGGAGTGAGGTGTGGAGACAACTAACCAACTCGATTAACAGAGAATAAAGAGCAGGGAGGTGCTGCTCACCTTACTACAAATAGGCGCAGTGTATTATCTCTGTTTGTTTTATCAGAGAGAGTCCCCTGCTACATTCAGATCTGGCTTAGACTAGCGTGGTGAGCCCCAGCTCTGATTGGCTGTATTTATTAAGATGGACGTTGGGTGTACTTATGGAGGTCAAGTTTTTTGACAAACAAGGCACTCGCCTAGGGCGGCACTTTGCCAGAGGGTGTTAAAGCACACTTCTGGAGCTTCAAACATTTTTCCTCCCTCCCTGCCCGTTCAGCAAACTTTAGCATTTTCCAGTTAATCGGGCATGTAATGGACATGGTGGGGGTATGTAATAAGGGTGATGGTGGCATGTAATGGGGGTGATGGGGCATTTAATGTGTGTGTGTAATGGAACATGTAATGGGGTGAGGGGGCATGTCGTAGGTGTGCAATGATGGGGATGGGGCATGTCGTAGGTGTGCAACGTGGGGGGGGGGGGGGGGGGAGCGATTTTGTCTAGGGTAGCACAAAACCAAGATACACCACTGATCTTAAGGTAGATTTTATTGTCTTGACAATGACACTACTCACCCCCCAGGGTAATGGCTCCCAAAGTATGGACATAAATTTTAATATTATCAATCTACTTCCTTCCTTTTAAATTTACTGAACTATTAGTATTTTTGTAACCTACAGGTACACTACAGGAAAAGTATTAATTTTATTGCAACATATCCACAAAGAAAACAATAATTACACTGCTAACCACAGGAGAAAGTTGAGAAAAGCCTTAGGGTCAATGTTTTCTAATGTTTGTAAAGAAAACACTGTTTTTAATTAACAATTATGCATCTTTCAGAGCTGCACATTTCTGGACACAGTGGTTATAACTTACTTGTTATTATAAGTGTTATGACAACAATTAGCAAGATACGTCTTCCACCTTCATTATAGGGCAGAATCCACCCTTTATAATAAGCAAAACATGTCTCGTAATACTTCTGTTCAAAGGCTGGAAATCAAAAGGCAAACCAGGATTTTATGAGTTTGAGAAAGGCAGCAGGGTTACAGATGATGCTACAAACACTACAAAATAGTCACACAAAAATAACACTGACTGATGTTTCAAAAGAATTGCAAGTCAATGCAGTAATTAAGAGAACAATGTGTTTTAAATGTATCACAGTTGGATACCTAGGCAGTAGTGTATAGCATTTTCTATCTAACTGTTTTGTCTGTCTATCAATCTCTGTGTCTGTCTATCAATCTCTGTGTCTGTGTATAAATCTTTGTGCCTGACCATCAATCTCTGTGTCTTTCTATCAATCTCTGTGTCTGAGTATAAATAAAATAAATATAATATAAATAAGTATAATTTAAAAAAAAAAAGACACAATAAGTCCTTATGCCCGAAATAGATTTAATGACACAGATAAATGGTGCATTTTGAGTGTAAAGCTTTCTGATATTATCTTTTAAAGTACATCTAGCTATGTACTACTTGGCGTACCCTTTCAGTCAAAATGATTACCCTGCACATAACATGTCTGTAGCACTGAAAGTATTAAAAAAATAATGACAAAATAATAATAAGCACTAAAAGTTATATTACATGAACATTTATTTGTATAGCGCCAACAATTTACATAGCTCTTGGTACAGAAGGGAACTACATACCATATTATCCGAACAGAGACAGACTGATACATCAGGTATAGAGCCCTGCTTGCAAGCATACAATCTAGAGGGAGTGGGGGACAGGTGAATGAATAGGGCATTTGGTGCTTTGGGGGTTTGGCCAGAGGTTAATTATTGGGTGTTCTAGTGGGTTTTGAGGGACTTATTGAATACAAAAGTGAGCTCCACTTTTGACCCCTGAAAGTCTTACTGCATCAAACAGCTACATTTATTGGAGACTTATAGTCACAACACCCCTCCACTCAAAAATAATGGTTAGGGTAGGTGGGTGCTCAGAGAACTAAACTTGAAACAGTAGAGTTGGGAGGCACAAACAAACCCCACCTTACTAGGTCTATTAAGACTCATGAGTAGAGTTGAGCGGACACCTGGATGTTCGGGTTCAGCCGAACTTCGGAAAAAAGTCCGGATTCGGGATCGAACTTGACCCCGAATCCAAACCCCATTGAAGTCAATGGGGACCCGAACTTTTGGCCACTAAAATGCCTCTAAAAAAGTCCTGGAAAGGGCTAGAGGGCTGCAAAAGGAAGTAAAATGTGGGTGAGTGTCCCCATTCATACAAATAGGTCAATTGACCTATTCGTATGAATGGGGACTCTATTTCGGTTTATAGAATAGCAATAGCATTACTTGTATTCCATAAACCGAAAGACATTCGGTTTATAGACTTTCGTTTTATAGAAAACATGTAATGCTATTGCTATTCTATAAAAAGAAAGTCTATAAACAGAATGTCTTTTGGTTTATAGACTTTCGGCTTATGGAATACATGTAATGCTATTGGTTTTCTATAAACCGAACTAGAGTCCCCATTCATAAGAATTTCTTATGAATGGGGACTCTATTTCGGTTTATAGAAAGCCAATAGCATTACATACAATGTAATCGCCGAACTCCAACACGGACATCCAGTGAAATGTCCGTGTTCGGGTCCGGGGTACAAAAACCGTAAAGTTCGGTACAAACCCAAACAGTGTGGTTTGGGTTCGCTCAACACTACTCATGAGACATAAAAATCAGGCCAAAAGGATTTTTCATGCAAAAATAGAAAAATATGTATTATTTTAGCCTGTAGACTGTGAGAGAATAATCACCCTTATACATCTCCAATACCAATAAACAGTCAATATACACAAATATACACTATTAAATGCAACATTACCCAGGGCAATGAGTACAGTGATGGCCCAAAAAAGTATAATATCAGCATTATTGGTGTTAAGGCAGCTTATTAGAGCTTCAGTATTAGTAAATACTAGAAGCACAGTTGGTTGTTATCTAAACAAGGAACTCCAAAAAGTCCAGCATGTTAGATTAAGCCATAGACATACCTTAGGCACAAATCAAAGCAAGATGGAATGGTCTTTATACCAATACAGCACCTATGGCAAGCAAAAAGCGGAGTAAATAGCACTTAAAGATGACAAAGTGTTGCACAAGTCAAAGAAGACTGAGCCACTTACGGCTCAGGTTAGACAGGTACTGGTATACTCGCAGAGATGTTTGGGAGAGAGAGAAATTCCGGCCTACGGATTGCCCTGGGATAAACATATTACGATACCAAACAAATTGGAGAGCAATTAGTGTCCATTTGTACATAATTTTAAGGGTTTGTAGTGTACGAAATATAAAATAAGGAGAATATAATAAAAGAAGTAGAATATATGTGCGTATATACAATATAATAAAAAGGAAATAAAATATAAGGAAGAAATGATGATGAGCCTGTCTGTCCAAGTGGTTACGGCCAGTTTAGTAAAGAAGAGAAACCGTAAACAGAAAGTTATTTTAAAGAATATTTACAGAAAAGTTAAAATATTGATGTAAATGTTATGGCTCTTTATTTTTTTTATTTACTTTTATCACTCTGGGAACTCTTAATTCTAAAGCATTACTGATAAGCATTGATTATTCACACCAGAATATTTTTACACAGAAAACTGAGCAGACCATTGGACCATAGTTTTAATAGGAAATGTGTCAAGATCCTCTGTATTCCTTGTCCCTCATACAGAAGGCAGGACTTTGCAACATCTCAATTTGTACATAATAGTCATTTCTATTACAGCATTACTGATCCTTAGAAATAAATTAGGATTAGCACATGAACTAATGGGAACTGTGAAATCAGGATGAATAAAACTAACAGAGGCACAAACAACTTGTGATCCAAAGTTGTATGGTAAATACAGAGCGCATTAACATGGTGATTTATGCCTGCCTGTTCTAACTGTAATCTTTACTGTATGTTATCAATTCACAATTGCTGGCTGCATGATGATTATAAATTAACTCCCAAACAAGCCTGCCAACCCCTTCCTGTTCTCTTAATAGAGAGGAAAATGAGACTTGATACTGCTCTGCATCACAGCACACAGGCAGCCCTGCCCTGCAGCTCTATCAGTGGAAACAGAGTTTTTTTTTTTTTAAAGAATTGCAGTGCTCAACTCAGACCATAGATCGCCCCAAGAGACAGAGGACAATGTTACCATGTAGTGTATTTATTAAGCTGATAAGTGCTTTGGAACTCAAAAGTACAAAACAGAGGAATAGGTTAAATGAAAGTTCTGGACTATAAGGCCTAACAAGCTGTATCCAAGTGATAGGAGTTGTAGTCCAGGGCAGGTGTGGTGTAAACATTTTTGTGTTCCTACAGACACATGGATCTTGGCATGCATTTAAAATCATTGTGCATAGTTTTAATTTGTTTGTTATTGTGCCTCCTAGCCAGCAAAAAAAAAAAAAAAGAGGGGATACACCCTAAAAATTGGCATTTTAAATGATTCCCCTAATACTTACCTTGTGTTAATGTGCTGAAACAAACCCTCTTCTCACTTTTTGAAACCAAGCTTACTTACTTTCAATACCTTTTCTCTTCCCAGCTCACCAGCTGAGGAAGCCTGGTGGCGAAACGCGTTCACCATTTTCTTGGTGCATTTTTGATATACTTTATTCTGTGTACTGCATTTTACTGTATTTACGGCATTTACCAATTATATTATTAAACTGTTTTTTTATACTAACTATCTACTCGGTATATTTAAACCACTATATTTCACTATTCCATAAGCATTAGTATTGTTTTTTACCTCACCTGAAAGAAACAGTTTACCTACAAATTTTCAGCATGTTTTATGCTCCTGATATTACAGTGCCGACATCTTGTGTAAGGCTCTGTGCTTCTCACTGCCTGCCTGCTCCCTCCTACTTCACTTTCATAATACATGTTTAATTACTTGTTTAGGTTAGAACACAGACAAACAAGTGCAAATCTTTAATTAAAGATGATCATATCATTTGAAATTTGGGACCAAATGAAATTACACAAAGAAGTAGGACAATTACCTTAAAATGCTACAATTTAATTTAATTGGTATATGGAATGCAATATGTTCAAATTAGCATTATTGTAATGTAGCTATATAAATGCTATATCTTGATTCAATGATACATTTAAGTGAATTATTAAAGGGAGAGTACCATCTCCTCTCACATCACATTAAAGACAACTGTCTGCAAAAAGTTATGATTATTTGAAAGATTGTATCTAGTAAAGGAATTTTAAGTAGAAATGCTTTGATGAAAGCACACAGGTAAGTTACACTACTGAGCCCTCTCTGCTTATATTGCACTATGCGGGGGCGAACATTTTGAGTCAGATAGCTCAGATATTGCTTCGGATGACCAAAGATTCTAAACAACATGGCCACCCTTGATAGCCCTATACAAGTAAAAAGAGCTTAATAAGGTACTTTATTTGTATTCTTTCATTAAAAGAAATATATTTAAAATGCCTAACTCTTGAGACAATCTTAGAATTAAACATTACTTATTTGTTTTGCTGACAGTGTCCTTTAATTACTGTGCAACAGTGAGAACCTGCCACCACCAGCAGTGGTAGAACAAATATGGGGGGCACTGTGAAGAATTTTCCTTCCAACTATTAAATATTTAGCACTCCGGCTGATCATCATGGGTAATGTTGTCCGTACAGCATGAGTGCCATAACAACATTGTGATACTATTTTAGTTTAACCAAGCTACAATAAAAACAGTTATATTTATTGTTGCTTTTTAAGACCCCTAAAATATATCTATTAAGTGCTCAAAGTCCCTAGCAGCAGGGTTGAGCACAGAACCTTAAAAGCCTATTGAATAGTCTCGGTGCTGAAGTCATAGAATACGGAGGACCTTAGATTATCCCTCATTTCTTCTCTGAATCAGTATCATTAAAGGGACACTGCCACTTACATAAGATGTAACTAGAAAACCTGGTCATTTAAAACACACACATATATAAATCATATGCCACTGTTTTTTCTATATGATTGAATTAATTGCATATAAAAAGAAAGATAAAACTAGGTGTTTGTCTCCTGGCTCCATATTGTGAATATTTCCCGTGATGCAACATCATCCAAAATCTTTCAGCCAGTCTCACTTTACAACTGCGGCCAAAGCCTGCATGATGATGTCATAAGATACTCCCCTGCTCTCTTACTGGCTCCTGTGTATCATAGTGGGCAGGACTAGGTGGCTGTGTACAACTTTTTTTTAACCTGCCTTCAACACAAAGAGAGGAGATTAACCTGATCAAACAGTATCATAACTCCGCCCCTTGTGATGTAATAGTTACATTACCCTCCCATTCAATGCAAGTCTATGGTCAGAATTCTGACCTATAGACTGCATTCTGTGTCCCCAGCCCCAAAGTGAGATATTAGTGCTGTAAAGTCTCTAGGGGGTGGCACCCCAAAACTACTTTATTTCACAAAATGGCAGAGCCCAGTCACACTGGTTTAGTTACAAATTTTGCTAAATACAGTCACAAAAACAAAGGACAAATCTGAAATCAACAATACAATACAAAAAAAAACTTTTTATTTGGTCCATTTAATGGCCACATAAAGTGCTCTCTAAAGCTGACTGTTGCAGTAACAATTAACACATTTACAAACCAACCTTGCTGGTTTCTCAATGATTGCCAAATTAACCTTTTGTAATGTAGTGAGCCAAGCTTTACAGTGCAATGGCATGGCAAGGGTTAACATTTTGCAAGAAGGTTTAATATAGCTTAGCTGTTTGTATGGAGACAGAAAGTTGGACCGTTTTGCATATTGCTACGGTGATACTAAATACCCAGAGTCCTTTTCTGAAAGAGGAAGTCCCATTCTTCTGCTTTGTGAGGAGAGATGTTAAAGGAACATTATACAATGTTTAACCCTTGCTCCCTTGAAGGAAGAGAGGGTTAAACAAAACATGTCCCGGGACATTTAAGTAAACCCGACGTGTATCTTAATAGATAGACGCGGGTTTACTATATGCTGTGTCTCACATGCGAGACACAGCAGGTCCCTCTCTGACAGCCTCGTTAAGATCCCCCCTGCTGATCCCTTGAAAAAACAAGGGTCTCTCTCTGTCGCCGACCAGACGGCTGCCTGCTTCAAGCACAAGTGAAAAATAACGTTTAGTGTCTTGTTAAGTGGATAAAAATGAAAAGGGACAAAGTCTATACAAATACTTCATGGGTTACGTCCGTATGGTCAATAAAACTACGAATTAACCTGCAACGGCAGCACAAACAGCCAATCAGAACCTGGCATGTAATCAGCATCATTCCAAACAATTGATGCTTGTACATTCCTTTCTCTGACTCCCAGTTCATATATTAAATCAAAATGCAAGTTGTTCCGATATAAAAGGGCACTTTGTAAATTAAACATTGCATTTCAGAAGTTTAAATGTAACTTTTAACATCCCAATCTAGAGGTTTCCTCGATGGAAACAGTGATACACAGGGCATATGATGTACTAGATATGTATATTTTTGTCCTTTTTGTTCATTGGAGGTCTCAATGCCAGGGGTACCGTGCTATTTCTGTGTGTGGAACCAGCACAGCCTAGAGATTATGGTTGCTGAGCACAAGTAATACAAATGTTTATTGGCTCTGAATGGCAGATGTCTCGCGACAACTCTATATGAGTGGGAAATGTGGCGAAATGCGTTGGTGTTTTTCTTTGGCTGTGCATTGGCTGTGACCAATTTTAGACGGGGATCGGACAGGGATTACGGTTATTGGTTCTTTCTGGCAGGGCTGAATTTTTAAAAATGTAACTTTTAGTTGTGGGAATAATTTTTGTGTTTGGAAATAAAACTCCACAGCCTTTTTCTGAATTATCTGTTTAACCTATTCAATCCCACCTGTCCATCTTCTTTACAATGGATAACAGTGTGCACTGGTAACACCACCTACAATAGTGTACATTGTATCTTATTACATCTACTCTGACTGTGTTCTACTAACTGGATGAACCTATATCCCTTTGTCGCAACTCTGAAGAGCCCTTTCCATGCCCAGTGAATCGGCTTCTCGTTATGATGCAATCATATGAAGGCAAAGCTCAGGCAGGACGTGGGTTGTGGTGTTCAGGAAAGAAACTATGTCAGGGTGGGCAGAAGTGAGAATAAAAACCAGCCCCGGAAACAATTGTATAGCAGGTCTTGCACCAACTTTTTATTGTTCAGTACAGGAAAACGATACATTCTTAAATCACATTTTAAAAATACACTGTCTATAGATAAGACATATATAAAACTTCCCGGTATCCCAGTAGGACAGTCCGGCCCTGATGTTAGATCACTAGATCTGGTAAGAGATTGGGCAACAACACTATGAAATACCTTCTAACGTCTGCCCCCGGTGAATCAGGATGCTAAGGGGCGGAGCTTGAGTGTCATTGATACTGCGCATGCGGGATAGCGCTGTCACTCTGCCTGACAGTGCTGCACATGCCCAGTATACCTTTTCCGGTGTTCCAGAATCAGATCAGGACCGCGGAAATGCCATCCTGAATCCAACTGTTCCGTCGAAAAGCGGGAAGGAGGTAGAGCTCGGTGGGACAGCGGGACAGATCCCCAAAATAGATATGTAGATATTGAGTGCCCCCTCAGAAGACTTGGAGTGCCAAGTTTCCCGATTTTCAGGCCAATTCAAGATCATGTAAGTGGTCTCTGAGTAGTCTGAGTTTGAGGGCTACACACATCATCGAAGAGATCCGATTGTGTCTGAAACTGGCAACTCAAATTCTCTCCAAATACTAAGGTTGTTTTTTAAATAGTGTTTTTTTTTTAATTACTGTTTCGTTCTCATATTTGATCTATGGCAGGAGATCTACTTTGGAATGCCGCAGACAAAAAAATGAATTACATCTTCATACTAAATGGAACATACCGGACCAGTTTTACTTCATAGCACAGTCGGATAGATCACAGTTATCTATGCAGTAGATAACTGAACATTTCTAAACATGAAATATCTGACTTCCTCTTAGTAAATGTATTCCCCCCCCCCCCCCCCCAAGATGTATTATAGAAGAAAAATCAAAGTGTGATCTGATAAACAGTTAGGATACCGATAAAAGTGGCCCATATTATTGTACTGGAGAATTTATTATCACTGGGGTTTTTTTGGGGGGGCGGGGGGGGGGGGGGGGGCGGTTTGTGTGCAATCTACATGGTACATTTTGCTAATTGTGTGGTTATATATCACCAGGACCACTTCCTTCCCATGACCTGCTACTTCCTGTGTAATAACATTACATGCATAAAGTAAGTGATAAAAGACAACAGTAAAAAAAGATATGTAAACAAACATGGTTATAAAGAAATAAAAACATATGACTTTCTCCAGTAAGGTGTTAGCGATAAAACTCTCCTAGCTGGGACTGAATCGTTGATCCGGGAATTTTAAAACACCCACAAGTTCTCCTTCTTCTTTTTGGATATATGTGGTCTAAACAAGCACCAGAGCATATTCTCAACATGTGGAGTGCTAGTCAGGAATGTTGTGTGTGTGTGTGTGTACATATACACGCCCGTTCAAAAGTTTGGGGTCACTTGCAAACGTCCTTGTTTTTCATCAAATGAGTCGCAAAAGTAATAGGAAATACAGTCAAGTTGTCGACAAGGTTAGAAATGATTTCAATTATAAACAGTTTTCATCTGTATGTTTTACAATTACACCAACAGGGACTTCTTTGACATTGCATTCTTCTGTGTGGACCAGTCAAGTTCTCCCACACCAGACTCATCCCACCATGTCTTTATGGACCCTGGTTTGTGCACCGGGGCATAGTCATGCTGGAATAGAAAAGTGCCTTCCCCAAACTGTTCCCACAAAGCTGGTAGCATAGCATTTTCCAAAATGTCTTGGGATGCTAAAGAATTAAGATTCCTCTTCACTGGAAGTAAGGGGTCAAAAGATTTAATAAATATCGGAGTGACCACTCAACTTACATGTGACTTTACTCTCAATTCGGGTGGGGGCAAATGTCCTGTAGCTCTCAAGACATAGTAGGGGAAGTGAAAAAGCTGATAGTCAAATATTACATCCTTAAAGTGCTTTCAACCGAGTCCTGTTACACTCGAGTGGCAAATTTGCTAATTACTGACCCCTGTCAGTAGGCATGCAATTGGTGGCTGCCATATTATAATGATGTCACTACACTATAGAAGGTTATATAATAAAATAACGATTGTTTGATTAGTTCTGATCAATCTTTTTCTAAGAGTCACCCTATATACAGTGCCTCTTGGTAGGATTTCTACCACCAGGGAAGGCCAGCCAGGTAAAAATATGGGTAGAAAATAGAAAAGGCTGCATTTTTCTCCCCAAAACCCTGGTAACCCTAATTCTTGGCAGGCTGTTCAGTTTGCTGGCAATTAATGTGTTTCTGATTAAGAGAGATAATCACTAACGACCAGCAAGTAAACATGAACATGGCTGGTCAATGAGGAAATGAATGTGTGATCGGCTTCCAAGAGCCTTTGTTCATTATTATTTGTGAAACAAACGGCAGAACTTGCAGTTTCAACCTGTGAGATTATTGATCACCATTGACCTCTAGTTTACAGAGAAGCATTCATCCAAACTCCAACAATTTCATAACCAAGTGTTCACATAGCTACCATGTCTTTTTTTGGATCCAAAGTCCTTCTTTGTTGCTCTGAGGTCCTTATTTTTTTTAAGTGCTGGCAATATTTGTCCTATGTGCCAATAGTGTTTTGTTTAAAGGAAACCCATCATGACAAAATGGCAGGGTATCACTTTATGGTATACATTTTGCTGGGCAAATGTATAGAAATAGTTGTATTATAATAATTGTTTCTCTGGCTTACCACCTGTCCTATGACATACATAGAGGTAGGAAATGGTGGTAGGTTGAAATTACAGAGCCTAAAAAAACCTATGCCCCCCACATGCTATGCATTGTGGGACTGGGGCGTCATCTAAGCGGGACACTCTTATTTATGTGGGAGGGGCTTTGTTGGAACATTTCAGACAGGGGGATTTGGGAGCAAAATAGAGACTGTCCCTCCTAAATAGGGACACTTGGGAGTAGGGTGATCACATGTCCCGGACAGTCGGATAATGCAACTTTATGTCCTGGGTCCCAGGCAGCCTCATTGTCGGACAATGAAAAGTCTAAAAATGGGAGCTCTGAGTGAAGGAGGTTTCAGCCAATAATCAGAGACTTCTCAACTCTCCTGATTGGCTGAGAGGTCAGAAGCTTCACCTGAGTGGCTGAAGAAGTGGCAATAGAACAGTTAATTCGCTGCAGATGCTCAGGTCTGCTAATGGAGGGGTTCATTCTCTGCAGCTGCTCAGGTCTGCTAATGGAGGGATTAATTATCGGCAACTACAAAGGTCTAGTAATGGAGGGATTCATGATCTGCAACTGTTCAGGTCTGATAATAGCGTTGCAACCTTCTCTTCAAAAAAAAAAAAAATACCGGCTTTGGTACTGTCTCTATAGACTTAACATTGGCATGATGCCAATTTTTTACCGGCCTGGTGTTAACCCTATCTGATAATAGTGGGGCTAATTCTCTACAGCTTTTCAGATCTGATAATAGAGGGGTTACTTCTCTGAAACTACTAATGTCAGCTTATAAAAATGTTATTAAAAGTGAAATCTACACGGTGCCCAGTGCTTCCTAGTAATTTATATAATATAAAATGTATGTGTTTCAGTGTGTATGTGATAAATATCTATAGATAGATATATTATGCCTGTGTGTGTAATACTGTGTCCCTGAATGGCAGAAGTAATATGTGGTCACCCTACTTGGGAGATATGCTACCTACTTATTTCATGTCCACCCATATAATAGTAGCTGTCAGAGCTCTGAGAACCACTTCCTGTTTCATGGTTCCATGGAAAGCAGAACTGCAGAGTTCAGTCATTTGTTTATATTCAGTTTCACAGCAAAGAAGAACCATGGAATAATCACCTGCTTGGCTCTCTAAGAGAAAAACTCTTTTATTAGACTGGAAAAGTGTAGGTATATATATATATATATATATATATATATATATACTGTCATTTATATATATATATATATATATATATATACTGTAATTATATATGTTATGTTTATATATATATATATATTTATACATACATATATATATATATATATATATATACTGTCATTTATATATATATATATATATATATATATATATATATATATATATATATATATATACATATACTGTCATTTATATATATATATATATATATATATATATATACTGTCATTTATATATATATATATATATATACTGTAATTATATATGTTATGTTTATATATATATATATATATATATATATATTTATACATACATATATATATATATATATACTGTCATTTCATATATATAATTTTAATAAAAATTACATTTTGATATGTTGACAGATATGAAAATAATTGTACCTACAGGGCGGGAAAACAATGGTTTGAGGTCACTGTTAAGTCTATAGAAGCAAAATGTGGCAAAGCTAATTCTATAGTAAACCTGCATTCCAAACGTCAGACAGACTATTATTTGCATTCTCTGTAACAATCCAGATGACAGGAGGGTAAACAGACCAGTTACCTTAAAGGGACAGTCTAGTCCCCAAACTCACTTTGGTTCAAGATGAAGATCACTGCTTGTATAGTGCACAGGCCTTTATACCTATGTGATTTGATGCAGGCATTCTGTATAAATCACATTTTTAATATTTGACTCAAGCCTTCCCCAGTGATTACTTTGTATGTTTACTGCAGGTGCGGCAGCACTGATTTTATAGACAATGAGGATATACAGTTTTGTTTCATATAGTCGCTTCCTGTCTTCCTCAAATTGAGTCTATTAAGTGGCATATGAGTGACCTTGCTCTTGTAGGATCTCTTAACAGGGCAACACATTGTCTGACGACATCACTTGAGAGACAGGATATTCCATTCATTTGAATGGCAATATTCTCATTGGTTCCTGCAGCAAAACAAAAAAAAGAAATGACATTTACTCATCTAGTGTGGGCAGTCCTTGTTTCTTGCAAACTGCAGTAATTTCACAATTTCTTCTTGTTGTAAGTATTTTATTTGTTAAGCGATGCAAAATGTAAGACATGCATTTTAAAGTACGTTGAAAGCACTCTAATATGCATTAATATTTGGAAGATGCATTTTGGGCGCTAGACAGTCCCTTTAACACGGTCCTGTCACCTGATTGTTGAGGATGAGATCTAGATTCTCCTATGCTGTTTCCGTGGCAGACATGTTGTATTGGGTTCAGTGACTAATAACAAGGATGAAGAAGTAGATATGAGAGACACACTGATCTCCTGAAACTCCATCATGCAAGTTCTGGCCTGGAATAATGCAATATATGTAAGGCCATCATGACAAAGGTTTCCTGTCATTTCCCTCACCTGTCACTTAAGCCAAGAGCCCAATAAGGGCACGGCAGGGGGGGTGGCAATGAGTGGATAGAGGGGATGGCCTTAGGCTATATATTGCAGGATTTACAGGAATGATTTCCTGTTTAAAGTAAAATGACAAGTTCCCTCCCTCCCATCCCTAGGTGACGAAGAAGGAAGTGGCAGCGGGGGTCCCCGAGGTTTGGCACTTGTGCAGGGGGTTGGTCATCTGGGGTATGGCCAACCCGGTTGGGCAGTAGCTGTGGGAAGCTCGCTGCACGGGCTCCCCATGGGCTTGTCCCTGGGGAGTGAGGCATGGCTACTGTGCAAACAGGGACGTCAGTAGCCGTGAGTCATGTGGTACGCCTGCGCCAGATTCTCGGGGTCCTGATCCTAGATGGTCTAGGATAAGGCACACGCTACCGCTAAGGTTCAGTAGTATTGTTTCATGTTGTTTATATTTATGGTTATAAAAGAATGTGTTGGTTGGTATATATGTATATGTATATAATGTTTGTATATATATATATATATAATTGTATATGCCCGGTTATTTATTTATTTATAAAGTTTTAACCATATTTGGTTTACAGTAATATTCGTTACTTATTTCAGCTATATTTTAGCTGTCAATTTATGTTGCAGCATTTCAATAAAGACTGCGACCTTTCTAGCCACTCAGTTGTCTGTCTCTTTATTGGTGGGGGGAATGTATTATCAGGTATACCTTGGTCATGGGTTATGTATAAAAACAACTATACACTATACTAGTCAACTGTCTGGAATTTGCAGGTACAGTCCCTTTGTTACCAGTCCTGAGTATATATAGAACTTTATTCATGAAAAAAGGCAATTGACAAGGGAATTTTGACTGTAAGGCCAAAGTAGTCGATTTGGAACAATTCTCCAGCTTCATTGGATACGTTTTCCCAGCTTTGCTACCGTGGCCTAACGATCACAATTCTCTTGTCAATTCTCTGCAATTCCCTCTTTCTTGAATCCAATCCGTAGCCTTTCAGCCACACTCTCTAGTGTTCACATTTCTTTAGACAATGGCCTTATTACTAAATTCACAGCACCTTATCTGATTTTGCAAAGAAACCCATTTCCTGTCAGTGAGTGCCTCAGCAAGCACTATTTTTTTTTATGTAAATATTTTGATTGTTAGGTTATGCTGTCATTTGTTTAACTAGCCCTTCTGAATCCCATGTTATCTTGACTGATATTGTTTATTAGAGATGTAAAACTTTCTGTGGGATTACAGATGCCAACAATTAATTCAAATAAATGTAAGACTTTCCATAGAAATCTGTCTCTTTTCTGACAAACGGATCAGTTTTGTAACACCATATACATTTGCAAAGTTAAAAATAGCATTTTAATACTTTAGGTTTTCTCATGTTAATCCATGTTAGGATAAACATATTAAACCTGGGGTTGCCATCTTTTCTTTAAAAAAAAACAATAATTTACCAGCCCGCCATCAAAATCCCAGCGGGGTGGCAACTCTAATTGTACCTGAGCAGATGCCAAGTTTCAAAAGTAGAGGTACTTTGAGGATGCTGTATGTACTATGTTCAGTTGACCATTGTCTGGTCTAGGCCTAGGCCTTGAGGGATTCACTGCCAGTGCCTGAACAAGTGTTTCTAACAAATACATTAGACGCCTTTAAAAGGGGCCTGAGTACTTTTTTTTTTTAATGAAGCAGAACATAGAGGGCTATTTATTTTAGTATTGGCATTAATATTTATTTGGTGCTTTTTAAACCAAAGAGGAATCGGATTGCCATTTGGAGTCAAGAAGGAATTTTTCCTCATTGATGGGAAAATTCGAAATTGTTCAAATAAGGTTGTTTTTTTTTTGGCTTCTTTTGGATCAACAGTGATAAACAAGGACTAAGAAAATAATTGAACTTAATGGATGTAAATCTTTTTTCAACCTAAACTACTATGTATGTGGTGGCCTACGTTGTGTTGAGTAAAAATAATATGAATACAATCCATAGTTTCAAAGGAAGTTTAAATTCTTGGGCCAATGGCAAACATTGATATCTAGAATGAAAAAAGGTGAGGGCTGTCTGGGCCCGTTGAGGAGTGTAATTGGAACTACACAGTGGCGGAACTATCATGGTCACAGGGGACGCAGCTGCGACCGGGCCCGCCACTGCAGCAGGCATGAGTCCACATCCAGCGGATATGACCCGAGTTTTAGTCACAGCAAATTATCAGTGGGCTATTAACAATCAAATTATCAGTGGCATATTAACGAGCAAACTATCAGTGGACTATAAATGAGCAAATTATCAGTGGGCTATGAACAAGCAAGTTATCAGTGGGTTATTAACAAGCAAATTATCAGTGGCTATTGACAAGCAAATTATCAGTGGCAAATTAACAAGCAAATTATCAGTGGCATTTTAACGAGCAAATTATCAGTGGGCTATTAACGAGCAAATTATCAGTGGCTATTAATGAGCTGTATATGTCATTGGTTTATACTGACATGTTTTTAACACAATATAATTCCATACATTTGTGTACAGATGCTGCCATATCATACTGCTATATTGTACATAGAATGTGTCATCTAGTCTGCCCAATTTCTGCCAAACTTTATTTAAAACAAATAAAAACATTTAAAAAAACTTTCATAAGTTCCCGACCTTATCTTATATATAGGAAAGGCTTATACTTATCACAATAACGCTGAAACTCCCTCACTGTATTAACCTTTACATTTTGCTGGAAGGCTATTCCATGCATCAACTACCCTTTCAGTAAAGTAATACCTGATATTACTTTTGCCCCTCTAACAGACTATGGCTTCTTGCACTAAAACCAGGGTTGTAATGTTGTATGTACCTAACATTACATGTAAATTATTAATATCATTCTGTAGAAAAACATTGGACAAGTTTTATATTAAAGGGACTGTATCCCCTAAACATTGTTTTACTGGGCATGTAGAGAATAAAAAAATGATTGAAAATGATCTATACATTGTGTTAGCAAAACTGCAAGCAAATGCCTGAATTAGGAGAAAATGTGTCTCTTGCTTATGACATCACCGGTGGCTTGGTATGTAAATGAACTGGTTTTCAATGGGAAATGTGTAAGTTGTATATCAAGCCACAGGTGATGTCATAAGTAAGAGACACTACACTCACATATAAAACAATTTTTTCTCTCTCACAATCTAAGCATTTGCTGCAATGTATAGATCATTTTTATTCTCTACATTCACAGTAAAAGCAATGTATAGGTGATACAGTCCCTTTTAAGAAATAAGTAGTATAAGTGCAAGGTACACTGACAAATCAAACTAAGTCCCTATGTGTTACATATTTATAATTCAACAGTATTTTGTTACTCTCTGAGCAGATTTTATAAAGCTTAATTCTGGGGCAAAGGTCTATAAGTGATATATACAGTAGTTCCTTATATTTGGCATATGTTATTTACTCCCACCAGACGCTGGGTGTATAAAAAAAAGTTTCAAAAATGACAACAAGGGAGCCCCCTGGTCTCAGTCTTGGTTATAATGATCCCCAGACTGATTAATCCTGTCTTGTGTGCCTGTACTCTGGACCATTGAATGAGAGTATGTAAGGAATAGCAAATTGTGAATGGGGAAGAGGGTTGTAGTAATGGCTTATAGACAGGAATGGATCTATGTCGCATGAGTTTTAGGAGTATGAGTTTTAAATGTTAAATAAAGATGAATAATATTTATAAAATACAAACAATGGATATAATCGACACAAGGATGACCCATTAAACTATTACACTATTCAAGTACAAATGCTGTGTAAGTGTCTGAGTGTCAGAAAAAAAAAAAAGAAAAAAAAAAAATATCCTGTCTTGTGTTATACTAATATCACCAATGTCTGGGGTATGTATAACTATTGTGCCTGTTTAGCACCAGGTTGAGCTAGGCTGACCTAACATTGATTTTTATTTGTCAGCTCACTATTCTTTTACATTTGTATTAAACACTATATCTTGTTTTTCCACTAGATTTTTTAATATAAGAGACTAATAAAGTTTCTTTGTTTTAAAATCAATTATGCATAATACTGATGTTGATTTCTAACAACTAATAGAGGTTGGCAGGGCAGCGGTCTAGTCTACCAAAATCAGTATTGTTCAAAGTATTGTACAAAGCAGAACAGTTGGGAGGCATGTCGGGCATGTAAGTGGCATTTCTGGGGTGGAGTTGCATGGTGGGGTCGGAGGGCCCCAAGGCAATTTTTGCACCGGGGCCCGGTGGTTTCTAGTTACGTCTCTGGAACTACAGCAAGGTGGTCAAGAGCTATTGAAGATTTCAGCAGGGATTCAAACATATACAGGTTTAAATTTTAGGACATTTGCTTAGACAAGTTGCTAATTATAGAGACTGTCCTTGCTCATTTGGGACTGTTGGGAGCGAAGCCAGTAGTAAATATTGTTTGTCTGAATACCTGTTATTTCTTTATCATCGCAATATGGCAACAAAGACTTTGCGAGTCAATTTTTCCCCCAGGTTTAGTTAGAAAAAAAAACATAAACAGACGCTAACATGCTGTTCTCTTTATAAGTCATTTGTGAACATTTTGCTGTTTGTCTGCAAACAAAGATACTCACAGACGTCTTTGTCTTATTGGTTAGAGGAGCAGAAGAATTAGAGTTCATCTCCTTTGTTCCCTTCTCAAGACAAGTAACAAAACCAATGCACCAGCCAGAATTATTCCCCATCTCCTATTACATTTAAAGGACACATAAAACAAACATGGCTGATTTTCCATAAGAAATAAAAATAACACAACAAACCTTACATTAAAAAAAAAGGCTCTTCCTCTTCAGTTTCTCAACGTATTCTCTTTCAATGCCTTCTCATTTGAGCCAATCACGATGCTCTGTAGAGATGAATGGGATGTTCCAGAGGACCAACATCCAATGTCGCCCGAACATTCATTTTCATTCCCATACATGTTTGGAATGCACAATAGCACAATAGGGACAAACTGCACTACAAGAGTGTCATGTTCTCTGTGTGCATAAGCAGGAGCGGTTGCAGGTTTTTGAGGGGGCCTAATCAGTTGACCACCCCTCCTTGTGTTAGCTATTTTGCCCCCATTCATAAGTGTGCTGTGTGAGGTGATAAGGGCCCCCCTAGACAAGTGGCCTGCTTAACTCATTCCATGGAAGCACCACCACTGTGGACAACTCATATTAAGCTTTCACATAGTGTGTCTAGTGCTTCTCCGAATATTTTCTATGAAGATTTTTCTAGTCCGCTCACTTCTAACAAGCCCAACACTCTATTTAGCTTTTTCCTTTTTAAAAAAAAATTAAGTGTCTTCTAAGAAAAAAAAAACTGACAAGATAAACCTGTTGCTGGACTGTGCAATGTTAAATGGAGCTACTCACTAAAAGGTGAGTTGAAGGGAGTAGCAGGTGAGTTAAAGGGAATAGCAGGTGAGTTGAGGTGAGATGTGCCACTCAATACTTTATCCCAAATTTAAAGTATCTAAAACCTGCAATCTGTATCTTAATTCCTTCACCATACTCAGTGTGGTAGTCTTTTTTATCAGTGATTACAGCCACAGCCGCTAGTGAATATGCATCTACCCCCCATGATAATGAGGATTCTTATCTAGTCTTAAATAGTCTAACCCCTGTGCTCCGTATGTCATTACTGTTTCACACTCCATTAAGCAGCCATTTTATGATTACCACTCACTACATTCCGGACTCTCACCTAGTCTTTAACATATAATTCCTGCACTATGTGAAGTTTAATGGCTTCCCATGCTCAGTCATGTAGCCCTTTCATCAATGCTTAATTCAAGTCCTTATTTTTAAAAACTTTTCTCACTCATTCCATACCTCGCAGATGGCCTGCTTTTGGGAAAACCCGCAGAAACATACAAAGTATCGCCATTGTGTCCATATAGTTTGCCCAATTTTCTAAATACTTTTATTAGTCCCCGGTTCCCTATCTTATATCTAGGATAGCCTTATACCTATCCCACGCATGCTTAAACTCCTTCACTGTGTTAGCCTATACCACTGGCGCTGGAAGGCTATTCCATGCATCCACTACCATAGAATTTTCAGGACAGAGGTAGAGCTCAGCCAGGCAGTGGAATTTAAGACAACAATCCCATGGTAAAAATGGAAGTCTGCAGTGTCTGTGATGCCAGACACTGGCTACAATGCATGCGGAGCATTATACGCTGTACTGTGTAGTGGTATGTTATAGCGCCTTACCGCGCATGCGCAGCAGATCAGACACTAGATCTCCCAAGCTCCATTCTCCAGCATCCATATTTTCCTGTACTGGAGTAGCTGGAGCTCAATCTGTTTGTGTCACGCAAGTAACGTGATGTCACATCACGTTACGTCGCGTAACCTATTGACCCTGCCCCCTTTGGTCCACGGGACCTGCTATTTTAAAGTTGGCAGTGATGCTATATGTTTATTTGCGTTTGAGTCTGAAGGGGAGAAAATCACAATAAAAACACATTGATACCATAACAATTGAGGGAGCTCGGGTGGGCTGCCAGCTACGATTGTTTGCTTTTAAAAATATGTTCCGGTTATTTGACAAATGTTTTAACTGTACGCAAAGCCCCAGGCGAAAACCAATCCCTCACACCTGCCCATTTATTTTTATTTTCTAAAATCCTTTTGTTGCATGTGGGTGTGGTGACAAGGGTGCAAAGAAAAAATCAGCTCGGATTATACTCATCACCTTCAGTGCACTGAATTCATTGTTTGTTTTATCAACCTGTTTTGCCGTCTTCCCTTTCAAGCGCGTCCTAGTACCAGACAGTGAGAGTCTGTGCTATTCTCCATAGAAGAATGTTTGGTAAACAGTATTTGAGGTAAAGGCTTTTGTTTTGAGAAAAGACGGAGAGATTAGATGTGACCTTTTCCCGGTACCTGGAAGTAGGACGTCATTCAGACATTTTCTATTGAACATGGAACTCCCTAAAAAAAAAATGAGGAATGCAGCTAGGCCAATATATCAGCATTTTAAGTGTGGATTTACTGGCTCACACCAACTCGTTTTACGAGGGACACACACTTTCACTTTCACAATATAAAATGTAATTTATAAATAGCAAGATCAGCTGGCTGATCAGCTGAACTCTAAACACTACATATAATATAGCATACAAAAAGAGCAAGAAAAAATGTTTGTTTAATTCATCTCTTCGCGGGATGATCGGCTCAGGGAGAAGGGTTGTGAACATTTCAAAGTAAACTGCGCGGCTTGAAAGAAAACAAAAAATAACTTTTATTTATATTAAAAAAAGCAATCATTACTTTTAAAGTTCAGTGGCTTATTAATACCAGTACACGTTAGTGAACTTCATACCAGAAAATTCAAAAAACTTTTAGCAACTAGTTCTGTCCATTCATAGTGAAACATTCTGGCCAATTAGGGAGTTGTACAAAATACATTAATGTTTCAACACTAGGCCATGTTCCCAACTCTCCATAACTAGGATAAACAAATAATATAAATCTGGCAGAGTCCAAGGAGGAGCCTCTCCCCTCACCAGCCTCTCTGTGGGCAAGCAGGTAGCTGGATGTTTGTGTGCTGCCCAGGCGTACAGACCTCCTACCATGTCGAATGACATGTGACCAGTTGGTGCTTTTTTAAAGGGGTGGTTTTTTTTAGCCACTTCCCTTGAACAATGAGTAGGGTAAGTTCTGGGTGTGCAATCAGGGGCGGGCTGGGCCGGGGGGAAGGGAGGCAATTGCCCCCCAGGCCGCCCTAATGCATGCTCAAAACGGCCGTGGCAGTGCCAAAATCCTGGCATATTGTGGGGGAAAATCCTGGCATATTGAGGGGCAAAATCCTGGTATATTGGGGGGCAACATCCTGGTGTATTATGGGGCAAAATCCTGACATATTTGGGTGGCTAAATCCTGGCATATTGTGGGGCATAATCCTGGTATATTGAGGGTAAAATCCTGGCATATTGAGGGGGCATAATCCTGGCATATTGTGGGTCAAAATCCTGGCAATTAGAGGGGGGAATCCTTGCATATTGAGGGGGCATAATCTTGGCATATTGAGGGGAAAATCCTGGCATATTGAGGGGAAAATCCTGGCATATTGGGTGGCTAAATCCTGGCATTTTGAGGGGCATACTCCTGGCATATTGAGGGGAAAATCCTGGCATATTGACGGGCATAATCCTGGCATATTGACGGGCATAATCCTGGCATATTGGGGGGGGGGGAAATCCTGGCATATTGAGGGGGCATAATCCTGGCATATTGTGGGGGAAAATCCTGGCATATTGAGGGGAAAATCCTGGCATGTTGAGGAGGCATAATCTTGGCATAAGTGGGTGCTGGCTGTGGTAAGTCCTGGGTGTGCAATGTGGGTGTTAGGGCATGTCCCGTGGATGCAAAGAGGGGTGTTGGCTGGGATAAGTCCTGGGTGTGGAAGGTGGTCCTTGGCAAGGGATGTGGAAAGGAGTGCAGGAGAAATGGAGTGGGGGAGGTGGGGACCCAGACCATTTGTTATGTAAGGGGCACCACAATTTCAGATGGCAGCCCTGCCTGCAAACACCCACTCGGACACCCCTGGAAATTTAAAAGGCTATTGAGCAGACATCCCCTAATAAAGTTTAACACCATGCTGTATTTTTAAAATGAGGTTCTATTTGTCCATCTTTTCAGTACAGTTAAATTCAAATAAAAAAGGTGGATAAATAGAACCATTTATCTGGGGGCGGAGGGTTTGTGGGGAGTGCCCGAATTAAGTCATGCCTAGGGCAGCACGAAAACCAAAATACATCACTGCACATACCTTTCAGCACCACGGTTGGAGAAAATGATTTAAGGCGTGACATTATAGAGAATGTTGACTATATAATTGATTGATGTTGTTAATGATTGTTTAAATCACTTGGAACAGGAACTAAGTGTTTTATTTACTCAAACTCAATAGTAAGGTTTTTATAGATTAACCCCTTTGTGACAATGGACGTGTCAGGCATGTCGGTTTTCGCGATCAGCGATCGCGAAAACTGATTTAACAGTGCTTGTCTATTGCTTCGATGTCGAGGCAATAACCATCACTGAAATTTCTAATCTGGGGCCCCCACGGAGCGATCGTGGGAGCAATACTGACGGAGCAGCATGCTCTGTAAATATGGCTATGCCCTCTGCAGGTCTGAGCTTCGGAAGTGAAAGTTACTTCACTTCCGCCGCTCTGAATATCCTACTTGACCGCCCCTAGTGGTAGTTAAGTAGCATTGCAATGTAACAAAATTTAAATAAATATTTAATTAACTAAAAACTTGTTATATAGTTAGATTAGCCTATAGGGTTAAAATTATTTTTTTTTACCATAAGGGATAGGGTTAAAATTAAATTAAAATTAAAACATATTAAGGGATATAATAAGGATTATAGTTGGGGTTAAATTTAGTGTTAGGGTTAAATATTGGGTTCGTGTTGGGGTCAAAAGGTCAATATAGGAAAAAACAAAAAATCACTATTTTAGGTTTGTGCCCCATAACTCTCCAAAAATACCGAAAAATATGGAAACATGCATATTTCTGAACTCGGGACAACATTTAGAAACTATTAAGATGGGGTCTTTTTTAATGATTTTATTTGTGTAAATTATATTTTAGGTCAAAGTTAGAATTTTTTATTTTTTTTTAATCTTTTCATAATATTTTATGATTTTTTTTGTAGTAAATTATAAAATATGATGAACATAATGGTATCTAATGAAAGCCCTTCTTATGACGATAAAAACAACATATAATTTCTGTGGGTGCAGTATGTGAGAAAGAAGAAAATTACAGCTAAACACAAACACCCCAGAAATGTCAAAACAGCCCTTGTCACCAAGGGAAAGTCAAGGTGAAAATGTCTTGTCACTAAGGGGTTCAAAACACAGATTTATAGGGCGTTACAAGACTGCATTGACAACATCTGTCAAAATTGTACACAAAGGTAAAATTAGACACTCAGCCACATTTTACTTCATTTTGCAGCCCTCTAGCCCTTTCCAGGACTTTTTTAGAGGCATTTTAGTGGCCAAAAGTTCGGGTCCCCATTGACTTCAATGTCAAGTTCGGGGTCAAGTTCGACCCCTAACCTGGACTTTTTTCCGAAGTTCGGCCGAACCCGAACATCCAGGTGTCCGCTCAACTCTACTAGTGAGCTTTATCCAAAACGCTCTTCACAGTATCAATATCCTTTCTGTAGATACGGTCTCCAGTACTGCATACAATACTCCAAGTGAGGTCTCACCGGTGCTCTGTACAATGGCATGAACTACATCTTTGTTCCTATTTACAGAACTTGAGCACTTTGTACTGTTTGGCAAGTTTGATAAATAGCTCTGACATTTTCTAGAATGCTCATCGTCTAGTTATTAGGCTTCTATACATTTATTAAAGCAGTCTGTGTCTGTAAAAGAATTATGGATATTTTAAGTGTACTATCCAAGCTTTCGAATTGTATGTTCTTTACTAGTTAATTTGACCAAAATTTGTACAAGTAAATATGCTATATCATGGACAAAAGTATTGGGACACCTGGCCATTACACCAGCAGGGAATTGTATTACATTGGATTATAAATACATAGATATTAATATGTAGTTGGTCCTCCCTTTGCATCTATAACAGCTTCCACTTTTCTGGGAGCCTTCTTTCTTGCCCATTCATCCATTTATGAGGTCAGGTATTGATGTGGGACCATAAGGTCTGACTAGCAATCTCTATTCCAGTTCATCCAAAAGGTGTTGGTTAGGGCTAAGGTCAGGGCTCTGTGAGGGCTAGTGAAGTTCTTCCACTCCAAACTCATCCAACCATGTCATTATGGACCTTACTTTTTAGCACTGGGGCACAGTCATGCTGGAATAGAAAAGGGCCTTCCCCAAACTGTTCCCCACAAAATTGGAAGCATAGCATTGTCCAAAATGTCTTGGTATGCTAAAGCATTAAGATTTCCTTTCACTGTAAGTAAGGGGTCTAGCCCAACCTTTGAAAAACAGACCCCATACCCTTATCCACCAGACTTTATAGGTGTCACAATGTAGTCAGGCAGGTAATGTTCTCCTGGCATCCGCCAAACTCAGACTTGCTCATCAGACGGCCAAACAGTGAAGCATGATTTGTCAGTCCACAGAACACGTTTTCTACTGCTCCAGAGTTCAGTAGCGGGTTGCTTTACACCACTCGATCCGATGCTTGGCATTGTACTTGGCGATATGAGGCTTGCATGCAGCTGCTTGGCCATGGAAACCCATTCCATGAAGCTCTCGCCGCATACTGTTTGCGCTGATATTAATGCCAGTGGAAGTTTGAAATCTTCAGCCATGGAATCAGCAGAGCATTGGAGACTTTGATGCACCATGCGTCTCAGCACTCGGTCTGGGACTTTACGCGGTCTTCTGCATCGTGACTGAGTTGCTGCTGTTCCTAAACGCTTCCACTTTCCAGCAATAACACTCACAGTTGAAATTTCTGACTTACTGTAAAGATGGCATCCCATCACAGTGCCATGCCTGAATTCACTGAGCTCTGCAGAATGACCCATTTTTTTCACAAGTGTTTGTAAACGCAGCCTGGATGGTGCTTGGTTTTATACCCCTGTGACAATGGGTCTGACTGAAACACCTGAATTTGATAATTAAGGGGTGTGTCCTAATACTTTTTGTCCATATAGTTCATTTGACTGTTTCTATGACCTTTGTACTCCTTGTGACTCACAAAGCAGGTCTTCCTGGAATTGTTAAATATAGCATGATTACAATTATGGAAACTGGTTAACTTGTGTCAACCTATTTTAGAATGAAATAACGTGTGCAGATAGATATGATTACTTAAAATGGCAGACACACTTGTTAAAACAATTGCTTAATGTAGAACAATCTGAATTTGCAGACAAATGCATAAATTAAGACAATCTTTTTTTTAATGTTGTAGTAACTTATGACATTGCCTATGGTATGATTATTATTTTTTCCCATTGAAATCAGTTAATTTGCATATCAAGCCACAAGTGATGTCATATAGAAGAGACTCCACAAGAACATTTCATACATACTTTTCTCATAATTTATGTATATGCATGCAATTTGACTAGCAGTGAATATATTTTTTTTGGTATCTATATTTACAGTATAGATTATTTTGTCCCATTAAGCATGCCTCCCAACTGATGCACTTTGTGAGATACAGCCATGATTTTGAGACTCAGTACTGTTGTCTGCCAAGCTCTGTCTCGCTTTCCGCGACAGAGGAAGAACTCAGTGGGACAGCAGGATACAGTGACCACAATCCCACAGTCCCAATCTAATCAGGGGCGTATCGTGCCCCTGAGTGACAGGTGTGCTGCCAGCCCGGAGCACGCCTGTCACTCGGAGGCATGACCTCTCTCGTGTATTTCCGGGGGTTTGTGTGCTGAGAACAGCCAGGAAATACACAAGTTACATCCGAAAGGCGACGCCAGCTAGGAATTCGGCAACAGAGTCACTCCCTTTTTTGCCAATTCGACAAGCACGAAACATATTTGAAAATTTGTATACTTTTAGTGCTTGTCGAAATGGCAACATAGTGAGTGACTCTGTTGCTGAATTCATAGCTGGCGTCGCCTTTCGGATGTATTTCTGGGGTTTGTGTGTTCTCTGTTCGGGGCACGCAAACCTCAGAAATACACAATGCGGGTGCTCTGTGCTGGGTGTGCGGCGCACATATGGAGTATCCAACACAGGATCTAATTCTACAGTGTCTTTGAACAGCCTTATGTGCATGCTAAGTAGCTCTGCTATTAGCGCATGTGCACTCAAGTTATCAAGCGTCCTGATTCCCTGGGGGGAGATGCTGGGAGAAATGCAGTACCATATAACTTATATATTTCCCAGTTATAAACTGTGTGTTGCTTTACCCTATGGTATGCAAATAATGGCCCATATACTACATGTCACAGCTAGTTTAGATTAATGATAAACCAGGTCCCTTTAAGTCAGAAAGGAACTACCTGTGTAATATGCCTCTGGATCCATTCTGCTACAATGATCAAACCAGTTCCACCAGTTTAACAGCCAGTTGAGAAAGACAAAGATGTTCAAACACTCCGTCATTCAGTGGAAATTAAACTGAATTGTTATTTTTTGCAGGGTTTATTCAACAGTAAACCATGGAGAATTGATAAAAAAAAAATAACAAAAAAATCAGGCCAAAGTAGCTGAGCTGAAAAAAAAATCTCCAACTTGCCTAAATTTCCAAATTAGCCATCAACCCCTTCACGACAATGCTCCAACATGTAGGGACTGCCATTTAAATTATACAATCACTTTCCTGAAAGCTTCACAAATATTCAAATATGGCCCTGCCAAGAGGTTTGGGGGCAGAAGTGGCACTGATAGGCCATTTGGGGGCATAGATCACACTGACAAACTGTTTGGGGACAGCTGTTGCATGAATGTGCTGTTTGGGGACATATATGGCACTGACAAGCTGTCACATACATATACAATCGCAAAGACAACCACATACACATGTCACATACACTTAGTTTCACGAGTGAGGAAAGAATTCTGGGGAGGGGTGTTCCAGGCTGCCTCTGATCGAGACAACTCTGAAACACCCAAAAGGGTCTGTCTTAGCATGCAAATTAGGCTAATCTCAATCCATTGCCATCATCCCCCAAATTTGAAGGGGTGATGGGGGTGATAGAGCAAGTTGATCCTGGTTGCCTTAACAGTTCGGCAGACCAGGATTTATCAGGATTTTTTTGCATTTATTAATGTGATCACTGTGAAAATCAGTCACTCTGATCACATGCAATACATGCACATTAAATGACAATCAGCGTTGTGTGAACATTGTCCTCTAGCTCTCTCACCTATGCATTTTATTAAATCACCATAAGGGGTTAAATAAAAACATTCTTGTGACATTTCTGTTCCTTCTGTTTGTCGGGTTTCAGTAATCAATATAATTATGTCCCAAAGATCACATAGGATCTGTTAAAGGAACCACTAAACTATTAATCAATCAGAGCTTCGAGTTTTGGACCACTTTGGATCACTCCGGTAATCTGAAAACCCTATGAATTTGGGCTACTCAGAAGTCGCCAAAGTGCTCATAAAAATGGCATGACAATCGTCCAATGGGCCGGCTGGCAGCTCGTTTGCCAGTGGTGGTGGTAGCTATTTGGGCATCTCCCAGGCCCATTTATGACAGTCGGGGGAGGTCATGGTTACTTGCACTGGTCCCCAATAATTATAACTGGGGCTAGGGACATTTATTTTGCATTTAGATTTTTGGTATCCATTTAGCTAGTTAAGTAAAAACAAAAAAATATACAGCAATTTGTTTCACATTGTTATTTTTGTTTTAATAACTATCCTGGGTTTTGCTTGTCAGATATAGAGGAACTCTGCCACGGAGATAATCCTCATATTTGATAGTGAGATCAAAAGTACCTACTTACATCAACCAACCAGATTAAAAAGCTTGAAAACGATTTGTGTTATAACAATACATCCTCCAAGGTTCCTCTTTCCCATGAGATCTGTGAACCTAACCATGTGCTATCAGGTGATATACTTTTTAGTTTATTTCCGGGTTGTATTGAAGGAGACTGGATAAAGGGGAATTCCAAGATTGTAGGGGGGATATAGGAATGTAGGGGAACCATGGAAGTAGCACAGAAGAAAAAAGGGGCATTTGATCACTGGACTACCGAAACCAACATAATTAAGTGCATTAAAGGTGCAGCTCCACCTAGCTAATCTTCTTGTACATGTTCGTAGTCAATATGAGATACACTTATTTTTGCTTCCCATCAATTTTCAATTTTCCTGTAGTTTTCCATTGAAAATGATTTCCGAGGGGCCTCTTAATACAATGATATCCAATAAGAAGGGTTTGGGGTGATTGGCAGGTCTGTTGTTATACCAACAGATGGGTCTATTCAAGACTATTCGAAAATAGCTTGAGGAGGTCGACTTTCATTTTGACTTAGTCTCAAAAATCAGCTTTGATCATTTTGCCTTCCATTACTTTCAATATGGAAGATTCAAGCTTGGATGCCGAATTTGACTTAGTCTAAAAAATGTAAGTCAAGTTCCAAAGTCGAATTTTAGTTAATAGACCCAATAATGTTCTCTTTTTTTTTTTTTTTTATACCTATTTACTCTACACTCCTTTTAGCTCATTACACTGATTGTGAATAAAAACAACAGATGAACATGGCCATATTAAAGAAGTGGACCTTTACCAAATTATTATTAAACGGACAGTCTCATAAAAGTCTCATAAAAAAAAGCCTTGGTTTGAAGGGCACCAATATGTACGGAAGCCCAGAGAGACCATGCATTTTTTTTATATGTTTCTGACTTGTTTTCTTGAGAAAACAAAATGTTATCCTGAGATAACAAGTTGTTATAAAGAGAAAACAATTTGATATATTGGTAAAATAAGTTCATATCTTGGTAAAATAAGTTGATATCTCGTTATCTCAAGAAAAAATGGTTTGACTTTTACTTTACCTAAAAATTATTAAAGCATTTTAGATATAAGGAATATTATATATTTAACTGGTATAAATGATGCTAATAGATTCTGCTCTTATACATATGGTTACTACCCAGCCGGTAATTTACAAGGAGGTCTGTAACCAAGAGTCCAATGTTATTTTCTACCTAAGCATTGTTGCAGACCATGAACACCCTTTCATGGAAACGGTATTCCCTGATGGTATTGGCCTCTTTAAGCAGGATAATGTGCCCTGCCACAAAGCAAAAATGGTTCAGGAATGGTTTGAGGAATACAGCGAGTTCAAGGTGTTGACTTGGGTCTCAATCCAATCGAGCACCTGTGGGATGTGCTGGACAAACAAGTCCGATCCATGGAGGCCCCACCCTGCAACGTACAGGACTTAAAGGACCTGCTGCTAATGTCTTTGTGCCAGATACCACAGCACACCTTCAGAGGTCAAGTGAAGTCCATGCCTCTACACAATATTGGGCAGGTGGTCATAATGTTTTGATTGGTGTATATATACCATAAAAAAATCATCTGTTTCTGGCTACAATCAGTAGTGTATCTTCCACAAAGCAAACAAGGCACTCGCCTAGGGCGGCACTTGCCAGAGGGCAGCACATTGCCAGAGGGTGTTAAACCACACTTCTGGTGCTTGAAACATTTTCGCTCCCTACCCCACAGTTCAGCAAGCTTTAGCAGTTAATCAGGGTGATGGAAGCATGTAATGGACGTGGTGGGGTAATGAAATGAGGGTGATGGGGCCATGTAATGGGTTGATGGGGCATTTAGTGTGTGTGCAATGTGGGTGATGGGGCATGTAATGGGGTGATGGGGCATGTCGTGGGTGTGCAGCGTGGGTGATGGGGCATGTCGTCGGTGTGCAACATGGCGGGGGGGGGGGGGTGCCTGAATTTTGGCTGCCTAGGGCAGCACAAAACCAAGATACACCACTGGCTACAATAGACATTTAAACATCAAAAATGTCTACACTTTTTTTCTGATCCATTTGACATTGTTTTAATGGACACAATTTGCTTTTCTTTCAAAAATCAAACTTTTGAACGGAAGTGTGTTTATACATATATATTTAAAGTATACAGCTGAAAACTGTTGTGTTGATTAAAGTACCAATACAGCTCTCATTCTTTAGAATATAGATCATTATATCTAACCTTGTCAACATTTTACATGTCATTCGATGTCATACCAAGTTAGACAGACTCGTTGGAAGCCTGGTTTTCTGAGAATATACCGGTTTCTATCCTCAACACAAAAGACTTATGATGAACAGTTGATCAAACAAACAGTGAAAAATGTAACTGCGCTATGGATGGGACTCATCTCTGATTAGCCTTCTGTTGACATAAGCTAGGTGTGCGTCTCTCAAATATAACACATTACAGGGACAGAATGATTGGCAAACACACTGATCACATACAAAATGCATTCCATGTCCCTGAGTCATTGATACAGTGGAAGGATCGGTTTATTTTCTTAGAGGAGACATTGGTGATGCTTTGGAGGAAATTACAATGAGCTCTATTTAGACTAATGACATTTATATTGGGAATATGCTGAATGCAATGAACATACCTGACTACTCTGTGAAACAGCTAGAATCTCCTACTTCCTCTTACTATTTTTCTAGACCTGGTCTAAAATGTAGTAGGTCACAAGACATAGATGGATTAAAAAAGGGGTTAGTTTAGCAGGACTTCATTCTCACTATGCAATCCAGGCTAGTGATTTCTAAAATAAATTAGATTTATTCTACCTTAATTTCCAAAACTCTGGTTAGAATGCTGTGCCCGAGGCCTCCATTGAAGTCCTGAAGTTTGGACATAATAAGGTTCTAGTCCAGGATCTTTGGGTCAAACCATTCTCTTCTGGCAGGGGTGTGTTAAACTCCACCCACTGCTCGTCCTTCGTGTTCTTGGTAGCAGTTATGACCATGCTTCGATTACTGTCTCTTCTAGCTGGCAGTGACCATTGTGTTACTTCATGCTACATAGTTATTATTGTGTATGAAGTATAAAAAGGCTTGCGATGTCAAAAGGAACAGGACGCAAGGGTTTATTATGTCAGATGCAGATTGCCAACAATAGTCATACATGCTAGTTGGAGCATCCTATTTTACCACTTACATCTGCAATAGCGCCTCAGTGATTTATCTCTCTTATAAATAAAAGAGAGACTCACCAACAACAACAATATTTAACCAACAGAAGCTCCAGCTTGGATGCCAAACACAAATCTCGCTGGGGACAATGTGCTTTGCCAAAGATCCATTCTGGATCAACAGCAATGTTTAAAAAGTACCTTTCCTGTTTAAACCCTTTGCTACTATTATTATTAATGACTAGACGTGAGTTTATTGTATTAAATTTGATAGCAGTAAAACGTTTCGTAGTCAGTTAATTCTTTTTTTTCTTTTTTATAATATAATCAAACACACATCAGAGTAGTACAGTACAGTCTAAGTCTCTCAGAATAAACTCCATTACAGCTCCAAAAAACAAGACATTACACAATACACAATATTTGGAATGCGGAGTGTGGGGTCAGCCATAAAAGTCAGTCAATACTAAACAACACTTCTTGTCCAATAACATCTTCGTCTAAGCTTCTGATGACTTAGCATGTTAAAGAACCACTGCCAGGAAAAAAATGTTATGTTTGATTGAAATATTGCAAGTGTAGGCATTTTAAATAGAAAATCATTAATGAAGGAACGCAGATAAATTACTTTGCTGCATATAGCCCTTTCAGTGGGCGGACATGTTGGATCAAGTGAAGGAAGGTCTGATCCAACTGACTCAAGATTCTAAACAACATGTCCGATCGACTTATAGAGCTATATGAAGCAAAGAAACCCAATAATGTACTTTTATTGTATTCTTTCATGACTAAGGAACCATCTATTTAGGGAACCCCACTGGAAACCTGTTAAACCCCCAATAAAGGACACAACACCAGATTGGAGTTCGAAGGCCACAGATTTTATTTTAACCCCACTGTAACAATTTTAAACTTTAATAAAAAATATAAACATACAATAACATTTATGATAAACAATGTCATAACATAAGGCTAATATTACAAATTATTAGCCTCTCCCTTGGCGAGATCCTGTGAGAAATTGGCCCCGAAGCGCAATAGTAACTCTATATTCCGGTGTAGGAAAAACCACCAGCCGCCTCCTCCTAGCTGGTGGTATCATTCCCTGAAATAACTCCTTAGGAACCTGCCCTGAGGAGATTGTGCACTGCCGCCCATTGGACAGTGCACCCAGCGTAGCCCTCCCTGTGAGGGCCACGCCCTGCTAAGGAGCCAATTCTCTTGGGACCCCCCGCCACAACACGGGAATCCGAAAACAAATCTGGGGAGGGAGGGACATCTCTTTATTTAAATTGGTTGCATGAGAAACTTAAAACCCAGCTTAATATACCCCTATTGTCCCACCCCCATAGAGGATACTTAATGGATACCCAGCCTGTCACTCAAAGGAGGACCCATGACCTGGGTAATAATTAACCAACCATACATTGTAACACTTAGGGAAAATCCCCTGATCTGGTCACAAGTCATGTTGCCCTTCCTGTCAATGCTTAAATCCAAGGCTTTCTCTAAAGCATTTCTCAGTGAAGTTAATATTTCACTTAAAACATAAGTTTAGTGATAAATTGCTGACAAATTGCCATATATTTGAATTATTTACTTCCTTTTTGGGGAATTACTCAATCCTACATAGTATTTTTTAGCAATGGGTTCTCTTTTCCATATATATCCTGCAGCGCCACTTCCTATTTACACTTACATTTAATCCTTCAAATACGAGGGTTGTGCAATACTTTTGCATTTTCAGGTACTTGTAAAACCTGATTACTTTGTATGTTAAAGCACAGGGTTCTGCAAATAAAAATGTTTTAATGAAAGAATACAAGTATAGTCCATTATTGAACCATGTCTGTGTGTATAGCTCTATCATGTGGAAGACATCTTCAGTCAGATGGGTCAGATGTTCTTCCATCTGACCCAACATTCTAAGCATGTCCGCCCCCTATTAGTGCTGATCAAGCAAGGAGGGTTCAGTAATGTACTTTATTTGCAATCTTTAATTATAGCATTTCCTTGTTAATTAAACATAACTTCATGTTTTGATGATTGTAGTCCTTTAAAAAAAAAAAGCTGATTATGTTTCAGGCTTGTGTATTACTGACATTGTATCAATAAACTAGCAATTTATAAGTAAGGACCCATTAGGGTCTAAAACATTTTAATTTTCCTATCTTCCTATATATTTGCCCCTCTTGAGTAAATTGAATTTAATGTATTATTTTGGAATAATGTATGGATAATTTCCTGCCTATTGCTAATACAATAATAATAATAATAATAAATATATATTATTATTATTATTATCAGCCTCTTTTCTCTATTTTCTATGAACTACCATTCAAAAAATATCATGTAATCTTTGTTCAGAACGGGAGAAATCTTCCTTGATCAACCATTAAGGTGAATCATCTGAGCTGAGAGGAAGGAAATGTACTATGAATGAAAATGCTTACGAGATCATAAAAAAGTGGAAGGTTTTATCTGCTTGGAGTGCACCCTTATGATTAAAGAGTCCTATAAGAACTAGATGGCATAGTCTGAAGTTACAGGGTGGAAGACCCAAAGGCTATTAGATGCTTTAAAGATGGTCATATGGTTAAAGTAGAGTCTGATCTGATTTACCAAAATCCAAGCATTAGCATTTGCATACATCTCATGATGTCAGTGTAATAATTAATCTCATGATTGACATTACATATGATTTATAATTACATGTTTAGAATATTAGGTCAGATGAAGGAAGATCCGAACACTCTGACCCACGAATTCAGACTTACAAGCAGAGAGGATTCTATAAGTTACTGTAGTTTTATTCTTCCATTACAGGATTTCTTTTTAAAAGGTCTACACCTTTCAATTAATCAGAACATTGTCCTTTAAGAGTAATTATGACGCATTTAAAAGCCATAAAGTGAGTAATGACCTTTACCACTAGATAAGGCCAATAAAAATCAATATATTGTACCTAGTCATGCAGTTGGAGGACCTGTAAACATTCCACTCCAGCCAGAACGAGAAGTTAGTATATTTTTAGCTATGTTTCTCAGTACCCAACAGTCCCACAACCGACCCAAAAATGCAAGTTAAATGCCAATGTCAATATTTTACTTTTATTTTTATTTTATTATTAAAGGGATTGCGCACTGTGAATGTAGCAAATAAAGAATGATCAACGATTATTTACATGTTGTGTTGGCAGAATTGCAAGCGAATGCATTATGTCTCTGTTGTGTCCACTGCTTATGACATCACCTGCGGTTCGATATGCAAATTAACTACTTTCCAGTGGTAAATATGCGATTGGTATATCAAACCACAAATCCAAAGGTGCCAACTTCACAGTTTAAACACAATGCTGCCTTTGCACAGTGCAATGCATTGTGCATAAGCAGTATTAATGCCAGGACAGACCAAAAACACAGGACTATCACTAGTCACTATAGTGACTGTTGGCAACTATGAAATAGACAACACCAAAGAGACACATTTATACTTCATCAACGGGGGTTCTGTCTTTTAAGAGTAAGCAAAATCCATAGGATTTTTCTGTCTAACCCCCAAACAAAATGTGGCTATTATCATGCACGACATTTCAGATTACATGCTGAAATCATGTCAGGATATCAGTGCCTATTCAGTTGGGGGACAAAGATTTCACTTACAAGCTGTCTGGTGGGCAACGATGGCACCAGTAAGTAGTTTGGGGACAAATATGTCACTTACAAGCTGTATGGGTATAAATATGCCACTGAGAAGTTGAATGGGGCAAAGATGTCACTGATAAGCTGCTTAGGGGACAATGATGGCACTGACAAGCTGTTTGGGGACACATATGGCACTGTCAAGCTGTTTGGGGGTCCGATATAGTACTGTCAGTCTTTTTGGGGACATATATGCCACCGACAAGCTGCTTGGGGACAGATATGAAACTGGCAATCTGTTTAGTGGCAGAGATGGCACTGACAAGTTGTGTTGAGTCAAATATGGCACTGCCAAGATATTTGGGGACAGAAATGGCACTGATAGGCCATTTCCATTTGGGGGCATGGATCACACTGACAAACTGTTTGGGGACAGCTGTAGCATGAATGTACTGTTTGGGGGCACTTACAAGCTGTCACATACATATTCAGTCAGACAGACACACAAACAGAATCACACATTGTCACATACACAAAGTCAGTCATACACACAAAGTGTAGGTTTCAGCTTACACTGAGCTCAAAAGGAAGAACTCTGCCAATCAGGAGAGGTTTCTGAACTCTCAGCCAATCAGGATATTTGAAAAGCCTTTCTTAATAGGAGATTTCCTTCACTCAGAGTTCTCATTCCGGGACCTTGCACTCTCCTTGATTGCGGTTGCCCAGGACATAAAGCCCCGGGGCATTTGCTCACCCTGGTGTCAGTTCTACTGCATGTGCCATATTCATTCTCCGGTGTCTCCCAAACCAGTGAATGAAAATCAGGATCACGGGACTGTTGGGAGACATGATATGGTGCTTATTACAAGGGAGCAGTATAAAGATGATCTGTGCTACCAACTGATTGAATAAAGCAACCAATCAGCATATATGTGAACTTAGCTCATGGTAAATCTCCTTGCCTGGACACCGACAAGCATTCTACAAGTGATGTACAATTTGTAGCACAACTATATTTTAATATTGCCTTTCTTGCAGCTCCAGGTTATTTACTAATAAGACATATTTCATTTTATTTGCAGACAATTTTTCTATGGCACGAAGACTCAGTAGCATCAACTCCACCAGGTAAAAAATGTCACACATAGTAAACCTCAATGTAGAAACATAGAAACATAGAATGTGTCAGCAGATAAGAACCATTCGGTCCATCTAGTCTGCCCAATTTTTCTAAATACTTTTATTAGTCCCCAGTTAGTCTTATAGCTAGGATAGCCTTATACTATCCCACGCATGCTTAAAATCCTTGACTGTGTTTACCTCTACCACTTCTGCTAGAAGGCTATTCCATACATCCACTACCCTCTCAGTAAAGTAATACTTCCTGATAATGTAATTAACAACATAAGAAATCACTTCAAGGTAAAGTTCCTCCTAGCTTATTTTTTGTATGTTGTACATATTGTTAGATGATGCATACCTCCCAACGTTTTCCCCCTGTCAATCAGCACTTGTCAGCGCTATTACACATGTGTACAATGTAGTGCAGTTTGCATTCTCCGATGTCCCAGAGATTGAGATCTGGATTGTGTTCCCTAATCCTGCAGTCCCACTGAGCTATACCTCTGTGCCAAAAAGAAGTGGTAGAGCTCGGTAGGACAGATCCCAAATATCAGAACTGTTCTGCGCAACTCAGGAGAGTTGGCAGTATGGTATAGGTGAAATGCACGTATTATGACTTTAAAATCAAATCTAGATTGCTTGCATTGTTAAATGAAATGGATTGAAAAGAATACGTTGGTGAGATAAGCAGAACTGTTTCTAAAACAACAGCAATTTTTCTATTCTATTCTATTTTTCTATTTTATTCTATTGTTCACGTTTATTTGCACTTTTTTTTTTAATTATACAGTTTATTTGCAGTCATAAGAATAATCAAGGAAACTACTGATAATGTATTTTTGTCTATTTTACATGATGCACTACTTGTCTGCAGTGTGCAGAAAAATAGTTATAGATCAGATCATGTAAAATAATGAAAATGGCACATCCCATCTACTAAAAATTGCACATAAAATAGGGGTGTGAATTTGCAGCCCTAGAGCTACTGATGACCTCCATCTCCCATGATGCTTTATCAGTAGTGGAGAGTCGCAGTTTGACATCCTTGATAAATAGTGTGATCAAGTAATTGCTACTCTAACAGTCCTGCCTATCTCTGCTAGACCACTTTCTAGGAGGGGAACTTGATAACTGCCGTAGAGGAAGACAGTCTTTCATCGTTACATATATAGTTACATAGTAGTTTTAAGTCGAAAAAAGACTTGCGTCCATCAAGTTCAACTCTTTTCCCAATCCATGTTTACCGCTGTTGATCCAAAAGAAGGCAAATAAAAACCCATGCAGCAATTTCGATTTCTGCTTTCAGTGGGGGAAAAAAATCCTTCTTGACTCCAAATGACAATCAGATTTCTCATTGGATCAACAAGAACTAAATAAATATTATTGCCTATACTAACATGCATAGCCCTCTATGCTCCGGCTCATTAAAAAAGTATCCAGGCCACGTATTTGCTAGAACCACTTCTTCACGCAGTAAATTCCATACTTTTATTGTCCTTACGGTAAAAAAAAAATCCCTTCCGCTGTCGTAGGCTCAATCTCTTTCTTCAAGTCTTAGCGGTTGGACCTCTTATCCCCTGTACTGTTCTATTAATGAACAGGTCTTTTGAAAACCTTTTGCATGGGCTCTGTAAATATTTATATAACATTATCCCATCCCCTCTAAGCCGCCGTTTCTCTATCGTGTACAAATCTAACTTTTCCAGCCTTTCTTCATAACTGAAACTTTCCATTCCCCTTATTAAGCTCCCACGCCTTATCGGTTTCCCGATGGAAAAAATTAACCTTTATCAACCCCTTACAACACTTGAATGAAACCAGGACACTTGCATATGGTGGCAAATTGAAGTCATTTATTTATAACAACAGGAAAAAAGGGAGGAGTCCCCAAACCAAATGCGGCACCCCCTACCCCCTGGAGATGCGCTGAGCCCCGCCTGCCTGCAGCGCACGTGACGGCCGGTCCACCTTCACCGGGCTGCCTTCTACTGATACTGGGGTATCCCGGGGCGGCCACGATAGCCTGCTGACCTTGTACCCCACCCCTTTCTGGAGGCCCGTGGGCCCCTAACTCACGTGCCCAACATGTAACCTTCCTGACCCTAATTAAGATCCCCTCCCTTGAACCCATAATCGAATTACTGCTAATCCCCAACTTGCCAGGATGTCTCAGGCTATAGCCCATTGTCCTATTGTCTCTGGGCTATATCCTGAGACACCCTGGAGCCATCTCAAAACCTACAGGCAACGAGCTTAATGGCGCTCGCTCCTAATCAGTCTCTTGCTATGTTTAGTTTTGTGTACTCCCTTTCACCCACGTCACTGAATTTAGAAGCTCCAGTGAACTTAGGTTCTCATAAAAACAACAGGAGAACTACAAACTGTTTTAACTTTGTGTTAAAGTAAAAATAAGTGAAATTTATAAACATTAAAAATAGATCACATATGTACCTATGATTATACATGCCAGTTTTGTTACCGAAACAGTCCCATGGGGGACATATTTGACGTTCATCCATATTTTTCAATGATTGTATTCATGCAAAACCCGAATAAAAATTTAAAAAAAAAAAAAAAAAAAAAATAGATCAAACATGCAGAAAATAAACTATGTGGAACTTTCCAAGTACAAGTACTCTGTGTTGTATGTAGCATCTATAGCCTCTTTTAAACTAATTGTTCCTTTTTTTAAATTTCTTTTTAAACCCTCAGCAGTAACAAACTTTACTGCAGTAGGAATATCGAATACAAGTGTGCTACTGACATGGCAAAATCCGCCAAATGATACAAACTATAGCTATAATATAACAGTGATGTTGGGTGACACGAATGTGAGAAACATCATGGTTAACCAAAGTAGCAGCACAAGAGTGGACAACCTGGATGCGGGTGTCAACTATGAATTCAAAATCTACACTGTGGTTTCTGGCAATGTCTCCAGCGCTATACCAGCATCAGCAACTACACGTATGTATTTTTTTTTTTTAGCAAATTCTGTCGGAGGGCTATAATATATTTTTCTTAGCCATTTTTGGTTTTGACTTATCATGGATGTGAGAGATTAAGGCTGAGTTAGAGCTAGTTCTAGTGTACATATTAAACAGCCTTACAACAGTGTGACTAGGGTACACAGAGATCACACAGATAGTTCTTAGCCTGTCTAAGAACTTTCACCAACACTCTAATGAATTGCTCCCATACTGCTCATTCTTGAAAATACATGACTGGTCCATAGCTTACAATGTCCCTACTAGATAAATCAAGTCTTCAATAGGCCACATGACTTCCACAAATACTAGGGGCACTTTTCTAGTCACAATACTTGTGATCTTGGTCTGTTGGCAGTAGACCCCACCTCCACAAACCATTATATCACTATTAGTATGTGTATTCTGTGAACAAAAAGAAACAAAAACTTGGCACACAGACACAGAGCGAAGCAAATAAAAATCACACCAGGATGAGTGGTCTCTACTGGGATCCTTTCCGAGATACTTGCCCTTAGAGCCCCGAAAAAAAATATTGACATTCTAAAAAAAAGGCCTACTCTGTAAGAGAGCCTTACCTACATGAGCATTATCAGGACGTAAGTTAAAAGCTAACATCTGGATTTGTATCTGCTGTTGACTATATTTCCCAACATGTTTGGCTAGAAGTTTGGGTGAGCTTCATGGGAATTGTAGTTAACAGTAGATTGAATGGCAAATAACAGTTGCGAACTGCAGTTCTCATGATGTCCAGTCAAAATCTCATTATGATGTTAGCGGAGCATCACAGGTAGGCTAGCTCTCTGCATCAGGATATACTGACGTATTCTATATTGTACTAACATATATGTCTTGCTAACTAAATATTGGTGGGAGCTACACAGTACTGTTATCTTTGTCTGGCTAACTATATATTGATGGGAGCTATGTTGTACCACTGTTGGTATCTGGCTAACTATATTGTTTTGGAGCTATACTTTACTGCTAACATTCTAATCATGTACTAATGGGAGCTATACTGTACCAACATGTATGTCTTGCTAACTATATATTGATCTCTTCATTGTACTCCTATGTATGTCTGTCTAACTATGTTGTGCTGGGAGCTATAATTTACCACCATCTATGTCTGGCTATATAATGATGTGAGCTATGATGTACCATCATTTATGTCTGGCTAGTTATACACAAACGTAAGCTATACTATACCACACTCTGGCTAACTATTTAATGATGGGAACTACACTGTGCCATATATGTGTCTGGCTAACTATATACTAATGAAAGCTATGCTATATCACTGTCAATATCTAGCTAATTATACAATGATGGGAGTTATGTTGTACCACCGTCTATGTCTATCTAACAAAATACTAATGGGACCCACACTGTAGCATGCCTATATCTGACTAACAGTACACTGATGTGAGGTATGCTGTACCTCATGTAGGTTGGACTAACTTTATATTGGTGGGGGCTATGGTATATCACCATGTTTGTCTGGCTACCAATATATTTATGGAAACAACTGTATACTGTACCATTAACATTGTCAACTTACCTATATGCCAGTATGCATTCTGGACCACCATCATTATCTGGATAGATGCATATATCCCCCTCCTGTGCCTGGTCAGCTATATGGTGATTGGGACTTTGTTGCACCACAAAAGGGTTTAGCTAACTACATACTGATGGGCGCTATACCTTACAATAACTGTCTGCTCTATACTAATGGGTGTTTTCCTCTACCACTACAATGGTGAACTATCATGTACCACTGTCTTTGTCAAACTCACAATATAGTGATGGACACTATATTGTACCACTGCCTGTGTCTGTCTAACTGTGCACTGATGGGAGTTTTACTGTACCATGTCTGTGTCTGGCTAACTATGTACTAATAGGATCTTTAATGATGGAAATTTAGCTGCACTGCTAATAATGTCTCACTAATAATATACTGATATAACTAATATGTATTATCGTCAATGTCTGGCTTACTATGCACTAATGGAAGCGATAATCTACCAACAACTATGTCTGTGTCTTGCTGTGTGTTAAAAGGAGCTATACTATATATTGTGTACACTGAAACATGTACAGTATATGTCTGATTAACTATTTACTAATAGAAACTATAATGATAGTAGTTTTCCTCTACCTCTAACAATGTCTCACTAACAATATACTAATAAGAGTTATTGTGTACCATTGTTCATGTCTGTCTACGTATGCACTAATAAAAGTTACACTGCACCATGTATGTGTCTGGCTAACTGTGTACTAATAGCAGCTATACTGTTATACATTTATATATATATATTTATAGTTTTCTTAATTTTCCAAGTACCATGTACTCCATATGATTAATATACTAATTGTTCCATGTTTTGCTGTTTATGTACCTATTTCCTCTTTTCTGCTAAATAACTGATATACACTTGCTAGTAAGGCATTACAAAATAATGAAATGGTTACTACAGGCATCAAACTAATTCAGCTAGTTATTTCTGGCACTGAACAGCTTGTTGCAAATGTTTAGGAATCTCTTTCAAAGTTCTGCTCTTGCCATCCCACACATGTGGGCATCCCCAAGCTTCTCCGTGGAACCCCTCTGATTGGCTCCTAGGACATGCTGGGGATTCTCATTTGTTGCACAAAACTGGAGATGTCATTGGGAAGATCATTCCCCAGGAACAAGCCAGCAAAAGGGAAGTTTACAAGGTAAACATTGCAAAAACTTTATAATGACTATAATATTCTACTGGACTCTGGAGATACAGTAAGCATATTTTATGCTGTAAAATATTGTAGACATTAAGGTTTTATGGATCCACTCTATCTAAGTAATAGATGACTATATAAAAGAACAAATAGTCAGAGAAGCACACCTAAATGAATTGTCAACAACAAGAGAAAATAGACAGCAAGGTGCATCACCCCAAGGGGCGTCCACTATACGCCCCCAATAGGTAGAGTAACAGAAAACAAAAATTGGGGGAGCACACCAAGTAAAATAGATAAACAAATAAAGGGTATAGTGCAAAAAATATTTTAATAAATATTAAATATGTAATAGATAACAAACAAATTAATGTTTAGACAAGATAAATAGAGAAATAACACACTATAAAACACAGAAAAATAAATAGCAACCAAATACACAGAAGTAAGCACATAAAATGAATTGACAAAAAAGGAAAATAATAAATAAATGAATACCCACACAAAATGAAAAAAATAAGGAAAAAATGTAGACAGGAATGGAACAAGGGAGGACACACAGCGCAAAAAAATGGAGGACACCAACGTTTTCGGCTAGAGGCCTTTATCAAGGTGTCCACCAATTTTTGTTTCAAGTAATAGATGACTGACTATCAAAAATCTCAATATTCCTCCATATTGCTGTTTTTATAACCAGTACCAATATCTGATACACACAATCTCCAATCTATATGCCAGAGAACGACATTGCACAGATCCTCCAATACACATTTTAAGATTAAATTGGTGTACGTAGACCAACAAGGGGGGGGGGGGGGGGGGAGGCACAAGCTTTATTTCCTGCCATGCCATGTGTGGATATCACCGATTCATAGCAACGCGACCTCTGGTTCACCAGATGGTGGCACAACTAGTCGTATTTTAGTCCCACCCTAAGAGTTTTGTAAAAGGAACTCCATGACATTAAAAACACTACAAATGTCGCACTAAGCCATTGTGCTCCCAATTTACTCTTACGATATGAAACACTCTTTACAAATGCAACAGTCTGGGACTAAAGAACTGGGACACACACAAGAGAGATCGTCCAGGACCGAGATACAGTAATCCCAAACAGGGATTTTCCCATTAAAAGCAGATAAATTGGGAAACATGGTAATTGTCCTTAAATTAATTAATTGCTACAAAATTAGCATTAGCTGATTTTATCGAAAGAACATGATCATGTCACAGATCCAGTTTAAAAATGTATTCTTTTTTAATTTTATTTTTACTTAAAAGCAAATGCATGTAAAACTTTCTTCCTCTCAGAACCCAACATCGTCTCAGACTTATCAGTAACCAGTCAAACAAATGACAGTGTATCGCTATCATGGAAAGCTCCGAATGATAAGGAGAAGGCAAGCTATACGTACTCTATAGATGTGTCTCCTGAAAAGGACACCGTTTTTACAAATGCTACTGAAAAAGTAGTGAATGATCTGAGGCCTGGTATTAACTATACATTCACCATTACAACAGTGACTACAAACAATGTCTCCAGCACTGATAACCCACATGTAGAGGCAACAACATGTAAGTCCAACTTTATGGATATCTTCTAGATTTTGTTCTAGAATTAACAGCACACAATACTATGTAAGTGATCAAAGTAGAGACTTTATTATGTAAATATTTTTTTGGGTATGGAAGGATAACATACCTTCCAATGGTCCCTATTTGGGAGAGAGAGCCCTTAATTTGCACCCAAATCCCGAAAGACACCGGAGAATAAGATCAGGATCGTGGCACTGTCTGGAGTCCTGCTGTCTTGCCAAGCTCAACCTCTGTCCTGAAAATCGAGACAGAGAAAGAGCTCTCCAGGACAGACTTCACCAAATTGGAATTGTCCTGTGCAAAGAGGTGCATGGTATCTTTGTGTGCACATATTGGTGTCTTAATGCTCTGTTTGTATCTGTGCTCATGTATGCATCTGTATGTTTGCATCTGTGTAAATGTGTCTACTTGTGTATCTGTGTGTGGATAGATTTCAGAATTTAATGGGAGGTAGGGTGACCACATTCCATTTCTGCCATTTTATATAAAATAAATGATTAGGAAACCTTGGGAAACATGGAGATTTCAGATTGAATACTATATTTATATATCTATACATCAGTGTGTATATATGTGATGAAACTTGAGAATGATATGTATTACTCTATACATATCTACATATGAGTACATATAAAAACCACACGTGTCTGTAAATAAATATATATGTGTGTATATATACAATGAATGTGCATACACGCATAGGAAGAAATTTTCCATTTGTCTTAAGATTGGGCACTAAGGTCCAGAAACGTTCACCATCACTGGTTCAGGGTGCTGAGCTTTTTTGTGACCTGAACCTTTCCTGCATAAAGTATAGAGTATAATGTGTATGTTTATGTTAGATAAATTAAACGTATAGCTGAAAATAATAGTAGAATAATGTTTTTGTATTTCCTGATTTCTTGCTCTCTCAGATCCCTCAGCTGTAAGCAATGTGAAGATAACCAGCACTACAACCAATAACATCAGTTTATCCTGGCTTCGCCCCAACGACCTAAACAATAGCACGTATTCCTATGTAATCACCGTGTCCAATGGCAGCACATCCTGGAATATTTCTATAGGCCAAAACGTTAATAGTGCACAAGTGTCTGGTCTGCAACCTGGAGTAACCTACACATTCACTATTTATACTCAGACAATAAATGGGATATTGAGTTCCGGCTCTGCAGGGGTCAAAGGAACAACAAGTAAGTTGACTTGCCATGTCCGTCTTTACGTCAGACCTAGTATTGTATGTACTGTGCTTTCCATATTTACCTTCCCCTAACAATATTACAAATGGACATGTATGATAGAGTGTGGATAGTGCAGGTGTAGGCTGATTGCCCCACCCCCCTGACCCAGTAAATAAGGATGGTGAAACATAGGCCACAGCAATTTTATTGAACATTAATAAAAATCATGGTAGAACTGTATTGGCCAATCACTGTAATCTCTATCTCATGTAGATGCAGCCTAACAAACAACACTATATCCTTGCCAGCCTAACTTAATTTAACTAGTATCTGTACATAGTGCAAATAACATACAGCAACCAACCTGAAGTAAGTACTCCCCTTCCCCCTCGTCCGAGGGTCTCTTACCCTTTACCTTATCCATGCTGACACTAGCCGACTCCTCGCTCAGTGGGCACGTATCAAATGGTGACTGATCACCTAAATAGAGGTTAGGGGAGGGCTGAGCCCAAAACTTCATCCAATGGGTCTGACTCCTCCTTTCCCATTAACAAACCCCCAGCTGCGACAAGAAAACAAAGCAAAGAACATATAAAACATAACATTGTAAACCAAGGGGTGGGCGGGCGGTTTATTAGGCTTTTAAAATGGCTGCTGGTAGGGGGAGGCTGGCCAAGCTATATATACTGCTGCATACCCAGACCCTCCCCCTACCCCAGCCATGAGCCTGACTCACTCCCCCACCCTCATACATGTCCTGTCCGTTTTAGCTGTGCACAACTACCAGGATGCTCATCATTAATAGGCACCCCTCACATTCAGGGGGCTGTTGTCATGAGACAAACAAGGGTTAATGAACAGTAAAGCATATTGAAATGCTAAGTTCTTTAAAGAAAACTGTGGCCGGTTTAAAGAGACTGAAAAGATATTGGAAGCTACCAGACATTACTGTTAAATTCATAAATGTGTACATATGTACAGTGTCCATTTTAGTATCTTTGTGGTCCATCCCCTATTATTATGGTGTCCATTTTAGGACATCTGTACATCCCTTCCTACTCCATCCTCTCTCCTCTAAACCTTCCTGCTACAAACCCGCTCATCCATCCACCATCCCCTAAATTTGTTCCTCCCTGCTCCATTCACACTCCCCTGTTCTCCCTGCTCCACTGCCTTCCTTCAAGGAGTTTTTATGGAGAGAGGATGGATGAAAACATTTTGGAAGCAGGAGGATGCCCTTTAAGGGGGTGGAGTAATGCCGTATTCATTTTAGGACACCTGCACTCATGGGTTTTTTTATAGGGCAGGAGGAAAAGATGGAACAACATCTATGGGTCAGAGACACCCCTGCTCTTCATCTCAATACAATAATCAAAATCTATTCAAAGTATAGCCATCTCTTTACTACTTCAAATAGTATCAGGATTCCTGATGTTTCCTTGAAGATAAAGTATCCCCATACCCCAGAAACATCACACAGCTAACTGAAGATACTCAGGTCTTTGCCCCAACACCTAGATTTGCACTCAGGACTTTGCCCCAATACCTACTTTGAATGCAGGACTTTGCCCCAACACCCACCTTGCACTGAAGACCTTGCCCCAACACACAGACTTGCACTCAGAATTTTACCCCAACAACCAGATTTGCACTCAAAACTTTGCCCCAACACCCACCTTGCACTCAGACCTTGCCCCAACACCCAGCTTTTACTCAGGACCTTGCCCCAACACCCACCTTGCACTAAAGAGTTTGCACCAACGACCACCACTCAGGACTTGCTCCTGCACCTCTGCTTTGCGACCAGTACTCAGGACCCTGCCACCAGCACACCTCCTTTTCACTGAGTGCGATGTCACGTGACACCCAGAACTCAGATCATTCAGTACAATGTGAGGGGGCAGAGCAAGCATCCCCTTCCGCCATGCTCCTACTTTACACAGGAAAAAAAAAGGGAGAGAAAAAAAGCACTGCATGGAGCAGCAAATTGTGGCCCATGTCAGGGTGGTGCCAGGGGCAATTGACCCAGTCTGCCCATGGAAAGGGCAGCCCTGCTTGAGACCAAAGGAAAAAGCAGACAAATAATGTCTACAGTCATATGACTGAGAAACAGGTTTATTGGTTGTCAAAATTAAACTGTTTCTGCTATATGTAATAAATAACCATTAAGTATCCAATGGGTAGGGTGACCACATCTATTCTTCCCAAGTTCTGCCTAAATTAAAAAAATAAATAAAAATAAAATCTGAATACTTGCATTAGTCCCTGGCCTTATCTTCAATCTATGGTAGCCTTTCGCCAATCCCATGCATGCTGTGGAAGATTAAATTTCTTTGCCTCTTCATTTCTATGTGAAGTATCAGAGGAGAAATTGACCATTCACAATGCTTAAATTCCTTCACTGTATTAACCTCTATCTACTACTGGAAGACTATTCCATACATCCACTACCCTCTCAATAAAGGAATACTTCCTGATATTACCTTTAAAAATTTGTGCCTCTAATTTAAGACTATGCCTTCTTGTTGGCAGTTTTTGATATTTTAAAAATACACTCCTACTTAACTTAGTTGAATGCTTTTATGGATTTAAATTATTTGATTATCAGTGTCAGATAAATAACACCTCTATTAGCAGACAGAGGCAGTTTTAAAGAATTAACCCCCCCCCCCCCCCCTATTAGCAGACATAGACCGTTTCAGATAATGAAGCCCTAATATACACACACACTTCTTACCTGGTGCAGACAGACTGCTGCTGCAGCTTACACTGGTCCTTGTGTGGAGGCGGCAGTCAGCCAATCAGGAGAGTCTTCTGAACACTCAGCTAATCTGGAGAGTTGTGAAGTCTCTCCTGATTTGTTAAGATCACCTCCACTCAGCTCTCAATCCAGGACTTTGCACTATCCTGGATTGAGGCTTCCCACATCCCAAAACTCCCAAAGTCCCACTGTGGCACTGTCCTGGGCAATCTGGAATATGTGGTCACCATAGCGGGAGAGATCCCAAATTAAAATGTTGTCCCGGGGCTTTTCAATTTCTACTTACACCCCAGCTCATTTATATATCTATACATCAATGTGTATACATGTGATGAAACTTGAAAATATGTATTAATCTACACAAATCTACATATGAGTACATATAAAAACCACACATGTGTCTATAAACAAATATATATGTGTGTATATATACAATGAATGTGCAGAAACGGATCACTGTGACCTGAACTTTTCCTGCATAAACTATAGAGTTCAATGTGTATGTTTGTTAGATAAATAAAAAGTATAGCTGAAAATAATATTAGAATAATGATTTTGTATTTCCTGATTTCTTGCTCTCTCAGATCCCTCAGCTGTAAGCAATGTGAAGATAACCAGCACTACAACCAATAACATCAGTTTATCCTGGCTTCGCCCCAACGACCTAAACAGTAGCATGTATTCCTATGTAATCACTGTGTCCAATGGCAGCACATCCTGGAATACAACTACAGGCCAAAACGTTGATAGTGCACAGGTGTCTGGTCTGCAACCAGGAGTAACCTACACATTCACTATTTATACTCAGACAATAAATGGGATATTGAGTTTGGGCTCTGCAACGGTCCAAGGAACGACAAGTAAGTTGACTTTCATGTATGTCTGTACGTCAGACCTAGTATCATATGTACAGTGCTTTCCATATTTACCTCCCCCCTAACAATGTTACAAATGGACACATCATTAATATGCACACGTCACATTCAGGGGGCTTTTGTCATTGGCGGGAAGGAGCTCACAGAAGGAAATAATCTATGATTGGAACAGTGGTGGGAGACCATATAGCATTTAGTATAGGGGAAGCAAGGCAGTGGTGTAGTTACCCAGCTCCTTACAACTTCTAATAGAAAATACCCTAGAAAATCCCACAGTGACATCAAATTAACGTTATCTTGAGACCAAAGAAAAAAAACAGACAGAGGGTGTCTACCGTCACATAACTGAGAAATAAACTCATTGGTGTAAAATCAAATTGTTCCTGCTATAACATATAACCATTAAGTATATTCCTACGTGACGTACTTGAGTGTATGGACATTTTTTAAATTTGAGGGACAGAAACACTGATGAGCGTTAGCTCCATTTTCTGTGTCAGTGAGGCCACTGAAAGTGGGTGGAGTCTAGTGAGGCCACACCGTGTGTGGAGTCTAGTGAGGGAGTGGTACACCAGGGGGCAGAGTCTTGGGAAAAATTGATCTAACTGAAAATCAATCACATTTATCAAAATGTAATAAATGCAAAAAAATACATTAAATGACTTCCCTGTCGCTCCCTGATACATTTTTATCTTGTGTCAGAGAGAGGAAAGAAATATACTGTGTCCCAGAAAAAAAGACAAAAAACAAGTTTTTTTTTTAATCATTTTTACACTCTTTATTAAATTGTATACATTACACAAAGGGTTGACGCTTAAAAAATGGTTGCCCTATCTTTCCTTAAAAAAACATATTAAATGTGGGGATTCATTAATATAGCAAGCTTACACTTTAATTTAAATGCACACATAGCTAAAGTAGAAAAAAAAAAAACTGTTGTCCAGAGCAGACATCAAAACAAAGAAAACCATTGTCATGAAGGGGTTAAACGTAACTTATCGTATTTTCTCAAATATATGACAAGGTTTTTTAAAGACACCTCATCTTATATTTGATGTTCATCTTATCACACCTCTTTTGAGGTCTGAATAAAAGGCTGGGATCCAGGTCCCATAAAGAGCTACTAAGGACCTGTAGCCTCCTTGAATGCACTTCTGTCAAGTCTTCAGAACACCTCGGTCACATGACATCCCAACGTTCTGAATCAGAAGACCCAGCGGTATTGTCAAGTAGCATTGGAGAATGTTTGTGCTCACTGAGCAGTGCACTGACATCATTCATCTGCCCCCACTAGACACCAGGGAGACTGGGGGATCCTGGGGTGTAATGGCAAGTGTATAAGTGCAGGTGCAAGTCAGTTTGTGCAATGGCAGGTGATTGTGTGCAACTCACTGGGTGTACCGGCAAGTCATTTAAGTGCAATGGCAAGTCAGTGTATAATGGAAAGTCGTTTGAGTGCAAGTACAATTCCTTTGGATGCAATGACAGGTCAGTGGATGCAGAGGCAAGTCACTGGGTGCCATGGAGGTATTTTGGGTGCCATGGCAGGTTCAGTGGGTGCAATAGCATAAACAGTCGGTGCAGGGCCAAGTGCTGCAATGTTGTGCGAGAGGCAAGGCCAGTGGGTGTTGTAATGTGGTTTGGGGGAAATTTGGGACAGGGCTACACCACATTGTGGTGCAGGGGCTGGGTGCTGCTATATGGAGCAGAGGCAAGTCCTGTGGGTGAAATATGTTGCTACATATACTGGAACTGGAATGAAGTGATCAAGAGTAATGAAAAAACATTTTTATTAAATATGAAAAACAGTTTACATGTACAATATTTACTAGCAAAACATTTTTTTTCCATATAGGATCACCTTATAATTAGTTTTTTTTCCAAAAATTAAGATTACAAATTTGGGGGAGGGGGGGTGGGGGTCATCTTATAATTATGATTGACTTATATTTAAGCAAATATGGTACAGTTGACCTTTAAAACACCAGAGTATCCCTCTTCATTTTGTGTGTGTTTATTTATGTGTTATTAATACATCAGTACTTTCAACTAAAATATTGATTATCATTTCCTGATTTCTTGCTCTCTCAGATCCCTCAGCTGTAAGCAATGTAAAGATAACCAGCACTGCAACCAATAACATCAGTTTATCATGGACTCCCCCCACTGAGCTAAACAGTAGCACGTATTCCTATATAATCACCGTGTCCAATGGCACCTCTTCCTGGAATGTGACTACAGGCCAAAACATTAATAGTGCACAAGTGCCTGGTCTGCAACCTGGAGTAACCTACACATTCACTATTTATACTCAGACGATAAATGGGATATTGAGTTTCGGTTCTTTACCCATTCAAAGAACAACAAGTAGGTTGACTGTTATGTAGTGTATAATTGCAAAATATATAGTATTGTATGCTTTGTTTTTTTTTCAGATTACTTTTTTTTATTGTGTTATATAAATCCTAATAATGATAAATGTGAACAAGGCATGCAACTGACATCGAAGATTAATATAATCTTACGGTATACGGTATGCGTATAGACACATTATTACACTCACAAATTGATCAACAAATAAGACACGCTGACAGTCTGCTCATTACTGTGCAGATTATAGCAAACCCTTGTTTCTAGCTGTGCCAAGCTGAGTATTCACAATAGAGTGTGGACATGGAATTATTTTGGAGATCTTATTGGTTTTTATTCTCAGGGTGAGGGGTGTTGATCTGGACTTGAGTGTATAGAACTCCATAGAATTGTAATGCAAAACTCATTTGCACAAATACGATTATTTTGGTTTGCCATATGCAGTGCAATATTACTTGCAAATGGGCAAAATAAGTTGCAAATGGGCAAAATAACTGGCAAATTATGGGCAAAATAACACTGGCAAATGGGATGGGCAAAATAACACTGGCAAATGGGCAAAATAACTGGCAAATTATGGCAAACTAACACTGGCAAATTGTCAAAATAAAACTGGCAAATGAATGGTAAAATAATACTGGCATACTAATGGCAAAATAAAACATGGAGGAGACTGTCAGGTGAGTACTGGGGAAGGGGGAGGAGGGTGGTGGTGTATTAATGGACAAATTGTTTGTGGTATATTAAAGGGCAAATTGTCTGTGGCATATTAATAGGGACAGGCTAATAGACGCATATTAATGGGTGATTGGCTGTGACATATTTATGGGCAGGCTAATAGTGGCATATTAATGGGAAATTGGCTGTGGCATATTGGCAATCTAGCTATGGCATATTAATGAGCAGGCTAAAAAGTGACACTGTGGCATGTTCTGCAGGGGGAGTTCTGTGGGACAAAGTGACACTGTGGTATGTTCTGGCAGGCAAATTTACACTGCGTCATGCCAAATTGTGTGGGTGCAATATGTGTACAAGACAAGTGCTGTGGGTATTGTATAGTGCTGTGTTAAGACCTTTAGGTGCAATGTGGGTGCAGAGGAACGTAATAAAAATAAGAAATTAACACTTTTTCAATAACAATATTTTTATTATTTTATGTTATTTTCACTTACTTTTACTACTTTCCTCTGTCTCTCTCCCTCACTCAAAAATGTGAGGAGAGGGAGGCAGATCCAAAGTGGTCAAATCAATATTTGTAAAATATTGATCTGACCAGGCAGTGGAGATGCTCATCTGAGCATCCCCACTGCCTGATAGTCTGCCTGGCAGTCACTGATTTCCTCTGTGATGAGATAATCTTGTGACAGCCTCCAGAGCACAGGAAGTGGCTTCCTGTGCTCTTGCCCTTAGAAGTGCAGCGCCATCCAGTGAACAAGATCGTGTTTTTGTTTTAAGTGCTGCTGACTGCCTCGACATGCGAGGCAAGTCAGTAACACTTGCAAAACCATAGGAAGCAATTCAGTTTGCTTCCTATGCTCGTTTTTAACACCCGTCAGTTAAAAGGCACTGCGCCTTTAAAACGGGCATTTCAATCACTCTCCGGAGCGATCGAAATGCCAACAGGTGTATTTTTTTTGTATTGCATGATGCTTCCACATGGTAGCATCATCGTAGCAATACCATTGAAGCACTGAAAATGAAAAAAAAAATCGTTTTCAGTTCTTGTTTTGCTGCAGGACCGACTGTGTCGGCAAATGCCTGGTGTGTCCGATGGCCGGTCCAGACCTGGTTATTATCACCATATTGTTGGCCTGATATGGTACACCATAGCTCCTCAGCTATCAGTATATGCTTAGTTAGCTAGCTATAGACATTGGTATGTATAGTTGCTATCAGTACAGTGTAATTCCTATCAGAAAATACTGTAGTTAGCCAACCATATTGAATAGTATGCCTACAATCAGTGCATAGTTAACCAGCCACATAAGGTGGAATAATATGACTTCTCTCATGGAGGTTGAGGAGGAGTATAGCTACCATCAGTATGTAATTAGCCAGGCACTGATGTGGTACAGTATAACTCCTATTAGTATAAATTTAGCCAGGCACTGATGATAGCTTCCATCATTTTTGGCCAAGTTCAGAGGTGGCAAATATTGCTCTCATCAGTTCATAACTAGCCAGACACAGACTTGGTACAGAATAGCTACCATCAGTGTACACTTGGTTTTTTACAGTATTTTACAGTTCATATCAAATAAAAGTTACCTTTTACTGGATCTTGCGCTGAACATTGCTTGTGAGCACAGCAAGCAAGGAGCAGCAAGGAGGTATCCTATAAATTCCAATTTCCGTTTGTGATTGTTTTTATACCTTTAGTCATAAACTGATATTGCATATATTTTGCAAGGACTTTATGGTGATATGGTACAGCAGCTCCCAAAGGCATATTTATATTGTATAAATGTAAATAAATGCATAATTGTGTGACGTTAGCCAGATATTGGTGGTGGTAAAGTATAGCTTCCATCAGTGTTCACTTGCCAGATACAGGCATGGATCAATTTTTCCTCCCATATGTGTATTGATGGTGGTATAGTATAGCTAGCCAAAAAGAAACACAGTACAGTATTGCTTCTATGATTGTACAGTATGCCAGGCATTGGCAAAGTATGCCAGACAAAGATGTACAAAAATATAGCTCCATCAAGATATAGTTAGCCAGACACTGGTGGTGGAATGCATAGACATCCTGGATATAGTTAGCCAGACACTGGTGGTGGAATGCATAGACATCCTGCTCCTCTGTGGGCTTTGCAAAAGGGAGATCTTGCAGGAGTGCCACTTCTAGTGATACAGTATAGCTTTCACAACATGGAACACCATTGACATGCAAAAATATTGATCAACATAACTCATTAACACATGCATGCACGGGGTGTGGCAGTGTGAGTGAACACGGTTCCCTGACTAGTGGCAGTCAAATTTCAAGTTGCTCTTAGAGCATTAATTAGGGAGCTGCCTAGAGGCTATGCAGATAGCAATCAATCTCTGACCTGTGAAGAGCTGGGGCTGAGACACTGTAGCTGTGGGCCTGAAAGGCAGATAGACTGTCAAACTATAAAGCAAGCAAAGAGCAAAGGTATTATACAAGTCTTTCATTTTTGTTACTGAACTACTGAGGCCTGCTTAGCTGCCCAGTACAGTCGCCAGAGTGGAGTAGGATTTTATTTGCATTTGTTTCAATGTTTTTCTTATTCCTAAAGTACGGTCTGCATGCTTAACAAAGCCTGACACATATTGGTAAAAAAAGCCAGCCTGGCACAAATGGTGTTTGAAGTGGGATTACAGTACTGAAAAATGTATCAGTAAAGACCTTGAATAAAAGTACAAAGTGATCTGTTATCACCACAATAAAGTAGGTTCCAAAAGACCTATTACAAGCGACTGCTTTGCAGCAAGAAACTAATCGAACTCTGCAAGAGAGACACCGCTTACTGACAGCACAACTTACTGCAGGGGAGGGACAACATGCTGACCGCAGTGTTCTTAAAGAGATAGTACAGAGTCTCTCAAAGATATCACAGTTAGACATATCAAGAATTCAGTTGTTTGATTTAATACATCTGTTAAATGAATGGCTAACCCCCAAAAAGTTCTACTCCTGCACAGATAATTGAGACCCTGGTTCTGGACAAGTTTTTGCGAGCATTACCACACTGATTGCTCCAGGTGGTAGGACAGGGCAAACCGACCACTTATGATGAGATGGTGACCATAGTGGAACACTGTATAGCTGTGACAGCACTAAAGGCTCCACCTCCTGCCAGAAAATCAAAAGATTAAACTACTCCAAAAACCCAAAGACCTGGAGGTCTGATCAACCTCCGTGGTCTGGAAGTGGAGAACCACGACAGATCTTCAAGGATAGGAAGACTCACAAAGAACTGCAGCATCGCCATGTTCCCATAATCTGCTCTGAGTGTGGGCAGCCTGGACAAGTAAAGGCCTGCTATTTGCACATACCAATGGACTGTGGACGTGCTGCTATATACAAACTTTTGTGGACTTGAATGTTAATGGGTGTTTCAGGAGAAACCACTGTTTTTCATATACAGCTTTCTCTAAAGGTCATAGAGGTCATTGTTGATTCAGGGACGATATAACCTTAATTGCTGGGGGTCTGATAGAACCTGATCCGTTGTTATCCAGGAAACAGGTGGGAGTTCATGGTTCTACTGTGGAGCATGCTAAGACAAAGGTTTACATAGCCTTGAAGGTTGATCCATAAAGACAAAAGCCACAGTTGTCCCAAATGTACCTTACCCCCTGGTTTTGGGTTGTAATTTCCCTGTCTTTAGAACCATGGTGCAAAAGCAGGTAACTCGCCATGATATTGCCTATAGTATTTTTCCATTTACTCGCCCTGACTTCTTTGTTAACCCCTTTGTGACATATGACCTGCCAGGCACCAGTGAAGGACTGAAATCCTGCAGCACCCGCAAGGTCCCCCTGCTCAAGAAAGCACATGTATAGGCCGTCTGAAGACTGACAATGAACTGGGTGAAATCAAACTCTTTAGCATCAACTCAACTCGCCGTGTTATGAGGAGGAGGAAGGCTACCTATGACCCCAAGAACACCATCCCCACCGTCAAACATGGAGGTGGAAATATTATATTATTTGGGGGTGTTTTTCTGCTAAGGGGACAGGACAACTGCACCGCATCAAAGGGACGATGGACGCGGCCATGTACTGTCAAATCTTGGGTGAGAACCTCCTCCCCTCAGCCAGGGTATTGAAAATGGGTGGTGGATGTGTATTCCAGCATGACAATGACCCCAAATACACGGCCAAAGCAACAAAGGAGTGACTCAAGAAGAAGCACATTACTTTCCTGGAGCGGCCTGGCCAGTCTCCAGACCGTAATCCCATAAAAAATCTGTGGAGGGAGCTGAAGGTTTGAGTTGCCAAACTTCAGCCTCAAAACCTTAATGACTTGGAGAGGAACTACAAGAAACGTCTGACCTCTGTGATTGCCAACAAGGGTTTTGCCACCAAGTACTAAATGGAACGGGTCAAATGCTTATTTCACTCATTGACATGAAAATTAGTTTATAACTTTTTTGCCATGCATGTTTCTGGATTTTTTTTGGTTATTCTGTCTCTCACTGTTAAAATACACCTTCCATTAAAATCATAGACTGATCATTTCTTTGTCAGTGGGCAAACGTTCAAAATCAGGGGATCAAATACTTTTTCCCCTCACTCTAGTTATCCAGATACAAATGTTGTTCCATATAGCTCCAACATTTAGTTAGCTAGACACAGATGTGGTACAGTATAGCTCCCAAAAATATTTAGTTATCCAGACAGAGAATCATAATGATTTGCCCATATCAGTGTAGTTAGCCAGATAAAAATGTGGTACCATATAAAGGGGCATCCACTAACAGTGGCACCCTTGGTAAATATGATCAGAGAAGGCTTTTTTCTTGTAGCCACTCCAAATTTTTGAAGCTCAAAAACCTTTTGCCGCATATCACAGCTATATTCCTTGGTCTTACCCATTGTTATTAATGACTAAGATAATTTGGCCTATGTGTTACCTAATATTTATACCCCTGTGATACAGGAAGTAATGGTTAAACAATCTCCTGCTCCTAGTCACACAATGTACAATGTTCAATGGGAACATACTTCAAATATATTTTCTCATATGAATTCAAAGGGCTGCCAATAATTGTCCCACACATATAGTTAAGAATTATTTTTTGGGGGATTAACATGTGTTGTGTTTGCAATTGTTTGCTATCTATGAGAGCAGCGTAGTTTTTTTTTTAAAGAAAATATCAAAAGGTTAAGTGATAAAGACCTGTTTTTACAGCCTATATTTACCAAGGGTGCACTGTAGGATCCTTCAGTACATAGTTAGACGGATACAGATGTATTTTTAAATATCTCTCATCAGTGTATAGTTATCCCGATACCAAAATGGTTTAATATAGTTCCCATAAGTATAAAGTTAATCAGACACTGGCATGGTACAATATAGCTCCTATCAGTATATAGTTCATTGTATACAGGATTAGTACAGGATATAACTTCCATATGCATTTAGTCAGCCCAACACAAATTGGTATGACATTGCTCCCATCAATGTATAGGTAGCAAGATACAAATGTAGTACCATACAGGTTTCATGTAATTCTTATCATAATATATGTATCTAGACACAGAATTTGTACAGTATAGCTCCCATCAGTATAAATATATATTTGCCAGGCACAGATTTTGATTAGTATGGCTGCTGTCAGTATATTGCTAACTAGACACACACATGGTACAATATAGCTATCAACAGTATGCAGCTAGCTAGACACAGAGAAGGTACAAAACAGCTGCCATTAGTATATAGCAAGACAGATACAGATGTAGTTTCATATTGTGCCCATCAGCAAATAGTTTGCTGGACAAAAGAATCTTGCAGTATAGCTTCCATCAGTATACTGTTATCCAGACACAGATGTAGGTCAGTATTTCTCCCATTGGCATCAAGCTATCTAAGACATGATATAGTATAACTACCATTAGTACATAATTAAACAGACCCTGATCTTGGTACAATATTGCACCATCAGTGTTTAGTTAGCCGACCAAACTCATGGTACAGTATTGTTCCAAACTAGTATTGACTGCTATTCCTATTATTATCTATTATGGCTATTGTCATTAAGGATATTAAGGCTCCAGGATGCGCCTCTTTATTCTGTGCCTGTGTGTGTTTCTGTACTCCCAAAATGGCTACAACCGCACTGGGAAACTGATTGATGATCTTGTATTTTCTGACATCTTGTTCACTCAGATCCCTCGAATATATTCAGTTTGAATATAATCAGCCGTGCTACCCAAAGCATGAATTTGTCATGGACACCCCCCTCTGATGTAAATAAAGACACATATTCCTATATAATCACTGTGTCCAGTGACAACACTTCCAGGAACGTGAACTCAAGCCAAAACAGTCTTTTTGTCGATGGTCTGCAGCCTGGAGTAACCTACACATTTACCATATATACTCGGACTACCGATGGTACTTTGAGCTCTGGCTTTTCTTCCAATCAAGAAACAACAAGTAGGTTGACTTTTTATGTTTGTTGTTTGTTTTTTTTCTAAGACATTCCCTTGACGTTAAAAAACGATAAAACACTGAATGATGCAAATGAACTGGTTTTCGGTGAGAAATGTGGCGATTTGCATATCAAACCACAGGTGATGTCATAATCAGGAGATGCCACTCATGTCTATTCCATACGTAGAACCTTGCCCCAGCACCAGTTTCTATAGATAACTCCAATGTATTTTTGTAATGGGTAAGTCAATACAAAGTAGGAGAAAATAATTCTTGTCTTTTCTGATTTTTGTCTCCTGTTAGGACCCTCAATGGTGGGAAATGTAACTATAATTAGCCATACAACCAATAGTATCAGTTTATCATGGAGTGTCCCCAGTGATATAAACAAAGCCACGTATTCCTATGTAATCATCGTGTCCAATGGCAGCTCTTCCTGGAATGTGACTTCAGACCAAAACGCTAACAGTCAACAAGTCCCTGGTCTGCAACCTGGATTAACCTACACATTCACTGTTTACACTCAGACTGTGAATCATGTATTGAGTGCTGCCTTTACACCTATCCATGGAACAACAAGTAAGTTGACCTTCATACATGTATAGAAGTTAAACCTGGAACTGTATATTTTTTTGTTTACTGTGATTCTTTCTTTTTGTTAAAAAAAAAATGGACACAGAGAAGCAACACAAACCCCTGGCGTTATCACAGTTATTTTTTTTTAGGCAGTAGTTCTATACTAGCGTAGAATTATTGAGGAGTCGTTTAAGGGTTTTTTTTTTGAGGGGGAGGGGGGCTGGTGAGATTGATAGCTGCATTCATTAGATAATGTAACTACTATTTTCATTGAATTGTATGCTGTATTTTTTTTCTCGAAACCTCCGATTTTTTTTTACTAATATAATTGCAGCAAAAATCAGTGATAAGGTTTTATTTTTAGACACCTCTATCCTGGGCAATACTTGTGAGGTTATCATAAATAGTGTACATATGCACCAAGGGATATTAAGTCACAAAAGGGGATTATTATTGACCTTATTTGCATATACCTACCCAGAAACCCTTGCACTGTTGATAGCACTGTAAATTGGGGGAAACACAAATCTTCTGACTTCTCTGGTGTTTGTAGATGAGTGTATAATAATGTCTTTGTTACCCATTGAATTTCAAGGTGAGGATGCTTCCCATCACTTATGTTGGCCATGCTTAATGTTATAAAAGGACAGAGAAAATGAAAGAAAACCAGTTAAAATAGACTAGTGAACTAGTATCACTAATGTGGAATCTAACAAACATTACACTCACACAGAGAGATGTATTTATTATGTGGGACCATGATTATGGTTACAGCAGTACAGGTGTTATCTTCTCTATTGCTGAATTTAATCTACTGGCTATTTGTTCCTCAATATCTAGGACTGGGTTGATTTCAAACTGGTCGACTCTGGACAAAGCACAAAGCCTTTCATTGCACGTCTACTTAGAATTCTAAAAATATTAAAAACAGCCATAATGTATGTTTCTATCACTATTTAAAAGAAGAAAAACTACCACAAGAGGACATAGTCTTAAATTAGAGGGGCATAGGTTTAAAAGTGATATCAGTAGTATTACTTTACTGAGATGGTAGTGGATGCATGGAATAGCCTTACAGCAGAATTGGTAGAGGTTAATAGAGTGAAGGAATTTAAGCATGCGTGGGATAAGCATAAGGCTATCCTAGATATAAGAAAAGGCCAGGGACTAATGAAAGTATTCAGAAAATTGGGCAGATTAGAGCTATAGAGATGCCTAATTGAGTAATATCCCCCTCTGATTTTTTTTTTTTCACCAGCCTTTTTAATTTGCATCTCCTCCTAGATGTCTGGCTGAGCATCATGGACAATATATTATTGACCACAGCTAGCTTTTCACACTTCCATCAACTGTGGACCACACCTTTCACATGATGCTCTACCAGCCTTTTGGCTAGCATCATGATAGCTCTAGTTTACAGCAGCTGGTGTGCCAATGGTCTCCCCTCATCTCTGATGGCAGGCAGGGCAGGAGAGAAATTAAACAATAAGATGAAAATGGAGAGAAAAAAAAAGGTGTTATGCAAATGAGGAATGGGGGAGAGAGAGAGAGATGAAAGAGCCAAAGTTAGAAGTGCCAGAAGGAGTAGTGAGAGTAAAAAGTGAGGAAAGAAAGATACTGAAAAAGATAGTGGGCTATAGAAAGAAAAGGGGTCTGGAGGAATGTAGGGCAGAATAAAACCTGTTAATGACATCCTTACAAGGCACAGATGCCAACAGTCTCTGATTTACCATGACAGTCGTATTTTTGTGGTCTTGTCTCATCAGATTCTGAACCATACATGTATCCCAATGCACAGGGCATCAGAAATACCTATCTGTCTGTCCGTTCGTCTGTCTATCTATCTACATATCTATCAATCTAGATAACTGATCAATCAGTTACTAGGAAGTAGAATAGTGAACTTTACTTCTGTCTTATTCTTTTAGATCCCTCGGCAGTAGACAGTGTTGTAATAACAGGACGCACAAACGACAGTATGACTTTATCATGGTCTTCGCCCGGGGACCAAAACAAAAACACTTATACCTATGCAATCACCGTGTCCAATGGCAGCACATCCTGGAATGTGACTACCGTCCCAAACGCTAGCAGTAAAGAAGTGGATAATCTGTCACCCGGTGTCAACTACACATTCATGATATATACGCAGACCATCAACGGGTTTCAGAGCACTGACAAAACAATCAGCGGAACAACAAGTAGGTTTATGTATGTCTGTCAGTTAGATGGAGTACTCGCTATCTTTGTTCTTTCTAGATCCCTTTCAGATCATTGCAAATTCCTGAAAAATAAATAATTTTCGGTCATTTTCTGGAACTATAAGCCGCAGATATGGGGGGGTCATAGTTCATCAATAGCTAATCAAACAACTGTTTGGTATCACTATGACAGCACAGTTGCCAACATTGGCCATGTTTCCACGGACACATATTTGTTCCACATGCTGCAGACAGACTATGCAAAGTGCAGCCCGGCAGGATATAGGATGTATATACGCACAGACAGAATACAATTAATTAATCAGGGTGGAGATCTCATAGGACCTACCATGATTATTTGATTGGATTGTGTCTGTGTGTATATCCATCCTACATACCGCCAGGCTGCACTTTGCATGCTCTGTCTGCAGCATTCGGAACACATATGTGTCCCTGGAAATATGGCCGATGTTGGCGACTATGTGATAGATGCCCCCATTTCTTGACCCATTCTCATGTTTTCAGCATTGCACCGAAGAGCTTGGCTCCAGGTGTTGCTGGACTACAACTCTGATGATGTCAAGCCAGACCTTTGGCTCCCTCAACACAATGGAGTTCACAGTTCAGCAACAGCTAGAGGCCTGTTAACCATATGCAACAATGGATAGCTCTATTTTTCTAGTTTCTGTCTCGTGTAACAAACACTTACCTTGCGAGTCAGAGCACCAGTTCCCTAACTGTCCGTTGGGTCACATCAAATTATGTCATAGATTCTTCGTACATGTGCCCAGTGCTGTATTTACCGCGAGGCATCCTAGGCGGATGCCTATGGCGGCAAATTTTGGGGGGCGGCAGCGCCCCCCAGCACTGAAAAAAAAAAAATTAAAAAAAAAAAAAAAATCAAAAAAAAAAATCTGGCCCTTTAAAAAAAAAAAAAAACCCCACCGCGCTTGCAGGCAGAGACGGAGGTGAGAAGCGATCGCAAGATCCCCCCTCACCAACGCTCTGCCTGCCAGGCTGCACGGGGAGCCGAACAGGCAGCACAGAGAAACCTCCGTGCTGCCTGTTCGGCTCCCCGTGCAGTGTGCCGACACGGAAGTCCCGACAGTCACGTGACGGGCGCGCTGACGTCATACGCGCGCCCGGTCACGTGACCTGTCGGCACAATCGCCGGGAAGCCGAACAGGCAGCATGGAGGGACTATGCTGCCTGCCTGCCAGAGAAAGGTAAGTGCTGATGGGATGTGTGTGTGTGTGTGTGTGTGTGTGTGTGTGTGTGTGTGTGTGTGTGTGTGTGTGTGTGTGTGTGTGTGATTGGAGACAGTGTGTGTGATGGGAGTCAGAGTGTGTGTGATGGGAGACAGTGTGTGTGACTGAGTGTGATGGGAGACAGTGTGTGTGACTGAGTGTGATGGGAGTCAGAGTGTGTGTGATTGGAGACAGTGTGTGTGAATGAGTGGGATGGGAATCAGAGTGTGTGTGATGGGAGACAGTGTGTGACTGAGTGTGATGGGAGTCAGAGTGTGTGTGATGGGAGACAGTGTGTGTGAATGAGTGTGATGGGAGTCAGAGTGTGTGTGATTGGAGACAGTGTGTGTGAATGAGTGTGATGGGAGTCAGAGTGTGTGTGATGGGAGACAGTGTGTGTGACTGAGTGTGATGGGAGTCAGAGTGTGTGTGATTGGAGACAGTGTGTGTGACTGAGTGTGATGGGAGTCAGAGTGTGTGTGATGGGAGACAGTGTGTGTGACTGAGTGTGATGGGAGTCAGAGTGTGTGTGATGGGAGACAGTGTGTGTGAATGAGTGTGATGGGAGTCAGAGTGTGTGTGATTGGAGACAGTGTGTGTGAATGAGTGTGATGGGAGTCAGAGTGTGTGTGATGGGAGACAGTGTGTGTGACTGAGTGTGATGGGAGTCAGAGTGTGTGTGATTGGAGACAGTGTGTGTGACTGAGTGTGATGGGAGTCAGAGTGTGTGTGATGGGAAACAGTGTGTGTGACTGAGCGTGATGAGAGACTGTGTGTGACTGAGTGTGATGGGAGACAGTGTGTGTGACCTGTGTGTGATGGGAGACAGTGTGTGTGACTGAGTGTGATGGGAGTCAGAGTGTGTGTGATGGGAGACAGTGTGTGTGACTGAGTGTGATGGGAGTCAGAGTGTGCGTGATGGGAGTAGGAGTGTGTAACTGAGTGTGATGGGAGTAGGAATGTGTGACTGAGTGTGATGGGAGTGTAAGCTTGATGTGAGTCTGAATGATGGGGCATGTCTTAGGTGTGTAACGTGGGTGTGCAGCTTGGGTAGGGGGGTGCCCGGATTTTGTCTGCCTAGGGCAGCACAAAATCAAGATACACCACTGCATGTGCCTAGTACCTACAGATGCAACAAGTACTTTTTCAGTAACTGATATAGCGCTAGCAACTTACCTTTGTGACATAAGCTGGGCATATCAGTAATGGGGATACATTCCACTACATCTCCCAAGCACCAGATACAGAAACAGATCCAATAAATAGACAAAAAGGAAAGCGTACAATAGCAGACAGCCAAATCACCAGACCTATAGCCTGACAGTAATGAAGAGCACAGCGGTCCATGCTATTCACAAAACGGCCAGTTGAACATTTCATCGAGGCAATTAAGCTATACATTGTGCAGCGACAAACTTGAGTGAGTTTGCTTGGGGGTGGGGGGTAGGGAACGTTCATCTACCCTCAGCTCACCTGCAACTCACCTTTTAATGAATAGCCCCCATTATCTTACAAAATATCTACAGGACTAAGTGTACCTTGTCATAGCACTAGATATTATGTTACTCTATGTATGCATATTATGTATGCAATCACAGCTAAAAAAAAAAAATATCTAAATGAACGAGCTTATTGGTGCCAGTTCTAAAATGACTTCTCGGTGCTCTTTAATTTTTGATAAAGTGACATTTTATTAAATGAATCCCTTCCTAGATCCTAATAAGCCTCTTGCTATCAATGGAAAGGCAATGAATACATCGGCAATATCTGTCAGCTGGGTTCCACCACAGGATCCCAACTTCAGTTTGTACAAGTACCTGGTGACATGGATTTCAGTAAATGGAATGGATAACACGTTGCGCAATTCTACAGTGGACACCACAAGAACAGACATAATAGACCTGAGTCCTGGCACGCTGTACAATGTATCGGTTCAGTGTTTGATCGGAGGTGTATCTAGTGGAATAATCAACACTTATCTACAGACAAGTAAGTCCAACCTCATTAATTCTTTTGCTCAGTGTTCAGACTGCTTCTTCTGTGGAAAACCCATTATGCGGCTCTTTGTTTCTGTATTATTGTGAATAATAGTATAGGATCTCACAATAAAGAGAAAATTGCAGGAAATCAAAACGGGAATTTCAAGCTTAAGGCCAAAGTAGCTGAGTTGGAAATATTCTTCCATCCAGCGGCATCTGAGAATTTTTTCCAACTCGGCTACTTTGGCCTCAAGTTTGAAATTCCCTTCTCAATTTTCTGTAGTTCTCTCTTTATTGGAATTTGATGGAGCTCTGCTAATTGAGTACCAATTCTCCAGCGAGTTACAGCAGAGAGAGATTCCAGGAAAATTCAGATCCCCATCAGACGAGCTGGGTGAGGTACTTGAGGACCATGAGTTTTATTGTAGCATTGCGCTCCTTAGCATAACGCTGCATGGCAGCAGTCATTCCCGAAGGCTGCTTCAGATCCCCCCATGCATCACCGCGAATGTGATCAAATGCGTTAAAATGTGCATAGGCAGTGATCAGCTTCCACTGCCTATGCTTTAAAGGTGTTGCTTTGATTCCTTGACACGGTCATCACGTATCAAGCAACACCCGCTTCCTCCTTCCAAGGCACCTTGATCGCGGGTACCATATTGAAGAGGAGCATGCTCCTCCAATATGACGTGCCCTGTGCCCAGCAGAGAACGATGGAAGTGATTAAAAAAAATCTCTTCCGTTGATCTAAAACTGTTGCTTGACTGCCCCTAGAGGCGGTCAGCAACATTACAGTGAAAAAAAAGGAAAAAGCTAACCCTAGATCTACTAACCCTTGATCTAGGGTTAGATTAAGGGTTAGGGTTGGGGTAAACAGTTCACTGTAGTAGAAAATGATTAGGAAACAAAAAAACACTACTATGGGTTATTGCCCTATTACTTGAAATAAAACACAGAAAAACATGGAAACATTGGTATTTCTAAATTTAGGACAAATATTAGAAACTATATACATGGGGTCTTTTTTACCGTTTGTAATTGTATAAAAAAAAGTGTTTTTGTTTTTGGTATATTTTCATAATATTTTATGGGGGTGGTTTTTAATAGTAAATTATATCATATGATGAAAATAATAGTACAAAAAGAAAGCCCCATCTGTCCTTTAAAAAATGATATATAATTTGTGTGGGTGGACTGAACACGAAGAAAGAAATCACAGTTAAGCAAATGTATGACAAAAATAATGGAATTCTGGTCTTCAAGGCAAATCAAATGCAGCATAGGATTCTGTCACTAAATAATTATTTCCTTTTTTCCTTACAGATCCGACAAGTCCTGTGAGTCTGACTGTAGGCGACATAACAAGTGAAAGTATTGTCTTTACATTGAGTTGGCCTCCAAATAATAATGCTATAGATGGTTTCCAAATTCAGGCCACAACTGCAGGAGATTCAACGATAGTCAATATTACAGACCGTTCAGTTATTCATTATACACTGAAAGGTCTGACTCCAGGCAATTTCTACACGTTTAGCCTGAAAACCTACAAATCCAGCACAATAACCTCTGTAAATTCCAGGATCCAACGCAGAGAAGTGCTATCAAACATAATACTAACAACATACAGTGAGCCTGTCATCAAAACAGAACAGATGGGTATGTAATACAAATAAAATGAGGTCATTTTCTTCTGAGAAAGAGGCTTTGAGACCGTAATCCTGCAATTAGATCTGATACCACTTTTATATTTAAGTGCATGTTTGTTTGTTTTTTAATTTGTATTCTGCCTTCTCTGCGCCACTTTACTGTGTTCTGCTTGTCTCTGCTGCTTTTAACTGTAGGTTTTGGGGGTCCATTCGCAAAAGAAAATGAACTGTGTGCAGCTGGCAAAAGAACTGCAAAAATCAGGCATTAAATAGGGAGTGGATGTGATTTTTTTTCTTCTATTTAGAACTAAAATAGCTTTTGAATGATGCTGCAAGTGAACACCGGTTATCAGTGAATTACCAATTCTTGTCTCATAGTGTGTCATAGAGCCATAAAAGCTGCCATGTTAGGGAGATGGTTCTCTGTGACCTGTCATTATAGATTGGTGTGAGGCATCTGTGATCTCAAGCTCACCTCTAGTGGGGGAGAACTCCATGATCTTCTCCTCACTCGTTGTTGGATGTGTGCCTCGCAATTGATGCCAGAAGTGGACCCTGTCTCAATGAAAATACATTTTTATGGTTTAGTCCCTCTTTAATGCAGGATTTTTGCAGTCCACTTGTACTGAATAACCCCCAATACTGAATGATGCTCTTTTTACACTAGTGACATGACGAGAATTACGGTCACATGGGGCAGAACAACATTTTGCTCCCCCATGTATCACCCCCAAATCACTCTATCCATTCTGTTCAATATCCAGCATCTCACCGTTTTTCAGTGACAAACACTCCCTTGCATTCCAGTCTGGGAATAAAAACCAGCCCTGGAAATAATTGTATACCAGCCCCATAGTATAACATAATTATACCAACCCAATAGCATTGTGTCATTATACCAGCCCCATAGCATAACATCATTATACTAACCCAATAGCATTTTGTCATTTTACCAGCCTCATAGCATTGTGTCATTATACCAGCCCCATACCATTGCGTCATTATACCAGCCCCATAGCATTGCATCATTATACCAGCCCCATAGCATTGTGCCATTATACCAGCCCTATAGCATTGCGTCATTATACCAGCCCCATAGCATTGCGTCATTATACCAGCCTCATAGCATTGTGTCATTATACCAACCCAATAGCATTACGTCATAACAGCAGCCATATAGCATTACACCATTATACCAGCCACATAGTATTAAACCATTATACCCGCCCCATAGCATTGTGTCATTATACCAACCCAATAGCATTGCGTCATTATACCAGCCCCATAACATTGTGTCATTATACCAGCCCCATAGCATTGTGTCATTATACCAGCCCCATAACATTGTGTCATTATACCAGCCCCATAGCATTGTGTCATTATACCAGCCCCATAGCATTGCGTCATTATACCAGCCCCATAGCATTGTGTCATTATACCAGCCCCATCACATTGTGTCATTATACCAGCCCCATAGCATTGTGTCATTATACCAGCCCCATAGCATTGTGTCATTATACCAGCCCCATAGCGTTGTGTCATTATACCAACCCAATAGCATTGCGTCATTATACCAGCCCCATAGCACTGTGCCATTATACCAGCCCCATAGCATTGCGTCATTATACCAGCCTCATAGCATTGTGTCATTATACCAACCCAATAGCATTACGTCATAATACCAGCCATATAGCATTACACCATTATACCAGCCACATAGTATTAAACCATTATACCAGCCCCATAGTGTTGTGTCATTATACCAACCCAATAGCATTGCGTCATTATACCAGCCCCATAACATTGTGTCATTATACCAGCCCCATAGCATTGTGTCATTATACCAGCCCCATAACATTGTGTCATTATACCAGCCCCATAGCATTGTGTCATTATACCATCCCCATAGCATTGTGTCATTATACCAGCCCCATAGCATTGTGTCATTATACCAGCCCTATAGCATTGTGTCAGTATACCAGCCCCATAACATTGTGTCATTATACCAGCCCCATAGCATTGTGTCATTATACCAGCCCCATAGCATTGTGTCATTATACCAGCCCCATAACATTGTGTCATTATACCAGCCCCATAGCATTGTGTCATTATACCAGCCCCATAGCATTGTGTCATTATACCAGCCCCATAGCATTGTGTCATTATACCAGCCCCATAACATTGCGTCATTATACCAGCCTCATAGCGTTGTGTCATTATACCAACCCAATAGCATTGCGTCATTATACCAGCCCCATAACATTGCGTCATTATACCAGCCCCATAGCATTGCGTCATTATACCAGCCCCATAGCATTGCGTCGTTATACCTGCCCCATAGCATTGTGTCATTATACCAGCCCCATTGCGTTGTGTCATTATACCAACCCAATAGCATTGCGTCATTATACCAGCCCCATAGCACTGCGTCATTATATCAGCCCCATAGCACTGCGTCATTATACCAGCCCCATAGCACTGCGTCATTATACCAGCCCCATAGCATTGTGTCATTATACCAGCCCCATAGCATTGCATCATTATACCAGCCCCATAGCATTGTCATTTGTTTGGAAAATTTGTCTTTGGCCTTAAGTTTGAAGTTCCTGTCTCAGTTCGTTACAATTCTCTCTTAATTGTGACAGAGTTCCTTTACTTCACCCATTCCTCTTTTAATGTTCTCTTATCTTGCTGTCCTCCCTTCTTATGCATAAAGATTAACCTTCTTTTTCCCATCTCAGAACCAGCTCCTGCTTCAGGTCTCAAATGTTTCAAAGTCGGTGGAGGGTATGCACTGCAGGTTGATTTCACCTGCCCAGCAGGTAATATCACTGGACTAAAGGTCTGGGTAAACCAGGATCGCTCAGAAGACCTAACAAATTGTACAGCTAGTACAGCTACTGTGTATGTGAATGAGCTGCGGCCAGCTAATGGTTATCAGATAAGGGTGCAGACTCTGGCAACTCCTAAACAAATCTTTTCGGAAATGATCACTTGTCGCACGGATGACACAGGTGAGTAACAGTTGTGTACTGCTCATAAATTGCATAATTTCTAAGTCAAATATGACATATGTGCAATGATACAACTTCATTTTTCTCTGATCCTAGGTGTTATTGTTGGAGCTATATTCGGTGTGCTGCTATTTCTGCTGCTCATCGGACTGGTAGCGTTCTTTATTTTGAGAAAGAGGAGGTAAGTCGATAACATGGACTACACCTTGCACTAGAAGACTCCTGGAAAAGTGTGGGGGGGGGGGGGGGGGGGTGTGGATAAAAAGTTGAAAGTGGTGGTCTGATATAAAAATTGGGGAATGGATTTGAAGAGAAAGAAATACCTGCCAACATCCTGACACAAAAACAAAAACAACAAAAAAATAACAAAGTACCAAAATAACAAAAAAATAACAAAGTAACAAAATAGCAACACCCGAGCCCCGAGTTTCAATCACACCCAATCACTTCAGTGGCCGACTTGCTACTTTGGGGCTTTCAGACTTTATTAAGTCCATTCCCCCAAACCGAACATGGCCAAAGATCGAAGTTGGCCATTCTGAGTAGCCGAATTATGGAAAATTCGGTACTTCCGCTAGAAGTTCTGATCTGACCCCATTTCATGCCAGATCGGTTTATATTTAGTAGACCTTCTAGATACCATTTTTGCCATAATTGTGTAGAGGTTATTTATAAGTGATAGTGCCCCACCTCAACGACCTGTAGCTGCATGGGTGATAATGAAGGAGAAGCAAAGAACTACATCTCTCGAAACACCTCTAATCACCATCCTAGTTTCACTGTCAATGTACATCAAAGAGGGGGCACAGTTTTCTGTTCTTGTCTCAGGGGCAGATAGAGCTAGCTACAGCTCCAATAATACTACGTAAAGAGCCAATGATATATATTTATTTTTACTTGTACATAATAACTGCACATGTTTTGAGATGTAATGAATTGTGTTTGTTTACAGATCCAAAAATTCTGAAATACCAATATCCCATGTGAAATCCCAAAAAAGGTAAACCTCTCACAACCTTGAATATTACTTGTTAAAAAAAACAAGTTACAGTCAGTCTGCTTGAAGGATGGGCAGCTGAAAGGGAGATATAGCTCTGTCTTAAACTCAAAGGTTAAACATGGCTCTGTCTAATGTAGGACAGCTATGCCTCTGTTTAGACTCATATTATTTTTCCATTCCCGTGGTTGGCCAATGCCACACCTCATCAACTATGCCAATCTATGCAAATTACATGTTTCCCTTAGAAAAGCAGTTTATTTGCATACCGTGCCACGGGTGATGTCATAAGCAGGAGACAGACACATCCAAAACACTTTTTGATCATAATTTAGGCATTTGCTTGCAGTTTTGCTAACACAATGTATGGATAATTTTCAATAATTTTTTATGATCTACATTCACAGTAAAAAATAATGTTCAGGAGAGACAGTCCCTTACAGATGTTCCAGCTACATGTTGTCAGTGTGTTAACATGTAGTATCGGAGGTGTTGTGCGTAGGGTTGCCCCCTTTTCTTCAAAAAAAATACCGGCCTTGGTACTGTCTCCATAGACTTAACATTGGCCTGATGCCATTTTTTTACCGGCCTGCCCTAGTTGTGCTGTCTCCTCTCCAGGCATGGCCCCCATATTCAATAACCTAACCAATGCAGCCAAAATATTGTTACATATGTTGCATAAACATTACTGAAAATTATGGCCCGTATCTGTATTTTTTATTTATTTATGGGTTGGACAAGTATAAAGAGGTGATCATAGTGAGAAAATGTGTTATCATTACTTTATTGAAAAAAGTTTGACAACCGTAATATGTGTAGACATAGGGGTGTCAGACAGAGGCTCTCTAGCTGGCGGTGGCCTACGTTTCCCACAATACTTTGCCAGCCAAGCAGCTAGGAGTGTGGGAAATGTAGTTTGACACACCCGGTCTAGACTACACCATATTTTCCTCACTCCACATTTTTGGTAACTATTACTGTTAGCATTTTTCAGAAAAGATAGTATAATATTATTTTTTGCTGTTTCCAGCCTACTGAAAACCGTTTCTCTTTCAATTTTTTTTAGGTATCGCACCATATCGAAAGAAAAGTTTTCGGAGTATTTTGAAATACAGCATGCAGACAGTGACTTTGGATTTGCAGAAGAGTATCAGGTATGCTATGTTTCAGATTGTATCCCAATAGCAAAAAATAGTGCAATTGCGTAAAAGGTCTAACATATCAGTTCTGGCCACAGTGTTACATGAATAGTGTGAATATTAATATACAGAAGTATAGAGCTCTGTGTATGCATTGAAACCTCTTCATCTCCGTAGTGTCTGACATGCTTTAAGAACATGCTAAGCTTTAAAGATTTATTATCATTTGGAAGATGTTACACACTTCATATTTTATGGATTTACTTATATTATTTTTCTCTGTGTGTTTTTTAAACTCTCCGCTACACTCTTCGACTGGGCCCGGGGTGGACCAACCAACCTTTCACTGACAATGAAGCACCACTGGCGCTCATGTCAACTGCTCTGATATGGCAGGGATAGTACCAGGAATAGGCAAATACTCTGTACATAGGACATCTTTGTCCATGACATGGTCTGTGAAGGTCGTAGAACATCATTAAATTGTCCTTTACAAAGGACATGAACAATGCAGGTGCTCAACCCCGGATAGCACTGATGATATGTCTCAAATATTCCTGGTCCTTTAACCCCATAAATGTCCTTCGTTTTAAAAGGTGCTGTGTATAGTGGATGTTTGTAGATGTGCACTGCCTGTTTCACCAAACACGGGCAGAGATTGAGGCACTGGGATTTCCATAAACAGATGCCGTGTAGCTCATTCTGTTGGTACCATCCCAGCTCTACTGAGATGATGAGCAGCTGTACCGGTGGTGGTAGGTCCATTCTTGGTCACTGAAAGGTCGCTTAGTTCATCCCTGGTTCTGCCCCAATTAACTTGTGTGTAGCCACTTTTTACAACTCGCCAAACAAGGTTTCCTTGGGTGGGTAACCCATTTAAGTAATGGTGGGTTAAAGGTGATGGAAAAACCACTCCAGCTGGAATTCAGGGGGTAGCAGAGGCATTATCAAACACAAATGTACACACAACGAGCCTGATGATATACCATCACTACAAGGGATTCTGGGTAGGCATATGCAAATCTGGTCAGCAATGATTCAGCTCTGATTCAGTTCATACAGGAGCAGAAGGGAAATGTTATTTTTGATGTGCATTCTCTTCTCCGGCCACTTGGCGGACAATTCACATTACTGACATTATGGTGCAAGCTGACAATATATGAGTTCATCATGTTGCACTTTCCCCCTGCATTTAAGTCCCCTATCCCCACTTAATACTGATTGGACTGTTAATAGCCTGAAACATTGAAGAGATGTAAATACAGATATATGATAAAAAATCTTTCTCTGTATTTGGAGAGCTGAAACACGTAAGGTGGGATTGTGGATTGGATGGTCGCAGTGGCCCATTTTGTATTATTTGAGAAATTGCTCTGTATCACATATACGTCTGCCATAGAGTGAGCCTATTTGTCTTCCATTGTCGTTTATGTAACCTGTCTTGTTTACGATCATAGGAACTAAGCTCTGTGGGAACAAATCAGCTTAAGAGAGCAGCAGAAATGCCAGACAACAGAGCAAAGAACCGCTTCACTAATGTGCTGCCCTGTAAGTAGCCCTGGAATGATATTGTCTACAAACTGTATTTCCGGTATTCAGATAACTCACTGTAAGCGAGTTACACACCAGTGTAGCTATACACATGAGCGTCCGCGGGGGTTGGGCGCTTTTTTTTGCAATTCCCCTTTAAAAATATATATATATTTTTTTATTATTATTATTTCTTCTCAGTATGTAGCCTCTAGTTGTCCCTAGGGGACTGCACACCAGTTGCTGGGGTAGGAGGTGGCACCCAAAGCTGTTGCTCTCTGCAACTCTGCTTGCTGTAATACTGGTCTCCCATCCACATTGGTGCAGGTCTCTGCAGCTGTCAGTCATGCTGCATGGAGAGCCAATGACAGGGGTGCCCGGTGATATGAAGTTATAGCCCCTCCATGTGGCAGCATGACTGACAGAAGAGAGCCTGCAGGGGAAGATACTCAGAGACCATAGCTGAGCCCCTGTAACAGGTAGGAAGAGCTTATAATAGCTTTAAGGTACATGGCAGAGTGGGGTAAATCCAGGGAGGTCCCTCCCATTTCCCTGAGGTCTCCATTTGTCCAGTCTGAGCAGCTCCTCTGACCAGGCTCTGCTCACATTAACATGGTGACAAGTGGATGGGGCAGAAAAGATAATGGAGGATAAAATGATGTGATAGATGGAAGCAGATTGCAAACAAAATGGGATGACATGGGGCAGAAAAGATAATAGAGGATGAAAAGAGGTGATTGATTGGAGCAGAATACAGACAAAATTGTGACATGGGGCAGAAAAGATAATAGAGGATGAAAAGAGGTGATTGATTGGAGCAGAGGTTATATTGTGTGCTATAAGTGTTGTGTCCGGTGCTGTGGGGTTATATTGTGTGCTATATTGTTGTATCTGGTGCTGTGGGGTTATATTGTGTGCTATAGTGTTGTATCTGGTGCTGAGAGGTTATATTGTGTGCTATAGTGTTGTGTCCGGTGCTGTGGGGTTATATTGTGTGCTATAGTGTTGTGTCTGGTGCTGTGGGGTTATATTGTGTGCTATAGTGTTGTGTCTGGTGCTGAGAGGTTATATTGTGTGCTATAGTGTTGTGTCTGGTGCTGAGAGGTTATATTGTGTGCTATAGTGTTGTATCTGGTGCTATGTGTTTATATCTTTGCTATGTTGTTCTATCTGTTGCTGTGGAGTTTCAGCTAGAGCTCTGGATATTTATCTGGTGCTGTGGTTTATATCTTGTGTCATGGGTTTTTAGCTGGTACCATGGGTTAATACCTGGTGTTGTGGGTCTATATCTGGCACAGTGGATCTATATTTGGTGCAGTGAGGCTGTATCTAGTGTGGTTGGTTTATATCTGGTGCTGTGGATCTGGATCTGGTGCAGGGTTTATCAACCCTTTGCATGCCTTCACTGATAATGACAAAGCTCCTCCACTTCATGAAAACTTGTCAAAAAGAGGCGCGGCACAGAAAGGATGACGGTAAAATTATGCCCCCCCCCCCCCTGAAAAAATTTCTGCGGATGCCCATGGCTATACATTGTGCATAAATAACTAAACTGGTGAGATGAAATGTTCATCTCCCCTGCAACTCACTGTTAGTGGCTAGCCCCCCTTGTTTCATGTACGACAGGCTTCAACAGACTCAAACATAGACACATTGAAGTTGGAGCTATGTGGGAGATATGTCAGCCTTGATATTCGTTGTCTTGTGCACTGGAATATTGCACATGCACGTCTATAGAAAACTCGGACACTTCTCCGGTATTCTCAGCGTCTTCTACGGTATTGACCAAGTGAAGTGCGACCACGGACCTCTAGAAAGCTGCCACAGTAATCTCAGTCCGGCTAGTCCCTGCTACGCCGGGCTTTCCAGGCCTCATAGTAGAACAGGGTGAAGATGGAGAGACGAGCCAAAACGGACTGATGCAATACACTGGTGCTTTAATAAATCAAATGTCCAATAGCGGGTTCAAACAGTAAAACAGCCAGAAAGAGCTGCCTTACACATTCTGTGGCTTTAAGCACTTCATCACAGGCATTTCTTTCTGGCTGTTTTGCTGTTTGTAACTGCTGCTGTACATTTGATTTATGATCTTGTCTCTCCGTCTTCACCTTGTTCTACTTTGTGCACACTGACCTCTGAAACCCGACCCGGATCACCTGTCAAGTGAAGTTGTTTGGTATATTCTTGCCTTTAAGGGCTTAATACTGACATGAGAAAAAAAACCTTGCTTTTCTAACTAAACATCCATCTCTGTCACTCTTACCCACATCTCCAGCTCTTGACTGACATCATAAAACAATGGCAACCAGACAAATGGGTCTATTAACTAAAATTTGACCATGGAGGTCGACATCCATTTTGAGACTAAGTCAAATTCAGCACCCGAGTTTGACCTAATCTCAAAAATAGCTTTTATCATTTCACTTACCATAACTGGTGGAATAGAATGCATTGTGTGGAACATAAGTGTCCTTGCTCTTGTATACGTAGGATCTCTTAACAGTGCAACACATTGTCTGATGACATCACTAAACAAACAGGATATTCCATTCATTTGATTGGCATTATTCTCATTGGTTCGTGCAGCAACAAAAAAATATTCAAAAAACTGTTGTAGTTTCACAAATTCATATAAGTGTAAGATTTTGATATTTTAAGCAATGCAAAATGTAAAATATGCGTTGTAAAGTACTCTGAATGTTCTTTAATTTGCATTAACATCTGGAAGATGCACCAGACAATCCCTTGAACTCCTAAGGTATGCTGCTCCCCCCTGAGAGTGCAGGAGTTCTAAAAAAAATACGTTGGCTCTTTCAATTTCAGTTCAGTCTTATAAGTTTATATAATACAAAATAAACAGACTTTTGGATAACCGTGATTTACTGGCATCAGATACTCTTATCATCCATTTTTTTACCTTCTCATTTAAGATGACCATTCGAGAGTTAAACTGGACTGCATTGATGGGAATATGACCACTGATTACATAAATGCCAATTACATGCCTGTAAGTACAAAACCTGCATGACGCCTGGAATACTTAACATGCAACTCGCTTGTCAATTCACTGTCTAACAAATAAACCCCACTGTGTTAGCAAATGCAAACATTAAGAGAAAAATGTGTTTCAAATTGAAATTTGTCGGCAGTCTCCCTCGAAAAGTTGCCTGCTCGGCCCCTGTCTAAATTGGAAGAATATCTGACTGTATTATGTCTCTTCCACATGTATGTCATATGAAATCATAGACATGTCTTGAACAGATTCTTTTGTATATTTTTTCCCTTTCCGATAGGGTTACAACTCCGCTAAGGAATTCATTGCGAGCCAAGGTCCGTTACCTAACACCACTGCAGACTTTTGGCGAATGGTTTGGGGCCACCACATAAATACCATTGTAATGCTAACAAACTGCTTGGAGAACGGCCGGGTAAGTTTCCACATTGTGTAAACAGCAAACAGGACCAAGGTACTGTCCATTAATTAAAAAGTGCTATTAATATATACACATTGCCATATATACATAATACATTATAGTCGGAGTGGATTTAATGGTCGGAAGTTTTTATTGAATTACTGCAACAAAGTAAGTACATTAATTTTATAAACTATACACATAGTTAATTCAAATAAACAGAACATATTTTGTAATCATCAACATTAGTTCAACTTTATAATAACATCAATCCTGGGTAAATTCATGGGCACTTAACCAAAACAATGCCCAACACCATTGGCTGCAATACTCCACCAGCACAATGGACCAGGGTACCTATAATTATCCCATGGCAGGTTTGCCCAAAGAATACACAACTTAAATAAAATATAGCAGTAAATTGGGGTTGTCTGTGGTGTCTGGGGTAAATAGTTGCATAGAATTTAGATGCACCGCTAGATAAACTATCCCTATCGACTTAGAATTTTAGAGCAGGAAGACTGTCTTGGATCATGATTCTATTTCTATACAATATTATAATAGGCATTTCTTCTAATTTGCTGGGGGGAAAAAGGTTCCGCAATATCTGCACTTTCCATTAGGAATCTTCCCCGTAAGTGGTAACACTGAAATGTATTGATTTATTTTTATTGACCGCCAGCAGAGGGCTCCCTACCGAGTTCTGGCACTTTGTACACGAACAGTAGCCCTGCCTCTGTGAAAACACACAATCCTCTACTTTTATTACTGATCTCATACAAAACAGTACGGAAGCCCAGAGGAGGCCATGTAGAATATTTTTCTGGCTTGTTTTCTCAAGAAAACAAGTTACTTTCTTGAGAAAACAAGTCAGAAAAAAATTAAAAACACATGGCCTCTCTGGGCTTCTGTAAAACAGGGTCAAACCAAAGGTCCTTTGTATTTCATTTATAGGAATACTATTTTTTTATGCTCTTGCTTCCTAGTCCCCTGCTAAAAATCCATTGCATTTTAGATAAGGTTGCCAACTATTCTTCAAAAATAACTTTATTTCCGTAGTTAAGGAAAATGATATGGAGAGACATAGCAGTTTTTAACCTCCTTTTTTTAATTACACAATTACTTGCATACATGTTCCCTGACTGCCTGAGGCACTTTGGGGTTGTGTTAGTAGATTCCAATACCATACCACCCAAGTGTCTCTACTTAGTATAGATAGTGCCTACTTTTCACACAAATCCCCTGCCCCTCTTTCCTCCTCTATTGTCCCTCTTTTTCTGGGAGCTCAGAATTGTTGGTTTGTATCACTGTATCACAGAGCTCCACAGCAATAAAGCTCACAATAAATTGTCTTTAAACTGCAGTAGATGCATTTTTATAATAACATGAGTAAATAAAATACTTTATTTTATTCTAAATGACTTATTAAATGACATAAATAGTTACCAATTCGCAATAAAGTCACTGAAAATGTCCTGGTAAAGCTCCGCCCATAGCCACACCTTCAGCCCTTCCAACAAAAATAAGTGTCCCTCTTTCGCTATTTGGGAGTTATGTAATCCTAAACGGTGTCTGTTTTTTTCAGGTAAAATGTGAGCATTACTGGCCCCTGGATTACACCCCATGCACTTATGGAGACATTACTGTAACCGTCACCTCAGAAACCATCCTACCCGAATGGACGATAAGAGACTTCTCACTCAAACATGTAGGTTCTGGCTGAAATAGTTTTTGTGCATACTTGTTTACACCCATGAAATAAGGTTTCTTTTTAATTTTTCTTCTTGTAACTTTTCTTATGTTGCTACCACCACAGCAGCTTGAGTACAGAATGTTAGACTTCACTGCTATATAGACATACACATGAATAAACAGACACTGCATATACAAGCACACATATATAGACACACAAATCATGTACTCGCTCATCCTGTGCAGAGCAGCAGCTTGGAGACAAATGTACAAATCATCAGCCAATTACAGATTGGTGAATATATAAACAAGAGAACAAAATACAGAAAGGAGAAACAGTATGTGGAAAAAATGGAAATCCAATGTGCGCTCTCTAAAAACAGAAGAGACGATACTATATTATTAGAAAACATATTGCTTAATTCTCCTGGATGTAAAATATCAACATAAGCTCATTTAACAAAAGTCCAGGCTTTCAATGTGTGAAAAAGAACAGAATATTACGATATTACACACAAAACAAATTGCTCAATGTAAAATACATATACATAGAAGAAGCGTATCTATAACCAGAGTACATATCTCTCCCAACTGGTGATATACTCTTCAGTAACATATTTAATCCATCTTGGGATGTCCACTAATAAAAAAAAAGTAAACCGCATATACTGTAAAAAGCAAGTACAATTACCACAGGAATCCTCAAACACCCAACACATTTCACAGCTTTGTAGGAAGGTCCTTGGAGCAATGGTCAGGAAAACAAATCAAGCTACAACAAAATATAACTTTCACCGTGGATGTGCTTTCCTGTTGATGCTCTGTTTTGATAGGCCCCATCTTAACACAATTTTTTTTTTGTTTTTTACACAGGCTCACCAACCGGGTGTAAAATGTGTGCGACACTATCATTTCACTTCTTGGCCAGACCACGGCGTCCCAGAGAACACCTCAAGCATTGTCGAGTTCCGCAATCTCGTTCGAGAGAACATGGACCAAAGAAAGAGCAATGGGCCCTCTGTTGTCCACTGCAGGTACTGCACGGGCTTACATCCCAATGATTATTTGTGCTGTGCTGTGCAAAAAAAAAATTGTTTTTTATTGAAGCTCACATGGCCTAACTATTAAATTCAAATCTATTATTCAGTTTGTTTTAAAAAATTAGACTATTTCAGAAGCTAAATATCAAAAATCTATCTCAAATATTTCAAGGTGCTCTTATGGGCACCATTTGTGTGAATCAAAACATCCACAAAAAGCACCTTTACCAGCAAAATTATAAAAAGGTGTATCTTATTATTTCTTATTTCATTAATATTGATATATTTCTATTACTTTGCTTGTGGTCATTCATAAATATTGACCTTTAGAACATAATGGGATTTAGAGTGTTCTCTACTTTTTGTAAACTCTGTGTTCTTTTCCAATAATCGGATTAGCACCTTCTCATTTGTGTTACTTTAATCCTTGTAGTGCTGGTGTGGGGAGAACTGGGACACTTATTGCTCTAGATTACCTGATCCAGCAGATGGAGAAGGAGCATCGCGTTGGAATTTATGGCTTTGTAGAGAAAATGAGACTGAATCGGCCCTTAATGGTTCAAACAGAGGTAAGCATACAGTCCACACAATTAATATTAAAACCTTAAAATCCTATATCTCTACTTTACCATTGGAATTGTTATCCCTTTTGTATCACTGTGAAAAATGATTTTTCTGATCTGGCCCGAAATGGGATCTGGCATAGTAGCCAAATTTCAGAAATCCGACAACTCAGTAGCCTTTATTTCAGTTCTTTGGGCCATTCGGAAACCAAAGTACCGGAATTATTTTGCTATAAAAACCATATATTTCTGACTGACTATTATGTGCCAACAACTCCGAACAAGTTCCAAATTTGGGAAGTATACACAAAATGATCAATTCTCCAGATTTTAGTTGAAGAATTTTATGAAAAAAATCCAAAAATATTAAAGTAAACATATATTCAACACAAACAGATTCATATGCAATTATATACCATGCCAGCGATGTTATCCAAATACATCCTTGAGAGGCACAATATCGGGTCTGAACATTTTGCACCCTTGAATGTAGTGATTAAACCATTATCTATGTATTGTGTTAGCAGGATTACAAGCAACATTCATAGATTGAGAAAATGGATTTTAGATCTGTCTGTGGTGTTTCTTGCTTCTTAGCTTGTGGCTTGATATCCAAATGTTACCATTCCGATTGAAATAGTTAATTTGTGTATTAAGCCATAAGGTGATAGTGAGATAGTCTTTCAGTTAGGACTAGCTAAAAATTATCTCTGACTATTTTGGGACCATGTCCCACCATTATATGATATTTTTGGGGAAGATTTGGAAGAGTAAGCTCTGTAGGGTGCTGGAGAACAACACGGATGAATATTCGGAGCAGTTCTCTCCGTTTGACATTACTCTTTCTCTCTCTAGTCACAGTATGTATTCCTGAACAAGTGTTTGTTGAGTTTGATCCAACAACCGTCTGATGAAGAGAACATCTACGAGAATCAAAAGACTGACCTGATCTACGAAAATGCCAGCGCCGTACGGAACTTCCAGAATGGGAACGCCTAACCTGGCATGACTCAAAAAGTCTTACATAATGAACTCCAAAAGAACAACTGACTTGTCTAATCCATGCACCTCCAATGTGACTTCACTTGGCCTTGCTTTGGGCTTCCTTGTGCAACAAATACTACCTGAAATCACACCAACGTGCTCTTTGTTTGTTTTTAACTCGACCTATCCACGGAGAATATGAGACTAGAAGCTCTCTAGAACTCTGCCAATCCGCACGCAATTTGAAAGACCCAAGTCATGGATGGAATCTGCTGATGATGATAATGCGAGATGTTTTTTGAAATCAAGCAACCGATACTAAAATGGAATTATTGGTTTGCAGGGGACTCTGGGGGATCAGAGGCTGAATCAAGCATCGGTAACTGATTTAAAAAGTAACACTTGTATGCAAATTGTGTCTGTTTTGTTTAGTAACTGTCTTGCAGTTGCTTTGTGGGGGACTGTTGTGATTAGCCATGTTCAGTGTCCCAGTTATGGTGTGTATTTATAATGATTCCTCGTTTTCTACCCTATTGGTAGGGGTGTATTCCCATAAACCAATAAGATAGCCATATATTTAAAGAAGGGCTATCAAACTGCTGCCCTCCAGCTGTTGGAGGACTAAATCTCCAATACTCCCCAGCCAGCCTCTTAGTATTATGGGAGATATAGGCTAGCAGCAACTGGGGGCCGTAGCTTAAAGCCCCTGATATATAGCTTTAGTCCTTGAGCCTCAAAGCAGTCTACCCACTGCCAATCTCCAAATATATCTATAATCTTCCATACTTAGGATAGCTGTAGACCCAAGCTGGCTTCCTTACTGTGTGTACTGGCATCTAAACTGGTAACTTTACACCATAGTAGACCTCTAGATGTCATAGGAAAGTAGTGGGATATTTGAACTTGAATGCATCCTCTTCTTGCAACAATGCAAAAAGTTCACTTTTGCCAAATATTTAATCTGTGCCAAATGTTAGACTTCTTTTTTTTTTTCTTGCCAAGTAGAAATTCTCACCAGTGAACAAATGTCATTCCAAACCTACAAAGATGCAGGTTGAAAAACTGTGATATGTGAGACTCACTAACAAGACTCACATGATTGTAAGGCTATATGTATGTATTATAAGGATATCAGTACACAAGCACAGATATACTAACAGATAAACCCACGATGACATATCTATCGAGGCATTCTACTGGTTCCCATGGTAACTGCTTCACACTCTGCATCTCATACTATGGGAGTTATTCACTAACGCTAAACTGACAAATGGAAAAGACTAAAACATTCTTCATCTTTTCAACTGTTCATGCCTGCTTTGTGAAGTTCATTTGTCAGTTCAGTTTTACTGCATAGCCTGCTAGGTCTTCATACATTAAATGTCATGGAATGGTTGCAGTAATTTGCTAGCGGTTGAATTGGCCAGGTCATGGAGATGCCCGGGAAGGTCATGGAGATGCCAGGTCATGGAAAAACCCGGCCAGGTCATGGACATACCCGGCCAGGTCATGGACATACCCGGCCAGGTCATGGAGATGTCAGGTCATGGACATACCCGGCCAGGTCATGGAGATGTCAGGTCATGGAGATACCCGGCCAGGTCATGGAGATGTCAGGTCATGGACATACCCGGCCAGGTCATGGAGATACCCGGCCAGGTCATGGGCATACCCGGCCAGGTCATGGAGATGTCAGGTCATGGACATACCCGGCCAGGTCATGGAAAGAAATCTCTCTCCCGACAGTTTGCACTATATGTACTCACTTCTAGGGTTGCCCTTTTAGCCCCAGTGCAACTCATGTATAATAAAAAAACAGGCAAATAAAAAGCACCTGAAAAGTATATAAAACATTTTTGTAAAGGTTGGTTTAGGCACTATTTCATTACATGGGAAGTATTGTGATATAGAAAAAGGTATAATCGCCGTTATACATCAAAAATGGAAAGTGCATCTTTTTTTCTATTTTACCAATACTTGTGTGTGGGAATTTGTATATATAACACCCGCCTACTGAAAGCATGTGGTCACAGAGAAATTAATAATAATGTATATGTAGTTGTCGTTTCTAAGGTTACATTTTTACTCCTATCAGAGACGACGCTACCATGTAAGCAAATGAAGGGGCTGCTTAGAGATCCCAACTGTTTTGGGGGGGACTCAGTGCGTAACTAAAGGGAGACAGTTATGGAAAGGACCAAATAGCTGACATAGGGGTGGAGGGTGAATAACAGATTTTTGTTTTGCAAAGGGGCACTGAACACCTAGAACCAATACTATTAACCAATTATAAATAGGGTTGGCACCCAGCCTGTAATAAAAATGGGGTAGAAGCCAATGCTAAGTGTATAGTAGGATTATCTCCATTTTCTAAAGATGCCTATAAATGAACTAATGACCATTCAATGCAGCTATAGAGCACATGTTATCGGAAAAGATTTAGCACCATCGAATCATTTACTTATTTCCCATGAAATGCAAACCTGCCAGGTGTTTGAGCTGCCATGCTCCTCTCATTCTTCATTTAAATTCAGCATCCAATGTAAACACATCATTTGGAAGTTCTTGTGAATCGAGCTGACGGGTCGGAGACGTCAATGTGTCATTTCTTTTTAATGCCATGTGACAGAATGCCGCTCGTGGCCAGAATTTGCATCTGAATTGAGTTGATTTGAAGAAAATAACATGTGGCTATTCTGATCTCTGAAATTAATTTATTTATCCAACCTACGGTGAATTGTTTTTAATTGATTGTTTAGAGGGTAGGGGGGGGGGGGGATGGAAAATCGGTTAAAGCCCACCTATAATTTTACTTAGCATAGTAATATAAAACAGTGTCAGTGTTTAATTGACAGATCCTAAAAACGCGTGGGAAGATTGGATATTTGCTTATGACCATTTACACTGGACACAGGAATAATGGTTATGAAATCCCCTTTAAGACTAACAAATACTTGGTAATGGATACTGAAAACACGCCATGCAGAATAAAGTGCCATAGACATGCTAGATATTTCGATTTCTCTCATGGTGTGTCAATCGCCCAAAATAGGGAACATATAATCTTTAGGAACATCCCAACAGTGAGGATCCCTTTAATTATGCAGGAGCAAAATCAAGCAGGGGGTATCAAACCCCCCCCCCCCCTTTGCTACTAGCCCTCCCCTTTACAGACTATGGGGGGAATTGTGGTCCCTAACATATGTGATACATAGTCATGTCCCTCATTATCAAGATATTAGTAAATATATTAACCTTCTGTTGCATTTCAGTCTGTTCTACATACACATGGGTTATGAAGGGATGTACAAATCAATTGGGTGATCATGTATTTTATGTTTGCACTTGTTATATTTATTTGCTTGAATGTTTTAATGAAGATCACAATTAAAGCATGGTGAGTGGATACAACTGAAGATCATATCTATGAATTACTACTGGAAAGGGGATTTTAAAGGGTACAGAATCTTTACAGCAACTAACTTCTAGATGTTGTATACATTAATACATTAAATCCACCTAATCCCCTTAGCAGCTTGGTCATTATGCTATCAACGTCAACAGATGTTTTGTTAATTCCGTTTGAACATAAACATGTTAATGTTTTGTATTCTTGTACAATAAGTTTCTATTCTACTGAACTTTCATTCCAATGTCTTGATTCTTTGTTTTTATTCACACGATTGTCGTATGAACAACAAGCATTTGCATTAATGGTTCTGTGTATTTATTTTGCCATGGAAAAGACATTAAATTTTACTCAATGAAAATGTTTTGATAAATACATGTGTATATTTTGGGTTATATATATTATTGGTACTTAAAGTTGGACCTGAAAAGGACTCTGTCATCTAAACATAGTGTGGACTGAATTATCTATATACATTGTATTGGAAGAAGAAAATGTATAAATTAAAGGGATTAAACTTTGCTTGTACTGTGAATGTAGCGGGAACAAAGTTATTTAAAACAATCTATACATTGTGTAGAAGAATTAAAAGCAAATACATAAAATGGCATCACCTGTGGCTTGACATTGCAAATTATTACTTTTGAAAATCTGTGGCTTCATTTGCATATCAGGCCACAGGTGATGTCATAAGCAGGAGACTCCACAGACACATGCAAAGCACATTTTTCTCTTATTTTATGCATTTACATCATTGATTAAGCTGTACAGTCACAGTATAAGCAATATTTAGCTTTACAGTCAAACCTGTCACCTGTGTCTGTGGTGTCCCCTGTCTATGACCTCACTTTGACCACAGACACCTTTAAGGCACATTTCTCTCCTTGCAATTCATATATTAACACAATGTATAGATTTATTTGTTCATTCCCAGTATAAATGGTGTTTAGTTATCCAAGTCCCTTTAAAGTGCAGGTATATCAGGATCTCATAAGATTACATGTGGATTAAAATGCATCAGTCATTATGAGAGCTGTAGCTGTGGTCAAGCAGGGATCTTCAAAAACCCGGTGTTAGGGGTATGATAAAGACTGATTGAGTGTACCTATAATAAACTGAAAACCCCAAACTGAAATCAATCATTGAAGAATAATTTATATGAATAATGTATGTAAATAATGTAATTTTTTTGTGTCTTTTTTTTTCTAAGGTTGTTTTTGCCTGCATTGGACTTTGTAACATGTAAATTGCAAAATATGAATATGCTGTAAGAAATGAATGCTGTAAATTACAGAAGAAAAATATATTTAATTTATAAACTCAGCATATGTGTGACGTGTTCTCTATCTAGCTTGCTTGCAATCTCATGCAAAATGACTAAAAAAACATGTTCTGTTTCCCAGTTACTACCCTTTAAAAGGGCCTCTGTCAGCCATTACAGAGAATAAAAAACAATCAATACATTATGTTAGCAGTAGGGCAAGAAAATGCAGAAAATAAGAGAAAAATATGTTTTAAATGTGTGTGCAGAGGCTCCTGATTATGACATCACCTTGTGGCTTGATATGCAAATGACACATTCCCCATTGGAAATGAATTTGCAAATCAAGCTACAGGTGATGTCATAAGCAGTGGACACCTTAGAGACATTTAAAACATACTTTTCTCTTATGTTATGCATTTGATAGCAATCCTGCTAGCACCAAGTATAGCGCCCTTTTCATACATTTTTATTCTCTACATCCATATTATGAGCAATGTGTAGGAAACTGACAAGTACGGTGGAAAAAAAACAGTCAGTGGTAGCTAAATTGGAAAGATAGCTAATTTGGTGACTTTTCCAGGTTAGCTAAGGAGCAGTCCAACCACCTGTATCCAAAAAGCATTTTTTTTTTGGGATAAGTATGTAAAGTAAAGGCAAATAATTATATTGTCTTATCAGATTTTAAGACCTTTTCAGATAAGTGATAAGTGTCTTATCTCTGGGTCCTACTTCCTGTGTTAAATCACAGTGCACAGAGCTGGCTGAAAATACCCCTCGCATTGTACACATTTGAAATACATGACTGCAACAGAGAGATGTTGATTCCACAATAATGGCTTGTGACAAAAGGGAGCAAGAAAACTGCTGTGGAGAGGAGAAGCCCGCCTTCTTTATAGTCCCTCTAACTGATGTTACTGAGTTTAAAGGGACCCATTGAAAACTACAGGATAGAGGCAATTTGTTTTAAGGAAAAAATAACCACATTTTGCGTATAAAGAAAACATGTCTAACACACAGATAATAAACAAGATGGAACTACCCCTTTAATGCCTAATTTTTGAAATTACCCTGTTTGTTCACCTTTTAGTGACCCTACTAGGGTCTAGGACACTTCTTTGCCGAATCTTCATCGCTGACAGTTCAGCGCGGCAGTTAGAACGCTGAACTGTCAGCAATGAAGAATAACGCGGCCGTTTTATCGGCCGTTTTATCGCGACCGCGGCTATTTACTGTCAGCTCTTACAAATGTAAAAAGAAAATACCCCCCCCCATATAAATGATTCCCAAACCCCAAGACTAAAATTAACCCCAATACTAAAATTAACCCCCGAACCCTAATACTAACCCCCGACCCCTAATACTGACCCCCTAAACCATAATACTAACCCTCGACCCCTAATACTAACCCCCTAAACCCTAATACTAACCCCCAACCCCTAATACTATCCCCCTAAACCCTAATACTAACCCCCTGAACCCTAATACTAAAATTAACCCGCTAAACCCTAATACTAACCCTAATACTAACACCCGAAGCCCAATACTAACCCCTAAACCCTAATACTAACCCCCGACCCCTAATACTAACCCCCTAAACCCTAATACTAAAATGAACCCCCTAAACCATAATACTAAAATTAACCCCAAACCCTAATACTAAAATTAACCCCAAACCCTAATACTAAAATTAACCCCCTAAACCCTAATTATAACCCCCTAAACCCTAATTCTAACCTCCCTTACTAAAATAAACTAAAATAGCTTAAATACTAACCTTTAGCGATGAAATGTACCGCGATGAAATCTCCAGCGACGAGCTGTCTTGTGGTGCAGAGTCGGCGGTGAAGCGGCTGTGCGGAAGCAGCCGCGATGAAGTGTCCCATCCCCCCCTACTAATCTTCTTAAGTGTTACAAAGCAGGGTAATAATCATTTTATATTTCAGGGGGGGCCGGGCATGAAACTGTGACAAAAACTATTTAATTATCCTCCTATCCCCCTTGCCAGCGCTCACATGACTGCCGAATAGGTAAGCCCGACAAGAACAATGTATCCATGAAGTATTGAAGCAATATTTTGCAGCCACAAGGTGGCACTGTAACACAATGTTCTAAGAAACAGAACTGATTATCCACTTTGATTTCCAAAATGTATGTAATTAGGACCACTGTGATAGTCTGTGGATCATTTTTAACACAGGTACATGTTATCTTAATAAATCAAGACTTTAAATGGACTCTGTCAACCTAAACATTGCTGATACTGTGAATGTAGACAATAAAAATAAATGATCAATGCTGTGTTCTCACAGAATTGCAAGTAAATGCAGAAAAAAAAGAGAAAAATATGTGTTTAAAGTGTCAGTGCTGTCTCCTGTTTATGACATCACACGTAGCTTGACATGCAAATTACCTAATTTTCAATGGTAAATGTGTAATTTGCATTTCAAACCACAAACTGCTGTCATAAACAGGAGACTCCACAGACGGGTCTAGGACACTTGTTCGCCGCATTTTCATCGCTGACAGTTCAGCGCGGCAGTTAGAACGCTGAACTGTCAGCAATGAAGTATAACGCGGCCGTTTCACTGCGGCTGCAGCTATGTAAGAGCTGACAGTTCAGCGCTGAACTGTCAGCTCTTACAAATGTAAAAGTAAAACGAAAATACCCACACACGCCAAGAGGAAGCCCAAATAGAGGCGAAACGCGTAGCGTGCCTACCTATACTGCTAATACCACGAAACTTTTGGACTTTTATGGACTTTCATCTTATTTTACCATTTGAATACAGCTTTCTTTTGGATTTTCGATGCCACTGAATATCATCTGATGCCCACTACATCATATGTAAGATGCTATTGTTTCTTTACTAAACATCCGTTTTTTACTGTTTCATTATTCATCTCTTCGTCTTATCTTACTACTTGTGAGCGTTATATAAGGAAGAGAGAAGACACCTCTACAAGAGACAGATGAGCTACTTATATCTACACTGTTTGTGAGTGCAATTATCCACACTGTTTTTTGTTTCTCTTTGTTTTTGTCTTTTTCACGTGTGTTTTCAGAGGAGCACATAGATCGGTGCTGCTTTGTTACAGTTTAAGCGCCAGAATCTATTTTCTCTATGAAAATAATAAATAAAGATAGATTGTGAGGACTGAGATTGGAGCAATAGAAGCGACAGCTGGACACAGGTATCCCAAACAATGATAAAGCAAGAAGATCAAGCAAAATCAGGGTAAAAAAACAATCCAATGGCCAGGGTTGGTGTTGCACTAACTCAGGGTGTCACGCCCCTGGATTCCCTCCAATACCATGCCAAACAGATTCCTTAGTAATGGCAGTCAGATGGCCCAATTTGCAACAATTTAATATTTTTCCATTAATGTGCCACAGATAATTTGCCCATTAATATGCCACGAAGTTGCGAAATGCAGCCGGGGGCAACAACTTTTTGTTTTATTTCGCAGCCACATCCCGCAGCACTAGGCACTGTGGAAAGGATCCCGACAAAATGTTGGATAAGGGATTTGTGGCTAAGGGATATTCAGTGGCGTCCCGAGGGGAGTGCGGGGGTGCAGACTGCGCCCGGTGACACCTCCAGTGGTCACATCCGTGACTGTGTTTCCCTCCTCCGTGCAGAGGGCGGGGGACACGGAGCAGCAGCCAGGAGGTAAGTGATGGGGAAGGGGGGAGGAATAACGAGCAGGGTAATGGCACAATATTACTGGGCTCTGACTGGCACAATATTACTGTGCTCTGACTGGAACAATAATCCTGGTATCTGACTGGCACAATATTACTGGGCTCTGACTGGCACAATATTACTGGGCTCTGCATGGCACAATATTCCTGGTATCTGAGTGGCACAAAATTCCTGGGCTCTGACTGGCACAATATTACTGGGCTCTGAATGGCACAATATTACTGGGCTCTGAGTGGCACAATATTACTGGGCTCTGACTGGCAAAATATTACTGGGCTATGACTGGCACAATATTACAGTTATCTGAATGGCACAATATTACTGGGCTCTGACTGGCACAATATTACTGGGCTCTGACTGGCACAATATTACAGGTATCTGACTGGCACAATATTACTGGCACATGAATGGAACAATAATAGTGGGCTCTGACTGGCACAATATTACTGGGCTCTGCATGGCACAATAGTCCTGGTATCTGACTGGCACAATATTTCTGGGCTCTGACTGGCACAACATTACTGGGCTCTGCATGGCACAATATTCCTGGTATCTGACTGGCCCAATATTCCTGGGCTCTGACTGGCACAATATTACTGGTATCTGACTGGCACAATATTCCTGGTATCTGACTGGCACAATATTCCTGGTATCTGACTGGCACAATATTACTCCGCTCTGAATTGCACAATATTACTGGTATCTGACTGGCACAATATTCCTGGGCTCTGACTGGCACAATATTCCTGGTATCTGACTGGCACAATATTACTGGGCTCTGCATGGCACAATATTACTGGTATCTGACTGGCACAATATTCCTGGGCTCTGACTGGCACAATATTACTGGGCTCTGCATGGCACAATATTACTGGTATCTGAATGGCACAATATTCCTGGGCTCTGACTGGCACAATATTCCTGGTATCTGACTGGCACCATATTACTGTTATCTGACTGGCACAATATTCCTGGGCTCTGACTGGCACAATATTCCTGGTATCGGATGGCACAATATTACTGGGCTTTGCATGGCACAATATTACTGGTATCTGACTGGCCCTTCTCTCCTAATTTAGGCATTTGCTTGCAGTTTTGTTAACAGAATGTATAGATCATTTTCAATCATTTTATATAATGTACATGCACAATAAAAACAATGTTTAGGTGATACAGTCCCTTTAATAATGTGTTATTCTGAACCAGGAGTTTGAAAAATGATTTCGAAAGCGGTTATATAAAGCAAGAATTAACGCATTCTGAGTCATTTTATGCCACCGGGTATATGTGAACCAAAATAAATTTAAATAACAACAACAATAACAAAAAAAAGATCTTAAATAATTTGGACATATTTTGCAGTAAAGTTAAGATCAATGAGGTACCTCCCCTGCCGGGAGCTGATCTGGGAGCAGAGTTATCCTTCAATAACCTGTCTTCCATCCCATGCTCTGGCCTTCCCCCTCTTCCGTTGAAACATAACATTCTGACATGGATTGAGGCATTAAAAGCTAGCTTCTCTGAGTCATGTCAACCTCCAAGAAGGATTTTGTTTAAAGCTATTCTTTTAAATCAACAACAAAGCTAAGAATAAAAATGTGTCAGATATATTTAAATATCTCAACCAGCACCTGTGAAAATCTTTTTCTTTTTTGTGTGGCAAAAGTTCTAAAACTGTTGATGCCATGTTCCTTGCTGTCAATATGTCACTCTAATTTTACATGAGGCTGCCACTGAGGCCTTGTGGTATTCGACAGGCATCCAGAGCTGGATTTATTTATAAACTGGCACGCTCTGATTGGAGGTGAGATTACAGCTAGGGCCAGTGCAAGACTTTTTGCCGCCCTAGGCGAACATATATTTTGCCGCCCCTTGCTGATCCTGCTCTCAGTAATTTATGCACACAGTAACACAGTGTCACATACCATTACTGGCACATGAACACACAAATGCAATGTTAGATGCAACCACACGTGCACAAAGTAACACATGCAATGTCACATGCAGCCACACATTCACGCACTGTCGCACATGCATGTGATCCTATGTTTGGCAACCCCCTTCTCCAGACATCATGTCCCCCTCTATGTCTCCCATGCCTGTCTCATTCTTCTTCTACTCCATCCCTGTCTGTCTCACTCTCCCCCATCCCATTCATCTGTCTGTTTACACATTTTGTCTTTATTCTCTCCCCTGTTATCTTCCCCTCTTTTGTATCTCTCCCCCATGTATATATCTCTGTCCTCTCCCCATGTACATTTCTCTCTCCCCTCATGTTTGTTGTCTCTCTCAGTCCCCCCACCTCACTTCTGGTGTCTCTCGCTCTCTCCCTCCCTAATGTCTGGTGTCTCTCTCTTTGTCCCCCCTCCCTTCCCAAATGCCTGGTGTCTTTGGGGCAAATATGGCACTGACAAGTGCCACAAGCACACAGCACAAATAAGCTGTTTGTGGGCAACAATGGCACTGCAAAGCTATTTGGGGACAAATATGGCATTGACAAGGGGAAAAGCAGGCACTGTGGGAAGTGGTTCACATGCTACTAGGTGAAGTCAGAAGGGGTTAAAACTGGAGGGTTTTTTTTAATCCCTCCAGCCACCCAATAGCTACTGACTGCCCTCCCTTCCCTACCCTTTACACTCTGCCTCAATCAAAATAACCCTTTCCCCATCATTTCAAATTCCCCTTGTCCCCCACAATGCACCTTTCCCCTGATAACAGGGGGAGGGGTAGACCCATGGGTGTGGCCCGCACAGGGTGTCTGAACACTTTGGGGTTGTCCAGTTGGCGTCCTTTTAATAAAGCTAGAATTCTAAATACATTTAAATATTAATACACATTTAATAAACTAATTCTAAAATACTATAAAAAAAAAAGAAAAAACTGAAACAAACCAGCTATTCATCACTACTCACAGCTGTGTTTAGAGGTAAATAAAAAATACGCACAATTTTAATGACAGTTCTCCTTTAATAAACATGTTTGTTTACTACTTGCTCAACCATTAATATCACTTTGTTGGTGACACAATTGTGCTTTCATTTATACTCCAGATGCATCAAGACAAAATGCCTCTTCAAATTACAGACAAATGCATAATTATACCTGGAATTGTGGTAAATTGCAGCTCTTCTCAAAGCGACATCCCCTCTCCACGATGCTTATTTCTCAGTGACTCATATTCTCAAATGCTGCTTGTTTAGTAATTATCAGGCAATAGCTACATGCAAAACTAAGTGGAGGAATAAAGAAATCAGTACATCCGATAGAGAAAATACCAGTCTCAGTCATCAATTTGCTCTGCTCCGCTGTAAAAGATAGAGAAATATAGATAGCTAAACAAAGGAGACGAGGCAGGCACGTGTAAACAAGAGCAGAATACAAGTAGGCTGAGAAAAAGTTCCACTTGGCGGAGGAATTATAAGGTTCCTATTCACTGTCCATCGAGCAGATAATAGAATGTTGGTCAATGTACATTCCGCAACACTCATTCATTATAGCATTAATCTGATCATTACCGCAATGAATAAAGGTGATCACAAAACCCAACTTACGCATGTAAATATCAGCCAATCCACTATTCTCAGGAGAACCATCTAAAAGTGATTTTCAATCCGTCCAATACAAAAGATCGCACAGGTAGAAGGTGCTATTCACTAAAGATGAGTTGAGAGGAACATTTTTGGACATGGTTACCCTTATTGCTTGTATAACATAAAGTATTGAGTAACAGTGGGTGGCCTGGTCCCAGGTTCTCCGCAGGGAAGCATAGAAACTGTTGGTCAGGGAGTGATTGACATGAGCCTTAAAGAGGGACTAAACCTTCTGTCTTGTTTTTTAATCGCACACACACACAAAAAAAGATAACTTGTGTTGTTAAAAATGATTTTTGAATGATGCACCAATGGAGTAATTTTGAATACTGTGGAAGATAAATTCCTGTCTTCCTGTCTGCCATGTTGAGGAGACGGAGCTCTGTGACCTAGCAGTGCTGCTTGGTGCTTGGCTAAACGCACTGGTGACCGGGGAGAAGATGATTGGTTGTGTGGCACACAACTGACGTACACACGCACCAATCACAGAGAGTCACATGGTATACAACATAGACATTTTCAAGCAATTTTTCTTGCAATCTAGATGTTTTAGCATAATTCAACGTACTCATATGCTAAATAATAACAATAGTACAAATTTAAAGACAGCAGGAATGAAAAGGAAGAGAAAATTGGAAATAAAGAAACAAGGGAGAAGAAGGTAACAAAGTATTGTTATCTTTTTATAAGGTGGAGTAAGAAAGGTGAGTGCAGAATGATCACTCTAAAATAAAAGCACACGTTACATGCCCATTCCATGGCCTCTTTTTGATTTCTGCTTCCCGTCATATATCCATTAGGTGAATTTTGTTACCTAGTTGCTTTTACTTAGCATGAAAAAAGAAACCTATTAAATGATCTGAGATCTGCAGTCTAGACCAGTGCTTCTCAAACTTGTCCTCAAGGACCCCCAGTGATCCAGGATTGAAGGATTACCCAGTTGTGTTTATATAAGAAAATGTGTAACACGTGGTGTGGTTCCCTAACTGTTAGGGAACCATACCAGGTGTTATACAAATTCTTATTTAAAAAACAACTTGTAATCCCTCAATCCTGGACCATTGGGGGTCCTTGTAGACAGGTTTGAGAAGCACTGGTCTAGATGAACTCAAGGGTAAGTGTTTACAATCTATACTTGAAATGACTCACTAAGGAGATTTTCTTACCTTGTTACCTTGTCTCTATTGCATAGTCAACCACCCTGTGACCTGTCACAGGACATTGATCCGTAACCAACTTCTCATCATAAAACAAACAAGTGAATTTGTGCAACTTCAATGGGGTTCAGGTTTGGGGTCAAGTTCGGGGTCAAGTTCGAGCACGGACCCGGACATTTTTTCGAAGTTCGGCCGAACCGGCAGAACCCGAACATCCAGGTGTCCGCTCAACTCTAGTCTTGAATTCTCAAATGTTACCAGATATTCCCAGAGGACATGAAAAATAGGACAGGAGAGGAAGGAGACAAATCTTCGATAAAACTTCCTTTAATTGTGCAGAATACAAAAATATAAAATCTTACATAAAAGCAAACAGCAAGCAGCTTCAAGGTGCATGTAGTTCCAATCTTGTAAGGTGCATAAAGTTCTATCAAACTGCTCCTCTCCCACACACAATGCGTTTCTCCCTATTCAGGCTTTTTCAAGACACTTGGAACTACATGCACCTTGAAGCTGCTTGCTGTTTGCTTTTATGTAAGATTTTATATTTTTGTATTCTGCCCAATTAAAGTAAGTTTTATTGAATAATTGTCTCCTTCCTCCCCTGTCCTATTTTTCATGTCCTCTGGGAATATCTGGTAACATCTGAGAATTCAAGACCCCTAGAGGGGCTCTCGGATACCCATGAAACTGAGCAGGGTACTGCTCAGGAAGATGTGAGTGAAACCCTCATATTCATTCTATTGGTTCACCAATTTGTTTAAACATACCACACTATATTATAAATTTTTTGTTTTTTTCTGCCCTTTCCACTATACGGAGAATATTGCCTCCAAAAAGGGTAAATAACAGTGTGTAGTGTTTTGGGAAGCGTACGAATTCACTTGTTTGTTTTGTGTCCATTATATGTACCAGGAGTGAAGCACTGGTTGTGTTTTTGTGCAGCTACTCCTTTCACAGTCAAGGCGCAGTGTACTCTATTCTGTTTATCATCTTCTCATCATGACTTCCACATGATAGAAACATAGAAACATAGAATGTGTCGGCAGATAAGAACCATTCGGTCCATCTAGTCTGCCCAATTTTTCAGAATACTTTTATTAGTCCCCAGTTCCCGGCCTTATAGCTAGGATAGCCTTGTGCCTATCCCAATAAAATTATATTGAATATTTGATTAAAAATAATGTCCTTCTTGATTTTCCCATAGAGAAATCATTGTCATTAAATATTTGATTCTATGTTTAAAAATCATGTAACTAGAAATTAACTCAAAAAGGATCATCAATAATACTTGTAGGGGGGCCGGGACCCAATTTGGAAACCAGGTCCCAATTTGGAGCAGTCTGCTCTCAACATAGATACTGTCACAGAAAGAGATTATAAGAATTGCTTGTTTGCAGTGAGTGTTTTTTGTTACTTCATAATTGGCCCTGGGTTCATGGAAAGATATGTGAAGGTTCATAAAACATAATTGTCTATTAATTGGGCAAAAGTAATAGTTCAGGAAGGGTCTTACATATACCACTATAAGAAGAGGAAGAAGAGGAAAGAGCTTACAGAAAGGGATCAAGGACATAATCACGTCAGGTATATTTAACCTTAGTGGTTGTCAATTAACAAAGGAACAAGAAAAAGTTTTAAGTAAAGGTCTGCCTTTGCTCCTACCAAATTACCAAATAAGTTTTCTCTATTTGTAGATGCACACAAGTGTACTAGAAAATTGGCCCTAAAAAGACTTTTTGCAAATAAAGAACACAATTCTAAAGAATATAAATGTATTGGCGGAGAAACTTCCCAAGGCCCACAGAATTCTCACAATATTCAGATTAATCACACTACTCTTTGAGGAACATCTTCTTTTATTTCTAAAATTGAGAGAGGAAGTAATTTAGATCTCTTTAATAAACTGATACTAAAAAATATGGATTCTTTAGATTTGGAGAAACTAAAAAGAAACCCAATCTAACTAAGAAAGAACAAGAGGCACTCAAGGAATTGAGAGAGAACCACAATATTATTATCTGCCCAGCTGATAAAGGTGGGAGGTTGGGGGGCTTACTTATTAATAAAGAATCCTATTTACGAGAGTCCTGTAGGCTCCTTGGGGATGAAAACACTTATAGGAAGCTACTAGAGGACCCCACTCTAAAATTCAATGTGGTTCTGGAGGGAATACTAGAAGAAGGGAGAAAACGTGAGATTTTAAACAAACAACAATTTGAGTTTTTTTTAGCTCCAAATCCAGTGGTGCCTTATTTTTATAATTTATCAAAAATCCATAAAAGTCTAGAAGAACCTGCGGGTCGCCTTATAATATCAGGGATAGACTCTATGTCATGTATTTTGTCCCACTATGTAGATACGCTTTTACAAAAATATGTGGTGTCCATAACGTCATATATCAAGGATAGTACAGACATCATCAATTCGTTACAAGATGCAGCCTATGGCAGCCTAGTTATTTTTTAGTCACTGCTAATGTATTGTCTTTAAGATCCATCTATAGATCATAATTAGAGTTGAGCGGACACCTGGATGTTCGGGTTCGGCAGGTTCGGGTCCGGGTCCGTGCTCGAACTTGACCCCGAACTTGACCCTGAACCCGAACCCCATTGAAGTCAATGGGGACACGAACTTTTGGCCACTAAAATGCTCCTAAAAAAGTCCTGGAAAGGGCTAGAGGGCTGCAAAATGAAGTAAAATGTGGGTGAGTGTTCCCATTCATACGAATAGGTCACTTGACCTATTCGTATGAATGGGGACTCTATTTCGGTTTATAGAAAGCCCATAGCATTACATGTATTCCATAAGCCGAAAGTCTATAAACCGAAAGACATTCCGTTAATAGACTTTCGGTTTATGGAATACATGTAATGCTATTGCTATTATTAATGCATTATTATATATTTCTTATGACTGAATACCAAAAAGGACATTTTTCTGGCTGCACACCAGGAGTACAAAAATTAACTTTCAAAGTATCAAAAATATTCCCTGATGAAGTCTCTTAGCAGACGAGACGGATCATCTTTTGGTCGGTTGCAGCCACCGTTGTTTCTTGTATATGCTAAGCTGAATTTTGGTCTCTGTCAGCCAGCGTATCCCAGAAGTGCTCTGCATCGTTTTTTTCCCATGGAGTTCCCCCGAGGAGCATGGGTTGATCTCCACCAACACATTGGTGTGTCCGGAAGGTAGGAGGTTCTGACTTAAGAGGACTTTGTCTCTGTTGTCAGAAGCGTGATTATGGTGAACTCGTTTATACCTCATTGTATATTAATAAAACCTTACCAAGTGGATCTTCGCAGTGCAGCCTGCAGTTTTTCCCTTCAAGTGTCCTGGGGACATGCATTACGGCTTCTATGCCAGAAACACGCTTTTTCATGCTCCTAGATCTATAGGAGCTTCGTTTGTGAGTGTGCCATTGCAGTATTGCTTTTACCATATATTGTTCAAGTACATACATGCTGCCCCATATTGTATGTTTGGTGTATTTTCAGGTCTTTTCTTCAAGCATTGTCATGGAATATTTTAGCATTGATCATAGGTCCCAGCTATCATATCTTACATATAATAAAGGAACACTAAACATTCGTTTTTACTTGTTCGTCTAATGTAGACGCTCAATTGAAAAATTAGTTGTCTGGATAGTACATGCCAGTTTATCCCCGGACCAGCAGCTGCCATGGGAAGCAAGCAGCCCGGTCTGGTCAGTGACCGGTACTCTCTGCTAGTGCTGAGGGCGCCTTTAAGGTTTTGCATGATTTAGAGCCGAGGGGACCTTAGCTAGGTCACCTCTGCTGACACCATTCCAAAATTAGGGTCACTCTCAGCGATAGCAGAGAGAGATTCCAAGAAAGAGCAATCCCCGATCAAATGAGTGGGACGAGCCAGACGGGTGAGAGCTCTATTAAGATACACGTCGGACTTACTCTGGATAAGTAGGACATATTTTTAACCCTTCAAGGTACAAAAAGTTTAACAGCAATCTTCACATTCAGCTGTGGATTGTGTTTTTGTAATCATGATCTCTCGCCAGAAGAGGGCATTTGAATTTAGAATACTGTTGTGGAACAAAACACAAGGTGAATCCATTCTTTTGTTCAGCAAATAAATCAGTTCTACATGTTTCTGTGGTAAAGTGACACAGCGTGTAATAGTACAATTATCATTGAGCTATTTAAAGGCCTGTGCATGGGTGACTGTCAATGGGTAGTGTAGGATTAGGAACTTAGTAAACAAACAAGTAAACTATACATAGCAGAAAGCAAATTAGCATTTAAAAGGCACAGCTGCTGTGAACAAGTCATAATGTAATGGGTGTCATGATCTTGATATATAGGACAAAATGTATATATTTATTTCAAAATAAAGCTCTTTTAAAGTTATAGGTTGGGGTGATCTTTTAGGTTTAAATAAATAATTATAATTTGGGAGTGGTAACATCTCAATATCATTTTGTATTTATTAATTATTATTAATGTATTATTAGGTACTCAGACTTATGCAGTTGAAATTCCTGCCCTACTGGTCTGTGATTCCAGTCTGCGTCCATTCTCCGCTGAGGACAGATGTATTAATTAGGAGTGGGGGGGGGAGGGGGGGGTTGCTGTGTTTTATTTTAGAATAGGTGGATTCTTTTTAGGAGGGATGGCTACGTTTTCCTGGGTTTGAGGTCTTCGTGGATCATTTAGGGCCATTTTTTAAAGATATATTTTTATCCACAAGGAGTGTCATTTAATGAATCCAGTTTATTTAGAGATGGCATTTTTCTATTTATTATAGGGCCCACTATTTATTAGGGGGTATATTTTTATTCAAAGGTCACCCTTTGTGTGCCAGGGGGTGGTATTAGGGCTATTACCCCATGTCCCCATTTGTTTACAGGGGGGGGGGGGTAAAGCAAGGGATTTTTTCAAGCATATCATTATGAAGGAGCCTGGGACCAATGGGGAGGCACCAGCAATTTAAAAAAAAAACATAGGATTAACCGTTTCAGTGTTGTAGGGAGCGCTGTTTGTGTCCCATACAGCACTGAAAGGCTTAATGTGCAAATATCAGCTACGTTACTCACATGTGCATTTAAGTCATGTTTTATGAGGTGGTCCATTAATGTCCATTAATATATATATATATTGCCCTTTAATATGTACTGGTCCTTCTTCAATCACTGTTTGTATGGTAATTACTGCAAAGTACAGTGTTCCTACAGCATTCTATTTACAAGGTCTGCTGTCTCATGTCTATGACATCACCTTATGTTATGATGTTCAAAACGTGTAGCAGTTCATTTGCATGTTAGGTTTCATGGTGATGTCATTAACAAGAGACAGCACAGGTATAGTCAGAACATATTTCTCTCTTAATCCATGCACTTGCAATTCTGCTAATACAATTCATTAAAAAAAAAATTATGTTTTCCATTCACATAGGTTGTGAGATATTTCATTTAAACTATAAGGCTATTTTATTGCAATTTAGCTTTTTTTTCCCCACCAAACTTTCTTCCCTTCCCTTCATCCTCCCAGAACTAGCCACTAGCTTCCATGCCAAAGGAACAGATTGAAGGGGAGTAGAGACTGACCATGCAAGTCCCTTGATAAGTCACATAAAATGGCTGTATTTTTGACATATGTGAGGTAACTTTATAATTCACGCAAGCAGAAAAGGACCCATCAAACTCTCTGGAACATCACAGTCTCCAGTGAGGCAATTAGAGAGATCCCTCTATTACTGATCCATTGCTGAGTTCAACATAAGAGTTAATTTAGTAGCCAGATTTGAAATCATATTTGTAACTGAGGATAATCACATCAACTTTTTATTTAATCGCAAATCTGCATTCACTTTCACAGTATTCCTAATAAGTCAGACTTCCCAACTTCTGCCTCTGGGCGAATCAGGATGCAAGGGGGGAGGAGCTTGGGAGGTTGAGTGTCAGAGCTACTGGACATGCAAGCACTTTTACTCAAACTGACAGCACCATTGTGTATGCACATAGTCTCAAATCCCGCTATCCCACTGGACTCTACCTCCGTCCCAGCAACAGATTGCTAAGCCACATGATCCCTTGTGTCTTGATTCTAGTCACCAGCACCCATCAGTATACCAGGGCTCACATATTAATTATTATATACAATCCTACTTAGATTTATTAATTGAACGTAGTCGTAAAAAGTGCAAGATGTGGGACAGGGACTAATTCCTATTTAGACTTAGTTTAAAAGACCCTGATTTGGAATGACCATTTAGGCTCATTAACTACAAAAAAACTTGTAGTATTCACCAAAATCCTTATAAATGCAGAAAAGACACAGCAACCATGGAATAGCGACTTCCTACTGTAGACATAATTAATTTTGTACAATCTGCGCTGGCTTCAATGGGAGAAGGAAGACGCCCCTTCCTGCTGCTCTGGCACTTGGGTGGCATTTCATTATAATTTAAATGTCAGATCCTTAATTGTGAGGAAGCCTTTCCTACACCCCTCCCACTAATTGCAATGTACATTGAATGTAATTTATTAATAATATGCTCAAATAGTAATTTAAAAAGGAGGCCAACTGTTCTGCTTTATTGCTTAAACCTGCATTTAAACCTGCTATTCAGCATGTGAACTGTAGATTATTATAAAACAGGCTCTGCCACCTAAATGGGATTTTGAGAGAGTGTACAGAGCATAAAACATTATTTAAACATCGAATTACAAGCAACTATACATATTTATAAAAATTATGATACATGTGTCTTTTTTTATATTTATGAAATTAGCTTGCGTCACCATATGTAAATTAGAGGGGCAACGATTTAAAAGTAATATCAGGAAGTATTACTTTACTGAGAGGGTAGTGGATGTATGGAATAGCCTTCCAGTATAAGTGGTAGAGGTAAACACAGTGTAGGAGTTTAAGCGTGCGTGGGATAGGCACAAGGCTATTTTAGATTTTAAGATATATTTTATATCTATTTTAGATATAAGATAGGGAACTGGGGACCAATAAAATTATTTAGAAATTTGGGCAGACTAGATGGACCGAATGGTTCTTATCTGCCGACACATTCTATGTTTCTATGTAAATCATTTGTTTTCATTATGGTAGGTTATTTGCATATGATCTCACTAAATGATGTCATAAATTGGAGACAGATTAATCAAACAAATACATTTGTTTTTAATTCTGTTATTGTGTCTATATATTTTCTTTTTTTTTAAGCTCTATATTTACAGCACAATTATCTGATGATCCCCTAAAACTTTTAACTCCAATAATAATATTATTATTATTAAATGATTTATAAGTTATCTTTTGCTAAGGAATCATGGATATTCCTTTTGCAATCATATCACCCCCCCCCCCCCCCCCCCCCAAAAGAATAAAAAATACATTTAAAAAAAAAATGCAAATTATTAATTTTAAAATCAGTTTAAAGATGCAGTACTTGACCAGTAAGAGATATTCAGACATCATGCAGTTAATGTGAAGGAGAGATAACACTGATCTAAATTGACAGAGGATCCTTCCACAGCTCTGCCAGACCAGAGGTAGGGAAGTTGTTAGCAACAGTTAGTGTGAGGATTTTGAAAGCTTCATTCATTTCTACCACCCCGCCTCCAAAAGACAGATGGAAGAGTCCTTGGAATAAAGAAGATTCCTGGCTGTATATGTGTTTGTCTCCACCTCTCAGGCTCACTGGGGCTCCACCTTAGCCAAACAACTCTGTGTGCTTGCTGATCTGTTCAGCACCGTGGGCTGTGGACAGCTCCCTTCACATCACAAAGGCAGAGAGCTACACAGTGCCTAGCATTGCCAGGCAGGGCTGGGGCAGCACCTACAGGATACAGGTCAGGAAGCAACCACTTTCCCATCTCTTCTAGTCCAACAACTTGATTTCCAGCTTATTTACACAGAGGAGGGGGAAAAACAACAACAACTTCGGTGATTGAACTCAAAGGTAAGAACTAAAAGGGCTTTCCACCTGTGTTACACATTCATGGACTCCATGCTTCCATTTTTATCGATTGTTTCAAATGTAAAGATTACATGTTGAATCCACTGGGGTTAAACAATGTTACAAAAGCTCTACTGTGTGAATTAATCCTAGATCCAGAGAAGCTATAAGTTGCTCAATACTTTATGCAGCTACACGGTTTTATATATATATATATATATATATATATATATATATATATATTTGTATATATATATATATATATATATATATATATATATATATATAAAAATATTTGTATGTGTGTATGTGTATATATGTAGCTTCATGCATTTTAATATAAGCAATTCTTAGAAAATATACTACATATCTCCTGTGTGTGTTAATCATGCTACCGGTAGGAAGATTAATATAGCTAGTCGAATTTAATACAGATATATGTATGTATTTGTATATGTGGCTTCATATATTTACATATATATATATATATATACATAAATAATTTATACTGTGTATATACTGTTTTCAGAGCAAATATGACAGTATGTTTACAGTTATTGTCCTGGGTGTGTCCTGGCTTTATTTGTTAGATATGTACTTCTTGAAACTTTATTAAAATAGCTGGTTTATTAAGTTCGATTGCAACCTGTAGATCAAAATCTGTGTTCGCTCTTTGATCATCTTCAATCCTTTGGATGTGATATAGAAAACCATATGATTATAATAAACACAAACTGTAAATCCAGTACCAAATACATAAAGGGAATCAATACATTAAGGAGGAGAGTATGCTTAAAGAAGAAAAACTACCATAACAAGAGAACGTAGTCTTAAATTAGAGGGGCAAAGATTTAAAAGTAATATCAGCAATTATTCATTTATTGAGAGGGTAGTGGATGCATGGAATAGCCTTCCAGTGGAAGTGGTAGAGGTTAATACAGTGAAGGAGTTAAAGCATGCATGGGATAGGTATAAGGCTATCCTAGCTATAACAAAATGCCAGGGATTAATGATAGTATTCAGAAAATTGGGCAGACTAGATGGGCAGAATGGTTCTTATCTGCCGAGAGTCTATATTTCTATGTTTTACCATTAATGGTTAGATTATAACTGTTTTGTGCTGTGCTTCTCCTGCTATCTTCACTTTGACCTGTTGAAAGAGCTTAATGAGGATGACAAATAAGCCTTCAAAGTGTGTTGCTTGCTGACATGGTATTGAGTTGCTCCCCATGTTTTACTGCTGATGAGAATTGTTAGAGTGCAGGTTGGTTAATATTGATGAGGACCCTGTGTGATTTCTCCCTATATCCTGACTGATCTCTCCTGTTTGTTCAAAGAGAATGGCTACCTACTGGCACTAGATAAAGTACTGCACAATTAACTGACCTTTTTCTAAATCAGCTAACCTTTGCTTATGCATGCTGAGTTTCTGGGAAAAAAAAGAAAAATAAATCACATTTAATGTCATCCTGCTGATGTCTTTAGCAATCTAAAACACATTGAATAGTGTCCGTAGACCTCATGTATAAATGTATATCCAGGTGTACTATATGCAATATATTACAGTGGTGTATGTATATAAATATATATATATATGTATATCCAGGTGTACTAAATGCAATATATCACAGTGGTGTTTGTAGATATATATATATATGTATATCCAGGTGTACTATATGCAATATATCACAGTGGTGTATGTATATAAATATATATATATATGTATATCCAGGTGTACTAAATGCAATATATCACAGTGGTGTATGTAGATATATATATGTATATCCAGGTGTACTAAATGCAATATATCACAGTGGTGTATGTAGATATATATATGTATATCCAGGTGTACTATATGCAATATATCACAGTGGTGTATGTAGATATATATATATGTATGTATATCCAGGTGTACTATTTGCAATATATCACAGTGGTGGATGTAGATATATATATATGTATATCCAGGTGTACTATATGCAATATATCACAGTGGTGTATGTAGATATATATATATGTATATCCAGGTGTACTATATGCAATATATCACAGTGGTGTATGTAGATATATATGTATATCCAGGTGTACTATATGCAATATATCACAGTGGTGTATGTAGATATATATATATATATGTATATCCAAGTGTACTATATGCAATATATTACAGTGGTGTATGTAGATATATATATATATATATATATATATATATATATATATATATATATGTATATCCAAGTGTACTATTTGCAATATTCTTATCATTTCTGAAATGTAGCTCTTTGGTTTTTAGTTTTTTGTTGGCAATTTCTTTTGTTTGGTTATTTTTCTTTACCTGGGATGAGCATATAACAGAACAGGAAACAGACTAGCTACCAGGCAGACTTTCACACCTTTGTATGGATGTAATAAGCAGATTTAATCATTTGACGGTCTGCTCACTGAATAGGGAATTGCAAGGTATTGAGACAAGAATTTTAAACTGAAGGCCAAAGTAGATGAGTTCCCATTCAGCTACACTGGAGAGCTTTTCCAACTCGGCTACTTTTGGCCTTATGAAAAATACATGCTTTAGGGTTGCATTGAATAAATTAAGGAATTCTTACCGGTCTAAATTTTTCTGGTTACGCCCTTTTATATAAGCATCCCTGTATATGCAGAGATATTGTATGGCCCTTTTTGTCAGTAAGGAGGTTGAATGAAGTTCACATCCAGCCCGTATTGCCTGTTCTGTCTTTTGCTGGGATTGTTCTTTTGAAAGCTGTACATTTGGATGTTTATGAGTGCATGGCGGCTATCTCAAGTAGATAGAGTTATCTGATTGGTTACCATGACTTCACTCGGGTATCTAGCCGACAGCACATTCCAACCTAACAGGTATATAACTAACAAATAGAACCCTGATGGTTTCCTGCTTTGGACACAATGTTATTACATTCTAAAACCAGCCAGGGACCGTTAAAATATTGGTGACTTTTCTAATTAGGAGTTATCAGTTTTGTCAAATGCAGTTGCCGGAAAGCTAAGGCTGTGCTCTGTTTCCCTCATTACTGTAATAATGTTTGATCTGTACATGATAACGACAGAACACATACGCACGCTTTGCTATGCCTGTTGCTGCACAGTTACCGGCTCGTCCATGTTTATATTGATCGAAACAGAAACAATATACACTGTGAATTCTGTTTTCAATATCTTGGCAAGGCCTGTGCATTGCCAGTTCCTCGCGTGCATCACTGATTGACAAAGGTTAACTATCGTAATTGGCATTTGTTTGTAATAAATATGTCATATATTATTACAGGCACTATAGATGCTTGGGAAATACATATCTCATGGGTCAGTCTGATGCCGAGTCATAAGGTTGTCAGAGCATCATGGGATACGTAATTCCCAAACATCCACAATGTCAAGCTTAGCCATCACTGTCTTATTATATTGATTTTTTAAAAATTTAAAATGAAAGAGTTGTGATTATAATAGAGATTCGATGCAGCTGTGAGTGTGTGGGGGGTTATATAGTTATATGTGCTGATACCCTTGAGCTTACAATCTAATTTGCTTCTCTAAGCTGTTCTAGTGAGTCATCTTAGTTCATTAAGCTATATTACACTGGGATTAAAGCTACACAGTCTCAGACACATATGCAACTAACCTTGGGGGAAGGGATTGGTTAATGAAGTGCTTGGGTTGATTGTACTGTGGGCATTTCTCAGTACATATAGATTGTTATTCAACTGGAGAAATGTGAGCGGGAGATGTCAGATCTCCGTCACCCCAAAAAAGGCAAATCAATACTTAAGTAGAATAAATATCTTATATATTTCTAAGTATATTTTGGGGCCTTTTATACTCTATTTCCCCATCATGTTGAGTTTTCCGAGCTATGATGTAGGACAGTGCTTGCAGTAGTAATTAAAGTTGATAGCCAACGTTATAGGATGTCAGGTGAGAGTAATTGGAGTCACTGTTGGTTTTTCTAGATCTCCCCACGTGTGTTGACCTCCGTAGGCCAGAAAGTGATGTCATCTTCGCAGAATCTAACAGTCCACTGGCATTCATCGAGTCTACAAGGAAGATGTCTTTGGCTTGCAAAAAAGTGTTTTCGTGCTATATACTTGCCTGTCAGGGCCTCCAATTATAATGTTTTACTTTTATTTTTCTTGTTGATTATTTTAGCATGGTGTTGTATGCTGCAATTTTCTCTTCCATCTGGTACATGGGAATCATTTAATAATAATTAGAACTCCGGCTGAGACATCCATGTTGTGTATGACGCAAATCCACATATTTCTGAGAATTACCATGCAAATGTTCTAACAACTTCTGCCTAGTATATTGATGGAAAGAAGGCTTAAGTATTTCTTCACAAAGGAGATAAAACCCTCATGCCCTGTAGAATTAATATTAACTATTCTAACATCTTGGCGTGGCGTGCCATACCACAGCCAATCAGGAAGGTTTTTGTTATTGGGTTTATTCTGAATCTTATGCCTAATTCACAGCTATAATTGCTTGTAGGTAGATATGAATCCCAGGGGCCCCTAGGCATACTACCACCTTTCCATGCCCTATGTAGTTAAAAAAAATAATAAAATAAATGTAATTGTTATAGTAGGCCTATGTGAGAAGAGAACCATGGCATGGCTAAAATGGACTACTCTCATACCAAGCCCTACAATGGTCTTATGCAACTGTCTTCAGTGAGATTCTCAGTGCGTCTTTATACAGTGGTCAATGTCAAGATTTTTAAAAGGGCCTACCATCAAAGGGGTCTACAAAACCAGGATCAGGTCACCCATACCCCAGGGGTGATAAATGAAGTAAAAAGGTTTTGGATATAACAGATTTAGACAAAGGTGGTCTTACTGAAAATATAAATATTGCTCAACTTGGACCCCTTTATTCCACTACGGATCCAGCACTTTATTAGGGAAGATAAAGACAAGTTCCAATCAGTGGCTAATGAAGAAGACAATAGCTTACATTTACTTATTAAAATGATTTGATAGTTGTGTCCAATAACTATGGAAGGAGAGATAAGAAGGTCACTAATAAAAGCTGACTGACCAGTGTGCTCTAATCCTTATAAATTTATTTTCCTTCTCCTTAACTTCACTCCATCTGTGCCATTTCTTTGCTTAATCAAAATGTTCTCATCCAGCATATACACAGAGGCTGTGCAAGTGCCATTTTCCTGTCTCAACCTAGTGCCTCCTCCAGCTTGGTCCATTAGAAAGTGTTTGTGATCCAGTCATCTGATGTGTCAAGAAAGTTCAGTTTTCGTAATGGAATGTTCTTTTTTTCCACTTCCACTGATACATTGCCTAAATACAACATGCCATACATGCTATTGTTATCGAACTGTCACAATATTACAATCACTACCTTCATGCTCACAGATTCCAGTTATCTTATTGCTCCTCATAGCAGTATCTGAATTAGAGTTCCTACTACAGAGTAGATTCACAGCTTGGATCAGCTGTCCATGGTGCTGACTATTAACAGTTTTCAAATCCGGAATCCAAGAACAAATATTGCATTCGATGGAGCTCACAGAGCTCTAAAGCCAGCTCTTAAGAAGTAGACGAGACATAATATACTGTCTTCATTCTTTCAAAATCAAGAAACCTACAGAGTTTATCTTTTCATGGAGTCCTTCTGGACATTTTATGGGTAGAGCTTCAAGCCAGCAGAAGACTATGTCCGATAACAGAGATACTGAACAAATCTAATATCTCTTTCAGAAAGGGATTTCCGCTAACTATCATTGTTAAAATAATATCGGAAGGCTTTAGTAGTGAAGGCCCCAGAAGATGTCCAAACATTCTACAAGACTCTACAGATCCCAAAACCAGTGAATTGATTACACCAGAGGATCAAACATGATTCCTCAGATGAGTAACCCTCTTCGGAATGTTTGGTCGCAGATGGAAAAAAGTCAGGATCAATGTGTTCAAGAAAGTGACCCTGATCTTATAACTTAAATTTAAAAACTTTTTATTCTGGGAAATGGAGATTCACTGGATAGATAAGTTGGGAGGGGAGGAGAAGATTGGGAATTTTTATTCTACTTGAATTTATAGGGTACGTATAGGGTCTTTCGTGTATTAAATCTAGAAGCAGGCAGAGGGTGAGAGGGGAGGAGGGTGTGTGCCATACTGAGTGTGATAACAGGAAGATATCTCACAATCTGTAAGAGATTGATATGTTGATTGGAGGGGGTTGGGTGGGGAGATAGATGTATGGGTAGATAAGGAACCAAATGGGTTCTCAAGATATACAATAAAAATGTCAATAATATAAAATACAAAAAAGAAGGATAAACAAACAAAGGGTCCTTACCCACTGATTTTCCTTCACCTGGCCAGGTATTTGAACATTCACAAAGGGAAGCGATATTGCACTTACAAACAAAACAAACAAACAAAACTACACCCCACAAGGGGGGGGGGGGGGTGTAGTTTGTTAGTAAGTGCAATATCACATCTCTTTGTGAATGTTCAAATACCTGGCCAGGTGAACGAAAACCAGTCGGTAAGGACCCTTTGTATGTATATCTTTCTTTTTTGTATTTTATATTATTGACATTTTTTATGTATATTTATATTATGCCTGTTTTGTCCATGTGACCAGCTTCCTATCATATTATACAAGTTGGATATACATTTTATTATTCTGTGTTTGTGATATGTAATAAATTTATATTTCATATATTATATTTTTATCTCTGGAGAATTTTTTCTTTAGCGCTGTCTCTTTTCTAAATTATTGTAACTCCTAGACTTGCACACCGTTATGCTGTGCTAGAATAAAACAAACTACAAAAACTAGTCATACAACTGGTTGATGAGTGGATAATTGAAAATCTAAGGATAAGAGGTAATCCTGAATAGATGATCTGTTTTTGTCTCCTAAAGATCTACTCCTTGTTAAAAAACAAAACATGGACATAGGCATGGCATGACCATGCTCTTACTAATATGACCCTAAAAGTCATTGGAAATCAAATGAATAAATTCTTAACTCTCAGGAATATATTATACAAATGAAAAAAACTATAGAACACTATAGAACACTATAACAACTATGGAATACTTTATGGAGAATATAACTACAGTCTCGATGCCCCTGTCCTGGGAAGCACATATGTCTGTGGTGAGAGGTCGGCGCATATCATATAACAATTAGTAGATTCTACGAACAGAGAGATAAAACGGATAAATTACTTGCATGTGCCTTAGAAAAGAGACAATCGATAGATTGATCAAAAATGGAGATAAATCATATAATCTGACGGAAAATATACTAGACATATTCAAAAACAGAATGCCAAAAGATGAAAAAAACAAATAAATCTAGAAGACAACTTTAAAAATAAGATAAAAGGATGCTAAAATCTTAGACATTACAGTGCCAAATCTGAAAGTTATACAGGAGCTTTGAAATGATAAAGGTCCAGGACTAGATGGACTTACGAATTTATACTACAAGGTCTTTTCAGAAAGGTTAACTAAATAGTGAATTCAATACACTGGCAAAGCATGATGTTTTCCTCACACTGCATTAGTGATTAGACTATTCTGAATGCGATACAGGTAAACCCAGATATACAAGAATTGAGAGTACGAACCAGACCTCTCATGTTATAAGTTAAATCACTAAAAATCTGAAATGTTAAACATATCTATTCCTAATAATCAAATTAATAATTTAATTTATTATTTATTATCTTTTGGGAAATGTATATTCTCTTTAATATATCAATGTGGTTCCTTTACTAAAATCTATAAAAATGAATATGAATAATAATACATGTTTGGTAGGGCCAATATAATAAAAATTCATTAAGATTCACCCTAGGATCCTGTATGTAATGTAAACCTTCCCTATAGAGGTTTCTAAAATGTTTTCTAACACATAGAGGAATATGATAAAATACTTCATATGGAAGGGTAAGCCTCCTAGATTGAGTTATACATACCTAATAAGACCAAAAGATAAAGAAAATTTAGATCTTTCAGACCTTTTCAGACCAAATTGGAACAACATTCCTTCAATCCAGGGTATCAAAAGCTTAAGTGATGCTGCTGGGGACTGGTAGAGCGAGCAGCTTTATACATAAGCACACATTCAGCTACCGCTAGTATTTAGCGCTATCTTCCCGTGGGCATGGTTTTTTTTAAGCACAACCACAGTTGTACAGCTGGCCCAGTAGTATGAGGATTCCATGGACTCCCTGGAATAGTATAAATCGATGTGTGAATGTGGCAAGACCAGGGCAGGCCTTAAGTATTTCGGCGTAATGTGCCAGCCTACCCCGTGGCGCACCCCCGTTTCTTTCCTCCCCGCGTCTCTTTCCTCCCCCCATGTATGTGTCTCTCTCCCTTCCCATGTTTGTCCTTTTCCTCCTGCTTGCCATGTCTATCTTTCTCCTTCCCAATATCTGTCTCTCTCTCTCTCTCTCTCTCTTTCTCTCTCTCTCTTTCTCTCGCTCTCTCTCCCTCTGCCATTCTCTCTCCCTTCTCTCTCTACCCCTCTCCGTTCTCACCTCTCTCGCTCCCTCTCTCTGTTCTCTCTCTCCCTCTCTCTGTTCTCTCTCTCTCTCCCTCATCCATTCCTCTATTCTGTCTCTCCCCCTTCTTCTGTTCTCTTTCTCTACCCCTCACTCTGTTCTCTCTCTCTTTTCCCCCTCTCTCTGTTCTCTCTCTCTCTCCCCTCCCTTCCTCTGTTTTGTCTCTCGCCCCCTCCCCTTCCTCTGTTCTGTCTCTCTCCCCTCCCTTTCTCTGTTATGTCTCTCTCCCCCCTCCCCTTGTTCTGTCTCTCTCCCCCTACCTTTCTGTGTTATGTCTCTCTCCCCCCCTCCCCTTGTTCTGTCTCTTCCCCCTCCCTTCCTCTGTTCTGTCTCTCTCCCCCTCCCTTTCTCTGTTATGTCTCTCTCCCCCCTCCCCTTGTTCTGTCTCTCTCCCCCTCCCTTTCTCTGTTATGTCTCTCTCCCCCCTCCCCTTGTTCTGTCTTTCTCCCCCTCCCTTTCTCTGTTATGTCTCTCTCCCCCTTCCCCTTGTTCTGTCTCTTCCCCCTCCCTTCTTCTGTTCTGTCTCTCTCCCCCCTCCCTTCCTCTGTTCTGTCTCCCCCCCCCCCATTTCCAGTCTCTCTCCCCCCGTTCTGTCCCTCTCCCCCCCTCCCCTCTCAGCCGGTGAGCTCCGCCCCCTCAGCAGATCCAGCAGAGCTTGCCGAGCAGAGGGCTGGTGAGGGGGGAATCTTTTTTTTTTTTTTCACGCGGGGTGCCCCCCTGGGGTGTTGCAGGTACCATTTCAAGCTTTATCGCTTGAAATGGTACCTGCTGTGTTCCTCTGTGATAGAGTCAATATTGGTGTAGACCTGAGTTATTACAACATCTAGTATCTGCTCTTAGCTCTGTCCATTACTTTTCTGTGAATGGTACTATATTACCCAGTAAATCATAATAAATCATAATAATAAAATACTGGAATCAATAACAGGTCTTCCCTTTTAAATAGGGTTATCCCTTAAGTATGGATGACCATGATAAATGTATACTACCTGGTTGTATTAAAATGAATCTCTGTGCCTTTGCAGAACCAACTCAGACATTACACAAATGGGTATAAATGCGTTACATAGTGACATCAGAAATGAATATTGGATTAGAATGGAAAGAACAGTCCGAATACTTGGTAAACATTGTAATTGAATAAAATCCAATGTAATCAAATATCTTAAGAGATATTTTTGCAAATTAAAGAAGACGGATCTTCTTTATCTAATTATAGCTAGATTACAGCATGTAATACTGGTGTCTCTGAAATGAAAGGATACGTCTGGGGCAAAGGGGATTACAATTCCCATAATCCTTAGCTAGCTAAAGTATTGGGGTATAATTCAATTAAACCTTAACCTGGATTAAAGTTCAGAAAAAAACCAAAAAAAAACCGAGGTATATTCATATTATAATCCAAAATATACAATATTGAACAATATATTTTTGTTGAAATGATGAATATTTTCATCTTCAAGGCTTAATAAGCTTTAGCAGACCCCCCCCCCATTCCCCCCTCATCCCCCCCCCCATTCCCCCCCCCCTATTCCCCCCCCCCCCTTTTATTCCATCGCAATTGCTTAATTACAATATCACACAGGTCTGAGGATGAGATAAAAGATTCACTAAATTAAACTATTCTTTAATTTAAACATTCAACATATATTTTAAAACTATGCTTCATATAAAAGTAGCAATTAGCTCACCATTAAACCCCCCCGTGTGGGGTGGAGAGAACGTTTTAGTGGATAATAAAGGATGTATTCAAGCTTGAAGAGCAGCTCATAACAAGTTGAAATCTGCGTGGTTGAGGGTAATGAGATTTGTATCATATAGCTGGTCACAAGCTGAGCTAGCTTTATGATGCTGTAGAAGAAGGTTCATGATATAAAGACCCCAATCCGCCATAACATTATGTGTAGCTCCCATGTTGCTGCCAAATAGCCATGACCCTTCGAGGCATGAACTCCAATAGACCTCTGAAGGTGTGCTGTAGTATCTGGCACCAAGACGTTCGCATCACCACCTTAAAGTTGTGAGGTGGGGCCGCCACGGTTCAGACTTGTTTGTCCAGCACATCTCACAGATGCTCGATTGGATTGAGATCTGGGGAATATTTAGGCCAAGTCAACACCTTGAACTCGCTGTATTCCTCAAACCATTCCTGAACCATTTTGGCTGTGTGGCAGGGAGCATTATCCTGCTTAAAGAGGCCAATGTCGTCAGGGAATACCGTTTCCATGAAAAGGTGTACATGGTCTGTAACAATGCTTAGGTAGGTGGTACATGTCAAAGTAACATCCACATGAATGGCAAGGTTACACAGCAGAACATTGCCCAAAGCATCACACTGCCTAAGCCAGCTTGCCTCCTGTCAGTGGTCATAATGTTATGGTTGATCGGTGTACATATACATGTCATATACAAAACCTGGACTAGACACTTGCTAGAGTACTACATTTTTAAAAGAGTGTGTCATAGCAGAATCCATTTACAATGCTCCACCCACATTTTGACCAAATTAAATATATTTAATTGCTGGTTTACAATGCTCAGACCATTACTTTTTGTTTTGTTTATTTTCCAGTGGGAAGGAGCCAAAATGTTTTCACTTTTTTGTGTCTATTACAGAAGCAAAAAAATCAAATAAAATAACATGGATGCCACTTTAATCCAAACAGATTAAGCTGAGACATGGTGTGTGTGTGTCAAACAGCTTGACCTCATTTGGACTAACTCGGCGTTTTGCTGTAGAGGACACAAAACCTAAATCCAAACAGACTTTAAGAAGGTCAGTTTATGGATCAAGCTAATTAGTATATATATCACGGCTGTAGCTGAACAGATGTCTAAACCTAAAAGATTTCTAGAGAATATGCCATGTGCTTTATTTAGGTATTTCTGGCAGATAGAGTAAGAGACTGATACACAAGTTCTTATAAATTATTTTGATTGTAGTTTTAGTGTTATGTAAGTGATATAACATTAAACTCATTGGGATATTTCTCCCTCCTATGACTTCCCAAACCTACGAAGCCTACCATGATTCATTCATTGAATATTTGGTATATTTGGTCACCAACTGCAACCATACTTAGATTTATCCTACGTATATAGCTGTTAACGTGTCCCATATAGCATTGCCTTCTCAGTCTTTTCTGATATCTCTTTCTTCTAGCTTCTACTCTCTCAATATTGTAAGAGGTAGAGGTCGGCGGGACATCCGGAGAGACCCCCCCAATGCTGGAAAGTTCTGGGATACACTGTTATTATAATTATTATGTTCCTATGTATGCATGTAGTGTGGTGCATTTCAAGATGGAGCTCCAACTTCATTCTCTGCATGTTGTACTTACCGTATATTTAATATATTTAAAATGCATTTACTGTTTAACCTTTAAACAATTTACAGTTCTTCTGTAGTCTGACATTGAAAATAATTTCTCAGAGGCCTCTAAATACAGAGAAATCTAGAACGGAAGTTTGGAGAGACAGGAGGATATCGCTGTAGATCATTTTGCTGCCATATTGTTTTTTTTTCCATTTATATTTTATTGAAATATTTAGGGATACAGAAATGGGTATGGGGAAACATATCCATATGTATGCCAAAATTATATTAAATATTAATACTATGTACAATAATAATACTTTATTCAAAAAGTAACTTCTCTATTATATAATCACTCTAAATAAACACATTGGGGGGGGGGGGGGGGGAAGGAAGGATGGGTTGTATATTTAGAAGAGTTATATATCTGAAAAATATTGCTAGCGTATCTGTCTGACCAGTGAAACCAATTATATATGTTTGTATATATTTTCCAATAGTCATTCTTTGTAGCTGCTTGTGTGGAAGGATTGTATGTCACTTCCATATCTACTTGTTTGTGGTAGAAAACGAAATCATTTTTGCAGTGACATATAACTGCTCGCATGGCAGGATACCAAAACTGGATTACACTTGACAAGCGAAGGAGACTGATTTCTGCTGTTGGCATCTTTCTACCTTATTAAATGTGCATCAGTGCAATAGTTTTCTACACAATGGCTCAACTTCGGTCTCCCTCAAAAAACCATATAAATATGTATTGAGCAATTTCAGCAAGGGTTCACAAGTGCCACTTCTGTGTCTTTATACAGGCAAAGGACATCAGTGGCATGGCGAGGTTTGTAAAAGTCCACAGAACATCATTAGATTGCCCATCACAGACCCAAGTAAATGTCCACCGTGATCAATGTTGGTACCTACCTCTGCATGTCATTGGACATTGTGGGGCTTATCAATCCGGCATTAAATAGCTACAATAAGGGCTTGTACAACAACCCTGCATCAAATAGCTACAATAAGGGCTTGTACAACAACCCTGCATCAAATAGCTACAATAAGGGCTTGGACAACAACCCTGCATCAAATAGCTACAATAAGGGCTTGTACAACAACCCTGCATCAAATAGCTGCAATAAGGGCTTGTACAACAACCCTGCATCAAATAGCTACAATAAGGGCTTGTACAACAACCCTGCATCAAATAGCTACAATAAGGGCTTGTACAACAACCCTGCATCAAATAGCTACAATAAGGGCTTGGACAACAACCCTGCATCAAATAGCTACAATAAGGGCTTGTACAACAACCCTGCATCAAATAGCTGCAATAAGGGCTTGTACAACAACCCTGCATCAAATAGCTACAATAAGGGCTTGGACAACAACCCTGCATCAAATAGCTACAATAAGGGCTTGTACAACAACCCTGCATCAAATAGCTACAATAAGGGCTTGTACAACAACCCTGCATCAAATAGCTACAATAAGGGCTTGGACAACAACCCTGCATCAAATAGCTACAATAAGGGCTTGGTCAACAACCCTGCATCAAATAGCTACAATATGGGCTTGTCCACCAACCCTGCATCAAATAGCTTACAATATGGGCTTGTCCATCAATCCTGCATCAAATAGCTTACAATATGGGCTTGTCCATCAATCCTGCATCAAATAGTTTACAATATGGGCTTGTCCATCAATCCTGCAGCAAATAATCTACAAAAAGGTCTTGTCCATCTGCCATGAATCAAATAGACTACGATAAGGGCTGGTCTGCCAACCCTACATCAAATAGTCTACAATAAGGGCTGGTCCACTAACCCTGCATTGAATAGCCTATAATAAGGGCTTGTCCAATAACCCTACATCACAAAGCCTACAATGAAGGCGTGAACCTATTACTTTGCTTGTGCAGTTGTCTTGACACACATGTCAATTAACCAAAAGCACATGAACAGAGTGGTAGTTAACCTGTCTAGGCATATGCTCAGTTTCTTTATTGAGTAAATGCAGAATCTTTTCCCACTCTCCAGTATCTAGTTCTCTACATGCTGGTTAAGCATCATGAGAAATATAACCAGCTTGAATTGCTAGCTCAGCCAACATAGGTCAATTGTAACGTGATTCATATCTCTTTAAAAGTTCTAATGTCTGTCATCCCACCCTCACCCCCCTATGATCCTGTTATTTACACTAAGGTGCTGTTTGATGTTAATTTTGGTTTATTAGAGTCTGACGGTCTATTTGTCAGAAGTGGAGATCAATAGCATGTTGTCAGCATTGATAGAGAAATTAAATATGACTGCATGTTAATATGAATATAGCTGTACAAACCCAATGTAATTGTTTTCCTCTAAAAACAATTATTTCCAGTCTTTTAAATTACTTTGTGAAGTGAAATTTTAATAAAGGGATCTCTGTTAACTGATTCAGTGCCAGGACACAAAACAAAACACAATGAAGGAACACTAATTACATTGACTTAGAAAACAATGGCATGAGTTTAGACTGCATGAGCCAAATTTATTTCACGTGTTCGGATTGCTTGTTTTTACTTTGGTATACAACACAATAAGGGTTGCCACCTTTTCTTCGGAAAAATACCGGCCTTGGTACTGTCTCCATAGACTTAACATTGGCATGATGCCAATATTTTACCGGCCTGCTGGTAAAATACCGGCCAGGTGGCAACCCTAAACACAATTCAACTGAATGCTCTGCTAGTATGTGTTGGTTTACATCTTCCATCATCTAATCTCTAATCAGTCCACGGACCTTGAAGATTTTAAGTAACAATAGGAGCCGAGTCTGCCACAGTTCCCAAGGGTTATGGATTAAAGGGACCCTCCCACCAAAAAATGAAAAGGTTTGACTTTTTTTTATTTTGTATTGTTAATTTCAGATATGTCTTTTGTTACTGTATTTAAAAAAATATGTAACAAAACAAGTGTGACTGGGCGCTGCCATTTTGTGAAATGTAGTGTTTTGGGTGAATTTACAGCACTAGTATCTCACTTTGGGACACAGAATGCAGTCTATACGTCTGAATTCTCATCATAGACTTGCATTTAATGGGAGGGTAATGTAACTATGACATCACAAGGGGGCGGAGTTATGATCCTATTTCATCAGGTTAATCTCCTCTCTTTGTGTTGGAAGGCAGGTAAAAAAATTGTTGTATAAAGCCTCCAAGCCCTGCCCACTATGGTACACAGGAGCCAGTAAGAGAGCGGTGGAGTATCTTATGATATCATCATGCAGGCTTTGGCAACAGTTGTATAGTGAGACTGGCTGGAAAAATTTTGATGATGTTGCATCATGGGAAATATTCTCAAAATGGATGCTGGAGATAAACACCTAATTTTATTTTTCCTTTTATATGCAATTAATTGAATCATGTAAAAAAAAGAGTGGCATATGATTTATATATGTGTTTGTTTTAAATGACCAGGATATCTAGTTACATCTTATGTAAGTGGTAGTGTCCCTTTAAAGTGCTTTGCACTGTACACAAGCGACTGAGTTTAAACTATGGGTTTTGTTGCTGAAAGAGGGAATTGCATGGAATTGACAAGGGAATTTCAGATGATTTGGAAAAATTTACATGTGGATATATAGAAGTTTAACTTTTTTCCTTTAGGGTAGTCTTATATTCAGGCTTTTATTTTTTTTCCTAAAGAAATATGCAAAGTTTGGGGGGTCGTCTACTAATCAGGGTCGTCTTATATTCGAGCAAATATGGTATATGTGGGCAAGTGCAAATTGGACTGAGTGGACTCTCACTGGGGACGATGGACTCCATTCTCTCTATTGATTGTTGATACTCTGTTTGTTTGCTGTGCTGTTTGCTCACCTTCAGTGTGCCACCTTCTGTTGTATAAGCATTACTTTCTGCCATCTACACGCAAAACTGATAATATTTTATTATTTGAAAACCAACAAAATTAAAGATTTTATACAATGACACTACTTGAATCTATCAATCTGTGAGTGCAATATTTTATTCCATACACAATTTTGATATAAAGTATGTATTATATATATTTTTTCTCGATGTATGCATGGCATTGTGAAAAGTTGGACTGTTTTTGAGTGTTGAAGTATTACTTTGACCGATGGTGCTACCATACTTAGGATAGTACATATATTTGTATTTAATTCTCACCAGTGGCATGTGTTTTTCTGCTTGATTGGATCACTTATGAGTTTAGTTTTGGTGAGAAGCCCGCTATATTCATTGTGTCAGAATAAATATTGACGGTGAGAGCTGAAGAAGCATTCTCCATCTTCCCTTGCACCACGTATGCCAGCTGTGCCACAGAGGGTTGGAATCCACTGAGATTTCCGCTGGTATCTTGGCAGACTTCTTTGAACTTGGGTCATTAACACACGTTTTGTTTGATCTTCTCCTTCTTTAAGAATTTAGGCTCATTCATACCCCAGTTTGATGCTGATTTCTACATCTACCTTCATATTCACTGATACACTCACAGCAAAACACCATTCTCTATTTCTTTATCAGAATGTAAAAGTCAATATTTTACCAATGCTTTACAAAGCACTTTATGTTTTAACCTTACATTTGATTATATATTTTCTTTATTTAAAGGACAACTTAACTTTTTTTTTTTTTTTTTTACTGTTTTTCAATAATTAACTTAGTTAAACCTTTTTTTTTTTTGGGGGGGGGGCTTACTTTAAACTTACTATTAAAATTTAAACTTTAAACTTACTATTAAAATTTGATTAATAAAGCCCTGAGCCCTTCCTACTTTTAGGTATATTCCGAATTGCATTGCTGACACAATTGTCGGATGTCACATTCATAGAGTCCCTAGCAGGGGCTTCTGTCTCTATGAACGAAATCAAATTTAAGTTAAATCCCCCCTAAAAAAAAAAAAAAATTATTACGTTTAATTAAGTAAATTTTTGGGTAAAAAAAAAAAAAAAAAGTTTTATTGTCCTTTCAAATAACCTGCTGAATATCACAAGCTATATTTATAATATTTTTTTTTTTTTTTCAAATATACCAATTACTTATCTAAAGAATTATGTTATAGCAAGGTAATAGATATCCAAATTTTTATGGGGCTTCAAAAAAAACAAACAAACATATAAATGCTGTATTTTGTGCAGTCAGCCTATTTATTTTCCTAGTTACACTTGTGGGACAGATTAGCATTTTGAAATGTGTTCTTCGAAAATTAAACCCCATAAAATCAGAAATATATTGCCGCTGATATAGCGATGCATTGTTATACCAACATATTGTTGCCTTCTCCAGATATATGTTACCGTTCCAAAGCTTGGGAGACACTTAGAAATTTCCCCATTTTTGAGAATTAAAGCATTAATTCTCATTGTCCATTAAAAGTACATCAAATGCATCAGAAATATAGTGTAGACGTTGTTCATGTTGTCAATGAATCATGTACCTGAAATGGCTGATTTTTAATGGATTATCTATATAGGCTCATTATCAGTAGCCATCACTCCTGTGTTCCATTGGCCCATTGGGTTGGCTCATTTGATGTGTGTTTTCATGGGATGGGCGTAAACTACTCAAATTTTGATTTTTCTTTAACAAAAAAAAAATCCCTGCCTATCTATTGCCACTAGGGTTGCCACCTTTTCGTTAGAAAAATACCAGCGTTGGTACTGTCTCCGTAGACTTAACATTGGCCTGATGCCAATTTTTTACCGGCCTGCCGGTAAAATGCCGGCCAGGTGGCAACCCTACTTGCCACTGGAAACCTAACATTGGCAGCAAGGAATGTGTTACTGGTTTATCGGAAATATACTGGCTGGATGGCAATGGTAATTCAAATTATAGTAGCTTTTCCCTTTAAATTGAACTTGTTGTCCACAAAAATGTGTGAATTGCACGTATATATATATTTTTTTTTTCTTGGTGAAATTTCCAGCTAATATATATATTTAGAGATACATTTATTTAAAGTTGTCTTTTGACTGCACCAGGAGTGAGCATCCGTCCTCCTCCAGATGATGTAGCAAATATCCCACAATGCCTAGCATATGGGTCTGCACGCTAAGCATTGTGGTACATTTTCTCAATAAAAACGTTTTTATACATTTGCTACCACTATTTAGCACAATGTATAGAATTTTGTGTTATAATATATAACACGGGTAGGCAAATGTGTGGTCATGTGATGTCATATGATATCACATTACACCACCTCGCTAGATCAGGCAGGAGTCTCATCCCATCCCACAGGACCACCGTTTTAAACTATTATATGTTCTACTGACATAAATAGCTTAATCTTTTGTTGTTGTTGTAATACAGACACGTTATCCACTGTGTACAAGCAACAAACCTACTGCAATATGCCAAAAATTGATGGAATAGTGCCCCAAAAAACAGGACTGTCCTGCTATAGATTCCTCATATCTCTCTCTCTATTGCAAAACCCAACAATGGTTAAAAGTAACACTGGATTAAATTCTCTTCAATTTGCCAGCTCTCTCTATGTCCCCCCCTAATTCTAATAATGTTGCAGCAAGACCTCCTTCCGATCATAGCGGCAGGTTACACATTTTCTTAACATTCGTGTCACGATGTTCAAAGCTCTTGCCTGCTAAATGTCATCCAACGAGCACTTTTTAAACAGTGAACATATTAGGCAAATGTAACATGAGTAGATCTTCAAGAAAATCATTGAGCTTGTTACCCCGAGGAAGTGATTACTCATATTCACCATGATCAAGAATTGAATTGCTATTATGTGCCAATGGACGGATTATCTGGATGAATACATTGTTCAGTGTAATTTAAAGTATTGTTCTTGCTGTAAATATGCAGCCACATCTATAGTATCTATATACGTACCACCTTATCTCACAAGCTTGTTAATAGGAGACCAGTGTAGAGACAAAGCACCAGACAGTGGCCCCCTGTTTGTTGCTGGACTCAGTGGTGGAACTATCATGGTCGCAGGGGTCGCAGCCAGGAGGCCTGGCTACCCCTGCTTAGGGTGATCACGTGTCCCGGAATGCCTGGGACAGGACAGTCCTGAATTTGGAGATTCTGCCCCAGTCACCCATTCCAGGACAATGTAGTGTCCGGAGAGAGCTGCATCTACGTCAGGGCTGCTTTAACCAATGGGCAAACTGGGCACTTTCCCAGGGCATACTGGTTAATAAGACACCCGCTGGCCACGCGTGTTTTTAAAAAAAAAAAGGGGCAGATAACCTGTAACAGAGCTAATGTTGTTGCTATAGAAACGTCACTGAATTTAAAAGCCCCGGTGAAGTTGTTTTCCATGTGAAACTACAAGAGAAATGTACAGTGTAAATGTAACGTGTTATAAAGTAATAATCAGTGCATTTGACATATAGTAAACACAGGTACAACCAGCAGAGAGTAAGCTGGGTGAATCTGCCCCTTTATAATATACATGGCAATATTTAGGAGAGGGGGAGATATGTTTAAATTGCACGCTAGATGTTTTGAAAGAGAGTCGGATTGTATTTTCTTACATACCACATTGTATAATTTTAGATGCTTGTCTACAAAAAAATAAGCTGCAATATACCACAAGGGCTTATTTCTCTGATCCATTAAAATCTGCAAAGCCATTGCACAAGCAAATATCCTTCTGTCTTATGTATCCATCATCCTCAAGAATAATCCGTCCCTCTCCCTTGATCAAATTTCCCTTACTTGGGTGATAGATGGGAATTATTTAGTGAGTATTGTGTGGGGGCTGGTGCATTGGGTGGGGGAGGGTGCAGTGTGTGGGGGCTGGTGCATTGCGTGGGGGCTGGTGCAGTGTGTGGGGTCTAGTGCATTGTGTGGGGGCTGGTGCATTGCGTGGGGGCTGGTGCATTGGGTGGGGGCTGGTGCAGTGTGTGGGGGCTGGTGCATTGAGTGGGGGCTGGTGCAGTGTGTGGGGGCTGGTGCATTTAGTGGGGGCTGGTGCATTTAGTGGGGGCTGGTGCAGTGTGTGGGGGAGGGTGCAGTGTGTGGGGGAGGGTGCAGTGTGTGGGGGCTGGTGCAGTGTGTGGGGGCTGGTGTATTGTGTGGGGCTGGTGCATTGCGTGGGGGCTGGTGCAGTGTGTGGGGGAGGGTGCAGTGTGTGGGGGCTGGTGCCGTGTGTGGGGGCTGGTGCATTGAGTGGGGGCTGGTGCCGTGTGTGGGGGCTGGTGCATTGAGTGGGGGCTGGTGCAGTGTGTGGGGGCTGGTGTATTGTGTGGGGCTGGTGCATTGCGTGGGGGCTGGTGCAGTGTGTGGGGGAGGGTGCAGTGTGTGGGGGCTGGTGCCGTGTGTGGGGGCTGGTGCATTGAGTGGGGGCTGGTGCCGTGTGTGGGGGCTGGTGCATTGAGTGGGGGCTGGTGCAGTGTGTGGGGGCTGGTGTATTGTGGGGGGCTGGTGCATTGCGTAGGGGCTGGTGCAGTGTGTGGGGGAGGGTGCAGTGTGTGGGGGCTGGTGCATTGAGTGGGGGCTGGTGCCGTGTGTGGGGGCTGGTGCATTGAGTGGGGGCTGGTGCAGTGTGTGGGGGCTGGTGTATTGTGTGGGGCTGGTGCATTGCGTGGGGGCTGGTGCAGTGTGTGGGGTCTAGTGCATTGTGTGGGGGCTGGTGCATTGCGTGGGGGCTGGTGCATTGGGTGGGGGAGGGTGCAGTGTGTGGGGGCTGGTGCATTGAGTGGGGGCTGGTGCAGTGTGTGGGGGCTGGTGCATTTAGTGGGGGCTGGTGCATTTAGTGGGGGCTGGTGCAGTGTGTGGGGGAGGGTGCAGTGTGTGGGGGAGGGTGCAGTGTGTGGGGGCTGGTGCAGTGTGTGGGGGCTGGTGTATTGTGTGGGGCTGGTGCATTGCGTGGGGGCTGGTGCAGTGTGTGGGGGAGGGTGCAGTGTGTGGGGGCTGGTGCATTGAGTGGGGGCTGTTGCCGTGTGTGGGGGCTGATGCATTGAGTGGGGGCTGGTGCAGTGTGTGGGGGCTGGTGTATTGTGGGGGGCTGGTGCATTGCGTAGGGGCTGGTGCAGTGTGTGGGGGAGGGTGCAGTGTGTGGGGGCTGGTGCATTGAGTGGGGGCTGGTGCCGTGTGTGGGGGCTGGTGCATTGTGTGGGGGCTGGTGTATTGTGTGGGGCTGGTGCATTGCGTGGGGGCTGGTGCATTGTGTGGGGTCTGGTGCAGTGTGTGGGGGTTGGTGCATTGTGTGGGGGCTGGTGCAGTGTGTGGGGGCTGGTGTATTGTGTGGGGGCTGGTGTATTGTGTGGGGCTTGGTACAAAGAGCCATATTTCATGTATTGCATATATCTGTTATGGACCAGTGCTACCGTAATCATGCAAATAACTGCCTACTGTTATTTGAATAGGAAATAATAGCTCCCTAGATCTCCATCCTCCAGATCCTTAGAATGGTGGTGGGATTGCTTAGTGTGCAAATGTGCCCACTGTCAAATCTGTTTACTCATCAGGGTTGCAGGTTCAACTCCTGACAGAATTCACTCAGCTGTCCCTGCTTCCAAGATAGATACAATATGTACCATTACATTTTTGTTATTGTAAAACGCCTTGGATATTGGCAAAAGTAACATATAAATCTGTGCCATGTAATCTTGATCTGTATACCCTGGCATAATAATAGTGCACAATTTACAGTTATGAACTAGTATTGGAGGTCTCCATTGCTTTGTAAAACTTGGGAATGCAAGAGATCTGTACCTTTAACAGGTATTGACCTCTCAACAATATAAGGGCCATCTCAATAGAGAGAATATTGCAGGGAATTGCAATTCTCTTTTTATTGAGTAGATTCTTAAGTTAGTTTTCTGTAGGCAGCTGGTGAGGCCTTGGTACCTATGTGTTTATCCAGTAGTATATATGGTTTTACCGTCACATATACATTTACTAGAGAGAGTAAGATTCATGTAGCTTATCTTTAAGGGAGATCTATCCATCGTACCACCTCCGCCTGCGACCGTATGCCATAACCCATTAAAAGACTACATCTTTCGCGGGGAATTACTTCTTTATGATGCTATAAGATTGCTGGATCTAGGTATCCATGTATCTTGGCAATGAAATAGCAGGGACCCTGTCGGAGGCATAGTTATGTCGGTTCGAGTCACGCTGCGAAATAGCAGGAACAATTCAAAGTACTTAGCGTGCCAATTTTCAATTAAATGTCAGAGAGCAGAAAGTGCTAAGAGCCAACAAGTGTCCCTCTGTAACAGGCACCGTAACATAGCTGGAACCTTGCAAATAGATATGCACATCACATGGAAAGTAGCAGCATCCTTGCAGACCGTATTAATACGTTGCTTCTCTTTGCAAGTAAACAAAAGGCTAGATTGCAAAACCTCTTTGAAACAATCTATTCGTGGCTGTGTGCGCGGTTTTTATCAAAACAATCTTTCTAAAATAACATTGTAATATTTTAAAAATAGAGATGGGCAAAACATAATAATACTAATAATAATAATAAGTAAACCCCTCTGTACTTTAGGGCTGTCTAGCTCATGTTTCAGTCTTTCTTAGTCTGCAGATCCCAAGTGCTGCGTACATTGTTGGTGCTAAATAAGCATTCCTCCCAACTGTCCCGCTTTACGCAGGACAGTCCTGATTTTGGGAGGCGGCCTCACCAAGCTCTACTTCTGCTCCACCGTTTGGGTCAGGGGTTAGAGCTTGGCGGGATAGTGGAATTCGGGGGTCTTAATCCCGCGCTTCGGGTTTCAGACGCCGGTGTCACTGGATACTGCACATGGGCAGATCCATATGAAAGCTCAGTAGTGCTGATCGTATGACTAACCTTTGACCTCCCAAGCTCCGCTTCATATGCAAATTAACTCATTTTCAGTGAGACATGAGTAATTTGCATATCACACCACAAGATGATGTCATAAACGCGAGACACCACAGATAGATGTGTACCATATATTTCTCTTGTTTTAATGCATTTTCTTGCAATACTGCTAACACAACCTATAGATCATTTTTCTGATTTTTTTTATACTCTACATTCACAGTATAAGCAATGTTTAGGTTGACTTTAAATGTCTTTTTTTCGCAAATATCAGTAACTGCACCTAGAGACAGCCAAAAAGAGATGGGTAGGGCATCTGTGGATGGCCATCATCCTAGGTCACCACAGCTCACAATATAGTGAATAGGCCTGTCTGTGTCCCTCTCTGACTATGTAGAACGATGGTTGTCCTACAGCTGTCACGTTATGTGTGAATATTCTCAGACTATTTCTGGAAACAACAGCGAAAGTGAGATCTACTTGCATCAAAACTACCGCTACGGCGGCCAATCAAAAGACAGATAACCAATCCCACGATGGAACCGTTACTGCTCTGTTGCTATGACAACCATTACCCTGTGAGATGGGATATCCTTTTTATGTTGTTCACAAAGTGCTGTGTGATACTTTGCCAACGCCTCCAGCACTGAATCCAAACTTAGTAATCAGTCCTGCATTAAAGCCGACATTTCCAGAATGGAAAAGATCCCTATAGATTTCTCATTTATACATCCTATTACAGCAGCTGATAACATGGATTGCTTAGGAGTGAGTCATTTTCAAATAAATGAATGATATATTGTATCGAAGTTTCCCTGGGAAATGGAGAATTCAGACAGTAAAAGGATTTCAAGATTACTTATTATGTGTATAATAGAGGGTTATACTGTTCGAGGCCAAAATGGCATCTAATCAGTTGCCTCAGAGGAAGGATTAGTGAAAGGACAGTCAGGGTTTACTGACCAGACTTCTGAGCTGGACACATATTTGAGAAATAAAAAATCCATATATTCTATATATTTGTATATCGTTTTTACATTCCATATTAATATACCTCAAGTATTTAATGTCTGAAGGTGTGCTGTGGTATCTGGCACCAAGACGTTAGCAGCAGTTCCTTTAAGTCCTGTAAGTTGCGAGGTGGGGCCTTCATGTATTGGACTTGTTTGTCCAGCACATCCCACAGATGCTCCATTGGATTGAGATCTGGGGGATTTGGAGGCCAAGTCAACACCTTGTACTCATTGTTGTGTTCCTCAAACCATTCCTGGACCATTTATGTTTTGTGGCAGGGCACATTATCCTGCTTAAAGAGGCCAATGCCATCAGGGAATACAGTTTGCATGACAGAGTGTACATGGTCTGCGACAATGCTTAGGTGGGAGGTACGTGTAAAAGTAACATCCACATGAATGGCAGGACCCAAGGTTTCCCAGCAGAATATTGCCCAAAGCATCACACTGCCTCTGCCGGCTTGTCACCTGTCAGTGATCATAATGTTATGGCTCATTGGTGTATATTGATTTTTTATTAAAATGTATGCCTTACTTTTTATACCATATTTAGATATATAAAGCAGAATTTTATATATATTGTTTTTGTCAATGCCCATTGTTTGCATTCATAATGTGCCATTATCATCATATGTTTTTAACCCTTTGACAGCATAGAATGTGCAGTTCCAGTCTTGATATACCAGTAGGCATGATATTGTGATCAAACTCAAAATAACATGGCTGAGTGTCTCGGGACCGAGGCAATCCAGCCATGTCTGCGGAAGCCCCCTCTGTCACATCGAATCACCGCAATCGGATGTGTTCAGTACCTGGCTTTGACAGATTTAGTCTCTCCCTAGCCAACAGCAATCATGTAGCAGAGAGAGACTAATACAGTATGGGCAGCTTGCCCATGTCCCCCAAACACCTCCCTGCCCCCTGAAATTTTGTTAAAATGAAAGTGTTTTTTTTTTTTAAGTTGAGCTAGGGTTAGGGTTACAATAGGTAATCCTGAAAAAAATGGTTAGGAAAAAGCAATGCACTACTTGTACATATTGCCCTATAACCTGAAAAAACATGTGGTATTTGTAAACTACCAGTTAAATAATTTGGCTGCACTCCAAAGAGAGTAACAAAGTATTTAAAGTAAAATCAAAAAATACTTTTTTTTTTAAGGTGGTCAAACTGGACGCACATTGGATGCCCTTGCTTTAGGCCATCATTATAAAGTCATTAAAAAAGTCATAATATCAACCAAGTATGGACGTCCATAGGAATTTTTCTGGGGGGGAGGGGGTGTTACAAAATATCAAAGCAGGAATGGAATGACGGCGTGTGGAAATCAGCAATTTATTGAAGAAAATTGGTGAGAAAAATCCATGGAATCAATAACAGTCAAAGTGATATCGTGAGGAGGCAGAACTCAACTTCTGACAGCTCAACGCATTTCACGCTGTTAACGTAAAAACCCTCCCCAGTACCCCCAATACCTCCGGTAGGAGGTATTGGGGGTACTGGGGAGGGTATTTTGCGCTAGTCCTATAAATGGGTAACTTTTGTTACATTTACCTCTCACCAGGAAACCCCTCTCCTGAGCCAACAAGGGTAAACAATGGGAAGGAGGTATCCTCCCCATTGTTTACCGTTGTTGGCTCAGGAGAGGGGTTTCCTGGTGGGAGGCAAATGTAACAAAAGTTACCCATTTACAGGACAATTATATAACCATGGTAATAGTAGCTAACAGACCAGCATGTACCTGAGCATCATGGGAAGTTTACAATAGCTGGGGTGGTAAAGATTAGCAAACTGGGGTGATAAAGATTAGCAAACTGGGGTGATAAAGATTAGCAAACTGGGGTGGTAAAGATTAGCAAAGTGGGGTGGTAAAGATTAGCAAACTGGGGTGATAAAGATTAGCAAACTGGGGTGGTAAAGATTAGCAAACTGGGGTGGTAAAGATTAGCAAAGTGGGGTGGTAAAGATTAGCAAACTGGGGTGATAAAGATTAGCAAACTGGGGTGGTAAAGATTAGCAAACTGGGGTGGTAAAGATTAGCAAAGTGGGGTGGTAAAGATTAGCAAACTGGGGTGGTAAAGATTAGCAAACTGGGGTGGTAAAGATTAGCAAACTAATCTTTGGCACTACAGGTGCTGTTATCACATTTCTCATGATGTTCAGCCAACCTAATAGATGGCTGAGGGTCATGAGATGTGCATTCCACAGAAGCTGCAGTACCATTCCATAATCATACAATCTTTGGCACTCTAGTTGTTGAGTATTCTCTTTCCCGTGCTGCTTAACACACAGGCCGAGAGTCATGGGAAATGTTGTCGGAATTTATTATAGAATTCGGCCCTCTGGTTTGTTTGGCATACAAAGAGTTACAAAATAATGCTCTTACATAGTTTCCAACATTTGAAAAAAGTTTCCAGGGACACTTTGGAGCTTATCTTCCAATCGACCACACCTCCTTTAAAAAGCTCCGCCCACTCCATATGATTAGTTCCCACCAACATTACCAGCATCCTTGGTATACAACAGATACATTCACAGCACACCATCTAAATCAGGCAGATGTAGCTCAGCTCACACAGACTGAACTGCGCGGGTCACATGCTAAAACAGCACAAATTCCGGGACAATCCTAGTTTTCACGGGACTGTCCCGGCAAATCCGGAACAGTTGGCAACTATGCTCTTACCAGTTAACAGCTCCTGCACAGTCAGAGGAAATATGAATAAAGAGGAGGGAATAAACAGAAACCAGCCAATCCCAAGTTAAAGGAAGTCAGAGTGACTGGGAGAGAGACCAATAGGATGAGAGGAGGGAATAAACAGAAAGCAGCCAATCCCAAGGTAAAGGAAGTCAGAGTGACTGGGAGAGAGACCAATAGGATGAGAGGAGGGAATAAACAGAAACCAGCCAATCCCAAGGTAAAGCAAGTCACAATGACTGGGAGAGAGACCAATAGGGTGAAAGGAGGGATCTCAGGGAAGATGGCCAATAAGGTGAAAGACAGACAGTTGATGGCCACTGGGGTGTATGAAATCAATGGTAGTTGGAAGAAGCTAAGGGAACCTGGGCAATACCATGATGAAAGGGGTTTAGTGGTGAGTGAGGGAAATAAAACATTTACCGTATTTGCTCGATTATAAGACGACCCTGATTATAAGACGACCCCCCAAACTTTGTATATTCCTTTAGGAAAAAAACTAAAAGCCTGAATATAAGACTACCCTATAGGAAAAAAAAAGTTTAACTTGTATATATGTAAATTGCTTTTTAATATGTAATAAAAAATTGATATTATACAAATGTATTTCTTGTTTTTATTTCCTTGCGGCCTCTCTCCCTCCCCCCTCCAGTGTAGTCTTTCTCTCTATCTATCTGGAAAGAGCAGACCAAACCATTCTGATGGAGGGGGGGGGGGGGTATAGAGTTAAATTAAAGTTTTTGTTGCGGAAATTCCCCGTTATATACATAGTTAACCTAAACAGCCTACTGCTTCTCCCTCCCTTGCTGCAGGTCCAATTTCCATTGGGGGGGGGGGGTTGCCATGTATCTACAGAAAAATATCGGCCTTGCTACTGTATCCATAGAGTTAACATTGGCCTGAAGCCAATTCTTTACCGGCCTGCTGGAGGGGGGGCGGGGGGGGGGGGGTCCTGTTGAGGCCCAATCCATCGACCTCTACCCTGTACTTAGCTTTGAGCCCATTGTGGAATTAATCTTTCACGGATAAAAACATTCATAAGCATTGCCTTTTCATATAAATTATGCATTACGGGTTTTGTGTTATGGGAAAGCACTGTTTGACAGAGATGAAATGGTAGATTTACATATGACAATTCTCTGTGTGTGTGTGGTAAGGCCTGTCTCATAGAGATAAACTCATAGACTAGCATCATGTGTCTGAATAGACCATTCTATTTATTTTTTAAGGGTGCAGAAACATTCCCAACCCACCATTATCCCACCATATCTTAAATGGTGTTTTCTTACAGATTCACAAACACTATCTTTATCTGTTTCAAAAGGAAATTCACCATTTCACATCTGGGAAATCTCAGTCCTGGAAATGATGCGATTTATAAGAGAATGTTGATGTAGTGCCTTGTTCTCTGGTCTAGTCCCTGCTCTCTGGTCTAGTCCCTGCTCTCTGGTCTAGTCCCTGCTCTCTGGTCTAGTCCCTGCTCTCTGGTCTACTCCCTGCTCTCTGGTCTAGTCCCTGCTCTCTGGTCTAGTCCCTGCTCTCTGGTCTACTCCCTGCTCTCTGGTCTAGTCCCTGCTCTCTGGTCTAGTCCCTGCTCTCTGGTCTACTCCCTGCTCTCTGGTCTAGTCCCTGCTCTCTGGTCTATCTCTGGTCTAGTCCCTGCTCTCTGGTCTACTCCCTGCTCTCTGGTCTAGTCCCTGCTCTCTGGTCTAGTCCCTGCTCTCTGGTCTACTCCCTGCTCTCTGGTCGAGTCCCTGCTCTCTGGTCTAGTCCCTGCTCTCTGGTCTAGTCCCTGCTCTCTGGTCGAGTCCCTGCTCTCTGGTCGAGTCCCTGCTCTCTGGTCGAGTCCCTGCTCTCTGGTCTAGTCCCTGCTCTCTGGGCTAGTCCCTGCTCTCTGGTCGAGTCCCTGCTCTCTGGTCGAGTCCCTGCTCTCTGGTCGAGTCCCTGCTCTCTGGTCTAGTCCCTGCTCTCTGGTCTAGTTCCTGCTCTCTGGTCGAGTCCCTGCTCTCTGGTCGAGTCCCTGCTCTCTGGTCGAGTCCCTGCTCTCTGGTCTAGTCCCTGCTCTCTGGGCTAGTCCCTGCTCTCTGGTCGAGTACCCTGTTCTCCGGGGTTGGGTCCTAGTCTTTATGCTAGTGCCATATTCTCTATGGTGGGGTCCTGCTTTGCAACAGAAGAAAAGTATGGAACCTCAAGAGGGAGAAAAATGATATTAAAAAACACCCCAAACATTTACTTTGCTTTTAATTGTAAAGTCATATGATCCACATAAGGCCTTGTGCCAGAAGCCCAGATGGACTTATTCACAGTATAATTACTCCAGTCTCCAAAAGTGAATGCTGTATTAAACCATTTTCTGGTGCTGCAATGCCAATAGGATCCGCTCTACAACCCCAATGGAACAAAATGTTCTGGCTGTTTAGGATTAATCTATCCCGTGCAAAATGCGTCAAGCATTAGTCGGTTTCATATCAAAGGTTTTCCTTCAGTTGGTTTTACATGTGTCCAAGGACTTCAATCAATTATATGTTTTAATCATGGGTGTTTAGCCTCGTTTTACTGGCGTTCAGCTGGCGCCACAGTAATATATTTCTTATAATGACGACGATACTAAAGTATCTTTTTCTTACACCATAAATCTATTGTGATCTAGACCTCAGGAGAAAATATTGATATGATTGAGATTTTAGAATCATGATTTCAATTAGACATTCGTTTTCGGACGAAAGCAATTTCGTCCGAAAATAGCATTTTCGTCCATTCGTCCGAAAAACGAATAACGAAAATGCTAAACTAATGAAAGCCGAATGAACGAATGGTTAATAAACGAAAATCATTCGTCCATTCGTGCTATTGGCATTCTATAAACCGAAAAAGAGTTGGTTTATAGAATACCAATAGCATTACATACATTCCATAAACCGACATAATGAACAACTTTCGGTTTATGGAATGCATGTAATGCTATTGCTATTCTATAAACCGAAATAGAGTCCCTATTCATACGAATAGGTCAATTGTTCTATTCGTATGAAGGAGGACTCTATTTCGGTTTATAGAATAGCAATAGCATTACATGTATTCCATAAACCGAAAGTCTATAAACCGAAAGACATTCGGTTTATAGACTTTCGGTTTATAGAATACATGTAATGCTATTGCTATTCTATAAACCGAGAGTCTATAAACCGAATGTCGTTCGGTTTATAGACTTTCGGCTTATGGAATACATGTAATACTATTGGCTTTCTATAAACCGAACTAGAGTCCCCATTCTTAAGACTTTCTTATGAATGGGGACTCTAGTTCGGTTTATAGAAAGCCAATAGTATTACATGTATTCCATAAGCCGAAAGTCTATAAACCGAACGACATTCGGTTTATAGACATTCAGTTTATGGAATACATGTAATGCTATTGCTATTCTATAAACCGAACAAAACGAAAATAATGAACGGATTTCGTCTAAAACAATTGCAGTAATGAACGAAATTAGCCTATCACCTTCCCCTTATTCTCCAAACACTCAAGGTGGCAAATCTCATACTTATTTGAAGATACGCATGGACGCATTATGACTTGGTAGTTTGGAAGGAGCAGACATCAGCTGAAAGAGCCAAATCCAGGGCATTTTCAAGCATGGACATTGAATCAGCGACATCAGCTCATCGTTTTCCTGTAAGGGGTTAACAAGATGACATATCCATGCGCACATGTACGACTAAGTAAAGGTTAATTATTTTTCAAAAATGGTATCAGGTTTGAATGTTTGGTTAAATATAGAACCATGATGCTTTATTGTGACCTTCTTCCATATCACCTTCTGCTCATTAAAATTCTTGTATTTGGATATTATTGGCGCACTGGGGGATTAAAATAAAAATGGTTTTCCATCTTTCAGTTATTCCTCTAGCTTCAGCTGGAAGGTGTCTTCCTTTTCTGAAGATGCCTTGTGACATTGTGCGGCATACTAAAAAACAACAACAAATTGCCTAGATCCACACTGGGGGCTTTGTCTGAAAGAATCAATACCATATTCACCGAGATTTCCCAAAGCATAATTTGAATCGGCATCGGAGATAGACCAGCGTGGCCGGTGGGCTTGGCATTCATATGTAATCATAATCATCCTGCCATTGTCTTAGGGGGTTTAGGGATCTGTTCAGATACAAATATAGTCCAACACATTGTGTCATATTATATTCGTGCTCTTGACAAATCCAGCAAGGTCCATCTATACCTGATTTCACCAGCCCAGTCTATGTATACATATGAAGCATTAATGGATAACAGGCTGCAACACACAATTTAAAAAAGTATCAAAATCAATATTATAATATGCATAAGAGAATTACAATGAGATGTAACTTACCAGGAAAGGTTAACGCATCTTAACATGTATAGCTTGGAGGAAATACGTAACAGGGGGGATATGATAGAAACATTTAAATACATAAAGGGAATCAACACAGTAAAGGAAGAGAGTATAGTTAAAAGAAGAAAAACTACCACAACTAGAGGACATAGTCTTAAATTAGAGGGGCAACGATTTCAAAGTAATATCAGGAAGTATTACTTTACTGAGAGGGTAGTGGATGTATGGAATAGCCTTCCAGCGGAAGTGGTAGAGGTAAACACAGTCAAGGATTTTAAGAATGCGTGAGATAAACACAATGCTATCCTAGATGTAAGACCGGGAACGGGGGACTAATAAAAGTACTCAAAAAAAAAAAAAATTGGGCAGACTAGATGGACCGAATGGTTCTTATCTGCCGACACATTGTATGTTTCTATGTTTCTATGTATTACTGGGCATTCATAGGTAAATCCATAACTGAGAAATGTGGAGTAATGTGTTATGTCTGTTAAGCAGCAATTCTTTGGATCCATGTGGTGTTTATATAAGGATAGCTAATCTCTGGCGTAGCAGCTGATGTGGACTACATTTCCCATCATACATTTTGCCAGTGGCTTGCCGTGCCAAACTTTAGCATCCTTGTATTAGGATATGTGCCCCCATCACTTGGTTTGTAAAACAATTTAATGTTGAGAGGCATGCAACACTTACTGGGAAAAGGTATCACAGAATTTGTGGCTACCTATGCCAAGGGCAAGCAAAATATTAAATTCACCCAAGCTCATCCCCTTCACAAAGGGTTTGAAGTCAGTACAAAGGTAAGCACAGGTAGTGTTAAAAGCTCTTCCAAATACAAATATAAAGCAAATAAACTTATGACTTATGATTAAGCGTGCTAGTCACGCAAAACGCGTCAAGTCTTTTCCCCACTACTTTGCTGTATTTACTTTATATTATTTTTTCTGCCATTAAATTAGTTTTTCACATTCATTCCCATTTCCTTTTCATTTATCTTCCTATTTGAGCTGTGCTGGGTCGGCATATTTGGGAGGCACCTGTTTGGAAGCACTACCTGGACAACACCCCTTCAGAGCTGGATTATTTTGCTCTGGTCTCAGTTGAAGCCCGGTGGATTCTCCTGTGAACACAGTTTTTTCCTCTTTCCATTTAAAGCAAATAAAGATTAATAACAAACATATGTAATTGTGAAGTGGTAGCAGTTGTCTGCTATTGTCCTCCTATCCCTGTAGACAATTCCTATAGGCCTCTTGCTTCCAGCACTGCAGAAAGATAAAAAGGTAGAGGTTAATACAGTGAATAAGTTTGAGCGTCCATGGGATAGGCATAAGGCTATCCTAGATATAAGATAAGGACAGGGACTAAGAACAGTCTAGATGGGCCGAATGATTCTTATCTACAGAACACATTCTATTCTACAGGGCCCACCATTCTCCTAAAGCAGCCCTGGTGCTTGGGGAATAAACATTTTGGTAATCCTCCATGATCTCTATTGTAAGAACCCAAAATCAGTGAGTACTATTGTAAAGAAATAGCCTTGGAACTAATCCCAGGTGGCTTTCTGTTTTATAGACATGGCTACAAATATTTGTAAGTAAGTGGCTTTAGATGGTATAAAGAGTTCATCAAAGGAAAGATGAGATTAAATACAGGAAGATTAAGGCAGAAGGATAACACCTGCCACCTGGGATGTGGTCAGACGTACTAACCTGGCTCACTGAGACAGAGGCCAGCAGCGCCAAAGAGAAATATTACAAGCAAGAGAGGAGGGTTAAATTAGGAGTGTATCCGTACTTAAATATGCATGCCGGTGAGAAGTGACAAAGCGTGGGTGTGAATCAGTGAAAGAAATTACACGTTCTAAAAAAGCATGCCATGGTGTGAAAGGAAGGGGAACGATGGGGGCAGGGGAAAGAAACGTGGAAATGGGGAAGGATACAAATCGGGAAAAAAAGAAATGTAATTGGAGTTAAAAGCTAGAAAAAAACAATGGAAGGGGGCGGGGGAGATCAGAGTGCAAAGGAAATGTTTTACAGAAAGAGAATCTAGGGATTAGAGGCAGAGCAAATCCTTTTTAAACCTTGTAATATTAAGTGAGAAGCCGCTATAGCCAGGGTGGAGGGGGAAAGCATGCCTTTTAACCGTTTGAGCCACTACACTCTTTTCACTTGTGTGTCTATTATAGAAGCTTGAGTGAAAAGTTGAGGCCTCTGTATGGAGAGGGGGGGGGGGGGGGGGGGCTGAGATAACCAGCATAAGAGGGACCATACCAAGAAGGTCTCTAGTTGCAATAGGAGAGAGATAACCAGCATTTATAAGTCCCTGTCAGCTGTGAATGTCCAGCTCCTGTTCTGATTGGCTGAGCAAGTGCCGATTCTGTCAGCTGAGAGGCAGAGATGACTGTAAAACTTTGAAGCAAGGTTAGGGCAAAGCAGGACCTGCCTCCACCTTAGCCAAAACCAAAACCACCGGCTTAAGGAGCATGTTGGGGAAACTGCTGAAACATCATTTCCCCGGGACAAAGCCCATAGAGAAATAAAGAGTACCACAGGCTTTAACTTTATTAACTAGACATTTTCACGGTTTGAACTGCTCCATGTCAGGGATCAACAGGCCACGGAAAAGCTGTGCCCTCCCAATGGAAAGGGAGGGCGCAGAGCAATACCTAAAATAAAAGTGCGTTATTGACAAAAACAAACAAGTACAAAATAAATTAGTGAGGGAGAGAGGGCAGGAGGTAGAGAGGGAGGGAGGGAATGAGGGATGTAAAGAGGGAGATAGACAGGGACGGAGTGAGGGTGGCAGAGAGGGAGGGAGGGAGGGAATGAGGGAGGTAAAGAGGGAGATAGACAGGGAGGGAGTGAGGGTGGCAGAGAGGGAGGGAGGGAGGGAGGGAATGAGGGAGGTAAAGAGGGAGATAGACAGGGACGGAGTGAGGGTGGCAGAGAGGGAGGGAGGGAGGGAATGAGGGAGGTAAAGAGGGAGATAGACAGGGAGGGAGTGAGGGTGGCAGAGAGGGAGGGAGGGAGGGAATGAGGGAGGTAAAGAGGGAGATAGACAGGGAGGGAGTGAGGGTGGCAGAGAGGGAGGGAGGGAGGGAGGGAATGAGGGAGGTAAAGAGGGAGATAGACAGGGAGGGAGTGAGGGTGGCAGAGAGGGAGGGAGGGAGGGAGGGAGGGAGGGAGGGAGGGAGGGAGGGAATGAGGGAGGTAAAGAGGGAGATAGACAGGGAGGGAGTGAGGGTGGCAGAGAGGGAGGGAGGGAGGGAGGGAATGAGGGAGGTAAAGAGGGAGATAGACAGGGACGGAGTGAGGGTGGCAGAGAGGGAGGGAGGGAGGGAATGAGGGAGGTAAAGAGGGAGATAGACAGGGAGGGAGTGAGGGTGGCAGAGAGGGAGGGAGGGAGGGAGGGAATGAGGGAGGTAAAGAGGGAGATAGACAGGGACGGAGTGAGGGTGGCAGAGAGGGAGGGAGGGAGGGAATGAGGGAGGTAAAGAGGGAGATAGACAGGGACGGAGTGAGGGTGGCAGAGAGGGAGGGAGGGAATGAGGGAGGTAAAGAGGGAGATAGACAGGGAGGGAGTGAGGGTGGCAGAGAGGGAGGGAGGGAGGGAGGGAATGAGGGAGGTAAAGAGGGAGATAGACAGGGACGGAGTGAGGGTGGCAGAGAGGGAGGGAGGGAGGGAATGAGGGAGGTAAAGAGGGAGATAGACAGGGAGGGAGTGAGGGTGGCAGAGAGGGAGGGAGGGAGGGAGGGAATGAGGGAGGTAAAGAGGGAGATAGACAGGGACGGAGTGAGGGTGGCAGAGAGGGAGGGAGGGAGGGAGGGAATGAGGGAGGTAAAGAGGGAGATAGACAGGGACGGAGTGAGGGTGGCAGAGAGGGAGGGAGGGAGGGAGGGAATGAGGGAGGTAAAGAGGGAGATAGACAGGGAGGGAGTGAGGGTGGCAGAGAGGGAGGGAGGGAGGGAGGGAATGAGGGAGGTAAAGAGGGAGATGAAGAGAGAGAGGGAGGGTGGTAGAGTGGGAGGGAGGGGAGGGAATGAGGGAGGTAAAGAGGGAGATAGAGAGGGAGGGAGGGAGTGAGGGTGGTAGAGAGGGAAAGAGGGAGATGAAGAGAGAGAGGGAGATAGAGAGACAGGGAGGGTGGCAGAGAGGGAGGGAGGGAGGGAATGAGGGAGGTAAAGAGGGAGATAGACAGGGACGGAGTGAGGGTGGCAGAGAGGGAGGGAGGGAGGGAGGGAATGAGGGAGGTAAAGAGGGAGATAGACAGGGAGGGAGTGAGGGTGGCAGAGAGGGAGGGAGGGAGGGAGGGAATGAGGGAGGTAAAGAGGGAGATGAAGAGAGAGAGGGAGGGTGGTAGAGTGGGAGGGAGGGGAGGGAATGAGGGAGGTAAAGAGGGAGATAGAGAGGGAGGGAGGGAGTGAGGGTGGTAGAGAGGGAATGAGGGAGGTAAAGAGGGAGATGAAGAGAGAGAGGGAGATAGAGAGAGAGGGAGGGTGGTAGAGAGGGAGGGAGGGAGGGGAGGGAATGAGGGAGGTAAAGAGGGAGATAGAGAGAGGGAGGGTGGTAGAGAGGGAGGGAGGGAGGGAGGGAGGGAGGGGAGGGAATGAGGGAGGTAAAGAGGTAGATAGAGAGGGAGGGAGTGAGGGTGGTAGAGAGGGAGGGAGGGGAGGGAATGAGGGAGGTAAAGAGGTAGATAGAGAGGGAGGGAGTGAGGGTGGTAGAGAGGGAGGGAGGGGAGGGAATGAGGGAGGTAAAGAGGGAGATGGAGATAGAGAGAGAGCGGGAGGGTGGTAGAGAGGGAGGGAGGGAGGGGAGGGAATGAGGGAGGTAAAGAGGGAGATAGAGAGAGAGGGAGGGTGGTAGAGAGGGAGGGAGGGAGGGGAGGGAATGAGGGAGGTAAAGAGGTAGATAGAGAGGGAGGGAGTGAGGGTGGTAGAGAGGGAGGGAGGGGAGGGAATGAGGGAGGTAAAGAGGTAGATAGAGAGGGAGGGAGTGAGGGTGGTAGAGAGGGAGGGAGGGGAGGGAATGAGGGAGGTAAAGAGGGAGATGGAGATAGAGAGGGAGGGAGGGTGGTAGAGAGGGAGGGAGGGAATGAGGGAGGTAAAGAGGGAGATAGAGAGAGAGGGAGGGTGGTAGAGAGGGAGGGAGGGTGGTAGAGAGGGAGGGAGGAAAGGGAAATTGTTTGATATAAAAGAGGCTGATTGGTAAACGTACCTAACTTTTATACCCTAATTTTATGACATCACAATTACCCAAGATGCCTAACATGCGTTTGTCATGTGCCCCTTTCTCCTAAGGTGCGCTTTTTGCTTTGCAACTTCTTTACCATCTCAGACGCTTTCTCAGAGCTGAGTGTAAACCTGTTTTAAAAATGAGTTTCTGTAGAAACAATGAATAGAGAAGCATAATTCAGGTTTAATCTGCCTGTATCCTTTGGAGGATGGGGGGGGGGGGGGGGGGGGGAGATAGAAGCTAGTGAGGACTGACTCATTTTGCTATAGTGATACACTAATTGCTGAAAAACATTAATGGTTACAGACCATGTCACTTCTTATATTTTGAATTCGGCTTTTTGTGCAATGAGTAGGAAAAAATAAAGAGGCAGTTTAGGGAAAGACTGGGAGGCAGAACATGTCAGAGCTACAGCCAAAAATGAATAAATAAAAGATCCTCTTGTGCAGTAATAGAGCACTCTAATAGGTTCACGAGAATCTTTATTTCTATTAATATCTCCAATTTACTCTTACATATATATAGGGTTGCCACCTGGCCGGTATTTTACCGGCAGGCCGGTAAAAAAATGGCATCAGGCCAATGTTAAGTCTATGGAGACAGTACCAAGGCCGGTATTTTTTTGAAGAAAAGGTGGCAAACCCTTCGTATATACAAAAAAGACATTTATTAAGATATCAGACATCTTCCAATATACCAATTATATCAACACCTATATCTTTTGCAAATTACAAAATACATTGCACATATATGCTTTCAGAAAAAAAACACAAACAGCTGCCAAAAGACTATTGGCCACACAAACATGATTATTGATTCCTATACATTCACATAAGCTGCCCGAAAAAAATGGTCCTGACCGCTATACTGAGTATAACATTCATAAAAGGGACTTTATCACCGAAACATTGTTTTTACTGTGCATATAGGGAATAACAAATATATTGAACATGATCTATAGATCGAGTTACCTAAATTAGGAGAATGTATTTTAAATGGGTCTGTGGAGTCTCCTGTTTATGACATCATATTGATATGGAAAGTAACTGGTTAATAATGGGAAAATGTGTGAACTTCCATATCAAGCCACAGGTGATATCTAGGGTTGCCACCTTTTCTTCAGAAAAATCCCGGCCTTGGTACTGTCTCCATAGACTTAACATTGGCCTGGAGACAATTTTTTTTTTTTACCAGCCTGCCGGTAAAATACCGGCCAGGTGGCAACCCTAGTGATATCATAAGCTGGAGATTCCACAGACACATTTAAAAAAAAAAACATTTTTCTCCTAATTTAGGCATTTGCCTGTTTTTTTTTATTCTCTACATCCACAGTATAAGCTATGTTTAGGTGATACTGTCCCTTTAAATGTCAATCCCCAGGGCTAACCTCTCTTATTTCATCATGTTATCTAAATATGGTTCACGTGAGTCTGATAGCACAAACAGGTTGCTTGGCAATGCTCTGCTTGCAGGAAGAGTGGATGCTTTCTAACACTACACTACAGACAGTATTAGCCCTGTGAGAGCAAGATGGATGGCTGTAACATTAAAAGGTCACACTGAGATTTAACTTCTAGACAATATTGTGAAAATGTGTACGGAAATCACAGACACACTCAAATATATCTAGAAGATTATCTAGAAGCACACATTTTTTTTTTTTTAATAAAATAATATTTTGTAACAATTCTATGTAAAAGTTGGAACGTAAGGTTTTGACATGTGCTGTTTATATTGGGCTGGGGGAAGCAGTTGTCCTTTGCACTCTTCACTTCCTGCTCAGGATGTTGGTCTAATGTCAGCCAGGGAGTGTTGATCTAATGTCAGTCATAAATTGTTTTGACCACTCTGTTTGCAAAAATATTCTATTTTCTGCCTAACTATGTTTAACTAACAACATTGTGATACAAATATCTGTATGTTTTTTTCCATTTGTGTCCAAGGTTTTACCTTTCCTTACAATTCTGCTACTACAATGCATAGATATTTTACCCCTCATTTTTTAGTCTCTATCTCATACATCAGACAATGTGTTACACTGTTGTGATCTTGCGTGTACAAGAGCAAGGTTACTTAGATTCCCCACAATGCATTCTATTCCTCCAGCAGGGCACCAGAGGAAGTGACTTAATAAAACAAAACTGATACATGCTCAGTGCCTACTCACAATTAGTGCAGCAGTACCTGTATCATAGGATGCAGGGGAGGGCTTGAGTAGAATATTAAAAATATGATTTATGCATAATGCCTGCATCAAATCACACTGGAAAAAAGCTTGTGAACTATACAAGCAGTAATCTTCCACTTGCACCAAAAGTGAGTTTGGGAACTAGACTGCCCTTTAACTAAGATTCCTTACCAATGTGTGCACCATGCACTATTCCAGAGAGACTGTGTTGGTCTGTTTTCTAATGCAAACACATCTTAGTAAGAAAAGAACAGGTGAACTATAAAACAGATAATGAAGGGTTAAGCAATTTTTTTTTTAAAGTGTCTGCCGGTAAAATACCGGCCAGGTGGCAACCCTATTTATATCCTGTATCAATAACATGCATTTGAACTATGCTGATATTAGTGTTTTCCTCTAACATACATTCTTATCCCAACACTGTTTGAAACTTATTGTCATGGCATGTGTAGTTCCCAAACAGCTACAGTGCCATAGTTAGCTATCACTGACATGGTATGTTCCATTACACAGGTATTAAAGGGCAACTACAGGCCAAACATTAACGTATGCTTAGTTGATTGATTACATACAGTGTATACATTTTTAAATAGAAATGCTTTAATTAAATAATATAAATAAAGAATTATACTGAGCCCTCTTTCATCTTTATCAGGGGGCTGACATGTTGATTAGAATCTTGGGTCAGTCTTCATCTGCCATCCTACCCAAGATTCCAAACAAGATGTCTGCTCCCTGGCACATTATTTGTATTTTCTGTTATTAAAGAATTTCTACATAAGCCATCTAGAGTGTTTATTTTTCTATAGTTGTCCCATTAATAGCCCCTCAAAGTATAAGCACATTCAAATTTAACTAAGAGATAAAATATAATGCAATCAGTAAATGGAATATACCTGGTTACAGCAAGAAGATGTGTCTGATCTCAGCACTTGCTCTCGGGAGGTTGATTGGAGGGCTTGTCTTGAGCACTTGCTTTGAGACTCTATCTGTTAGAGCTCACACGGATTTCCTGTAAGCTTTTAAATATTTTGAAGCAGATTTGATGTAAATAAATGTATTTTTAACTTCCTCTATTTTAAAAATCACTCGCTGAAGAGACTATTGAGGTCAGACAGGGAAAATGACTTTTGTGGTGTAGGATATAACCATATATTTTGGTTACTGATAGGGTTATCACTAGAGTTGAGCAGACACCTGGATGTTCGGGTTCGAGAAGTTCGAGCGAACTTTGGAAAAAGTCCGGGCTCGAACTTGACCCCGGACTTGACCCCGAACCCGAATCCCATTGAAGTCAATGGGGACACGGACTTTTGGCCACTAAAATGCCTCTAAAATAGTCCTGGAAAGGGATAGAGGGCTGCAAAAGGATTTAAAATGTGCGTAAGTGTAGGACAAGTGCCCTGCAAACAAATATGGATAGGGAAATAACTTCAAATAACATAAAATACATACAAATTAAAAAATACTGTACTATTTAGCACCCACAACAATTAGAATTAGGTTCTATTTGACTCTCAGATGTAATACATGTAATGCTATTGCTATTCTATAAACCGAAATAGAGTCCCCATTCATACGAATAGGTCAAGTTGACCTATTCGTATGAATGGGGACTCTATTTCGGTTTATAGAATAGCAATAGCATTACATGTATTCTGTAAACTGAAAGTCTATAAACAGAATGTCTTTCGGTTTATAGAATATATGTCATGCTATTGGCTATTCTATAAACCGAAATTCTATAAACCTAATTACTTTCGGTTTAAAGACTTTCGGTTTATAGTCGAACCTCGAACTCCAACACGGACATACAGTGAAATGTCCGGGTTCGGGATGGTGGCAGGGACACCGTAATGTCCGGTACGAACCCGAATAGTTCGGTCCGGGTTCGCTCAACACTAGTTATCACCCAGACGGTATCTTTACCGGCAGGCTGGATAAAAAATCCATTTGAAGTCAATGTTAAGTATATGCGGCGTACACCTAGCATGATCCTACGCTGTATTTTTCAGATTTTGTGTGTTCGGAACAGACAGCACACATACCCCGAAAATATACTAAAGCGTTCTGAGAGTCTGACAGCAGCATGAATTCAGAGTCACTCACTCTTTTTCCGATTCGACCAAGTAAATGAAGTTATTATGGTATACTTTCTATGCTGATTAGATTGACAACAGAGTAATGATACTGAATCCATGCTGGCGTCAGCCTCTCAGATCCGTTTCACGTTGGTGTGTTGTCCGTTCGGCGAACCCCTATCACTCACGGGCAGGATACACCCCTGATGGGGACCCTTCAAGAACTGCTTGGTGCTAAAATATACCAAATGGGGAGTCTTCATCTGAAGGTCATGTTTCATAATAAATAACACATGAAAAATGACATTGACTATAGTGGATATACCCCATCTAGACTTCAGGTGGGAAAGGCTATTTCATTTATGTAATCATTAGTAAAGATATAGGTTCAGTTATAACATGTTGGTTACCTACCACTACAACTAGCGTGCCATTATCTGAACACTCCAATATTATCTGAACACTCCAATATTATCCGAACACTCCAATATTATCTGAACACTCCAATATTATCCGAACACTCCAATATTATCCGAACACTCCAAAATTATCCGAACACTCCAATATTATCCGAACACTCCAATATTATCCGAACACTCCAATATTATCCGAACACTCCAAAATTATCCGAACACTCCAATATTATCCGAACACTCCAATATTATCTGAACACTCCAATATTATCTGAACACTCCAATATTATCCGAACACTCCAATATTATCCGAACACTCCAATATTATCCGAACACTCCAATATTATCCGAACACTCCAAAATTATCCGAACACTCCAATATTATCTGAACACTCCAATATTTGCAGCTATAGTTGTAGTTTAAGCATAGAGTTGCCATCCCGCCAGGCAGGTACAAAATTGGCTTGAGGCCAGTGTTAAGTGCTTGGAGGCCATAGCATAGCTGTGATTTTTGTGAAGAAAAGGTGGCAATCCTATAGGCAAAAGCATACCTTGCCACTTTAAGAGGTTATAGCATACCCCTCAACTGTGTCGCTTTAAGAGGGGAAGCATACCTCCCCAACTGTGCCACTTGATAAAGTGACTATCCTGATTAAGAGACCGTTATCCCCATGTCCAACTTTTCAGTCTCAACTTTTTGAAACACCGGTGAATGAAGACTGTACTTGTACGATAGACAGTGCTGACACTCCCTCTCGCAAGCCATGCCCCCTGGCTTCCAGCGTTACCGGGAGGAAAGGTTGGGACGTATGTCAAAGACTTACCGATGGTGGCTGCCATTAAATACATGTTTACATTGAGCTTCCAATTTGTACAGTGCAATGTACTGGAGAAATATTACTTTATTAAAAGTGATACTGTGTTAACTAAGAGCCGTGTTATCACCATGGCGACTTACACTTATTTCAGGTTTGTCTTCAAATATGTTTTCACATATCCCTGCGATTTTTCTCAATTTTGTGCTAATATGACTTCAAGGAGAGCACGCAACGAGCTAGCCTAAATGTATAGAATGCGTGTGTGCATTAATCTTCTTTCACCATGAGCTAATATCATATTTGGTACCAGTCCCGGATTTCATGCCCAATTTTTTTATTTTTTTTTGCGGGGATGGGGAGGGGTCTTGTCCTGTTAAATTTCTAAATGTCCTAGTAAGACTGATGCCTATTCACAAGAGTTCTGAGTAATAGTAATTGAAGCAAATAAATAAGATTAACTATTCCCTTAATAGACTGAGGTTTAATCCCATATGGGTCAGAGTTCCAAAAGTAGGGCAATAAGCTGGAACATTCCATGGATCTCCACTACTCCATATTTAGAATCTTGCCCTGACCTTTATTAAAAAAAAAAAAACCTCCATTATGTTATATATATAACAAAAACGGTTATAAAATTGAGATTCTAGAAAAATATATTCATCATTATTTTGTGAGCTTTGTTTTTCGTATGCCTATAAATGTTATAAAAGTCTATCTGCTGAAATATTGTGCAGCTGAAATGGTTTCCCGTTTTTTTTTCCGCGGTTTCCATAGAATCCTCGAAAATGGATTTCACGTGATAGGGTTGTTCCACAGGGGTTAATTACCTTTTCACAGTTATGTGACAGAGATATTACTGCATCATTACATTGTAATCCTGACAGAGATGGGTGCCATTGTCTGCTCTATAAGAAAGGGTGACTCATGACTCTAAACTAATTAATATTGCAGGAAACTGTGAAATGATAGAAGGCAAGAGATTGTTTACATCTAAATATTCTGTTATGGGGTAATAACTTCCAAGCGCCTGCAGGGTGTAGCTGTAATATATATACATATAGATTGACGTCAGATTCCAGTTGACCCCTTGGGGGTCATGTAGAAAATAGACCGGACTGACAAACCTAAGGTAAACAAAGGCGGAATTGACGTTTTTTGGGGGATAATGCTGATTACGTCTCTGTAGAAATACCGTCACTTTTCAGTGCATGACATTGACTTGCGCCCAACAGTGTTTGGCTGGAGATTCCCCCGACACAAATAAGGCATTCCTTAGTGCCATTATTTTTTTTTACGTTGGCTTTGTTGGACCAATGAGAGCTAGAACAACCAAACATTACGTAATCGGTGGAAGTGGCGCAGATTCCCAAAATGTGTCGGGAGTCTGCGTTATACAGATTCGCACATGTATTATTTGGAGCCATCTCCATGTGCACTGTGTTTATTCTTGAACCTCATTGTATCTGTCGTTAATGAAATCTTACAGTTAGTTGACTTATTTATGTTATTCATTTTTTTATTTTAACGCCTTCACTTCTTCTACTGGAAGGTAAATCCAGGTATATATTACATAGGAGTCCCAGACTTGACATGGTTTGGGGTTTTAGCCCCTCACATTTGGGGCTATCCAGGCATGGCTTTGTTGCACTGTGCACCAACAGCTTCCTTTAAACAATCTTTAGGTAAATGTATCCTTAACTTAAACGCACTATCCCTTTGAGACTAGAGGTCAATATCTTTGAGGTCATGCAATGTCGTATGACATTTTTGATGGTTGCCCCTGCTCTCTGTTAGTGTGTTGGACCCTGTTCCATGTTGTTGACAAATATTCTGTTATCCCTTCTCTTACCCAGCAGCAGAGAACCGCAGACATAAATTGGGTTAGTGCATTGTGCACATAGGAAAGGTTATCATCTCAATGCCATACTTCTTTCGGCAGCACTGTGGGTCAATTTACCGTGGTCCAGAAGAATGTGAATCATACCCCCCCAACTGTTGCGCTTTGCATGGAACAGTCCCGGCTTGGACGGTCTGTTTTTCGGGACAGAAGTAGAGCTCTACAGTTCTGCGGTCCTGATCACATTCTCCAGTGTCTGGTACACCGGAGAAGGCTAGTAGAGCTGTCTGGAGGACTGATAGTGCCACCGCGCATGCACGGTAATACTGACACTCGTCTTTCCAAGCTCCACCCCTGACATCTAGGTACGCAGGGGTGAAATGTTGGGAACTATGTGCAGATACTTAATAAAACTGATCTGCAAGTGGGACATAAGCCTCCAATGACACCCTTAAAATAATTGGTCTAATACATCAGTTCACTAAAGAGTATATTGCAAACTGCGAAAAATCCACCACCTTTCACATCTTAGTGAATAGACATGGTCGTGTGTGATTGTAGTTCTGTGTCTGATGGTCTTTGATTTCCAATGACTGTATGCAATGTTTTTTGTAGAAAACGATTTTTAAAGTCTACAGATACGCGAGCGTGTATTATCTGTATTAAGCTTACCTCATCCCCGTCCAGAGATTTACGCAGAAGCATTAAATAATATATTATGCCGTCTTCTTTGGAGCGTGGTGGGAGGAAATTAAAGAGGATTCATGGTGTTTGACACCTCTGAGCATACATTTTTATTCTTCTGAATGATGCTACATATTGGGAAATACTCTAAAAATTATAAAAATCAGCGTTCTCTCATTTAAAGGATTGCAGTGAAATGTACAATTAACAATTTTTCATAATCTTTTTATTAATGTTAGAAAAATACAAGCAGCATTCACATATTATTACAAATTAGAAGTACACCTTCATACACATAAAATATAAAAAAATGGATGTCATAAATATAAGTCACAGCAGAGGCAGGGCCCATACTACTCCAAGTGTATCTACTATTATCCTCTTATTTTTGGCCAGAATCTTACATGACCTTGGTTCTGCTCGAGTCCCTTCAATTTGGTTTTAGCGTGGACAAGTATGGCCGCACAGTCGTCCCACGTCTGTTTTGTCTTCCCTGAAGAATTATTCTTCCAACTGATCTCCTTCTCCATTCTTATTTGATACAATATCTGTGACTTAAGCTGTTTCTAGCTTCGCGCTATTAATCTTTTGGGAGACAGTAGATCGCTAGAGCTGCCTCTGGTTGACTCAGCCTAGGCCAGCCCAGATGTAGCGGAGCTCGTCCTGGTTTTCTACTTAGGTTTACTTTGACGGATAATCTGAGGAAATGATATACCTTTCCCCAATGATCTTTGACCTTCCACATTTCCTCCAGATATGCAAGTAGTTGCCTTCTGTCACATAACATCTCTAGCATAACCTTGGTTGCTGAGGATGGATATATATTAATCTGGTTGGCACAAGGTACCACCTATTTGTGACCTTTTAATGTGTCTCTATCAAAGAGCGATTGTGAACATTTTTGTTGACTCTGTTGGAAGTATTCAGGGCCGTTGCTAGACTTTTTGCCACCCTAGGCAAACATATAATTTGCCCCTTTTGTCTGTTCCACCCTCAGGTATTTATACACACAGTGCTACATACACATGCAGGCAAATGAACACACACATGCAAAGTCACATGTCCACATACACACTCACAGTTGCACACACACACAAATAACCCCATATGCAAACACACACATGCACACGGCATCACAGTTGTAGTAAGAAAGCTACAATATCAAACATACAAACACAACTGCTCACACACATACTTAGCCACACATACACAGGCTGTCATGCATACAGTCATGCATATAATTAAATGTCACATACACATTTACTGTGTCATTTACACATTGTCACAAAGAATACATTTACAGGCATACATGTAAACAATTACACACACACAAGCACAGAGTGTAAAACACAGTCTTTCACTCTACTGTACCTCTTGTGTTATAAACTCGCTCCATGTTAGTCTGGGTAACTCGAGCCTCCTCCTCCAACCTCCAACCTTCCTGCTGCCATGGTACAGACCGTCTTCAGTGTGCGTGATGTCATGTGACTCCAAGCGCTCTGCCTCTCTCAGCAGAGTGTCGCGCAAGGAGGCAAAGCAACGCCACTTGTGATCTGAACTGCCTCTCTTGTTAGCATAGGGGTCATTTTTATTTGTTTGTCAACATCATCCGAACAGATCACAACATTTCATAAATAATAAAACCTCATCTATCCATCTGTTAGCAATGAAACCCCTTTTAATATGCAACCATGCTATCCCAGGCGGTAGGCAACAGTCAGACCTCCCCCCCCCCCCCCCCCCACCCCCCAAGAGCTGGCTCCTAGTCGAACGCTTAGTTTGACTATTGGTAGGCGAACCAATACCAATACCCCCCCTGGTCTATACTGGTTCCCAAAATGCACTGAAACAAAGAGTTTCCACATAACCAGTATTTTACAGGCAGGCTGGAAAAAAATTGGTTTGATGCCAGTGTTAAGTTAATGGAAGCCATAGCACGGCTGTTTGTTTTTTGAAGAAAAAATGGCAAGTCTTCTAGCGCAAAGTTTTAAAAGTGGTTCAGTCACCATGGAACATTCCCGCTAATAGCTTTACTATTGAGAAATGTATCTCAGCATTTCTTTTCAATTCCATTTAATTTAACTCACGGCATTGAACTCCATGCACTTGCAACAGAAAAATCTGAGTAAAAACCAGTGCTAACTGGATATAATACATAATAGAATGGGGCGCAATCAATGGCTGCATTCAGTCTATTTCAGTATTCTAACTAATACTACACTATCCGCGTAAGCAATTTAAAAAACATTAACAAAAAAATAAAAAGCTGACAATATAATGGCTGTATTGATTTTATTTCTCTGGTACTCCAACGGGTGTAATTGGACTAATTGTTGTAAGTTTTAAATAACCATCAACCCACATTAGATGAATTTATTAAACTATATGAAATGTATATTAATGACTTAATTACTTTAATTTGACGACATTCTGATTGCCTGTAGCATTAGATGAAGACTATTTAGCACACTCAGCATTCTTATACATGTATATCATAGTAGCCTACATCTCCTTGCTGGGTTCCATGATGGAGCACGGTCTAACAGGAAGGAAGTCTTCAGACATTACTTGATGTCATGTGGGGAAGGAAGACACTAAGGACAGCATTAACTCTTAACAATATGAGACTTCTATGGGAAGGACTTCAGCTATTTCCAGAAATGGCCTGAACTAAGCCAAAGTCCTCCACATAGAAGTCAATGGGAGGACTTTGGCTGCAGGCAAAATAGACATAGTCTTCCCGAAAAGGCCCAAAGTTACATTTAACACCTTCGCGACAAAGGACGTGTCAGGCACGTCCTGCCGGGTACTCCGTTCCCGACAATGGAGGTACCTGGCATGTCCTGCGGTGAATCAAGCGGTTTTCGGGATCAACGATCGCGAAAACCGATTTAACAGTGCTGGTCTATTGCCTCGATGTCGAGGCAATAGCCAGCACCGAAATTTATTTTCTGGGGCTCCCACAATCCATATTAACGAAGCAGCATGCTCCGTCAATCTGGCTATGCCCTCTGGCGGTCTGAGCTTCGGAAGTGAAAGTAACTTCACTTCCGTCGCTCTGAATATGCTACTTGACTGCCACTAGTGGTAGTTAAGTAGCATAGCAATGGAAAAAATTTAAAATACATATTTAATTAACTAAAAACTGGTTATATAGTTAGATTAGCCTATAGGGTTAAAATTAAAAAAAATTTAACATAAGGGATAGGGTTAAAATTAAATTAAAATTAAAATATATTAAGGGATAGCATAAGGGTTAGAGTTGGGGTTAAATTTAGTGTTAAGGTTAAATTTTGGGTTCGGGTTGGGGTCAAGAGGTCAATATAGGAAAAAAACACTATTTTTGGTTTGTGCCCCATAACTCACAAACAAATACCGAAAAATATGGAAACATGCATATTTCTGAACTTGGGACAACATTTAGAAACTATTTAGATGGGGTCTTTTTTAATGATTGTATTTGTCTAAATTATATTTTAAGTCAAAGTTAGAAAAAGTGGGTTTTTTAAAAATGTTCATCATATTTTATGATTTTTTTTGTAGTGAATTATAAGATATGATAAAGATAATGGTATCTAATGAAAGCCCTTCTTATGACGATAAAAACAACATATAATTTGTATGGGTACAGTATCTGAGAAAGAAGAAAATTGCAGCTAAGCACAAACACCCCAGAAATATCAAAACAGCCATTGTCACCAAGGGAAAGTCAAGGTGAAAATGTCTTGTCACTCAGGGGTTAAAAAAAAATCTGTAAAAATGCAAACTAAAAACAAACAAACCTGACACATTAATTAAATACGTAAAAATATGTTTTTTTTTCAAATTTAAAAAAGACTTATATTAACTTTATAATATAACATTAATATATTATAATTGTATATGAATATTTTTGTGTTTACTATAATAAGTTCTTCTTCACTTTCCTGTTCAATTCAACAGCTAAAATCTGGATATTTGAACTACCGGGAGTTTGGCAATTTCTGGCCAACTTCGGGGGAGGGGAAGAGGTTTCGGTCCTTTAGGTGTAAGAGAAATCCTTAGGACATGCACTATGGGTGCTTGCAAATTAAACCATGTAAAAAAACAATACATTTCAAAGTAGAATAATTTCCATAAGCATGAAAAGGTAACATGTGGTTACTTTGCAGTGAATTTAACGTATTCCTTCCACTTTACCTATTTGTTTTAAAATAATAATGTCTCATATATCGTTTTACTGTATACTGATGTTAAACTAATCAGATTCTTCTGTGAAAACCCCACATTTAACCTTCTGAGAGAGAATTGCAGAGAACTGAGACGTGAATATCTAATCGCACGCCAAAGGAGCCGAGCAGGAAACATTCTCCCGTTCAGCTGCATTGGAGAATGATTAGAACTCGGCTACATTGACCTAAAGTTTGGAATTCCCTTCTCAATTCCCTGCCGTTCTCTATTTATTGAGTAGACCCTCGGAAGTTCTAATTTGGGGCTTTTCACACTAAGACTGAACGCCGCCTTAATGTTCATTTCAGGGAGATGTTTAGAGTCTGAGCTGCTTAACTAGGATTATCGCTCAGTGCCAACTATAGACTACTGAACACACATGGTGTTGCTGATTTTGTAAAGCGTCCCCTTGTTTCGAGATGTTTATCATCTAATTCTGCAACAACATATGTTCCCTTTATGGGCCATAATGGTTGATGCATTTATCTTTCTATTTTATAAATAGTACATTTTTTTTATTTTATTTTCCTTGTATTTTACTTTTTACTATTGTTGATTTCAGATATGTGTTCTGTTTTTGTTGTGTGAGTTTATTTTATGGAATATTTGACTAAACAAGTGTGGCCGGGCGCTGCCATTTTGTGAAGTATAGTGTTTTTTGGGTGCCACCCCCTCAGAGATTTCACAGCACTAGTATCTCAGTTTGGGGCAGGGACACGGAATGCTGTCTATAAGTCAGAATTCTGACCATAGACTTGCATTGAATGGGAGGGTAATGTAACTATTACATCACAAGGGGGCGGAGTTATGATCCTGTTTTAAAAAAAGGATATGTGTAACACTTGGTATGGTTTCCTAAAGCTTAGGGAATCACACCAGGTGTTATACAAATTCTTATTTAACCACAACTGGGTAAACCCTAAATCCTGGCTTGTCGGGGGTATTGAGGACAGGTTTGAGAACCACTGATTTAAAGTACATTGGCCATTCCAAAATAGCATGGTTGCATATTAAAAGGGGTTTCATTGCTAACAGATGGATAGATGAGGTTTTATTATTTATGAAATGTTGTGATCAGTCCCTCATGATGTTGACAAAGAATAAAAATGACCCCCATACTAACAAGAGAGGCAGTTCAGATCTCTGTGCACTGCCAATGTACTACTAATCATCCCTCAATAGCATGCAGTGATTTCTTTATTTCTAAAATGAAGCAAAGCAGCCTTTGGGAGAAGGTGTTAGATGAACACTCAGTCCTCTTGCTAGGCAGAAACAAGAACATCAGGAATAAATACAATTTAATGTCTACGTCTGTGATTTGGTTAACACAATACGTGATGTATTTCCTTATTTAAAAGGTACTAAACCCTCCAGTAGAACATTTAATCAGTCAGATGGCCACTCTGGGGAGCACCGTTCAGATGTGATTACCATTTCTTATGGAGGTTTTTTCGCTGAGCTGCTGTGGTGCTGAAGTCTGACTTCAGAAATATGACTTTTTCTTCGTGGCACTTGGAGTGCTTGACAGTTCGGCGCCGTTAGGCACTGTCAAACCATTGAGGCGCAGGTTAGTTATATGGTTCGGTTAGAGCATTAGGGTTAGGGTTTCCTTTTATGGGTTAGTCATAGGATTCGTTTTAAAGTTGGTATTAGGGTTGGTGATTAGTTTTAGGGTTAGGTTACAGTAAGTATTAGGTTTAGTGATTAGTTTTATGGTTAGGTTACAGTTAGTATTAGGGTTAGTGATTAGTTTTAGGGTTAGGTTACAGTTAGTATTAGGGTTAGTGATTAGTTTTAGGGTTAGGTTACAGTTAGTATTATGGTTAGTGATTAGTTTTAGGGTTAGGTTACAGTTAGTATTAGGGTTAGTGGTTAGTTTTAGGGTTAATTTACAGTTAGTATTAGGGTTAGTGATTAGTTATAGGGATGGGGAGGTTACTTTTGTAGATGAGATTTATATTTGCTGCCACTGTCAGTTTAACGACGAAACAGCCATGCTGAACGGTTAGAGCTAGACATGTGCAAAGCTAAAATTTTAGTTTCGTTTTCGTCCATTCGGACGAAAATGTTATTTATTTAGTCTAAAACGAATTTCGTTCATTACTGCATTCGTTTCAGACGAAATTCGTTCATTATTTTCGTTTCGTAAATTTTTATTCGTTCGTTTTTTAGAATACGTGTAATACTATTGGCTTTCTATAAACCGAACGAGAGCCCCATTCATAAGAAATTCTTATCAATGGGGCTCTCGTTCGGTTCATAGAAAGGCAATAGTACTACATGTTTTCTATAAGCCGAAAGTCTATAAACCGAACGTTCGGTTTATAGACTTTCGGCTTATGGAATACATGTAATCCTATTGCTATTCTATAAACCGAACGTTCGGTTTATAGAATAGCCATAGGATTACATGTGTTACATAAGCCGACAGCCTATAAACCGAACGTTCGGTTTATAGGCTGTCGGCATTTCACTTCACGGAGACAGAGTCTCCATTCATAAATTTATGAATGGAGACTTTGTCTCCGTGTAGTGAAATGCTATTGTATTCTATAAACCGACTCTATTTCGGCTTATAGAATGCAATAGTACTACGAATGGACGAATGAACTAATGATTTTCGTTTATTAACCATTCGTTCATTCGGCTTTCGTTAGCTTAGCATTTTCGTTATTCGTTTTTCGGACGAATGGATGAAAATGCTATTTTCGGACGAAAATGCATTAGTCCGAAAACGAATGCACATGTCTAGTTAGAGCTGTAACCACCATGGTGAAACGGACACAAGGAACAACAGATGTAGATGCTATTCTCCCCCTGTGTGACGCACAATTAACATGCTCAGTGAGATGTTAAACTCCTAGTATTTCTTTTTGCTGTGAATCGGCCCACCATTCAAATTACAGTTTTAATGAGGTAGAAAATGTCTTCCACAAAAAATTAATTTGGGGGTTTCGTCCATCTTTAACTAAAATGTGTCATTCATATATTTGGTCTTCCATGGCTCAATCGATAGCGTTACTTGAGTCATTGGTTCGACGTTGGTTCACTGGATTTTATATATTTTTTTACAATGCTGTGGTTTAACTCCAATTTTACAGATAAGTTAAGCCATCTTCTTCTTATACGTGATCTCCATTGACTTGTTTACTTGGGACAGAAAGTAAAAGATACAAGTGGGAAAAAAGGAAAGTGTAGCTACCAAAATAGTGCCAACAAGACTAAAGTATAACTAACGTCTTGGTTTTACAAGCGGTTGAATGTTTGTTTTTCAGTCTACATCGAGTTGTTAACTACCAGCAAGAAAACCAGGTAAGTAAAACAGCTAATTTTATAGCAAAGCTTTTCCAATTCTATGCAAGTGAACACTATTTAGTTGTAGGAAACAGCGTCCAGGCAGAGAAAAAACTACTCCAGACCATAATACATGAAAATCTTGTCCCGCTAGCCACATTCCCATGCTTTGACTATTTTTGGCAGCCATTTTGTGACATTAGACCACCCAGAACACATTGAGAGGTTTAATCAAAGCAACAATCAGATCGTAATAACTTGATTTATAGAATGTTTGGAGAAACAAACAAGCAAAAACAATAACACTCAGTTATAATAGGTTTAGAAAACTGTAATATCCTTTAGAAAGAGACAAGGCCGAGACCATGAGTTCTTTCTTCTCAATTTATATGAAAGATGACCTGTCTTGCTCTCGTAATGAAACTGTATATACCATAGGGTTCAGCTAGGAAACTGACCTTTGTGAGTGTCCTCAAACTATCACCATGTAACTAATTGCTTTGTGTAAACTTTGTCCTCCGGGTATGACACATACTATATGACTTCTCAGGTGCGAATCTATTGTAGGAAAGTTCAAATGACCAGCAAAACCTTTCATCAAAACAACTCGGTTCAGTCAACAATACTACGCGTTTCACCCTCAAGTGTCACCGTCTAAAGGGCAATGTTTTTTTCTGCAAGTCCAAAGCACTGTGACACACTGACCTTGAAAAACAAGTTACAGCAGAGGACAGAATATTAATGGGGTCATGTATTAAAGTCCCACACATGAAAGTTTCGGGAATAAAAAAGGGTGGGGGGCAATCACCAGGATCTTAGACCCACTTTCTTTATACATCTCAACACTTTTATCTGTTGGAAATTGAGTCTCTGCCAAGTACAGTTGGGCATCTAACACTTATCATGTGCAATGCTGCTCTTGTTTCTTTATCCATGATGTGTGTATAAATGGCAGGTATATGGCAGGTAGTGCTGGTGCAATAGAGGCGTGCGGAACCAGCAGATGTAGCACTGTTGTAGCTCTAGCGCATCATACATTGGTGCTGTTTCGCCATTTTTCTACATGCCCCCCCAACATGTCTCAGTATTTTCACTTATATAAGATGAGACTAGGGATGCCACCTTTTCGTCAAAAAATGCCGGCCAATATATTGTCTCCACAGACTTACCATTGGCCTCCAGCCAATGTTTTACTAGCCTGCTGGATAAAATACCGGCTGGTTGGCAATCTTAGATAACGTCTGCTGTGTTTTGGATTCCTATTAGACTTAAGAATCAGTTTCCTCCTGAGTTACAACAAACACGTAAACCAACACAGGCCAGAAGTCATGCCCCTCTGGCCTTCCAGGGAGTTTCATCATATGGGTCTACGTATAGTGCAAGAAAGATTGATATACTGGCACTACAATTTCTAAATTATAATAGGAGAGGAAATGGAATGAAAACAATTTGCAGGGGGAAGGAATGGAAGTGGTAGAAGGGAAAAGGGAAGTACATGGAGAAGGCTACGTTTCCAAGGCCTGGAATAAATGAAGCATTGAATTTATATTACCCACTCCCATAACAGAAGATATGTAACAATTAGAGGAGATCCCATAGGCCAAAAGAGATGTATTTCAGTACAAATGCCTCACAGGAATGACTTGCAAACATCTCATTCAAGGAAGTGAAATCATGAAAGCCTCTGAAGACATTTTGGTGGCTGCTTTCCCTAGAAACATGGACATTATCCCCCATTTCTCAGTTTTTTTAAATTTATAACAAATAGGTAATTTGACCTTGAGGGTCACTGTGACTTAAATCTTCCTGTCTACAATCGTAGCTTTTTCTTATGACTCCATTCTCCATTGTGTCAATTCCACCGTAGTGTTATCAGTCACCGTTTTCAGGTCCTTTGATGACTGTCTCTAGCATCTTACCTTCAACTTCAGCTAGAGAAACAGAGCAAGACATCAGTGAAATTACAGCAGATTCCATTTTGGAAAGCATTCTGGTTCTATTCACTATAGGTAACAGACCAAAGACTTGCAAACAGCAAAATGGCGGAGTAGCAAAAACCACTCTGCGAATATGGTCTAATTTTTGCAATTCAGTCTAACACACGTTCATTTTAGCCCTCAGGTAATCCCTGGTTGTACAATTGGAGTAATTGTTTTAATCTTAAATAACCATTAGTCAGATGGATTTACTATACTCTATAGGCACATTAATTACTTGATTACTTAATTTGAAAGGCATTTTGATGGACCATGGTTTTCTCTTGGTACAAGAGCTGATATTTTCAATACAGGTTAATATCCTGCAGGCTAGTCAGCTAAATTACATTTATAATGATTCCCTTATTATTATTGCCTTAAAGCAATCTTAGTCACATGCTGAGCTGAGGAGCTGGTGCACCCCTGCATACTCCCACAATGAATTGTGATTGCTCACTATACATTATTGAATGACTGTGGTATTATGATTGGGCATGCATGTACATCACAATTTACTTACTCCAGCAGGAAAAAAAGGTAATTATTTCACTCACTTGAACCCCACAACCACCACGGATTTGAAATGTAGGGAGAAGACTTTAAAGGGTTTAAGCATAGTTGCCAACATCAGCCATGTTTTCAGGGACACATATTTGTTCCACATGCTGCAGAAAGAGCATGCAAAGTGCATCCCAGCAGTATGTAGGATGCATTTATGCACAGACAGAACCCAATTAATTAATCATGGTAGATCCTATGAGATCGCCACCCTGATTAATTAATTGGATGGTGTATTTGCGTATATCCATGCTACATACTGCCGGGCTGCACTTTGCATGGTCTTTCTGCCGCATGTGGAACAAATATGTGTCCCTGGAAACCTGGCCGATGTTGGCAACTATGGTTTAAGCTATACTTGATGGAATGCATATGGTACATATGGTAAACTTGCCCCATTGATACGTTTCTCCTGCTACTATGGCTAATTAGTTTGCTCTTTAGTTTGCACTGTAGCGTTATTGTATTAAGTGAATTCAAACACTGAGGAGCGGTTTCAGGTTTTGGGGTCCCAAAGCTAAAAATCAGATGGGGACCCCCATGTCAGCTATGTCCCCAAGCTCCAAGAGGGCGTCTTCTACTAACGGTAGCAAATCCACTACATATCTTCATATTAGGAGACCATAGCTCCTTTTTGCAGATTTTATGCTTTAATAGTTTCTTTTCGATAGTCTCTAAATTTTAAACTCTATCTTGTGTATCAGTCTGTCTCTGCCTCTACTCCGGCCAAAGTAGCAGAGTTGGAAATATTCTCCCATTAAGCTGCATTGGAGAATTGTTCCAACATCGCTACTTTGGCATTGAGTTGTAAGGTGAAAGAGAATGTAAACAATTATGTTAACAGAATGATAGTAAAGTAGGGGGGACTAGACAGACAGTGGGAGGAGGGCCTTAAAGGAGTTACGCAACATGTTGACACTGGTGTAATATAGAAAGCAAAGAACATAATGATGATTCATTGGTCAGTATATTTTTCCAGAATATTTTTTATTTATAAAGTACAATTTGTCTTAAAGTTTTTTTTTCTTCTTCTCATTGCATATGCTTTTTTATCGTTTCACCTCAAATTACTATGATTTACAATATGTAGTTATTATTTAGGGGTCTACTTAGGTATCTCCAATTTTTCCTGGGAAATCCGACCCACTTTCAATCGGTCGGTTGAAAAATCGGTCATTGTGTGCCTCCTTCCTTCAAAATATAATCCCCGCTCTTTGAGATTTCATGCTCAATCCACTCACCTCTCAGAACAGATGTTTTCGTTGCGGTGCATTTTTGTTTTAATTTTTTGTTTCATTTTATGTATCAGGATACATTTATTCGAATAGGTTGATTCTTTTTTTTTTTTTTGGATGGCCCCTTTCTCTTTCCCAAGATGATGATTCGAGGGTGTTATGGATTAACACAGGATTTTGTTACAGATACATATTTTTTCCCAGGACACTATTTCTTTGCTCTGGGGATGGGCAGTAAAAGGGTGGTGTTTTTTACAGGTTGAATATATTAAATTATTTAATGGGGCCAAGGGCTTTCACCAGCCTTTATTCATATTATTAAATTAGAGGCCATGGACACCCCAGGAAAGCCATTAATATATATTTTGTGGGGCCAGCGGAGGTCTGTGGCCCGAAGAAGGCAAAGATTTATATTTTGTGGGGCCAGCAGCAGTCCTCTGGCCCATGGGGGACACATATTTTTTATTTGTGGCACTTGGGCAACACATGGCCCAAGGGAGGGTTATTTTATTTTTTTCGTTGTCAGGGGTACTTGGCAGTCCCTGGCCTCAGGGGGTTGTTATTTATTGGGCCACAGCATTTGGCCCCAGTTCACACAGATTTCTTTATATTATGGGGGACATATTATATTATATTAATTTTTATTATCTTTTATGCTCATTTCACTATTTTTAGCTAGCGAATTAAACCGCGGGAAAGATTAATATTTTAGCTGAATTACCTTTTTGAGTAAGATGAATTCAGGCTAATTTCCCCAAAACTCCCATAAATGGAGGAAATTCGCGATTAGGGCCATGTTCAGCCATTCGGCTACAAGCCCCGTTCTAGCCCTATTTCGATCTATACCGGGGCATAGTGAGTAGACCGTTTAATAAACATACTCTGTTAACCCTTTAATTACAAGACCACTTTGTAAGTCCTTTGTAAATCACTATTTATATTTATTTCCTTATGTTTTGTATAATGACATAACAATGAACCTTTTAGGTGCGTAGGAAACACTTTCCATGGTTGTTTATCTTCATGGTATTGCATGCTTTATGTATTTTTAGTATTGTTGTTTATATGATAACCCAAATCCTTCTGAGCCTGGGATGCTATCTGTCATGAGAGCAGAAGAAATAGCACAGCACATTATTTTAAACAGGCTGTGTGTACTTTCCCCACTGAAATGGGTTCTCCTGACCAATAATTAAACTGTGCCTGTTTCTAGTGTTTAAGGTTGCCATGGCAACTGGGATTTTTTTCCCAGGCCTGCATGGTTGCGCTAACAGGCCCACCCACGCCACTGGCAATAAATAAATAAATAAATAGAAATATTGAAGATAAATTAGTTCTACACGAATGGGGGCTTCTTTTTTTTCCACAGGCATGAAGTCCAAATGCTATATTGTTTGTTAGGTATTCATTGCTGTGCCAACTAGGCAACTTTTGGCATTACGTTTGAGATTTCCTTCTCAATTCCTTGCAGCCCTCTCTTATATGACGTAAGCAGAACATGTGAGCTTTATTCAGCTTTCATTATTGTAGCGTAATTATTAGGAAGCTTTGGGATTCATGTAGAGTTCAGACTGAATATGATGTTAATATTATCATATAAATACAGTCACATACATCATATATGCATATTATGTCTGAGATTGTTCACATGTATATATCGTATTTTTCGCTCCATAAGACTCACCTAGTTTTTAGAGGAGGAAATATGCCAGGATTTAGCCATTCAATATGCCAGGATTTAGCCATTCAATATGCCAGGATTTAGCCATTTAATATGCCTAGATTTAGCCAATCAATATGCCAGGATTTAACCATTTAATATGCCAGGATTTAGCCAATAAATATACCAGGATTTTGCCATTCAGTATGCCAGGATTTAGCCAATCAATATGCCAGGATTTAGCCCCTCAATATGCCAGGATTTAGCCATTCAATATGCCAGGATTTAGCCCCTCAATATGCCAGGATTTAGCCCCTCAAAATGCCAGCATTTAGCCCATTGATATGGCAGGATTTAATTTTCCAGGATTTAGCCAATCAATATGCAAGGATTTAATATGCCAGGATTTTGCCCCTCAATATGCCAGGATCTGCTCATTCCCCTTCCCCAGTACTTACCTCCTTGTTGCTGTATCTCCGGTCGTTTCTTCCATGCAGTCTAACCTCCTGCACGGAGGAAGGAAACTCTGGTCGCGTTTTTTTTTTTAAACTTTATTGAAGTTGCGCTGCTTCAATAAAGTAAAAAAAAAAAACATGACCGGAGAGTTCCTTACTTCATGCAGGAGGTTAGACTGCACGGAGGAAACAACGGAGAGCAGCATGGAGGTAAGTATTAGGGGGAGGAGGGATCTTCGCTCCATAAGACGCACAGACATTTCCCCTCACTTTTGAGGAGGAAAAAAGTGCGTCTTATGGATCGAAAAATACGATATATATCTATATATATATATATAGAACATATAGTTCCCAAAGCTCTGCAATAATTCATGTAATATAAATAATATATGAATGTTATGTTTATGTGACTGTGTGAATAGATGAAACAGTGAATGAATCACAGTCTGTAAAAGTAAAGCACACACATACAGTCACACATAGTCACAGACACACACACATCTACACATATAGTCACACAGACAAACAGAGAGTCTCACACACACAGTCACAAACCTGCCAACTTATACCTCCGGCGAATCAATACTTGCCAACAACTCGACAAATAAAGTCAGTAGCTTTTTAGGTAGGCAACTGTAGCAAGCCATGAATGACCTGGGGAGGATTATCTCCCCTTCGTAATATATGATCTCGTCCCTAGAAACTGGATGATGTTATTAAAAAATAATGGAAGATGGGAGTGAAAGTTTGAGGAACTTCACTGTGTTTAAGTGGTGACTGATGGGAAGCTCATTTCCGTGGCACGCAGAGGGTTAAAAAAAAGCAGAGAAACAGCTATGGCTCTGAGCCAGGTTGATTCTTTATCACAGATTCACATAATGATTGATCCCAGGTGTACAGGGAACAATACAATACACTGCCAAGAAGTTACATCACGCATCATTCATTAAAGGGACTCTGTCAACCTAAACATTGCCTGTTTCCTATTAAAAAGTACTTTATTTGCCACAGGAGACACCACAGACATGTGTAATCCCCTAGCGACATCAATGCTTGGCCTTGGTGACATGGGCTGTTTTAACATCTCTGTGGTGTTTGTGTTCAGCTGCACTTTTCTTCTTTCTCGTTTACTGTATCCACACACATTATATATTGGTTTTATCGCCATAAGAAGGGCTTTCTTTAAATACCATTAATTTCATCCTATCAAATTATTTATTACAAAAAAATATGCTAACCCTCACCCTGCTGCTGTCCAATAGGGTGCCCACGATTCTCTCCATGCAGTGATCACAGGTGCCCTGGAGAAGAACTTTCAATGTTGCCTAATGCCTCAAAATCAAGGCATTAGAGCAACACCGCCAGAGCAGTTTTCTGCGATCATTTCTCACGTTCAACGCTCATTCCACCGTAGGATGTGCCAGGAAACGGGAAATTAGTGATGTCATTAACCACTAATATTTTGGGAGATGGTCCCTGCGGTCTCAGTTTGCTTGGTTGGCCTTTGTCGTTGGTTTATTTCGCAAATAAATAAACAGAAAGTATAATATACTACACTGTATATTTTCTTCTATGAACTAATGGAGTACACTTTAAGAATCTCAAGTATAACGTGACATCCCAATGGATTTATTGAGATTTTTTTTGAAGAGAGATGTCTGTGAAAACTGATATTAATTCTGAGTGAGTTTACTTCAAAAGCATGAAATCTGACAGTGACACAGAAATCAGGCAAGTGAATTTCAAATGTATTTTCCTTGCAGACTCAAATAAAATGTATCATTTGGATAATGCATAAGATTTTAGAAGGCTGTATTTGCTTTATTATATAGAGCATAAATCCCAATGTGAAACCTGATAAGATTTAAATCCACGAATGGACTATTTAAAGGTGCAGTTGTCCAATTTTGAGAAAGCAAAATTAAATTCTAGTGATTGAAGTTACTGTCCACCCTCTTTGTCACATCACAACTTAAGACGGAAGGTTGAGTGTCATTTTATCAGCAATCCTGCCTGTGCTAAGTAATGGCAGTTTTTAGCTTCTGGCCAGTCCTGAGGGATTGCAGGAGCTTGATGGAGGAGTGCATGTCTGGTTTTGTGACTGTATTCTTTAAAAGACAATGTCAGCAAAAAATGATGTTTAACTGAAATAAAGAATCAAGCGTAGAAAGGCTTAAATAAAAAATAAATAAATGCAAATAATACAATCCTTTAGTTAAATATTACTTATTTTTTTGGTCAACAGTTGTCCTTTAAAAAAGGATTATTATACATTAAGTTAAAAATGTAAATGAACATAAAATAATATAACATATTTCTATTACAATTTTAAAATCTTATATTGATGTAATGCCTATGCATTAAGGGTGTTGCAATGATGCCTCGATTGAGGCATACAACACTGATCTCTGCCCCCCAGGGCACCTCGATCACCCAGTGATTGCGGGTGCCATATTTAAGAGGAGCATGCTCCTCTAATATGGCATCCCCTGTGTCCAGCAGAGAGCGACAGAAGTGATAAAAAAAAAATCTTCCATTGTTCTGAAACTATTGCTTGACTGCCCCTAGGGTTACAATTAGGGTTAGAATTAGGGTTACAGGTGGGTTAGGGTTAGAATTAGGCTAAGTACAAGGGTCAGTTATTGCCCTATTACTTAAAAAAAAAAAACATGGCAACATTGGTATTTCTAAACTCAGGACTAATATTAGAAACTATATTGATGGTGTTCTTTTTTTACCGTTTGTAATTGTGTATAAAAAAAATCAGGTCAAAGTTAGAAAAAGTGTTTTTGTCATATGTTATATTTTTGTTAATAGTAAATTATATCATATGATGAAAATAATAGTATCAAAAGAAAGCCCCATCTGTCCTTAGAGTCCACACCATGTATTCAATTCAGGGAGCACAGGAAGTGAATAAATGAAACAAAACTTTATATTCTCAGTGTCTATATAAATTAGTGCTGCTGCCGCACCTGCAGTAACCATGCAGAGTAATCACAGGGGAGGCCTAGAATCATATATTAAAAATATGATTCATGCAGAATGCCAAAGTGAGTTTGGGGACAAGATTGTCCCTTTAATATATTATAATATTATATAAATATTTATAATTGTTCTCGACTTTTAAATTCAATTCTCCAACTACAAAATGGAGAATTGAAATGGGCAAATTTTATGAATATTTTCGGAGCATGTTAGAGGGTGATCGGCACATATTGGGTAGCGGGTACGGTATGTGAAATTGTCCTGAACTGAATGATTCCGATGCTTTGCTTTCCGAACCGCCCGATCAGGCCCCGAATTCACGGATTCTGAGTGGCCAGATTTCGGAGATTTGTTAAATTGCTCTAAAGTGCCCGACCCAAACCAATTTTGGGACAAATTGGTTCATATTGAATCACCCCTTTAATTTAAAAAAATGTTTGGTTTAGTCTTTCTGTAAAACTGATCTAGAAGTTTAAACCATGTTCATGTATCTTTCATTTTACCATGGGTCCCATTTGTGATAGCCTTTCTAACATAACTTGGTAACTTTTCATTTCATATTACATCAAGCACATGTGATTGTTACATTGTGTGCTCTTTTTAAATCTGTAATACCCATGAAAGAGATTGGAGGAGCAAAACTGAAGTTCGCTCTAAAGCTTGTTGTGTGGACAAAAAAGGAACTCTGTGCTGTAGTAAATTAAGCCTCGGGGGAGAAATTTAGCAGCCTCACAGAAGCAGCTCTAAGTGCAGAGGAGCAAAAAAGCAAATGTCTTAAAGACAAAATATCAGAAAAATGATATATAAATATGTGTGATAGCTATTAAAGTACCTTTGTCCAACCACATAAAGCTTGTAGAGCTTTACATACATAAATGTATGTATGGATAATTTATTGATTTTGTATATAAATATGAATGATTTATTTACTTTGCATATTTATATCTATATATATTTACCGATTTGACCCTGATTCCAAGACAATGGATTTTAATTTAGGAAAAAAAGAAAACACCTAAATATAAGGTGGCCCTATAGGAAAAACATTTACTGATGTCCTTCACATATAAACATTTCATATTTAATGAAAATATGATTGAAAATGAAAATGCCTTTCTTGTTTGTATTTCCTTTTATTTGCACATGCGCCTCCAGACTTGCCAGTGCAACCCCACACTTGCCAAAGCATCATCATCAGACTTACCTGATGAAGATCCAGGCTCCCTACAGCTCTGCGGTGGACCTGGATATTAGTCTTGTAGTCAGATTTGAGGTCTTTTTCAGATCATTTACTTTGAAAGAAAAAAAATCTTTGGCATTTTCGAGCAAATACAGTATTTATTTTGTAAATATTATATATATATATATATATATATATATATTTATAAAAATACATCATTTATTTATTTTGTATATTTTTTATATATATCATTTATTTATTTTGAATATATTTTTAATATTTATGTATACATATAATTTATTTGTTTTGTATATATTAAATTATATACATATAATTTATTTTTTGTACACACACATATGTATATATATGTATAAAAATCCAATTGCACCTGGTCGATTCCCCGGTGCAATCCTGGCAGACACTGTAGTAGATGGAGAAAGGAACACTCTGTGGACTCGATATCATGAAGAATCAGTGTTTAATTTCACAAAGATCAACGTTTCAGTCCCACACAGGGGACACATATCAAATCTATTTATTTTGTACATATTAATATATAATATGTATTTCGTATGTATATTTACATATATATAATTTTATTTTCTTTTTTTCTTTTTTTTTTATAGAATTTTGCTTTGTTTAGTATTTAAATTTAATGTAGCCTGCTTCTATTCCTGACATGAAACACATTCTGGACTTTTTTCTTTTTAGCGTTTACCTGATCTCACTGGTGTAGGTCAAATTATATCACAGAAGGTTGGGTAAATGATAAAAAGAATAGGATAGAAAAAAAGATGTCCTCCTTAAAAGGGTTCTGCTACATATAATATATGTTGATACATATACACACACATACAGTATATAATGCACTTTTAATTTCCCTTTTTACCTTTTATCCTCTTCTGTTGTTTTTGTAATTAGTAACCTGCTTAGGATATTTATTAACTTGTTCAGTGACTAAATGTTATAATGACATTGATTAAACATTTAATCAACATGTCTGCGGGACTGACTTGACTTGTATTATGAAACTTATTTTTTTAACATACCTTTCAGATATCTTCTTATAATTTAGTTTTATTTCATCAAATAAGATTTACAATCATAGTTCTGATGATTGGCAATGGAACCAAGTGATTGGTTTTTTTTTTGTATAAAATAATCAAGGCAAGAGATTCAACTTTAAAATGGTTTTAAAAGCCAAAATATTCTTCAGATGGCATATAACTAAAATCGGGGTACAATCGAAGAATCCATTCAGTTGTCACAGGTGCAGTCCCAGATGATGAAAGACCCCGAGCACCCTAGTTTATCAGTTATCGTGATGGTTGTGGATACACAGGGCCTGGTGCAGGGTAACTGAACTCCCCGGATGCTTGAGGCTCCAGGTTTGTTAGGCCACATTCCAAGACCTTGCGGAAGCAGCTGCAGTATCCATGGAGAAATTACAGGTACCAGAGAAAACCTAGCAAATGAATACCAGAAACACTACAAAGACACACAAGACATATATAACAAACCTGAAGACTGCAGGACTGCAAAGCCAGTTTAAAAGAAACTAAATTTGTGTGGTTGCTGAACTGGAAAGGGTGCTGCTCTGTGGCCAAACTAGAAAGGGAGCCACACTGTACACAAACTAGAAAGGGATACAGAGAAAAACCAGGAAGGAGCATAAATAATAAACAAAACAGCAAGGACAGAAAGGACACTGGAAATTGGATACAAACTGGATCCTGCATGCAAGATGAAGAGTGACATCAGTATAAGAAGAAACATGCCTAAAAGTGTTTTATGATTCTTTAACTGTGCAAAGCATATAGGGAGTTTTGTGTTGGATTACATTCAGAAAGCATATATATTAAAGACTCTTCCATGTGCAAAAGCTTTATGTAACCTATCATTAGCTATATGTTGTAATCATTTTCTAGCCCAAACATGTTTCCCTACTGATAAGTAGACACACGTGGGAATTATTGTTTACTCTTAACCTTACGGAGAGTTATTTATACAGCGCTCTAATGAGACAAGATTTTTATTGCAAAAAAAATATGGTCAATTGCCTCCCCATGATGTATAGCCTTGGGTTTTATTGATATAACGGTTGCTATTGTTTCAGTGTGGAAGATCCATAGAACACACTGGTAACAAGGACACATTATATCTTGCAAGGGTAGTGTGAATTCAGCATTGCCTGGGCTTGTACTGTACAGGGACTTGCATTAATTTCCGTCAAACTCTGTGTGAAATGAATAGAAGAAATATGAATAGACCAGGAACAGCAAATGTATAAGTCTTGTATAGACAACTGGGGTAACCCTCCCCTCCCCCAACAAAAAAAGTCTACACCATGGATGTCAAACTGTGGCCCTCTAACTGTTGTTGGACTACATCTCCCATTCTTCCTGCCAGCCTCTTACATCAGGATAAAAAGTGAATATTCATGTTCAAAAAGAGATCATTGTTGACATTATTTGCATATCCCATAATCCTTTGCACTGGAAATAGCACAGTGTATTTGAGATTTCTGTGGGACAAGGATGTCTTTGGTTGTGCCTGCCGTTTGTAGATATGTGTTTAGTAATGCCGTTTCTACGCAATGAATTTCAAGTGGAGATGAGTGAGCCTTTTAGCTGGAGGGCAGAAGTTTGAAATCTTTGGTCTAAATTTATGACGGCATCCTAGAAAATGGGCTCTGTATTAGGCTGGCATTTTTCAAAGTTGTGCCAAGGCTGCTTCCACGTTCACCACAATTTGCTGTATAGATATAATCCTTTATGTAATTGTATATGTCCCTTAATTATAAACTGTGTATTTTTTCAAATATGCTTTGAATTCTGAACCAAATAATGGTGTAATGAATGTGGCTTGTATAATGGTGAAATGGTATGGGGCTGGTATAATGGTGCTATGCTATGTGGCTGGTATAATGGTGAAATGGTATGGGGCTGGTATAATGGTGTAATGCAATGTGGCTGGTATAATGGTGAAATGGTATGGGGCTGGTATAATGGTGCTATGCTATGTGGCTGGTATAATGCTATGGGGCTGGTATAATGGTGCAATGCTATGTGGCTGGTATAATGCTATGTGGCTGGTATAATGGTGTAATGCTATTGGGCTGGTATAATGGTGTAATGCTATGTGGCTGGTATAATGCTATGTGGCTGGTATAATGGTGCAATGCTATGTGGCTGGTATAATGGTGCAATGCTATGGGGCTGGTATAATGGTGCGATGCTATGTGGCTGGTATAATGCTATGTGGCTGGTATAATGGTGAAATGGTATGGGGCTGGTATAATGGTGTAATGCAATGTGGCTGGTATAATGGTGAAATGGTATGGGGCTGGTATAATGGTGTAATGCAATGTGGCTGATATAATGGTGAAATGGTATGGGGCTGGTATAATGGTGCTATGCTATGTGGCTGGTATAATGCTATGGGGCTGGTATAATGATGCAATGCTATGTGACTGGTATAATGCTATGGGGCTGGTATAATGGTGTAATGCTATGTGGCTGGTTTAAATCTATGGGGCTGGTATAGTAGTGTAATGCTATGTGGCTGGTATAATGGTGTAATGCTAGGGGGCTGATATAATGGTGTAATGCTATTGGACTGGTATAATGGTGTAATGCTATTGGGCTGGTATAATGGTGCAATGCGATGTGGCTGCTATAAAGGTGTAATGGTATTGGACTGGTATAATGGGGCAATGCGATGTGGCTAGTATAATGGTGTAATGGTATTGGGCTGGTACAATGGTGCAATGCTATGTGTGCTGGTATAATACTATGGGGCTGGTAGACAAATGTTTTTATTCTCAGTCTGGCCCTGAATAGTTATTAAGATGTTCTTTAACGAGCCAATTTATGCACTTACAGGGTTTGGTATTTCTATTTCCCAGAATGCATCTCTCCCTGATTGGCTGCTCCTTTTCCATAACTTTACATCTTTCTAACATGATATTTAATAAGTATGCACAATTTAATGTTAGCTTAACTAATGTTTCCACATGTTTGGAAGAAATTGATTTCCTTACACACTGTCTACGTTTATGAAGTTCCCTTAGTAACCCTGAGCCCAATAAAAAAAAAAACAGTTTTTTAAAAAAAAATTCTGTAAAGATAATCTCGAATAGCAAGTAGGGTTACCACCTGGCTGGTATTTTACCGACAGCCCAGTAAAAAATTGGCTTGAAGTCAATGCTAAGCCTATGGAGGCTATAGGGAGGACGGTATTAAAGGTGGCAATCCTAATAGCAAATCTAATTTAAATAATCGTGTTTTCAATAAGTACAATTACTAACATGATTAGAGAAAGCATCTAAATCTCAAAGATGGCACCTAAGTGGGTCGAGAGAGCTAGTGACAAAGGCAAGGCCCGATTTCCTGTGATTCATACAGAGCACATTCCTAGAGTGTCACTTTTTCCAGTGATACCATAAAGTATTGGGCAGTATTAGCCCCGCTCCTGTGGTAGTATTATCCCCGCCCCTGTGGTAGTATTAGCCCTGCCCCAGTGGCAGTATTAGCCCCAACCACTGCCTGCCATAGTTCTTCATTGTTAACTACTGACACTGAAAAAGATAGTTTCAACCATGTTGAGAAACGGCTTGATATACCTTGATACCTTATAATGAGTCCTCTATTGTACTGCAAACTTGGCGCAGATCGTCTATTGGCGTCAAAGGGGAACTCTTAAAGTTACATGTTATTGTCCTCATTGCTTTAATGCTTCAGTATGACCATGTCTCCAAACATTTCAAAATGTGAAAGTGGGACACTTTTCTTTTTTTAATCAATCTCGCACAACTCACCCAATAGGAGAAATTGCGCCTTTACTGTGAGTTTTATTACATGACTGGGGCTTTGTCATACAGTATGATCGAGTCCCAGCCATGTAATAAAACTCACAGTAATCATACACAGCCACACTTACACACCTAACCACACAGTCACACCTACACATATACACAGCCACACTACACACAGAAATACACACACAGTCACACTTCCACAAGCCCTTACACACACACCGCCACCCTTACACACATACACTTACAGACACCGTGACAGACACAGTCCCACTTCCACACACACACACACACACAGATATTTACAGTCACACACACATAAATATACACTGTTACACACATAAACACAGAAATACACAGGCACCCTTACACACAGACAACTCTACACACACACTCACTCTTAGATACCCTTACACATACACACACTCTTAGACAGTCCCACTTACACGCATACATAAAACCTTACACACACCCACACACATGTAGACACAGTCATACTTACACACATACACACACAAGCGGTTTCCCCCTCCCTGCTTGTTTACCTTTATATGCAGAGACAGAACACTGTCAGTTCGCGTCCTCTCATAGTTTCGGGAAGTCTCAAAGCTCGACGGGGCGGAGCTCACACCCGTCACTCTGTGGTCACCCGTCGTGCGGTGACCGCAGGCACTGATCTGTGGACCGCATCGCGCTGTTAGGGAGAGAGCTCCCTCAAACAGCACCTCTTACCCCTTGGGCAGGATCGACCATGGGCGGGACAGAAACGGGACTGTCCTGCCCAAAATGGGACAGTTGGGAGGTATGGTATGACTTTAAATGACACATTCTTCATGATAGACGTTAAGCATGTGTTGCATAGCCCGGACGGTAATGAATGAGAGAGAGCATTTTGTAATGAGACACACTGTGTGCTGACTAAGTGGGACTAACCCTCAAAAACCCTGTGAAAACTGGAACAGCTCTGAGGATTGAAGTTGATAACATAATTAGATTCCTCCAGTCTCTTTTTCTCATCTCTGTCTCAGACTGTGTGTATAACTTGCTGTCTCCTCGCCCCTCCTTTTACCCTTCGAGTGCCAGATGGTAATGTTATCTCAACCCTACTGCAGTGAATGAATTAATCCTGTTTATTTTTTTTTTATTGTTCTTTAAATCTTACATACAATTATTATTAAGTGTCAAGCAGTTCATCTCTTGTTTTTATTTAAAAATAAAATTAAAAAATAGAGATCACTTTGGCTCTTTTATCTTCTTTGAGCTGATGAAGGATTGTGGGGGATTGGTTGCTAAGCAACCTCTCCTCCCCTTAGCTGCTTGATTTCCAAAGTCTTTAAAAAAAAAGAATGCTGGTAGGGAAGATGTCTTTCTGCACAAATCACAAGCCCAAAATGGGGGAACTATCTATGTACAGACAAAAAGTGCCCCATGTAAACACAGAGCCTTCAAATGAAAGCAGTCTAACAAAAATACAATTAAGAGTCCAATCAATGTAAAATGGGGGCCAGATCGGTCAAAGTAGCCAAATTTTGGAATTTTCAGAAATTCGGCAATTTTGGGCCAAAACTATAGTTAAACAATTCCAGGGACACTTTGCACATCTATCAAAAATATAACCCACCCCCTGCCTCAAAGCTCCGCCCACTGCCCAACCCAACTCATTAGCATAGTGTAGCACCGCCTAGTTATTATTGTGCAGATGATATCACCAAATTCCCACCAACCAGGGCCTATTTGAAGGAAAAATTCTCCCTGCATGTTAAACCATAATTATCCCAGACCCATAGCGCCGCACCATTATTCTTTGGTTCAGAACAGGGAAATTTAATTTTCAAAGCACACAGTTCATAGGCTGGACACATATAAAAGCACATAGAGCTTTATATTTGCACCGTATGCATACTCCCATTGAAACATGCTGTGCTAGTCACAGGCAGTGAGTGAGAAGATTCAGTTATAATAAAATGATTTGAATAAATGCATTCCTTGTTTTTACATCCTTCCTCTGCCTCGTTACTCCATTTCTCCTGTCCTTCTTTCATTATTGCCACCAAATTCCTTGCATTGCACCCACAGTGCTTGATTGCACCCACATATTATGCCACAGCACCACCTTGCACCCACGTGACTTGCCACAGCACCCACATTGCACCCTTGTGACTTGCCACAGCACCCAGCTTGCGCCAAGCTTACACATAAGGTTGCCACCTTTTCTACTAAAAAATACCGGCCTTGCTGTTGCCTCCATAGAATTAACATTGGCATCAAGCAAATTTTTTACCGGCTTGCCGGTAAAATACTGGCTGGATAGCAACTCTACTTGCACAAGTCTTGCCAGAGCACCAAGACAACACACACAGGTCTTGCCAGAGCAACCACAATGCACCAACAGGTCTTTCCAGAGCACATAGATTTCACCAACAGGATTGTGCTCTTACACAGCCACTCAGACCTTCTCTCTTACAGCCTGATGTTACCTTATCCAGCTAGACTCTCTTACATATATCTGTTCTCATACATTTTCCATTACTGCTCTCTCCCACCACCCACATAGGCTCTCTCTCACTCCTCCCATTCCTCCACTCTCTCCCACTGTCACTACTGAAAGCCATCTCTATCCTAGCTCTGCACTCTCTTCTCCAAGTCATCTCTCTCCCAGCTTCACTGTTCCTAACCAGCTTTCCCTCCCAACCCTGTACTCTCTCCCACTCTCTCCTCCAAGCCATCTCTCTCCCAGGTCTGCACTCTCTCTATTCAGCCCTGTTTTCTCTCCCTCTTGCAAGCCAGCCCTTTTCCAGTCCTACCCTCTCATACAATGCAGCTGACCTCACACCCTAGTCACACACTCAGTCTAAATCAGCATATCATGGCAAAATCAGAATTAATGTATAAAAATGCCAAAGCATCCTCCCAGACTTGCCAATCTGACTCTTCTCAATCTGCTCCCCACACTTCCCAATCTGTCCCCCCACTCCCCATTTCAATCCTAGACTTCCCAAATTATCCATAGACTTTGAAATCTGCCCCCCAGACATGCCAATCTCATCCATACTTCCAAAAAAATCTGTCCCCAATATTTGCCAATCTGAACCCAAGATGAGCCAGTCTGAACCCCAGACAAGCCAATCTGACCCAGAATTGCAAGCAAATGTCTAAGTTAGGAGAAAATGTGTATTTCCGTATTTGCTCGAATATAAGACAAGGTTTTTTTCAAAGCAAATGCTCTGAAAAAGACCCCTTATATTCGAGGTCGTCTTATAATCTGACCTCAAATCGAGGTCAGACTATAAGACAGGGATCCAGGTCCCCCGCAGAGCTGCAGGGGACCTGGATCCCCCTCGCTAACAGCCGGGCAGCAGCGGAGGATGTCTGCGCGTATCGTGCAGACATCCCCCGGCTGCCCCCACTAGCCACCAGGGAGAGAGAGAAAGGGGGGGGGGAGAAGGAGACAAGGGGAGGGAGGTGATAGAGAGACAAGGGGAGGTAGGGAAGAGAGAGAGACAAAGGGAAGGAGGGGGGGAGAAGGAGAAAAGGGGAGGGAGGGGGTGATAGAGAGACAAGAGGAGGGGGGGGGAGAAGGAGACAAGGGGAGGGAGGGGGGATAGAAAGAGGGGGGGAGACAACGTGGGAGGGGGAGAGAGATAACACTGGGGGAGAGACAGACAACACTAAGGGGGGAGAAAGAGACAACGCTGGGGGAAGAGAGACAAAGCTGGGGGGGGGAGAGAGGCAGCATTGGCACATAAAAGGAAATAAAAACAAGAAATGCATTTTTTTTATATCATCATTTTTATTAAATATTAAAAAGCAATTTACATGAGAATATATACAGGTTAAACTTTTTTCCTATAGGGTAGTCTTATATTCAAACTTTTAGTTTTTTTCCTAAGAAATATCCAAAGTTTTGGGGGTCGTCTTATAATCAGGGTCGTCTTATATTCGAGGAAATACGGTAAATGTGTCTGTAGATGTGTATCCTGGTTATGACATCACCTGTGGCATGATATGCAAATTAACTGCTTTTCAATAGGAAATTTGTTTAGAACATATTTTTCTCCTAATTCAGCCATTTGCTTGCAATTCTGCCAACACAATGTATATATCATTTTCAATATTATTTTCTAATTCACAGTGAAAACAATGTTTAGGTGATATGGTCCCTTTAATCCCCAGTATGCAATATGTTTTACCAGAGGAAGAAAATGACTTAAGTCTCCCTTTGCTCACCTCCTACTTTACACTATGGAGGCAAAACAGATGCCCCTACTCATTAACAACAAGAACCTGTCCAGGCCTCTAAATCCTTTCTGTATTCCTTCCTTGATGATTTATGTCCCTTTTTATTTTGGCTATGTAAGTTGAGGATAGGACAGATGGCGCAGGCTTAGTTTAAAGGGACGTGTGCCCATTAAAGGAACTAGCAGTGCTCAGTGATTACTCGCTAGCATGGAGGATTACTTCACAATGACAAAGGATTTCTTGCATAATTGCTCTGTTGGAAATACTTTGAAGAGAAAAAGCCATTGCATGGTATGGTTATTGTGCAGGTCGCTGTTTAATAGAAATTCAAGGCCAGAACCATTCCAACGATTGAAAACATTCTGTAGGTACATGGTTAACCCTTTGGTTGCCTCTGAAGTGGTTGCCCCCCCAATGCATGGGGGGCAAAGACGGAATTTTGGATACAGTGTTAATTTAATAGCATTATTAGCAAATTAGAGCTAGTGATAAAGTAAATCTGACTGCCCCCATTACACACCATGGAAGTCAGGGGATGACTCTTTGGTAAGTCTGGGGGCAGATTGGCAACTTTGGGGGGCATATTATCAAGTCTGGCGATATATTGGCAAGTCTGGCGATATATTGGCAAGTCTGGGGGCAGATTGAAAAGTCTAAGGTCTGGGTTGGCAAGTTTAAGGGACATGTTAGTAAGTCTGAGGGGCACATTGGTAATGCTGGGGCAGATTGGCAAGTCTGGGGATATATTGGCAAGTTTGGGGGCAGGTTGACAAGGCTGGGGATACATTGGCAAGTTTGGGGGGCAGATTGGCAAGTCTGATGGCAGATTGGTAAGTAATTTTTATTCAATATAAAAACAAATTTACATGTTCGTACCGAACTTTACGGTTTTTTGGACCCCGAACATGGACATTTCACATTTCATGTCCGTGTTGGAGTTCGGGGTTCGGCAATTACATTGTATGTAATGCTATTGGCTTTCTATAAACCGAAATAGAGTCCCCATTCATAAGAAATTCTTATGAATGGGGACTCTAGTTCGGTTTATAGAAAACCAATAGTATTAGATGTATTCCATAAGCCGAAAGTCTATAAAGCGAAAGACATTCTGTTTATAGATTTTCTTTTTATAGAATAGCAATAGCAATACATGTATTCTATAAAATGAAAGTCTATAAACCGAATGTCTTTCGGTTTATAGACTTTCGGTTTATGGAATACATGTAATGCTATTGCTATTCTATAAACCGAAATAGAGTCCCCATTCATACGAATAGGTCAATTGATAACTTAATTTTACAGCCCTCTAACCCTTTCCAGGACTTTTTTAGAGGCATTTTAGTGGCCAAAAGTTTGGATCCCCATTGACTTCAATGGGGTTTGGGTTTGAGGTCAAGTTCGACCCCGAACCCGGACTTTTTTCCGAAGTTCAGCCGAACCCGAACATCCAGGTGTCCGCTCAACTCTACTTATAACACAATGTAAAACATATCTAAACCACTATAAGTGGAACTGTCCCTTTAAACACAGTTGTGTTCTATCAGTATATACATATCATACCCCTTCTTACAGATGTGGTAGGGAATACTACGGATTTCTAACACTCGTCATCTGTATTAAGTATGTAGTCACATGAGGACAGTCTGTGGTGCGAGTCACAAAGGACTCTTTATTTTAATTGAAGAATATAAACTCACCCGCTTGGAAAAACAACATCTGGGGAAGAAAATGAAAAAAAAAAAAAAACTTTGTGAAGACGGATCGGTTCACATTGTGATTGTTCATTTACTGGGACGTTCATTTAATTTCCTTGATATTAAACCAGCATTTATCTTTATTATGAGATTTCCGACTTATCTCTGAGATTAGTTACATGGTTGAGGATTAATACCTTCAATGGAGTTTTTTTTTCATTTTTATTAGATGCTGCCCTGCAAGGGAGTCTGTTATAAGAACCATTTATTGCAATCTTGTTAATATAGTTTGGATCAATGATAGCCAGCAGGTAGCTTTTCCAGTTGAAGTTGAACTACAACACCCATAATCCTTAGCCCTTCTAACTACATATTAAAGGGACACTCAACTTTATTTTTCACTCGTGCTTCAGATATAGAAGCACAAGTGAAAGGTTAGTTGTCCCTAATGTGAGGATAAATTGCATTTACTTCTGACAGTACATGCCAGGATATACTCTGACCGGCAGCTGCCATGCTTCCTTAGAACCCTATGTTTTTTGCATGGGATCAGTAAGGGAACATAAACTAGGACCCCCTGCTAAAACGAGGGTCTCCCTGCGCTAGAATGCGGAGAGACCCCCGCATTCTGCAGACGGGACGAGCCGCGTCTGCGCGCTTAGACTGCCAGCATGCGACAACCAGGAACGGATGTCTCACTTAAGATACACGTCAAGTTTACTCCAGACCACCAGGGCATGTGTGTTAAACCTTGAAGGAAACTAGGTCTAAGAGAGCCTTTTAGTTGTTTTTTAAGGTTCATGACCAACAAACTATTTAAGTAATGGTGGGATAAACCCCTCCACCTAAAATTCAGCAGGTAGCGGATGCATTATAAAACACAAATCTACACACACCAAACTAGCCAGAAGGCCGATTTTCCCCATAGAAATCACACATTCACTGTGCTACAACCAGTGCAAGGGATTCTGGGTAGGCCTATACAAATCTGGTCAAGAATGATCACCTTCATTGAGGTTCATGGGAGCTGTATTCCACCAACAGCTATAGAGCAACATCATGGGTATGCTATTCTATTATCAGAGTACTGTTCCTTTGATGTTCTATGGGTAATGACTTGGAACAGTTGAATTATCTTAAGTACCTCTCCCCTATGATGCAGCGATTGCCTTGTTATTGTTAAACCTGATTTAACCCCTTTGGTACTGGTTATACTCGTTGTTATGGTGTGAGTAGTTTATTGGGGTCACATCTAGGGTATGAGAACACCCCCTTCAACGCTATTGCTTACAACCTGCCCTTTCACACTAATTATGTTAAGCTGCTCTTTCCTTATCCTTAGGGGGTGTGGAGATTTACTTCTTAGCACTGAATTATGTCCATTAGGGGTTTCTTTCATTATAGATAGTAGCTGACCCCATTTAAGAATGAGAGACCCTTATTTTGTGTGAGCTCTTGATTAATGAGTTTTCTTGGCTCAGAAAGCCATAGTACTTCAATTAATGATTCGTATTTCTAGTTCTTTTTGTCTTCAGTCCCTATGTGTGTAGATAATAGGCATTGAAGAGAAAGTTAGTTAGTATTCTTTCTTAAAATAAAATATATATATATCTTTTTTGGGGTGCAATACAATACATTTCTTACACCAGTAATTATAATTAATAATTAATAAATTATAAATTAATAAAAAAAATATTAATAATCAATATTTTTACCAGGAAACATATGTTAAAATGTCTCTTTTTTTCAGGTATGTGCTGGGGTTTAATAATAGCTCATCTGAAACTGATACATTATCTGATAGTCACAAGAAATGTCAATTCTAGACTTATTGGCCTAGATTTGATGGCCACTGTTTCTTTAAGTGGCGTTAGGGGTAAAATAACTGGCATTCTTGATCCATTGCCTGCCGTTAATGCCATTAACAGGTGGCGTAAAACGATGATAAAACCCGTACGTAAACAAAAAACCCCAAAGAAACACCTATCCCACAAACAGTGATTCAATGACCGTAAAAGTTAACTGGCATTAAGGTGTAGTCACTTATAAGCTCAAAATCATTCCCTAAATTTGTAAATGTCTAATTGCCTAACACAGCCGATATGTGCACATTTGAACCATTTCAGGCTTTATGGAACACAGGGTAGAACATTTTAAATGCATTTCATTCATATTGATAATTGTTGGGGACTAATGGGGGGCCCACTTGTGTTATTTATTTATGAAGCCCCTGGTCCATTTAAGAATGAGAGACCCTTATTTTGTGTGAGCTCTTGATTAATGAGTTTTCTTGGCTCAGAAAGCCATAGTACTTCAATTAATGATTCGTATTTCTAGTTCTTTTTGTCTTCAGTCCCTATGTGTGTAGATAATAGGCATTGAGGAGAAAGTTAGTTAGTATTCTTTCTTAAAATAAAATATATATATATCTTTTTTGGGGTGCAATACAATACATTTCTTACACCAGTAATTATAATTAATAATTAATAAATTATAAATTAATAAAAAAAATATTAATAATCAATATTTTTACCAGGAAACATATGTTAAAATGTCTCTTTTTTTCAGGTATGTGCTGGGGTTTAATAATAGCTCATCTGAAACTGATACATTATCTGATAGTCACAAGAAATGTCAATTCTAGACTTATTGGCCTAGATTTGATGGCCACTGTTTCTTTAAGTGGCGTTAGGGGTAAAATAACTGGCATTCTTGATCCATTGCCTGCCGTTAATGCCATTAACAGGTGGCGTAAAACGATGATAAAACCCGTACGTAAACAAAAAACCCCAAAGAAACACCTATCCCACAAACAGTGATTCAATGACCGTAAAAGTTAACTGGCATTAAGGTGTAGTCACTTATAAGCTCAAAATCATTCCCTAAATTTGTAAATGTCTAATTGCCTAACACAGCCGATATGTGCTCATTTGAACCATTTCAGGCTTTATGGAACACAGGGTAGAACATTTTAAATGCATTTCATTCATATTGATAATTGTTGGGGACTAATGGGGGGCCCACTTGTGTTATTTATTTATGAAGCCCCTGGTCCATTGGGGGGTATTACTTGTTTTATTTTGGGGCCAGGGGGCAATTGCTAACCTCTGTCCCCCAGTTTTATTGTTTTGGAGGTGGAGGGGCTGCTAAGGGACTGGGGATGACTTTTACACCCCCTAGAAAAGGGGGTTCGATGTTGCAAAAAATAGCAATACTCCCTAGACATGTGCATTCGTTTTCGGACGAACACATTTTTGGCCGAAAAACGAATAACAAAAATGATAAACTAACGAAAGCAATTAATAAACAAAAATCATTCGTCCATTCATCCATTCATGCTATTGGCATTCTATAAACCGAAATGGAGTCGGTTTATAGAATACATTCATAAACCGACATAATGAACAACTTTCGGTTTATGGAATGCATGTAATGCTATTGCTATTATATAAACCGAAATAGAGTCCCCATTCATAAGAATAGGTCAATTGACCTATTCGTATGAACGTGGACTCTATTTCGGTTTATAGAAAGCCAATAACATTCCATAAACCGAAAGTCTATAAACCGATATGTCTTTTGGTATATAGGCTTTCGGTTTATGGAATGTGTAGGTCAATTGATTCGTACGAACGAATAAAACGAAACGAAAATAATGAACGAATTTCGTCTGAAACAAATGTAGTAATGAACGAAATTCGTTTTAGACTAAATAAATAACATTTTCGTCGGAATGGACAAAAACGAAACGAAAATTTTAGTTTTGCACATGTCTAATACTCCCCTTAAACTAGTAGATTGTACAGTCTTTGTACACATCTTGTCTGTGAGTGTATCTAATACATTTGTCAAAGATTTTTTCATGTCCTGTACAGTGTTACTGCTTCACTCACCACCCGCTGTATAAACATGTCCGTTGAGCCCATAGATGTCACTGAAGATGTACTATGAATTCTCTATCGCTAAATACTGTGACTGCGTCTGCTCCTCCGGACTCCGGCACCCAAAAGGCTCTCCTCGCCCAATAATGCCACAACAAAAAGATGCCAGTCTACCCCAGAACAGAAGCCATGCACTAGAAATCGGATCAAATAAAATAAATAAGAAAAAAAATACAAAAATGACACGGCGGGGGAACACACAAAATCCGTGATCATGACATTACCTTACGCATTTCACACTCCATGTCACGTACCCCTTATTATACACCTTCATTTTAAATAATCATAATTACTTAATTTACTTATCAAACCTGTGACCAAAGAAAAAAATAATGAAACCATATATAAATCACCTTATAGGTTAATTATGTATAGTGTTATTATTTTTTTCTTAGGCCACATGTTTGATAAGGCACTTAAGTAATTGTGATTGTTTAAATGGAAGGTGTGTAGTAAGGGTAAAACGCGTAAGGTGACATCTTGATCATAGATTTTATTTGTACCCCCCGCATTCTCATTTTTGTATTTTTTTGTAAATGATTTTATTTGGTAAGATTCCTGGTGCAAGACTTCCATTTAGTGGTAGACATATTTTCCCTTTGTTCTGTGAATAAAAGAAGACCTAAATAAATGAATAGAGCCCTGCAGAATAGGATTGCACCTAAAATGAATTTAATAACTGATACCCTATACTATCGCTTTAAATGCACTCAAATCAGCATGCTATTAGTTCTGATCATTTTAGCAATCACATAATCAAATACACAAATAACAGGATATGACTTTTTAGGAAGATAAACGATAACTCTGTTTAAATGCAATTATCTATCAAATATTTAAGGATTATACTTTATAGCTTTTGTCCTGGTCTAATGTTCTGAAACAAACAACTTAGCAATAAAATGTCAGCATGTTCTGTGCTCCCTCTTCTACTACAGTGCTGACATTTTGTAGAATGCACTGGCTCACCCCTATCTTCTCACTGTCTGCCTGCTCCCTCATTCTTCACTTTCATCCATACTAAATGTTCACATTAGTATTCATAAATACTTTTCTCCCTCGCATCTTACACGGTGGATACACTCCTAGGTGCGATAACCGGACCATCTCATTGAATTGGATCGTCTCAGTGAAGAGGTAGCTTCACAAATGTTTTTGTTTGAAGTAGAAGTACAGAAGTACCATTCCAAAAGGTTATAAAACAGGGAAAATGGCTATTGTTGCCGTTAATCCCTCTTTAATTGATCACAGTGCTCCGAAAACAATGTCCTCAAACAAACAGAACGTTTCTATTCTTGCCGTCCTCGAGGCAAGTTTACCCAGAGCAAATTTCAATTTATAACAAATAAAGTGCAGCATATCAAAGGCCTTTGAAAACTACATTTCTTCCTGACCCCTGATGCTTTCGCAGAGTCCTCATAAGTTGAACAGCTGACCTCCTACGGTTTCCCATGTTAAAAGCCTGTTTCTATGTCAATCAATATTTGTTAAGGAGCGATCCTTGAGTTCAGGCCAGCTCCGAGACTGTTTCCAAGGAGTGACAGGCTGTCGGGATGGAAAAATCTCATCACCGAGCTCAAACGTCAGAAGGGAACAAGCCAACATGAGGGCCTTGTACCAAGCTGCAATTTAAATCCTTTGTGGCCAGAGAAACCTATCATTGGGCCAATGTGGAAACTTGTCTTGTTTTTATTAAAATGTCTCAATCCCACGTATGCCCTTTGCTATAAATGTGATTTATGGAGAGATGCCAGGGACGCTTTTCAATCAGTCATTGTGTGAGAAAATTGCACAGAAACCAGTGATTTGTATTCTGGGCGCTGCCAAGCTATTTACAGAAAGGAAAAAAGGCCCAGCACACAGTTCCTGCTTGTGCACAGGTGTCTTGCTCAAAACAACTATGGATATGATTATAAAACCTACAAAAAATAACACATATCATACAAAGGTATTTAAATGAGTTTGTTACACTGGGGTCTGCTCAGTTAACGTGTAAGCAGGTACGTTGAGGTGAGGTATACAGTTCATACTAAACCCAGCTATACATTGATTAGGGACGAGCCTGATGAGTTTCTCCTGCTAGAAGAACATAGTTGGCCCTGCATAATACATTCTTCAAAGGTCAGAGGTGAGCTCTTCTAGTAGGAGAAGGCCATCAAGTCCCTTTCTCAGTTCAGTGCAGTTCAAGTTTCCATTGTCTGAAAGTGGGATTCACAGGTTACACTGAGGGTGGCACTAGCCTGCAGGGCAGTCTGTCAACTCTTAAGTGGTGTTTCAGAAGTGGGTTTGAGAAGTGAAGTCATACCTCCTGACAAGAAGGAAGCTTGTATCTATAACTTCAAATTTAAGAGTTCTCTCTAAGGGTCTTTTCGCTAAACAGCAAAAAAAAATCTCTTTATTGACTTTTTAACTCATTTATGTTCTTTTCAATGTAGTTGCACTGTTTAGTAAATCATTGATAATGCCCATGTATATGTAAAGTTTACAAAAGGATATCTGTTATACGTAATGGTGGCCATTGATAATGCCCATGAATATGTAAAAATTACAGAAGGATATCCGTTATATGTAAGGTTGGCCATTGATAATGCCCATGCATAGGTAAGATTGCAGAGAGGGTTTTTTTTTTCGGTTACACAGCTTTTTAGGAGGAACTTTAAAGAATGGGAACTCTGCCCGTCAACATCCCTGTCAGGCCTCAGGTTCCCCAAGGGGTCTCCATCGCCGGGTGCAGTTCCCACCACCTGACGCCTCCGTCACACTGTAGTGTGGCTGCAGGGTAGGCCACATCCCTGGTCTCGGGTAGCAGGGAATCGAATTGCGGGTAACGTGACAGTCCATGAGCGGCTCAGGGGGAGGGCCGCCTCGCGGATAGCGCTGCGTGATTGGTGGAGTCTCAGTGGGTAGAGAGGGGTGTAGAATCTTCACCACTCCCTCTCTCTGTACTCTGTATGTGATGGGGTGGATCCCAGGTGCACAGGGGAGGGGTTCCTTGATGGATGGCTCTATAAAACCCCTGCAAGCCTTCTAGACCATGCTTACTTGTTGAGCTGTGGTGCCGCTTCCCAGTCCCATTCCTTCCTTATTGCAGATTGTGCTTATTATTCTGATTTCCCGTGTACCAACCTTTGGCTTAGCTCCGACCTTCCGTATCTCTGTTACCCCAACTTGGATTTGCCTAACTGCCCTTGAACCTCTGCAGCCTGCCTCGACCCTCTGGAGCGACCTTCTGGACCGTTATATTCTTTGTACTTTCCCTCCTGTTGTGAAGCCAATAAAAGATTGTGACCAACCTTAAGTATCTTCCGCTCCCTGCTCTACACTCCCTCCGCTCCAGCCCTACAATCCCCATCTTGACTGTTATGTTGATCACATAAATAGCCGTGTTACCCGGTCAACTGGTTTTGAATGATAGCAAGAATCCCAATAAAGATTCAGCACTAACGCCTCCAAACTTGCCCTCACCTACTGGCATGGTCAAAGGAGAGAGACAAGTTCTACATTGAGTTACATTTGAATTGATGTCCAACCCTGGGGATTGGGACCATGAGTGAGAGACCAACTGAGTAATGACAGTGAGAGTGAGGAAAAGTAGGTGATTCAAGGGTAAAAAAAAATAGAGTTAAAACAAAAGAGAAAGGTAGGCAAAAAATTGTTTGCTCAAGGTGAAACTGGGAAAGAGTTAGGAACATGACTTGTGAGAGTACATAAGAGACAAAAAGGGGAAAGAGCTGATAAAAAGAGAGTTGAAGGGCAGGGAAAAGAAATATGGTTGTATTGGGCAAATCGACACCAAAACAAAACCCCTAACAATTTTGGACTGTGATCCGCCGCTGGTTATGCTTCCAGAAGCATACTGTATGACATCATGCCATGGGCGGAATCTCAGTTTAAGACAGATTCACAGTAAAGAGCCGTCTGTTATCCTTGGCTACTAACATATGATGTCAAATAACATCCACCATGTTTTGGCGTCAGTAACACATATATGGCACTCTCCCGTATGACCTTTAAGAAACCCATAAAATATGAGATTAAAAAGATTACTTAGTTGCAAAAATTAAATAAGGATTATCTCAGGAAAGGAAGCTGGCAATTTTCAGGCAAATCCCCTCACCTTACCCAAAATTGGCCAGTATTATACAGAACCGGTTTAACTAACCAATGAACGATGTAAAAACTCCATGGAAGGAACATAAAAAGGGTCTAGTAGTAGGACAAATTCTCAGACGGATCTGGCTGCATTTTATTCTGTAGGTTCTCTGTGGCAATAAGAAGCAAGAAGACATTTGTTAATAACTTAAAGAAGACAGGGGTAAATCAACTATGTCCCCCTTTGTCCTGCACATGTTCAAGGTACACTATTCTTTAACTGGTATGTTGGGGTAAGTTGAATATTTAGTCTTACTGATTCAACTATACATCGTGCAGGGACAAAGCTGGTGGGCTTTTTTCCTGCCAGATGAGCTCAGCTGCAACTCACCTTGTAGGGAATAAACATCATATAGTTTTTTTACTGCTTCTGAAAGCAGCTGACAGTGGCGGAGTTTCCAGTAGTGGTGCACTGACTATGGTGTCACTCAGACCAAGAAGAAGTAGCGCCAACAAAATTCATGCATGGCTCCGCCCATCTGAAAGACAACTTAGGGGAGCATCCCAGTTGCATGGCACACTGTATTAAGGAAGAGGTGATGGAGTGAGGGAGCAGTAAATAACCCTAGTCTTGTCCTGCCTGACCTCTTGACCTGAACACTGGCTGACCTAGAGGTCATCATTGTGCTCACAATTAAAAACATATAGTGTTTTGCTTTTTCAATATAAATACCTTGGTGTGAAAAATCCCAAACCTTGAGAAAACCAAACTGGATTTTTATCAGTTCAAGCATATTATTAAAAAAGGTCATTGATTGTTTGCTGTCATTCCTATTTAATAGTAACTGCTAGCTTTATTATAGCACTTTTCTGCCCAGGGTTACTCAAAGTACCTGCTCTCTGCATTAACCAAATCAGCAGCTGAATAATTTATATTTTGTGTACCAAACTTGATGGGACTCATTTCTGTCTCAGAATGAGGATGAAGGGCTGAGTTGCCCTGCCTGGATACAAACCTGCAAACCTGAGGTTTGAGTAGGTACTGTACTCGTAGCATTTATCAAGTGAGCTAGTATTATGTAGCATACAGATTACTAGCAATCTTGATCTATTGCTACCCTGTGCATTAAGTAGTCATGACTGCCCACTCCTGTTTGGTAGGCTTCATTTATATTATTTGAGTCTGTGACTAGCTTAGTGCATTTTTCGTTTCCCTGCTTGCACATAGTTGAGGTTGTTGGCTCTTCTTGCTATCAGGGGGTTAATTGGGAGGAAGTTCAGATTGCACCTCCTCCAACACATTAATAAGATTGCTCGACACCTTTTCAAGGAGACATAAAGATCATTCAACTAGTATACCCCATAAGAACCCATTATCCAACCTAACTGGATAACACGCCTTCATGTTCCACTCGCCTTCACGCCAACTGGATAGAGATCTGGTGAGAAGGGCTCTCTGAACCTGAAAGGGTCTACTCAATAAAGAGAGAACTGCACGGAACTGAGACGTGAATTTCCAAAATTAGCTGCATTGGAGAATTTTTCCGACTTGGCCTAAAGTTTGAAATACCCAACTCAGTTCCCTTAAATGAAAAATATCTGTTTAGTTTTTCTAAAAGTCTGTGCTGACGCACTTTGTCTTGGGAAAAGTACATCTATGAACCGAATCATCTACAGGACAATCTTATTTTCCTTAAAATTATTTCTTCCATCGCGGAAAGGCTGTAGTCTATTTCTCTAATGTTCACCTATTGCATGAAATTTTTTTTTTTCTCCGGGCTACTCTCTCATAATCTCATCTGCAAGAATTCACAGTGATCCGTCTTTGGTTGCTTCTCATTTGATTTTATTTTATTTTTGGGTACTGAGAAACGCGGATTGATTTTTATAATTACATCAACATAATACTGTCTCCAACATGTACCGTATTCATGAAGCCAGTGCTCTAGAATGGGCCTCTGCTTCAAATATCAATTCTCTTGGCGTAGGGGGCCTCTATTTATTTATTTATTAAGTATTTTTTACCAGGAAGGATACATTGAGATTTTCACTCATTTTCAAATATAACTGTTATCTTTATTGAATGTTTTCATCTAGTGTAGGCAATGTAAATATAACTGATTTAATGAAAGAATATAATTAAAGTACTTAGTGAGAAATTGCTGTGTGTATGGCTCTATCTGGGGGCAGACATGTCATGTTCATATGGGAACCAAGATTCTACCCCCTGATACAACTATATGAATCAAAAATGTTGCAATAAGGTACTTTATTTGTATTCTTTCATTAAAGCATTTATATTTGAAATACCTACACTTAGTGGCGTCGCTAGGGGGGAGGGCTACTGGGGCTGAAGCCCCGAATCTCCCCTCCATAGCCCCGAATGGCGACTCTGACCACGCCCCCTCGCACTCGACCCCGCCCCTCGTGCTCAGCCCTGCCCCTGCATGCTGCAATCTGCTGAATAGCACCAGATACTGCCCCCTCGTGTTAGAGTCCACCCCTCGCATTAGACTCCGCCCCTCACAATTAAATCCGCCCCCTCAAGCTTTGAAAGTAAGTGTTTGGCAAAGTGTGAGTGGCAGAGTTATGTGTATGTATGTGAGTGGCAGAATGTAAGTGGGTGTGAGTGGCAGAGTTATTAGTGTGCATGTGTATATATGTGAATAGCAGAGTGTGAGTGGCAGAGTTATTAGCGTGCATGTGTATGTGAGTAGCAAAGTGTAAGTGGGTTTGAGTGGCAGAGTTATTAATGTGCATGTGTAAGTGGGTGCGAGTGGCAGAGTTATTAGTGTGCATGTGTATACATGTGAGTAGCAGAGTGTGAGTGGCAGAGTTATTAGTGTGCATGTGTGAGTGGCAGAGTTATTAGTGTGTAAGTGGCAGAGTTATTAGTGTGCATGTGTAAGTGGGAGTGAGTGGCAGAGTTATGAGTGTGTATGTATGTGAGTGGCAGAGTGTAAGTGTGAGTGTTTGGAAGAGAATAAGTGTCTGCGAGTGAGTATAAGCGTGAGTGGCAGAGTGTGTATGTGTGTGAGTGGTAGAATGTAAGTGTGTGTAAGTGGCAGAGTGTGAGTGTGTATGTGAGTGGAAGAGTGAAAGTGGGTGCGAGTGAGTGTAAGCGTGAGTTATGAGTGTAAGTGTGTGTGAGTGGCAGAGTATGTGAGAGTATAAGGGTGAGCAGCAGAGTTATGAGTGTGTGTGTGAGTGAGTGTAAGCGTGAGTGGCAGAGTTATGGGTGTATGTGTGTGAGTGGCAGTGTGTGATCTTTTGGAGACCTAGCAACGCCCCTGTCTACACTTAATCTTTTAATTAGACATAGATCATTTAGATCAGAAATTTGTCATTGTGTAATCATTCCTTAAGGGATAAAAGTAGAGATTCAATGGGTGAAATGAAAGCCAATTTGGTGCTTATGAACAGTTTCTACTTCATAGCCCGGTCATTAAAGATTGTTTAAGTCATTCACAGGAAAATATTTCAAGAGAGCTTTCTTAATAGTTTCCACAACAGTAAATGATTCTGCAAAAAAAATACAGCGTTCAGACACATGTGTTTAATGGTATAGTGATTCAGACACATGTGTTTAATGGTATAGTGATTCAGACACATGTGTTTAATGGTATAGTGATTCAGACACATGTGTTTAATGGTATAGTGATTCAGACACATGTGTTTAATGGTATAGTGATTCAGACACATGTGTTTAATGGTACAGTGATTCAGACACATGTGTTTAATGGTATAGTGATTCAGACACATGTGTTTAATGGTATAGTGATTCAGACACATGTGTTTAATGATATAGTGATTCAGACACATGTGTTTAATAGTATAGTGATTCAGACACATGTGTTTAATGGTATAGTGATTCAGACACATGTGTTTAATGGTACAGTGATTCAGACACATGTGTTTAATGGTACAGTGATTCAGACACATGTGTTTAATGGTACAGTGATTCAGACACATGTGTTTAATGGTATAGTGATTCAGACACATGTGTTTAATGGTATAGTGATTCAGACACATGTGTTTAATGGTATAGTGATTCAGACACATGTGTTTAATGGTATAGTGATTCAGACACATGTGTTTAATGGTATAGTGATTCAGACACATGTGTTTAATGGTATAGTGATTCAGACACATGTGTTTAATGGTATAGTGATTCAGACACATGTGTTTAATGGTATAGTGATTCAGACACATGTGTTTAATGATATAGTGATTCAGACACATGTGTTTAATGGTATAGTGATTCAGACACGTGTTTAATGATATAGTGATTCAGACACATGTGTTTAATGATATAGTGATTCAGACACGTGTTTAATGATATAGTGATTCAGACACGTGTTTAATGATATAGTGATTCAGACACGTGTTTAATGGTATAGTGATTCAGACACATGTGTTTAATGGTATAGTGATTCAGACACGTGTTTAATGGTACAGTGATTCAGACACATGTGTTTAATGGTATAGTGATTCAGACACATGTGTTTAATGGTATAGTGATTCAGACACGTGTTTAATGATATAGTGATTCAGACACATGTGTTTAATGATATAGTGATTCAGACACGTGTTTAATGATATAGTGATTCAGACACGTGTTTAATGATATAGTGATTCAGACACGTGTTTAATGGTATAGTGATTCAGACACATGTGTTTAATGGTATAGTGATTCAGACACGTGTTTAATGGTATAGTGATTCAGACACATGTGTTTAATGGTATAGTGATTCAGACACATGTGTTTAATGGTATAGTGATTCAGACACATGTGTTTAATGGTATAGTGATTCAGACACGTGTTTAATGATATAGTGATTCAGACACATGTGTTTAATGGTACAGTGATTCAGACACATGTGTTTAATGGTATAGTGATTCAGACACATGTGTTTAATGGTATAGTGATTCAGACACATGTGTTTAATGGTATAGTGATTCAGACACGTGTTTAATGATATAGTGATTCAGACACGTGTTTAATGATATAGTGATTCAGACACGTGTTTAATGGTATAGTGATTCAGACACATGTGTTTAATGGTACAGTGATTCAGACACATGTGTTTAATGGTATAGTGATTCAGACACATGTGTTTAATGGTATAGTGATTCAGACACATGTGTTTAATGGTATAGTGATTCAGACACATGTGTTTAATGGTACAGTGATTCAGACACATGTGTTTAATGGTATAGTGATTCAGACACATGTGTTTAATGGTACAGTGATTCAGACACATGTGTTTAATGGTACAGTGATTCAGACACATGTGTTTAATGGTACAGTGATTCAGACACATGTGTTTAATGGTATAGTGATTCAGACACATGTGTTTAATGGTATAGTGATTCAGACACGTGTTTAATGATATAGTGATTCAGACACATGTGTTTAATGGTACAGTGATTCAGACACATGTGTTTAATGGTATAGTGATTCAGACACATGTGTTTAATGGTATAGTGATTCAGACACGTGTTTAATGATATAGTGATTCAGACACGTGTTTAATGGTACAGTGATTCAGACACATGTGTTTAATGGTATAGTGATTCAGACACATGTGTTTAATGGTATAGTGATTCAGACACATGTGTTTAATGGTACAGTGATTCAGACACATGTGTTTAATGGTACAGTGATTCAGACACGTGTTTAATGATATAGTGATTCAGACACGTGTTTAATGATATAGTGATTCAGACACGTGTTTAATGGTATAGTGATTCAGACACATGTGTTTAATGGTATAGTGATTCAGACACGTGTTTAATGGTACAGTGATTCAGACACATGTGTTTAATGGTATAGTGATTCAGACACATGTGTTTAATGGTATAGTGATTCAGACACGTGTTTAATGATATAGTGATTCAGACACATGTGTTTAATGATATAGTGATTCAGACACGTGTTTAATGATATAGTGATTCAGACACGTGTTTAATGATATAGTGATTCAGACACGTGTTTAATGGTATAGTGATTCAGACACATGTGTTTAATGGTATAGTGATTCAGACACGTGTTTAATGGTATAGTGATTCAGACACATGTGTTTAATGGTATAGTGATTCAGACACATGTGTTTAATGGTATAGTGATTCAGACACATGTGTTTAATGGTATAGTGATTCAGACACATGTGTTTAATGGTATAGTGATTCAGACACGTGTTTAATGATATAGTGATTCAGACACATGTGTTTAATGGTACAGTGATTCAGACACATGTGTTTAATGGTATAGTGATTCAGACACATGTGTTTAATGGTATAGTGATTCAGACACATGTGTTTAATGGTATAGTGATTCAGACACGTGTTTAATGATATAGTGATTCAGACACGTGTTTAATGATATAGTGATTCAGACACGTGTTTAATGGTATAGTGATTCAGACACATGTGTTTAATGGTACAGTGATTCAGACACATGTGTTTAATGGTATAGTGATTCAGACACATGTGTTTAATGGTATAGTGATTCAGACACATGTGTTTAATGGTATAGTGATTCAGACACATGTGTTTAATGGTACAGTGATTCAGACACATGTGTTTAATGGTATAGTGATTCAGACACATGTGTTTAATGGTACAGTGATTCAGACACATGTGTTTAATGGTACAGTGATTCAGACACATGTGTTTAATGGTATAGTGATTCAGACACATGTGTTTAATGGTATAGTGATTCAGACACGTGTTTAATGATATAGTGATTCAGACACATGTGTTTAATGGTACAGTGTTTCAGACACATGTGTTTAATGGTATAGTGATTCAGACACATGTGTTTAATGGTATAGTGATTCAGACACGTGTTTAATGATATAGTGATTCAGACACGTGTTTAATGGTACAGTGATTCAGACACATGTGTTTAATGGTATAGTGATTCAGACACATGTGTTTAATGGTATAGTGATTCAGACACATGTGTTTAATGGTACAGTGATTCAGACACATGTGTTTAATGGTACAGTGATTCAGACACATGTGTTTAATGGTACAGTGATTCAGACACATGTGTTTAATGGTATAGTGATTCAGACACGTGTGTTTAATGGTATAGTGATTCAGACACGTGTTTAATGATATAGTGATTCAGACACATGTGTTTAATGGTATAGTGATTGAGACATGTGTTTAATGGTATAGTGATTCAGACACATGTGTTTAATGGTATAGTGATTCAGACACGTGTTTAATGGTATAGTGATTGAGACATGTGTTTAATGGTATAGTGATTCAGACACGTGTTTAATGGTATAGTGATTCAGACACATGTGTTTAATGGTATAGTGATTCAGACACGTGTTTAATGATATAGTGATTCAGACACATGTGTTTAATGGTATAGTGATTCAGACACGTGTTTAATGATATAGTGATTCAGACACATGTGTTTAATGGTATAGTGATTGAGACATGTGTTTAATGGTATAGTGATTCAGACACATGTGTTTAATGGTACAGTGATTCAGACACACGTGTTTAATGGTATAGTGATTCAGACACATGTGTTTAATAGTATAGTGATTCAGACACATGTGTTTAATGGTACAGTGATTCAGACACACGTGTTTAATGGTACAGTGATTCAGACACATGTGTTTAATGGTACAGTGATTCAGACACACGTGTTTAATGGTACAGTGATTCAGACACATGTGTTTAATGGTATAGTGATTCAGACACATGTGTTTAATGGTATAGTGATTCAGACACATGTGTTTAATGGTATAGTGATTCAGACACGTGTTTAATGATATAGTGATTCAGACACGTGTTTAATGGTACAGTGATTCAGACACATGTGTTTAATGGTATAGTGATTCAGACACATGTGTTTAATGGTATAGTGATTCAGACACATGTGTTTAATGGTACAGTGATTCAGACACATGTGTTTAATGGTACAGTGATTCAGACACATGTGTTTAATGGTACAGTGATTCAGACACATGTGTTTAATGGTATAGTGATTCAGACACGTGTGTTTAATGGTATAGTGATTCAGACACGTGTTTAATGATATAGTGATTCAGACACATGTGTTTAATGGTATAGTGATTGAGACATGTGTTTAATGGTATAGTGATTCAGACACATGTGTTTAATGGTATAGTGATTCAGACACGTGTTTAATGGTATAGTGATTGAGACATGTGTTTAATGGTATAGTGATTCAGACACGTGTTTAATGGTATAGTGATTCAGACACGTGTTTAATGGTACAGTGATTCAGACACATGTGTTTAATGGTATAGTGATTCAGACACATGTGTTTAATGGTATAGTGATTCAGACACGTGTTTAATGATATAGTGATTCAGACACATGTGTTTAATGGTATAGTGATTGAGACATGTGTTTAATGGTATAGTGATTCAGACACGTGTTTAATGATATAGTGATTCAGACACGTGTTTAATGGTATAGTGATTCAGACACGTGTTTAATGGTATAGTGATTCAGACATGTGTTTAATGGTACAGTGATTCAGACACGTGTTTAATGGTACAGTGATTGAGACACACGTGTTTAATGGTATAGTGATTCAGACACATGTGTTTAATGGTATAGTGATTCAGACACATGTGTTTAATGGTATAGTGATTCAGACACGTGTTTAATGGTACAGTGATTCAGACACATGTGTTTAATGGTATAGTGATTCAGACACACGTGTTTAATGGTACAGTGATTCAGACACACGTGTTTAATGGTACAGTGATTCAGACACATGTTTAATGGTACAGTGATTGAGACACACGTGTTTAATGGTATAGTGATTCAGACACATGTGTTTAATGGTATAGTGATTCAGACACGTGTTTAATGGTACAGTGATTCAGACACATGTGTTTAATGGTATAGTGATTCAGACACATGTGTTTAATGGTATAGTGATTCAGACACATGTGTTTAATGGTATAGTGATTCAGACACATGTGTTTAATGGTATAGTGATTCAGACACATGTGTTTAATGGTACAGTGATTCAGACACATGTGTTTAATGGTATAGTGATTCAGACACATGTGTTTAATGGTACAGTGATTCAGACACATGTGTTTAATGGTATAGTGATTCAGACACATGTGTTTAATGGTATAGTGATTCAGACACGTGTTTAATGATATAGTGATTCAGACACATGTGTTTAATGGTACAGTGATTCAGACACATGTGTTTAATGGTATAGTGATTCAGACACATGTGTTTAATGGTATAGTGATTCAGACACGTGTTTAATGATATAGTGATTCAGACACGTGTTTAATGGTACAGTGATTCAGACACATGTGTTTAATGGTATAGTGATTCAGACACATGTGTTTAATGGTATAGTGATTCAGACACATGTGTTTAATGGTACAGTGATTCAGACACATGTGTTTAATGGTATAGTGATTCAGACACGTGTGTTTAATGGTATAGTGATTCAGACACGTGTTTAATGATATAGTGATTCAGACACATGTGTTTAATGGTATAGTGATTGAGACATGTGTTTAATGGTATAGTGATTCAGACACATGTGTTTAATGGTATAGTGATTCAGACACGTGTTTAATGGTATAGTGATTGAGACATGTGTTTAATGGTATAGTGATTCAGACACGTGTTTAATGGTATAGTGATTCAGACACATGTGTTTAATGGTATAGTGATTCAGACACGTGTTTAATGATATAGTGATTCAGACACATGTGTTTAATGGTATAGTGATTCAGACACGTGTTTAATGATATAGTGATTCAGACACATGTGTTTAATGGTATAGTGATTGAGACATGTGTTTAATGGTATAGTGATTCAGACACATGTGTTTAATGGTACAGTGATTCAGACACACGTGTTTAATGGTATAGTGATTCAGACACATGTGTTTAATAGTATAGTGATTCAGACACATGTGTTTAATGGTACAGTGATTCAGACACACGTGTTTAATGGTACAGTGATTCAGACACATGTGTTTAATGGTACAGTGATTCAGACACACGTGTTTAATGGTACAGTGATTCAGACACATGTGTTTAATGGTATAGTGATTCAGACACATGTGTTTAATGGTATAGTGATTCAGACACATGTGTTTAATGGTATAGTGATTCAGACACGTGTTTAATGATATAGTGATTCAGACACATGTGTTTAATGGTACAGTGATTCAGACACATGTGTTTAATGGTATAGTGATTCAGACACATGTGTTTAATGGTATAGTGATTCAGACACGTGTTTAATGATATAGTGATTCAGACACGTGTTTAATGGTACAGTGATTCAGACACATGTGTTTAATGGTATAGTGATTCAGACACATGTGTTTAATGGTATAGTGATTCAGACACATGTGTTTAATGGTACAGTGATTCAGACACATGTGTTTAATGGTACAGTGATTCAGACACATGTGTTTAATGGTACAGTGATTCAGACACATGTGTTTAATGGTATAGTGATTCAGACACGTGTGTTTAATGGTATAGTGATTCAGACACGTGTTTAATGATATAGTGATTCAGACACATGTGTTTAATGGTATAGTGATTGAGACATGTGTTTAATGGTATAGTGATTCAGACACATGTGTTTAATGGTATAGTGATTCAGACACGTGTTTAATGGTATAGTGATTGAGACATGTGTTTAATGGTATAGTGATTCAGACACGTGTTTAATGGTATAGTGATTCAGACACATGTGTTTAATGGTATAGTGATTCAGACACGTGTTTAATGATATAGTGATTCAGACACATGTGTTTAATGGTATAGTGATTCAGACACGTGTTTAATGATATAGTGATTCAGACACATGTGTTTAATGGTATAGTGATTGAGACATGTGTTTAATGGTATAGTGATTCAGACACATGTGTTTAATGGTACAGTGATTCAGACACACGTGTTTAATGGTATAGTGATTCAGACACATGTGTTTAATAGTATAGTGATTCAGACACATGTGTTTAATGGTACAGTGATTCAGACACACGTGTTTAATGGTACAGTGATTCAGACACATGTGTTTAATGGTACAGTGATTCAGACACACGTGTTTAATGGTACAGTGATTCAGACACATGTGTTTAATGGTATAGTGATTCAGACACGTGTTTAATGATATAGTGATTCAGACACGTGTTTAATGGTACAGTGATTCAGACACATGTGTTTAATGGTATAGTGATTCAGACACATGTGTTTAATGGTATAGTGATTCAGACACATGTGTTTAATGGTACAGTGATTCAGACACATGTGTTTAATGGTACAGTGATTCAGACACATGTGTTTAATGGTACAGTGATTCAGACACATGTGTTTAATGGTATAGTGATTCAGACACGTGTGTTTAATGGTATAGTGATTCAGACACGTGTTTAATGATATAGTGATTCAGACACATGTGTTTAATGGTATAGTGATTGAGACATGTGTTTAATGGTATAGTGATTCAGACACATGTGTTTAATGGTATAGTGATTCAGACACGTGTTTAATGGTATAGTGATTGAGACATGTGTTTAATGGTATAGTGATTCAGACACGTGTTTAATGGTATAGTGATTCAGACACGTGTTTAATGGTACAGTGATTCAGACACATGTGTTTAATGGTATAGTGATTCAGACACATGTGTTTAATGGTATAGTGATTCAGACACGTGTTTAATGATATAGTGATTCAGACACATGTGTTTAATGGTATAGTGATTGAGACATGTGTTTAATGGTATAGTGATTCAGACACGTGTTTAATGATATAGTGATTCAGACACGTGTTTAATGGTATAGTGATTCAGACACGTGTTTAATGGTATAGTGATTCAGACATGTGTTTAATGGTACAGTGATTCAGACACGTGTTTAATGGTACAGTGATTGAGACACACGTGTTTAATGGTATAGTGATTCAGACACATGTGTTTAATGGTATAGTGATTCAGACACATGTGTTTAATGGTATAGTGATTCAGACACGTGTTTAATGGTACAGTGATTCAGACACATGTGTTTAATGGTATAGTGATTCAGACACACGTGTTTAATGGTACAGTGATTCAGACACACGTGTTTAATGGTACAGTGATTCAGACACATGTTTAATGGTACAGTGATTGAGACACACGTGTTTAATGGTATAGTGATTCAGACACATGTGTTTAATGGTATAGTGATTCAGACACATGTGTTTAATGGTACAGTGATTCAGACACACGTGTTTAATGGTATAGTGATTCAGACACATGTGTTTAATGGTACAGTGATTCAGACACACGTGTTTAATGGTACAGTGATTCAGACACATGTGTTTAATGGTACAGTGATTCAGACACATGTTTAATGGTATAGTGATTCAGACACATGTGTTTAATGGTATAGTGATTCAGACACGTGTTTAATGGTATAGTGATTGAGACATGTGTTTAATGGTATAGTGATTCAGACACGTGTTTAATGGTATAGTGATTCAGACACGTGTTTAATGGTACAGTGATTCAGACACATGTGTTTAATGGTATAGTGATTCAGACACATGTGTTTAATGGTATAGTGATTCAGACACGTGTTTAATGATATAGTGATTCAGACACATGTGTTTAATGGTATAGTGATTGAGACATGTGTTTAATGGTATAGTGATTCAGACACGTGTTTAATGATATAGTGATTCAGACACGTGTTTAATGGTATAGTGATTCAGACACGTGTTTAATGGTATAGTGATTCAGACATGTGTTTAATGGTACAGTGATTCAGACACGTGTTTAATGGTACAGTGATTGAGACACACGTGTTTAATGGTATAGTGATTCAGACACATGTGTTTAATGGTATAGTGATTCAGACACATGTGTTTAATGGTATAGTGATTCAGACACGTGTTTAATGGTACAGTGATTCAGACACATGTGTTTAATGGTATAGTGATTCAGACACACGTGTTTAATGGTACAGTGATTCAGACACACGTGTTTAATGGTACAGTGATTCAGACACATGTTTAATGGTACAGTGATTGAGACACACGTGTTTAATGGTATAGTGATTCAGACACATGTGTTTAATGGTATAGTGATTCAGACACGTGTTTAATGGTACAGTGATTCAGACACATGTGTTTAATGGTATAGTGATTCAGACACATGTGTTTAATGGTATAGTGATTCAGACACATGTGTTTAATGGTATAGTGATTCAGACACATGTGTTTAATGGTATAGTGATTCAGACACATGTGTTTAATGGTACAGTGATTCAGACACATGTGTTTAATGGTATAGTGATTCAGACACGTGTTTAATGGTACAGTGATTCAGACACATGTGTTTAATGGTATAGTGATTCAGACACATGTGTTTAATGGTATAGTGATTCAGACACGTGTTTAATGATATAGTGATTCAGACACATGTGTTTAATGGTACAGTGATTCAGACACATGTGTTTAATGGTATAGTGATTCAGACACATGTGTTTAATGGTATAGTGATTCAGACACGTGTTTAATGATATAGTGATTCAGACACGTGTTTAATGGTACAGTGATTCAGACACATGTGTTTAATGGTATAGTGATTCAGACACATGTGTTTAATGGTATAGTGATTCAGACACATGTGTTTAATGGTACAGTGATTCAGACACATGTGTTTAATGGTACAGTGATTCAGACACATGTGTTTAATGGTACAGTGATTCAGACACGTGTGTTTAATGGTATAGTGATTCAGACACGTGTGTTTAATGGTATAGTGATTCAGACACGTGTTTAATGATATAGTGATTCAGACACATGTGTTTAATGGTATAGTGATTGAGACATGTGTTTAATGGTATAGTGATTCAGACACATGTGTTTAATGGTATAGTGATTCAGACACGTGTTTAATGGTATAGTGATTGAGACATGTGTTTAATGGTATAGTGATTCAGACACGTGTTTAATGGTATAGTGATTCAGACACATGTGTTTAATGGTATAGTGATTCAGACATGTGTTTAATGGTATAGTGATTCAGACACATGTGTTTAATGGTATAGTGATTCAGACACGTGTTTAATGGTATAGTGATTGAGACATGTGTTTAATGGTATAGTGATTCAGACACGTGTTTAATGGTATAGTGATTCAGACACATGTGTTTAATGGTATAGTGATTCAGACACGTGTTTAATGATATAGTGATTCAGACACATGTGTTTAATGGTATAGTGATTCAGACACGTGTTTAATGATATAGTGATTCAGACACATGTGTTTAATGGTATAGTGATTGAGACATGTGTTTAATGGTACAGTGATTCAGACACACGTGTTTAATGGTATAGTGATTCAGACACATGTGTTTAATAGTATAGTGATTCAGACACATGTGTTTAATGGTACAGTGATTCAGACACACGTGTTTAATGGTACAGTGATTCAGACACATGTGTTTAATGGTACAGTGATTCAGACACACGTGTTTAATGGTACAGTGATTCAGACACATGTGTTTAATGGTATAGTGATTCAGACACATGTGTTTAATGGTATAGTGATTCAGACACATGTGTTTAATGGTATAGTGATTCAGACACATGTGTTTAATGGTATAGTGATTCAGACACGTGTTTAATGATATAGTGATTCAGACACATGTGTTTAATGGTACAGTGATTCAGACACATGTGTTTAATGGTATAGTGATTCAGACACATGTGTTTAATGGTATAGTGATTCAGACACGTGTTTAATGATATAGTGATTCAGACACGTGTTTAATGGTACAGTGATTCAGACACATGTGTTTAATGGTATAGTGATTCAGACACATGTGTTTAATGGTATAGTGATTCAGACACATGTGTTTAATGGTACAGTGATTCAGACACATGTGTTTAATGGTACAGTGATTCAGACACATGTGTTTAATGGTACAGTGATTCAGACACATGTGTTTAATGGTATAGTGATTCAGACACGTGTGTTTAATGGTATAGTGATTCAGACACGTGTTTAATGATATAGTGATTCAGACACATGTGTTTAATGGTATAGTGATTGAGACATGTGTTTAATGGTATAGTGATTCAGACACATGTGTTTAATGGTATAGTGATTCAGACACGTGTTTAATGGTATAGTGATTGAGACATGTGTTTAATGGTATAGTGATTCAGACACGTGTTTAATGGTATAGTGATTCAGACACATGTGTTTAATGGTATAGTGATTCAGACACGTGTTTAATGATATAGTGATTCAGACACATGTGTTTAATGGTATAGTGATTCAGACACGTGTTTAATGATATAGTGATTCAGACACATGTGTTTAATGGTATAGTGATTGAGACATGTGTTTAATGGTATAGTGATTCAGACACATGTGTTTAATGGTACAGTGATTCAGACACACGTGTTTAATGGTATAGTGATTCAGACACATGTGTTTAATAGTATAGTGATTCAGACACATGTGTTTAATGGTACAGTGATTCAGACACACGTGTTTAATGGTACAGTGATTCAGACACATGTGTTTAATGGTACAGTGATTCAGACACACGTGTTTAATGGTACAGTGATTCAGACACATGTGTTTAATGGTATAGTGATTCAGACACGTGTTTAATGATATAGTGATTCAGACACGTGTTTAATGGTACAGTGATTCAGACACATGTGTTTAATGGTATAGTGATTCAGACACATGTGTTTAATGGTATAGTGATTCAGACACATGTGTTTAATGGTACAGTGATTCAGACACATGTGTTTAATGGTACAGTGATTCAGACACATGTGTTTAATGGTACAGTGATTCAGACACATGTGTTTAATGGTATAGTGATTCAGACACGTGTGTTTAATGGTATAGTGATTCAGACACGTGTTTAATGATATAGTGATTCAGACACATGTGTTTAATGGTATAGTGATTGAGACATGTGTTTAATGGTATAGTGATTCAGACACATGTGTTTAATGGTATAGTGATTCAGACACGTGTTTAATGGTATAGTGATTGAGACATGTGTTTAATGGTATAGTGATTCAGACACGTGTTTAATGGTATAGTGATTCAGACACGTGTTTAATGGTACAGTGATTCAGACACATGTGTTTAATGGTATAGTGATTCAGACACATGTGTTTAATGGTATAGTGATTCAGACACGTGTTTAATGATATAGTGATTCAGACACATGTGTTTAATGGTATAGTGATTGAGACATGTGTTTAATGGTATAGTGATTCAGACACGTGTTTAATGATATAGTGATTCAGACACGTGTTTAATGGTATAGTGATTCAGACACGTGTTTAATGGTATAGTGATTCAGACATGTGTTTAATGGTACAGTGATTCAGACACGTGTTTAATGGTACAGTGATTGAGACACACGTGTTTAATGGTATAGTGATTCAGACACATGTGTTTAATGGTATAGTGATTCAGACACATGTGTTTAATGGTATAGTGATTCAGACACGTGTTTAATGGTACAGTGATTCAGACACATGTGTTTAATGGTATAGTGATTCAGACACACGTGTTTAATGGTACAGTGATTCAGACACACGTGTTTAATGGTACAGTGATTCAGACACATGTTTAATGGTACAGTGATTGAGACACACGTGTTTAATGGTATAGTGATTCAGACACATGTGTTTAATGGTATAGTGATTCAGACACATGTGTTTAATGGTACAGTGATTCAGACACACGTGTTTAATGGTATAGTGATTCAGACACATGTGTTTAATGGTATAGTGATTCAGACACATGTGTTTAATGGTACAGTGATTCAGACACACGTGTTTAATGGTACAGTGATTCAGACACATGTGTTTAATGGTACAGTGATTCAGACACACGTGTTTAATGGTACAGTGATTCAGACACATGTGTTTAATGGTACAGTGATTCAGACACACGTGTTTAATGGTACAGTGATTCAGACACATGTGTTTAATGGTATAGTGATTCAGACACATGTGTTTAATGGTATAGTGATTCAGACACATGTGTTTAATGGTATAGTGATTCAGACACGTGTTTAATGGTACAGTGATTCAGACACATGTGTTTAATGGTATAGTGATTCAGACACATGTGTTTAATGGTATAGTGATTCAGACACATGTTTAATGGTATAGTGATTCAGACACGTGTTTAATGGTATAGTGATTCAGACACGTGTTTAATGGTACAGTGATTCAGACACGTGTTTAATGGTACAGTGATTGAGACACACGTGTTTAATGGTATAGTGATTCAGACACATGTGTTTAATGGTATAGTGATTCAGACACATGTGTTTAATGGTATAGTGATTCAGACACATGTTTAATGGTATAGTGATTCAGACACGTGTTTAATGGTATAGTGATTCAGACACATGTGTTTAATGGTATAGTGATTCAGACACATGTGTTTAATGGTATAGTGATTCAGACACGTGTTTAATGGTATAGTGATTCAGACACACGTTTAATGGTATAGTATTATTTCTTAGCTGCAGTTCCACGTACGGCCACTGTGATACGTTGCAGCTACTTCTCTTTTATTATTTATCTACTGATGTGAACAAGGTATACAAATGACACCCAGTTAGTACTGCTCCCCCCCCCCCCCCCCCCCCACACACACACACACTTTATCTGACAAATGTATCTGGAGCCTCTATGGACGACCAGGAGCACATTCTATCTTTCATAGATATTTTAATTTGTTACCATACCTATAATTAAAGATGCAATTGAACATGACATTTCAACATGCACTAGTTCAATTCACAGATCAACACCTTTTTTTATTACACCCATCCTTAAGTTAGATTTTTTTGTCTAATTACTGTACAGCCAGACCAGAACTAAACGGTGTTCTCAATGTAGACTGATCTGGGCTGAAATGGGGTCAAATTGGAGCTTCTAGCCAAATTGTGGAATTTTCCACAATGCAGCTAATCAATATGACAGATTTCAGCTCGGATTCCCCCTTCTCTATATGTAAATATGGGCTCCCCCTACTCAGTAAGGGCTGAAAGCCCCCAAATGACCCCAATTCAACTATAACAGTCACATTTCTGGCCTTTCACTTTTTATATATATAAAACTTTGGCCGATTTCGGGAGAAATTTCATCTGTAGCCAAAGTCCTTCCATTGGCTTCTTTGGGAGGACTTTGGCTATTTCCCTAAATAATAAATCCTCCTGAAATTGGCCAATTTTCAAGCCGATTTGAGATCACTTCGATGGTCTCTGAGTAGGCCCACTTTAAAGGCTATTTAGTTTTTCTAAAAGAAATTGGGAGGTCTGAGTTTCTGACCCAGTTCGACCACTAATGTGATTAAGGCAAAGAGACTTACTTGAGAATCCATAAAAAAGTGTGTCTAAGTTCTGGAGACAGAGGCCCAGTGGCTTAGTTCGAGATCAGACCTTTCCAACATGTGAAGTCGCCTGGGTTGGCATGAGTAATCCAGACCGAGCCTTGGCGTGAATATTCTATATACCTTTTTTGTTCCATTGACAGGCTTACAAACCAGAGGGGGAAGGAGAAAGAGCTGTTGATAAAGGATATCAACCTAACCTCCAAGTCATTAATGACTATGAGCCAACAGAATTTAAAAAAAAAGCTGTGAGGTGGAGCGTAAGACTTTGATTAAAACTGGAAGTCCCAAACGGTTGGGAACTTCTAAACTTCTGAACTATGATGAAGCCTAACGGTGAAACGCGTGAGACCCACTACATGAACTAGGGGCACTTTATTTGTACAGGTACCATCTGTGGCCAAATCTTCCCTGTCATCATGTCAATGTTACTATTGTAGAAAATACTAATGGCTATAGGTAACTTGTCCCGATTTGACCTGATAGTTTTGTTACTTTTAGACCATTATGCTTTTTTTTGGGGATGTTGTTTTTCTTGTAGCACTTTTTCCTTAAATGCCATTTGAAACAGGATGTGCTTTGTACTTTGGACATAGAAAACTCCTACTGCTGAATTAAGTTTCCCTATCTATATTTTCACAGTTAATGCCCAGGAGATTGTTATTGAAGGTTGGGACGACTTCACAGCGAAATCTTTCTTTTAACACATATCCTTTGAAGTAGCAAATGAATCCATCTCTGTTTTCAGACTCTTCCAACATTGACAATAATCTGTATTTTTAGCACATTTGTCTTGAGTGTAAAGCCTTCATGTCTCTCATATACCTGACTTCTCCCTCCTTGAAATAATTAATATCCAGTATAGTTATCATCTTACTAAGTTACATTTCTTCTCTATTGGCAATGGTGTTAAACTGGGAATAATACAAAATGTAAAAAGTAAGGCAGATTATCTGGATAACGAAGCAAAAAAAAAAAAAACAGCAAATGGGTGCAACCCAAAAGGCAGTCCCAAAACGGCCTAAAACATAGTAAATAAAACAGAAAGACTGCACACCGAAAATAGAAAAAGTAGTAAAATACCTTTTAATCAAACAGAGATAGTGTAGTGAAAAAAATAAGCAATAATAATACATACTCAATAAGGCATAAACCATGCCAGAATCAAATGAAAACGTAAGAAGACAAATATAACACAAAAAATTTAAAGCAGAAAAAAAAGCACAATATACGAAGTAAGACAAACAAATATATACAGCCAATACCAACCAGGTTGATACCCAGACAGATAGCACCCTGACGTTTCGGGGAAAAAAGCCTTCATCTTATTGCGTGAATAATAAGCAGAATTATTTAATTTCTTTACGTTCTGATTAGTCCAAATGTAGGGCTTTAGATATGTTCCTGTTTTGCCTTTATAAATACATCTGGTTCTTTTTTTTTTTAACTTGGTTGTCTCATCAGGAATGTCTACTACCATGTTTTAGATATGCATTTCCTCTTATTGAGTACACTATGTCAAGTTGTTGCTCTTTCTCAGACACTAGCTTTACAATAGCCCTCACAGGGAGTCACAAAGAGTCAGGAGGCTAAGCAACCCTTATCTATCAAGATCTAGTGTGATGGAGCATCCCAGAGACCCCCATTAAGCCCTTAAACTTGTCTGAGGCAGATTTCCTAGGCCTATGTGCTGAATGTGACAAGACTGGTAGTTTTTGGGTCAAGGATTTTTGGCCAGTTAAATAGTTACTGGAAACTGACTTTTGCAAGTGCAAGGATGTAGCATGTGTCTTGTGTGTCTCATTTGGTTATCCGTACTGCAGACACCAGTGTATTTTGGATGCTATTTGTACTACTAATAGTTTGTTTAGTATTAGAACAAGTATCAGTGTAACTTGTTTGTAGACCCTTGTTTATACTGTGAATATAGAGGATAAAATGATCCAAAAATAATCAGTGTTCATTGAAGTGCAAGCAAATGCATACATTCAGAGAAAATGTGTTTAAATGTGTCTTTGGTGTCTCCAGTAGTGTTGAGCGAACCCGAACCGCACTGTTCGGGTTCGTACCGAACATTACGGTTTTTGGACCCCAGGACCCGAACACGGACATTTCACTGTATGTTCGGGTTGGAGTTTGGGGTTCGGCGATTACATTGTATGTAATGCTATGGGCTTTCTATAAAACCGAAATAGAGTCCCCATTCATAAGAATAGGGACTCTATTTCGGTTTATATAATAGCAATAGCATTACATGTATTCCATAAACCGAAAGTCTATAAACCGAATCTCTTTCGGTTTATAGACTTTCGGTTTATAGAATAGCAATAGCATTACATGTATTACATAAACCGAAAGTCTATAAACCGAAAGAGATTCGGTTTATAGACTTTCAGTTTATGTAATGCTATTGCTATTCTATAAACCGAAATAGAGTCCCCATTCATAAGAATAGGTCAATTGACCTATTCGTATGAATGGGGACACTCTTACCCACATTTTACTTCATTTTGCAGCCCTCCAGCCCTTTCCAGGACTTTTTTGGAGGCATTTTAGTGGCCAAAAGTTTGTGTCCCCATTGACTTCAATGGGGTTCGGATTCGGGTCAAGTTCGAGCACGGACCCGGACATTTTTTCGAAGTTCGGCCGAACCTGCCGATCCCGAACATCCAGGTGTCCGCTCAACTCTAGTCTCCAGCACATCACCTTGTGGCTTGATACGCAAATTAGAAATTTCCAATTGAAAAGTAATTTATTTGCCTACCAAGCCACAGGTATTGTCATAAACAGGCCATACTACAGATGTATTTAAAAAGTATTGTTCTCTTAAGGGTCTACTCAGTAAAGAGAGAATGTCAGGGAATTGGAACGAGAATATCAAACTTAAGACCGAAGAAGTTGAATTGGAAAAATTCTCCCATTCGGCTGCATTTGTCTAAAATGTGAAAGTCACATCTCAATTCCCTCTTTATCAAGTAGACCCTTTTTTTCCTGTGCACTATACTGCTAACAGAGTACAAAGTACAGATCAATTTGTATTATCTACATGCACAGAATAAGCAATGTGTATGAGATGGCGTTCCCCTATCAGTTGTATAAATTGATTTTAATATTTACCTCCTTTTCAATGGGAAATGTGTAATTTCAGGCCACAGGTGATGTCATAAACTGGAGAGTCCACATCAAACACATTTTTCTCCTAATTCAGGCTTTTGCATGCAATTTTTATTCTCTACATTTACAGTAAAAACAAGGGCTTAGGTGATACGTCCCTTTAATGTTTCTTCCGTGTGTTGCATTCTGCTACTCTTATATATTGATTTAAATTGTGTCCGAAGTATACAATACCTGTTAGTGGTCAGCCATAGCATCGGTGTATGTACACTGATGATCCATAACATTATGACCACTGGCAAGCCGGCGGAGGCAGTGTGATGCTTTGGGCAATGTTCTGCTGGGAAACCTTGGGTCCTGACAGTCATGTGGATGTTACTTTGACACGTACCTCCCACCTAAACATTGTAGCAGACCATTGACTAGGGTATAGTCAATTCTCGGGTTAATGCCCCCCTTTAAACCCCCAATAACGACAGACACCAGAATTTATGGAAAATAATTATGGCCATACCTTTAAATATGGCCATATCTTTATTAAAATAACATCATCTGTCATTGCCTAGTATAACATTACCCCACCCTTTATTCACATAAACTTGGCAATGACACCCCAAAAGATATAAAATAATTTGCATACTGATAACAAAACTTGTAATAACAATATTACAACCAAACACCTAAAACACATAACACACATAAACACATATAAAGGAGGGGCATACCGAGATCCCCCTCCCACCCGGTTTGAGCTACCAACTTGCTCAGAACCACCAAACACACCAACAACCAACTGGATATCATATCCAAACATACATAAAACTCTCCCTAAAGTGCACTACCCTTGCAATCTACGCATAAACACTATCCTACCAAATAAAATTAGGGAGGGTGGGCGGGAAAATCAAGGTAGGTGAATCTTTTAACAAAATGACTGATCCTTAAAATGGCTGCTATCCCTTATATAGGACCTAACTCCTCCCTGTTATAACACCAACCCACTTCCTTACACCCAAGCCATTAACCCTTTCCTAACCCAGTCAATGCCCCCTCAGGTTGACTCTGCTGCCCCCCCGGGGGCTCCCGTACACTCTTTCATGGAAACGGTATTCCCTGTTGGCATTGGCCTCTTTCAGCAGGATGAAGTGCCCAAAAATGTGCTTTTCTTTCAAAAAAACATATCTATCCATCTATCTATCTATTCTATCTATCTACTCTATCTATCCATCTATCTACTCTGTCTATCTATCTATCTATCTATCTATCTATCTATCTATCTATCTATCCATCTATCTACTCTATCTATCTATTCTATCTATCTACTCTATCTATCCATCTATCTACTCTATCTATCTATCTATCTATCCATCTATCTATCCATCTATCCATCTATCTACTCTATCTATCTATTCTATCTATCTACTCTATCTATCCATCTATCTACTCTATCTATCTATCTATCTATCTATCTATCTATCTATCTATCCATCTATCTACTCTATCTATCTATTCTATCTTTCTACTCTATCTATCAATCTATCTACTCTATCTATCTATCTATCTATCTATCTATCTATCTATCTATTCTATCTATTCATCTACTCTGTCTACTCTATCTATCCATCTATCTACTCTATCTATCTATCTATCTATCTATCTATCTATCTATTCTATCTATTCATCTACTCTGTCTACTCTATCTATCCATCTATGTACTTTATCTATCTATCTATCTACACTATCTATCTATCTATCTATCTATCTATCTATCTATCCATCCATCTACTATATCTATCCATCTATCTATCCATCTATCTATCTATCTATCTATCTATCTATCTATCTATCCATCTATCTACTCTATCTATGAATCCATCTATCCATCTATCTATCCATCTATCTACTCTACTCTATCTATCCATCTATCTAAATATCTATCTATCTATCCATCTATCTATCTACTCTATCTATCCATCTATCTACTCTATCTATGAATCCATCTATCTATCTACTCTATCTATCCATCTATCTACTCTATCTATCCATCTACTCTATCTATCCATCTATCTATCTACTCTATCTATCCATCTATCTATCCATCTATCTACTCTATCTATGAATCCATCTATCCATCTATCTATCCATCTATCTATCCATCTATCTATCTACTCTATCTATCCATCTATCTAAATATCTATCTATCCATCTATCTATCTATATCTATCTATCTATTTATTTATCCATCTATCCATCTACTCTATCTATCTATCTATCTATCTATCTACTCTATCTATCTACTTTATCTATCCATCTATCCATCTATCTACTCTATCTATCCATCTATCAATCTATCCGTCTGTCTGTCTGTCTGTCTGTCTGTCTGTCTGTCTATCTATCTATCTATCTATCCATCTATCCATCTATCTAATTACTCTATCTATCTATCTATCCATCTATCTATCTACTATATCTATCCATCTATCTATCCATCTATCTAAGAAAATATAATATATAAGAAAATAAATCAAAATAATTTTTTTTTATCTTGTCAAAATCTTGACTGTATTTCCTATTCATTTTACATGTCATTTGATGTATGTTTTCACGTGACATTTCTAAGTGACCCCAAACTTTTGATTGGTAGTGTATGTGTATATATACTGTATATATATATAACATTGCTTTCTTGTTATAAAACAAGCTTTTCCTTTATGTGCTACACTGACTCAACCTATCCAAGTATCCCCCTCCTTCTCTCCCTGGAAGCAAGAGATGACAGAAGAATTTGAACACAAGACATTGACTGTGCACGTCTTCTGCATTCAACAGTAGCCAGTCGAATAAGTATGTTAAAATGTCATTTATAATTCAAACACAGCACGCATTCTGCCCTAGGATGTATCTCTGATTAGAGCAACTGCCACTTATAGCAAGCCTGATGTTCTCTACAAATGTTTCTCTGTAGCAATGCTTACCACAGTTATAGTCAGTAGTGGCCAAACGGTAACAATTGTACTATAGCTCCCGACTCCTACTTTGCCTCAACCAAGATGAAAGACTATCTCACCCAAGATTCTAAACAACATGTCCGCCCCCAATGGAGCTCACATTAGGGCTCAATACTTCATTTGTATTCTCTCATTAAAGCATTTCATTTGTACAATATTAACAACTAATGCAAATGTTCAATTAAACATGTTATTTTTTTTGCCAAAAATTGTCGTTTAAGGATTGGTGAAAATAGCACAGTTAATATTATTTCAGTTATAAAGCACTATGATATTCCCAGCTCTGTTACATTGGATTAAACAAAATACAAATAATAGGATATGGAGTAAAGTAGAAGGACCCTATTGCAATTACCATACAAATTAATTTCTTGGTAACCTACTGATTGCTGATGGTTTTAACACATGTGGTGGCCAGTCATCTTCTGTGTATCAGAGAGTTAATGGTGCTCGATGGGGTATGTTTTTGGACACAAATCATATATATTGGGAGGTTTAGAAATGGTCTGTGCAACAAATTGATTTGTAATCAGGAGAGGATTGAACATGGTGAGGACCACTAGAGCCATTAGTACTTCTTTATTGCCACTGTTAATACCTGTCATGATTATCTTTAAGTCATCCAGAATAATTATAGCTAAAGCCTTTTCCTGAGATGTTGTGTTTGGTACTGATTGCAATATACTATATTTTGCCTTTGGATCGTTATCTTTCATTTATGGACATTTAACTTGAGCTGTGCAGTCATTTTATGGATAATTAGGGATTTAGGGGTAATTATTTCAGAGGAATTAAAGGTAGGTAGACAATGTAATAGAGCAGCAGGAAATGCTAGCAGAATGCTTGGTTGCATAGGGAGAGGTATTAGCAGTAGGAAGAGGGAAGTGCACATGCCATTGTACAGAGCACTGGTGAGACCTCACTTGGAGTATTGTACGCAGTACTGGAGACCGTATCTCCAGAAGGATAATCTGAAGGTTACTAAACTGGTGCATGGATTGCAGGATAAAATTTACCAGGAGATTTTAAAAGAACTTAACATGTATAGCTTGGAGGAAAGACGAGACAGGGGGATATGATAGAAACATTTAAATACATAAAGAGAAACAACACAGTAAAAGATGAGAGTATATTTAAAAAAAGAAAATTTACCACAACTAGAGGACATAGTCTAAAATTAGAGAGGCAACAATTTAAAAGTAATATCAGGAAGTGAGAGGGTAGTGGATGCATGGAATAGCCTTCCAGTAAAAGTGGCTTAAAAGAGGTTAATAGAGTGAAGGACTCTAAGCATGTGTGGGATAGTCATAAGGACCCACAGTACTTGAAAGAGCTCCTGACATTTTATATACCATCTCACCTCTCCCAAGACTTTGCTCAGCTAGCAGAGTATACCCATTTACTCCCCAATCACCAGGCAAGACCAGTGTACCTGGGTAAAACAGGAACGACATTGATTGAAAGGGCACAAAGGTTTATATACACACACACAGTTCACACTCCAGCCCATCCTAGACAGTCAGGCACCAGGGGTGTATCGTGCTGCCAGCCCTGAGGCACGATGTCTCTGAGTCTCCCCTGAAAGGTGACGCCAGGTACGAATTCGGCAACATAGTCACTCACTCTGTTGCCAATTTGACAAGCATGAAAAGTATGCGAAAATTTGTATACTTTTAGTGCTTGTCGAATTGGCAACAGAGTGAGTGACTCTGTTGCCGAATTCACAGCTGCCATCTTTCTCCCGTATATATTTCTGGGGTTTGTGTGCTCCTCCCTCCTCCCCAAGAAGCGACGTGATCAAATGCTTGGGGAAGAAGCAGCAGCCATTGGTAGCATTAGAATCGCGATCGACCAGAGAGGTCCAGGTCCTCTGGTCAGGAAGAGGTAGTGGTGGTGGGACACAGCGGAGCCAGGACAGGAAAACTTTATTTATAGGGGAGAGTAGCGTGAAAACATTCCTTTAAGAGCTTGTGTGCGGGTGACCATGTCCTACAGCCCTGCTTCCTTTGACAGTAATAAGGTAAATATAATAGTCCCATTCTAATTATATTTTATATAATAATACAAATAATAAAGTGAAAGGGTCAACATCTCTGTGGTGTCCCACTTGTAAATATATTATCTTGTATATTCACATGAACTAACTGTGTATTATACATTGATGTTCATAGTTATCATCTACGTAACTTCCTTTTTGTTTGCCTGCTAGCTACTCCAGAGGAGATTTCTTCTCCTCAGCCTCCATACAATTCTTTAACCATATCCTTTAATGTATTTGTAATAATAATTTGTTTTTACATACCATTTTTCTCCCTGATGGGACTCACATCCTAACCATATTGGCAGCTGGTAATAAATGTTATGATTACCCGGCTTAATGGAATTCATTTTATAAACCCCAGAAGGATTAAAGCTTCAGTTAACCTAAACAGGTATCAAAACACATGACCTTAAGGTTTGAGGTTTGAATTAGTGATATAATCTATATTCCTTTCAAAACAAATAAGACTACCATCAGATACACTTACACAAATCATACACTACATAATTCATAGGTGCTGTCTTCACTATTGTTAATTGTATCTATTAATCACCAAAACACTCCAGGTAGTTAATTAAAACCAACAGCAGAAATCAATAATAGTCAGTCATTGTACTTGACAGGTTGGATTCAAGGTGATTCTTCTGTCAGTCGCTTAACTCATTATTTTCTTCTTAAAACTTGATTTACATCCTTCAGGTCACCTTGCAGGCACCACTAATAATACAGAGATCACCAGTAATGGAATCCCCCAATTTAGGTAAAATAGGTAGACTGTGTGCTGCAGATAGGAGAATCAGTGATACCTATAGATATATATATATATTACATGTAAGGGGATGACATTTTGACCAGCTTCAGTGCAGGGTAGGTATATGCCACTGTAAATAGCATTTGGCAGATCTAAGTGCAGCTAGTGGTATAGGTTGTTATCCCATTAAAGGTATATGCTTATAGCCAATGAATGTAGACTGCACACAAAGTATGCACACATTCTTAACTATACAGTACATACACATGTGCTGAACTATAGGCAAAACTGTGAATTAATAGAGCGCTTTCTAACCATAACCGTGTGTTATAACTAATACTAGGAGAGAAATTCAAGGTTAAATGGACTGCTATAAACTATATTGTTTATACTGTGAATGGAGAGAATACAATATATATAAATATACATTTTGTTAGCAGAATTGCTATTAAATGCACAGATCAAGAGAAAAATATATCCGAACTAAGTCATCGCTTGGTTGACGGAGTAATTACTATAGTAACTTAGATATAGATAGGTAGATACATAGATAGATAGATACATAGATAGATATTGATAGATAGACACACACACAGTCAAATAGTTCTTACATCCAGAGAAGTGGATAGATAGTTACATAGCTACATAGATACATACAGAGAAATGGATAGATAGTTACATAGATACAGAGACACATACAGAGAAATGGATAGTTAGTTATATAGATACAGAGACACATACAGAGAAATGGATAGATAGTTACAGAGATACATACAGATGAATGAATAGATAGGTACATAGGTACAGAGACACATACAGAGAAATGGATAGATAGTTACATAGATACAGAGATAAATACAGATAAACTGATAGATAGTTACATAGATACAGAGATCCATTCAGGGAAATGGATAGATAGTTACATAGATACAGAGACACATACAGAGAAATGGATAGATAGTTATATAGATACAGAGACACATACAGAGAAATGGATAGATAGCTATATAGATACAGAGATAAATACAGAAAAATGATAGATAGTTACATAGATAAAGAGATACATACAGAGAAATGGATCGATAGTTACATAGATACAGAGACACAGAGAAATGGATAGATAGTTACATAGATACAGAGACACATACAGAGAAATGGATCGATAGTTACATAGATACAGAGATACATACAGAGAAATGGATAGATAGTTACATAGATACAGAGATACATACAGAGAAATGGATCGATAGTTACATAGATACAGAGACACAGAGAAATGGATCGATAGTTACATAGATACAGAGACACAGAGAAATGGATCGATAGTTATATAGATACAGAGACACAGAGAAATGGATCGATAGTTATATAGATACAGAGACACATACAGAGAAATGGATAGATAGTTATATAGATACAGAGATACATACAGAGAAATGGATAGTTAGTTATATAGATACAGAGACACATACAGAGAAATGGATAGATAGTTATATAGATACAGAGACACAGAGAAATGGATCGATAGTTATATAGATACAGAGACACATACAGAGAAATGGATAGATAGTTATATAGATATAGAGATACATACAGAGAAATGGATAGATAGTTACATAGATATAGAGATACATACAGAGAAGTGGATAGATAGTTACATAGATACAGAGACACATACAGAGAAATGGATAGATAGTTACAGAGATACAGAGATACATACAGAGAAATGGATAGATAGTTATATAGATATAGAGATACATACAGAGAAATGGATAGATAGTTACATAGATACAGAGACACATACAGAGAAATGGATAGATAGTTACATAGATACAGAGACACATACAGAGAAATGGATAGATAGTTACAGAGATACAGAGACACATACAGAGAAATGGATAGATAGTTACAGAGATACAGAGACACAGAGAAATGGATCGATAGTTATATAGATACAGAGACACAGAGAAATGGATAGATAGTTACATAGATACAGAGACACAGAGAAATGGATCGATAGTTATATAGATACAGAGATACATACAGAGAAATGGATAGATAGTTATATAGATACAGAGATACATACAGAGAAATGGATAGATAGTTATATAGATACAGAGATACATACAGAGAAATGGATAGATAGTTATATAGATACAGAGACACATACAGAGAAATGGATAGATAGTTATATAGATACAGAGACACACACAGAGAAATGGATAGATAGTTATATAGATATAGAGATACATACAGAGAAATGGATAGATAGTTATATAGATATAGAGATACATACAGAGAAATGGACAGATAGTTACATAGATACAGAGATACATACAGAGAAATGGATCGATAGTTACATAGATACAGAGACACAGAGAAATGGATCGATAGTTATATAGATACAGAGAAATGGATAGATAGTTACATAGATACAGAGATACATACAGAGAAATGGATAGATAGTTATATAGATACAGAGATCCGTTCAGGGAAATGGATAGATAGTTATATAGATATAGAGATACATACAGAGAAATGGATAGATAGTTACATAGATACAGAGACACACACAGAGAAATGGATAGATAGTTACATAGATACAGAGATACATACAGAGAAATGGATCGATAGTTATATAGATACAGAGACACATACAGAGAAATGGATAGATAGTTATATAGATATAGAGATACATACAGAGAAATGGATAGATAGTTATATAGATACAGAGACACATACAGAGAAATGGACAGATAGTTATATAGATACAGAGATACATACAGAGAAATGGATAGATAGTTACATAGATACAGAGACACATACAGAGAAATGGACAGATAGTTATATAGATACAGAGATACATTCAGAGAAATGGATAGATAGTTATATAGATACAGAGATCCGTTCAGGGAAATGGATAGATAGTTACATAGATACAGAGATAGACAAACAGATAGATACGGACATAGACGCACAGATAGATCCAGAGAGAGACAGACAGACAAATAGATACAGAAATAGATAGACAGACAAATAAAGACTTATAGACAGGCGACAGAAAATCCTCCTCCAGATGGTGCTACATTTTATTTCATTCTTTACATTTTATTCTTCTTTAAAATAAACAGCTTTTCTCTTTTAAAGCCCTATAGAAAAGTAATTACGTCCAGTTCTATTAATAGTCAGAATACACACGGCACTTTCCTGTCTGCAAGTCTCCTTCCGCAATAACACACGAAGCTGCTCATTCATGTACAATGCGCTCTGACCTTCAACAGTTTAGTAAATTGTCCCATCGGTAGCAGACACCTTACGCTTCACATGACATGAAGAAAAAATGAAAACCATTCAATTCAGACAAAGAAACTGCTGTGTGTAGTGAGCAGGCCATATTATCCAGACATGAGTAAAACATGAGACAATCCTCCGACTCCGGTGTCATCACGCAGATCGCTCAGACATATTTCATTTTGGTTTTGATTTGTCTGCAAAAAAATCAAAAGCATCAATGTGTGTATGTTGGCTTACATTACCATGACATGGTAGCTTCTATCATTGGGGATATGTATTTGCCTAGAAATAACTAAAACTTAAAACCAGACTGTGGGGTAAAACAACGGCCACAGCACTTTATTTAAATAGTCATTGCATTACAATTATATATATATAAACATTCCACATATATATCCATAATTATACAATGAATAAACATAAACATTCCATATACAGAAAACCGACCAAGCTTGCACGGGTATCCAGGTGGCTGCCGAATAAGTCCATGTTCTGGGCATATACCAATGTACCAAAAACCTGAGGTTCAAGGTACCACTTTCCCCTCGAACCTCCCACCAGAGTCCCACTTGACTCTCCCCAATCCAATCTTCCATTAACCCTCCTGGATACTATGCAAGCTTCCGCCAACACTGTGACATGTAAATAAATAAAGGTTCATTAACCATAAAATTAGGGAGGGTGGGTGGGACAACAGGTAGGGGGAAAAATCTTTCCTAAAATGGCCCCCAAACTTCCTGTTCCTAACTTTTATATACTCCCAAGTCCTCCCACTAATTCCCACTATAGGCTGTACATATCCCCTCAGCCCCCTGTCATGATTGCCCCTCCCCGACCTTGTCTGGGGGCTACATACCTAGCTGCAACAACACTACTTATTGCTTTAAAACTGGTGTTACAGCATGGGGAATTTACCTGCAATAGATTTATATTAAAATTACAGACAAAGGCCATATTAACTACTTCCGTACAGTGTACTAAGCGGAAGCCAAATCTAGGAGGACTATTTCTCATTTTTATATATGTCCTGTTTTTGCCGCTATTACCCAACGTAATTGTTTTTCATTTTATTAACCTTGGAAGAGTTAACCCTGCTAGGAATCGAATCTGCAATTCTGTACAATGCTTGTGAAGCTGTGGAGAGCTGGCATATGATTCAGAGATAAAAGAACAGATGGACTAAAACTTTTATTCAGGGGAGGGCTGGCTGTGGGGGGCTCAGCTACTTTGTCCTTAAAGGAACATTGCACCTTTGTTAAAAATAAGCATATCCCACTTGTCTGGAGTAAACCCGATGTGTATCTTAATAGATACACGCGGGTTTGCTATCTGCTGTGTCTCACATGCGAGACACAGCATTTCCTGGTTGTCGTCAGTGTGCTTACAGCCAATCAGAGCGGGGGCTTACCCTGCCATCGACTGCTGAATGCGAGCAGTTTAAGTTCCCCCTGCTGATCCCATGCAGCGAGAGCCGGTCGCCGACCAGATGGCTGCCTGCTTTCATGGCATCTGTCGGTCAGAGGATAAACTGGCGTGTATTATCAAAAGTACCCGCCTGCTCACCCTCATACTGGGGACAACTAACGTTTCACTTGTGCTTCTATATTAGAAGCACAAGTGAAATTCTCTCTTTATTGAGTAGACCCTTTGCGCTTGACGCCATTTGGCCATTTGCCCACAGCCAACCTGCTCTGTGTAAAGCTGGGAAGACAGACGGGTTCTGGGTTGACACAAGTAGCCAAGTGATTTTTAACTTTTGCTTCTATTACAGAAAAAAAAAACATATTTACTGTCACTTTAACTTTCTAAATAATGCTTTAAACTATGATTTCTTGCATAGTCTATCACAAACGGCCAGCCCCGCCATCAAGTACCCCAGTCAGGGCGACGGCAATCCTGGCGGGGCCTGCAGCCGGAGCTGATATCGGTTCCAGAGATGAGAAAATGGCTGCCATGTCAGAAAAACAAATGTTTGCAGCTTATTAAAATCATGATAAGTCAATGGCAAGCAGCAGGACTGCTGGTCTCTGACTCATGGGCTCCTGGAACATAATAAATAATTGCTCATCCGCAACCTTGGATTAATGTACATAAGATGTAGGAGGACATTTGCACTATCATTAGATTGGTTGCATATGTTGCTGTGATTTTCTTTATTATTACCATTTGTCCTTATGTCGGCTGCTTGTTAGCAATGCTTAGATATCTATTTGACAGAGTTTTCAGTATTGTTTGGTTTGTGTATTGTGAAATTCTAGCTGTGGAACTAAATGTATTTGACTTTGTGTATATTTATTCTATGTTTAGCTCTCTCTCAGGGTATATTTCTATGCACAATCACCATTTTCCCTTTATTTCCTTGTCTTTTAAACAACGTGTTCTTGAATTTTCTTTTATTAGAATTTAATTATCTAGGGGTCTACTCAATAAAGAGAGAATTGCATGGCATTGAGAAAGGAATTCCAATCGTACCTGTCATTGTAGCGTATTAAGTGTCACAATCCGTGATTAGGGTTGCCACCTGGCCCGTATTTTACCGGCAGGCTGGTAAAAAATTGGCCTCAGGCCAATGTTAAGTCTATGGAGACAGTACCAAGGCCGGTATTTTTTTGAAGAAAAGGTGGCGACCCTATCCGTGATCATTTGTTATGGTGGAGCCAGTTATTTTAAATCATATACATTTCATCTTATCTGGGGGGTTCGTCTGCCTTCCCAACAGGCCTTGCAAGTTTCTTGTTGTAGCATTCGTATATGTGAATAATGAATGAGCAGACTTTTTCTTACTTGACATATGTAGTACATGATATATGTTAAACAAACTGTAACTTTCGTGAGCAGTGATCAATATTCACTAACACCGTTCAGGCAATGTTGCTGTAATGCCTCAATCTCCAGGCATTAAACAACACCTAAATTCCAAGGAGCGGATGTGGGCACCATATTGGAGAGCAGTATGGCACTCCAATATGGCTCTGCCCTATTATGGTCAAGAGCTGTGGAAGTGATCGGTTATTACTTCCACCACTCTGTTGCTAGCAACACTACACGATAAAAAAAACACCTAAATTAATTAGTGTTAACTTTAGGATTAGCATAAAGGTTATTTAGGGTGAGGGTTAGCATAAGGGTCATTCATGGGGGGTTTTCCTATTTTTTCATCATATTTTATGATTTCCTTTTTAGCAAATTATATGATATGATGAAAATGATGTTATCTAAAAAAAAAAAAAAAGCGCTTCTAATGCTGATTAAAAAAAACAATATATAATTTGTGTGGGTACAGATAGTAAGAAAGAGAAAATTACAGCTAAACACAAACACCTCAGAAATGTTAAAACAGCCCATTTCATCCAGGGTAAGACATGGCTAAAAAGTCAAAAAACATATTGAAGTTGTCCTGTGGTTTACAGTGACAATAATTTCACCGAGGCATCTAAATTCCTTAATAACATTGAGATTGAGTAAACAGGAGGTTGGGGATGGTTATAAAAAATGTGTGCTACAGCACGGCTTGACAAATGCCTGGACCTGGGGAGCCATGAATCCTGAAATCCATGTTGCTGGCTCCTACCTTTTTTGATTGCTAATCTTATGGAAGTTTTTACCTCCCTGACTGGGAGGGTCCTGTTTGTCTCCTAACGTCTACAAACATTGGTCAAGTCCTTTACTACAGGACTGTGTTAAAACAATGTTATTCTTGACAAATGTTTGTAGACTACAGGAGCCAGTCTTCGTTGTTTTTAGGAGCCTGGGAATTTGTATTGACCATACATGTCTACGGAAAGCAAAATTTAGGAGCCAGCAACATGGATTTTAGAAGCTGTGGCTCCCTTGCTCTGGGTTTTTGTCAAGAACTGCTGTAATGTGTGTGTTTTTTTCAGAAGAGAAAACTGGGTCATCTTACCCTGAAAGTGTTGACATGTTAAAGCACAGTACTGTATTTATTGTAATAACGTTGATTTAAAGGGACACTAAACTTCAGTTTCCACTAGTCTGAGGATGAACTGGCATGTACTTTTGACAGTGCATGCCAGTTTATCCTCAGACAGGCAGCCTGGCCAGATGTGCAGAGGGGAAGGTCTCTCTTTGTGCAGATCCCAATCAGACAGCGACAGTGCACCAGGCCAGTGTTTCACAGCTTAGTATGTATACAAATACACGTTGGGTTTACTTGGGAGGAGCAGGACATGTTTTTAACCCTTGCTTCTTTTTGAGGAACTGCTAAATAACCAAAACCTGACCGGAATATAGTATAAGTGGAGTTCACACCTGTTTGAGCCCGGTGGATGTTACTTTGTTCACTATGGTCTGTGACTGTAACATGTATTTTGAACACAAAAGAAGAGGTTTGGGTGTGCACCTGTGATTTGACTAGCAGTGCCGGCTGAGAGTCATCCTGATGAAGTAACAAATAATCCACTGAATGGAACCTTTGGTCTCCACGCTTGCAAATACATTTAATGTAAGTTATTCAAAAAAAAATCTGTATTTTTTAACTATAGATGTGTGTTCTTAATTGTGGTAATGTCTATGGATGCAAGAGGTCAAGGTGTTACCATATTAGTAATTAGATTTAAGGTGTGCAACAACAAACATGGTAGAAATCTTACTAGAGTGCTAAAAGTATAAACGAAAATTAAGTAAACGTGATCAGAGTTGACTTTAACAACTAAACTTTTTTTTAACCTTTGCTACTTTAAAGAAAGCAACAGTTTAAAAGTGTGTTCCCTTACCGCAAGTAAACAACATGTAACTTCAGAGGTACACGTCAGTTTGCTCTCGGTGCTGCCTCACAACGGAGGAAGAGTCGGTGGGGAGACTGGCAAGGACTGACAGTGTCAGCGTGTGCACAACCAATCAGAGCGAGAGATCGCCATGCTCGTTTGATCAGGTTGTGAATTGTGTTGGGGGAGGGTTTTTTTTCTTTGCTATGGCTAGGGGATCAGGTTAAGGTCCCCTCTGCTGAGTCCATGTAAAAAAAAAAAAAAAAAAAAAGCAAAAGCACAGAGAGACAGTTGCCGACCTGGTTGGTATATAATGCCAATCATGAGGAGTAAATGCATAAACATTATATATCATGCCAATCATGAGCAGTAAATGCATAAACATTATATATCATGCCAATCATGAGGAGTAAATGCATAAACGTTATATATCATGCCAATCATGAGCAGTAAATGCATAAACGTTATATATCATGCCAATCATGAGCAGTAAATGCATAAAAGTTATATATCATGCCAATCATGAGCAGCAAATGCATAAAGGTTATATATCATGCCAATCATGAGAAATAAATGCATAAATGTTATATATCATGCCCATCATGAGCAGTAAATGCATAAAGGTTATATATCATGCCAATCATGAGCAGTAAATGCATAAAGGTTATATATCATGCCAATCATGAGGAGTAAATGCATAAAGGTTATATATCATGCCAATCATGAGAAATAAATGCATAAACGTTATATATCATGCCCATCATGAGCAGTAAATGCATGAAGGTTATATATCATGCCAATCATGAGCAGTAAATGCATAAAGGTTATATATCATGCCAATCATGACCAGTAAATGCATAAACGGGCCGCACCTCGATGTCCTGCGGGCTGCACCTTGATGTCATGCGGGCCGCACCTCGATGTCCCGTGGGTTGCACCTCGATGTCCCGCGGGCCGCACGTTGGACACCCCTGTTATATATATACATTTGTGTATTTATGTGATGTGTATTTTCCATTCTTTGATGCTTTTTTGGGTATATATTTTTAATATCTCTTCTTTTATTGATGCAATAAATAGACATTTCATGATCTAACATGGTTTATATATACCTTTCCGTCAATCAGGGCACCTCTCACTATATATAACTATTTATATCTAGTAGACATATAGATTTTCATGACTTGCAACATAGGCAGCAGTCATGAAAAAAAATTTGATGGGACAGGACCTCAAATCCAGAATGTTGGCAGCTATGGATGCCTTTGCAGTAGAAACATATTGTCCTTGTTGGTAAGACTTCAATCAGAGCCTTTTGACTGGCTCTGCCTCTTTAAAAAGGAATATAATGAAAATCAAAAGGAAAATTCAAATTCTTTTCTTCCCTGCACACAGACTCTACTACAACGAATCAATAGATCTACTCCTCTTTTATGAAATTCATTGTCTAAGACAAATCTTACAACTAATGTCCCCGGCAAAAACAGGATGTTGGGGGGAGGAGCTTGGGATGTGGAGTGTCAGTACTAACGCTAACTAAGCTGAGGCAAAAGTCTACCGAGACGATGACCACCATCAAAACTACCGAAAACTACCATCATAAAAACAAAAAGGCGATATTGGTTTAAAGACTCTTTGCAGTAACTCAGAATATCTAAAGAAGAAGATCAAACACTGGAAATCCCATCGCTTCCGTTTATCATGGATCTTTGGTTACTTACTTAGTACTTACTCGAAGCCCCCTATAGCGATACATGGGGAGGATGACCCGATCACCACCTTATTCGGTTTGGCTTTAAAAAAATGCTTCAGGGTTGGGTACGTGAACAAAAGACTGCAGTCAGCCCGACCTATTACTGATATCAGCCCTGACGCATGCATTTACCATAACTGAACTGAATAAAACAGTGATGTCACACAGAGAGCATAATAATGGTGTTAGTACATGTCATTGGATGCCCCCATAAGTATCTCTGGAGAGAAATGAATACCCATTATTGCCGGCAGGGAGCTCTGAGCATACAGCTACACAAAACTCTACACAACTAAGAATGCAAATAATAGAACCCAAGCTGCACCAAAAAAATGAAAAATAATCCATCTCGTATGTGAACTAACTTTAATCGTAACAATGAATGCAAGCTATATCTTCCATCTCTTGCCTGGTAGGGGAGTGTGTGGGAATTGTAGTGTGCAGCAGTCAGAGGTTACTTATCCTTGTACCTTTGTACAGAGACACAGCATGGAGCCACCGTGTAGCAACATCCCAGGCAAGGGAGGCGGAGGAGATGAACATTTATTTTCTGCTCCTGACAAGATTTATTAGGTTTTTTTTTTGTTTTGTAAACAAGATCATGAGCAGCACTCGTAGTACAAATCATGGGAGCGCCTGCGTGTCTACAACAGTCATTTATTAAACTCACTTCGATTCAGAATGGAAAGGTTGAAGTGGATGTAATAGTTTAATTGCCTGTTATACATAAGATCTGTGTGTGGCGCCTGTCTTTTTGGTAGTTTATACTTTTTATACTTCAGGACTGCTCAGTACACACATACACCCACACACACACACACACATATATATATATATATATATATATATATATATATATATATATATATATATAGTGAAAACCCAAACCTTGTTCTCTCCTTTGCCTTGATCTTGTGTAGTGTGGCTTAGACTAAGAAAACGGTCGGCAGGGTCCGACAACCCCTCATTACAAAGGGTGCAATAAAATCTGTGGGTTTTTTTCCAATTCCCTGTCCCTCATCAAGTTAAAGAACTTACAGTTTTAATTAGGTACCTTGTGACGGATATATGGTTGGCCATCCTCCGAAAGGGGGCTTGACAGGTGCCTTACCAACGGAGGATGTTGGCCAGTCCATACCAACTCTATTATTCTATTATCTTAAGTCCGAGCAGTCACTATATAGTCCAGAGTAGGTGTAAAGTTCATACTGGGTATGTACAGCATGGTGGGTCAAACCGTGGCCTTGATATCGCTTTCAGTGGCCAATGTGTCACCTGAAGTCATATTAGCTGCTGATTAATTTTCCTTTAAAGATACACAATGGGGAGGATATGCACTATTGTTTAACTTGTCCTTCCATTAAAAAAAGCCAATTTAAAAAATCAACTACTTTAGCGCCACATTCAATTTCTTAGAATACGTGGATATAATAACAAGCAACAAGGGAGGAGTGGAAAGGGGGGCAAATGGGGCAATAGTCCGCAGACTGCCCGCTAACATGGCAATATATTTGGGCATCTACCAACCTCCATTTTTGTCTCCTCAATAGCACACCAAGGGTATATGTTTCATTATACAAGTTGCACGTGGCTGTAATTATATCTATTATATATTTAAAATGTTGAGATGATAAAGAATCCAATTTGATTTCTTGTGTGGGAACGCCTGACTGCTGGAGAGTCCTTAAATCCTTTTGTTCCTCAAGGTATCATGTCAGAAAGAATGAAAATGACACAAATTAATGTATTAGGGGATTTTGTCACAATCTAGTTTTTGACAGATGTCTTATCTGCAGCTGTGTCCAAAGTGAGAATGTTGCTATTTGTATTTGAACTATAATCACAGTAGACAATAATAGTTATGCTGTTCAAGGCAAAATCATGAAAATGAAGATATGGAATTAGAGCAAGTAGACAATGAAAACAACATTGCTTGTCTTACATACTGGCAGGCAGGGGCGGGCTGGGCCGGGGGCAGGGAGGCAATTGCCCCCCAAACCGCCCTAATGTTTGTAAAACACGGCCGCTGGGCCAGTGTTAAAAAAAAAAAAAAAAACGCGCTTGCAGGCAGAGACGGAGGTGAGAAGGGATCACCTCCACTCTGCCTGCAAAACTGCACGGAGAGCCGAACAGGCAGCACAGAGAAACCTCCGTGCTGCCTGTTCGGCTCCCCGTGCAGTGTAACACGGAAGTGCCGACAGTCACGTGATCGGCGATCTGACGTCAGACGCGCACCGATCACGTGACCTGTCGGCACAACCGCCGGGAGGCCGAACAGGCAGCATGGAGGGACCATGCTGCCTGCGATTAGCCACCAGGGAAGTCCTCCTGCCACTAGCCACCAGGGAAAAAGGTAAGAGATGGGGAGGGGGGGGGATGGGCAAAAAACACTGGCATATTATTGGGCAAATTGGCTGGGGAATATTACATGGCAAATAAGACTGGCATATTATTGGGCAAATTGGCTGGGGAATATTACATGGCAAATAAGACTGGCAAATTATTGGGCAAATTGGCTGGGGAATATTACATGGCTAATAACACTGGCATATTATTGGGCAAATTGGCTGGGGAATATTACATGGCAAATAAGACTGGCATATTATTGGGCAAATTGGCTGGGGAATATTACATGGCAAATAAGACTGGCATATTATTGGGCAAATTGGCTGGGGAATATTACATGGCAAATAAGACTGGCAAATTATTGGGCAAATTGGCTGGGGAATATTACATGGCTAATAACACTGGCATATTATTGGGCAAATTGGCTGGGGAATATTACATGGCAAATAAGACTGGCATATTATTGGGCAAATTGGCTGGGGAATATTACATGGCAAATAACACTGGAATATAATTGGGCAAATTTACTGGGGCATATTAAATGGCAGAATAACACTGGCATATTATTGGACAAATTGTCTGGGGAATATTAAATGGCAGAATAAGACTGGCATATTGGGCAAAATGGCTGGGGAATATTAAATGGCAATTAACACTGGCATATTGGGCAAATTAGCAGGGGCATATTAATTGGCAGATAACCTTGGAATATTATTGGGCAAATTTACTGAGTCATATTAAATTGCAGAATAACACTGGCATATTATGGGACAAATTGGGTGGGAAATAATAATGGCAAATAATATTGGAAATGTGTATGTAATGGGGTGATGGAGGCATGTAAATGTGGTGATGGGGCATGTCCTGGTGTGCAACATGGGTTATGGGTCATGTCGTAGGTGTGCAACGTGGGTAGGGGGGGTGCCCAAATTTTGGGATATTGGGTGTCTAAATCCTGGCATATTGAGGGGCATAATCCTGGCATATTGAGGGGGCATCATCTTGGCATATTGATGGGAAAAACCTGGCATATTGGGTGTCTAAATCCTGGCATATTGAGGGGCATAATCCTGGCATATTGAGGGGCATAATCCTGGCATACTGAGGGGCTTGACTGGATTTGCCCCCCAGGCCTAAGGCTGCCAGCCCTCCCCTGCTGGCAGGGGTGGTTGTAGTTTTGCAGGCCCAAAACTAAGGGAAGCACATATTCATCAGTACAAAGTTAGACAACTGTTAGTACTGTAGCTACTCTCCTAGAAGTGGGCGCCCAGCCAAGATGACTCCAAGGGCACAACACAGAATGCTCAGTGAGGTAAAAAAGAACCATAGAAAAACAGCTTTAGTCTTTAAGGAATCATTGGAACTGGTATAAATCTCTGTTCATTAGTTTACCATACGCAAAACACTGAGCAGGCATGAGGTCCATGGTAGGACACTATAGAAGAAGTTGCCGCTCTCCAAAAAATTGCTGCGTGCCTGAAGTTTGCCAAAAAGCACCTTGACACTCCACAACGCTACTGGGAAAACGTTTGTGGCAGACTTGATGGGCCAAATGGTTCTTATCTACCGACACATTCTACGTTTAAATTTTACTGATGAAACTAAGGTTAAATTGTTTGGGAGGAATATGCAGCACTATGTATGTGCTAAAAAGGGCATCTCATTCCAACATGAAAACATCATGGCAAAGTACGGAATTTTGGGCTGCTTTGCTGCCTTGGGGTCTGGACAGCTTGCCATCATCAAGGGGACCATGAATTCCAAAGGTATCATACAGGATAATGTCAGGGTGGTTGTCCACCAACTAAAGCTCAGTAGAAGATGGGTAATGCAGCAGGATAATGAGCCTTAACATCAAAGTATATCTACTAGAAAGGCTTCACAAAAAGAAAATTCACCTTTTGGAGTGGCCCAGATATTAACCCATTAGAGAGGATGTAGAAAGACCTCAAGAGAGCCGTTCACACCAAACTTCCTAAGAATATGGCTGATCTTCAGGACACAGGGGAAAAAAGTTGTCAAGGATGATATTATAGGATACAGGTCACATATTGACAAAGAGTGGGGATGGGTGCTACAATTCCCGAGAACAAACAGTACTGCAATAGTCTGTCCTGTAGGATAATACCAACTCGGGAGAGCAACTCCATGTTTTGCCTGCTTACACCATTGCAAAGGAACCACTCCATTAGCATATCAGACTGATCCCACCCATAAGGGCAGTCCAGATCCGAAATGCATGGCTAGTACCCTCTACACGAGGAACACTGCAAACCACAGACGTACGTTTCGGCCTACATTGGCCTCCTCAGTGTGGTATGGCTGATGATCCTCTAGGTGCAAGCAGGCCAGGGACCCACGGCCGTAGGCATACCCTGTTACTCATGGCGACAAAGAGCAGGCCATGAGTAACAGGGTCAGTGTAACAGATTTGGCTTGTCTGTATTATATGCAAAAGCATAATACAGCACAACATAGCATTAGTTTAACTAAAGTGAAGGGACCATTCTAAGCCCCACCCACCTGCATTCTGACCACACCTCCAAGTCCCTTTGCATGAGTGGACTATTATTATTGCATAGCAAACTGCAGTAGGTTAGCTAAAGTGAATGGAACATTCTCAGCCCCACCCACCTGAATTATGACCCCACCCCGATGTCCCTTTGCAAAAGCAGTGTACTATTATTGCATAGCAAACGGCAGTAGGTTAGCTAAAGTGACGGGACCATTCTAAGCTCCACCCACCTGCATCCTGACCGCACCCCCGTGTCCCTTTGCACAAGCGGTGTTATTATTATTATTTAAGTATGAGATGTAGGAGATGTAGGTCTTTGATGGCACAGTCAGGGCTCCCATTAGAGATTTCTGGCTACAGCACAGTCTAAACATGAGAGCTCCACCGGGCTCTTTGACCTTCCATATTATAATGCTCTTGCCTTTGTTTTTGTATACCTCTTCTGCTTTATCATTCACCTTTCTCCTATTTTTTGCCCCACCTTCCTCCTTTTCATTTCTTTCCCCTCTCATTTATTTATTTTTAGTTATATTTGTCCCCTCATCTGTTCTCATGCCCCCTTGTTCAAGCCTACTGCCAGTGTTGCCTACCTTTTGTTAGGGTCCCACTACCATTACATGAACATCAGAGTGTGCAATTGCTCCTGTAGGCAAGAACCGACCTCCTTAATACAGTATTGACCATGTCCTCTGTATATCATGCATCACTCTTTAATACTTCCTGGTGAAACTCTGTGGCCTTACTGACATCAGACCCCACTGCCCTCAGACAGAAACCAAGCAGATCAGTAATGAAGCAGGAGAAAAGTCATTATGGATATCTACCTCGTCCATCTCCTGTGCATAGTGATGATACTTGGTATCAATTGTTAGCAGATCACAAGGCAAGGAAGACAACTCCTGAGATTGCTTTCTTGATTATTGTTCCAGCTAGATAGTGAAAGGAAGATGATTGTACACAGTACTGGAGACCGTATCTCCAGAAGGATATTGATACTTTGGAGAGAGTTCAGAGAAGGGCTACTAAACTGGTTCATGGGTTGAAGGATAAAACTTACCAGGAAAGGTTAAAGCATCTTAACATGTATAGCTTGGAGGAAAGACATAACAGGGGGGATATGATAGAAACATTTAAATACATAAAGGGAATCAACACAGTAAAGGAAGAGAGTATATTTACAAAAAGAAAAACTACCAAAACTAGAGGACATAGTCTTAAATTAGAGGGGCAACGATTTAAAAGTAATATCGGGAAGTATTACTTTACTGAGAGGGTAGTGGATGTATGGAATAGCCTGCCAGCAGAAGTGGTAGAGGTAAACACAGTCAAGGATTTTAAGCATGCGTGGGATAGACACAGGGCTATCCTAGCTATAAGACCGGGAACAGGGGACTAATAAAAATACTCAAAAAAAATTGGGCAGACTAGATGGACCGAATGGTTCTTATCTGCCGACACATTCTATGTTTCTAGGATGGAATATGTTAGATCACCAAATAAAAGATTGCAGGAGCTCAGGAGCCAAAATGGATTTGTCTTTATTTCCCAATCCACTTTCCCCATCTCTTCATTTCAACAACTTTATACCAAGACAATTAAAATGTCAATAAAGCTTTGATTAGCATCCAAAATAAACACATCATATGGCAAATAAAATGCAATATTGTTCTGTGTTCTTATTCAGCCTTTTGCCCTAGAGGACCACATACATAGAGATGTATTGCTTGGCCTGTACATTTTTCTCATCAATTTATTTCCTTTTGTTCTTTCTTTACTCCTGTGAATATCACTTATCCAACTGGTAATAAATAAATAACATATGAAATATCTGAGAGTGTATTCACCAGAGATACCTGGATGTGTAGCTCTAATTTTACAAAAAAATCAATGTTGGGTTCTATTCAATAATATACAGTATCACTTATCATGTTCTAATGCACTCTTTGGTGTTTAATGACCAGAGATACATTTTTCAGGTCATTGAATAGAGCCCATTAACTTATTCCCTTAATACTTAGGGGAGATATTCACATGTCTGTCTTGTATACTGGGCATTGTGGGAATTTGCTCAGTCCCCACCTTAAAAGGGACCCCGAAAACAGGGGTGGGCACCAACCTTTTTCATGGTGGACACTTACGTGACTTTGTGATGGACAATGTAATGGTCTTCTTTGACCTTCCAGTGTTGCCATGTTAATGGGTGTCCTTGTGCGGACACTTTGCCTATCCCTGCCCAAAGCCCTATTCAGGTTTCCTTCAGTAGGAGAGATACATGGACCAAATGGTTTGGGACGTTAGAATGTGTATGGAAAAGCCACCAAGGGAGGCTAGGCTTTATACTAATGATCACAAATCAGAAGGACTAAAATGTTATGTTCCTTTTATAATAAAAAAATAAAAAAAAATTCATAATGCTTTGATATGTTTATAAATTTTGTTGGATTTGAATGAAAAGTGTACCCTCTGTTACAAAGTTTACCCAGGGCCCACCGGTGCATTAAAGGGACCAGTAGTGCTCAAATATAAAATGGGCCGAGGCACACGAGAGTTGGCAAACTATAACAAAAAGGTTCAGGACTCACAATCAAGGTGAAATCATAAGTCTTAATTTAGAGGCTTTTTGTGTTACTTTTTATAATCCCGGCTGTAGCAAAGTCCTTTGTGGACTGCTTTTGCTGCCTCAGGGTCTGTACAACTTATGATCATCAAGGGGACATTGAATTCCAAAGTTTATCAATGTATCATACAGGATAATGTCAGGATGGCTGTCAATCAGTTGAAGCTCACTAGAAGTTGGGTAATGCAGCAGGGCAACACGCTTTTTGGAGTGGCCCATTCAGAGCCGAGATCTCATTAGAGATGATGTAGAATGACCTCAAGAGAGGCGTTCACACCAAGCATCATACGAATGTGGCTGATCTTAAGCAGTTCTGCAAGGAAGAATTGCTTGTTTGCGGGGGTCATGAATAAAAAAAGCGGACACTGTGCCAAATACTGGCGCAATCGTCACGTGCGCCAATGTATAAAGCAGACTCCAGATAAATTACAAGATTTTGATTGTTATAAAAAAATCAGATGCTAAAAAGTGTCTGATTTGTGTCTGGGAACCTCAGTCAAACACTGTTTATTGGAGGTCTCTGTCTCTCCCACAGTGCAAAGTGTCGGGAATTATAAAAAGGCGCAATCACCATTAAAAATAACAAACGGCGATTGCGCCTTTTTATAAAATGACAATTTGGGGGGGGGGGGGGTAGCTGTGAGAGAGAACGAACGCACACCAATGGAGCTCCTGCAATAGCGGCACTCTTAATACGTTTATTTGATGGATACGCCATCGAAAAATAATAAAACACCGACTGATAATCCTCCTCAAGCCATGGGGAATAAAAAGAAAAGCATTGTAGGGCTCATGGTCCAGATATTGGACTTCTATTATCGATGCCTGCCAAACCCAACGTTGCAATACCTACCTCAGCAGCCATTCCCGCCAGAGCAATAGTCGTATAGAATTATTACGTGACTCAGGCTCCAGTTAACTCTAATATGACTTGTTACAGTTTTGCTTTTAGTGATACAAGGACGAATAGAGTCTTTCAATGTATAATGTTGTCATTTTATGTTTTTACATACTGACTTTATTATAGTTCGATGGTGGTATCCATAGGTTCCGTCCTTCGCCACATTCTGTGCGTTTTTCTGGATTTTTCCCCCTTTTATCTATGATGTGCTTACTGGAATTTTTTTCGAGGATACTGTTATAATCTATCATCCTTTTTATATCCTTATGAATGCCTGAAGCTAATTCTTCACATGATAAGGATACATAGATATATTTCTTTTATGTTCTAATACCTGAGCATTATAGTTCCACAAACATGGTTTAAAAGTGAGTTCCTCCACATGTTAGTCACTATGTCTTTATGACTGTATATTGCTTTGCTTATGACCCATGTGACGGTCGGCTATGTCTACATTTCTCATGTGAACTCAATAAAAAATGTAACTAAAAAAAAAAAAACTCCCAACAATTTGTAGTGCGGGAGTTTTTTTATACATAACCCCCATTGTGTTTGTTTATAATTGTGACTTAGATGAAGATCAGATAGCTTACTTACTAGATTAACTTACTTTTCTTTCCATTTTGTATAGCGTTGCCATCCAGCTGGCAAAAAAATTGGCTTGAGGCCAGCGATAAAGGGACTGTATCACCCGTACATTGTTTGTACTGTGCATGTAGAGGATAACAAATTGGTGAAAACGATCCATACATTGTCATAGCAAAATTTCAAGCAAATGCCTAAATTTGGAGAAAAATGTGCTTTAACGGTATCTTTGGAGTTTCCAGTTTCTGACATCACCTGTGGCCTGATATGCATATTACAAATTTCCCACTGATAATCAGTTCATTTGCATACCAGGCCACGGGTGATGTCATAAACAGGAGACTCCACAGACACAGTTAAAGCACATTTTTTTCCTAAAGCAGAGATTTGCTTGCAATTTTGCTAATAGTATGTATGGATCAGTTTCAAACATTTTTTTATCCTCTGCATGCACAATAAAAACAATGTTTAGCTGATTCAATATAGAGGCAATAACATGGCCATTATCTCTGATACATCATATACTACAAACTCCTATGCAGTTCAATGATTTGTTATGCAACATGACTGCATTAACAAAATGTAAAAATGCATCCTACGCACAACACATATAACAAGAATGAATCACAATCCAGGCCCTGTATAGACATATAATGCTCTTTCACCCACCCTATCATCACCTACAAAGCTCAATACTCAATAGCAGTCACATAGAAAGGCAATGGTGCGCCACCTGTTAAACCCAATTGGTATTGCACCAGCTCTGCTTAGGCACTTTAATGGGGTCTGTTCACTAAGCTTTCGAGATTGGAGGTTGAGATTTGCACTAACCTCCATCTCCAACCTTTGACCTTGCACAATGGTATTCACTAAATATTTTGCAAAGATTGAGATGAAGTGAAGCCTGCCGAGACAAATCGGAATAATATGAAACTTGCTGCCATTCATTTCATTAGGAGAAGGGAAAAAATATTTTCAACCTGTTGAGTTGAGGTCTTAAGCTTGAAAAGTCCTTCTCCCCAGTAAAATAAATTATAAATAAAATCTCCCTTCTCCTGGAGGCTCCCATGACACATATTGGAGTCCAGGGGATTTGAAGGCTTAATTTTTGAATGGACCATTTCCCGGGGTGAAGATGAGGAACGAGGGGCATCGCTGATTATCAGGGGTCTTTCATTTAAGGTCACATCTATATATTTTTAATGTTGTGCAGTCTGTTAATCCTGCTCTTAAATGGTAGTGTGGACATGTTTGCATTAGATTCCTTGACTGTAAACATGTGCATTGATTTCGTGAGCCTGTTAGCTTTGGGCATTCCGTTTTCTTTTCAGTAGGATTTTGGATACTTTTCCTGTGTCTGAAATCTCCCCTAGGATATAAAGGTGATTTAGAGGCTATGACTTTGCTTCGGTGCGTTTTGCAATCACAATTTAGAAATCACTTTACCTAGAACAGTATTAATCTAATGTTGAACAGAGACAAAACGAGTGAACGGAAGTTATCTAAAGTGACTACCCTGCTAGTATTTAACGGGCAGGCCGGGAATCAAATGTTCTTGAGGCCAAGGTTTCTTCTGTGGTGGTACAGCCTTCTAAAGAAAATGTAGTCCTCCATACATGTTGCATGCCCTCTCAAGATGCTCTACTACTCGAGCTAAACTTAAGTTGAACCAGGCCAGCCATCAGGGGGTGACAGGCAATCCCGGGCCCTCTGTTAAGCCAGTCCGCGGCTGTGAGGGAAGCGTTCTGCGCTTTCTTCAGCCGCGAGACTTCAATAAAGTTTGTTCAAAAAAAATTGCAACTCTGGTCACTAGACCGGGATAACATGCTTGCGAGGGTAGGTGGGGTAAGTGGGAGATATTGCCGGGGGGGCATAAAATTTGTTCAGTAAGGGGCCTTGAAATTCCTGTTGGCGACTCTGTCACTGTCTATTTAAATTAGTGACATGCTCGCTGTATGATAAGTTATTTATTTGTTTTAATATAGTTTTGCTGTAAAATGTGAGAATCATGAATTCATGCCATTGTTTTGTGCAGAGCTTCCTGTTACATATTGTCTGGACCCATCTCTGAGATATCAGTGTCTGGCAAGCATATTTGATTAGTAAAAGCCCTCTAAATAGCAGCTCCCAAAGCCACTAGGGAGTGTTTCATACAGTGACACATCTGGGTAATGGATCAGAGGAAAGGTTGCCTCGGAGATGATCAGCTTGCTTTGTAGCAATACCCAGAAGTCCTTGCCACGCAGATGATGCTCGGCCCTCTTCTCTATTATTTGTCATCTTCTCATGCTTTCTAGTTTCAGAGTCATATGTCTACTTATCTGTTTTCATAATCATGTTGAAAACTACAGCACACAGACTGCAATTGCTGTTATTAATGTAATAAGCAGGGTTTCACTGACAAATGTGGTTTTAATTATAGTACTTTTCTTTTGGAAAGAAATGAGTACCTTAGCACATAAATAATTAGAGCTAAAAAAACAAACAAAACAGAACCAGTATTACAGCTATAAAATATGAGAACATGACAATAATTTGTTTAAAGAGCCATTAAACCTTTTACAATCGGTCTAGTATGGATAAAAAAAGGTGTATACTTTCTATCCTTTGTGAAGCATGTTGGCTGATTCAAACGGAAATTGACAGCGCTACTGCACATGCACACAATACGCTGTATGTATTCTCTGGTGTCCCATACAGCCCGCTGAACTCTATCACTGGCCCAAAAAACAGGATAGAGGTAGAGGTCTGGGGGACAGAGCCTCGAATTTGGGATTGTCCCGTCTAAAGCGGAACAGTTGGGAGGCATGTCAACTTTTAAATCAAGATGTCTGAAACTGCAAACATTTTACTTGTATTATTAAAGAACTTCTATTTAGAATGTCATGCAAATTTTCAATTCAATATCATTATTTTTTTTACTATAGTTATCTTTTAAAGAATAAGCTTTGGTAACTCAACAATCGAATTGCCAAAATCAGGGCAAAATAGCTCATTTGTAAGTATTATTATGTGAACTTGGCTGTCTTAATCACTTTTGTGCAATCCACTTTCCTACCCACTATGATCTTCCATACTTAGCTTCTGGAAGTTCTTTCTCATCCTTATGCCATTCGATTTTGCTTTTTTCCTTCCTCACAATATTATATATATATAAATATATTTTGCCTTTTCTCTTCACAGCTCCAGAATGAACCCGGAGCGCAGATCTGCCATGAAGCCCACCGAACACCCACCCGTCTCTCCTGAGCTCCACCAAAACGTCACTGACATGCCAACGAAGCACAATGTCTTTTCAGACATAAAGGATAAATTTATGAATGAGCTGAGCAAATTGCCAAGTGAGTAGAAGTAAAAAAGCTCTTATGGTTCAGAGTTTATTCCTGGAGCAGGTGACAGCTCAAATTGTTCTGAGTTATGACAAACACAACCCCTGACTTCTGTGTGCTGTATGAATCAATACATCTCAATTTGTCTATTTTGGCAAAATTGCTACATTGAATTGGTATGGCTGCCTGGTTTCAGGGGAACTCATTGATAAAGCTGGAACATTAATCACAAACTAGACAGCCATGCAGCAGTCAAAGAACATTATTAATGGGGTTGTAAGAGCTGAGATTATAGGTGTTTTTAAGTACCTCTAAGGCTTGTTAATTAATTGAAGTTATGTTTTGTTGTCGGTGGGATTTTTTTTTTTGGGAGAACAAATACGCTAGGCTTATGCTATCTTCTGGAAAAACACTCACGTTATAAGGATATATCATATGTGAAAGTGTGCTTGACAGATCCTGGGGAAGAAGGATACCACTGCTATTCTCAATGTATCTGACGACTTCCTTAGCTACAGCAAGCACGTGCAAACGGACAAGCTATATGCTTTAAATAATTTAACAATACATTGGCAGTCAAAATGCTGTATTTGGAGAACTGATTTGAATCATCCCAGTTCATTAAGAATGAATGATTATGAAACACATATGTTCAGCGCTAGATCATTCTGATATTTACATTTATTTTCCCATCTCATAAATCCTTTATAGACAATTGTGTGATATGGAATCCACAGGAAATTAAAGGCAGCTGGTAATTTCTTTGTCTCGAAATTCATATTCTTTACATCATTTATCCCAGCTGCGTCTAAACAAGTCATCCTTTATGTCTTGCGCTAGGAATTCCTTGCGTGAGCAATGTTAATGGCCAATTTGAAGCACAATTTAAAAGGCAACTTAAAAACTAGTTTATATTTAATTGAAATATTGCATCAGTTGTAGGTGTTTTAAATAGAAATGCTTTAATGAAAAATATCAAATAGAGACATCTTAATTATCCCTCTTTGCTTGCATAGCTCTATCAGGGGGCGGACATGTTGTTTAGAATCTTTGCTCTGTGTAGTTCTATCAGGGTTGGACATGTTGTTTAGAATCTTTGCTTGCATAGCTCTATCAGGGGGCGGACATGTTGTTTGGAATCTTGGGTTAGTTAGGTCAGACATTCATGCATCTAAACCAAGATGTCAGCCCTCTGATGGAGATATTTAAGCAAGGAAGGCTCAGAAAGGTCCTTTATTTGTATGTTTCCATTAATCTGTTTAAATCTACATTTGAAGCAATCTTATTAAATTAAATATAACATTTTAATCAATCATCTTGTAAGCCAGTAAAGTTGATTTAATAATAAGGGTTGAATTAGAAGTCATGTTTATGTTTAGAATCATTTCATTATTTCATCAATTCTTTTTGCCATTCTTTCTTTCGTTTTTTTTTGTTTTTTTTTTGTTGCTTTCATTTTCAATTTCTAAGATCATGCCAGGAGAGGTAAGTGATCAATCTACCAGATCATTTATTCATATTCGCTAGCTTCCATGTTTAGTAGAAATGGGTTTTGTTATTCTCCACAACCTTAATTGTAGCTGTTGCTAGGTTTATCTAGAAACTGATATTGAGTAAAACTATAATTAATATGTATTGTATTCAGTTGTGTGCAATGACCTTGGAATCATACATGATAAAAGGGGCTGTATCGTCCAAATATTGTTTTGACTGTGAATGTAGAGAATTTTAAAAAAATGCAAATTATATAATGTGTTAGCAAAATTGCAATTAAATGTGTTTTAAATATGTCTGTGGAATCTGTTGCTTATGACATCACCCTTGGCTTAATATGCAAGCAAACTGGTTTTCAATGAGTAATGTGTCATTTGCATATCAGGCCACAGGTGATGTCATAAGCAGGAGACTCCCCAGACACATGTAAAACACATTTTTCTTCTCGTATTTAAGAGTAAAACACTATTTGGCGAATACAACTATAACCGAGAACTCAGGAATCAGTTAAAGTTTGACAAAGTTAATACAAAATGAAAATACAAAACATAGTTTAGCTAAATGTAATCAGATAATTAGAGAAATAAATTATATACCAGAGTTAGCGGCTATAGGAAAATGGGAAGCAGACCTAAAAAGGAATATTACGAGAGAAGAATGGAATAGACTGTTTGAACGTGTGTACTGGGGAACTCACTACTCAAATATAAGGGAAATGTTCGTTAAGTTACTTAATAGATGGTATTTTGTCCCCAGCCACTTGGCAAGGATTTACAATGGGCAGAGTAGTAGTTGTTGGAGATGGAGAGGAAAGGGGGATATATGGCATATACTTTGGAGTTGTGGTGCCCTTGTGGAGTACTGGAATGAAGTATTTTTGAAATTAAATCAAGTGGGATAAAATTAGACAAAGAAACTGCACTTAAATGGCATTAAAAAAAGAAAAATAACTATCACCTCTCAGATCCTCATGGCTGAGAAGCTTATAATCACAAGTAATTGGAAATCTAAAGTAACATCAAATTGGGAAATAGTAAAAAAAAACAAAAAAAAACAAGTAACGTTTCAAATTAAAATGGAAAGAGGTATTGCACAACAATACAACCTTTCTGCAGCAAAGACTGAGATGTGGTCTAAATGGCTTGCTAAATTGTCTTGATAGTAATTTTAAAGAGGGAGAAGGTAGGGACACACTCTCTTCGAATATTGATGTTTGTTTGGTTTTATATGTGGTGAATACCTAGTCTGGAGATTTAGAGGATGTGACATCTGTGAATGTTTATAGATAAGTGTATAATATACTTGTGGAACAGGTGCCAGACTATACCAATGGATAAGAGATATATTTATTGTACTTTTTGTAAAATCAAAAATAAATAAATAAATAAAAAAAACATTTTTCTCCTAATTTAGGCATTTACTTGCACTTATGCTCATGCAATGTATAGATCATTTTCAGTATTTCTTTGTAATTCTCTACATTCACATCAAATGTTTAAATGATGCAGTCCCTGTATATATATACAGAGTGGAATAACTGACAATCATAGAGTAACAAATCTAAAACCTAAACCAGTGGTTCTCAAATTAGTCCTCACACAGCCCCAGAAGTCCATGATTTAGGATCAAGTGGGTAATCCCTAAATCCTGAACTGTTAGGGGCGCATGAGGACTGGGTTGGGAATCCCTGAACTAGACTAATAGTGCTGTAATTGTTAGGTGATGATGTCTGAACTACACTATAATAGTTTTAAATGTGTAATGATGTCAGAACTTGATTGAAGTTGCTGTTATCGTAAGACTAACATTGTTATAAGTAGTATGTTAACTCTACCTTCCCTAACTCTACCTTAACTCTACCTTCCCTAACTCTACCTTAACTCTACCTTCCCTAACTCTACCTTAACTCTACCTTCCCTAACTCTACCTTAACTCTACCTTCCCTAACTATACCTTAACTCTACCTTCCCTAACTCTACCTTAACTCTACCTTCCCTAACTCTACCTTAACTCTACCTTCCCTAACTCTACCTTAACTCTATCTTCCCTAACTCTACCTTAACTCTACCTTCCCTAACTCTACCTTAACTCTACCTTCCCTAACTCTACCTTAACTCTACCTTCCCTAACTCTACCTTAACTCTATCTTCCCTAACTCTACCTTAACTCTACCTTCCCAAAAGTCAAATGATAAAGTACCTTGTGTCTTGCCGGGATGTTCAGTTTAGCTATGATGGCTGGGTGGTCTCTGTTTTCTATACAATGTGAAACAGTATGACATAAACTGCAAAAGACTCTGTAGTGCTTTAAAAACAAAACAAAAGGTAGTTATTAATTATTAGCTAACACGGTATGGATCATTCAGGCACTGAATATATGTAATTAAACTTGATGGACCTTGTCAGACACCCCAAATCGGTAGTTAGTACCTGTTGGAGTTTTTCAGAGACCCTAAATTATTATCTAGGACTTGATGGAGCTTGTCAGAAATCCACATTTAGTAGCTAAGACTTGATTGTGCTTGTCAGACAGTTTAATTGGTAGCTGAGACTTGCTTGAGCTTTTTAGGCACTCCAAGTTAGTAGTTACATCCTGCTAGAGTTTGTCAGGCTCCCTAAATGAATAGCTATACTAGATGAAGCATGTCAGACTCTCAAAATTAGTAGGTAAGACCTGAGCAAGCCTGTCAGAACTGTCTGTTCGTCTGTCTTCCATTGATTTCCAGTTGGAGCTCATGTTTGGAATACAATGAGCTAGGGCGCCAGCTATTGATCAAACTGCTGCCAATTTGCTGTGAACAAGTAACTTGTAGAACTTGGGAGCTCGTAAGTTGTTGTCAGTTTTTAATTCATCCACCTGATGAATCATAGATTAGCTAAATAACTATAATAATACTAATAAGTTGAGTAAGAGCAACGCCAACCAAGAGAGGGTTGCAGAAGAAGAGATTTGGGAACTTTGGGTTTTTATTGCTGGTAGAAATATGGGAAGACTAGATGTTTCAAATGGCTCTTATCTGCTGACATAGTCTATTCTTCTATGGGGTCAACTAGTCTAAGAACTGAGTAGGCACATGCAATGTTCTTTAGATATCAGCGTGCAAATGATCTAATAGGAGGTGCAAAAGAATACTCAGTGACCTGTAAGCATTGTCCCCGGTATTTGTGGAACTTGTCGTGTTCCTATGGTGCATTGGGCATTGTTACAGACAAAAAGAAAAACTGTTCTGCTAGGAATATGTCCGAGCTGGATTTAGTATAAAAAGAAAAAATGTGTTTTTTCAAGTAAAACCAAAAATGAAGAACTCCAGATACACCAACGTGCAAACAGAACGCTGGTGTATCCCACCAAACGTGTGGGCTTAATCATAGGAATAATGAGGGTATTTTGTTAGAGCCAGGTACAGGTGGACGTATATTATGTAAATTCAACCATGGATGAAGGCCCTTCGTTTTGTCCTTGCCCTAACTAAAAACAAGTCTGTGGATGTCCGCGCAGAACCATGCATGAAAGGTCTGTTTAGTAATGACTCTGCTGTCTTAATCTTATGAAGGCACATTTTGAACTAAAGGGGTTAAATAAAGCAGTGATGCTAATTGAGAACTTTGTAGTAATATCCAAGTGCCAGCTGGATACTTTGATTCTCTCTGGTGAAGGGAAAAAAAACAGGTTATTTTGATGGCACCTGAGTAATGTTGTAACATTAAAGATGAAATGATGCTAAGATGGCTCAAAAGTCACTTTGCTCAGAAACATCTGCCTGTGCTATGGAACATGAAATGTCATCCACCCACCAGGATCTGACAGCAGTGTTGTGCAAAATGATACAAGAAACAACTGATTTGATAACTAAGCATGTAGCATGGACGGAACTGCATTTAAGGGAGCATTCCATCCTGAAGAAGAGCCTTGGGCAAGTATACCATAATGGAATGACTTCATTACATTCAGTGATGTCATAGCAAAGTCACCAAAGTTCTGTTATATTATTATTATTTTTCTTTAAAATAATATTATTTTATACATAAAGGAAGGGCACAAAATAGTGTAAAAAAAATAATAATAATAATAATACACTCAAATGTGTCATGTCATTGTATCTCAAATCAAATATTTGATCAGGGATTTAGCAGCTACGTTGGGTATTTAGTGAACTAGAAATGAATGATCACAGAGAGATGTAGATGCATCTTTTGAAATGTCAGACGGATAGTAACCAAGTCATGGATTGACACGATTGAGCCCAACGTGTTACATCTGGCACTCTGGACGTCTTCTGTGGCGTGTAGGTTGAGTCATTGGGGATTATGTACAAATCTTCGTGCACACAGTCTGGAAGTTATAATTCTTTGGAGTTTGCAGGTTCTTTTATAAGACTGTCAGGTCAAGGACCAAATAACTGCAGGAAGTTGGGCTAAATGGTTCTTATCTTCCGACACGTCCTGTTTCTATGTTAAATAATGGTCAAAAAAGAAAACATTAATTTCCATTTGTTACTGACTTTCATAGTATTTCTATGTAACGTTTACAATGCTTTTACTAAATGTTCCTGTTTCTTTGTCATCTTTACCAAATCAGTTCCTCCCTGGGCTCTGGCCACTATACTCATCGTAGCCGGTCTTCTCCTGGTGTGCTGTTGTTTCTGTATCTGCAAGAAATGTTGTGGCAAGAAGAAGAAGGGCAAGAAAGGGAAGGACAAGGTCAAAGCCCAAATCAACATGAAGGAAGTGAAAGATTTAGGGAAGAGTTACATTGACAAGGTAACATATATAACATGTTTACCCAGGCCTGACCAAAACCATTTGGATATTGTACATCAGTGTTTCATAAATGACATCATACATAGCGTTTCGCAATAATATTTATATAGACATGTAATATTATGTCATGGGATTTTTACAACTTCAGGTAGAAAAATGCATTTGTGCTTATTTTATTTTCTTTCAGCAATGTATCATTACATCCTACTAAGTTATATAACACAAAAAAATATTACAATTACTGAAATAATAGTAACTATTAAAGGGACGCTATCACCTAGACATTACTTATAGTGTGAATGTAGAGAATAAGAAAATATTGAAAATGATCTATACTCTTAAATTAGGAGGAAAATGTGTTTTAAATGTGTCTGTGGAGTCACCTGTTTGTGACATCATCTGTGGCTTGGTATGCAAATTACAGATGTTCCATTGAAAACCAGTTCATTTGCATATCAAGCCAAAAGGGATGTCATGAGGAGGAGACTCCTCAACTCCTCAGACATTTAAAACACATTTTTCTCCTCATTTAGGCATTTATTTACAACTTTGCTAACATAAAGTATAGATAATTTTCAATGATTGTGTATTCTCTACATTCACAGTAAAAAAACACATTTAGGTGATACAGTCCCTTGAAAGGACAACTGTACCAACAAATTAATTTGTGTTTAGTTGAAAGATTGCATTCAGTTGTAGGCATCTTACATAGAAATATGTTAATGAAAGAATACAAATAATGTACTTTATTGAGCCCTCTTCGCTTCATATAACTCTAACAGGGAGAAAACATATTGTTTAAAATCTTGGGGCAGATCTTCAGTCACCAACAGATGCAGATCTGACCCAAGATTCTATACAACATGTCTGCCCCCTGTTGAAGCAAAGCGGGCTCAATAAAGTACATTATTTGTATTCTTTCATTAAAACACTTATATGTAAAGTGCCTACACTAATCTTTCAATTAAACACAAGATAATTTGTTATTACAGTTGTCCTTTAATGTCCAATCGTATCCAATGGTGAAGACTTTAATTCATACTTTAGCTAAGAATTAAAAATATAGCGTGCCTAATGTATTTAAAAAAATTAGAAGTCCTGAATTATTATGTACATACATTAAACCAAAAAGAGTTATTTACTGTATTTATATTCCGGATATACATTCGGTCCTTTTCGATAATAATCAGTAGAGATATAATTATTTCAAGGTATTGGCTTCTGTTTGATGACTTTCTATTCTGGAGAATTTCCAAAATATGTGAGGGCAGAAGACATTTTGTAATCAAGCGTTGGAGTATTTATTTTGTTATCAGATGTTATCTCCAGTTGGATGGCTTGCGTATGGCTGTATCATAATACCCGGAGGAGCAGAAGATTTGTATCCACCTTTTCATCTATCATTGTGATGGCTCATTACTGTCACCATTTGTTAGACAGCCGTAAATTGCCAATATGTTGTGTAAGCTGTAGGAGAACTTACTCTGAAATCCAAAGATAAATTGGCAAGGTGGTAAAGAGAGTATGAGCCAAACAGATCCAAGCAATCCTGATATCATTTCTTCCCATAGTATTATCTCCAATAGTAGAGTCTATAGGTATGTTTAGATTAGGCCTTTATTTATACGTTTTTTACCTTTTTTTTATAAGTCAATGATATCCAATGTTTGTTTTTTATTATGAAAATATCAAAATTACATAGACCAACAGAGACATGTCGTCACAACACAACCACAAACACGTTATCAGTACACTATTGAGGAACAGGCTGTTCCCATGATATCGCCCTTCGTTAAATGTATTCGTTTTCTTCACAAAGATAACAAAATACCTAATTTCCTCTATATTTACCTCGTCATCATTATTCCTAAGGCAGTAATAAAACTAAGTGTAAAAAGACCACCCAGAGGAAAACAAAATATACATTTACCATTTTCCTTCCTCATATTTCTTCCCTTTTCTCCACAAATGTAACTATATAAACTTATGTAAAGTGCTGAGCGGGTATCATTACCCACATATAAATAGACTTACATATACACAGCAAAGACAACAACTCCGCTCTCCCACTATCACTCCAGTACCTATAGACTCATAAAACGGAGTTATACTACATACTAACAAAACCGTGGACTCATGATGGTTTTCCAGATATTTAGGCCTAATAAGGTCATGGACAAAGGGTCATTAAAAGATGGAGGCCCCCGGAACCCTCCAGGAGGGCTCAGTCACAGGTCTCATATCTAAGTCTCCGCTTTTCAGTTTACTCACCCATTTATCCCAATACAGAGGATCTGTTCCACACCAATGATGTCCAATGTTTTAACAGGACCATGTCACCGGAACATTATTTATACTGTGAATATAGAGAATAATAATGATTCAAAAATATGTATACATTGTGTTAGAAGAAGTGCAAATAAATGCATAAATTAAGAGAAAAATATGTTTGTTTTAGTATCTGTCTGTACTGACTGTAGTATCTTCTGTTTATGACATCACTTGTGGCTTTATATGAAAATGAACAACTTTCAATGGGAAATGTGTGATTTGCATATCAAACCACAGGTGATGTCATCAACAGGAGACACCACAGACACCTTCAAAACACAATTTCTCTTAATCTATGCATTTGCATGTAAGTCTGCTAAAATAATATTTTTTTGTAACGATCCCTTCTGATCAGACGTGAGAGGAACCAAACACTCGAGGTTCTACTCAATAAAGAGAGAATTGCAGGGAATCTAGTGGCATTTGGACAATTTCAATCAAACTTTGCTTCATTGGCTTGAAATTTTGAATTCCCGCCTTCATTCCTTGCAGTTCTCTTTTTATGGAGTAGAACCAGGGCCGGCCTTAAGTGTTCCGGCGCCCTGTGCGGGCTTCCCCTGTGGCGCCCCCCCCCCCCCCGTCTCTTTCACCCCCCTATGTTTGTGTCTCTCTCCCTTCCCATGTTTTGCCTTTCCTCTTCCTTGCCATGTCTGTCTCTCTCTCTCTCCCTCTGTTCTGTCTCTCTCCCCCCGTCCCCTATTCTGTCTCTCTCCCCCCGTCCCCTGTTCTGTCTCTCTCCCCCCGTCCCCTGTTCTGTCTCTCTCCCCCCGTCCCCTGTTCTGTCTCTCTCCCCCTGTCCCCTGTTCTGTCTCTCTCCCCCCCGTCCCCTGTTCTGTCTCTCTCCCCCCCGTCCCCTGTTCTGTCTCTCTCCCCCCGTCCCCTGTTCTGTCTCTCTCCCCCGTCCCCTGTTCTGTCTCTCTCTCTCCCCCAGTTCTGTCTCTACCCCCTGCCCCTTTTCTGTCTGTCTCTCTCCCACCCCTCCCCTGTGCTGTCTCTCCCCCCTCCCCCTGTTCTCTCTCTCCCCCCTCCCCCTGTTCTCTCTCTCCCCCCTCCCCCTGTTCTCTCTCTCCCCCCTAACCCCTGTTCTGTCTGTCTCTCTCTCCCCTCCCCCCTGTTCTGTCGGTCTCTCCCCCCTGCCCCTGTTCTGTCTCTCCCCCCTAACCCCTGTTCTGTCTCTCTCTCCCCTCCCCCTGTTCTGTCTCTCCCCCCTAACCCCTGTTCTGTCTGTCTCTCTCTCCCCTCCCCCTGTTCTGTCTGTCTCTCTCCCCCCTAACCCCTGTTCTATCGGTCTCTCCCCCCTGCCCCTGTTCTGTCTGCCTCTCTCCCCCCCTGTTCTGTCTCTCTCTCTCCCCTCCCCCTGTTCTGTCTCTCCCCCCTAACCCCTGTTCTGTCTGTCTCTCTCTCCCCTCCCCCTGTTCTGTCTTTCTCTCTCCCCCCTAACCCCTGTTCTATCGGTCTCTCCCCCCTGCCCCTGTTCTGTCTGTCTCTCTCCCCCCCCCCCCCGTTCTGTCTCTCTCTCTCCCCTCCCCCTGTTCTGTCTCTCCCCCCTAACCCCTGTTCTGTCTGTCTCTCTCTCCCCTCCCCCTGTTCTGTCTTTCTCTCTCCCCCCTAACCCCTGTTCTGTCGGTCTCTCCCCCCTGCCCCTGTTCTGTCTGTCTCTCTCTCCCCTCCCCCTGTTCTGTCTGTCTCTCTCTCCCCTCCCCCTGTTCTGTCTCTCCCCCCTAACCCCTGTTCTGTCTGTCTCTCTCTCTCTCCCCTCCCCCTGTTCTGTCTGTCTCTCTCCCCCCTAACCCCTGTTCTGTCTCTCCCCCCCCCCCTCCTTACCTTTGCCTGAAAAGGTGGCTCCAGTGAGGGGGCGGAGCTAACCGGCACAGCGGTGTAGCTCCGCCCCCACCCCGGGAAGCAGAGCACAGTCTGCATTACGGGGAGCCATGGGCAGCACTATCTCATGCTGCCCGGGGCTCCCCGTGAAGCAGATGCTGCTCTGCTTCCCGGGGTGGGGGCGGAGCTACACCGCTGTGCCGGTTAGCTCCGCCCCCTCCCCGGACCAAGCAGAGAATGCCGAGCAGAGGACTGGTGAGGGGGGATCTCCCCCACCCAGTGCCTCTACCGGCTTTTTTTTTTTTTTACCGTCCGGGCAGGCGGGCGCCCCCTGGGGTGTTGTGCCCTGTGCGCTCGCACAGGTCGCACACCCCTAAGGCCGGCCCTGAGTAGAACCTTGGCAAACAGTTACTTCCTCCAGTGTCTGCTTGCGTGAGGTATTTCCAGCAGTAGTACTATTTATACCAGCTGAGCGACATGGTTTCCGTTTTTTTCGAATGGCTCTCTACAGCACTGAGTGAAGAAGATTTGAAAATCTTAATTTATTTCCAGTCTGTTACGTCTATATCCATCACATGATTATTTGGGTCTTTCCTGTTTGTTTGTTTGTTTGTTTTGCAATACATTCCTCCTTATAGTTTCTGTACAAATAAATTGCTATATTCCTAAATACAATGCTTAATTTATGACTGCATGTATTGACATTGAACAGTTAATAACATATTAAAGAATTAAGATGTTGTATTGTTTATACCAGTGGAACTGTACATAAAAAATAGTACCGTATTTGCTCGAATATAAGACGAGGTTTTTTTCAGAGCAAATGCTCTGAAAAATCCCCCTCGTCTTACATTCGAGGTCGTTTTATAATCTGACCTCAAATTGAGGTCAGACTATAAGACTGGGATCCAGGTCCCCAGCAGAGCTGCAGGGGACCTGGATCCCCCTCTCTAGCAGCAGGGAAAGTCTGCGCAACGAGCGCAGACTCCCCTGCTTCCGCCCGGCACGACCGCCGGGGCTTCTGTGAAGAAGCCGGGAACTTCCACTTTCGTCACAGAAGTCCCGGTGAGCGTGCCGGGCGGCAGCAGGGGAGGTCTGCGCTCATCGCGCAGACTTCCTCTGCTGCCCCACTAGACACCAGGGACAATCGGGCAGCTGGGGGATGTCTGCACTATACGTGCAGATATCCTCCATGCTGCCCGACACCTCCGTCTATTATGACGGACCAGCTGTCCATCATAATAGACGGAGGTGTCGGGCAGCATGGAGGATATCTGCACGTATAGTGCAGACATCCCCCAGCTGCCCCCACTAGCCACCAGGGAAAGGGGGGAGATAGGGAGAGGGAGAGAGGGGGGGGGGATAGAGAGAGAGAGGGGGGGGGATGGGGAGAGAGGGGGGGGGGATAGAGAGAGAGAGACTAGGGGAGGGAGGGGGGAGATAGAGAGAGAGACTACACTGGAGGGGGTAGGGAGAGAGGCTGCAAGGAAATAAAAACAAGAAATACATTTGTATAATATCAATTTTTTATTACATATTAAAAAGCAATTTACATATATACAAGTTAAACTTTTTTTTTCCTATAGGGTAGTCTTATATTCAGGCTTTTAGTTTTTTTCCTAAAGGAATATACAAAGTTTGGGGGGTCGTCTTATAATCAGGGTCGTCTTATAATCGAGCAAATACGGTATATGTTTACGAAACTGTGCCTGGTTAGAACCAGCCACAAAGTAAATGGATAAAGTCAGCAAGACAGTAATTATACACAGTCAGAATCTATAATACAGTAGTGATCAAAGGAAAACAATACACAGCAAATGGCTCTCTTTATCTCTCTGGTTCCTACTAAAATTAAATGTCTTCTTGGCTGCAAAATATAAACATGTCTTGCCAGCCTTCCTACCACTCGTTGACACTTAATTTCACATGAGGCTTGCACAAATGCTTCTGTTTTGAAAATGAAATGATCTTTTTCTCTATTTAATCTTGTTTTCACCAGGGTTACTTACTTAGAACCATTCAGAACATCCACTACATTCTCATTAGTCCCTTTTGCTGTCAATCTGTAGGCTTGTTCCCTTCGATTTTTTTTGTTCACCCCTGCCTCTCATATCTTGGAGTTCCTGATTTTTACATCTGCTCTCAAGGCCTTCTATTAAAATTATAAGCAGACAAAGAGTCAGCTGTATGGTTTATGTAATTGATAAAATATTTGGCAAATCCAGCACTCTGCTCTTGAAGTGCTGCCAACTTTAGCCTTGCTGAGGTCCTGTTGACTTGGGTCTGTAGAAGTACCATGAAGGAGCTCACAGCCACCAACTCCATGGACATTCCACTGAATGTGGCACTGTTCCAGGAACCAAGATATCTCAGTTGAGTTGATGGTTCTCCAATTGTTCTCCTGCCAATTTCAGCCTTTGTTGAGAACCTGTTGATTAAAATGTGTAGAAGAACCTTGTAGGAACCCACTGCCACCTAAGTACATGGATCTGAACGTGGTTCTAGGACACCTCGGTGTAGTTGGTTGTTCTCTATCTTCCTAGAATTATCACAGTGGGCTCCAACTGGGCAAATAGTTATGTTTGTATTGTGGTAATAGTAATTGATTTTATTTTCACAATATATTATACTACATTTTTTGAAGGGTGTATTGTTTGTTTATTAAGGAACAATTATTTCTTCCTGTGAAGGTTCAACCAGATGTGGAAGATCTAGATCCTTCTCTTCTTGGTGATGAAAAAGATGACAAGCCTCAGGAGCAGCTGGGAAAACTTCAGTATTCCCTGGATTATGATTTCCAGACTGGCCAGGTATAACAAGCAAAATAAGGTATAGGTTAACTTTGGGAAGATAATAATTCTACCTGCGTATATCAGGTCTATTTAAAGGGACACTAAACCTTATATTTCACTTGTGCTTCTAATATAGAAGAACAAGTGAAATGTTAGTTGTCCCTAGTATGAGGATAAACTGGCGTGTACTTTTGATAGAAAATGCCAGTTTATTCTCTGACCGACAGCTGCCATGCTTCCATAGGAAGCAAGGGTTAAAAAAGGTGCAAGACACTGTTTATAGTGGTTGTGCTCCCAATGCATTCTGTGTTGTAGACAATGAATACTTGTGGTCTTAGAAATGTCATTATACGATTATGATAAACATGGACACGCCATAGCTTAAAACTTTTTACTTTACTGGTCCTTTAAGGACGGAGCTACAAAGGGGTGGCTTAGTTTAAAGTCTAGCACTTACCTTAACTAAAACACATCATATTATTAATTTCTACAAAATATTGGTGAATTCACCATTAATAATGGGTTTCTATAATGTACAGTGATGATCATTTCAGAGATATTACAATATATTTTGTGTTTTTTCCCTACAGCTGGTAGTAGGGCTCATACAGGCAGCTGACTTGCCAGCATTGGATATTGGTGGCACCTCCGACCCATACGTCAAAGTATTCCTCCTTCCAGACAAAAAGAAGAAGTATGAAACTAAAGTGCACCGCAAGACTCTCAACCCTACTTTCAACGAGTCATTCACATTTAAGGTACGTTCCAGTGTCAGCCCCGTTTTAGGAATTTAGAGACCCACCACGATGATTGTTACACTGAAGAGGTGTCAGAGGTTTTAGTATTATCCACCCATATCTGGCCCAGAGACATTGAGCAAGAAAAAACTTGTTGACCTACTAGAGGAGCTCAGCTAACCATGGATAATGCAGAGTTAAAGGTTAGACTCAGGTAGTTCAGATTTTCTAATGAAAAATCGGAGCTATGCGTTTCGGACCACTTCAGATCACTTCAGGGATCCTTCAGATCACTTCAAGGATCCTTCAGATCACTTCAGGGATCCGAGCAGTCCATGTATTCAGGCTACTCACTAAGCACCAAAGTGCTGCTGAATTGGCACAAAAATTGGCAGATTTTTGTGTTCCTCTGGAATTCAGATCACCGGAATTGTAGCTTCTATCCTCCATATAAACTTTGAGCCAGCCAACTAGCTCTCAGAACCTCATATTAATATTGGGATATATATTGGGATCAAGAGCTACTTGCCACCAATAAAATGCAAATATCCCCCAGAGTCCGGAGGCTGCCCAAATGCCTCTGAACCCTCCCTCCCCCCTCAATAAAATTAAAACCTCCCCCTGGGGTCCGGAGGCTTCCCACAATAAAATGACCTCTGAGACCCATCCCCACGCAATCTAGATGCTGCCCAAACGCCTCTAAACCCCATCACAAATAAGTGAATGTCCTCCCTCTATGTAGGGCTGCTAAAGGCCAATGTTAGAGGTGGTATAGGAAGGCTTCTAAGCCTTCTTCATTATAATGAAAATCCCCAATCTACCTGGCAGGGATTTCAAAACAGTCAAGTTGTAAAAGAATTTGGAGCCCCACGAAAACAGACCAAAGCTCAGATAGCCACCCCTGTAGGATGTAACCTACTTGTGACCATCACAGAAGAAATCTTTCCTTTCGCATATCACACTGGCCCCACCTATAAGGGAAGTCCAGATCCAAAATGCCTGGCAGGTCTCGTCTGCATGAGAAACCACAGACAATCATTTTACCCTTTTTCTGTAAAAAATATTGCTTTCTCGGTTACTGTAGTCCACTGGTTAGTAGACGGTCCCTAGTCTGGTAAAGGCAATTTATAAGAACAATCCTGTTATTGTCACTATTTTGGAAGCTTACTTTTCACACTGTTTTGGTATTGCATGTGAGTCAAATAAATGTTCTTTGTTGATAGATTCCATACGCAGAGCTCGGAGGGAAGACATTAGTGATGTCAGTATATGACTTTGATCGGTTTTCCAAGCACGATGCCATTGGGGAAGCCAAAGTACACATGAATACTGTGGATTTGGCTCATGTCATTGAGGAGTGGCAAGACCTACAGTCAGCCGAAAAGGAAGAGGTAAATATCAGCTCCTCTGTAGGATGCTCCTTTCTTTACTAATATGCCAAAATAGACTGCTATTCCTTCACGCCTATCCCTAAATTATCAAAATTGGGCTGATACTGCTGGGATAGGATAATAATGGTTGTATAGGTTAGTATACTTTATTTATTAATAAATATTTATTTATTAGATGTGACACTGCAGCATGGTGCCTGTGGTGAACCTAGACCCTAGTAGCCAGACATCTTCTTTGGATGTCTGCTCTAAAGTCAATGGTCATTGGCACCAATTTTCAATGATGTCATTCTGTAAACACTTCCTAGGGAAGTTGATGACACGGCCTTACAGGAAGTATCTCTGCTTCGCTCCTGCACCCAGGGGAGGGCCGGCAATTGCTCCATGGGCTTCTCTCTAATCTTTCTTTATGAGCTCACATTAAATGGCCCAGTAACACTTTTGATTTATCAATCCAATTGATTTGTCTGATTACGAATCTCTGTACCTTATCTGTCTTGCCTCTTTATCTGTGTCTATCTCTGAGAGGGTAGTGGATGAATGGAATAGCCTTCCAGCGGAATTGGTAGAGGTCAACACAGTAAAGGTGTTAAGCATGCTTGGGATAGGCACAAGGCTATCCTAGATATAAGATAAAGCCAGGGACTAATGACCCTAACTATTTATAAAATTGGGCAGACTAGATTGGTCAAATGGTTCTCATCTGCCGACATATTCTATGTTTCTCTGTCGATATCTGGTGGGATGATCTGAATTGCTTCCCCTTCCCAATAGTTGCCAGCCCTCCCCTGTCTGTATTGCTGTTTTCAATGACATTTTATATGCTGGTACTTTACTACAGTATAATTGATTTTGAATCTAATGCGAGAAGTAAACAAATAAAAAAAGAACCATTTTTTTTTTTTAAATCGTTAGCTACCTGGACAAGGACTGGGAACTCATATCTTTTGAGCTGTTGTTCAATTAAAAAAAAAAAGCTTTTGTATGCTCTGCTTGCATTACATGATGAGATTGTAAGGCTTTTTAATTAACTAACACTCACAGTAGCTTTCATTGTAACATTGTTATGAGAACTGTGCAGTGTAGCTGATGTCGGCCATCTTGAGTAAAACCAGGTCAATGTCATTTTTTCTGCTAATGGAAATTCAAACACAATAAAATGGTCAGCAGCATTTTGCATTTATTACATAAATAAACCCCAGTGCATGCCGGTGCGTGCAGTTTGTTCATTTGCAGGATCCCCAGTGAGTAATGATGCCTTATTTACCTTTAAATTAATAGGCTCCCTGTAGATTGTGGTATCTGTAGTCTTTTTTTTTTTTTTTTTCTGCCTTGACAGTCATTTTTCTGGTATTCAGCCGCTGTGTTACGAGCATCTTTGTTTTTTAATCACCAATTATGTGGAGCCAGCTGATTTTCATGGCATTCTCACTTATCCTAGGGATGCGTAATAGCAACAATTGCAAGTAAAACTGAGAACTGGGCTTGTGATTTACTCACCTAAGGTTCTCTCATTTTCATTTAAGAATACTTTTTTTTTTTTTTTTTTAAATGAAAGTCAAAAAAATTGGTTTCTGGACGGGCCGGGTTCCTTTGGCGCAGCTCCCCACCCCACAAATTTAAGAGGAAATGGGGGCCCTTTTGCCAGCCACCAATCCCATATATTATTGAGGGCCTAGTTACACTTAGCTTTAGTGGTGGCAAGTTGTACAGGTTAATTTGCACATCAGTTCAACTTGCTTCCCAAATCAATCTTCCTGCATTTTTTAGTGAAAGGAAAGTGTTTTTCAAAAAAAGGTTAAGTTCAAGGTGGGAGTTTGAGTTGGACTTTGTCATGGGGTGGGGGGGGGGAAGGATCGGGTGAATGTAGTTACGGTTAATTCAAAGTGGTTGAGTTTTATTTTTACACTCTCAAATTAGATCTCCCAATCTAACCACCTTGAGACTAATCTTAATATTAGTAAATACACTCACAAGTAACAATATGAAGGCAGAAAAGACACATGAAGTAATACATTTGCTTGTAATTCTGCCAGTTGACAATAGGTAGATTATGTTTAATGCACCATATCTGCAATGTAAACAAGGTTTGAGTGACAGTCTCTTTCTAAGTGCAGCCTGGATATACTCAGGCTGAGTATGGCTATCCCTAGACAATGAATTCACTAGTTACTGTGTTACTCACAATGACTTCAGTGCTTATAAATGGTCATCTAATATTCTATTTATCTATTTTCCCAGCAAGAAAAGTTGGGAGACATCTGTTTCTCTCTCCGATATGTGCCCACAGCAGGAAAACTCACTGTCATTGTGCTAGAAGCCAAGAATCTGAAGAAGATGGACGTAGGAGGCCTTTCTGGTGAGTTGTCAGAACTGCTCAAAATAAAAACAGGAAGTTTAGCCATTATTTTTGCTCTAATATTCAGTGCTGTATTTACCGCGAGGCATCCTAGGCGGATGCCTATGGCGGCAAATTTTGGGGGGCGGCAGCGCCCCCCAGCACTGGAAAAAGAAAAAATTAAAAAAATAAATAAAAAAAAAAAAAAAAAAAATCCGGCCCTTTAAAAAAAAAAAAAAAAAATAACCACCGCGCTTGCAGGCAGAGACGGAGGTGACAGGGGATCGGAAGATCCCCCCTCACCATCGCTCTGCCTGCCAGGCTGCATGGGGAGCCGAACAGGCAGCACAGAGAAACCTCCGTGCTGCCTGTTCGGCTCCCCGTGCAGTGTGCCGACACGGAAGTGCCGACAGTCACGTGACGGGCGCGCTGACTGAGTGTGATGGGAGTCAGAGTGTGTGTGATGGGAGACAGTGTGTGTGACTGAGTGTGATGGGAGTCAGAGTGTGTGTGATGGGAGACAGTGTGTGTGACTGAGTGTGATAGGAGACAGAGTGTGTGTGATGGGAGACTGTGTGTGACTGAGTGTGATGGGAGTCAGAGTGTGTGATGGGAGACTGTGTGTGACTGAGTGTGATGGGAGTCAGAGTGTGTGTGATGGGAGACTGTGTGTGACTGAGTGTGATGGGAGTCAGAGTGTGTGATGGGAGACTGTGTGTGACTGAGTGTGATGGGAGTCAGAGTGTGTGTGATGGGAGACTGTGTGTGACTGAGTGTGATGGAAGTCAGAGTGTGTGTGATAGGAGACAGTGTGTGTGACTGAGTGTGATGGGAGTCAGAGTGTGTGTGATGGGAGACAGTGTGTGTGACTGAGTGTGATGGGAGTCAGAGTGTGTGTGATGGGAGACTGTGTGTGACTGAGTGTGATGGGAGTCAGAGTGTGTGTGATGGGAGACTGTGTGTGACTGAGTGTGATGGGAGTCAGAGTGTGTGATGGGAGACTGAGTGTGATGGGAGTCAGAGTGTGTGTGATGGGAGACTGTGTGTGACTGAGTGTGATGGAAGTCAGAGTGTGTGTGATAGGAGACAGTGTGTGTGACTGAGTGTGATGGGAGTCATAGTGTGTGTGATGGGAGACAGTGTGTGTGACTCAGTGTGATGGGAGTCAGAGTGTGTGTGATAGGAGACAGTGTGTGTGACTGAGTGTGATGGGAGTCAGAGTGTGTGTGATGGGAGACAGTGTGTGTGACTGAGTGTGATGGGAGTCAGAGTGTGCGTGATGGGAGTAGGAGTGTGTGACTGAGTGTGATGGGAGTAGGAGTGTGTGACTGAGTGTGATGGGAGTATGAGCTTGATGTGAGTCTGAATGATGGGGCATGTCTTAGGTGTGTAACGTGGGTGTGCAGCTTGGGTAGGGGGGTGCCCGGATTTTGTCTGCCTAGGGCAGCACAAAATCAAGATACACCACTGCTAATATTGTGAATATTATAACAATGGATTACCTTTTTAACTCCTTTACATGTACATATAGGATTGACATAAAAAGCATAAATACTTTTGAAATCTAATTTTTTTGTTAAAATTGTATTTTGGAAACAAATACAGAATTGGATTAATCATTCAATGCCAAATTGATGTGATCTCTATATGTGTCAGTCTCCACACCTTAAAGTTTGCATCTGAAAAGATGATAAAATAAAAGTAAAACAAGATATTCCTCCAAATATTCCTCCAAATAGTTTTTCAAGAAATAAAAAGTGACAATACCCTATTTAGGAAACTATATCTAGGAGAAACATAAAAAATATATGTGTAAAAAAAAATTCCTCTAACAGAGGAGGCAAAACTGTGGAACAACAGAATATCTGCACCAAGCACAGTTGTCAAATTAAAGGACTCCAACTAGAAGTAAAAGAGTTTCAACTAAACTTCAATATCTCTGGAACAGTTCTTCATAGAATGGTATTCAAAAAGCATATACGTTATTTTAAAGTGGCCATTTTACATACCAATACTTGGTTCAGTAAAGTATATAAGAAAATTCTGATTGGTAGAACTTTGTCAGTATGGATTTACATATTCCGACTCTATTTTCTCTCACAAGATCCGTATGTCAAGATTCACCTAATGCAGAATGGCAAGCGACTCAAGAAAAAGAAGACAACCATAAAGAAAAACACCCTGAATCCCTACTACAATGAATCTTTCAGCTTTGAGGTTCCCTTTGAACAGATACAGGTGAGCTGTAAATAGGGTTGCCACCTTTTCTTCAGAAAAATACCTGCCTTGGTACTGTCTCCATAGACTTAACATTAGCCTGAAGCCAATTTTTTACCGGCCTGCCAGTTTGAGAAATGACCTTGAGATTGGAAAGGGGATTAATGGAACCATGTGGTTGTCTAGTGATACATTCATTGAGATTGAGTTGGTGACATGATCTACTATTAAGGGGGATGGGTCCAGAGGGAAGATAAAGCTTTCAGTGCCATCTGCACATGTTGTTTAAGACATAGTGGGCTATTCACTAAAAGGTGAGTCGATGTGAGAAGGACATTTCATCTCACCAGTTTAGCTATACGTTGTGCAGGGACAACCCTGGCGGTGTTTCGTCCGCTAGGCAAACTCACCAGGTTTGACCTTGCACAATGTATAGCTCAATAGGTGAGATGTAATGTTCATCTCCTCTCAACTCACCTCAAATCACTTGCAACTCACCTTTTAGTGAATAGTCTCAGTTGAGTGTGCCACCCAAGACAGCAGAATTTCACAGTCACCAGTGGTGTGTAAGAGAAAAGGATATGGTCAACTATGGTCAGAGGTCTAAAATAAGCTTTGCATACAAGATGCTTCTAGGTGTGGCTGTGATCAAGACATTAGGGACTCTTATGCAGAAGTTGGGATGTTATAGATAGTGTTGAGCGAACCCGAAACGCAAACACGAACATTACGATTTTTGGACCCCGGACCCCGAATACAGACATTCCACTGTATGTCCAGGTTGGAGTTCGGGGTTCGGCGATTAATATCGCCTTAAATTTAAAATTACTAGTGACTGGACAGCTATTGCTGCCCAGTCACTAGTAAAATAACCCCCCCCCCCCCCCTGTCCCCACCCATTGCCCGCGGGTGGGGATTCTAATAATAATGAGGGGGGACCTAGTGTCCCCCCGGTCCCCACCCATTGCCGGCGGGTGGGGACCCTATTAATAATAATGAGGGGGGGACCTAGTGTCATTGTTAGAGGCATTTTAGTGGCCAAAAGTTCGTGTCCCCATTGACTTCAATGGGGTTCGAGTTCGGGGTCAAGTTCGAGCACGGACCCGAACATTTTTTCGAAGTTCGGCCAAACCTGAACATCCAGGTGTCCGCTCAACTCTAGTTATAGACTCTTAAAGTCTATTTCAGGAGAAATGCAAAACTACCAACACTGTTAAAGTGATAAAGGTTTTAATTAGAACTTTCAGTCTTAGGTAGGAAGGTTGGACATTTGTTAAATACCTAAAAAGGATGGGGGCACCCTGTAGATATAACACTTTAATATTGACAAGTGAACACAATAAAACACAAATGACATAGTGCAAGTTTAGATGGCAACAAGTATACACAATGTGCAGTGAGGTAGATTTTGTAATTACCTTGCAGAATAAACAAATAAAATGGCAAAAATTATAGGACTGGTCATAAAAAATCTATAAACAATAATCACTTTTCTGTAATAAACCACTTAAGAAACACATAAGAAGAGCTACTCTAGTTTACCGTTAGATAAAAGACACTTCTGACGCATTTTATAGGAAAACTCAGCTGTACTCTATATCTTTGAGTGTATGGGGCAAAGATCTTGGTCAACTCTACCTAACTGTTTGAGATCTTTTTACTTTATGTTTCTGTGTGTCACCCATATTCGGACACCTATCACCAAAGAAACAAAGGGGATGGGACATTGCAGCCGCTTCACCGCGACCTCTCACGCGATGGCCTGTCCATCGCCCGAGAGGTCATCGCAGAGAGTTCATCGTGGGACTTTTTTTTGTGGAGTTAGTGTTAGTATTAGGGCTTAGGGGGTTAGTGTTAGTATTGGCGATAGTGTTAGTATTAGGGCTTAGGGGGTTAGTGTTAGTATTGGGGATAGTGTTAGTATTAGGGCTTAGGGGGTTAGTGTTAGTATTGGCGATAGTGTTAGTATTAGGGCTTAGGGGGTTAGTGTTAGTATTGAGGATAGTGTTAGTATTAGGGCTTAGGGGGTTAGTGTTAGTATTGAGGATAGTGTTAGTATTAGGGCTTAGGGGGTTAGTGTTAGTATTGAGGATAGTGTTAGTATTAGGGCTTAGGGGGTTAGTGTTAGTATTGAGGATAGTGTTAGTATTAGGGCTTAGGGGGTTAGTGTTAGTATTGAGGATAGTGTTAGTATTAGGGCTTAGGGGGTTAGTGTTAGTATTGGCGATAGTGTTAGTATTAGGGCTTAGGGGGTTAGTGTTAGTATTGAGGATAGTGTTAGTATTAGGGCTTAGGGGGTTAGTGTTAGTATTGAGGATAGTGTTAGTATTAGGGCTTAGGGGGTTAGTGTTAGTATTGGGGATAGTGTTAGTATTAGGGCTTAGGGGGTTAGTGTTAGTATTGGGGATAGTGTTAGTATTAGGGCTTAGGGGGTTAGTGTTAGTATTGGCGATAGTGTTAGTATTAGGGCTTAGGGGGTTAGTGTTAGTATTGAGGATAGTGTTAGTATTAGGGCTTAGGGGGTTAGTGTTAGTATTGGGGATAGTGTTAGTATTAGGGCTTAGGGGGTTAGTGTTAGTATTGAGGATAGTGTTAGTATTAGGGCTTAGGGGGTTAGTGTTAGTATTGGGGATAGTGTTAGTATTAGGGCTTAGGGGGTTAGTGTTAGTATTGGCGATAGTGTTAGTATTAGGGCTTAGGGGGTTAGTGTTAGTATTGAGGATAGTGTTAGTATTAGGGCTTAGGGGGTTAGTGTTAGTATTGGGGATAGTGTTAGTATTAGGGCTTAGGGGGTTAGTGTTAGTATTGGGGATAGTGTTAGTATTAGGGCTTAGGGGGTTAGTGTTAGTATTGGGGATAGTGTTAGTATTAGGGCTTAGGGGGTTAGTGTTAGTATTGGCGATAGTGTTAGTATTAGGGCTTAGGGGGTTAGTGTTAATATTGGGGATAGTGTTAGTATTAGGGCTTAGGGGGTTAGTGTTAGTATTGGGGATAGTGTTAGTATTAGGGCTTAGGGGGTTAGTGTTAGTATTGGCGATAGTGTTAGTATTAGGGCTTAGGGGGTTAGTGTTAGTATTGGGGATAGTGTTAGTATTAGGGCTTAGGGGGTTAGTGTTAGTATTGGGGATAGTGTTAGTATTAGGGCTTAGGGGGTTAGTGTTAATATTGGGGATAGTGTTAGTATTAGGGCTTAGGGGGTTAGTGTTAGTATTGGGGATAGTGTTAGTATTAGGGCTTAGGGGGTTAGTGTTAGTATTGGCGATAGTGTTAGTATTAGGGCTTAGGGGGTTAGTGTTAGTATTGAGGATAGTGTTAGTATTAGGGCTTAGGGGGTTAGTGTTAGTATTAGGGGTTAGTGTTTAGTATTAGGGGCATTAGTATTAGGGTTCAGGGGGTTAGTATTAGGGTTTGGGGGGGTTTCATTTACTAGAGGGGGTTAGTTACTCTGATTGTAAGCGTTGCCAGTTCAGTGCTGAACTGTCAGCGCTTACATTTCTGTGGTGAAACAGGCGCGTGGCGATTCAACACTGACAGTTCATCGCTCAAACTGTCACGCGCTGAGCTGTCCTAGACACAAAATCAAAGGTCTTGGGAAACTGACAAAAGGCTGACAAAAAAGTAACCTGAAATGCCAATCACAATGCAAGTGATTTTCATGCAGGTTGGGAGAGAGGTGCCCTTTGAGCTTAATTCACGTCACCTCCAATCGTTGAAGCCCTGAATATTCACAAGAACCAATAACTGTCAGTGTAGGTAATTATCTATATGTGATGGATAGCTCTTATAGCAAGTATAGTACTCAATTTATGCTCGATAAAAAAGTTGAAAACCAATGTTTGTGTTAATTATAAAAAACAAAGCAACAAATACAGACATTCATCTTAAAAAACAGCAAACTGAAAACAAATTCTCATTTGTTATACTTACTATTTTGTATTCTATATTTCAAAGCAATCTTCAAATCACTGTTTTTTTTCTCATTTCTGGACATCTTTATTTTCCCTGTAAAAATGTTTTATAACTTATTTTAATACATATAACAGTAATTCCTATTTTACTTAACTTTTTATGTTACCTTGTTTATGTTTTAAGTTGTGTTTTTTAACAATACAATCTTTACACTGCTAAATGATGATGCATTATGCCATAAGGGTATTGTGTTATTTAGACATTCTGTAGGCGTTTGTGTTTTATTTTTATTTTTTACTTTATCTACCTTGTTTTTGAAAATTCTACAGAAAGTGCAAGTGGTTCTGACAGTGCTGGATTATGACAAGTTGGGCAAGAATGAAGCTATAGGAAAGATCTTTGTGGGTTGCAGTGCAACAGGGACTGAGCTACGTCACTGGTCTGATATGTTAGCTAATCCCAGAAGGCCTATTGCTCAGTGGCACACTCTACAGCCAGAAGAAGAACTGGATGCTGCCCTTGGATTGAAGACCTCATGATGTCACTTCATGTGTGTGCGTGAGTGGGCATGGATGAGGGCATATGCTGGTTCCTGTGTACACAGCAACCAGTACTTGTGCCGCTGTGTGTACATACCTGTTCAAAGCTGTAGCCGTGAAATAGCTTTGAGAAAACCTCCTGTTTTGTGGTTATTTGTAAATTATTAAAATATTTATATAAAATTTGGCCAAGAGGCAGTATCCTTTTTCACAATATCTGGTTTAGTATGAAGGCTATTAATACTTGAAACTAAAAACAATCATTTCTTATAAAGTAGGGAGCATAGAGGAATTGTTTTCTGTACATTCACCACTTAACCTAACATAATACTATAAACAAAAAAGGCTAATTTAAATGACATTTAGACCTTGCCTTAAAATGTCAGGGGCAATCTTAGAAATCGCTTAGAAACATGACATTTGTACGCAATAAATACAGTTCCATATTTATATGAAATTTGTGACAATTATACAAATTAGTTTAAAAAAAAAAACTAAATAATAAACAATCAAGCTATGCTAGAGCCATTTTCCAAAATTCAGTCGTTTGAGAAAACCTAATCATCTGTTCTCACACAAATCCCCCCTTTTGTATTTTTTAAATCCTTCTACTCTTTAAGGTGCTGTTTTTCCTTCTCTTCTAACTAAAGACATTTTTTTTTTCAAGTTAAATAAATTATTGTTCACATGCTTGTTAGAACCTTTCAGATTGTATATTGTCAAAAGCTATGAAGTTAGCTTCTGTTGCATTTTTTACAGCCCTGTTGGATCTTTCTGTCCAGACTCCTTTCCACTCAGTATATTTCAGTCCATGGACTGACAATTGGGCTTTCACAGCTCCCAAAGCAGCAGCAGAAGCTCTGCACATATCTAATGTTATATACTAGATGTTCAGCACATTTAAACAAACTAATAGTGCTAATCAATGTTTCCTCTCATCGATTGCTGAATAATTAGTAGTTCAAGTAGTAGAGAAAGGATTATGCCTCTTTGAAGAGTCACCGTTTGTATCATTGTTGGGGGTGTCACAATAATAAAATACAATAAATATGTAAAGATTGACAATGAGAGGTGGATATTTAGTAGAGTGTCTTTGCTTACAGAGATCTGTTTGTGACAATCAACATTATATTCTGTTCTTCTTTTACTGTGGATGGAAAGGTCATGATAAAGTTGTATCAAGGTGATAGAGATGTGCGCAAGGTTCCACTGAGCACAGTCCAGCTGCAAGTGCTGAAGTATCAAAATAATATTATGCTGCTTTTAAAATCATACTCCATCAAGAACAGGAAGTGATCAATAACAAAACAAAATATGCATTGTTACCTATTTCCCCCCCTGTTTTGAAAGGATAATCAGCATGTACACATTAAATAGATATTATAAAATGTTGCCCCAAAATAGTCCAAGGAATCTACTTAACATCTTCATGTCAATCCCACCAATAATTAGGATGATTCACTAAGACAAAAGTATCTTCAACTTTACACTGCTTAGTAAATCCTTCACCCAACCTTCTTTCCATTCCGTTGACCTTCGCCTACTTTAATCAATAGCATAAATAAATGGTATGCCTTAGCGCTCGACACCAGAGCTTAATTAAACTACCTAATTTAGTACTTGAATACAAAATAAGATAGTTATCCAGGTGTCCTCAGTAACCTCTTCGGAGGCTCATATCATTGAGGATTTTCATATTGAGTGTTCTAGACTCTATTGACATGGAGGTGTCCATAAAGCCAGGAATTAGCACTTTACCTCTCTCTATCTCTAGTTTCCCAGCTGTTGATTCAATCTATGTTTCTCCATGGAGGAGCCTCTGGCTTCACTGCCTACCTCACTAACATAAACCCAAGGGAAGTATCGCTGTGGGTCCTATATATCTGGTATATTCCGTGGCAATAATCAACTGGTTTATATAGTTCTGTTTACTGAAAAAACAGAATTAACTGTAGCTCTTCGGAATACAACAATCACAATATTAGTTATGGGAAGACATAGTTACATGGTAGTTTGGGTTGAAAGAAGACTTACGTCCATCAAGTTCTACCCTTTTCCTATCCCATGTTTACCGCTGTTGATCCAAAAGAAGGCAAAAAAAAAAAAAACTTTACTTCAGCAATTTTGAATTCTGATTTCAGTGGGGAAAAATCCTTTTTGACTCCTAATGGCAATCAGATTTCTTCTTGGATCAACAAGAACTAAATAAATATTAATCCCAATACTAAAATACATAGCCTTCTATATTCTGGTTCATTAAGAAGTATCTAGGCTCATTTTAAAGTCATCTAATGTATTTGCTAGAACCACCTCTTCAGGCAGTGAATTCCATACCTTTATTGCCCTTACTGTAAAAAAAATCCCTTACTGTAAAAAATTCTGCTGCCGTGAACTAATTCTCCTTTCTTCAAGTCTTAGCTAGTGGCAAAAATAACAAAAAATCTCCATTATATGAACATGAGATGTATTGTTGAATATGCTGACACATTGCCAGTCAAGTCATGAAATCTGATTTTGTTTTTTTTTTCTCCCCCGTAATTTCACATCTAGAAATATACCGTGTTTTTTTTTTAATTAGTGGAAAAGTAGCATCTTCCGTGGGCTGATTATTCATCCATATGCCCACTGAACTGTTTTAATGTGAAAGATTAACATCACGACTCCACTTTATTCATTCAAAACAATTGCTAATTACATAGTTAATTAAGTTTGAATGAGACACAAGTCCATTCAATTTGATATTTGCAAATATCCATGTGTTGATGCAGAGGAGTACGCCATTTTAACTGCTCTGATGTTAAAAAGAAACCCCTTTCTGGGATAATGAGGAAGAAAACACGGTAACTCACGGAAGAGTATCAAAAAAAATTAGAATCTATGGCTTCAGTAGTGTTTCCTACCTTCAGCTTACCTTGGCCTACGAACCAACTAAGGTTCCAAAGTCTTTAGGTTTTGTTAATGAAAGATGCAGTATCCATGGTAACTGTAAAACATCTGTTTCTTCTCTGGACCACAAGACTTCATAGCCTGCTCAGGAATAAATGAGTGGCCACTACCACAGAATCCCTGTGCACATGTTATGATTTATTTGTACATATTACACTATGTATATTTTCTTTATTTTTCACGCTTAATCCGGATTCAAATATTCTTGTGAAATCAAATAAAAGTACAGGTTTCTCAGCAGACAAAATCTATTAAAGAGGGACTAAACCTCCACACACAAAAAAATCAGTTTTAAGCAAAGACTAGAGGGCGAGCATTTGAAAGGGTGGTGCTTTGTGGTATCAGAGCGAGAAAGTCAAGTGACTGGCTCTCTCCATCATCGCCAAAGGTTGCATCACTCACATCACACGCAATCAACAGCTGGGGAGGAGAGATTATTATCTCCCCAATTGGAGGTGTGTTCGGTGTCACAGCTAGAACAGGGCTGGGCAAACCTCAGAAGAATGGGAGCCATGACTCTTAAAATTTCTAGCCGCTTTGATTGTTTCACTTAAAAATTCCATGGAAGTATCATTTCTTGGTTCCCTAAGCCTAGCGCCTGGGTCAGATTCATATCCGATGTTGCTATAGTGAGATTGGGTTATTCCTTTCACTAGCCCAAGAAATGACCTCTACCCGAGACTTCCTAAGTTCTTATGTTATAAAAACGTGGAAGGGGTCATTTTGTGTTTTATGTTTTTATTACTAATAACATTCCAGTAGTTGATGGAAATATCATAGGTGAAGACAGGGTTTTTTTTTTTTTCTTGTATAATATAAGTATTTCATTTTGGGATACTTTCACTCCACAATCCCATATAGACATGCCAATGCCCCACATGTAATGTTCTTGCAATATATACTATATAACTTCTTGTTCTATAGTCAGAGTAAGTCTTGTTGGTAATCCATTACAATGAAGACCCGTTCTTCTGTGTTGCCAGCCACTTATACTCAAAGAAATGGTCAACGAGATTCCGATGGGACAAAGCGACTTGTGATATGTTGACAATATGGGATTTAGGGTTGACCTAGCAGGTCACCTTTTTCTTTGTGGTCTAAGTTGCCAGAAATAGATGATACTAGTAACCAGGGTTTACAAATATTCAAGCACTAGGATGGAACATGAAGGTATCAAAGTTGTGACTTTGTTATATTTTATTTTCCGTGTACAGAATTTATTGGACCAAATGTTATCCTTTTTGATACTTTAGTAGAATATTTTGTGATCATGATATTGTGACACTCCTTGCAGTTCGGCTCTGTCCTTCTGATTCTCTCCATACTGCCTCGTGTTTCTATATTACCTTGTAATCTCCGAATAATTTTTTACATGTTACTGTTTTATCCACATAAGGTCTTGCTCCTTGTTCCGGCCTTTATACTTCTCTATTGCTATTAAAACTTGTCAAGTCTTCTTACTCATATCTTCTACCTTTTATACTCCTTGGCCATTGTTGTTTCGAACATTTTGACCACAATGCTTTTGGAATTTATTGTACCCTTCTCTCCTGGTGGCACCAAACCCTACAATCCTTAAATGTCCTCAAAGATATGTTCATTTCTCCTGTACAGATAATTTTTTTGGAAACTGCCTAGCAATGTGTATGTAAAGCTCTTGGTGATATTCATCCACAATACATTATTTTTGCTGTGCTGGCACGAATAGTGTGTATTATCTTGTATTTCATGTGCCATGAAGCTTTCTATTTTATAACTACTTCTTCCCTAGAAAAAAAAAAGCATTTATTTCATGCAAACTTGATTACGTATAATATACTAAAATAGTCTTAGACACTATTTTAGGACTTTGATGGCTGTCATGATTTTCATTTTTTACTTTTAATGTTTGTGAACTGAGCTTATTTTTTATCTTCTAATAACTCTATTTTGCCACCGTAACGTGCTGTTTCACTTAGCAGAACTCCATTTTGTTTAATTTCATAATGCTCCCTGTCCCATAAAAACTGAATAACAAAGTATACAAAGTTCCTGAGCTGTCTTAGCAACAGAGTCCTGTCAATAACCCAAAGCCCTCCTCTATCTGTGACATCACTGCAAGGAGAAGTCTTATAACCCCTCCCACCTGCCCGTCACCCAAAGCACTCCTCTATCTGTGACATCATTGCAAGGAGAACTGTTATAACCACTCCCACCTGCCCATCACCCAAAGCCCTCCTCTACCTGTGACATCATTGCAAGGAGAACTGTTATAACCCCTCCCACCTGCCCATCACCCAAAGCCCTCCTCTACCTGTGACATCACTTACAACCCTTCTATCTTTCATCCTATGCTAATACATGTGAAACTGCAAAGATCCATATACACTACTTTTACCATGATGGCCAAAGAGAGGGCTTTCTCTGAACATCTATTTATATGATGTCAGGGAACAAACACATATAATTATACTTGTGTAATGATAGTGAGGTGTGATAAGCCAGAGGAAAAAGCAAGATATGCTTTCATATTACACCTCATCTCCAGCACATTATACAATATCACAAGCATTATATCATAAGTATATATATATATATTGGCCCATCATACCATATGTCATACCGCAATGCAAGCTCAAAGGAGGCAGATCTCAGTGAAAGCATATCACACCATACTGCACCCTGAAACACTTTTTTACATTTGTGCACAGTGCACTGCAATGCACATGAATTGTAGCAATGCCAGGACAGTCACATATTTGATAGGATTGTCATGACAAATCCAGGTCTATTGGTATGAATAGAAAGGGGGTCAAATGTTTAAAAATCAAATGATGTACTTTTTAAAAGGGGATAGGCAGTGAAGAGGCCCTTACACTTCTGGGCTATCATCTTGCCCTCACTAACTTTGTTTCAGCTATTTAGATTTATAGGCGTTTGTGGGAAACTTGAGTGTACAGTGCTGGGTTGGCTGCAGACTCTGTCCATACAGCGAGCGGGAGAATGGCCCTGCAGAGGGTCTGTTATACCAGCGCAATGCTAGGATGGTTACCTACATCCACATGGATAAACTTACACAGTTACTTCTTACAGGGAGAGCACATGGCAGCAGGAGCTGAGCAGGGCAGGTGTTGGCATAATGGGGGAGTGAGCTCAGATATCACTAATCAGCAGCAGTGTCAATAAGCATGCAGATCTTCCCTGCACTCCTTACACAATTCCCCACAAGAGCTGCAGAATTCACTGCCTTATGTGTTGGAGGAGATCAGTGGTGTATCTTGGTTTTGAGCTGCCCTAGGCAGATAAAATTCGGGCACCTCCCTACCCAGGCTGCACACCCACGACATGCCCTATAACCCACATCACCCCATCACATGCCTCCATCACCCCCATTACATTCTCCCATCACCCCCATTACATTCCCCCATCACCCCCAATACATTCCCCAATTACATCACCCAATCACATGCCTCCATCACCCCTATTACATGCCCCCATCACCCCTTTACATACCTCCATCACCCCATTACATGCCCCCATCACCCCTTTACATACCTCCATCACCCCATTACATGCACCCATCACCCCATTACATGCCTCCATCCCATCACCCCATCACATGCCTCCATCACCCCCATCACATACCTCCATTACCCCCATTACATGCCTTAATCACCCCCATCCCATTACATGCCACCCATCCCCCTCACCCCAAGACTTAACCCGGTCCTACCATGCTGCCTGTTCTGCCCCCCCCCCCCGCGCAGTGAGTGGAGATAGGTCATGTGACCATGTGCGTGTCTGACGTCGGAGTCTGCCGGCAAGCAAGTTTTTTCTTTTCTTGAAAGGGGCAGCTTTTTTTTTCGTAATTTTATTTTTTTCATCTTGTGCCGTCCCTAAAGGCATACAAGGCAAGTGCTGCCCTAGGCAGAGAGGAGGAGAGGGAGAGGTTTAAGGCCCTGCAGCCTCTGATCTGTGTTTGTGGTGATGTCACATATGGGAGGGCACACAGCGGTGGAGGAAGCTTGAGTTCTGCAAACTACAGAAGAAATGCAAGGTTTTTTAAAAGCAAAAATAAGATCATTTGACACACATTCAAGGTTACTACACACAGATATAAGTACTTAAAAAAGTGAATAAAGAAAATCTATGTGGAACAGCACCTTAAAATTGTCATTGCAAATCGCCTCCGAAAAATAAACTATATACCTGTAAATGTATATATGTCTTCTGCAGCCAATAGCATAAATGCCTTCACAAATGGACCAGTGTGGATGAACCAACCAGAGCTTTTTTGACCCATCTCTGTTTCTGTAGTTATCTTGGAATCCCATGTAATAGCAGTAACACCGTACTTTATAAAGGTTCCCTTTTGAACATATTTTAATATTAATGTATTTGAATGAAACGCTGTCTGTTCATGAATAAATGAAAGCTATATATTTAAAAATGGTGTGATCCCTCATTACATATTCAATATATGTAGACATATTTTGTGACTTCAAAATTCAGATTATTCTGCAATACAATAAAATATTTTTATGATGCTCAGATTCTTATGTGGACATTTCAGGCCTAAATACTGGTTTCTAAGCTGTGTAAGTTTTGGTTTCTATATCTTTCTAGCAAGCATCTTCAACAACTGCTGGCACACACTATTGATAACTGGAGCAAAAAGTAACAAAAAATCCACTCATGCACCTTATCACCTAAACATTGTTCATAATGTAGAGAATTTAAAAAATGATCTATACATTGTGTTAGTAAAATTTCAAGCAAATATCTAAATTAGGCGGGGGAAAAAAGTTTACCATGTGTCTGTGGACTTATGATATCACCTGTGGCCTGATATGCAAATGACACATTCCCATTTGAGAAACAAATCATTTGCATATCAAGCCACTGGTGATGTCATAAACAGCAAATACCACTCCAGAATTGCAGGAAATTGAGACGGGAATTTCAAACTTAAGGCCAAAGTAGCAGAGTTTGAAAACGTTTCCAATACAGCTGAATGGTACAATTTTCCCAACTCGGCTACTTTGGCCTTAATTTTGAAATTTTCGTCTCAATTCCCTGCACATCTCCTTTTAATGAGTAGACCCTTGATTCTGTTGGAGATGGTGTGTTCATTTGTAACATTTTCATAGGAATAGCAGCGATGGCAAAAGGATATGAGCTCAAGTGCCCTTTCTTCTGGCGGGAAAACAAGGTCAAGGTCTAAAATGGCCTCCTTTCCAACATTTTCCCATCAATACCAGTTACCCGGCTCATTCTGCCTCTTCTTGGCTCCCAATAATGTATCTTGCACCAGTAACCCAAAGGCGGCAGTGCCTTATATCCTTCCATTGGATTTGGATAATGTATACCTTAAATAGGGGATGATGTAGGCTTCTCCACCACTTTATGGTTGATTTAACATTATTTATGCTGTGAATGTATAGATTAGAAAGTGATGACAAATGATCTGTCTATTGTATTATCAGAATTGCATGCAAATGCATAATATAATAAAATAATAATAATTATACATATACATATACATACATATACATACATACATATACATATATACACATATATATATATATATATATATATAACCATATATGGTAAATCATTATTGATAGAAAAAAATGAAATATAAAACAACAACATGTACTGTATATATATATAGGTGATGTCATAAATAGGAGACGCCTCAGACACGTTTAAAATATACCTTTCTTGTATTGTGCATTTGAATGCAATTCTGCTATAACAATGTATAGATCAATTTTTTTTTATTATTCTCTAAGTACACAGTATACCCCAATGTTTAGGTTGACAGAGTCCTTTTAAGCCCCCCCCCCCCCCCCCAACAAAAAAGGTTTACCGTAAGATGTGTACCACAGGGGCCACAGCAGAAGAATTGTAGACGTAATAGCAGAAAGAAAATCAACTTAATGTATTTTTAATGTGAACAAAAAAAAATCCATTTAAATTAGTCAAAAGAACACATATTCTAAAGTGTATTCAACCAAACTGCGAACTCTAAAAATCAGGTATTAAGAAATAATGACAAGAGCTAGCATTTATATAGTGCCTTTCTCCCAGTGGGACTCAATGTGCTTTTTAGTGCATGTTCTAAGAAATAACTGAATTGGCAGCTGCATAATAGATGTTATTATTATTACCCAATTGCTGGTACTCACAGATTGAGTTTGAAAGGATTAAGTTGAGTGCCGCTGGGATTTGAACCTGTAACCTTGAGGTTTGAGCAGTCAGGGCACTAACCAACTGAGCGATCGTCCAGATAAACTGGGAAGCTTCTACAGCTTGCCTTAATTGCCAGCTTCACTACTAATGCCTGTTTTTTTTTATTCGTTCACTTTGTTAGTGAATAGTCCCCACTTCTGAATCGTTTTTAAAAAAAAACTAAAATCTAAAGAGTAGGTATGCTCTCCTGGTTAATATGGTTCTTTTTTCATGCAACAATCATTTTAAACAATCGCTGTTAATTATACGTAGATGACTGTGGGACAGAGACCGCAGGAGAAGAGGTCTATGAATCAGAGGAGCCTGCCTATCTACTGTGAATGATTTATAAGACGTTTCTCCTTCATTGCTCTCAATATTCCCAGTTTTTGTCCAGACCAGTTAAGAAGTTAATGACCCATTTCAATCGTCAAAATTTAATGATGGCAATATAAAATATACTTAATTAATCTACAGGGGGTTAGCTTCTGCTTGCCTTAATTTTCATTTGAAAAAAAAAAAATTGCTTTAATAATGGGAAAACTTATTATAACGCAGATAAAATTATAGGATCGGCAGGCTGGGGTCTGTTGTTGGACATTGGCTTCAATCGCATCTCCCGCGAGTTCCTTGAAGAAACATTCACTAAAAGGTGAGCCATCCGTGAGTTGAGATGGACATTTATGTGTCGATTCATTAAAATTAAGGTCAGTCTCAAGGTGAGGGTTGGATTTATCTTAGTTTAAACATTAAATTCAACCCCCCAATTCAACCCACCTTAAAATATTTTTTTAAAATTGCCCTCCAGCGACCTCCCAATTCAATTTGAGAGGTAAGTTGGATTTTGAAATCTAAATCATCCTGGGCACCTCACTTCTAAAGGTCATTTCATACTGCAGCAGTAAAATGACCGTTTTTTAAAAATAAAAACACAGCGCCTATTAAATCCTTATTATTAATTTTAAAAAATGATATCATGATATAATGTGATAGAGTAACTATAACCGCAGGTCCGCGGCTCTGAAGGAAGCGTTGTGGGCTCCCCTCCAGCCGCGCGGCTTCAATAAAGTTTGTTTAAAAAAAAAAAAAAAATGTGAGTTACTCTGGGGACTAGTACTGGGTAAGGGGGGAGGAGGGTGGCAAAATCCTGGCATATTGAGGGGCATATTGGAGTGGCAAAATCCTGGCATATTGAGGGGCATATTGGAGTGGCAAAATCCTGGCATATTGAGGGGCATATTGGAGTGGCAAATTCCTTGCATATTGAGGGGTAAAATCCTGGCATATTAAATGGCATATTGAGGGGCAAAATATTGGCATATTAAATGGCATATTGAAGGGCAAAATATTGGCATATTAAATGGCACAAGAATGGCATCCAGTTAGTCGAAGACAGACACACACATACACATACAGCCAGTCAAAGACAGACACACACATACACAGTCACAGTCAGACATACAGTCAGTCACAGACAGACACACACACACATACAGTCAGTCAAAGACAGACACACACAGTCACAGTCAGACATACAGTCAGTCACAGACAGACACACACACACACATACAGTCAGTCAAAGACAGACACACACATACACAGTCACAGTCAGACATACAGTCAGTCACACATACAGTCAGTCGCAAACACACAGTCAGTCACATAAACACACAGTCAGTCACACACATATGCAGTCAGTCACATGCACATTCAGTCAGTCAGTCAGTCATACATACACACACACACACTTTCAGTCACATCCACACACAAGTCAGGAATTTTGTTTTTGTTTACGATATAAAAAGTGCATCTATCAATATGTTCTCCTCTTGGCTGCTATACCTCATTCTAGCCTGGTCTGTGCCCTGCTGTTGTTTCTAGCCCTGCTGAGCACACTCAGTGCTTGGACACTATAAGACTGTGCAGCCGGTGCACACACTGCTCCCTCGCGCTCTGCTGGATAAATAATTAAATAAAATGATCCCACCGGCGAGGGCACCATGCAGGGACACAAAAAAACAGGCGCCAGGTATAATTTCCTGGTGCCCAGGATTTGTTGAGCCCTGATATATACCCATATATACCTATTGTTCATTGGCATCAAATATACCAGTATGCCGCATAAGCATGTGAGCTTATTGACTCCACTTCTATCAAATCTGTCATGGGCTCCGGCCCCGGATCTTTTGGAGACCTAGCAACGGCCCTGGACAAGGGACTGGGCTTCGGCAGAAATCCATGGGAACCAAAAGCAGAAGTCCAAATAGGTAAATGCAATAGTCCCTCCCTAACAATTTAGTCACCTTTTAGTTAATTTTAACTTCATTTTTATTTAGTTATTGTTTTCGTTTTTGTCACTGAAAAAATGCAATTGACGAACACTGACGAAAATGTTTAGTCGGCGAAATTAACACCAATTACCATGTAGCATCCAGTAAGCTAGCCAGCGACTGACTTTACAATGATTTATTTGATCCCCAGTGTAAATGCTGCATATGGCCTTGGTGATACATTTTGCTGGATCTAATTTTAACAGAAAGATTACAACACATTACACATAGCAACCATGTTACTATCTTCTCACCATCAATGCTCTGGAGTCTGGGATAAAACCTTTAAAGAGTAAAAAAAAAAAAAATAGTAAATGAAGTTGTGTTTCCATGGAAACGTGTCATGTAAGGTCCCAACATTATAAAAAAAAAAAGCCTGTTCTTTGCTCTGTGCCAGTAATTAGCATCTATGGATTTCTCCACCAGGATTCCCATCATGACATTATTTCATTACATTAGCTCCAGGGCATGTTGATAGGACCATGCTAGCCCATTGATGTCTTTAAAAAAAAAGAAAAGCCATATTATTTGCATGTTGTGTCTGCCTATTGTGGGAAGCTACTTTTAAAAATAAACCAAGAAAGATAATGACTTACCCTATTACCGCGATTCTAAGACGCCATCGATTCTAAGATGGCGTCTTTTTTGTCGGTGGTGTTAAAATGTAAAAGTTTTAGAATCAAGGAAATACCTAAAACATTTCTACTTACTCTGCTGCACCACTAGGATTGCCACCTGGCCGGTATTTTACCGGCAGGCCGGGAAAAAATTGGCATCAGGCCAATGTTAAGTCTACCTCGGACACGACCTCGGAAGCCGACCGTCCCACGCAACAGCGTCGCACGCCAACCGGCGCCGAAACTCCTCCCCGGGAAAAAAAAGTGCATCTTAGAATCAAGGAAATACTGGATGTGAGTTACCTTTCTGTTCTATCTTAAAAAAATAAACAACATCTTGGAATATAACAAATAATAAAAATAAAAAAAATTCCATAGAAAAACTGTGAAAAAAAAATATTCACTAAAAGTGAGGTGTAGGTGAGTTGAGAAGAATATCCCCTCAATATTTAAAGATTACACGTGCACAATGTGCAGCTAAATTGGTGAGGTTAAATGGTCATCTCACCTCAAATCACCTTTTAGTGACTAGTCCCAAAGCAGTGGAATCACACAGGGTCTGTGCCATGCATAGTTAAGTCAGTGAGCTGCAATGTTCACCCCAACTCACTTGTAACTCACCTGTTAGGAGGTTATTCACAAAATGTGACTTGAGGCAGACTTTTAATCACACCAATTGTTCTATACATTGTGCAGGGGCAGACCTGGTGAGTTCCTCCTGCTAATCAAACAGCAGTCTGTCCCTGCACAATGTATAGCTACATTATTTAATCAAAAGGGAAGGAATGAGTGAGCCTTGATGGCAGACTGATGGGGGAGAGAGTCAGGATGTTTTATTGGGCAGAATAGTTCTGAAAACCTTTGTCATCTAAGGTTTTTATTCATGAAAAAGAGAATTGCAGGGTATTTTAAATTTAAGATAAAAGTAGCCAAAATTGGAAAATGGCTTCCATTTGGCCTTAAAGGGACTGTATCACCTGAATATTGTTTTTACTGTGCATGTAGAGCATAGAAAATGATTGAAAATGATCTAGGCAAATCACACATTTCCCATTGAAAAGCAGTTATTTTGCATACCGTGCCACAGGTGACATCATAAGCAGGAGGCTCCATAGATACATTTAAAACACATTTTTTTTTCTCCTGATATTCGGTGTATCAGTGTTTCATCATTAATTTACATATGGACTGGATACATTGATAGTTACTCTTTTTATGTATAACATATACAGTATTTTCCTTTTCATGGTAAAAGTTATTGTTATTGTAAAAATATCTCTTTAATAAAATATAATTGGAAAAAAAAATGATTGAAAATTGTCTATACATTGCCATAGTAAAACTGCAATAATATGCCTAAATTTGGAGAAAAATGTGCTTTTAAATGTGTCTGTGGAGTCTCCTGCTTATCACCTGCGGCTTGATTTGCAAATTACACATTTCCCACTGAAAGTCAGCTAATTTGCATATCAAGTCACAGGTGATGTCATAAACAGAAGACTCCGTCGACACATTTAAAACACATTTTACTACTAATTTAGGCATTTGCTTGCAGTTTTGCGAACACATAGAAACATAGAATGTGTCGGCAGATAAGAACCATTCGGTCCATCTAGTCTGCCCAATTTTTTTTTTTTAGTACTTTTATTAGTCCCCCGAGAGTTCCCGGTTTTATAGCTAGGATAGCCTTGTGTCTATCCCACGCATGCTTAAAATCCTTGACTGTGTTCACCTCTACCACTTCTGCTAGAAGACTATTCCATACATCCACTACCCTCTCAGTAAAGTAATACTTCCTGATATTACTTTTAAATAGTTGCCCCTCTAATTTAAGACTGTCCTCTAGTTGTGGTAGTTTTTCTTCTTTTAACCCCTTGACGACAAAGGACGTGCCAGGCACGTCCTGGGAGAAACTCCCTTAATGACAAAGGCGTCCTGCATTGAATGAAGCGGTTTTCGCGATCAGCGATCGCGAAAACCGCTTTAACAGTGCTGGTCTATTGCCTCGACATCGAGGCAATAGCCAGCACCGAAATTTCTATTTCGGGACCCCCACGATCGCCCCACGGAGCGATCGTGGGGAGCCATATTGACGGAGCATGCTGCTCCGTCAATATGGCTAAGTCCTTTGCCGGTCTGAGCTTCGGAAGTGAAAGTAACTTCACTTCCGTCGCTCTGAATATGCTACTTGACTACCCCTAGTGGTAGTTTAGTAGCATTGCAATGGGAAATATTTAAAATAAATATTTAATTAATTAAAAACAGGTTATTTAGCTATATTAGCCTATAGGGTTAAAATTAAATATTTTTTAGCATAAGGGATACGGTTAAAATTAAATTAAAGTTAAAAAAATATTAAGGGATATAATAAGGATTAGAGTTGGGGTTAAATTTAGTGTTAGGGTTAAATTTTGAGTTCGGGTTGGGGTCAAAAGATCAATATAGGAAAAAACCAAAAAACACTATTTTTGGTTTTTGCCCCATAACTCGCAAAAAAATACTGAAAAATATGGAAACATGCATATTTTTGAACTCGGGAGAACATTTAGAAACTATTTAGACGGGGTCTTTTTTAATGATTTTATTTGTGTAAATGATATTTTAGGTCAAAGTTAGAAAAAGTGTGTTTTTTTTAATTTTTCATCATATTTTATGATTTTTTTTGTAGTAAATTATAAGATATGATGAACATAATGGTATCTAATGAAAGCCCTTCTTATGACGATAAAAACAACATATAATTTGTGTGGGTACTGTATGTGAGAAAGAAAAAAATTACAGCTAAACACAAACACCCTAGAAATGCCAAAACAGCCATTGTCACCAAGGGAAAGTCAAGGTGAAAATGTCTTGTCACTAAAGGGTTAAATATACTCTCTTCCTTTACTGTGTTGATTCCCTTTATGTATTTAAATGTTTCTATCATATTCCCCTTTTACGTCTTTCCTCCAAGCTATACATGTTACAACACAATGTATAGATCGCATTCTTTTTTGTTTTATTCTCTACATGCACAGTATAACTATGTTTAGGTGATAAAGCCCCTTTAAGTCTATAATAATATTAGCATGAAGGGTATTTTTTTTTTATTATTAAAAGGTGTCATCCTTAGAAATCTCACCACAGTTAGCGTTATTTGTGTTGTGCATAACTTTACATCCAATATTTCACCCCCCAAAAAAATCAATTTTAATAACAGAATAATACTTCAAAGTAAGAAATCCAACAGAATGAAGCAGCTAAGTGCAAGGCTGCAGGGTTCTGACCCCACTGAAGAAAACAACAGGTGCCTTACATTCACTACTAGCCTCTCAGGGTTACCATGGAGACAGCAAAGCTTCCCTGCCTGCAACCAAACTTGATAGCCCTGGTTGCTACCGCCCGCCTTGTGCACGATACCTAATTCCCGTTCCTTCTTTTCCCTGTCAATCCTAATTTGCTTGCATTCGATTGGACAGTCTTTTTTCTCAGCCATAAGTAGCAAGTTAAGGTGCGTCCTGCTCACATTGCACATTGTAAACGGCTATAGCCAGTGGGGGAAGGAGTTTCAGCGTCTGACGTTTCAGGTAGTTTATTAGCCATAAAAAAAGTAATTAAAGTATTGAATTTGTTTGGGAACGTGATATGCGGGCTCAGAATGGCATTGAAACACGTGAAGACAGGATGTCAGTGTACATTGTTTTTACAGAGTCAATGTAGTGCATCAATATATAGCACTTGTGCAGTGCATCAAATAAATAGTATTTGTCTTTTTTTTTTTTTTTTTAATCTGTTTAATTATTTGCCAGTGTAATTTTATTTAATTGTATTTTTCAGTCTGTGCCATGGCTGCTGAAGGTAGAAAAGAGGTGTACCCGACCTGGTGGGGGTTCAGTCCTGCCCTTGACCTCCAGATGCATTGTGAGTGTTTTTAATTATTTTTTTTTTTTTAATGGAAGCAAGGGTTAAAAAAAAACATTTCCTGCTTTTGCTAAGTAAACCCAATGTGTATCTTGATAGCAACACATGGGTTTTCTCTCTGGAGGCTGGCCTGGCACGCTCTGCCACTGCTTGTCTGATTGGGGTCTGCAGAGGGGGTCTCTCTCTGCGCCAGTTGCCAATCAGACCTTTCATGCACTTTCACTTGTTCTTCTATGTTAGAAGAACAAATAAAAATAAACTTAAGTTCTTTAAGTACACCTTTAATTTTACATCTATGCTCCAGTTTTTCTCAGACTAGGGACAACTAGCTCTTCACTTGTCATATGTTGAAAGAAAAAATAATCTTTACATATATGCTTTATGTTAATGTGGGGTATGCTTCCCCGACTTGTTTGTGTATAATGACAGATTTCAGATTATTGGTTCACAGTTTCGTGGTTAAACCCCATATATGTAAGTATTCTTGATTCCTACCTGCCTCTTAAAAGCTTAATGGTTGGGATCTCCATTTTATTATTGTAAGCTTGTCTGTTTGACCCCTTGAGAGCCAATTGGCTGATAATGGTCATTAAAAAAACAAAGGAAATCTTATTTGACAGCTTTATCTGCTTTTAGGTTTTATCATTGTTGATGTATATTTAGGCATGTGGTGTGGGGCTTTTTTGTGTGTTTGGTTTTCAAACGTATTTTTTAGGTACTGTATATAGGCAGCCATCACAAAAAATACCCTTTTTTAAAATATATTTATGTGATGACAATTTTTAATTTTGATTCTGACAATCTATTTTCTCACATATACTCTACAGTGAGCACATTCATTGCACAACACCATAGGCATTAAAAGCTTAGATATCCACACCCTTGGTTAAAATGGCTTTGCTAATGCAAAATGACACGGAAGTGTTAGTGTTTTTATCACTTTCCAATGAACAAGATCATCGTATTATTTAAACTGATTAAAATTCTTGTTTTGCAGTGTTGGTTTAGTCGCCCATGTAACCTACTGGAATACTTTGATATATGTGAAAAGTAAAGTAAATCTTTGCAGAATGGTACATGTATCTGTGATGTAACTTTTTATAAGTTTGATCCGGGTTTCAGAGCAAGAGCATTTTATTTCATGTAAACTGTAGATTTAATAAAGCTGAATTAAATGAAGACTGGCACACAGAACACCTTCAGTGGTATATAACTCTCAATCTGTTTAAGGGACAAGCCCTTTCAGATAAAGATAATATCCATTAATAAAAATGCATGTAAACACACATTTTAATTTCCTGATCGGTTCTCCATCCGCCATCCACAAACCATACTGCTTATGCGTAAAAGAGAAGTTCTTTTTAAATGAGAAACTAACATTAGACCATCAAATGGGAAACTAACATTAGACCATTGGCCAATGTTAGACCTCCACTTTTCTTCCTTATGACTAGGCTAGCCGACATATTCCACAGAGCTGTGGAATGTTCCAACACCATTGTTGCCAACATCGGCCATGTTTCCAGGGACGCATGCTGCAGAAAGACAATGCAAAGTGCAGCCTGGCAGAATGTAGGATGGATATATGCCCAGACAGAATCCAATTAATTAATCAGGGTGGAGCTCTCTTAGGACCCACCATGATTAATTCATTAGATTGTGTCTGTGTGTGTATATGCATCCTACATACTGCCAGGCTGCACTTTGCATGATCTTTCTGCCTGCCGCATGTGGAACAAATATGTGTCCCTGGAAACATGGCTGTTGTTGGAAACAATGCAACAAAACATACTAGATAATAGTGATTTACACATATACGTTTACACATGTTTAAACAAACTTAAGGCGGGCTCCCAAAGTGCTTAGAAAAAGCTCTCCTTGTATGAAAGGTAGGTCTTTCTGAACCCTGTTAATATTTGTTTTTGTCTCCAGGTCTGCAGAGCACCATTCAGCATCTAACGTCTTCTGATGACATTCCAGAACTGCACATTCTGCTGGTGGGAGCAGGTGATTCCCGCCATATCCTAAAAACTATTTGCCAGGCCAGTCGCTGGCCACAAAGAAAACTTAATGTAAGTTCGACACGGAAGTTGAAAAGTCTCTAAATTGGTGTATGATGAACTTGGATAAATCTCTTGGAAGACCCTGATGGTTTATAAACATGGTGCAGTCTGCGTGTGCGTCTATGTATAGAGCAGTCTGCCTCCACCACTCCAGTTCTTTTGGGTTGCTCCTGTGCTCGCTGCACAGACGGAGCGCATGTATAAATCTGGCTCCCGATTAATGTCGGAGGACCTCTGCCAAACTCCGATTTTAGTAGCGGTTCTGCACCCCCTACATAACTGATGGTGGCTTAATTTCCCTTTTTTTTTTTTCCAATTTCTAATTTATTACTTTTTTTTCTTTTTCTTTCTAGTTCTACTTAATCGAGAGTGATCTGGAGCAAGTAGCGCGGCATATCCTGTTTTTAACGCTGGCTCTCAGAAATCCAGAACAAATGGGTTTACAAGGTAACAGACCTTAGATAAAGGTCAAAGAACCTATTTACAGCCACTTTTAATTAATACACCATTAATACATGTGATCCGCACTGATTAACACGATTCTGTTATACAGCCCTCCATCTTTGTAAAATGAGTTCTGAGTTCTGTTTAAACCCTTAAGGGTAGACTTTTTCTATTTTTTTTACAATGTTGCACCACACGTCTGCAATGTTTGTGTTTAGCTGTAATTTTCCTCTCATTTACTGCAACCACACATAGTATATATATTTTTTTCTAGGTAAGAAAAGCTTTCTTTAGATACCATTATTTTTGTCATATCATTTATTATGGGGAAAAACAAAAACTTTCTAACTTGTCAATGAAAAATCTTCTACACCACTACAAATGCAAATAAATCTAGTCTAGTAATAGCAACAGAGTGATTTAAATGATTAGTTCCAAAGCTCTTGCCTACGGCACTGCAGTGCCACATTGGAATGGTAAGTTGCCTTCCAATGTGGCATCTGCCATTGCAAAGCTAGGGGGCAAATTTCAGTGTTGCTCGATATCGAGGCATTGCACCAACACTGAGCGGCAGAAGCTATAGATTGCTTCCACCGCTCATTTTAATGGATGACATTCCACTCTATTCTCATGGCAAAAAATGCCATGATGCCATGGAACTTCCTCCTGTTGGCAACCGGTTAAGGAAGTTTCTTTTGGACCCTCTTAACCCCTTGAGGTCAAAGGCATGGAGACTTTGACCTATCCTAAACACCCGTGCCAAGTGGAAGCTGCTAATCTGATATTTATGTATAAATTAAACTTTCTTAGAATCCAGATCTATGTATGAAACCGGGAAGATAAGTTTCAAGTCAGTGGTCTTTTAAGACAGGAATGCTCATCGCTGAATTCTATTTTCCAGGCATCCTCATGAGTGCTGAACTTTACATTTTGTAGATTTAAAGTCTCGTTTTGTATTTCAGAAAAAAGTGAAATTTTCTTAGAGCTCTTTGGGAACAGCCTGGTTCGTAGTCAAACTGCAACTTACCTGCAGGAGCAGTGTGAACTCTTCATCTGTCTTGTCACAGACCCAGACTACCAACAGTGCGTTATCCCATGCTTGAACCTGAATGCCCTCAAGGTAAATCCATATTAAGCTTCTCCTACTCCACTAGGAGTTCTCATGTTACCATAAAACCGGGTTAACTTTATGACTGTAACTCTTAAAGGAAGTTCATCTGCTTTTAAACGGATACTGTGATGCTCTGGCAGTTTTTATTACAGTTCACATTGCCTACATTAATGACCAGGACCACAGCCCATTCTATAATGTCCTTATTTTGCCCTTGCGAAGCTCCATGGTGTATGCTGTAGAGCTGTGCTCCAGAACCAGTGTGCCATGAGACTGAACTAGGTATGCTGTGGCCGGGGTGGCTGGAGAGCTCTTTGTGTGGGGGAAGTTTGGTGGGCTGGCAGGTGATCCCTGTGTGCTGCACAGGAGCACAGACCTCCTCAGGCTGCCTCTCTCTCACTCCCTGCAGGTCAGTCATTGGACCACCTGATGCACAGACTCTGCATCGTGGGAGGCTGTGAGTCCTGGCAGGGCCGGCTGGTGTGCGGGGGGGGGGGGGCTGTGAGTCCTGGCAGGGCCGGCTGGTGTGCGGGGGGGGGGCTGTGAGTCCTGGCAGTGCCGGCTGGTGTGCGGGGGGGGGGCTGTGAGTCCTGGCAGGGCCGGCTGGTGTGCGGGGGGGGGGGGGCTGTGAGTCCTGGCAGGGCCGGCTGGTGTGCGGGGGGGGCCTGTGAGTCCTGGCAGTGCCGGCTGGTGTGCGGGGGGGGGGCTGTGAGTCCTGGCAGGGCTGGCTGGTGTGCGGGGGGGGCTGTGAGTCCTGGCAGGGCCGGCTGGTGTGCGGGGGGGGGGGGGGCTGTGAGTCCTGGCAGGGCCGGCTGGTGTGCGGGGGGGGGGGGGCTGTGAGTCCTGGCAGGGCCGGCTGGTGTGTGGGGGGGGGCTGTGAGTCCTGGCAGTGCCGGCTGGTGTGCGGGGGGGGGGGCTGTGAGTCCTGGCAGGGCCGGCTGGTGTGCGGGGGGGGGGGGGGGGGCTGTGAGTCCTGGCAGGGCCGGCTGGTGTGCGGGGGGGGCTGTGAGTCCTGGCAGGGCCGGCTGGTGTGCGGGGGGGGGGGGGCTGTGAGTCCTGGCAGGGCCGGCTGGTGTGCGGGGGGGGGGGCTGTGAGTCCTGGCAGGGCCGGCTGGTGTGCGGGGGGGGGGGGGCTGTGAGTCCTGGCAGGGCCGGCTGGTGTGCGGGGGGGGGGGCTGTGAGTCCTGGCAGGGCCGGCTGGTGTGCGGGGGGGGGGGCTGTGAGTCCTGGCAGGGCCGGCTGGTGTGCGGGGGGGGGGGCTGTGAGTCCTGGCAGGGCCGGCTGGTGTGCGGGGGGGGGGGCTGTGAGTCCTGGCAGGGCCGGCTGGTGTGCGGGGGGGGCTGTGAGTCCTGGCAGGGCCGGCTGGTGTGCGGGGGGGGGGGCTGTGAGTCCTGGCAGGGCCGGCTGGTGTGCGGGGGGGGGGCTGTGAGTCCTGGCAGGGCCGGCTGGTGTGCGGGGGGGGGGCTGTGAGTCCTGGCAGTGCCGGCTGGTGTGCGGGGGGGGGGCTGTGAGTCCTGGCAGTGCCGGCTGGTGTGCGGGGGGGGGGCTGTGAGTCCTGGCAGGGCCGGCTGGTGTGCGGGGGGGGGGGGGGGCTGTGAGTCCTGGCAGGGCCGGCTGGTGTGCGGGGGGGGGGGGGGCTGTGAGTCCTGGCAGTGCCGGCTGGTGTGCGGGGGGGGCTGTGAGTCCTGGCAGGGCCGGCTGGTGTGCGGGGGGGGGGCTGTGAGTCCTGGCAGGGCCGGCTGGTGTGCGGGGGGGGGCTGTGAGTCCTGGCAGGGCCGGCTGGTGTGCGGGGGGGGGGGGGCTGTGAGTCCTGGCAGTGCCGGCTGGTGTGCGGGGGGGGCTGTGAGTCCTGGCAGGGCCGTCTGGTGTGCGGGGGGGGGCTGTGAGTCCTGGCAGGGCCGGCTGGTGTGCGGGGGGGGGGGGGCTGTGAGTCCTGGCAGTGCCGGCTGGTGTGCGGGGGGGGCTGTGAGTCCTGGCAGGGCCGGCTGGTGTGCGGGGGGGGGGCTGTGAGTCCTGGCAGGGCCGGCTGGTGTGCGGGGGGGGGGCTGTGAGTCCTGGCAGGGCCGGCTGGTGTGCGGGGGGGGGGCTGTGAGTCCTGGCAGTGCCGGCTGGTGTGCGGGGGGGGCTGTGAGTCCTCAACAAAATAACCAGGAATCCATTTTTTCAAAAAACAGACTTCATCCGTGGATAACATTACCTTACCACCTCTTGTGACTAGCAGGCGAAGAGGTGCCATAGGGAGGGCAATGTTCCACTGGTTTAAAACTGAACAGTTTTTGTTTTATACAGGAGGCTGATCATCAATGTTATTTGAACACAGGATTTTGTTGACCCTGTAATAAGATTTAACACGGCATGCTTGCTTTTCTTGTGTGCCGCGGATCTCTAGGAAGAGCTTTGGCATGCCGTGGCTGAGAACTGTTGAGGAACATTGCTGAAAAGCACTACTAGCTATGATAGGTGAAATAATAATAAGGTTTTTTTTTTTGTTTTTTTTTATTTATTTTTTTTTCACCAATTTATTTCCTGGGCTAATGTCAACGTTTATACTTTGTTTCTCTTCCTCTGTGACATACTCCTTTTTCCATGATCATTACTTGCTACTGGTGGTGACAGACTGCAATGAGAGATAAATAGCAATGTAAATAAACTTTTTTTCCTTTTCCTTTTTGAAATAACTTTGTTTGTTCTTCAGTGTATTTTAAATGTAAATTATAGATATTATAGGTATAGAAATATAGATAATTTGCTTCCTCTTGTTTATTTTTTTTTTTTTATACTGAATTACTTTTTTACATTTTTTTTTTTTTTTCCCCTTCTCTTCCTTTTTTATAATTTTTTTTTATTTTTCCCTAATACTGTTGGGCATCCATTGTAGCCTTTCTTGCTTGAAAACCATGCAGAGGGTAGACCTCATGTATTATAGCTTCATTTTTTTTTTTTTTTTTTAGTATTGTACAGTTTTACAAACTTGTACATTCACCGCTAGGTCACTCATGCAAAATAAATAAATATATGAATTAACATTGTTCATCTAGATTGTGAGCTTTGGAGCAATGAACTCTCTCTACCGCGTCTGTATGTCCTTGTTAGTAGAATGTGTCGGCAGATAAGAACCATTCGGCCCATCTAGTCTGCCCAATTTTCTAAATACTTTTATTAGTCCCCAGGTCCCTATATTAAATTATTATATCTAGGATAGCCTTGTGACTATCCCACGCATGCTTAAACTCCTTCACTGTGTTTACCTCTACCACTTCTGCTGCAAGGCTATTCCATACATCCACTACCCTCTAGTTACTTTTAAACCATTGCCCCTCTAATGTTAAGACTGTGTCCTCTAGTTGTGGTAGTTTTTCTTCTTTTAAATGACTTCCCTTTATACTGTGTACCAAGCACTGCATTCATTATTGGCACCATTAAATCAGTATTCATTTCATGGTAATTGTTGCACCCGTCCGATGATCACTATTTGTCTACCAGTCAAATACTAAATTAAGTCACTGCCATTTTTTTTTTTTTTTTTAAAGGTTTACCAAACGTAAATAAAAGGTTATATATATATATATATATATATATATATATATATATATATATATATATATATATATATATATATATATATATATATATATATATATATATATATAATTTTTTTTTTTTTTTTTTTTTTTTAATGGATCTAAATGCTTGATCCTGTTCTATCATGGTATACATGGTATAGCAAGGTGTAAATGGATATAATACAGCTCTTGAAGTCTGTGTGGGATCTAATAATTTGCACGCTCGCTATTTAATCTCCATCTTGCTCCTTCCTTTGATTACATCATCTCCCTTTCCAGCTAATTGAAGGACCTGTTAGTCCTTTCATCTCCTCAAGCACCATGCATGAATGGACTGAAAAGGTTACCATCAAAGCTGAATGTCACATTTGTTGTAGCTTTCCTGCCATCATAGTAGGGGGGGCAGCTCTTGCCTGGAAGCCTTTTAATGAAAATTAGCTGAAGATTATTTATTTCTATATATTAGATTTTTTTTTTTTTCCTGCTCACCTAGTGTTGAATTGTGCTTTTAAAATAGTACTTGAACATCCTATGTGAGTCATTAAAATGATTATTGAACAGGCAATAGTTGAAATCATTAGTATGTTTAACGGTCGTTTTATTTTTACCAGCTATTTCTATGTTTTTTGTTTGCCGATTGTACAATACTGCGTTACGATGGAGCTTTAAAACGACTGCTCTGCCAATTTTGTTCTTAGTGTTGGAATTGTTTTATTACATCGGGGCTTGACACATTGTTTTCATCTTCGTTATTTTTTTTTAGGAGCCAGGGAAATGGAAGTTCCATCGTTTTCTATGTAAAACAAACCTGTTGGGAGCCAGGGCTCCTGTAATCTGTCAGTCTGTATAACATGGCCCAATTTTTATTCAGACAGAAGATCACTTCTGTCTTCTTCTTCTTTTTTTTTTTTTTTTTTTTTTTTTTTACATTTTTTATTTATAAGACTTCTGTATGCTGCTCCAATAGAGCCCTGTTCAGAAACTATCTCCGTTTCTTTGGCATGTCTCTGAGACTTCCAGGCTACCTTGTCTGGGGTTGCTGCTCCGTAACCAGGCAGTGGTGATTGACTGTAATCACACCAATGACCAAGAGATGGATGTCCGACAGACACTGCTGGCATGGATCGCTACTCCTTGACAATAATGCATTTTTTGTAAAGACTAGGGGTTGGGATGTATTACCGCCTGTCTCCACAATTTTTTTTCTTCTTTGTAGTCCCTGTTTAATTTTCGTTTTGAATAGTTTTTAAACCTCTTGGTTGGGGGGGGGGGGGGGTTTGTTTGTTTGTTTGTTTGTTTGTTTGTTTTTTTTATTCCCCCTCATCCATCAAATCTGAAGTGTGTTCTGCTTTTTTTGAAGCCTTGACTTGGCTTATTGGAAATGCTTTTAACTGAAGTCACTAGAGTGAACGCACTACATCAGTGTACAAATATTGGCAGCTTGATCTATTGTACTTTTTCAGTGTAGTTTCAGGAACCAGAATGATGCTTTTTCATTGATCATTGGCACATCTCGCCCTCTTGAGAATACTTTCCTTGTTTTCTTTTCCCTTCTGTTCACACTGTCTATTTTCTGTTACACACAAAATACTTTTATTTCGGCTGCAATATATTGTTGAAACCAAACCTAGCCCTATACTCAATTTTAAGCCAAGATTTAAAACTTTATAATAATTTGGCCTTTTTTTCTAATGGTTAATTTTGCTTTTTTAAAAATAGTTTTTAATGTATTGCGTAGAGGGTGTTATTTGATTAGTTAAGGAACAAAGAAATTAAGTATATTCTTGGGACTCGTTGCTAGTAAAAAAAGTTATTTTGTTATTGAACTCTCAAGTTCTTTCCTAACCAGTAGGGGGAGCACCTCCACAGACCATGCTCAAACACTGGAAGAAGGAATTGTCCTAGTGCATGGGTAGTCAGCCTTCGGCACTCCAGCCATAATGCTGGCAAAGCATCAAGGGAAATGTAGTCCACAACATCTGGAGTGCCAAAGGTTGCCTACCCTTAGGACATAGTCTTAAATTAGAGGGGCAAAGATTTAAAAGTAATATCAGGAAGTATTACTTTACTGAGAGGGTAGTAGATGTATGGAATAGCCTGCCAGCAGAAGTGGTAGAGGTAAACACAGTCAAGGATTTTAAGCATGCGTGGGATAGACACAAGGCTATCCTAGCAATAAGACCGGGAATGGGGGACTAATAAAAGTACTCAAAAAAAATTGGGCAGACTAGATGGACCGAATGGTTCTTATCTGCCGACACATTCTATGTTTCTATGTTTACCCGTGTCCTAGTAAGATGGGCAGGACATTTGTTCTGTTTTGCTCTGGTATAAGTTTATTTTATTTTGCTGGGGGTTTTTTGAGTTCAGAAGTATTGAGGGGAAGTGGAAGGGGGGGGGGGGGGGGGAGGACTGATAAGACTGAGATTGGTTTGTTTTATTTACATGATACAGTACTTATCTAAAAGAAAAAAAACAAACATCTGTTAATGTAGAGTGGAAAAGTGTGTGTGTGTGTGTGTGTGTGTGTGTGTGTGTGTGTGTTTATATTATATTTTATATGCATTTCCTTTTTTTTTGTAGTTTAAAGAGAGGGATGAACTGGAATCTATTTTTAAGTTCTGGAGGAATCCAGAATCCAGGCTTTTCCCTATTGAAAAATATTGGGATGTAAAGAACAGGGAGTTTTTGGGCAGAAGGTATGATTCCAGGAGAGGGGCATATGACTGGGACTTGTCCATGAAACTGCACGAGAGAGGGGTGAGTTCCTTTTGGAAACTGCTTAATTGTCTTCCTCTACCTTATCCCTTCTACACAGGGGAAGGCTGGCAACGAGGCCAGAGGAGCAATTGCCCCGCTTGCTGCCCTTTTACCCTAGCTCAATGAGCCGGAGCTGCATCAGTTTTCATTTCTAAATGCCCTAGTGTCTAGGCGTCCAACAACTGCCCTCCAGCTTCTGCAGAACCTCAGACCCCATAATTCCCCACCAGCTTTCTAGAATAGTAGGAAGATCTGGTACTTGTAGTCCAGAAACAGCTGGAGGGCCTGTCACTACTAGTGTATAGCTCTTTCTATCCATTTGTTTTGTCTTCTCTGTCTGTCTTGCCTGTTTTATTTGTGTCGGTCTCTGATAATGGGTGAGCTGATAAAATTCCAAAATAGGCGACAATTTCTTTTTTGTTTTTTGCCCTCTGGGACAAAACTTGCCAGCCCTCCCCTGCTAACAGGGATTCCTTCTGTAAAACACATTCCACTATCAAAGACCCCCTACTGACCGGGATTCCTACTATAAAACGTGATCTGCAGACCTCCTATAGATTTTTCTACAAAGTGAATCTTTATCCTACTCCTCTGTGTTTTAGGCAGGTGTCATTAGTAACACAGATTACAACCGCTGGAGAGAAAAGGGAGTGGCGTTTGTGATTCGTGAAGGAATTTACGATACCCCCAACAAAACTCTGTCTTCCCACATGAGTGTGGTGCATGTAAGTAATCTTAGTCTCAGGGCTTTATTCGCCAAACAGGGATTTGAACACTTAAAGGGACACTAGCACTTCCATAAGATGTAACTAGATTACCTTTGCATTTAAGACTAACACATATATGACATATGCCACAGATTTTCTTATATGTTTGAATTAATTGCATATAAAAATACAAATAAAATAGGTATAATAGGTGTTTATCTCCAGCATCCATTTTCAGAATTTTACCCATGATCCATCATTCCTCAAAATCTTCCAGCAAGTCTCACTTTACAACTGTGGCCAAAGCCTGCAGGATGATGTCATAAGACACACCCTGGTCGCTTACTGGCACCTGTGTATCATAGTGGGCAGGTCTAGGTGGCTGTGTAGTGTGTACAACCTTTTTTACCTGCCTTCCAACACAAATATAGGAGATTGACCTGATCAAACGGGACCATAACCCCGCCCCCTTGTGATGTAATAGTTACATTACTCTGCCATTCAATGCAAGTCTATGATCAGACTTATAGACTGAATTCTGTGTCCCCAGCGCCAAAGTGAGATACTGGTGCTGTAAAGTCACTGGCGTGGGGTGGCACCCAAAAAACACTATTTCACAAAATGCAAGCGCCCAGTCATACTTGTTTAGTAAAATATTTCATAAAATAAACTCATAACAAAAACCAAAAGACATATCTGAAATCAACTTTGCAAAATAAAAAAACCTTTTTTCATTTTTTTGGTCTGTGTCCCTTTATGGCCAAAATAGCCGAGTTTGAAGTCTGGCTGAATTCCAAAAATGTTTCCAACTCTGCTACTTTTTGGCCTTAAATTTGTAAGTTCCTTTTCCATTCCCAGTTTCAGGAATAAAGTTTCGTGTTTTCCTTCATAGAAACCTAGACCGTGTCGGCAGATAAGAACCTTTCGGTCCATCTAGTCTGCCCGATGCCCCTTCTCTTGAATTATTCTATAATAAGGCCATATTAAGGAGACCACTATTTATATCTGCCATTCAGGGACACCTTTTATATTACTGGATTTCCTTGCTTCTAAGACTCGCCCTTTTTCTCAGAGGTGCATGACCTCTGAAGCCGTCAGTCTCGCGCTACAGCGTTGCACTTGATCCAGGATATGGGTTCTCCATATAAATGTGAATGCGTGATATGTGTCTAATGTAAAGTGTTGTGTTTTTTTTTGTTTACATTTTGTTTTTGTATTTGTTTTGGCTTCTAGAGATTTGGGAAAGTGCGTGCGAGAGGCTACTGGGGTGATATTATTACCAGTCCTTACATAGCCTTTGGAATTGAAACTGAAGAGAAGCGCTTGCTGAAAACTGCTAATAATGTTTATGTACAGGTATTGTCTGTATGAACGTTTACCTGTCCGTTCTCAAACATTGTTTATCCGCCCCTATACAATACGAGTGGTTTTCAAACCAGTTCTCACGCCTACCCCCCCCCCCCCCCCCAAACTAAGATTTGGGGATTAACTAGTTGTTTTTTGTTGTTGTTTTTTTTAGAATCTAAACTGTAAACACAACTGGGTAATACCTAAATCCTGGACTGTTAAGTCACCTTGACTTTCCCTTGGTGACAATGGCTGTTTTGACATTTGGGCTGTTTGTGTTTAGCTGCAATTTTATTCTTTCTCACACACAGTACCCACACCAATTATATGTTGGTTTTTATCGTCATAAGAAGGGCTTTCATTAGATACCATTATGTTCATCATATCTTATAATTTACTACAAAAAAAAATCATAAAATATGATGAAAAATTAAAAAAACAAAACTTTTTTTCTAACTTTGACCTAAAATATAATTTACACAAATAAAATCATTAAAAAAGACCCCGTCTAAATACTTTCTAAATGTTGTCCCGAGTTCAGAAATATGCATTTCCATATTTTTCTTATTTTTCGTATTTTTTTGCGAGTTATTTTTCCTATATTGACCTTTTGACCCCAACCCGAACCCAAAATTTAACCCTAACACTAAATTTAACCCCAACTCTAATCCTTATTATATCCCTTAATGTTTTAATTTTAACCCTAACCCTTATGCTAAAATTTAATTTTAACCCTGTAGGCTAATCTAACTATATAACCAGTTTTTAATTAATTAAATATTTAATTTACATTTTGTCCATTGCTATGCTACTTAATTACCACTAGGGGCAGTCAAGTAGCATATTCAGAGCAACGGAAGTGAAGTTATGCTCCTTTGTCGTTAAGGGAGTTTCTCCCAGGACGTTCCTGACACGTCCTTTGTCGACAAGCTGTTAAAGGGATGTGATGACTAGTTTGATTAGTTTAAATGTGTCTCCTGCTTTATGGCCTAATCTGTAGCTTGATATGCAAATTACACATTTTCACATTGAACCTAGTTCATTTGCATATCAAGTTACAGATGTCCTAAACCGAAGACCCCACAGACCTTTAAAACACATGCATTTGCTTGCAATTTGGCTAACTAGCACCGTATAAACCATGTATAGGTGGCAGTCCCTTAGTATTGCTTTAATAGACCCATGTGTGTGTGTGTGTATGTATAAGTATGTATATGTATGTGCAATATGTAAATATAGATACATATGGACATAGTCAAAAGACTATGATTAAAACTAAATCAAAATGAACTGAAGTCTTTAACCTAGCTAACTTCACTTTGCATATGATTACACCCCCTGGACCATCTAATTGAGTATTATACAGGTGTAGTATCATAGGGGATGGGACACTTCATCGCGGCTGCATCCGTGCAGCCGCTTCACTGCCGTCACTTCACCACACGACAGCTCGTCGCGGGATATTTCATCGCGGGACATTTAATTGTTCAAGGTGAGTTTTTTAATGTGTTACAGTTAGAAGATAGTATTACAATTAGAATTTTAGTATTGGGGTTTAGGGTGGTTATAATTTAGTTTTTAGGGTTCATGGTTAATTTTAGTATTGGGGTTTAGGGGGTTAGTATTGGGGTTTAGGGGGTTAGTATTAGGGTTCGGGGGTTAGTATTAGAGTTCGGGGGTTAATTTTAGTATTGCGGTTTTGGGGTTAATTTTAGTATTGGGGTTTGGGGGGCACTTTGAGGGGGGAATCATTTATTGGGGGGTATTTTATTTTAACTTGTACGTTTGTAAGAGCTGACAGTTCAGCGCTGAACTGTCAGCTCTTGCATAGCCGCGTCCGTGATGAAGCGACCGCGTTACTCTTCATTGCTGACAGTTCAGCGCTCTAACTGCCGCACTGAACTGTCAGCAGTGAAGTTGCTGCGCTGAAGTGTCCTAGACCCGTTTCATACTGGTCAAAAAAAATCAATGGGAAATTAACCCCTCCTCTGAGCCAGTAAGTTTCTTTTTTTTAGTGAGTTCTGAGATTACTTTTTCCATTCTCTAGTCTGCCCAGGAGATCTCTCAATACAACATTGTAGCCTTGTTCCATGAGTTGGTGACTGGCCAAAGATACTCTCTCCCAGACAGCTGCAAAGTGGATTCCGAAGCCTTGAAGCCCTGTCCTATTTTTCCACCTAGCGCTCTTGCAGACGCTTGTACTGAAGAACCTAATGGTAATGAAGAAAATGGTACAGACGACATAAAGAGTAAAACAAGTACGTGTCTTATTATTTTCAGTATTTTACATTGTTTTGGTGGTTTGTACATCCCGTCAAGCATCGCTCTCTGTATTCTTTCAGGTTTCATTCCTCTAAACAATGTGGAGATACATTTCTTGCACCTGAACTCTGTAAATGATCTACATAAAAACCGCAAGTTCCATAATCTTTTCAATATTCTGTACTTCTCCTGCAGGTAAAATACCTAGTGTTTCAAGTTCTACATTGTCAGAATTCCGTTTTTTAGTGGCTTAAAGGGACAAAATGTATAAAAGAAGAGAAATCTATGTTTTTAAATGTCTGTGGTGTCGCCTGCTTATGACCTCACTTGTGGCTTGACACCTTTTCCATGGAAATTTGCATATCAAGTCACAAGTGAGGTCATAAACCGAAGACTCCACAGACCTAAAAGGGTCAGTTCTGCTTCCTGACCCCCCCCCCCCCCCCCCCCCCAACTAGTATTGTTTAGCATCAGTACTTAAAACAATATACTGGCTTTATTTATGAAATGTATGGTATCGCCTGCCCCCATCAAGTTTGACTTGAGAAATTATACTGAATACAATTTAGTCTCCATGAGCATTTTTAATGTCTTCTCATTTTAATTAGTTCATTTATAGCTTTCATTCATGTAGGATCTGATTTGGGTTGACAAGCGTGTGCACTTTACATAGACTTCTATGTAAAACAGTCACAAAAGAGAGCAGCCAGCAGCAGGAATTTCAGTAACACTGACTCCTGAGATTTGTCAAGTGATGGACATGTGTGGGGTTTTTTTTTATTTTATTTTTTAATGGAAGTACCACTTGATACGGACTACTAAGTTGACCTAAAATCTAAAGATATTCAGGCCCTAGTATAAATAGTGAATGTGTTTTTGATCATTAGTGGTCTAGTACTGGTAAGAGCATCTTAGTTGACTGGTCTCCTGTTCTAAGGGAGCAACCGTAAATTGTTAATGGTCTGATTATAAGCATCCAGATGCAATTGTTGTATAGACTGCAAAACTTAGGTCTCTCATAATGGCAGATAATTATGGAAGTTGTAGCTTATTTGACAGGCTTGCAAAGGATCAAACCACTCTATTTTCCATTATCACTTGATATTTTTCATTGTGTAAACAACCTCTGTTTACTTGTAAATCTAAATTTCAATTTTTTTTTCTTTCCCCAATACCCACTTTGCTTTCACAGCATGGTTCACAATCTGAGGCCTGAATACAAACTTATGGCTGCTAAAAAAGCAACTCTTCTACTGGAACTTACAAAGTAAGTAGCCCTCTCCTCTGTCTCTATACAAAAAAAAAAAAAAAGATTGACCATCATACATTTAGAAATAAACAAATCGCCATGAAGAGGTGTAGATGTCTTCATGGTCCTCTTTTTATAAAAAAAATAAAAAAAAAAGGCCATGAAGACATCTACACCTCTTCATGGCGATTTTATTTATTTCTAAATGTATGATGTTGGGCAATCCTTCTTCTTCTTCTTTTTTTTTTTTTTTTTTTTTTTTTTTTTTTAACTAATGCCAAGGTAATAAAAAAACCTGGCCCTGTTCTGTTGATTGCACAGGGGTCCTGGTTTGAGTCTAAGACTGTGTTCTTTTCCGAGCTCTCATCGTGGACGTTACAGTACTGACCATACAGTGCGGCCATTCTGGCGCTGTACTGTCCGCACCGATACACAACCCTAAACCAAACCCCTAACACTCCACTGCTGTACCTGCCACGACGAAGAACAGTCGTGTTCTGGCCCGGTTTAAGAGATTTAAAAATAAGATAGGATAAGGCTATGGCCCAAATCCGTTATGAGCATATAGAAATATATGGGCAGACTACATGGGCCGAATGGTTCTAATCTGTTGACGCCTTCATGTTATAAGGTCAATGTAATTGTCCCACGCATTAAAGATTCTGTTCTATACTACTTCATATTAAGGTCTGAGCCAATGACTGAGCAGGGATAAAATATATGTCATCGGTTTGGAACTGTGCAAAACTATTCAGACAACCAACTTGTGTGGATCTTCTTTTCCATCCATCTAATCAAGTCCAACTCGGGTCAGTCCGAAGTGAATTTAGTTTAACTTTTACAATTGTAATGCTTCTCTAGGTTCATTGTGGACCTCCAGGCAGAGAAGTTAAAGAGCTATGTGTCCATAGTGACCAAAGTGGCAAAGGAGTCGGGTTTCTCAATCTCTGAAACGATCGACTGGAAGAGAGATTATTTTGCATCGTTTGAACGTATGGATGACTTGGAGGTAGAACCACCCATACTATGAAATGGACTGGCATTCCTACATTCATTTTGGACTGTAATGAAGGTGTTGATATACTTGTTCATAATCTTCTTTGTGACATGTTGTTTTTTGAGTTGCAGGCTAACAAACTCTTCATACCAGTTTCTGTAGAGTTCTCTAGTTTGTAAGGTTAGATGACGGCGTCCATTTAATGCACTTAAACATTCTAGAATAAAAAAATCAATAATGATGTATGTTTTGCGTTGGTGGAATTACAAACAAACGTACAAATTAAGATTATAATTTTTTTTTTCATTTATAACTTTTTTTTCATTTAAAAAGTAATTTGCATATCAAGCCACTTGTGATGTCATAAAAAGGAGACACAGGCACATTTAAAGCACTGTTTCTTTCCTTCATTTATGCGTTTGCTTGTAATTCTGCGAACCCAATGTAAAGGCCATTTGTAATTATTTATTCTTCTCTAAGTTTATAATGTATGTTCAGGTGACTATATGTCTTTAATGAGTTGTGTTTGGTTTTCATCATTCTGTAACCAGCAAAAGGGCATTTTTAAACCAAACGAGCATATTTCATCGGATACCGTTTTCCATATTTAAACTGTTTAATTTCAGAAAATTATTAAATAACTGATGCTTTTGTCCTGTAGTTTGGAATGCAGATTGTAATTAATTAATCGGGGAGGCTTGTTAGCCCCACCCCCCGACTTGAAAAATCAACTTTGAATGTTTCATTTAAAATCCAGCCCTAACCTGCGTTTGTCATTTAACATGGAAGTATTTAAAGTATTTATCATCTTTGTTCTGTGGTTTGTAATGCAAATTGTTGTTAATTAATTAATGGGCGGCTTATTAGCCCCATGATGTTCAAGATCAACTTTGAATGTTTCATTTAAAAAAAAAAAAAAAAAAAACGCCTTAACCAACATTTTGTCATTGACCATGGAAGTATTTAAAGTATTTATTTATGTATGTTTAGAAACCAGGTTCTCGAAGTCTAATTTTAAAACTAAATCAAATCAGTCTTTAAAAATGTATCAACTGATGTATTGTTTGAAGGTGCTTTATTTATTAAAATGTCAAGTCCTTATCATATTTATGGCATCCTGCTTTTGTGGTCGTTGTTTTTTTTTTTTTTTTTGTTTTTTTTTAATGCACTGGTAAATCTAGCAAGAGCCTGTCTACATCAGGGCTTGAAAAATATTTTAAGAGCCAGCCTAGTTATCTTTAGCAGCCAAGGAAATGGTACTTCCATAGGTAGCCAAGTGGAATAATAAGAGCCAGCAGGGGTGTGGGGGGTATTTTAGAATCCTTGGCTCTACACAAAAACCACTTGGTGTAAATTTCACCTATAGTGTCCTACAATATTTTACTTAGTAAACTACTGTAACTTGGAAAAAAAAAATGTTACCAGTTGTTTCTTGCACACTTCATATTTCTGGAACTGAATAAAAAAAAAAAACTGAAGTTATTTTCTGTAATCTTCCAGCATGGACGATATCTTTCCCCATATACACTGTCCATAGATAAGATTAACCTTTGACGTGGGTGATGTCATGATGGGGGTCCGTCCGTTCCACCCCCCCCCCCCCCCCCCCCCCTCTCGCCTCAGTAGGGCTTTTTCCAGTTTTTATCTAAGAAGACTAATGGCCAAAGATGGATGAAAATCAGATGACGTGATGTCTGGATGGAGCCACCTCTACTTATTCAGATTTACGTGTATACTCTGACATGTGGGGAAACTAGAGCTGGAACAATCCGTTTGTGAAATCAGAATGGCAGCCTTTTACTAGACCCTAGAGACTCATTAGTGCTGCACATAAACACACACTGATCCTTTCTGGACTAATACATGTCACCAGAATCGAATTCACTATATCAGTCCTGCCCCTTAGAGTCATATGAAATGCGATGGTGGAGAAATCTGCATGAGACCAAACACATTGACTGTTCTTGCTGTATTGAATAGTGCATGTTAATATATACATTTATGGGGGTTTATCTGTCGCTATTCACAATAAATTCCAATTATTCAGGTTTCAACTGAAGAGTCAAAGCAAAAACTAATGTTGGGGGTGAAATCCCATATAAACTTCTGAGATCTAGTTTTTTAATTTTATTTTTTTTATTTTTTTTTCAAAGTCTTGCTCATTTGTGATTTTTAAAGGGACTGTATCACCTAAAACCTTTTTTTTTTTTTTTTTTTTTTTTTTTAACTGCATGTAGAACATAAAAATGAATGATTGAAAACGATCTATACATTGTGTTAGCAGAACTGCAAGCAAATGCCTAAAGAAAAATGTGATTACCAAGATCACCTCCTATCGTTACAATGCTACGTTTAATATATTACAATTTTATTGATGGGATTTTATTATTATTCTTTACACAGTCTAATATACTCTTACTAGCACAGAGTTTATCTTTACTGTTTTCGAGATTCATATATGGTTACATAACAAAATCTCAACTGGCAACTATTTTGTTTTACACGATATGTGATTGTATGTGTATACTGCCGATAAATATATATTATAAAAATTAGGACAAAAATGGGTTTCAAATGGGTCTGTGAAGTCTCCTGTCTATGACATCACTTTGGTATGCTAATTACACAGTTCCCATTGAAAAGTGGCTCATTTGCATACTGTGCCACAGGTGATGTCATAAAGAGTAGACTCCACAGATGCATTTAAAACGCACATTTTTCTCCTAATTTAGGAAGTTGCTTACAATGTATAGCTAAATTTCAACAAAAACAATAACATTTAGTCTTTGCTCCTTGGAAATGGCGCCAGTTCTTGTAATAAACAGCCACTTCATAAGTATCTAAATTTGGCTTTCTTGAAGCATTCTTCATTAAGTAACGCTGGGCTAATTAATACCATTGGGTATCCAGACTGATATTGTTCTAATTAAAGAACAGTCTGTCCCCACAGTGGCTATAACATGTTACTGCATGGGCAGTCACATAGTGTTTAGGAGGGATATGTTTATTACATATCATGATATCACTCAGTCTAAAAATATGAAATGTATGACTTTTCTATGTTTTTAATTGATCCTAATAAAAAGTTTGGTTTTGAGCCAGAACATTGAGGATCTCTTTCACTATGAGTCTGTTTTCTTGCATTTCTTAATACCTTAATACAATATTAATACCTATACTGTGCCTACTGCCAGGAGTGTATCTTCCACAAGGCAAACAAAGCACTCGCCTAGGGCGGCACTTTGCCAGAGGGTGTTAAAGCACACTTCTGGTTCTTCAAACATCTTCACTCCCTCCCCCACCGTTCAGCAAGCTTTAGCTCCTTCCAATTAATCGGGTTGATGGGGGCATGTAAGGGATGTGGTGGGGGTATGAAATTAGGGTGATGGGGCATTTAGTGTGGGTGATGGGGGCTTTTAATGGAGTGATTGGGCATTTAATGTATGTGCAATTTGGGTGATGGGGCATGTCGTGGGTGTGCAACGTCGGTGATGGGGCATGTCGTAGGTGTACACCGTGGGTGGGGGGTTGCCTGAATTTTGTCTGCCTATGGCAGCACAAAAACAAAGATACACCACTGCCTGTTGCATATATACACTTTCACTTATATTGCATAAGATGGTGTATGTAATAAATTATATTGCATTAATTTGTGGTCATTTTATTTATTCAGTGCACCACTTTTGTATTGGGTTTTGTCAATATTTGGAAGAAGGATAGAATAAAATAAAAACCTTTTGTAGCTAGTTCAGTCCATTAAGGGGGGGGGGGGGGTCTAGTCACTAAAAGTGAGGTGTCCGTGTGTTGGGGTGAGATTTAACCATGCAAGAGGCTCTCACCCGGTCTTCTTTCTAGAAGAGCACAATATATAGTAAAGTGGGGCTATTCATTAAATCAGGGCTTGACAAATTTAATTTGATTCTAGGAGCCAGCAACATTTTTTAGGAGCCAGACACAACATACACACATATCACAACCCACTTCACATATACACACACACACAACAACCCACTTCACATATACACCACACACACACACACACACACCAACCCACTTCACATATACACACACACACCCCAACCCACTTCACATATACACACACACACACAACAACCCACTTCACATATACACACACACACACACACAACAACCCACTTCACATATACACCACACACACACACACACACACACCAACCCACTTCACATATACACACACACACACACACACACAACAACCCACTTCACATATACACACACACACAACAACCCACTTCACATATACACACACACACACAACAACCCACTTCACATATACACACACACACACACGTCAACCCACTTCACATATACACCACACACACACACACACCAACCCACTTCACATATACACCACCCACCCACCAACCCACTTCACATATACACCACCCACCCACTTCACATATACCCCCCCCCCCCCCCCCCCATACACATATCCACCTCACACATACATTCACAGGTTTGCTTTTTTCCTTTCTTAAATTCTGAGTGCTGGGTGTCGTCTCTTGACAACCCAGCACTCAGCCGAAAGAGCCATGAAGATCGACTGCAGCACGAATGCTCCCCCTCCCTGCTGCCTTACCTCATTGCAGGGAAGGGGGAACATTCGTGCCGATCCTCATTACTCTTTCGGCTGAGTGCTGGGTTGTCAAGAGACGACACCCAGCATTAACACATGCGAGGGGGCGGAGCTTGCTGTCTGTGCAATACTCACAGACTCCCCACCCCCTTCGCGCTGCAAAAAAACCCCAAAAGAAACAAATAAGAACGGCAAGGGGAACATGAGGGTACCGGCACCCGGGCGCCCCCGGCTTAATTTCGCGACCTGGCCCCCAGGGTTTGTCGAGCCCTGCACTGAAAGGTGAGATGAGTTGAGATGTATATTTCATCTCACAAATTGAACTAGAATATTTGATGTCGGGAGAGACCTGGTGAATTTCCCCTGCTCTATGCAAACTCACCAGTATTGTCCCTGCACAATATATAGCTTAACTAGTGAGATGACATGTTTTTCACCTCATCTCACCTGCAACTCACTCACCTTTTAGTGAATAGACCCCAGTGAGATGCAATGTTTATCTCCCCCCCCCCCCCCCCCAACCCTGGCTCGTTTTGGAAAGCGAGGGTTTAAGAATGTTTCCAACTTTACTACATTGGCCTAACGTTTGAAATTCCCATCTTCATTCCCTGCAATTCTCTCTTTATTGAGTGCCCCCGTATGTTTTTAGAGACACAGCCCAGGGTGGCAGTGGTGAATAAATAGAGTATGAGGGGTGTGAGTGAGGTTAACACTACTTTATGGTATTATTGGTGACCATATCTATTATCTATCATTCTAATATATTGTGACGTATTATAATACTAAATAAAGGTAAAAAAGCGAGAATTTCCAACGTAACCCCTTCCCGCCTGTAGGACGTTCCGTGCCGTCTTACTTTCTGGTGCCAAGATTCTAGAAGGACGGCATGGAACGTCCTGCATTTAACAGCTCATCGCAGCCCCCAAAGATGAGCTGTACTGGGGATCCCGCTGCAGGGACTTGCAGCTGGATCCCCAGTGTCAGATGAGGCCACTTTGAGCGTGCCCGAACTTCCGGGTTTGGGCACGCCTCCGTGAAGTCACGTATGACGTCCCTGATCGGGACCCTGCCTGGATGTTCCTGGCTGCTGATCACAAAGTGATCGGCACCCAGGAACAATAAGACGCCGATGGGGACCAAAGCACCATCGGTCGGGAAGGGGTTAAGGTCAAAGTAACCAAGTTGGAAAATTCTGTAGAATTTGTCTAAATCTGCTACTTTGGCCTTAGTTTTGAAATTCAATCGTCTAATCGCCTAAAATGTCCGACTACTTGATATTCGCCACAACCTATGTAAGCTCGGTGCTCTGAAAGACCAAAGATTGGCTTATTGGATTATAGTCCATAATTGAATATCTATGGTTAACCACCCAACCCCTATTAAATTGTGCCCTACATTGCTCCACTGTATGAAGCTGTCATCCATTAAACATAGTCTTAGAGGACTTCAATAACGCCTTCTGTCTTGCTCTTTTGGAAGGCATCAGCTAGAGAGATAAGCAGAGGAATGTCTGGCTCCACTCATTGTGATAAAGGGTGAAGTGCTATCGCCTCCCTTTCTCATATTCCATGCCTTACAAGGATAGCTTTTATTTCCCATCACTCCATGGTGTTTATGGACTTGTCCATCTGACTTCCATTGACTTCTGTCTCCGAAGAGGTGATCACCAGTCCGAGCTGAGAAACACTACAGGTAAAAAAAAAAAACTTCCATAGCTTTAAAAACGTAGCCAATGTTGTTTGGCAAGGAACTAATTGGGAGCTATTCCCTAAAAAACGGGGCTGAGCGAGATGAACATCTCATCTATATTTAAAGATTAAACTATGCATTATCCAGGGCCAGCTCTGTTCTTGCAGGAAGAGCTCTCCAGGTTTATCCCTGAACTATGTATAGTTAAGTTGGTGAGATTTAATGCTCCTGGCAACTTACCTGCTCCCCATTACTGAATAGAAATACTCCTCTTTCATATATTCATCTTGAATTATGTCTTTTTTTTTTATGCCCATCCTGTTATCAGAGAATAGCCTGGAATATAAAACTCAACATGAGAAATATAAAGAATGAGTAAATACCAAATAAAACCTTTTAATAGGATGTAAAAGAAATGTAACATTTTAGAGAGCTAGTAATATTAAGATTGAGATTTGAGTACCGTATTAACGCCTTGGAGGAAATAGTTTTGGACTCTAAACCCAAGTTGCAATCTGTCACATCCATTTTTGTGTGTAATTGTTAATGCGTCATATTTTTGTGTGTATTATTTGCTTTTAAATGTTGTTCTCCTCCCCAGGATTTGATCAGACTATACATTTTTAATTTATCTGTTAGGTGATTGTGAATAAGGGTGAAATGTGTTTGTTTTTTATTCTGATTAGCGTTTGGGTACATGTTTTATTATAATTAAGAAGGTTCGGGTTGGAGCACTCGCCAGGCCCTGTGTGTGTCCCAGTAGTGAAATGGTTAAATAAGAACCCGCTTGGAAAATAATTGTTTGTAGGTTTGCATGCTAAACGCCTATGTGAAAATTGCACAGATACATGCGAGTTTATTCTCTGCTCTGCCTCTAAGCTGAGGCAGCACTCAGCCGAAGCTGGCACATGCTGACTGCTTACGCTCAGCCAATCAGAGTGGGGTTTGCCCCGCTAGTCTGTGCTAAAAACCTTAATTTCCATGGGATCAGCAGGGGAGACCTTAACCCCTCATTTTCCATGGGATCAGCAGAGGAGACCTTAACCCCTCATTTTCCATGGGATCAGCATGGGAGACCTTAACCCCTCATATTCCATGGGATCAGCCGAGGAGACCTTAACCCCTCATTTTCCATGGGATCAGCAGAGGAGACCTTAACCCCTCATTTTCCATGGGATCAGCAGAGGAGACCTTAACCCCTCATATTCCATGGGATCAGCCGAGGAGACCTTAACCCCTCATTTTCCATGGGATCAGCAGGGGAGACCTTAACCCCTCATATTCCATGGGATCAGGCGAGGAGACCTTAACCCCTCATATTCCATGGGATCAGCAGAGGAGACCTTAACCCCTCATATTCCATGGGATCAGCAGAGGAGACCTTAACCCCTCATATTCCATGGGATCAGCAGAGGAGACCTTAACCCCTCATATTCCATGGGATCAGGCGAGGAGACCTTAACCCCTCATATTCCATGGGATCAGCAGAGGAGACCTTAACCCCTCATATTCCATGGGATCAGAAGGGGAGACCTTAACCCCTCATATTCCATGGGATCAGCAGAGGAGACCTTAACCCCTCATATTCCATGGGATCAGCAGAGGAGACCTTAACCCCTCATATTCCATGGGATCAGCAGAGGAGACCTTAACCCCTCATATTCCATGGGATCAGCAGGGGAGACCTTAACCCCTCATATTCCATGGGATCAGCAGAGGAGACCTTAACCCCTCATTTTAAATGGGATCAGCAGAGGAGACCTTAACCCCTCATATTCCATGGGATCAGCAGAGGAGACCTTAACCCCTCATATTCCATGGGATCAGGCGAGGAGACCTTAACCCCTCATATTCCATGGGATCAGCAGAGGAGACCTTAACCCCTCATATTCCATGGGATCAGCAGAGGAGACCTTAACCCCTCATATTCCATGGGATCAGCAGAGGAGACCTTAACCCCTCATTTTAAATGGGATCAGCAGAGGAGACCTTAACCCCTCATATTCCATGGGATCAGCAGAGGAGACCTTAACCCCTCATATTCCATGGGATCAGCAGAGGAGACCTTAACCCCTCATATTCCATGGGATCAGCAGAGGAGACCTTAACCCCTCATATTCCATGGGATCAGGCGAGGAGACCTTAACCCCTCATATTCCATGGGATCAGCAGAGGAGACCTTAACCCCTCATATTCCATGGGATCAGCAGAGGAGACCTTAACCCCTCATATTCCATGGGATCAGCAGAGGAGACCTTAACCCCTCATATTCCATGGGATCAGCAGAGGAGACCTTGACTAGGCATCTCTGTTGGCATGAGAAAATGAAGGGCTCTGTCAGCCTTGATGGAGTTAGGCAAGCTCCACTCTGAGTGCATGCTCTCACTGTGTGCCAGCTTTAGAGTAAGAAGCAGCTGAGAAGTGAACTGCAAGATTAAGGCCAACGTAGCAGAGCTGGAAAAATTCTTCCATTCAGCTACGCTTCAAACTCTGCTATTTGGCGTTTATTTATGCAATGCCCTTCTCAGTTCTCTCTTTCAGAAAGCTGATTATCTCTTATCCCTCTTTTTCCGTAAATAGAAAAGGTTGAATAGAACAAGTGTCAGCACACACCCATCATGACAATGCGTTCCTCTTAGGACATGGCTCTGTATGGAATCCATGCTGCACCCTTCTCTATGTCAAATAATTACTAGAATAATGGAAGGTTTTGTATTTTAAAAAATATGGCATTTTCCTTCGATGATCTCTGATTTTTGTTTTGATTGGATGTAGGATTAAAAAAAGACAAGAATCTCTTTAAGCAAAAAAAAAAAAAAACAATATATATATATTTTTTAGAAGCGTTTTGTAGCTGAAACATATTGAACGCCAGCCCGGTGCCATAGATCTGTATACTTATTTGATTATCCTCATCATTTTACTTGTAATGTTTCATCACTTAACATCTCACACAATCTAACTTGTTTGTGGAATTCTGGAGGAGGGAACAAAAGAGATTTAAAACTTGTGTGCCAATGGGAGTTTTAACTGAACTAGCAATTTTATGTGTTAGCATGACGTTTAACATTTCTCACCTTCATCAATTATGTTTCACATAGCGCTGGCCGTACCGTACGCCCCCTCCCATGGAGGGGGCATTATTTAATTTATTAGGGATATGGTCATATCACCAGACCATGACCCAGGGTCCAATCATTATGTTATATTGGGGGGTCACAGGCACACTCTGGCCTGCGGCCCCATGATATATTTGGGTCGACGGGCATACACCCAACTGCAGCCCCTGGGGGTGATATTAATGGTGTTTTAGGGGCCATAGGCATATACCTGCCTGTGGCAATGGGGGTGATAATATTTTATATTGCACCAGCCAGTGGCCCCCTAAGGGTGATATTTCATTATTATTAGTGACTACAGGCCTCTTGTGTCTGTCTGTGGCGTCTCCTGTTAATGACATCACCTTGTAACTTATTATGCAAACTTAAACATTTCCATACTTTCTTTGTATATCAAGTCACAAGCTGATGTCATAAGACACCACAGAGACACATATTTGCTCTTATTTTATTCATTCGCTTGCAATTCTGCTAATACAATGTATATATTGTTTTTGATTCGTTTTACATTCACAGTATAATCAATTTAGGTGACGGGGTCCCTTTAATACCTACTATGTTTCCTAGAATAAAAAGCATTGTTTTGTGTGTGATTTATATGTAGAAATTTATATATAGATAGATAAAGTCATTCTTCCCAACTGTCCCTCTTTGGGCGGTGGATCCGAGATTCTATCCCGCTGAGATCTACCTCTGTCCTGTTTTTCAGCGGAGTTCGGATCTTATTCTCCAATGTCTAGGATATGGTAGCATCTGACCTCCCATGTTCCGCCCCCGGCGCCCCTTTTTAATTAAGATAAAAGTTAGAGACCAGGACTTAAGCTATTCATTACAATGGCATTTTTAAAATGAATTCTAAAGGGTCTACTCCATTAAGAGAGCAAGCTGTAGGGAATTGAGATGGGAACTTCACGCTCAAGGCCAAAGTAGTTGAGTTGGGAAAAAATTCTCCTATTCAGCTGCATTGGAGAATTTTTCCAACTCTGCTACTTTGGTCTGAAGTTTGAAATTCCTTTCTCTATTCCCTGTAATTCTCTCTTTATTGAGTAGACCCTTCATTCTTATTTCACTGGAATGAAAGGTATAAAAAAAACATTATACCTATTACATCTAACAGCTATAACAATTGTAAATCCCTGCCTTACAAATGGATAAACGGTAAACGGTTTAGCATTGACGGTAATTAGGAATATTTTTTTTTTTTTTGTCCCTTGACAGTCTTCGTTATTAAATGCGTGATATCATTTTTGGCTGATCTAATAACAAACCATCTTCATTCGGAGCTGGAGAGAGAGTTTAAACATTTTACATGGGAAAATTGGCCTTGGTTAATTCTCATCCGAGCAGTTTGGTTACATGCAAATTGGAATTTAGAAGGGAAATTTGCTGTAGAAATTCCCTGGGTAATCAAATTTAAATAGAATATACGGCAAAGGAGATAATTTCTTCGCTACCACCCAATCTTCTACGCAATAAAAAACACAAGAGATTTTAGCAGCCTCGGTGCTACAGGGGACAATTCGTTTTATCACAATTGTTTCTCTTACAGAAAATGCCCCTTTTTATCTCCTGTATTTTAATTGACGTTAACATGTTTTACTGGCGTGAAATTTAGATTTAATCATCTTGCTTCGCATTGTAAGTGGTTTGTATAGGAAGCACGGCTATTTATTAGTGTTCCTTCAAGGTGCAGAGGAATAGATTGACTGTGCGTATGGGTCTGTTATTTAGAGAAGGAATACAATCAAGCGAGCGGAATTTAAGAACTACCGTATATCAAACAGGGAAAAGAAAAATTAAACTAGGGAAATAAAGAGGGTGAAGGGACTTTGGGAGCAGTGACGAGTCTGTGAGTGCAGAGGCAAATCTATTGGGTGCAATGGAAGATCCTTTGGGTGCAATGGCAGGTCCAGTCAGTGCAGGGGCAAGTCCAGTGGGTACTGCAATGTGGTGTGAGGGCAAGGCCTTTGGGTGTTGCGATGGAATGCAAGGACAATATTTTGCTTTGGGAGCAATAATGAAAGGTTGGCATAAGAACTAGAGTAAAAGCTGGACAGAAGAAGGAAATAAAAAAAAATCCATTTTTTTCAACAACATTTTTATTAAATATGAAAAAATGTATCCTTTAGGATCACCTAATATTTAGTTTTTTTCATAGATTAAGATCGCAAATAATTTTTTGTCTTATATTCGAGGAAATGTAATAGCTTTCCTGCTGGGCACATATAACTTGGATGAGTTTAGTGTGGAAAAACTTGACTGGCCTGGACAGAGCTCGGACCTCAACCCCAATGAACATTTTTGGGATGAACTGGAACACTCTTTGAGTCTGACCTTCTCGTCCAACATCAGTCCCCAACCTCACAAATGATCTACTGGAGGAATGGGCAAAAATTGCCACAGAAATACTCCGAAATCTGATGGAAAGTCTTCCTAGAAGAGTGGAAGCTGCTATAGCTGCAAAGGGAGGACCAACGATGTCTATGTATTTAGAATGCAATGGCCAAGTGTCCCTAAATGTCCATTTAGTGTATATTTTCTGTTTCAAGTTCAGTAAAGCTTTCATGTTGATCAAGTTAGCGTTACCAGATGCTCTTTTTAAAGATTACATTCCATTTACTCCACAAACCAAAATATTTCTGTCATACCCGCTATGGCCTAGGCATCCAGCTGTGGCCCGCCAGCTGCTGCTGAACTACAAAGCCCATAATTCCTTAGAGCAGACACTTTGCATTTTTTGAACTTTTTTATATACAAAAGAAAGGCTCTCTTACTGCACTACCAACAAGACATTGTCAGCACCCATCAGTTCCCAAGAAACCTAATCTGCAACTGGCTTTTCTGGTTGGCTAAGCATGCACCAACAACTCTATTACGCATCTTCAACCAGATCAGCTCTGTCTCAGCTGAGAGGCAGAGCCGAGTGTTAAACCGTCTGTATCTGTAAATACTTATTACTTCAGATTTCCAGAGGGGGTAATGAGGTTTCTATCCATCACATGTGGTGTAAATAACTGTAGCAGGAGTCAGCTCTGTTATCTGTTACTTGAAGGGCATTTATTCCCTGTAGGCTCAGTTATTCAGGCACTTATAGCAGATACAACAGATACTTCATGTATCTAATCTCCATGCTGCATGAAACATTCCGAGCCAGGCCATATTTGGTGTTCGGAAGATGAACTGAAGACGTAAATTGTAATTTAAAATGAGAACTATGAGATAGAACACCATCTCTCTCAACAAAGAACGACATTTCAGATATAGAGCACTGGGTTTGACATACTCTGTATTTAGGACCCTGACAAACATTTCTGGTGGTTCTGAGATGAATGAGTTTTTTTTTACAGAAACATTTTAAATGTCCTATCTGTCTGTATCTGCTATATTATTTACAAGCTGTTAGAATACACAGCTTGATTGTAGAGGACCTCTTTGCTGCCCATACCAGTCCTCTACCTGTCTTTCAGTGATTAGGTGTGCAAGAAAAGAGTGATTATTTCCCCTTTTGGCTCACTAATACACTTTACTTTCCATTTTCTCTCTTTCCTCTATCCACATTGACTTGGCAATACAGAACATTCCCCATGACGCACATTAAAAACCTTCCATACAGTCCTTAAAAAATATTTTGCCCTTTTTAAACCTTTTCTCTTCTACCTTGTGTGCAGCGAATTATCAGGCTCTCCTAGTGACAATACATATATTTCTATTCTAACAGCACATCATGTATCAGACTAGTATGCTCATATTCTTCTGAATATATGTGTTACTCTTTTATGTGTTTAAACTCTCTTTTACTCTTTTACTAGAGAGATAATTTTTTCCTTTATTCACCTTTTACATTTATGTAGAAACATTATTTGTTTTTTAATTTTGTTGAACAACAGTGCCATCTAGTGGTAACTATAATTGGTTACAATGTAAAAAAAAAAAATCATGATTTCTTTTTATACATATACAAAAGAGTTTTATTTATGTATTAAAGGTGAGTTATATTCATATGGCCCTAAGGCTGAGGTCACTAGGGGTGCAGGGGTTTCAGCAGCAATATTAACAAATATAAGAATCACATAACTTAAAACTAACTCATTTTAAATATTATTTTTGTTTGCAGCAAACGAAGATGTCTGATGAGTGAGTATTTTCTACTATTTTTTTTTCTAATTGCTAAATGTGATCATCTTCCATTACTGAATATAGCTTATGTTATATTTTAGAATAAGACAGTAAATAAAACTTTATAAGTTACTGACAAAACCACCTGTGCTCAAGCAGCGTTGCTGCCATTGAAGACTGACATCTCTAACTCGGGGGACCAAACTCATCTTATAACAACACATAGTTTTACTGTCTTTTCTTATAGGAATTAATTCCATTAAAAAACAAACAGTACAAAGACATGGGTAAAGAAGGGACCCAATGCTAGAAATGTTGGTATATCCAGGACTTCTCCTGGTTTGACCAAGTCACTCAGGGTAGTAGTCTCTTTAGGTTGCTCAATGACAGAGGGAATAGGGGTGGGCAACAGGAACTCTGAGTTTCTTTATCCTTGACTTGGTATACTGATTGCTGGTAGGATGCTGCAACTGGACCATATATATCAAGCTGGAGCCATCTTTGATTGCATGAATTGGACATCATCAGGACTATATCTCCAGTACTGAAGTGGAGGGTTCTGTTACCCCAGATCATCAGGGTGCTCCAGCATTTAAATTGCACTCACAGAACTTGCCCCAGCACCCAGAACTTAACCGACCACTTAACCACAGGACATAAGCTGCCGCGAGAGTATGAGAGAGAGCACTCTCGCGGCCACATCTGGATCTTTGAAGTGGCCGCAGCAGCATCCTTAAAGCCGCTTGTTCATTCTTAAAGCATTGGTGGCCACTCTTTCTTCTCAAGGCCCCCAAGGTGGTTGAAATTCGGTGGCGGCCGTTGCTTTAAGAAATTTACCACAGAAGTTCCGGCGCGGGGAGGGGTGAGAGACACGGGGGGTGTGAGCGAGACACGAGGAAGATTGATAGAGAGACACGAGGGGATTAAAGGAAACACAGGGGGGGTTGAGAGAGACATGGGGGGGTTGAGAGTGACACAGGGGTCATTGAGAGAGACACTGGGGGTTGAGAGAGTCATGGGGGGTTGAGAGAGACACTACAGAAATGAGAGGGATGCTACAGAAATGAGAGAGACAGAGATGCTACAGAAATGAGAGAGACAGAGACACTACAGAAATGAGAGAGACAGAGATGCTACAAAAATTAGAGAGACAGCGATGATACAGTAATGAGAGGGGAGAGAGAGACTACAGTAATGAGAGGGGAGAGAGAGAATACAGTAATGAGACGGGAGAGACTACACCTATGAGAGTGGGAGAGAGAGAGACTACAAAAATTAGAGGGGGAGAGAGAAAGACTACAGAAATGAGAGGGGGAGGGAGAGAGATTACAGAAATGAATAGGAAGAGACGAGAGAGACTACACATGTGGAGGAGAAGAAAATACAGACAAACATGGTCAGTTCAACTCCCACCAAAAAAAAACAATGGATAATGCACTGTGGTGCAATCTCAGCGCTGGGATGGGTGCTGGGGCGGGTCCTGTGAGTGCAATCTCAGTACTGAGGTAAGTCCTGGGTGCTGGGTCAAGACTTGTGACTGCAATATGAGTGGTAGATCAAGTATTGTAAGGGCAATATGGGTGCTGGGTCAAAACCTGTGAATGAAATCTGAGTGCTGGTGTAACTCCTGTGAGCGCTATCTGAGTGCTGGGGCAAGTTGTGGGCTAACTCCTGTAAGTGAAATGTATGTATATATCCATCCAGCATGTACACAAGGTTATATCTCACACACTTCCCTGAAATATACTTCTGCATAGGGCAGTATATACCGTCAGTATGTACACATAGATGTGTCTCACACACTGCCCTGAAATATGAGCAATTCGTATAACTTTGTGTATGTACTGGGGCCTATGTACTGCCCTGTGCATGGGGTATATATTTAGGCATTGTGTTCGATATAACCTTGTGTACATACTGGAAGTATATATTGCCTTAGGCAGACTTATATTTCAGTCTTATCTATAAATAAAACACTCTTCAGATGTGCTTTTAAAGTACATGGTTTTCCCTTTTATGAAGAAACATTATATTATGCAATGGGGCTGGTGTAATGATGTTATGCTATGGGGCTGGTGTAATGATGTTATACTATGGGGCTGGTGTAATTATGTTATGCTATGGGGCTGGTATAATGATGTTATGCTATGGGGCTGGTGTAATGATGTTATGCTACGGGGCTGGTGTAATTATGTTATGCTATGGGGCTGGTGTAATGATGCAATGCTATGGGGCTGGTGTAATGATGTTATGCTATGGGGCTGGTGTAATGATGTTATGCTATGGGGCTGGTGTAATGATGCAATGCTATGGGGCTGGTGTAATGATGTTATGCTATGGGGCTGGTGTAATGATGTTATGCTATGGGGCTGGTATAATGATGGTATGCTATGGGGGTGGTTTAATGATGTTATGCTATGGGAATGGTGTAATGATGTTATGTTATGGGGCTGGTGTAATGATGTTATGCAATGGGGCTGGTGAAATGATGCAGTGCTATGGGGCTGGTGTAATTATGTTATGCTATGGGGCTGGTATAATGATGTTATGCTATGGGTCTGGTATAATGATGTTATGCTATGGGGCTGGTGTAATGATGTTATGCTATGGGGCTGGTGTAATTATGTTATGCTATGGGGCTGGTATAATGATGTTATGCTATGGGGCTGGTATAATGATGTTATGCTATGGGGCTAGTGTAATGATGTTATGCTATGGGGCTGGTGTAATGATGCAATGCTATGGGGCTGGTGTAATGATGTTATGCTATGGGGCTGGTGTAATGATGTTATGCTATGGGGCTGGTATAATGATGTTATGCTATGGGGCTGGTGTAATGATGTTATGCTATGGGGCTGGTGTAATTATGTTATGCTATGGGGCTGGTGTAATTATGTTATGCTATGGGGCTGGTATAATGATGTTATGCTATGGGGCTGGTGTAATGATGTTATGCTATGGGGCTGGTGTAATGATGCAATGCTATGGGGCTGGTGTAATGATGTTATGCTATGGGGCTGGTGTAATGATGTTATGCTATGGGGCTGGTATAATGATGGTATGCTATGGGGGTGGTTTAATGATGTTATGCTATGGGAATGGTGTAATGATGTTATGTTATGGGGCTGGTGTAATGATGTTATGCTATGGGGCTGGTGAAATGATGCAGTGCTATGGGGCTGGTGTAATGATGTTATGCTATGGGGCTGGTATAATGATGTTATGCTATGGGTCTGGTATAATGATGTTATGCTATGGGGCTGGTGTAATGATGTTATGCTATGGGGCTGGTGTAATTATGTTATGCTATGGGGCTGGTGTAATTATGTTATGCTATGGGGCTGGTATAATGATGTTATGCTATGGGGCTGGTATAATGATGTTATGCTATGGGGCTGGTGTAATGATGTTATGCTATGGGGCTGGTGTAATGATGCAATGCTATGGGGCTGGTGTAATGATGTTATGCTATGGGGCTGGTATAATGATGTTATGCTATGGGTCTGGTATAATGATGTTATGCTATGGGGCTGGTGTAATGATGTTATGCTATGGGGCTGGTGTAATTATGTTATGCTATGGGGCTGGTATAATGATGTTATGCTATGGGGCTGGTGTAATTATGTTATGCTATGGGGCTGGTATAATGATGTTATGCTATGGGGCTGGTGTAATGATGTTATGCTATGGGGCTGGTGTAATGATGTTATGCTATGGGGCTGGTGTAATGATGCAATGCTATGGGGCTGGTGTAATGATGTTATGCTATGGGGCTGGTGTAATGATGTTATGCTATGGGGCTGGTATAATGATGGTATGCTATGGGGGTGGTTTAATGATGTTATGCTATGGGGATGGTGTAATGATGTTATGTTATGGGGCTGGTGTAATGATGTTATGCTATGGGGCTGGTGAAATGATGCAGTGCTATGGGGCTGGTGTAATTATGTTATGCTATGGGGCTGGTATAATGATGTTATGCTATGGGTCTGGTATAATGATGTTATGCTATGGGGCTGGTGTAATGATGTTATGCTATGGGGCTGCTGTAATTATGTTATGCTATGGGGCTGGTATAATGATGTTATGCTATGGGGCTGGTATAATGATGTTATGCTATGGGGCTGGTGTAATGATGTTATGCTATGGGGCTGGTATAATGATGTTATGCTATGGGGCTGGTGTAATGATGTTATGCTATGGGGCTGGTGTAATGATGCAATGCTATGGGGCTGGTGTAATGATGTTATGCTATGGGGCTGGTGTAATGATGTTATGCTATGGGGCTGGTATAATGATGGTATGCTATGGGGGTGGTTTAATTATGTTATGCTATGGGAATGGTGTAATGATGTTATGTTATGGGGCTGGTGTAATGATGTTATGCTATGGGGCTGGTGAAATGATGCAGTGCTATGGGGCTGGTGTAATTATGTTATGCTATGGGGCTGGTATAATGATGTTATGCTATGGGTCTGGTATAATGATGTTATGCTATGGGGCTGGTGTAATGATGTTATGCTATGGGGCTGGTGTAATTATGTTATGCTATGGGGCTGGTATAATGATGTTATGCTATGGGGCTGGTATAATGATGTTATGCTATGGGGCTGGTGTAATGATGTTATGCTATGGGGCTGGTGTAATGATGCAATGCTATGGGGCTGGTGTAATGATGTTATGCTATGGGGCTGGTATAATGATGGTATGCTATGGGGGTGGTTTAATGATGTTATGCTATGGGGATGGTGTAATGATGTTATGTTATGGGGCTGGTGTAATGATGTTATGCTATGGGGCTGGTGAAATGATGCAGTGCTATGGGGCTGGTGTAATTATGTTATGCTATGGGGCTGGTATAATGATGTTATGCTATGGGTCTGGTATAATGATGTTATGCTATGGGGCTGGTATAATGATGTTATGCTATGGGGCTGGTGTAATGATGTTATGCTATGGGGCTGGTATAATGATGGTATGCTATGGGGGTGGTTTAATGATGTTATGCTATGGGGATGGTGTAATGATGTTATGTTATGGGGCTGGTGTAATGATGTTATGCTATGGGGCTGGTGAAATGATGCAGTGCTATGGGGCTGGTGTAATGATGTTCTGCTATGGCGCTGGTGTAATGATGTTATGCCATGGGTCTGGTATAATGATGTTATGCTATTGGGATGGTGTAATGATGTTATGCTATGGGGCTGGTGAAATGATGCAGTGCTATGGGGCTGGTGTAATGATGTTCTGCTATGGCGCTGGTGTAATGATGTTATGCCATGGGTCTGGTATAATGATGTTATGCTATTGGGATGGTGTAATGATGTTATGCTACGGGGCTGGTGTAATAATGTTATGCTAGGGGGATGGTATAATGATGTTATTCTATGGGGATCGTATAATGATGTTATGCTATGGGGCTGGTATAATGATGTTATGCTATGGGGCTGGTGTAATGATGTTATGCTATGGGGCTGGTATAATGATGTTATGCTATGGGGCTGGTGTAATGATGTTATGCTATGGGTCTGGTGTAATTATGTTATGCTATGGGGCTGGTATAATGATGTTATGCTATGGGGCTGGTATAATGATGTTATGCTATGGGGCTTGTGTAATGATGTTATGCTATGGGGCTGGTGTAATGATGTTATGCTATGGGGCTGGTGTAATGATGTTATGCTATGGGGATGGTATAATGATGTTATGCTATGGGGCTGGTATAATGATGTTATGCTGTGGGGCTGGTGTAAACATGTTATGCAATGGGGAGGGTATAATGATGTTATGCTATGGGGCTGGTATAATGATGTTATGCTATGGGGCTGGTGTAATGATGTTATGCTATGGGGATGGTATAATGATGTTATGCTATGGGGCCGGTATAATGATGTTATGCTGTGGGGCTGGTGTAATCATGTTATGCAATGGGGCTGGTGTAATGATGTTATGCTATGGGGATGGTATAATGATGTTATGCTATGGGGCTGGTATAATGATGTTATGCTATGGGGCTGGTGTAATGATGTTATGCTATGGGGAGGGTATAATGATGTTATGCTATGGGGCTGGTATAATGATGTTATGCTATGGGGCTGGTGTAATGATGTTATGCTATTGGGCTGGTATAATGATGTTATGCCATGGGTCTGGTATAATGATGTTATGCTATGGAGCTGGTGTAATGATGTTATGCTATGGGGCTGGTGTAATGATGTTATGCTATGGGGCTGGTGTAATGATGTTATGCTGTGGGGCTGGTGTAATGATGTTATGCTATGGGGCTGGTGTAAGGAGGTTATGCTATGGGGCTGGTGTAATGATGTTATGCTATGGGGCTGGTGTAATGATGTTATGCTATGGGGCTGGTGTAATGATGTTATGCTATGGGGCTGGTGTAATGATGTTATGCTATGGGGCTGGTGTAATGATGTTATGCTATGGGGCTGGTGTAATGAGGTTTTAGTGTCATCAAACAACAAAAGCATGCCATGATGCACACGGAGTAGCCAACTCTTAAATATCGGAGGGAGGCACAGATGCTTGAGCATCCAGTCAATATTTTATCTAGGTGATGTTTTACCTCTAATGCACATTCTAGGATAAAACAGAAAATAAATGACATTCTACATCATATAACTTTTATGTGATAACCACAAGATTCTGTCTTAGTTTTTGTTAGTTGGATGTCTAACATTTTCTTTATAAAAGAACTAACACCATTAAAATATATCTGGCCGCAAATCTAGCTCGCTGTCATCTTTTTTTGTGAGGTCCTCAAGCTTCGATGCATACTAATCATGTTTTTTTATTGTGTTCTTACAGGGAAGAGGTAACTGTAAGTAGTTTTCCATCTTGTCTTTGATCTTTAATGTTCCTGCAAGGCATCGATCTGTCTGTATTCCAGTGAATCTCAAGTATTCTTCCATAGTGCTCCAAAAGCATCAGCAGATCTCTCTGATCTGTCTCGGAAACAAACTTTGACTACATTATTATGGAATTACAATGCCTGTGCTGTCCGTGTGCTATTCATTAAGTATAACTTTAATCCGTATAAACTAAGTTAATTGCTGGTTTATGTTATGTAAACTTTAAACAGTCACTGGACTCAGTGGTGTATCTTAATCTTGTGCTGCCCTAGGCAGACAAAGTTTGGCACCCCCCTACCCACTCTGCACACGCATGACATGCCTCATAATCCACATCACCCCATTATATGACCCCGTCACATAACTCCATCAGCCCATTGCATGCCTCCATCACCCCAATTACATGCCCATCGCTCCCATTACATGCCTCCATCACCCCCATTGCATGCCCCAATCATCCCCCCCTATTGCATGCCTCCATTATGCCCATTATATGCCCCATCACCCCATTACATGCCCCATCACCCCTATTACATGCCCCATCACATGCCTCCATCACCCCCATTATATGCCTCCATCGCCCTCATAACCTCCATCATTTGCCACCATTACCCCCATTACATGCCCCATCAACCCCATTAGTCTGGACTTTACAAATAATATTTGCTTCCTTATGGGAGCAAGAGTTTACAATGAACCATTTATGGAGGGAAAAATGGCTGACCTGGTTGCCATTAAAGAGCAACTAAACTTCTTCTTTTTTCCACTAGTGCTTCTAAAATAGAAGTGAAAGTGAAAATATGAGTGACCCTAGTGTGAGGATAAACTGGCATGTACTGTTTAAGGTACATGCCATTGTATTATCTGACAAGCGACCCACTGTCGCCGACAATCTCTCGCCGGTATGTTGGGTGACTTGAAAAACTTGATGTGATCTGTTATTTCTGGTTTAGTATGAAGAAGAGGAGGAAGAAGAATATGTCGAAGAAGAAGCAGAAGAGGAAGTGGCAGCACCGGAGCCACCGAAACCGGCACCACCTGCAGCCGCTCCACCTCTAGTCCGAAGACGATCTTCAGCCAACTACCGCTCCTATGCCACCGAACCACAGGTTAAGGTAAGTTTAGTCCACTTTGGTTATAGACGTTTGAGGACTTAGTTTTGAACTTTCCATTTCCCCCAACAAATGTTCTATCTCTTCTTTGAATATCTGTGCCCCAGCCAAGCCTATTATAAAGTGTCTCTTCCCAACATCTCAGCCTCATAGTAATTAGACATGATTTTCCTGTTGGCCCATTTCTGATAACTAACCAGCGTGATATAGTTATAATAGTTTATTGATGATGTCCAGATGGGTCCTTGTGGGTAGGGTTGCCACCTTTTCTTCCAAAAAATACCAGCCTTGGTACTGTCTCCATAGACTTAACATTAACATAGTAACATAGTAACATAGTAATTTAGGTTGAAAAAAGACACAAGTCCATCAAGTTCAACCCTTCTACCTATCATTACAGCTTTTGATCCAAAAGAAGGCAAAAAACCCCTAAGGAAGCTATTTCGAATTTTGCCTCCTGGGGGAAAAAATTCCTTCTTGACTCCAAGAGGCAATCAGATTTCTCCTTGGATCAATAAGCTATTTTATTAATGCTTATTCTATTATTAATAGCCCTGTATGTTCTTCTTTCCTAAAAAAACATCCAAACCATTTTTAAATGCATCTATTGTGGTTGCTAGCACTACCTCTCTTGGCAGTGAGTTCCATAACTTTATTGTCCTAACCGTAAAGAATCCCTTCCTTTGCCGTCTATGAAATCTTTGCTCTTCCAGTCTGAGGGGGTGACCTCTTGTTCTTTGTACCTTTCTGTTAATGAACAGGTCACTGGAGAGCTCTTTATATTGGCCCTGCAAATATTTATATAATGTTATCATATCCCCTCTGGCCTGATGGCAATTTTTTACCGGCCTGCCGGTAAAATACCGGCCAGGTGGCATCCCTACCTGTGGGCCAGATGCAGCTCTGAGGTATCAGTCAGTATTTTACAGGCAGGCCAGGAAAAAGCTAACCTGAGGCCAGTATTGAAGCATTACTAGCATGGCCAGTATTTTTGGGGAAGAAAAGTTTGCAACCCCCAGTCTCGGGTGCTTTGCACAGTACCTATCCTGGCTAAATATCCCTAAAGTCTATTGAATTGCAGGATACGTGTTGAAGGTGTAACCAGATCATTGGTACATTTCAAACACGTATGGTGGTCTTGTGTGAAGATGAGGATATATAGGCTTCTTTCTGAAATTATTGGAAAAGTAATGCCTCCTGATCTCTTTGAGTTTAATATGTCTTGTAATTAGATATATCTCTCTGTTTCCCCTCGTTCGGATTGGTCTCATCAGAGTTCTGATTATATTAGAGCTTTTGGGGGTGTCCTGGTGTCGCACTGGTTTCTGGTTTGTTTGTTGGTAATTCATGTTATTAGTTTTTATTGGTGTATATATGCTGCTATGTGCAAAAGACACAAAGACAAAAAGAACATTTTGAATAAATAAAATGTAAAAAAAAAAAATAATGTCTTGTTGCCACTCACCGACTTGGTCTTCTGAATGCTATATGCCCCTCACCATTAATAAGTTGGTTATCATTGCAATAATTTATATAGACTTTGCCATTGGTTAGGATACATTGATTGGAATACCATATATTGGCCCCTATTCCCCTTGGACTTAAAACAAGCTTCTTTTCTTCATATACAACAGAAAATCCATAGAAACTGTTTATAAATGACGTGTGGTACAGAATTTCTACGGAGAGGAACAGATTAAATGACAATGATGGAATAAGGATAGTGTTAAAACAATGACAATTAACTTTACTTATTTTTTTCCAGAGAAAACCCAAGATTTCAGCCTCTCGGAAACTGCAGCTGAAGGTAAATGCAATTAGCAAGAAGAATAGTAGCCATTACACACAATACTTTAATTATAAATTATTTATGTAAACAAGATGACCGTGTGACTATGGAGATCTCGGTGACATTGGATGAGGCACTGTCGATTTGTTTATGGATTTTTTTGTGGGTTGATTGTTTTTCTTTGTGTGTGTCCCATTTTTGACGGAGTGGGCTTCCTGTGTCTCTCTCCATGTACCCAATGTTAATTTATTTGTACTCTCCATGTACAGTTAATTTTATTGTCATCCACCCACATGGGGGGTTAAGGATGATCAGTAAACAGGTATGAGCAGGGTGTGGGTGAAGCTATGTAGTTTGTCAGCCACCTGAGATAAGATCAGTGTCCTGAAGACTTGTAATGAAAGATCCCAAGGACAAATCAATAAATCTTTTTTATATATTTGTTTTGAATGCTAAGTGTCTTACTCCTTTATGCTTTACTTACGAGGGTGCAACTTCCCCACCCTTAGCAAATCCAGTGTGATAGGTACAGGATAGAAGCAGCATTACATAGAATGTGTCGGCAGATAAGAACCATTCGGCCCATCTTGTCTGGCCAATTTTCTCAATACTTTTATTAGTCCCCAGTTCCCTATCTTATATCTAGAATAGCCATATACTATCCCACGCATGCTTAAACTCCTTCACTGTGTTTAACACATCTACTGGAAGGCTATTCCATGCATCCACTACCCTCCAAGTAAAGTAATACTTCCTGATATTACTTTTAAATCTTTGCCCCTCAAACTTAAGACTATGTCCCCTTGTTGTGGACGTTTTTCCTCCTTTAAATATACTCTCCCCCTTTATTGTGTTGATTCCCTTTATGTATATAAATGTTTATATCCTAACGTACATGGCACCTCACCCTCGCAAAAGAAACAATGTAAAAAAGTCATGTGACTTTTAATATGGCATCTCACATCCCTTTTAGTAACTACATTACCAAGTTTTTCCTCTCCTAATTATTATTTGCTGTGGACCCATTACAATACAAATACCTAGATACATCATAAATAATCTAGAACGTGCAAGGCTGGGATCAAACCATCGGCGCTCTGAAGTGAGGGGTCTCCATGTAAATATGATGCGGGTGAAGATGACAGACAGTGATACATTGTCTTATTGGCATGTATTATAATGTATGTGTGTTTACTGTAGGGTTTGATGTTGCAAATCGCCAAGAGTGAGATGGAGCACGAGGAAGAGGAGCGAGCGCGTGAGAAGGAGAGATTCCTCTCTGAACACTGTACTCCTCTGCAACTGCATGGCATGTCCCTCCCTGAACTACAGGTAGATACTGTCCTTCAACCCATAAACACCATTCACCTGTTACTCTGAATGCTGCATTACTTGTTATATAAACACTACGGCCAACTCTTGGGCATGTGAGGGGGCTAATGCATTCATTTCAAGAGACTCTGCCAACTAAACATCTTCTTATACTGTGAATGTAGAGAATACATATTACTGAAAAATTATCTATACATTGTGTTAACAGAATTTCATGCAAATGTATAGATAAAGAGAAACGTGTTTTAAATCTGTCCTGTTTATGACATCAACAAAGATAAAAAGCAGATGGGCGCGAAAGAGTGGGTACCTTGCTACAAAGAAAGTGAGTCCAATTCGTCAGCATGTCGTTTTCCATCAGCATATTATGAACTTTTTTTTTTTTTTAATCTGTCCTCCAGCTCCAGCTCAGAGCTGCAATTTTTTTTTTTTGGTGTTAGGTGTGCCCAGTAGAGATTAATGCCAACTGGAACCTTAAAAAAAAAAAAAAAAAGTTCATAATATGCTGATGGATAACTACATGCTGACGAATTGGACTCACTTTCTTTGTAGCAAGGTACCCACTTTTTCGCGCCCATCTGCTTTTTATCTTTGTTATTGTATTTGAGCATTTCAGAGTGCTCCAGAAGGCTGCAGCGGGTGTGGTACCGCAAGTATTAATTATTTTACAAATTTCTTGCACAAGGTTCACTTTACACAAATCACTTATCTGTTTTGCACTGTTTATGACATCACCTGTGACTCAATATGCAAATGAATTACTTTTCAATGGGAAATGTGTATGTAATTTGCATATGAACCCACAGATGATGTCATAAACAGGAGACACCACAGACAGATTATCTTGCTATTCTGTTAATACAATTTATAAATAATTGTTAAACTTTCTTTATTCTTATATTGACCCCTTGCCGACAAAGGACGTGCCAGGCACGTCCTGGGAGAAACTCCCTTAACGACAAAGAATGTGCCTGGCACGTCCTGCATTGAATGAAGCGGTTTTCGCGATCAACGATCGCGAAAACCGCTTTAACAGTGCTGGTCTATTGCCTCGACATCGAGGCAATAGCCAGCACCGATATTTATATTTCGGGACCCCCACGATCGCCCCACGGAGCGATCGTGGGGAGCCATATTGACGGAGCATGCTGCTCCGTCAATATGGCTAAGTCCTCTGCCGGTCTGAGCTTCGGAAGTGAAAGTTACTTCACTTCCGTCGCTCTGAATATGCTACTTGACTACCCCTAGTGGTAGTTTAGTAGCATTGCAATGAGAAATATTTAAAATAAATATTTAATTAATTAAAAACAGGTTATTTAGCTAAATTAGCCTATAGGGTTAAAATAAATATTTTTTAGCATAAGGGATAGGGTTAAAATTAAATTAAAGTTAAAAAATATTAAGGGATATAATAACTATTAGAGTTGGGGTTAAATTTAGTGTTAGGGTTAAATTTTGGGTTCGGGTTGGGGTCAAAAGATCAATATAGGAAAAAAACAAAAAACACTATTTTTGGTTTTTGCCCCATAACTTGCAAAAAAATACCGAAAAATATGGAAACATGCATATTTTTGAACTCGGGAGAACATTTAGAAACTATTTAGATGGGGTCTTTTTTAATGATTTTATTTGTGTAAATTATATTTTAGGTCAAAGTTAGAAAAGGTTTTTTTTTTTTAATTTTTCATCATATTTTATGATTTTTTTTGTAGTAAATTATAAGATATGATGAACATAATGGTATCTAATGAAAGCCCTCTTATGACGATAAAAACAGCATATAATTTGTGTGGGTACTGTATGTGAGAAAGAAAAAAATTACAGCTAAACACAAACACCCTAGAGATGTCAAAACAGCCATTGTCACCAAGGGAAAGTCAAGGTGAAAATGTCTTGTAACTAAGGGGTTAACGCTATAAGCACGGTTTAGGTTGAGCGTTGCAACTGCATTAAAGCTGAGACACCTTTGTATTCTATGGATTTTCTCGGAGGAACACATTTTTAGGAACAGAATTAGTCATTTAAAAAGTTTAAATGAAAGCTGTCGGCAATGAATTAAGTTCTTTTTAAGTGAAAAATGTCATCAGGGGGCTGACATCTTTGGTGAGATGAAGACATCCGATCCAAGATTCTAAACCAGATGTCCGACCTACCGTATTTGCTCGAATAACAGACAAGGTATTTTTCAGAGCAGATGCACTAAAAAATGCCCCTCGTCTCACATTCAAGGTTCGTCTTATAATCAGACCTCAAATAGAGGTCTGACTATAAGACTGGGATCCATGTCCCCCACAGAGCTGCAGGGGACCTGGATCCCCCTCGCAAGCAGCTGGTGGAGGGGATGGGACACTTCATCAAAGCTGCATCCGCTTCACCGCTTCACCGCCTTTACTTCACCACACGACAGCTCGTCGCGGGATATTTGATCGTGGGACATTTCATCGCTAAAGGTGAGTTTTAATGTGTTAGAGTTAGAAGATAGAGTGTTAGAATTAGAATTTTAGTAGTGGGGTTATAATTAGGGCAGCATTGGCTAAGTCTGGTGGGCAAATAGCTGTGGGGCGATGCATTGGCTAAGTCTGCGGGGCAGATGGGCAAAAAAAAGGAAATAAATAAAAGTGCATTTTTTAGTATCATAATTTTTATTAAATATGAAAAAGCAATTTACATTTGAATATATACAAGTTACATTTTTTTCCTATAGGGTAGTCTGCATAACCATTACCAGATAACTTCAGGCTTTTAGTTTTTTTCCTAATGAATATCCAAAGTTTCGGGGGTCATCTTATAATCAGGGTCAGCTTATATTCGAGCAAATACGGTATATAGGAAAAAGGGGCTAAATGAGATACTTTATTTATATATTTTCATTAAAATGAAGTCCATTTATTTTTTGCAAACCATTGTTATTTAGTTAAGAGACAGCTCTTTCTAGGCAACCAACTCATTGTATCTTGAACAAAAAGAACTTGCTGAAAAGTTTAATTATTGCCATAAAGTGCAAACGTCTAAACAAACGAAATTCTCTTCACAGCAATATACCAGAGAAGGTCAGACAAACACAAACATTTTTAGAAAATTGACCTACTAGATTGTAGGCAACTGCTGTAGGCTTTATCACAAAAAGGTCAGCTTTGTAGACAATCACCAGATAAGCACAAAATACAGTAATTAAAATATCTTTTAAAAAAACTAAGAGGTGAAGCAGCTTCTTGAAAAGGTCATATTATGGAAGGTGCTTTTTTTTTTTTTTTATCATATGGCATTATATTCCAGTATATGGTATGGCATGAATATTATATGCATGAATATTTATATTTCTCTATGCTGTGTGGGTTTTATTTCCCTTTTTAGGACCTGTGTAGGGAGCTTCATTCACGAATTGACGTAGTGGATGAGGAAAGATACGACATGGACGCCAAAGTTAACAAGAACATCAATGAGGTATCTTTGAAGCACTACTCTCATTTACTTTAAAAAGAAGGGGGTCATCGAAACATTGTTTTTACTGAAGAAGTAGAGAATAAAAAAAAATTGATTGAAAATAATCTATACACTGTGTTGGCAAAATTGCAAGAAAATGCCTGATTTAGGAATAAATGTGTTGTAATATGTATGTAATTTGCATATCAAGTCACAGGTGATGTCATAAGCAGGAGACTCCATAGACACTTTGAAAACACATTTTTTCACCTAATTTATGCCTTTGCTTGCAATTCTGCCCACACAATGTATAGATCATTTTTAATTTTTTTTTATTCTGTATATTTAAATTACAAGTGATACAGTCCCTTTAAGTAATATCTGTTAATTGTCTAAACAGTGCAAAAAGATAAAGTGATTTGTGTAAAATGAACCTTTGTGCAGAAAACTTTGACAAACAAAATAATACTTGCGGTACCACACACACTGCAGCCTTCTGAAGCACTCCAAAATGCTCAAATACAAGAACAAGAACAAAAAGCAGACTGGCGCAAACAATTGGGTACCTTAAATAAAACACATAACACAATAGTGCAATAATGCCACACCATAAACGTGTAATTGAAGATTGTAAGTAGATGCACTCACAAACATACGTGAGAGGCAGTCACATCAGATGAGGCGTGGATATCTGTAAAAAAAACACCTTTAATAATATTCTGAAATAAAAATATAAACATGTGCAGGACCAATATGCATACACAAGTATTGGCCCCCAATACAGGAAAAACTCACAAACAGTGGACGAATAAGTCACATAAAAGCTCCAGAAGACAGTCACATCAACGGAGCTGAAATACAGGGAGGTAGGAGAAAGTGCAGCGCTGGAACGCGATCTACTGACACCTCTACGCGTTTCGCCGTACTAAACACGGCTTCATCGGTTTGTCTTCTCCTCCTGATGGATAGTATAATGATATTCTTGGTCTATAACATTCACAGACCTTGCCACAGACATTGCAGACTCTGCCTATCACTGTACCTGGGACATGTTACACCCCAGAGAACTTCTGTAGCCTTCCTCCCTCACCACTAGGGTGACCCCATGTCCCTGATTGCTTGGGACAGTCCCATAACCAGAGTTTATGTCCCAGGCCCTGGGCACCCTCCTTCCATGGGCATCCGCATAAATTTTTTCAGGGGGGGGGGGGGCATAATTTTACCGTCATCCTTTCTGCGCCGCGCCTCTTTTTGACAAGTTGTTATGAAGTGGAGGAGCTTTGTCATTATCAGTGAAGGCATGCAAAGGGTTGATAAACCCTGCACCAGATACAGATCCACAGCACCAGATATAAACCAACCACACTAGGTATAGTCTCACTGCACCAAATATAGATCCACTGAGCCAGATATAGATCCACAACACCAGTTATTAACCCATGGTACCAGCTAAAAACCCATGACACAAGATATAAACCACAGCACCAGAGCTCTAGATGAAACTCCACAGCAACAGATAGAACAACATAGCAAAGATATAACCCCATAGCACCAGATACAACACTATAGCACACAATATAACCTCTCAGCACCAGACACAACACTATAGCACACAATATAACCCCACAGCACCAGACACAACACTATAGCACACAATATAACCCAACAGCACCAGATACAACACTATAGCACACAATATAACCTCACAGAACCAGAAACACTATAGCACACAATATAACCTCACAGCACCAGATACACTATAGCACACAATATAACCCCACAGCACCAGATACAACACTATAGCACACAATGTAACCCAACAGCACCAGACACAACACTATAGCACACAATGTAACCCAACAGCACCAGACACAACACTATAGCACACAATATAACTCCACAGCACCAGACACAACACTATAGCACACAATATAACCTCACAGCACCAGATACATCACTATAGCACACAATATAACTCCACAGCAACAGATACAACACTATAGCACACAATATAACCTCACAGCACCAGACACAACACTATAGCACACAATATAACTCCACAGCAACAGATACAACACTATAGCACACAATATAACCTCACAGCACCAGATACAACACTATAGCACACAATATAACCCCATAGCACCAGACACAACACTATAGCACACAATATAACCCCTCAGCACCAGACACAACACTATAGCACACAATATAACTCCACAGCACCAGACACAACACTATAGCACACAATATAACCCCTCAGCACCAGACACAACACTATAGCACACAATATAACCCAACAGCACCAGATACAACACTATAGCACACAATGTAACCTCTCAGCACCAGATACAACACTATAGCACACAATATAACCCCTCAGCACCAGACACAACACTATAGCACACAATATAACCCAACAGCACCAGATACAACACTATAGCACACAATGTAACCCAACAGCACCAGATACAACACTATAGCACACAATGTAACCTCTCAGCACCAGACACAACACTATAGCACACAATATAACTCCACAGCACCAGACACAACACTATAGCACACAATATAACCTCTCAGCACCAGACACAACACTATAGCACACAATATAACCTCACAGCACCAGATACATCACTATAGCACACAATATAACCTCTCAGCACCAGACACAACACTATAGCACACAATATAACCTCTCAGCACCAGACACAACACTATAGCACACAATATAACTCCACAGAACCAGACACAACACTATAGCACACAATATAAACACAAAGCAACAGATTCCCTAACACCCAAATTCCTAAATCCATGACATTTCTTTATCTCTTTCCCCCTTTTTGATATGTTTTATTCCTCCATGTTTGCCATCTCTTTCCCCATCATTTTATGTGTTTTATTCCTCCATGTCAGTGACCTCTTTTCACCTACATTTTATCTTTTCTGCCCCATGTCACAATTTTGTCTGTATTCTGCTCCAATCAATCACCTCTTTTCATCCTCCATTATCTTTTCTGCCCCATGTCATCCCATTTTGTTTGCAATCTGCTTCCATCTATCACATCATTTTATCCTCCATTATCTTTTCTGCCCCATCCACTTGTCACCATGTTAATGTGAGCAGAGTCTGGTCAGAGGAGCTGCTCAGACTGGACAAATGGAGACCTCAGGGTAATGGGAGGGACCTCCCTGGATTTACCCCACTCTGCCATGTACCTTAAAGCTATTATAAGCTCTTCCTACCTGTTACAGAGGCTCAGCTATGGTCTCTGAGTATCTTCCCCTGGAGGCTCTCTTCTGTCAGTCATGCTGCCACATGGAGGGGCTATAACTTCATACCCCCGGGCACCCCTGTCATTGGCTCTCCATGTAGCATGACTGACAGCTGCAGAGACCTGCACCAATGTGGATGGGAGACCAGTATTACAGCAAGCAGAGTTGCAGAGAGCAACAGCTTTGGGTGCCACCTCCTACCCCAGCAACTGGTGTGCAGTCCCCTAGGGACAACTAGAGGCTACATACTGAGAAAAAAAACCTAATAATAATAAAAAATAAAAAAAAGAGGTCTCAGTGAAGGAGAGTTTAGAAGTCTTTAGAAGGTTGCTGTATCTATTTAAAAAGTGTAATTGTCCTTTAATGCAGGGCTCGACAAACCCCGGGCGCCAGGTCGCAATGGCGACCTGGAAATTGAGCCTGGCGCCCGGTGCCGTTACCTTAATGTTCCCCTTGCCGCTTCTATTCATTTTTTGCAGCGCGAGGGGGGAAGTCTGTGCGGATTGCACAGACAGCAAGCTCCGCCCCCCTCACGCAACGTGTGCGTGTGTTCAGCCGAAAGAGTAGTGAGGATCGGCTGCGGCACGAATGTTCCCCCTCCCCAGCAATGAGGTAAGGCAGCAGGGAGGGGGAACATTCGTGCCGCAGCCGATCTTCATTGCTCTTTCGGCTAAGTGCTGGGATGTCAAGAGACGACACCCAGCACTCAGAAGTTAAGAAGGGAAAAAAAACAACTTGTGTATATGTGAAGTGTGGGGGGGAGATGTATATGTGAAGGGGGGGTATATATGTGAAGTGTGGGGGGGAGATGTATATGTGAAGGGGGGGTATATATGTGAAGTGTGGGGGGGAGGTGTATATGTGAAGCGGGGGGGTATATATGTGTGAAGTGTGGGGGGAGGTGTATATGTGAAGTGGGGGAGAGATGTATATGTGAAGGGGGGGGATATGTGAAGTGTGGGGGGGAGGTGTATACGTGAAGGGGGGGTTTATATGTGTGAAGTGTGGGGGGAGGTGTATATGTGAAGCGGGGGTATATATGTGTATATGTGAGGTGTGTGGGGAGGTGTATATGTGAAGTGTGTGTGTATTTGTGAAGTGGGTTGGTGTGTGTGGGGTGTATATGTGACGTGGGGTGTATATGTGACGTGGGTTGGTGTGTGTGGGGTGTATATGTGACGTGGGTTGGTGTGTGTGGGGTGTATATGTGACGTGGGTTGGGGTGTGTGTGGGGTGTATATGTGACGTGGGTTGGGGTGTGTGTGGGGTGTATATGTGACGTGGGTTGGTGTGTGTGTGGGGTGTATATGTGACGTGGGTTGGGGTGTGTGTGGGGTGTATATGTGACGTGGGTTGGTGTGTGTGTGGGGTGTATATGTCACGTGGGTTGGTGTGTGTGTGGGGTGTATATGTGACATGGGTTGGTGTGTGTGTGGGGTGTATATGTGACATGGGTTGGTGTGTGTGTGGTGTGTATATGTGACGTGGGTTGGTGTGTGTGTTTATGAATTGCGTGTATGTTTGCGTGATTGTCTGGCTCCTAAAAAATGTTGCTGGCTCCTAGAATAAAATAAAATTTGTCATGCCCTGCTTTAATGCTCCTCACACTGTAGATAAAGCTCTGCATTTAGTACAGATACCATAGTGTACTAGCTACTGTAGATATAAAGATGGGCCACCAGGTGGTGCTCATGCACAGCCTTCTGCGTTTAATAACATTAATTCCATTTTCAATATGGCCTGATTGGATGTAGATAAACCTTCCACCAGAAGACTTTATTATCAAATAACTGAAAATCTGAGATAGTACTGATCCAATGAGGCTCCAGAATGCCACTATAGTTGGCCTTAGAAAAACCTACTGAAATGATTTCCTTCTTGGAAGAAAGGATATGCCTGTGTATTATCATCATTAAATCGGCACAATGATTGTAATAACAAATAAAGTTCATTTGGGAGATCTAGTTTGCCATTAATAATAATGCTAATAATTAATGAATGCTTAATTTTAAGTGGATTTGTTTTACAAGTGCTTCCATTTATAAACAAATACAATACAAAGTGGTGACTTCATATAAATATAATATTCTAAGAGGTTATAATATTAAACAAGTTTATAAAATGGTTAAATGTATTGCAAAAAGGTATTTCTTCAGCAAGCTCCCAGCAGAGATGGTAGAAACTAGTACAGTAACAGAATGGGTCCAGTAAGATTTGGTTTCTATTTTGCAGACTATTTGGGCCAAGTTGTTACTTGTATGTGTTTGTTTGGATAGTGTATTTGTTGTTAATGGTCACATTAAGATGAATACATTTTTTATTTCTATCATTATCCCTTCACGAGATATTAACTTTAATAATGGATTGCTAAAGACAGTTTCCATGTTAAAAAAGTTATGCTTGCTTTAAGAATGGCCTGGTCCTTGTGACCTTTAAATGTTTCATTATATACACCTTTAGCTTTCAGACACAGTTTCATCTTGAGATACAAATGTAACTTCGGTTCAAGTTGTGAATTTTGACACACAGGTCACAGGTCACTGGAACAGCAAAACTGTGTAAACCTTGGTGGACAGTAGAAGAGGACATTTTTATATCAACTGCATAAGCCTTTACTGGCAAAATGCCTATATGTTGCACTTTAGACCTTAAAAGGCAAACATATACTTCTAATTCATTGAGTGATTGTATCAAGTATAGACAATTTAAGAAGAAATGCTTTAATGAAAGAATACAAACAAATATTATTGAGCCATCTTTGGCACAAATAGTTCTATCAGGGCAAGGACATGTCAGGGCTTAGTTTTAGGGGTTAGTATTAGGGTTTAGGATTAATATTGGGGTTAGTATTAGGAATTATTATTATTATGATTTAGTATTGGGGTTCAGGGTTAGTATTAGTGCTTAGTGTTAGGAGTTAGTATTGGGGTTTAAGGGTTAGTATTAGGGCTTAGTATTAGGAGTTCGTTTTGGGGTTCGGGGTTAGTATTAGGGCTTAGTATTAGGAGTAAGTTTTGGGGTTCGGGGGATTAGTATTAGGGCTTAGTATTAGGAGTAATGAGTATCATGCTGCTGTCTCTCGCATAAGCCAGGTAAGTACTGGGGAAGGGAGGAGGAAGGGGGAAACCGGCTGGGGCATATTAATGGGCAAACTGGCTGTGTCATATTGATGGGCATACTGGATTTGACATATTAATGGGCAGATAGTGGCATATTAATGGGCTTACTGACTGTGGCATATCGATGGGCAAAGATTGGCTAATTAATGGGCATACTGGCTGTGGCATATTAATTGGCAGTCGTATTTTAATGGACATACTGATTGCGGCATATTGATGGGCAAAGATTGGCAAATTAATGGGCATACTGGCTGTGGCATATTAATAGTCAAACTGTCTGTGGCATATTAATGGGCATAGAGTGACATATTAATGGGCATACTGGCTGATGGCATATTATTGGGCAAACCATGCCATAATAATTGGCATAATGATTGTCTGTGGCATATTCATGGGCATAGAGTGACATATTAACGGGCATACTGGCTGTGTGATTGGCCTTAAAATCCCTTCTGAATTCCCTGCAATTCTCTTTCATGAATAAACCCCTAAGAATAGTGTGTATATATATATATATAGATATATCTGTTGGATACAAGGTTACATCTGTGCTGCCCAACTAGATCAGAGGAAGATTTTTTAAATTAATTTGCATATTGATAAATATTTCCTACTTGTTTTGACTAATGTTTTTTGATCTGATTTCACAGATTGAAGACTTGAATCAAAAGATTTTTGACCTTCGTGGAAAGTTTAAACGTCCTCCCCTGCGGAGGGTGCGTCTGTCTGCAGATGCCATGATGAGGGCCCTCCTAGGCACGAAGCACAAAGTTTCTATGGATCTACGGGCTAACCTGAAGCAGGTCAAGCAAGCCAAGAAAGATGATGCAGATAAGGTAAGTTATTTCTCATTAACTGCAAATTCAGAGCCTATTTTGTTCCACAACCAAAGAGCTATGGCACAGCCACTATTATCATCACAAATAATGACCCACACTGTATAAAAGTGATCTTATTATTGTATTTATAAAAACATAACTTATATGGGGCTGATAAAAAAAAATGACAAATCCTGCCAAAGTGTTTGAAAGAAAACTATTTGGGATAACACCAATAAAGCAAATGAGCACATGTCATTCTCCCTTGAATAAATGGAATAATCGGGAAAATATTGTTTTGGTACTCAAAAAAAGTCTTTTACCATTTAGTTTTACTGTAAGTGTTCCCTAGGGCACTTTGGATATCTGGGTAAATGGTTAAGCTGCCCAGGGCGAGGGGGGGGGGGGGGGGGGGAGGAGAGGAACATTTACTTGGTATGTATAATACAAAGCTGGAGAGTGGTAAAGACCTGTTTGTGAAAAGGAGCAGGCAAGCTAGGGGGTACTTATTGGTTCACTTACCTTACTGAGTTTGGGGGTAGGAAACATTTTTAAAATGTCACTGCCTATGTCCACTAACCTCATTATAGAGGCACTGCCCAGGCTTGGGTTGATCCCTGTGTCTAGGCTGGAGAGCAGCATAATGTACAGTGTAACCCATTGGCTGCACTTTGTAACTGGAGAGCTCTTAGGGAGGGCTCCCCTATGCCCCTTGCTCTGTCCATGAAGATCCAAGAACTCAATGACAAACAGATATTTATCTGTGTGACAGAGACGTCAGACCATATTTTTTGCCGTTTACGAACACTTTGGTGATACAAGCCCACAATTTAAAAATCTCTCCGCTGGATCTCTGGATCTACTTAGCAAGGAGATTGACCATTGCTGGAACCAAAAATTTATACATAGACAGTCACCTAGACAGACTGCACCATTTGCAGTGAACCTTTGATGCATCCATTCAATATCAAGGGAGAGAGGGGGCCTTACTGGCTGTCGTGCCTAAAGTGTAGATTACTCATTTGTATAATGTCTCACTACCTTTCAGGATATACGCGAAGTTGGAGACTGGAGAAAGAACGTGGATGCCCTCAGTGGAATGGAAGGCAGGAAAAAGAAGTTTGAAACAACTGGTGCTGTGCAAGCTTAGGTCGGCATTACGAATAATAATATGACTCATTGATTTTGGCTACCATAGCCTTACGTTTGACATTCCCGTCTCAATCCCCCATAATTCCCTCTTCCGTGAATAAAGTCCTATGACTATAACCATTAGTATATATTATTCGTTTAAAATGTATACGTTGCAAGTATATAATATCACTCAGACAATCCCTACATTACAGCAATACTATATGTAGCTTTTATTTAAATACACGTTATTGCAGAGAGCTAACAACATACGTAGCGCTTGGTACAAAGCATTAAAGGGGAAGTACAAGCTCAGTTAGAAGAATAGAGACAGACCAATACATAGACTTACAGTCTGCACTGTATAATGGTGTATCTAGCAGAGTGGCTGGCTATGGTCTGCAAAGTTGCCCCCCTGATTGAAGAATCCACAACCCTGTGATTTCTGTCTCTCTTTGCCTTGTCCCCAGCTTGTGTGTCTTATTAACGCAATAGAGAATCCATATGTTGGCCACCCAAATGGCACTGCAGATGTTATGGACTACATTTCCCGTGATGCTTTGGCAGCATTACGGCTGTAAGAGCATTATGGGAGATGTAGTCCACAACGTCTGGAGGTCGACACATCACAGAGTAGACATATGCGCACTAAACCGAGTCTCTATAATGTTAATGTTAGAGAAGGCAATGTGGCTTCCTCCGTGACTTTTTATGGAGAGCATGCTGAGCAGATGACTAATAACGACACATCAAGAGTGAAATAGAACATTGCTTTGCCCAGTCTGATGATAAAATCCCATACAAACTGCAATATTCCAAAACCTGTACTCTGAATAATAAATACATACAAATATTAGTACGTTTCTGCAATGTTTAATTTCTTTTCCTGTACTATTCTGATATACCAGTGATGGCAAACCTTTTTGAGCCCAATTTCCTGCATGCAACCAAGTTGCAGACATGTATACCCACATACATACTCTCACACATACACACAGCACATGTATACCCACATACATACTCTCACACATACACACAGCACATGTATACCCACATACTACATACTTCACATTTGTACAAACATACACATACATACAGCACATGTATACACATACTCACACATACATACAGCAAATGAATACACACCTACATCCTCACACTTACAGGACATGTACATACACGCATACTTACTCACACTTACATGCAGCACATTTTTACCCACATACTTCACATGTATACACACACACGGCATATGTATACACAAATACTCACACATACATACAGCGCATGTATACACACATACATACTCATACATACATGCATACAGCACATGTATACACACATACAGACAGCACATGTATACACACTCCACATGTATTCCCACATACTACATACTTCACATGGATACAAACATACACATACATACAGCACCTTTGTCGTTGTTTGCTGAGTAAACTAATGTATTTAATGTGTATTTTGTTTGATTTATTTTAGGAGAGAAACAGAGCAGCTGTCCTCTACATTAGTAAATACCACGTTGTACCAGGCTCTCGTGGCCCTTGGAAATGAATGTATTGTTTTATTGTCAAAGATGATTGGCAGTATTTATGGCAGTGAAAAAAAAACGTTACATTAATGCATTAAATGTATTTTATCATTCCTAGGTGTCAGTTTGAATCACAAATAAATGTCTTCAATGGCCAGAGTCTCAAATTAATTCACATTATTTCTTGGTGGCGTTTGTGAGTAATATCTAATGTTTGACCATGTTAATTAAAAACATTCAATCCTATGTATGGATTGTAACATTAACATCTGCAGAGCATGTCATTAAAGGTCTATTCGCAATCTGTGAACTGTGATACGAGACATTAATCATTTGTCTCGGAAATTAAGCAATTTGTATTAAAATGTATCATTAAACCATTCTGAAGTCTCTCTAATACCTAAAGCTGAATAGCAGCATCCACCTGTATTTAGGGTTGCCAACCAGCCTGTATTTTATCAGCAGGCCTGTAAGAAGGTATGATCCCTATCTGTAATTGGCCAAAATAAATATGAATTGTGGACGGCTGGAGAGATTTATAAAATCAGTCATGTGATAATCTCCTTTGCATGGAATCTTATGCAAGTTACTAGTTATAGGAACATAATGTGGATTATGTTTAAAGAACAATTCAGAGGCAATGTTCTAAAAATGGAGGGAATCACCATAGAAACCAGTGGAATGTTCCTGCTGACTGCTTCAATTTTAGAACTTTGGCCCAGAAATGATTTTTAATACATTATATGCAGCCATTCGAATTATGTTATTTTACATGATATTTTAGTAACAGATCAGTTTGTCTTTGATGTGAAAACTCCTGGCAGAATAAAGCAACAACATGTTTTTATTCAGCTATTATTTAATTAGATTTCTGAATGACCCCCATAATTCTTGGTAGGTAGCTAGATATTCCCTGTGGGGGGGGGCTGTTCATTAGGGGGGCTATTCACTAAAAGGGGAGTTCAAGTGAGATGAAGAAGTTTGAGTCTTCCCCGCTGAAAGTAATGGGAGGCAACATGTTTAAAGATATATTTGAGACTAAGCCAAATTCAGGTGCCAAATTTGACTTTGTCTCAAAATGAAAGTCGACCTCCAAAGTCGAATTTTAGTCAAAAGTCCCAAGAGACATTATTAGTGGAAAAGGGTGTTGGCCACTGCTTTATTTCAAAATTCCAGCTTATCATAAACCACTGATAACCTGCCTGCTGCCAACGAATTATAATGAGCTCTAGTACCCAGAGATGCCATCGACCACCATCCAAACATGGATCCCTAAGCCCAACAGGGCTGATCACCATTTTTAAGATCCCATGCTTAGCGCTGGCCAGGGACATTACTGCCGTGACTACAACACAAACACAAGAAAGGAAACAAATAAGAAAAAAAAGAAGGGAAGGGAGGGTAAACTCGGGGTAGACCCTATTCCCTTGCTTGTCCAGGGCAGGAGAGACAGAACATTGCACCCATTATACTTAATGGACCAGCAGCCATGCCCCCTTCCTTACAGTCCAGGGGTATACTATAAATTGTGAAGGGACACCTGGTAAGTTAAATTGGCTGAGAGGAAATGATCATCTCTCCTGCTATTTATCATTTGATGAGTGAATTTCAAAAATCATTATTAGAGACAGTTGAATGATTTTTTTTTTTTTTTTTTGGAACGCTGCTCCTATTGCCGGTTTCTGCAGTTCATTTGGCAGGTCATCTGGCCAGTATGTAACCAGCAGGCTGGTAAAGATTTGGGATGAAGCTAGTGTTAAAACTATAGAGGCAATCGCATGGCAGGTATATTTTTGAAGAATTAATGGCAACCCTATTTGCAATGCTATACAGAACTCAAGCGTTATTATTCATTGCTAGAATAATATCAATTGTACTGCGTGAAAACACAATACCTTGCAAAGAGTGACTCAGATAACATTGAGGACTTTATTTTCTTTGTTTGGAAGCTCTTGTAATGACATCAATAGCTGAAAGAATAGCTAGTGTCCTCATTCCCTAGGAGTGATGCTCACCAGTTGGTTTTAGCGCTGTATTAATTCTCCTGGCCATGAAAAGCCTTCTCTGCCCTGCTGAAAGTTTCCTCTGTACAGCACACATACCAGTCATTGTCAGTCTCCCACCGCACAGGGCTTCATTGGAACACAAGATGCTACTGTATTATATTTGTCTACAGATAACAGCTGCTGTGGAAGAAAAAGAAAGGCATTGAAAAAAAAAATACAATACACAACAAATGTTTGGGTGTCATCTCAATAAATGACAATTTCCCCCCTTCTTCTATCTTCATATGACTTATATGTTTAAAGGACTACTTTCAGTGTCCCAAAAAAATATTTTAAGGGACTGTATCACCTAAACATTGCTCATACTGTGAATGTAGAAAATAAAAAATAATTGAAAATGATCCATACATTGTGTTAGCAAAAACTGCAAGCAAATGCCTAAATTAGAACATTGTACTTCTAATTTAGGCATTTGCTTGCAGTTTTTGCTAACACAATGTATAGATCGTTTTCAAACATCCGTTATTCTCTACATTCACAGTAAAAGCAATGTTTAAGTGATACAGTCCCTTTAAAGCAGGAGTGTCCAACGTGCGGCCCAGCAAGATGTTGCCCACTTGACTTGACTGGCCATTTTATCATTATCTCTATAGATGCAAACTATTGTATACAATTGAATAACATTAATGTGAACAGTTTTTTGTATTACTGTTAAATAGCCAAACATTTTTCTATCAATAACAAGCTATTCTTCACCATAATTAAACAAACAAAAAAATAATGACTCATAAAAGTACGAAATGAATTTTAAACTACTTTCTATGTGGTACCTGACACTGGCCAGACTGAACCATATGTATGTGGAATGTTGGAGATGTAAAAAGGATATTGGATGGGATATCCACATCTGGTGGTCCTGCCCAGTCATTCAATGATATTGGAAAACTATTAACTCTCAAAATAGATAATTCACAACACCCATATTCTTTTGAGGCCATGATATTATGTCAAAATGGAATATCCCTTTCTAAATTTAAAAAATCGGACACAAAACACTTGTTGATGGCAGACCCTGATTCCAAAATACTGGAAATCGGAGAAAACGACCCACCAATCTAGGAATGGGTGGCAAGGGTAGAAGAGGTCAGGCCCACGGAAGAATTGATGGCTTCGGTTTCAGACACCCTACCCAAACATCCAGTGGTGTATCTTGATTTTGTGCTGCCCTAGGCAGACAAAATCCGGGCACCCCCCTACCCAAGCTGCACACCCACGTTACACACCTAAGACATGCCCCATCATTCAGACTCACATCAAGCTTACACTCCCATCACACTCAGTCACACACTCCTACTCCCATCACACTCAGTCACACACTCCTACTCCCATCACGCACACTCTGACTCCCATCACACTCAGTCACACACACTGTCTCCCATCACACACACTATGACTCCCATCACACTCAGTCACACACAGTCTCCCATCACGCTCAGTCACACACACTGTTTCCCATCACACACACTCTGACTCCCATCACACTCAGTCACACACACTGTCTCCTATCACACACACTCTGACTCCCATCACACTCAGTCACACTGTCTCCCATCACACACACTCTGACTCCCATCACACTCAGTCACACACAGTCTCCCATCACACACACTCTGACTCCTATCACACTCAGTCACACACACTGTCTCCCATCACACACACTCTGACTCCCATCACACTCAGACACACACACACACACACACACACACACACACACACACACACACACACAGTCTCCCATCAGCACTTACCTTTCCCTGGTGGCAGGCAGCATGGTCCCTCCATGCTGTTCGGCTTCCCGGCGATTGTGCCGACAGGTCACGTGACCGGGCGCGCTTATGACGTCAGCGCGCCCGTCACGTGACTGTCGGCACTTCCGTGTCGGCACACTGCACGGGGAGCCGAACAGGCAGCACGGTCTGTGCTGCCTGTTCGGCTCCCCGTGCAGCCCGGCAGGCAGAGCGTTGGTGAGGGGGGATCTTCCGATCCCCTCTCACCTCCGTCTCTGCCTGCAAGCGCGGTGGTGTTTTTTTTGTTTTTTTTTAAAGGGCCAGATTTTTTTTTTTTTTTAATTTTTTTTTTTTTTCAGTGCTGGGGGGCGCTGCCGCCCCCCAAAATTTGCCGCCATAGGCATCCGCCTAGGATGCCTCGCGGTAAATACAGCACTGCAAACATCTGAGGACATGATTTAATTGGGAAGAATTCTTGATTACTGCCTTAGACTAATTTATTTATACCCCCATGGACTCTGACTGTGGTACCAATCCCCTGAGTGCTTTTGAATGTATTACCTGGACGACAATTATCAAGACAACAAATGATGACAAGAGATCTATATTTGTATTCATTTTTTTACTTGATGCAGTAAGCTGTTCATTAATAAAAATAAAAATTGTTTGACTATGTTCCTCCTCCCTTCAACTTTTGTTGATTTCCAACGATGATGCCAGAAGCAGTAAAACACATTTACTTGCAGTTTTGCTAACACAATGTATAGATCATTTTCAATAATTTTTTTTCTCTTCATTCACAGTATGAGCAGTGTTTAGGTGATACAGCCTCTTTAAGGCTATTGTTTTGACTTTTCCTATAAAATGATTAGAAACCACAATCAATGAGATTTTTGGAGCTTTATCAAATCGTGTGCTACATCATTGCATGCCTTTTTTCTAGAGGAAGTTGAGGAACTTAGTCTGATGAACCATATTAATCTAAAGAGTAGATTCCATCTGCTTAACTACTACTACTAAATGGCACTGTGGAGTATGCTACTGTGCCAATGTACCACCTAGGTTGTAGTGATGAGAAGCTTAGAATGATGGTCCACCTGCTAAGATCTTGAGGTTCATGCTGGGGTCATGCTGTGATCTCTGCGGGGGAGGTCTGAATCACATTGATCCTTCAAATATTTGTCTATTGTGGAGCCCTTAGTCTGAAAATTGGCCATTATGCATCAAGTACAAGAATAGCACTATTGGTAACCACACAATACAAGACTGCGAAGCATTATATAAACATGTCTCAGTACCTTAAACAGAACTAAGTACAAAGGCGTGGTCTTAAGAGTTCAACTGGTTAACTGACTAAGGGATTACTGAGCAAATAGCTTTTGATGCCAGTGAAATATTTGCAGCCGACAACTATATAAAAAAGAGGATAAGGGCAAGTCTTGACAAGTGCCGGCCTTCCAGCTGTTGGACTGCAGTACATATTAACCTCAGCCAGCCACAAGCTACAGATATATATAATAAATTGAAATCTGGCACTCTGTTTTAAGGGACAACTGTAGGTATAAAATATGTTTAATTGAAATATTACATCAGATGTAGCCATGTTAAATGAAAGTATCTTATTAAGGCCTATATGTTCCATATAGCTCTATCAGGCAGAGCTGTAGCCAGTACTTTTTGTGCTCGATTAATAAATAGAGAAATTGCAACTCCTTTGATACAGTTTCGTAGCAGTTATTTTGCAGTAGAATGAAATTGGATACATCTGTTCTTAGTGTAAAAATAATGTCCTCCCTGTTTCTGTGTGTGGGCTGTTTCCTAATGATCATGGGTGTCCGCAGGAGTATTTCCCTATTCCCTGTCTATCTTGGCTCACAAGAGGGATTTCCAGGTGGGAGGCAAATGTTAGTCACCCCTTAATAGGAAAAAAAAAATATGACTGTTTTAGTAGTAGCTGTGGTAGTAGATCAACATGTACCATGAGAACTTTAGCTACAATTACGCCAGTCTACAATTCCTATGGTAATCAGCCAGTAATGGCCACAGTCAACAACAACAAAGTTAGTGTGCAGTGTAATATAGACCATAACTCGACTCCACAATTTCCATGAAGTTAAGCTAGCAATATGTCTGGCTGAATATTATTGTAAATGGAGTCAACAAAATAATTGTTTGTACGTTTTTTTGTAGTGTCTCCCCCCATAGCCCCATCAACAGTCAGCTACTATTTCTCATAATAACCCCCTATTATAGCTGCTTGCTCAATATTATGATAGTTACAGTCAACAAGAGTTTATATTGTGTAGTGTAACTCTGCAGCACAGCAAACATCCTGAGATATTACAAAAAAAGAGAGAGTTAGAGGGTAGTAAAAGGAACATAAAGGACTGTTCTACTTTACTGTTCTGTATAAAATAGGACACTTGGGACGTGTGCAGCAGTGGTAGTAAAATGTGGCACTCAAGGTGCTGTTATTAATTTTCTCATGATGTTCAGCCAATCAAAATGGATGAGTAGTAGTAATCATGAGATGTGCAGTACCAATCCATATGATTTGGCACTCCTGATCTTCAGTACTTACTTTCCAATGTTGCTTAACATACCAGACTGGGTGAGAGTCATGCGAAATGTGGTCTTAACAGTTGGAGTATTAACTAATCCTGGCTGCAATACATTTTTTAAGTAAACTACTATATCTATGCAACATGCAAGCTGTATCTCTGCCCAGGTGGGGACTCTGCATGTGAAGTGGCTAAAGCTGAGGTGAATGGGAAGTAGACCAGGTAAAGGGAGAGAAAAAAGAGCACACCAAACCTCTCTGACAGCAAAGGGATGCATATAATGAAATAGGAGCTTTTTTGCTGTACTCTCCTGACTGCCAGGTGTTTTCATATGCTATATATATCTGATTCTGTAATGGGACTGGTGTGGTGCAAGTTCAAAGATTAGAAGAAATGTGATGGTACCGGAACCCTGAAACAGGGATTGGATGTAGGCGAAAAAGGAAGAGACCTCTCCCCCCAAAAAAGGGGACAAGTCTCAAGTTGAGAGTGAAAATTAGATCTTAAGTGGGCAGGAGTGTGTATAGGTATACTACACAATACCTAATTAGCGAACAAAATAGTGAACAACTAGGATAAACCTGGTATACACAAAAACACACTCCCAAGCTAACACACAAAGAAAGAGCAAAGCAAAATATAGCAAAAAATATAAGCAATAGTAGATAAAAATTTCAGCACATGCAAAAACAATATTGTAAATGAAACCAATTTAGATATCAAATTAATACAGTTGAGCAATGGATTAAATGTAAACATAAAATATATGAAATGAAATGCACATAAAGAGCAAGTATATATAGAAAAATTTGAAATTTTTTTTAAAAAAAAATTAAATATGTGAAAAAAAATATATATATATATATATATATATAAAAATAAATATAAAATGATGAAAATGCAGCCAAAGCAGGATGATCAAGCCGATAAAGCACAGAAATCTTCTTGCAATCTGTAAGGGAAATATAAAACCAAATAGTGTAGATTGTAAAAAATATAGATTTATTTGCGCTTTAAAATCTACTTACAAGATTTAAAAACAGAACTGGCAAAGATCAAAGGTATCAGATCTTGAAACAAACTTCAAACACGCGACTCAGTCCATGATACGGAGAATCCTATGATGGTATAGCTGGCAAGATAGTCTCCATATCCGGAAGTAGGTGAAAAAGTAAGTCGGGAGTTGTAGTTACACTTTGAATAAAAAAATTTACGCGTTTCGTGACTGACAACGTCACTTCCTCAGGAGCAATCACATATTTAATTTTTTTCTAATTTTTCTATATATACTTGCTCTTTATGTGCATTTCATTTCATATATTTTATGTTTACATTTAATCCATTGCTCAACTGTATTAATTTGATATCTAAATTGGTTTCATTTACAATATTGTTTTTGCATGTGCTGAAATTTTTATCTACTATTGCTTATATTTTTTGCTATATTTTGCTTTGCTCTTTCTTTGTGTGTTAGCTTGGGAGTGTGTTTTTGTGTATACCAGGGATTGGATGTAACCAGGAACACAGGGAATACTTAGGCACCAAGGTAGAGATCTTTGCCCTCCAACCACCATTTCCGAGGTATTGCGCTCCAAGGTTCAAGTGGCTATGGGTCATGTGGTGATCCACACGGGTCGGGGGATCCCCACCGTACAAACGAGAGAAGTTAATACACAAGCCATAGTCAGAACACAGGAGAGGTACAGGATGCCAGGAACAGAGCCAAATACAGGAAAACAGATATCAGGATTTGGGGTAATGCCTAAGATGCCGGATCCACATACCATGAGTTCAAATCCCAATGGGAGAAAAGCAGAAAAAGAGGTCCCATTTAATAATTAGAATTTCTGAACCTTTACCTATAGTAAGGAACCATATATTTCCTCTGGTAAATATCAGTGGTAAAGAGTCCGACTTTCTCTCGAGCAGCGCGTGGCGGTTTGAGAGACTTATATCCAGAGACGTTTATCTGATTTTGCAGCTATGACTTTGAAGTTTTGGTGACACCAATTAGTCTGAAAGTATAGCTTTCTCTTGGCTATATTTGAGTGCACTCCTGACTCCCTACGATTAGATCCTGATCTCACAACATGTATTTTTGGAGCGCATATTACATTTTTTCATCCAAAATTGCCCATGTAATATTTTACTGTCGGATAACACTACTCCTTATTCTCACATTTTGCTCTATTGCTATCGCACTTTAGTTGTATTGTTTCAAATTAGATTGCACTGAAACACTTTTCAATAGATCAGAAATAATTATTTATTACTGTAGTGCACTATATTTTCCACTTGTGCTTCTAATGTAGAAGCTTTCCAGTACAGATAATAATGCCTTCTAATGTAGAAGCCCAAGTGACATGTACTTTTGATGGTACATGCCAGTTTATACTCTGAGCGACAGCTGCCATGCTTCGATGGTAAGCAGACAGCCCGGTCTGGTTGGTTGTGCCCGGGATCAGCAGAGGGGATCTTGAATAAGTGCAGAAATGAGGATCTACATTCAGACTCTGATCAGACGAGCCCCTGCTCTGATTGGCTGCTCGTGAGTGCCTCCAGACCAGCTGTGTGACACACAGCAGAGCGTAAACGCCTGTATCTTTATTAATATTGAAGACATATTTTGTAAACCTTGCTTCCATGGGGTAAAAAAAAAAAAGTTTCATTGTCCTTTAATAGTGCTCTCACTATTTACATGTATTTTTTTTTTTTATACGATTATTTTGGAAAGATTTAAGTTTGCGCCAGGTGTGAATAAATGAGGTCTGGCTGGAAGGATTTGTATAATCCTTCAACATTAGCACAATCCAACCAAGAAGCTAAATTTATCCTCTCTCTCCAACAGCTGCTGGGATTCCAGTTACAGTTTTGTCCCAGTGGTTTTCAGACAATGTTATCTGACAGAATCTTTCAGCTTACCATCTTGGTTAAAAATGCCAACACCCAGCACACGGACTCCATTAGCACATTTACATCCAGTTCTAACTAGGAAAATCAAGGCCTCTTCAAAGAGCTGACAAATTACTGCAGACCTTTCACCCTACATTGTAACGATTAAGGGGCCATTAGGAAGAATGATTTTCTGTCCGTTAATATTCAGGTTAGAAAACTATCAGTAGAGGTTTATTGTGACCATACACGCCATAATGAAGAGTTAATCATTTCAAATTAAGAGTGATCTTCCTCATTGGTAGCCACTGGATTTGTCAATGATACGGAGTAGGCACTAATTAAATGGCCAGGTGTTTAAAAGACAATTACACTTTTTTTTTTTTTTTAGCAGAGAGAGGCGGTCGCCGACCTGACCAGGCTTCCTGCTTCCTATGATGCATGGCAGCTGCCAGTCAAAGGATAATCTGACATGTGCTGTCAGAAGTACACGCCATTGTATCTTCAGACTTTGGCCAACACATTTTTCTCTTCTGCTTCTATATTAGAAGCACAAGGAAAAACTAAAGTTTTGTTGTCCTTTAAGGGAGAAAAGATATGGAAAATGAATACTGCATTAAAGGCTAAGTAAATATCATAATATTTATTGCTAAGATCAGGGAGGGGGCTATTTGCTAAATGAAGAGCTGTGTTGGAAAAATGTCCCAACTTGCCTTTCCTTACAGTTCAACTATTAATGCCCAGTTTTTGCAGCTCACTACCCAGTTCACTTTTAGTGAATACTTCCCAGTGAGGCAGCTCTGCAGCTCTGCATTTTTTTCTGTGATATGTGCAGGCCTTCATATAGAAACACTGTAAAGATTTCCCCATGCATTCCCCCCATTATTTAACTCAATTAATGAGCTCCAGGAACTAGCCAAGGAACAGGATAATGTGCAAGCAGCATGCATGCATCAAACAAGAGCATGAGCACCCTCCCAAAGCATAACAAGGTTTAGCATTGCACCCTTTGCAGACACATATCCATCTGCGTGCCTATTAGAGTTGAGCGGACACCTGGATGTTCGGGTTCTGCAGGTTCGGCCGAACTTCGAAAAAATGTCCAGGTCCGTGCTAGAACTTGACCCCGAACTTGACCCCGAACCCCATTGAAGTCAATGGGGACACGAACTTTTGGACCCTAAAATGCCTCTAAAAAAGTCCTGGAGAGTGTTCCCATTCATACGAATAGGTCAATTGACTTATTCTTATGAATGGGGACTCTATTTCGGTTTATAGAATAGCAATGGCATTACATGTATTCCATAAACCGAAAGTCTATAAACCGAATGTATTTCGGTTTATAGATTTTCGGTTTATGGAATACATGTAATGCTATTGGCTTTCTATAAACCGAAATAGAGTCCCCATTCATACAAATAGGTCAATTGACCTATTCGTATTAATGGGGATTCTATTTCGGTTTATTGAAAGCCCAAAGCATTACATACAATGTAATCGCCGAACTCCGAACTCCAACCCGAACATACAGTGAAATGTCCGTGTTCGGGTCCGGGGTCCAAAAACCGCAATGTTCGGTACGAACCCGAACAGTGCGGTTCGGGTTCGCTCAACACTATTGCCTATGTCTTAAAAATGGGAGAGGCTATTTATACCTCCCCATTGACCATAGAAGAAGGGCTTCACCCATGTTCTACCAGATTATGTGACCCTAGAATTCTGCTCTTTTATCCTGAAGATATGCCCACTCACCCTGATCTCCTCGTAATCTCACTCCAGAAATCTGTTGTTGAACACTAAATAGATAATTATACAATTTGACACTATTAGAATCCCATTTTACCGAAAAAAAATCATTTTCTCCCTCACCCTTTGAGAACCTGCCTATTCACCATAGGAATTTTGTTTTGAACCCTGCAAATTTGTCTGTTCTTCCTCAAAAAGGTACATTTCTCAGGTATAGGGGGGAAGAGGAGCTCTGAGGTATCACAAACTGAAAATTCACCCAATTTAAAAATGAAAAAACTTTCCTAAAAAGGATAATTCCGTTAGTGGCAGGGCTACTACAGATTACAAATGCCTTACGCATTTCACACCCAAGATCCCCTACTAACATACACTAAATTTCTAATTGACAATCACAACCAGGGTAAGCGTATCATAGTAACATAGTAATTTAGGTTGAAAAAAGACACAAGTCCATCAAGTTCGACCCTTCTACCTATCATTCCAGCTTTTGATCCAAAAGAAGGCAAAAACCCCTAAGGAAGCTATTTCGAATTTTGCCTCCTAGGGGGGAAAATTCCTTCTTGACTCCAAAAGGGAAATCAGATTTCTCCTTGGATCAATAAGCTCTATTATTAATGCTTATTCTATTATTAATAGCCCTGTATGTTCTGCTTTTCTAAAAAAAAACAAAAAAAAAACATCCAGACCATTTTTAAATGCATCAATCGTGGTTGATAGCACTACCTCTCTTGGCAGTGAGTTTCACAACTTTATTGTCCTTACTGTAAATAATCCCTTCCTTTGCTATCTATGATTATTATTAATAATAATTAATTGTTTTATTGTAATTATTGTTTTATGAACTGATGTCTCTTTTTGCCATTCAGAATGATTTACCATCTCATTTTCTCTGAGTTTATTTTAATATTTATTTTTTGAGTCTTTAATTTTACCAAATACCATGAGATTTTTCCAACTCACCTAAAGAATCTGCCCATTCATTTTGGGAACCTGTAAATCTTCCCATTCACCCTGAAATACCAAGTTAATTACCTGAAAGGGACTATCTCACTTTCAATAATATTTATATTATGAATGTAGTGAATACAAAAAAATATAAATTACCTCAGCCTTGTATTGACAAATTGCAAGCAGATGGTGTCTGTGGAGTCTCCTTCTTATGACATCACCTTGATATACAAATTACACATTTCCCACTGAAAAATAGCTCATTTGCATATCACACCACAGGTGATGTCATAAACAAAAGACTCCACAGACATGTTTATAACATATTGTTCTCCTTATTTATTTACTTGTTATTCTGCTAAGAGATTTGTTCATCCTTTTTTATTCTCTAAATTCACAATATAAGCATTGCTGAGGTTGAAAGAGTCCCCTTAAGTCCCATATTATTTAGACATACTCCCAGGAAATACTTATAAATAAGACAAATCCCAGTGGATTCCCCTTGGTAATGTTTTAGAATTAGATAAAAAGTTTCCAGCCACAGCTGTCACTTTTTTTATTCTGTCTTTATACACCTTTATAGTCCAACCCCATGGATTTTGTCATTAGAAAATCCATATCATATTTTGTGACTGGTTATTCTGAGATGCTGAGGAGTCATTATTTGTATGTGTTTCTCCTAAGAGAATGTGTAAGGGTATCTCCCTTATTCCCTTATACTGATATTTGGCATAAGCCGTGGCCAATACAATTCCACTGTACAGAACAGTGGTGTCTGATTTCTTACTAAAGCCGATTACAGCCCTACAAGTGCAAGTGACAGAGTCAGTCAGCTCTCATTCTATCTTTACCATCCTGTCTGAATAGGTCCAACAGGTAAGCTACGGAGTTTTATTTTTTTAGCAATTACTAATCATTTGGGAAATACATATACAGAGTTAGAACAGGTACATAGATTAAAGGGACTTGATCCCTAAAAAACTGTTTGCAAGGAGAATAAAAAATGATATATATATATATATATATATATATATATTTACATTGTTACAGCAGAGTTGACAGAAAATGCAGAGATAAAAGGAATCTGTCAACCTAAACTATAAAAAAGATCAAAAAAGATCTATAAATTGTATGAGCAGAAGTGCATGAAAATGTCTAAAAAGAAAAATAATGTTGTAAATGTGTCTGTGGTGTCTCATGTTGATGACATCACTTGTAAGCTCATTTCACATTGAAAAGAGGTTGATTTGCATATCGTGTCAAAGGTGATGTCATCAACAGGAGACACCACAGAAACAGGTAAGATGCTTTTTTTTCTTTGAAATGGATGCATTTCAGTGCTATTTTGCCTACATCATGTGTAGATATTGTTTGTTACTTTTTCATTCTCGACATCCATAGTATACACATTGTTCAGGTGACTTTATGTTACACCTTTTACACTCAACCCTGTTTACCACTTTACCAATGTTCTAAGCCGTTTCATCCATAGAACTCATTCTATTACAGTTCATTGTGGCCTGAACTGTAAAGTGACCTGAATCTCCCTTCCTCATTTAAGTGATGGGGAATTGTAACTGTAATGGGTGAGATAGAGGCCTCTTCTGTTCTAAAAACATATGGGTCTACTCAATAAAGAGAGCATTGCAGGCAGTTGAGATGGGATTTTTCAACTTTAAGGCTACTTTGGCCTTAAGTTTTAAATTCCCATCTCAATTCCCTGCAGTTCTCTCTTTATTGAGTAGACACTATGTTAAAGAGTAAATGTATCTCTGAAAGCTATGGAAAAGTCTTTTAAACATCTATCTCTCAGGTTAAAGGACAGCTGTCAACACAAAATAAACGTTTGTTTAATTGAAAGATTGCATCAAGTGTAGCCATTTTGAATAGAAATGCTTTAATGAAAGAATACAAATGAAGCCCCTTATCAAGGTTTCTTTGTTTTTATAGCTCTGTCAGGGGGCAGACATGTTGTTTATAATCTTTGCTCCGTGTAGTTCTATTAGGGTTGGACATGTTGTTTATAATCTTTGCTTTTATAGCTCTATCAGGGGGCAGACATGTTGTTTAGAATCTTTGCTCTGTGTAGTTCTATCAGGGTTGGACATGTTGTTTAGAATCTTTGCTTTTATAGCTCAGTCAGGGGGCAGACATGTTGTTTAGAATCTTTGCTCTGTGTAGTTCTATCAGGGTTGGACATGTTGTTTAGAATCTTTGCCTGTATAGCTCTGTCAGGGGGCAGACATGTTGTTTAGAATCTTTGCTCTGTGTAGTTCTATCATGGTTGGACATGTTTAAAATCTTTGCTCTGTGTAGTTCTCTCAGGGTTGGACATGTGGTTTAGAATCTTTGCTTGTATGGCTCTATCAGGGTTGGACATGTTGTTTAGAATCTTTGCTTGTATAGCTCTATCAGGGTTGGACATGTTGTTTAGAATCTTTTCTCTGTGTAGTTCTATCAGGGTTGAACATGTTGTTTAGAATCTTTGCTTGTATAGCTCTATCAGGGGGCAGACATGTTGTTTAGAATCTTGGGCCAGATGAAGGAAGATCTGACCCCTTTGATACAAGATGACCGCCCCCTGATTGAGCTATACAGAGGAAAGAGGGCTTAATAAGATGTTGTATTCTTTCATTAAACAAATATATTTAACATGCCTAAACTTGATGGAATCTTTGAATTAAGCATAACTTTTACCAAAGTCTTAAGTCTTCCAGATGCACAGACCAACTGCTAAATGAAATGTAATTGTTTTGTTAGCATCACAACTAATAGAGGTAGATATCAATACACGGTCCTATTCATTCCATAAGTACTGTTTGATAATGAAGCTTTGTAAGTAAATAGGTGAGTTATAGCCAGTGATAGGCAAACTTTCTGTACAAGGATACCTTGTGTCCATGGCAAGGCTTGTGACGGTTCATAAAATAATAATTTAATTGTGCTCCGCAGTGTCTACTGACACTTAGAGTTGCATGTACTAAAACAAAGGCAAATATATTTAATGTGCAAAACTATTTTTGCGCTTTGCTCCCATCACAGTGTACACTCAAATAGTACATTCGAGCAAGTAGCAAATAAAAACAGGCAAAATACTTTAGCACGTGCAAATATAATGGCAATTATAGCACAACCGGAAAAATGTACGCTAAATAAAAATAAACGGTAGAGGCGCAAATCAGGGAAAACAAGCGTAAAATGTTAAAAAGAGTCGCAAATTGCTCCTTACTCCTCTTATACCTACTTTTTTCCCCACTGCACTTGTTTAGTACATGACTGGGAAAAGATGACATGTGGATCCTTTGGGTTTCTACAACAGAAACTAACTTTGGCTACTCCCAATCTGTCTGAAGATCTTAAACACTTTCATTGTGTATTTTTTTGTAAAAAAAAAAACACCAGGCTGAATGTCCAGGACTGCACTCGGTAGAATGTATTCAACAGACCAGTCTATAGCAGTCATTCTCAAAACAGTTCTCAAACAGGCCACTCCAACAGACCAGAGTTTATGGACTACCCAACTGTGTTTATATAATAATATGGATAACACCTGGTTTGGTGTGGGTCCTTGAGGACTGGTTAGGGAACCACACCAGGTACATATTCTTATTTAAACACAACTGGGTAACCATGGACTGCTAAATGGGCCATTAAAACTGGTATGAGAATGACTGGTCTATAGAGTCTATAGAACTTGCCTGATGTAGGAATTTTTCATAAGAGTACCTCAATAAAACAGTGATGTTCTCACCCCACCGATAACTAGACATTGTCCAGAGCCAAAAGTTAACCTTAAGTGTCTTTAATTGAGAGTTCACAATAAATATAACTGTTACTATATTAAAACTGTGTCCAAACATATACACAACTTGATTTGGTCACATAATTCTGCTCACCTAGGTCAACGTTTATCGTAATGTGATAGCAAGATAGCTTGATTGAGATAGCAATAGAGCTCCTGCCAAATGCCCCACGCATCACTTGAATCATTACCTCCAATTGTGGAATGGAATATGTTTTATTTAAAGATATATGAGATAACAAAAGGACTTTGGAACAATAGCACTGGGCCGGTTTACCCTTGACATTTCCACCAGCTGTCTAGCTCATCGGAGGACAATCCTGTGGAACCTTCTAAATTACAAATTCAGGTCCCTCCCATACTATGTCTTTGACACAAATAACACAGCTTATGGGAACTATTGGGGATTGTTAAATATAGAGTTGCTTCTGTTTTTGTTGGAGCAGAGGTAAACCTACTGAGATTTAACCAGAGACATAGAAAGAACATTCCGCTTCTGTTTTAACAATAAACTTTCCCAGTTCCTAAGAGCTACATCTGGAACCCGTGGCCATCCTCTCAGCGACATCATAGTCCCCTGTTGTAGTCTGCGCTGACAAACTACTACTTAGCAACAGCAGGGAAAAGGGACAAGGTTTATTAAAAGGTTTATTAAAAATGGAAAGCTGGCAGATTGAATTTTCCATTCAATGTTTTAAAATAGGTGGTTTATATAAGGAGTTATACACAAGTGCCAAGTCCAATCGAAAACCAAAAATTTTACCCAACATAAAAACATGAACCTTTCTATCTGTTCTACAAAGTAAACTATACTTTAGCAATCAAGAGAAAATTATATTCATTGTAACTTTTTTTTTTAAAGATTCTAATAATTCTCAGTAATACCCACAGCATTTTATTGCACTTTCCAAGGCAAGAATAGAAGATATCAAATGCATAAACAGGTGAAGAGGCTTTTATTCACAGCTGCCTATCCCCTGGAAGTGATAAATAAGGCTTGCCTTTGGTCCCATAAGTATATGGGAATTGGTTTAGAAAACTTCACTACCAAAAAATCATGTGGCATTTCACCCCTCAGCAGTTTAAAAGACAAGTTATTTCTGTATGGAAGGGCTGGTAACAATCCCACAGGATTATAAAGGGGGGGCTAGTCACTAAAACCAAAAAGTCACATGTGAACTGCAAAAATAAGACCTTAATAGCTGACTTTAATATTTCTCCATCTTGCCTTTCTTTCTAATTTTGCTATTACTGCAAAATTGTTTGTGGTGAATAATCCTGTTTAATCCAAAACCTTGCTCTCAACCAAATGTCCCTTATCAGTAAGACAAATTACGAGCGTCTCATAAAGTCTGAGATGCCAACAACTACACTTTCCATAATGCCTCCCACCTCCAACAGTATGAAATCAGAGCGATTAGACCAGCGGGGTTTGGGTTAGAGTGAGGGTGAGGATTAGAGTTAACCCTTACCCCAACCCTAACCTACTTGAGTTTAAAATATCAAGTTCAAAAGACAGGATTGCAGTGCTGAATACCACTGTTCCGCCGAACTCTACCTCTGTCCTGAAAGTGGGACAGAGACTTAAACCTAGGACTGTCCCATATAAGGTGAGATAGTTGGGAGGCATGCTGTGTGTAATCTCTTGTTTAATTAGTTCCTTTTTCTTCCATTTCTTCCACATTCCTTAAAGGGTCATACCTAAATAGTATTTACCTATTTATAATAGCATGTTTCATACCTCCCAATTGTCCCTATTTAGGAGGGATAGTCCCTATTTTTGCACCCCAACCCCCCGTCCCTCTTTCATCCTGTTTTGTCCCACTTTTCTGGGCGCTAGGATATTTTGGTTGGTATAACTCTATTACAGACTCCAGAACAGTGAAACTCACAATAAAGTTACTTTAAACTGCAGTAAATGTTTTTTTATATTAACTTGTGTAAATAAAATACTGTATTCTTGTTCTAAATGACTTATCAAATGACATAAATAGATACCAATTGGACATCAAGTCAATGATAATTTTCCAATTATGCCCCACCCATAGCTACACTTCCAGCCACGCCCACAAAAATATTGTTTTTTAACTAGAAGCTGGGGCATCTAAGGTGGAATGAAAGGGTCACATGACCTTCCAGTGTTCCAAGTCTGGGGATATATTGCCCTTGGGGACACATTGGAAAGTCTGTGGGAATATTGGCAAGTCTGTGGGAATATTGGCAAGTATGGGTGCACACTGGCAAGTCTGGAAATGCATTGGTAGGTCTGGTGGTGCACTGACAAGTCTGTGGTCATGTTGGCAAGTCTGTGGACGTATTGGGAAGTCTGTGGACTCACTGGAAAGTCTGGGGGCATTTTGGTAAGTATGGGGATACATTGGTAATTCTGGTGGGTATGGGGCAATGATGAAAGGTGAGCAAATGAAAGGTGAAAGAACTGGAATGAAGGTCACTGTGAAAGAAAGTAAAAACAATAAATGCATTTTTTAAATCATATTTTTTTATTAAATCTGAACAATTTTTATATGAAGGAATATTTACTAATAAAACTTGTTTTCCTATAGGGGCATCTTATATTTAGGCTTTTTCTTTTATTTCCCTAAATTAAGTTCCAAAGTTTGGAGGGGGTCATCTTCTAAACGAGCAAATATTGTACCTTTAATCCTTTTCCCCACTAATTTAAGACAATGCCCTCTTGTTGTGATAGATTTTCTTCTTTGCTGTGTTGATTCCCTTTAGGGCCATACCCATGTCCTACCACCAGGGGCCAACCTACATTGACCTTAAGGGAAGAGTAAGTTCATAGGGTTATTTTTTGCTATCAGTATTGCCAGATATAATAAGACATCATCTTAATAAATAAATAGGCAACATTAATTTACATTATTTATTTTTTTTCTATGAACCTATCCATTTCTTATAATACTGCTAGCACAATGAATAGTATGACTTGTATTCTCTTAATGTGCAGAGTATACTCTGGGTAGGTGACATGGTCCCTTTAACTGTTCTCTGTATTGCACTCACAGTGCTGTAGATATGGTTTGGCTCTTTGGTTGGTTGTGTTTGCTTTGTCAATCCTTGAATGCTTCAGGTTACAAAGTTCACGCAATGAGAAACTGCTATATACTTACAATGAAAAACAGTTTACTCATGGTTTCCGTTCAAACACTATTTCCCTCTGTAATATCACATGAGGTAATACAGGGATTTTCCACCTGCTAGTAAGTAGGTATAATAACGGTTCATGGCCGGAAGTCCTCAAGAATCCAATGAGGCATTATTATTCCATGTCATTTCTTAAAGGTACTCTGACAAGTAAACATAGGGCTTTAGTCATGCAAGAGGGGATTGACAAGGGATTTTGAAACGTAAGGCCAAAGTAGCCGAGTTGGCCCCTGAAGAGGAGATTTTTCTCCAACTCGGCTACTATGGCCTTAAATGTGAAATTCCCTTGCCAATGTCCTGCAACTCCTTCATTCATGCACAAAACCCGTTGCTTATACGAAGATGTAGAGATTACAAAACGCATAAACTGAGAGAAGAAATATGTTGTAAATGTGTCTCTTGTTTATGACATCACCTTGTGGCTTCGTATGCAAATTACACTTTTCCACTTTACAGAAGTTCGTTTATAGATCGCACCGTAAGTGATGTCATAAAAAGGAGACACCCCAGACACATTTTTTTTTCTCTCAATACATGCATTTGTTTGCAATTCTGACAACACAATGTGTAGAGCATTTTTTTTTATCATTCATTTTAACAATACTGTACATGTAATGTTTTCATCCAAAAGACATGTAATGTAACAGAATGCCTGTTAATAGGTCCTCCTACTTCATCTGGACACAGAGATAATAACAAAACATGGACATAAACCCATTTGTAGATTCATTTTTATAAAACTAGAAAAGTTATTCTTCCAGATGCATTTAGATTTGTCTAATCAAATTCAACGTAATTTACTTAAATAATAAAATGCAACAGAATATATAGAATCAGCAATAGAAATAGACTGTGGGACATAGGGTTGCCACCTCTTCTTCAGAAAAATACCGGCCCTGGTACTGTCTCCATAGACTTAACATTGGCCTGATGCCAATTTTTTTACCGGCCTGGTGGCAACCCTAGTGTGACAATTAATACAGATAATCTATTATGAAATGAGACCAAACTGTAGTTTTTTTTCCAGGGAGAAAACATGTGTCATACATGGCCTTACCACTGCTGGCTGTGATGGTTGTTGCTGTGATGGTGTTAAGATGGTGTTAAGCAGCACTGAGTATTGTGGGAGCCTTTTCGCAATATCATAAGGATAAGGCTGCAGCCAGGAAGACCCCTGACGCACTCTGGATCAGTACAGGATCGTCTATGGGACCAGAATGAAATCAATTAACTAATCAAGGAAGGGATCACAGAGAACAACACTGATTAGTTAATTCATTTCCTTCTGGACACATATGACTTCTTGCAAAAGACATATGTGGCCAGGAAAAAATGACCGAGGTGGCAACCTTGTTCAGTAACATGAACATGTAGGTATAGCTCCCAACATTTCGACAGTCCAAAGACGGACACTTATTTTTTGTGGGAGGGGCTGAAGGTGTGTCTATGGGCAGGGCTTTACCAGAACTTTTTCAATAGTTGGTAACTATTTATGTAATCTGATTAGTCATTTAGAAGAAGACTTTGATTTACACACATTGATATAAAAACACATTTACTGCATTTGAAACTCACTTTATTGTGGATTTTATAGTTGTGGAGCTTGGTAACAAACTCATACAAACTAAACATTTTGAGCTTCCAAATTATTTCATGCAGAAAAGTCTGCACACTAGGGTCCTTACCTCCTAAATAGAGGTATGTGCCAGCCCTCAACATCCTTCCTGCTCCTCACCGGGCTTAGCAAGGATAAGATGCACCTGAGTGTACAAGAGGCATAGTACATGCAAGGGCATCACATAGAGGCTAGAGCGGAAGAGGACACCAAGAGGCACAGGGATTATACACAAGGTCAAGCAGGAGCAAAGGTCACGAAATGGGGAGCTCGGAGGACAGGGACAAGGTAAAAGTAGACAAGGGAAATGGAGACACTAAGATGAACAGAGGGGTAAGGAGAAGCAACACAGGGGAAGGAGACAAAGATGGTTTTCTCAGAAAAGGTCTAGTCTGCTTTGTGGTTGATGGAAGGCACGTGCTAACACTTGTTGGGTTGCTGTTTTTGGCAAGCCTGAATTCAGAGTACAAATATGGTCCAGAACCTACAGAGCGCTTCAGCACTGATATCATTTGAAGTTATTGCTGGAGCCATGTGTTAAATTAATAAAATAATCAAAGATGTTTCAGTAGAATGTCTCTGTAATGATATTTTATTTATATTTAGGGACATTTATTAAAAAAAAAATCATTGCCAACATCTCTACATTACTACAGATGTATGAAAATTAAAAATTAACCTCCCAAAATGTTTTGTATTTGTTATATATACGAAAAGGCTCAAATTTCTACTTGAATGTACCCTCTATGAGTTACCATTCAAAAGATATCCCATATTATTTGCCCAATAAAACATATACTTGGAAGGGATCAGGCTTTTCCATTGAATTGATTGGCTTTGGCTCAGAAGTTGGACTTGGAAGAAACTAACATGGCAGGACTTTTCCAATGGTTCAGGCTGGGTTGAAAGCACCAGAGTGCCATTGAGTTGATTGTCCATTGAGTGTACTAGTGTATGCACTGAACACTTTAATTCTGCCTGCCGTGATATTTCTTACAGTAAGTGTCATTACTAACATCCTATAGCAAATCATTTCATAGACCACGGGTACATTTTATTGTTTTGGTTATTATTGATTAGTGTTGCACTAAGTTTATTTAACCACTGACTGGCGTGAGCCTCTGGCACACAAAAGGTTAATTTCGGAGACTGATTCTTGCGACACTATCATGCAGTGCTGCTCCGCTTCCCGTTCCATTGTCTCATCTGTTCTAGATTTAATGCCAAGATATTGTTAGAATTCAGAGCTTCACCAAAATAGACAGGGACAAAGCCTCAGACCCTGGAGGCCGTTCTGTTACTCCAGCAGCCTTCTGTGACCTACACAGGAGAAGTAATAGGTCAGCATAGCTTAATGTTGCATTCTTCTTCCCTGAAACAATGATCCACTTTATTCTAAAAGCCACATAAAGAGCGCGAGGCAAAATGACAAACAGAAGCAGCTAAGTGGGTCTTGCTGGCAAATTACCAGTTTATTGTGCAGAACTAGAGGAACCATTTGTCACTGGATGTTGTTTGTAACTTTGTGTTTCTTTAAAGGAAAATTCTCTTTGGTGAAACATACAGCGTGAGGTCCTGGTGCCTATATATTTATATAGTTTTCCCACCCAAACCTTGAGTCTCCCCACCTTTCCCTACCTGCACAGGTGCAGAGGAGGAAAGCGTTCATCCAGAGTAGAGGATAAGTGGGTAGTGGAGATCTGTGCTCTCTCTCTAACAGATCTTTAAATGGAGAAAGTAACTTTTGTTCCAGGTTTGGATTGGATGCTGTTAATGAATATCTCCAAAAAATGCAAAAATCAAGTATATGTACTAACAGCAGTCATAGTTATATAAAGTAGCCCTAATGTAGTCAGTGGTATATCTCGGTATTGTGCTGCCCTAAGCAGACAAAATTCGGGCACCCCCCATCCACGTTGCACACCTACGACCTTCTCCATCACCCACGTTGCACACCCACAACATGGGTGATGGGGCTCAGTCACCCCATTATATGCCACCATCCGCATTGCATTGACTTTAAATGCCCCATCACCCCCATTACATACCAAAATCACCCTCATTTCATACGCCCACCACGTCCATTACCTGCCCCCATCACCCCAATTAACTGGTAAGAGCTAAATCTTGCTGAAAGATGGGGGAGGGAGCGAAAAAAATGTTTGAAGCACCAAAAGTGTGCTTTAACACCCTCTGGCAAAGTGCCGCCCTAGGCGAGTGTCTTGTTTGCCTTGTGGAAGATACACCACTGAATGTAGTAGTTATTTTCCAAATCCACTAGTACATGAAACCAAAAAAAAAACTTAGATACAAAAGGTGTGCTGAATAAACAAAAGATGCTAAAAATACTTCCATTTTTAAAACATGTCTTCCTTCCAAGTGTAATATATGACCTACAAAAAAACATTCGGCCCATCTAGTCTGCACAATTTTTGAATTTTTTTTATTAGTCCCTGGCCCTAACTTATATCTAGAATCACTTGGTAAATCTTAAGAAAATGTGTAATAGTCTAGGTGTCAGTACATCACAAGTCTATGCTACCTATAGTCCGTGTACATAAACATTCTCTCAACGCATCTCAATGGGATAAGTCCCAATTCATCAGGATGATTTTTGCTGGGGAAGTCTACTGTATAGAGTCTTGTGTTTGAAAGCTTACACTAGTGATCTATAGATCTCATCTATAGTGTCTGTTAAAGATATGACTGGCAGCTCTTTAAGGTTTACATAGTGTATGTTTATTCTCCTCATTCAGACTCTGCCATCAAAATCCCACCGCTTTAATTCTGTGAAAACACATCTACTTTTATTCAAATGTAATTGTCCCTTTAAATGTTCAGTCTTGTGTATAGTTCATGAACATTAATAATAACATGTCAAATTAAACTATTATTATAGTTCTATGTGTTAAAGGCACTGCCTTCTTAGTAACCTACTCATTTTGTTTTTCTTTCATCTTCAGGGCACCTCACATCTGAGATAATGTCTGATACAGAGGAAGTGGATTATGAGTTAAGTCATGTTCTTTCTCTTCATTACTAGATGCTTTAGGAGAAAAATGCTAACCTCCGGAAGTCATACTCAAAGTGAGAAATGTATGATCACCTGGAATGGCAAACAGAAGGTATAGGGACTGCACCAATCTGAATGCCATCAGGCAGCAAAGATGCTAGATATTCATTACCTTAATATTATAAAGGAGGTTCGCAAACAAAAATGATTACTTACTAAATACACTTAATCTCAAAACTTATAATTCTGATTAAAAAAAATGTATTTATAAATTGTGAATATATTCTGCATTATTGTAGAATTTGTAGATGTGATTTATATTTAATTAGAGGCAAGTGATGGAACAATACGGTACAGACCCCTTTTACATGAAACTGGCGATTCTTTCCCCTTAAGTAGTAACTAAAATATACCTGCACTTAGGAAACCTCAATAAGTGCTGAATTTTAAAGGCAGAGCAGAAGGTAAATGGAGAAGGAATACTCCACCCACTGTATTTAAGTGATGAACATTTCTGCTCTGGACCCACCTACTAAGACCACCTTACTGTCAGGGGAGGGCAGGTAAGAGGGGCAGGAGAGCAATGTTTCCCTGGGTTGCTTTCTAATCTCTCTTTATTGTCTGACAATCAATCACTGTATTTTATTTGTCAGCAAATCTACCTTGCCAGTCTATGTGTGTCTATATCTTCTGATGTCCGATGGGCTGGTGATGTGGCACCAAGGGAAACTATTTATTTTCCTTCCCGGGCCAATAACTGCTAATAACTCCCTTGCTTAGCGTCTACGATTAAGTGCATCTCGGGCGAAACGCATCAGATATTTGTATTATCCTTGGCGCTTCTAGAATTTGGGGATTTCTTTGGGGATTTCTCCTAATATATTATGAACTATTGCAGGACAATGGAAATATTTTTATATATATATATACATGATGCCTTTTTGGGATTAAATGAGTCTCAATCCAAAATCTATATAAATATACATAAGGTGGCACATATTTAGACCAGGGGCGTATCGTGCCCCTGAGTGACACATGCTGCCAGTCCAGAGCACACCTGTCACTCGGAGGCGCACACCTGTCACTCGGAGGTGCACACCTAGCACAAATGGAGCATCCGCGCCTGATATAGACTGGCAAATAGTTACTATGTATGTAAAGGGACAGTATCAACTAACTATTGCTATTACTTGAATATAGAGAATTACAAAAATATTGAAAATGCCCTTTTTGAACTGTTTGGTCTTCTCCTGTGTATTTGTGTATATTATAAGTTTTACTCTGACACAGTCTTTGATGGATTTATTATGTGTCTGGATACCACTGTAGCTAGCTTTGCAGCAACTATAACTGTACTGTAAATGGTAAACTTTTATTAAAGAGAAAGGAGAAGCAGCCTAAAGTCTGCAAGGGTCCTCTTCAATATAAATCTTAGCCTGAGGGCCTGTCAGACTATATAAATTACTGTATATTTTCTCACTACCATTAGAAGCTGGTATTTAGTATAAACAAAAAAAGTTTTTAAACTTAAACAGTGCCTTCGTTTTTAAATGTATTCTACAAGAGCCTCATCTATCAATACAACGTAAAGGACTGTATCACCTAAACACTGTGTTTACTGTGCATGTAGAGAATAAAAAAATGATTGAAAATGATCTAAACACTGGGTTAGCAAAATGACAAGCAAATTCCTAAATTAGGAGAAAAATGTGTTTTAAATGTATCTGTAGAGTCTCCTGTTTATGACATCACCTGGGGCTTGATATGCAAATGAAATGATTTTCAATGGGAAATGTGTAATTTGCATATCAAGTTACAGGTGATGTCATAAGCAGGAGACTCCACAGATACATATAAACACATTTTCTCCTAATTTAGGCACCTGCCTACATTTTGCTAATACAATATATAGATATAAAGATCATTTTCAATCATTTTTTTCTCTACATTCTCTAATTTTCTCTAATGTTTTTCTCTACATTCGTCATATGAGCAATGTTTAGGTAATGCAGTCCATTTAAGCACCCGTCCCTTATTGCTCCACCCACATGGAAGTAGGTTAATCACAAGTAATATAAAGTTTACCTACTTTGTGTAGAATGCTAGCTCATTGCAGTAAGCTCCCACGCCTTATCGGTTTCCCGATGGAAAAAATTAACCCTTATCAACCCCTTACAACACATGAATGAAACCAGGACACTTGCATATGGTGGCAAATAGAAGTAATTTATTTATAACAACGTTAAAAAAGGGAGGAGTCCCCAAACCAAATGCGGCACCCCTACCCCCTGGAGATGCGCTGAGCTCCGCCTGCCTGCAGCGCACGTGACGGCCGGTCCATCATCACCGGGCCGCCTTCAACTGATACTGGGGTATCCCTGGGCGGCCAGGATAGCCAGCTGACCTTGAGCCCCACCCCCTTCCTGGAGCCCCGTGAGCCCCCCAACTCACGTGCCCAACATGTTTTTGCGTTCTGCAGTAGCCATAACCGTGCCCCAGCGGCCTCGGGATGGGAGGGTGGGAAACAAAAGAGACCCTTCCTGACCCTAATTAAGATCCCCTCCCTTGAACCCTTAATTGAATTACTGATAAACCCCAACTTGCCAGGATGTCTCAGGCCATAGCCCATTGTCCTATTGTCTCTGGGCTATCTCCTGAGACACCCTGGAGCCATCTAAAAACCTACAGGCAATGAGCTTAATGGCGCTCGGTCCTAATCAGTCTCTTGCTATGTTGATCCTTAACAGCACTACACTGAAAGTCTATTTCCACCTATAAGCTTTATGATTAGTGGCGATATATTCCCTAAAATTAACATTCCAAGAGGGGCATGTACTAAAAAAACGCACATGTTGCAATGTACTAAGCACTTAACACTAAAATAGTACATACGTGCCAACTGCAAATAAAAATGGGCATAATTGCGGATAAAAACAGGTAATTTTGCGAATATTTTTCTACCTCTTTTGATAGCACTCGCTAAAAGCTGCTAAATAGCAGCAAATAAGAGTTATTTTTCACAAAATATTCTCAAAACTCTTTAGCGTGCGCAAAAATAATCGCAATTTATTAGCGCAACTGAAAAAAGTTGCACTCAATAAAATAAACAGAAGAGGCGCAAATAAGGGAAAACAAGCGCAAAATGTTACAAATAGTCGCAAATTTCTCCTTACTCATGCTTTACCTACTTTTTTCCCCCACTGCACTTGTTTAGTACATAACCCCCTTAGATACCTTAGTCACATATAGTATTTACACTTAAGGGGATATAGCAGCCTCCCACTGAAAGCCAATACATTGTTAATATATTTATACATTCTCCGGGAGTGTGGACAAATTCTCGTGTGGTCGGAAGTATTTGAAAATTTGGAACTTTCTGAGTTCGTTCCCTTTCTTCCTGAAAATCACAGTTAAAGACTTTACTTGCTCATATGTGACTATATAAATGGATTTTCTTTAATACTTTGGAAGCTCTCTTCACAAGGAGTTTTAGTTCATCTGCTTTCATTAGGAATACTGATTCCCATCCACAAATGTAAATCAAATGATCTTTGTTTGAACATGTTTGCTTTTATATTTGTTTATATAGAGCTATATAAATAGAAATTATTCTTATCTTATTCTTCCATGTTTCCTAAATGTTTTCCTTCTGTCATTCTTTTAGGGAACAAGAGCAAGAAGGTAAGCACTTAAACCGTCCTTATTTATTTTTAATGCCTGTCTTCCCAAGACTTTCATCCATGCACACACATTTGGCTGAAACCGCTCCCCTCTACATTCCAAGCACTTAAGAGAGAGGCTAATTCCACAGTAATAACCAATGACAGTACAGTCGTAGAGGGGAGTGTGAAATATGCTACAGAGACAGGCAGTGAAATCTGTTGCAGAGGTTGGTGGCCCACCTCCTATGGGTTGGTAAATAAAAACTGAGCTTTTCTTACCCAAGTCTGTGACTATTGATTGTTTTTGCATATCCATACTTTCAATCATATAATATGATGTATTTCCCCTCAATCATATAATATGATGTATTCCCTCTGAAGCATGCTTCCTACCTTCCTAGCTTGAGATACAGTAATTAAGGCTTATCTTCCATATACATAGATAGAGGCTCTAATATTAAATATTTATAGTCTAGTGAACAGGTAAATAACTATGGGGTGGTCTAGTTGTTAAAGTAGCAGAGCTACTAATATTATATATATATATACAATATATAGAAATATAGGTCGTTTTCAATCATTTTTTTTCTCTACATTCGTCATATGAGCACACACACACACACACACACACACACACACATACATATATATATATATATATATATATATATATATATATATATATATGCTTTAGTCATGTAGTTTGGAGTTTTACTGTCCTTTATTTGCATGCATGGATCCATAGCTTTTGATTTGTCAGATAAACAAGCTCTATATTGTAGAAACTAACTTATTTTACAATGAATTTTTTTATATTGATATTCCTTATTATCACTTCCTAAAGGCTACACTGCAGCACAAGGTTGTGAAGCGATACATTATGATCTTTCTAAAGGCTGTCGTTTTTGTTAGACGTATGATTATGGTTACCTGAATGCCAGTTTTCCATAATATTAGCTTCTGCTGAGCTCTTGCTACATTCCCCCATGTAATCCTGCTGTTGCTTATCTTAGCGGTAGAAGAGGAAGAAGAGGATCCCGCTCAAGGTATGCTACATAGGGGCTTATAATCAGGGCCGGCGCTATGATATTGGGCTGCCTGGGTCCAAGACTAAAATGCTGCCTACGCACACACATAATCACACACACAGTCTTGCACGAGCACACAGACTGTCATAGACGCACAGTCACAAAACCTCACATACACATAGGGTTGCCACCTTTTCTTCAAAAACAACAAAAATACCGGTCTTGGTATTGTCTTCATAGACTTAACATTGGCCTGATGCCAATTTTTTTACCGGCCTGCCGGTAAAATACCGGCCGGGTGGCAACCCTGCATACACATGCAGTCACACATGCACAGACACATACAGTCACAGACTTCAGTAAACAAGGAATAGGAAAAAGGGTTTAACTTGAAGGACACAAGTCTTTTTCAATCTAGACTTCTCTGGAACTATATTACACACACAGTCACAGAAACACACACACTCTAATATACACAGTCACAGAAACAGACAAACTATAGTGAGGGCAAATTGCTGCCCCCTTAAACTGCCATCTGGGTCCAACGGATCCACCCTAACCCATCGTAGGGCCGGCTCTGCTTCCAATAATCCTACACTGCAGATAGGGGCTGGCTGGTAGTTTAGGCACAACACAGCTGAAAGACTCATTAAAACATAGATCCCAGTAACATATGCTTGGTACAGTGTAATACTCATAGAGCATTCATATAGAAGGAGCAAGAAATGGATCCATCCAATTAAGGACTGTGTCCAATACATGTGGGATGCACTTTCTAGCTGTGTCTGTAAAGTCAATCCAGCTCACCCCTAAGTGCAGTCTGCGCATGACTTGCTAACGCCCACTATCTTTTCCTGTTTCTCCTTAACCAGATTTGGATATATTTCTAAAGCAGCATGATACACCATGTAAAGACCAAACATTTTGTTTTTCCAATTCCATTACACCCAAGGCGTCCAACTGCTTCCCTCCAGATGTTTTTGTACTACAAGTACCATAATTCCCTGCCATTCTAGAATGCTGGTGGAGAATTAAGGGGTTTGTAGTTCTGCAGCAGCTGGAGGGCCGCGGTTGGACACCTAGGCATTGGACCAATATGTAACCTTTTAAGCTCAAATTTCTAACTAGCATTTTCTCTTCCAATTAATTTATTATTATTTTTAATATCATTTAACTCCTTCAACTACTTTTCTCTTACAGCAGTGTTGCTCCTATTCTCCAAGGACTGTGATCATTAACTACTTTCCCCCCCCAGATATGTATATTTTTTATCATTTATTTTTTTTCTTCATTTCTTCTCCTTCAAACAAAAAGATGAAGAACAGGAAGAAGAAGGTGAGATTGTCAAAAAAAAATAACATATTTAGTAACCACATAATATTTCTATGATATAAAATGATTTGATTTTCATTTAAGATTCGAGCAGCTCGAGTCGGAACAGGACGAGCAGAGACACACTTAAATCAACAAAATATTTAGGGGGTTATTCAATAAAAAGAGAATTACAGGGAATTGAGATGAGAATGTCAAACATTGTTTAGAGACCAAGTGATGATTCCACATTTGCACTTTTTTAATTCTCTACCGTCACGGTGTAAAGCATGTTTAGTTGTTCCTTTAATAATGGAAATAAAGCCCAATAGTCTTCAGATTTCTTTATTTTCAGACTTGACTTCACTGCCCACCCTCATGGCACGGTTTTTTAGGGCATTTTTGCGATTTGTCCCCCACTACCTGGCAAAGGTAGAAGTAGAGGGGCTAGGTAGGATAATTTTATTTTACTTTATTATTCCTGGGGGGAGGTGTTACGTTTTTCTAAATTATTATCTAAAAAATAAATTTGATAGCAACTAGCCCCTATTTAAAGGACGCGAGTTGCGGGAGGGGGGTTGGACAGCAAAGTCTAACTTGCCTCTCAATTCGAACTGGGAGATGGGAGATCAAGATGGACTTTAGCGAGATTGGGGAAGAGGGAGGTTGAGATTCCTTTAGTGAATTGTGCGAGAATGTCCACTCTGGAGGTCACATTTTAATGTGAAAGTTGACCTCCACGCAATATAATCAACCCTTAGTGAACAGACCCCTCTGTCATTGGTGTGCGTATGTGTCAGTCACTAAAATAGCTTCTTATCCACTGGAACTGTGTTATGCGTCATAGAGGCCGTACGTGAATCAGTGATGTCAGGTCAGGCCACACTGCAGCATCCAAATTAAATAGTAATCAGTATTGAAAGGTGCTCATCATAACTCACCTTTTACAGGACATGCTGGCACTAGGTTTGCCACCTTTTCTTCCAAAAAATGCCTTCTATGCTATTACTGCCATTGACTTAACATTGACATTGAGACATTTTTTTATGGCTTGCTTGTAAAACACAGTTTAGATGGCAACCCTAATTGGCACCTTGTCCAAAATATGTCCCTATCTGTGTGTTCCAACCAATGTGCATTCATATGAATCCTGTAAAGGGATCAGCCTAGACTTTGAGATTATGTGTTGGAAATACATTTTTATACCCGTTTGTTTGTACGTTGATATACATTCTTGTTGTTGCTATGTTTAGTCATTTACCATCAGATATTAGCACCATTTCACTCCAGCGTCACAAGCTTATAACTTCACATTGATAACAGCACTACAGCGAAGTTCAAAGTTTCAACAATATGACGTGTCATGTTTGCCTTTACAATGTAGAAACATACATTGTTGTGAATTGCTACTATGGTGTAATCAGCAACATCTCTTTGATGATACTTTGTATACATGAACAGGGCCCTTCAAGTGACTCGGTGATCTATGCCGAAACTTCTACAGAATCAAATCAATGAAATATGATCTAGCTATAATTTAAGGCAAAAAGAATGCAAGCCATGGGCGTCCAGGGCTCTGTGCAGGAGCTGCTTACTGGCAAGAAAATCTTTTATTTTTTTTAACCCATTCGGTGACACCCATCTGGCACTCAATGTGTTATTTGCTGCAGTTTGTTATTAGAACTAATGTGCAATATGCTCTGTGTTGCACATTGGCAGGTAGTGTTTTCTCCTGCAGATTTGGTGTATGGGTTTTAGGAGGGTGAGGGGGCAATGTAAAGATCGCAAGGTGACACCAGCTACATGCTGGCTAGTGCATCACACTGTAATGGGTATGATGATAATAGATTATGGTGAGGCCCCTTGTTATGTCAAGTGGCCATTAGTGTCAGAAAGGACGGGGTTTAGAAGAGACTGGGTGAGATATATTTCAAGGTTTAGCTGGCACTTATGGACTAGGAAGCATTATAAGAAACACTCTGTGTGGACAATGCACCACAGTACTGGAACAGCTTACAGTGTAAATGTAATGTTACCATGGTTCATGCCAATCCAACAGGAGGGCTGGATTCTAAAATTAAAATGGCGTTAATACTCCAGCTATTGAGACTGATTTCCCATGACTCTCAGCCAGTATGTTAAGCATCATGAGAAAGAGTGTACACAACAACTAGAGTACTCAAGGTTAGCTATTGTATGAGTATGGATTGGCACTGAAGCTGCTGAGGACTGCACATCTCATAAAAAAAAATAATTAGCTGACAAATGTACATAAGAGCATTATAAAACAGTATTTAAAACTTACACAACAACATTACCTATTACCTATTGTAATTAATACATTAGCTCAGTTGATTAGCAACCCAACTGTAGAGCCAATTCCATACTAAAGGATTTTATTTTCAAACTTTAGGCCAATGTAGTCGAGTTGGGAACGTCTCCAAATAGCTGAAATTGATAATATATCCAATTCATCTATTTTGACCATACATTTGAAATTCCCATCTCAGTCCCCCTGCAATGCTCACTTTATGGAGAAGACCCGTAAGTGTTGCAGGTTAAGTTGTTAGCAGAGATAACTCGGCCTTTTATCCTTCCAATATCGATACAATGAGTACTATTGAGTTGGGTAAGCATAACATTTATTATCCGTTGCCAGTTTAGTTACGTTTCATGGATTTATCGCCAGATATAAAAATTTCATTTATTTCTTTTGCCAATTTATTTTTTAATACCCAGAAGATGTAGCAATCAAATTGGCAATTAACACAATGCAATGGAAGTCTTGCTGGTCCCCTCTAATAATGATGGGAAGTGTCATCATAGGAAGTAGGTCAATGTTCTGCTCATGTTTTTACTATAACTTTACAGTTAAACCAATCATTGACAAGATGAGTGCCATACTTGGGGACTCAGCATGTCACTTGGGTGCATCTTGTAGACAGCATGCATTATGTGGCCTCATGGAATCCCTAATGCACTAAACACGGAGCCCATAGGATGTATCATGTGATCCTAATCTGAGGAAACCCTATGAGTATCCAGTCTTTTGGAGGAGATCATTTAAATCAGGCAACTCCCCCAAATAGTTTTTTTTTTCATCAAGCGTTTCTTTTCATCGGTTTTTGAGGCATGCCTGTTAGGTACTATCTGGCATTCTTATGGCCCTCTGCTCAATCGTTTCCATGACATAGGCTTCTGTGTTGTGTATTGCTATGAACCATCTTTAGAAAGGGTTGGTGCCGGTGAATCCAAAGAAGGCTTTGGGAACAAAGGGATCGCATGTGGGAATACAACACTGCCTTTAAAGGGCCTCTGTCAGCAGAAACATTGCTTATACTGTGAGTGTGGACAATTTAAAAAAATTATGAAAAAAGTATCTATATATTGTGGTAGTAAAATTGCAAGCACGTGCCTAAAATAAGAAAAATATATATTTTAAATATGTCTGAGGAGTCTCCTGCTTAGGACATCACCCTGTGGCTTGATATGCAAATTACACATTTTCCATTGAAAATCAGTTAATTTGCATATCCAGCCACATGTGATGTCATAAGCAGGAGACTCCTCAGACACAATGGCACGTGTACACGTGTACATTTTTGTCCCTTAGCAAATGCCTGAAATAATTCAATTTATAAATCCATTTTCAGCATTTTCTATTCTGAGTAATTCGCTGCATCATATATTAATTTAAGGAATAATTTGGGTATGTATGAGCTTGTCGTGTCTTGGCAAATAACAGGTTGGAAGTTCTCATATCACAAGATACAAATGCAGCTCAAAATAATCCCTTTCTCCTTTTGAATCGAAAGTAATGTTCTCTACTTCCTGGCCAAGGGCTGGATTTCCTGTTTGCTAATTTTAGAGTTTAATGTGTTACTTTTAACCACAGTTAAATTAGCTTGGTGTTTTTCCCCAGCTATTTTATTTTTGGATTTGATTGTTCGGTCTTTTACTAAGACTGATTATTAAAGGTAATTATCATCAAGCATCCTTACAGCAGTATATATCAAGGCCTTATCACTCCAGTCGAAAATGAGATCCCGATAACAGCATCTGCTACTTTAATGTAATTATTCCTACTCCATGAGTATTCTGTTCTAGGAACAATTGGAAATTAGGCTGAAATCATTTATAATGGAGCAAAGTATTTTTAAATTATTAGATTTTTTTTTTCACCAGCTATTCAGATATAGTGAGAACCCAAAAAGTGTTTGATGTATTATTTCTTATTTTGAAAACGAGTTCATTTGCATATCATACCACAGGTGATGTCATAAACAGGTGACTCCACTGACACATTTTCTAGTAATTTAGGCATTTGCTTGAAACTCTGCTAAAGCAATGTAGCGATCATTTTCAATATTTTTTTATTCTCATAGTACAAGTTATGTTTCGCTGATACAGTTCCTTTAAATTATTTATTTTTTATGAAAAGTGCATCTAATACCTGCCAGCAGATTGTTGAAAACACCATGGGGAAGATCATTTTTATACAATTATTTATATATTTAATATTTCATAAATATTGCCCTTCTACAAACTGTCAATTGGGTAGCAAAGGATAGGATGGTGGTAACACAAAGTCAGGCATTTACACCTTATACATTCAGATTAACGTTTGGGATTCTATCCAATATAATGTCTAGATCCTGCCCATGGACCTGTAACTCCAAAAGCTCTAGATATCACTTGACACATTGTTTGTTAAACTTTATTGCACTATATTTTTCTGTTTCTGTTCCTTATATGACATCCTGTGCCCTCAATTTCCCATATAAAGACCCATTGTACACAGCACATTGAGAAGTGTTGAGAGTGGCAGCGTTTCTCTAAAAAAGGTTATTTACTATTGTTTTGATTGTTGGTGATACACTAGATGAGTGTATCATTTAATTTCACTGACTCATCAACTCAACTACACATTGAGCAGGGCCAAGGTTGGTGACTTCCTCTTGCAAAAACAGATTTGGCTCTGCACAATGTATTGATAATAATTGAATTTTTAAAGTGCGAATTAACTTTTTTTTTTCAAATTGTGCTTCATTAATGTGCTTCATAATTGGCACAAATATCAGCCATTGTGGACGATTTTCCTGCTGAAATATTGGGATCACCGAAATAATAGCCTGTTGACATTAATTTAATTAAAATATTTTAGAACAAACTCTAATGATATTGTCCGGCATTGTACTCTGCATTGCAATCTGCTCTGCTGGCTTACATTAAACTTCAGCTTCTTCTGTCTTTGTTGTACCTACCTGCATTTTGCCATCCTGCTGCTGTTACTGTTGCTGCTTCATTGCTCTCCATTTACAGAGGAACCAGCGGAGGAAACTGGAGAAGGTAAAGAATATTTAAATTATGTACCCACATTTTGAGTAACAGAAACCCATCCGAATCTGACTCATTCAGCGCTGACTATAGGGCAATGTAGGTTTGGAGGTAATTTAAATGAGGTCAGAACTAAGTGACTGCCTGTCATCTACGCTAACAGGAAACAGTACGTCAGAAGATAAGTAATAATCACCTTTAAAACATCTGGAGCAATCAATAGGAACATTCCATTGGTTTCCACGATGATCGAGTTTTAGAATGTTGACCTAAATACTAATGATCTACCCGATATACACTGATTTTGTCCCGAGATGGATTCGGGTTGGGCAGTTCAGCTAAATTTGACACATCGCCGAGCTGTGGCTACTCAATATTCCTCTGAATCAGAAGTTCGGGCCATTCAGAAAGAAAAGCAATTAACAAGATTTTGAAAATGAGGATTCCTAGAGTAATACAGGAATTAAAGGGACCGTTCCCGGGAACTACATATTCCAAGATACTCAGCTACAAAGCCAACCGAGCATCATGGGATATGTAGTTCCAAAACGCTGCAGTGCAGTTTAAAAGCCACATGTGTCTCATGAAAATAACACTCTAGGTTAATCTAGATGATCATACAAAGGGACGTTCTAACTGAACTGACCTTGAGACACATATAGGTCGATTTACTAAAATCCAAGTTTGGAGTTCGAGACGAGAGCTCATTTCGAACTTCAGACTCAGATTAATTTGGTCACCCCCCACATGTCTCCAGCTTGTCTTTGCAAAGTGCTATTCACTAAGCATTTTTTACCAGATGGAGATGTGGTGAAGGCCGTTGAAATAGAGTTCAGAGAGGTTGGATTTACTCTGAAAAAAACCTTCCCCCATTGATCTGAATGGCCTTCTATAACGGGGTGTAAATTACGCCCGGACATGTGAAAAAAACAAATGTGCGCCCCCTTTTAAAAACCGGGTTGGCAATAATGCCCCGGTCCTACCATATAAAGTAGATGGGGCTAGAGGCTGGCCAAGTGCCCCTGGTACCACTGTTATTTAAACACCCCACCCTGTTAACTTAATGGAGCCAGCGCCTGGCCAAGGGCCCCTGGTACCGCTGTTATGAATGCTCCCCTATGACATAAATGGGACCAGGAAGTTTGCCGTACCGTCAAATATATGTACTGGGGCTGAGAGCTGCCCAAAACAATACAGGCCCCTATAAAATAAATTAAATGAAATCCCTACTTACTCCCCCCTACCTCTAACTTGCCGAGGAAGGGGTGATCAATAAAAAAAACAGTAAAAACACATTTTAAAACAATCACTGCCCACCCAGGTAGCACACAAAGGGGAAAAATGCATTGGACATCTCTAAAAGCATCTGTCCTCAGTGGATGGATGACCCCTTTCCCTGGGCTGAAGATGAGGATCCAGGGTGTCAGTCCCTGGCCCCATTGGCTTCAGAGAAACAGGGGATTTTGGGTATTCTCCAGCTGATTTGTTTTTGTTATTATTGGAGGGGGAGGACAGGGTTACATCTATTATTTATGGTCATGGCTACTTGCCTTTGTCTCAATTTTGTATTTATATATTAATGTTTTCCTATCTTTATGTCAATTTTCTAATTTTTAACTGGAGGATTGAAATGAGCCGAAATTGATGGAAATTGATCGGTCTATAAGGGGTAGACCCTTTAATTGATATTTCTTAGTGTTCTATTGTTTCACTTGTAGATTTAACATTAAATTAGCTAAAAAGGTAAGAATTAAAAACACGGCCTACCGAAGAAATAGATTTTACAAAGTACAATACACAGATTATAAATGTTGTGCTTCTACGAAGCATAGATACTAATATGCATATGTTTAACCATAGATTACCTTCAGATGTGTGTATAAGTTGTAGTTGAGTGTAAAAATAGCATTCATTGTAAAATGAGTGCAAAAAAAATATATTAACATGAGAACATTACAAACACTACAAGTAAATTGTACTATTTTTTATCATTGTTACAGGGAGTGCAGAATTATTAGGCAAGTTGTATTTTTGAGGATTAATTTTATTATTGAACAACAACCATGTTCTCAATGAACCCAAAAAACTCATTAATATCAAAGCTGAATATTTTTGGAAGTAGTTTCTAGTTTGTTTTTAGTTTTAGCTATTTTAGGGGGATATCTGTGTGTGCATGTGACTATTACTGTGCATAATTATTAGGCAACTTAACAAAAAACAAATATATACCCATTTCAATTATTTATTTTTACCAGTGAAACCAATATAACATCTCAACATTCACAAATATACATTTCTGACATTCAAAAACAAAACAAAAACAAATCAGTGACCAATATAGCCACCTTTCTTTGCAAGGACACTCAAAAGCCTGCCATCCATGGATTCTGTCAGTGTTTTGATCTGTTCACCATCAGATGCGTGCAGCAGCAACCACAGCCTCCCAGACACTGTTCAGAGAGGTGTACTGTTTTCCCTCCTTGTAAATCTCACATTTGATGATGGACCACAGGTTCTCAATGGGGTTCAGATCAGGTGAACAAGGAGGCCATGTCATTAGATTTTCTTCTTTTATACCCTTTCTTGCCAGCCACGCTGTGGAGTACTTGGACGCGTGTGATGGAGCATTGTCCTGCATGAAAATCATGTTTTTCTTGAAGGATGCAGACTTCTTCCTGTACCACTGCTTGAAGAAGGTGTCTTCCAGGAACTGGCAGTAGGACTGGGAGTTGAGCTTGACTCCATCCTCAACCCGAAAAGGCCCCACAAGCTCATTTTTGATGATACCAGCCCAAACCAGTACTCCACCTCCACCTTGCTGGCGTCTGAGTCGGACTGGAGCTCTCTGCCCTTTACCAATCCAGCCACGGGCCCATCCATCTGGCCCATCAAGACTCACTCTCATTTCATCAGTCCATAAAACCTTAGAAAAATCAGTCTTGAGATATTTCTTGGCCCAGTCTTGACGTTTCAGCTTGTGTGTCTTGTTCAGTGGTGGTTGTCTTTCAGCCTTTCTTACCTTGGCCATGTCTCTGAGTATTGCACACCTTGTGCTTTTGGGCACTCCAGTGATGTTGCAGCTCTGAAATATGGCCAAACTGGTGGCAAGTGGCTTCGTGGCAGCTGCACGCTTGACTTTTCTCAGTTCATGGGCAGTTATTTTGCGCCTTGGTTTTTCCACAAGCTTCTTGCGACCCTGTTGACTATTTTGAATGAAACTCTTGATTGTTCGATGATCACGCTTCAGAAGCTTTGCAATTTTAAGAGTGCTGCATCCCTCTGCAAGATATCTCACTATTTTTGACTTTTCTGAGCCTGTCAAGTCCTTCTTTTGACCCATTTTGCCAAAGGAAAGGAAGTTGCCTAATAATTATGCACACCTGATATAGGGTGTTGATGTCATTAGACCACACCCCTTCTCATTACAGAGATGCACATCACCTAATATGCTTAATTGGTAGTAGGCTTTCGAGCCTATACAGCTTGGAGTAAGACAACATGCATAAAGAGGATGATGTGGTCAAAATACTCATTTGCCTAATAATTCTGCACTCCCTGTATATATATTATTACTCCAATATTCTGAAGGCATCTCGTAACGCTTTTGTTACAATGCAGTCTGCGCTTGTCTTTACTCTCTTTTACCCTGCTACCCTGTATCTGCTTCTCATTCTGCCCATCCTGCCTGTGTCTTCCTGCCTTCTGCATCCTCTCCTGTACCTGCTCCTGCCGCTCTGCTTCTGATGCTGCTGCTTCACACAGAAGAGTTTGGAGAGCCCATTGAAGAAGGTATCATTTTTTTTTTCTTATTTCAGAAAATTCCTCCTCTTGTTGAATTGGACTTTATTCTTACTTATTACATTTATTTACCATATAATATCTGGATGTGAAAGTATCTTTCTTAAAGGTATAATTTGTTTGTTGTTGTTGACCTGTTGTGACAGGCAATGGTGATGCTATCATTTAAGTATCTAAAAAGGGCCCCACCTACTTAGGTCCAACCACAACAGCTAACTCAATGGTGCAAGGCCAGGCTTTGGACTTGGGGAGCCAATAGAAGAGGGGCATCACTGCTAGCCACACATGGTGCTGGATGTGCTGAGGTTCAAGCAAAAGCTGCTTTTTGCTTTTGTTGCCACTTGACCTAGGACCAGCCCTGGGGGGCTTATGGATTGTGGGCTCAGGGCCGGCCTTAAGTGTCCCGGTACCCTGTCCGGGCCTCCCCCGTGGTGCCCCCCATGCTTGTCTCTTTCCTATCCCTCCATGTATGTGTCTCTCCCTTCCCATGTTTGTCCCTTTTCTCTTCCCTGCCATGTCTGTCTCTCTCCAACTCCCCCATACCTGTTCTCTCTCCCCCTCCTCCCCATATCTGTTCTGCATTATCACTGAGCATGGGGAGCACGAGCAGCACATTCTCATGCTGCCCGTGGCTCCCTGTGAAGCAGAGTGGGGGCGGAGCTACACCTCTCAGCCCGGTGAGCTCCACCCCCTCCACCGACAAACTTTTTTTTTATACATTTTTTTTTCTTTGCCTGCCGGGCGGGCGCCCCCTGGGGTGTTGCGCCCTGTGCGATCGCACAGGTCGCACACCCCTAAGTCCGGCCCTGAGTGGGCTAACACCGTGGGCTGGTTTGAACTATCAATCAGGGCTCCCCAAAACCTAGAATCACCACTTAAACCATACAAAAACAGTACAAAAAAATATAAATATATAACCAAACGCCATAATGAAATCATCAAGGTTAACCTTTCACAAATCCCTGTTGCTGCCTGTGATCCAAGCAAAGCTGAGAGTTTTATTTCTAATGATGCATTATCCATGTCCAGCTGAGATCTTCCAGCAGGGGAAGGTTCACCAAGTTTGGACCTGCACATGGCATAGTTTAGCTGTTCGTCTCACCTCAACTCACCTTTTCATGAATGGGGCCTTACTGTCTGTTGACAGATCCAAGATCTGTTCCTTGTATCTACCAGGGAGCTGTAATACCATGTCACATGCACATAGAAACAGGGTAAAGTGGTAAAAAGAATACAATTTTAAATAATGTTCTCTTCACTTCATTGTCACAGTAAACAGAAGAGGAAACTGGGAAAGATTACACCACCTTAAAGCAAATGTGACAATTACCTCTCCCATGCTTTGGAAAAATTCTCGGCTACTTTGGCCTTAAGTTTGACATTCCTGTCTTAACTCCCTGCAATTCTGTCTTTATTGAGTAGACACTTAAGTTTCTAGATCTTCTAGATCAACTAATATGGGCGTGTGCAATGGTTGAACTTGATGGGCTATATGACTTTTTTCGACCTAATTAACTGTAAGAAGATATAAAAAGATTTAATAGATTAATATTCCCATTCCATTGTATAGTGCTGGTAAAAATATGTGTAGAATACGTTTAAAGAACTGCATGGCTTTTAATAATTGGCTGAATTCTCAGTTTCTAATACTGCCCTTTGGAATTAATTGATAAACGTTGTCTTATGTAGATTAGCATGTGTACCGTTTAAGTACTATTGGCAAAAATGAAGGTATGTTTAATGGAAAGATTGCATCAAGTGTAATCATTTTAAATAGAAATGTTTTAAGGAAAGAATACAAATAAAGTACATTACTGAGCCCTCTATGCTCTGTTTAGCTCTATCAGGGGGTGGACATCTTGGGTCAGCTCTATCATCATCTGACCCAAGATTCTAAAAAAACATGTCTGCCTCCAGGTAGAGCAAGATAGATCAAAGAGGGCAGAATAGGGTACTTTATTTATATTCCACCATTAAACATTTTCTATTTAAAATTCCTACACTTGATGCAATCGTTCAATTAAACATACCTTAATACTCTAACACTTATGGTAAACCTAACCCTATGTAATTCTAACCTTAACCCATATGCTAAACCTAACGCTAACCCTAACCCTAGATCTAAGGCTGCTTTAGCCTTTTTTTTGTATTTCAGTGTGGCTGACTGCCTCTAGGGGCAGTTTTGCAACAGAGCACTTGCCCACAAGAGAACAGTGCCATATTGAAGTAGAATACTGCTCTCCAATATGGTACCCGCATTCACTCCACGGAGCAGTCGCAGGTGACTTCGGCTGAGCGGTGTAAACAAACATTGATCGTTTACACTGTTAATACCCACTGCAAAATGTGCCAGGAACAACCTATGTTGGCACCTCCAATGTCGCAAAGGGGGTTATGGTCCCTTTTATTGATCCCCCTTTGCAAATGAGGCAAGCAAGACAGTTGGCAACCAGACCGGGTGGCCTGCTTCCCATTAAACCTTGGCTGGTGCCAGACAGAGGATAAACTGGCATGTACTATCGGAAGTACATGCCGGTTTGTCCTCATGCTAAGATTAGTTGTCCTTTAATAAACTACCTGGTTGAGACATACTTTATGATGCAGATCATGTTAAACATAGCTATAAAAATAATATAAACACGTATCTTTGTGCCCTGGAATGACACTCCAAAACAGGTCATGCCATGTATTTTATTGAGTGTGGATCAATCAGTATTTCAGTGAATACAAGGGGAAATGTAAGACTCATATCCACTTCACTACCCTTCAGTAATGTCATCTCAAACACTATCTTAATATATATTTGTGTGGTTAATAAATTCACGAATTGTGATGATAATTATGTTCATACCCATGAGTAAGCAAGGGCACATATTTGGCCATTGAATCACTATTTACAATTTGCTTTTGTGATACATCCATAAGAAGGCAACAGCTATTGAACTGGAACCATCTTGTGTTTTGTATGGAATAATCATTTCAAATATAAACATAACAGGGGTGGAAGAGATGCTGAAGAAACAAGCCTGGTATGGTGGCATGATGTCCTCATTAAAACAAATTCAGACTAGTTTGAGTTCACTTATACTACACCAGATGTGCACTTAATTTGTCATGCAAAAATGACATTTTACCAGTTTTAGGCAATATTGTATTGCGCACACTTAATTAGTAATAATTACAAGAAAATATATTTCTGTAAAGAATATAATATAGATAAGGTTATTACTATAGATGCAGGGGATGATAGGCAAGGGGGGGCAAAGGGGCTGCTATCAATAGGCTGAGGCTGCACCACTTTTAACTTCTGAAAGTCCAAGTGTATGGCACTAGCAATCTTTCTATTCAATTATCTTGTATGTCTATCAGTCTGTCAGCATTATCTGTTTTATCTGTGTATTTGTGTCTATGTATGTCAGTGGGGGTGAATCTATGGCACAGGTGCTGCAATTGGCCCTAGGAGACCTCAGAGATGGCACTCCGCATGTGTCTACAGGATCACCATCAGTTTTGAAGGAGCCAGCAAATGTTATGATCTAAGACAGATATTGGGGGATAGGAAGCACTTTAGTTTGCACTGTTCGGGTTCGTACCGAACTTTACGGTTTTTGGACCCCGGACCCGAACACGGACATTTCACTGTATGTCCTTGTTGGAGTTCGGGGTTCGGCTATTACATTGTATGTAATGCTATTGGCTTTCTATACACTGAAATAGAGTACCCATTCATACGAATAGGTCAATTGACCTATTCGTATAAATGGGGACACTCACCCACATTTTACTTCATTTTGCAGCCCTCTAGCCCTTTCCAGGACTTTTTTAGAGGCATTTTAGTGGCCAAAAGTTCGGGTCCCCATTGACTTCAATGGGGTTCGGGGTCAAGTTCGGGGTCAAGTTCGAGCACGGACCCGGACATTTTTCCGAAGTTCGGCCGAACCCGCCGAACCCGAACATCCAGGTGTCCGCTCAACTCTAGTACACAGTACTGATCAAATCATGATGTCACTATCCCATGCTCATTTAAGCAGCCATCTTGGAAGAAGTAGATGAAACATTCAGATAGCTATAACTTTTATTCTGTATATGGGTTGCCAATAGGGTTGCCACCTTTTCTACAAATAAATACCGGCCATGCTGCTGCCTCCATAGACTTAACATGGGCCCCAAGTCAATTTTTTATCACCCTACAGGTAAAATAGCGGCCAGATGGAAACTCTAGTTGCCAATTTTACCAGCACAATGTAAGATGACATGTTTATAGCTACCTGAAGCAGACCTGGTCATCCACAGGTTTTGACAATTTCACTTTAAGACAAGTCATACCCAGGATGGTCCAGATATGTTTGATTTCCCTCTATATCACCCACCCCTGTAGTATGTTTCATCCTCTCCTTGCTTTCTAGTTGGGAGACAGAATATTTCTAGAAATATGTCTTTATAACTGGGTAAAGGACTAGGGGGGGGGGGGGGGGGTCCATGTGATCTGGTCTATGCTGAATAATTGACAAGCTATCTCTATTAAGAATTAAGCTGGAAAATGGCTGCTGCTAGGGCCAGAACATGGCTGCCTACACATTTACCTTAAAGTAATTTTATAGATTAATATTAAATGGTCTGCTGAAAAATTTAAAGGCTAGGGATGATTGTCGCAGCAGGTAGATGTATTAATGTGTTTACACGTCCTGTAAGCTATTTTGGGGGGTATTACTTGATTTTTTTTCCACAGTTCTAGAATCCTTATTAATGGACAGGAAGAGACAAGATTCGTCTATTCTCTAAGTTCTAAATTTGACTAAGGATACGCCGGAGGTAATAATTATCAGTAAATAAATAAAAAAGCATCTAAACTGGGAGCGAACCTTAGGTAGCAGGATGTCTCGGTATCTGATTGAGTGAAATGAAAATTGAATTGAAAGTTACCCTATGTTTTACTTGAAGTGTGCTGAGATTAATAAATACATTCTGCCTTTTAATCAAATGTAGGGCACATGATGTTTTAATTTATGCAACATTTATTTTTACTTGTTAGTGTACCTTTAAGTTACATGATAGATTAGAATTCCGTCCCCTAAACATTGTTGTACCATGAATGTAGAAAATACAGGCCAAAGAAAATACATTATAATTTAACTTTTTACATATGTAATAAAAAGGTTATTAAAAAATCCATTTCTTGTTTTTATCACATTTCTGGCGGTATAACATATCGGGTGGTGGCGCCAAAATCGCTGCCAAACCCCTTAGAACGACCGCAGAGGCCGAAACCCTTAAAAATGACCACATCCCACAGAAGCCCCAGTAGCTGTGGGCCGGATAAAAAAAAATGCCTGTGTGCAGGATCTGTCCTGCAGGCCATAGTTTCAAGACCCCTGTGTTAGACAATCAGAATTTCAAACAAATGAATAAATGTGTCTGTGGTGCCATCTCCTTATGACATCACCAAATACATAAAGGGAATCAACACAGTAAAGGAAGAGAGTATATTTAAAAGAAGAAAAACTACCACAACTAGAGGACATAGTCTTAAATTAGAGGGGGCAACGATTTAAAAGTAATATCAGGAAGTATTACTTTACTGAGAGGGTAGTGGATGTATGGAATAGCCTTCCAGCAGAAGTGGTAGAGGTAAACACAGTCAAGGATTTTAAGCATGCGTGGGATAGACACAAGGCTATCCTAGCTATAAGACCGGGAACGGGGGACTAATAAAAGTACTCAAAAATAAAATTGGGCAAACTAGATGGACCGAATGGTTCTTATCTGCCGACACATTCTATGTTTCTATGTTACCTTGTGTTTTGATATGCAAATTACACATTTCATACTGAAAAGTAGTTCATTTGCATATAAAGCCATAAGTGATGTCATAAACGTGTATCTCTTAGTTTATGCATGTATGTTGTATGTTGTTTTTTGTTATATCACAAATCTGAAATTCGGGCATAGAAAAGAACTGATGGATAATAGACAAAATGAAATAAAATACAAGCTGGTGAAACCTATTATCTGATATTGGGATCAGTTCCATGTTGCTACTGTTTATTTGTGCTAATTGATTTTTTGTCATATTAAGTCATTTAGAAAGTCAATTATAACAGCATTATGTACTTTAGCCTTACAGTAGATTGTGATTTCACAACTGAATGGCATGAAGAGGTGACTCATTTAATAAAGCTTTATTTGGTTGAAAGAAGTTTGGCTGAATTAAACATGACCCGTCATTTATCCCAGCTATCAAATGATATAATCTATTTTATCTATTTATTTACAGAGGAAGAACGCCCGAGACCCAGGTATGTTATCAGCAATGCCTTATAAGAACTGGGCCGGAGAGATAAGAGTTTCAAGTTTGAACTCAATTCCAAAAATACAGTAATTAACTTCATGAAAAATAGTACTTACATGAATGAGAAAGCCTTGCGAAATTATTAAAGGCAGCATTTAACCATAACTAGTGTTCTCATTTCCTAATAATAAATGCCTCTTAAACACAATGTATAATTATAAAACACATATTTAAAGCTATAATTATTTATCATTCATAAAAAAAGCAAAGTGATGTAATAGATTAAAATAAAATATTGCACAAACATAAATAATGATTCCCTTTTTAATATCTATTGTGATCTACTAAAGAAGTTATTCATTTTTTCACCTGATTTCTAATTTGTCTTTTTGCCACTGTCAAGTGCAGTTGGTAGGGTAAGGGTGGCATAAGGTAAGATGGTAGTTGTCCCCATGGCTCCTATAATTTAAAAAATATGGGTTGCATCAATGAGATTTATTCGAAGTATTCTTATTATTATTAAAGGGATATTAACCCCTTAGTGACAAGACCTTTTGACCTTGTCTTTCCCTTGGTGACAAGGGTTGTTTTGACATTTCATTGGGGTGTTTGTGTTTAGCTGTCATTTTCTTCTTTCTCGCATACTGTACCCACACACATTATATGTTGTTTTTATTAGATACCATTATGTTCATCATAACTTATAATTTACTACCAACAAAAATCATAAAATATGATGAAAGAATTACCCACTTAAAAAAAAAACTTTTCTAACTTTGACCTAAAAAGTAATTTACACAAATACAATCATTAAAAAAGACCCCATTTAAACAGTTTCTAAATGTTGTCTCAAGTTAAGAAATATCCTTGTTTCCATTTTTTTAGCAGTTTTTGGCGAGTTATAGGGAAAAAAAAATTAGTGTTTTTGTTTTTTCCTACAGTGACCTTTTGACCTCAACCCGAACCCTAAATTTAACCCTAACCCTAAGTATAACCCCAAGTCTTACCCTTATGCTAATCCTTAATATTTTATAATTTTCATTTCATTTTAACCCTATCCCTTATGCTAACCCTTATTTAATTGTAACCCTAACAACAATTCTAACATTAACCCTAGATTTTAGCCAATTAAGTCTTTTTTTTCCCCCCCATTGCAATGTTGCTGACTGCCTCTAGGCGAGTGGGTGCACCAGAGCTGAAATGTCAGTGCTGCCTATTTCCTCAACACCGCTTGTTCCACCGCAGGACATGTCAGGCACGTCCATTGTCAGCAACAGAGTTGCCGGCTGGACGTGCCTGACACGTCCATTATCCAAAAAGGGTTAAATAAGATGCATTTTTAAAGGGACTGCATCACTTAAACATTGGTTCTATTGTGCCTGTAGAGAATGAACAAATATTTAAAATGATCTATATGTTGTGTTTGCCAAACTGCAAGCAAATTCCTAAAAAAAATAAGTATTAAATGGAGACACCAGTTTATGACCTGTGGCTTAATATGCAAATTACAAATTTCCCATTGAAAATAACTTAATTTGCATATCAAGCCACAGCTGATGTCATAAATAGGAGACTCCACAGACACATTTAAAACTCATTTTCTCCTAATTTAGGCAATTTTGCTAACACAATGTATAGATCATTTTCAATCATTTTTTATTCTCTACATGCACAGTAAGAACAATGTTTCGGTGATACAGTCCCTTTAATTTAGCTGGCTCTTTTTGTATTCCAGTCTATATTGCTGAGAACAAGCGGGCATGTATTGAGTTAGTTAAAGAATTGTAATATAATTTTGATTCATCTGGCTTACCATCCCCAATCACGTGGTAATAAACACTGTGTGTTCCTGTATGTTATAATTAACATGTTTTGTTAGCCATGTAATATGCAAAGAGAATTGTAAAATATATTTTAAAATGCTATGAAAGGATTACATTGTAAGTAATTAGATGAAGTATCTGTGTATAAAAGTTACAATGTAATGATGTATTTATTGAGACAGGTGCTAATGCATTACTATTTATTACATGACTGTCAATTATTTTTTTTTTTTTTACATAGGCCAATGATGCCTCAACTTGCTCCTCCTAAAATCCCAGAGGGAGAGAGGGTGGACTTTGATGTAAGTATAAAGGGTCAACTCAATATAGAGTGAATTGCAGGGAATCGAGACGGGAAAGTCAAACTTTAGGCCAAGGAGTTGGAAACTTTCTCTGATGTAGCAAAATGGAAGAACTTTTCCAACTCCTTTGACCTAAAGTTTGAAATTCCCATCTCGATTCCCTGCAATTCACTCTTTATTGAATAGACCCTTTAGTGTTATGTGTATTTATGGAATACGTAGGGTTTTGAAATAAAAGGGTGCAGCGTAACACAACGGGAGAACGTTTGGTAGAGAAACGGAGGGATTTGTCTCAAAACTTCGACTTAGACAGCTGAGATGGAAAAGTGGTGAACTTGGAATGTTATGATCTGACCCAGACAGTTCTACATGGCTTAAGAGGAAGCATGGTGCATAAAGGGACTGTATCACCTAAACATTGCATATAGTGTGAATGTATAGAATAAAAAAAATGATTGAAAATGATGTATACATTGTGTTATATATTCTTACAGAATTGTAAGAAAATGCCTAAATTGGGATGAAAATGCCTAAATTGGGTTAAAAATGTGTTTTAATTGTGTCTGTGGTGTCGCCTGCTTATGACTTGTAGCTTGCAATGCACAATAACACATTTCCCATTGAAAACCAGTTAATTTGCATATCAAGGCACAGGTGATGTCATAAGCAGGAGACTCCACAGACACATTTAAAAGACATTTTCTCCTAATTTAGGCATTTGCTTGGAATTCTGTTATACAATGTATAGATACTTTTCTTTTTTTTTTTTTTATTCTCCACATTTACAGTAAAAACAATGCTTAGGTGATAGAGTTCCTTTAAATTTACCAACACATATCTGGGTATGGGCTAATTTTTACCAGTTAAAGTCATGAACATGGTTGGTACTTCCCCCTGCCCATCCTCCACCTATTTATGGGTGGTCCTGCCCACTTTACGAACAGGATCACGGGGCTTCTAGAAGGCCTCATCAATTTCTGGATTAATTCTCACCCATTTTCCTACAAACTCTGACCTTTATTGACTGGGACAATTTTTTTTTACTATCCTCTTGGGAAGAGGAAGAGAAAGAGATCCATATTACATTACCATTTATTTATATAGCGCCAACAATTTACGGAGCACTAGATACAGACCATAGAAGGGAACTACATACTAAGTAAGACAAACTAGAACAGACTGGTACATGAGGTAGAGAACCCTGCTGGCAATCTAGAGGGAATGGGGTACATGGAACAGTATCTTTCTTGTATCAACAGTAAAGGTCAATGTAATTTGAGGTGATAAACTCACCTGTGAACTGACACTCACCTTAGACACACTGAAAGATCGTGACATCATGGAAAATGAACACATCTCTTAAAGGACAACTGCTGGCAGAATAAGAGGTTTGGTTTAATTGAAAGATTGCATTAGTGTGGGCAGTTTAAATATTAATGGTTTACTGAAAGAATATGAACAAAGTACCTCACTGAGCCCTTTTTTCCTTGTATAGTTCTTCAGGGGCTCCATCTGTGCCAGATTCTCTTTCATCTAACCCAGTATTCTAAACAACATGGCAGCCACCTGATAGTGTTCAATAAGCAAAGAGGGAACTCTATTTCTATTCTTTCATTAAAACATTTCTTGTTTAAATGTCTACACTTGATGCAATCTTTCAATTAAACAGAACTTAATTTGCTGCCAACAGTGGTCCTTTAAAAGTGCATACCTCCCAACTGTCCCACCTTGCGCGGGACAGTCCCTATTTGGGGGGGCCTGTCTCCTGTCCAGCCAAGCTCAACCTCTGTCCTGCTTTTCAGGAACCAGACACTGGAGAATGCATAGCACTGTGCGCATGCGCGGTAGCGATCCTGGCTTCAGATGCCAGGATCGCTTTTGCTTCGAGTGGGAACGCTTCTGAGCATGAGCGGTAGCAGTTTCACTCACCTCTCCAGACTGTGCCCCCTGGCGTCCCAGTTTGCCAGGGGGCAATATTGGGAGGTGTGAAAGTGTTTTTGCAATCACTTCACAGTTGACTGTGACAAACCAATTTGTGATTTTTATTAATCAGTTACTGACTTTTTAATAAATATCACATCTCGATGTGTTGGATGTTTTATATCTGCCTTCTGCTTGTTAAGGAAAAAGGGTGATTAAGAGTGGAGACCCAAAATTAATAATTCATTGTCCTTTCCCCGAATCCACAGGCTAGAAACATCACTGCTCATCGCAGTGTTCCATTGATATGTAAGAGACATAATTTGAGAATCAATTACCCATCTCATGCATGGGCCCAGTGAATTCTAGTAACAGCACACCAGGGTGTATACACTTCTTTACCTTTAACGAGTCATATATTGAAGGTGTAAAGGTATGAGATGCTCCGGTAATATTATTTATTTGCCAAAGTTTCTTATTTTTGTCACAATAATAGGACATCCATAGAAAGCGCATGGAAAAGGACCTTCTGGAGCTCCAGACCTTGATTGATGTCCATTTTGAACAACGCAAGAAAGAGGAAGAGGAGTTGATTGGCCTGAAGGATAGAATAGTATGTATATTTCCTTGTATGTTCTGTATATGTCCGAGCTATGTTGGATCCTTGTTTGTGAAAAAAACAATGATGGTAGACGGTCATGTTTCCTCTGGACCCTGAAGGTTTGATAAAATATGGTTGAGCTGCAACTCCCATAATTCTTAGAGACTGGATTCGAAAGGATGGGAGATGACCACTGGATAGAGTCAGTGCTGTATTTAGCACGAGGCAAACAAGGCGAGTGACTAGGGCGGCACTTGCCTTGTCTGCCTGAGGGGGGCGGCACGAAAAAAATAAAAAAGCCACCCCTTTAAGAAAAAAAACACCCTTGCTGAAAAAAGATGGTTGCTGGGGTGATAGGGGCATATAGTGTCGGTATAGAGGCACATAATGGGGTGATGGATGCATGTAATGGGGATGATGGGGGCAAGTAATGGGGGAGATGGGGATATGTCGTGGGTATGCAACATGAATAGGCGGGTGGCCAAATTTTGTCTACCTAGGGCAGCACAAAACCAAGATACACCACTGGATAGAGTCTAGGATGGGAGATGACCACTATAATTGGATACCACACCTTTAATCCCTGCAGATGTACAAAAAGGAGGAAGGAAGGAAAGAGTGTTGAACAGGGGCAGCCATTGGGTAGTTCTTCAGCTGTAATCCATTTGCAGCCTTTCTGTGCATCATGGAATTTATAATTTCACAATGGGTCTGATGAAGGAAGATGATGTAGCAAGAAAAGCATGAAGTATTAAAAGTATTCCCCCAATATACATTATGTTACAGGAGCACCGCAGAGCTGAGAGGGCAGAGCAACAACGCTTCAGAACCGAGAAAGAACGAGAGCGTCAGGCCAGGATGGCTGTGAGTAATCACTGTTGTGTCAGAATGGTTAGAGGGTTCCATGCACAGTTGGTCAATGAACCGGCAAATTAAGATGTTTCCGGTTTTGTTCTAACATGGAATTCTCTGGTTCTAAACCCTCCTCCAAAGGGACTATTTTTATTTTCATCCCCAGGAGGATAAAATGAGAAAGGAAGAGGAGGCTAAAAAACGTGCCGACGATGATGCAAAGAAGAAAAAAGTGTTGTCCAACATGGGAGTACATTTTGGGGGCTATCTCATAAAGGTAACACACTAATAATGAATCCATAATGAATACTGTCCCGGGAATGGTGTTAGCATACATTAAGTTCCTAGATGTTGTGAAGCTATGATTAACAGTAAACAATGTCAGCTGGGTTGGTGGGACTCAAGTCAAACAATGCTTTCGTGGATGGACCATACACTGCCCATGTTTCACCATATGTATTTTTAGGCAGAGCAAAAAAGAGGAAAGAGACAAACAGGACGTGAAATGAAGAGGAAGATGTTGGCGGAGAGACATAAGCCTCTGGCCATCGAGCACATGAATGAAAACCAGCTGAAGTATGTCCGGTTGCTTGTGACAAGGAATATATTGCACTCCAATTGTTTTCTTACAACTCCTGTCATCCCCGTTCAACCCTAATGGATACCGTAGGCCCAAGTTATTGTCTCCAGTGCTTATTAGGAACTATTTCGGATATTTACCTATACTGATAGCAAAACCGAGGCATTCATAGCCAGAGATGGGCAAAATATCTACACACCAGTTTTAAGGTGTCCTACAGATCACCATTCCAAAGCGATTCAAATTTCTTTCGGAAGTCTCCATGACTTGCAGGCTGCCGTGTCGCAGAGTTTTGAATAAATTTGGAATGGTGCACAATTGGTGACCTTCTGCCGCAAAATAATTATATGTTCATAGAAGTTTTGCAATGTTGGTGCCCACACTGCTGGCATGCAGAGCATTGTGGGATGATGACATCGGAGTGCTATGCTGTACAATTGTTTGGGGGTGCAATAGGATCAGTTTCTATTTGCCTCAATAACCATGGATCTCTTTTTAAGATAAAGGCCAACAGCATGTAGACAAGTCCAGTTCTACAGGGTGGCTCTCTCATCCATATGTAGAAAGTTAATATCAATTCCTTTTCTGTATTGTTCTTGACAGGGAGACTGCAAAGGAACTCACAGACTGGATGTACCAACTAGAGTCGGAAAAGTATGACCTGATGGAGCAGCTGAAAACGCAAAGATACGAGGTAGATCTATATTTCTGGATAGTGCCTTGTTAAGTCATGCCTTTGTTATATTATATGATGCCTTGCTATGCCATGCCTTGTTATATTATATGATGCCTTGGTATATCATCCCGTGTTATATTATATAATGCCTTGCTATGTCATACCTTGTTATATTATATGATGCCTTGCTATGTCATACCTTGTTATATTAAATGATGCCTTGCTATGTCATACCTTTTTATATTATATGATGCCTTGCTATGCCATGCCTTGTTATATTATATGATGCCTTGTTATGTCATGCCGTGTTATATTATATGAATCATTGCTATGTCATACCTTGTTATATTATATGATGCCTTGTTAAGTCATGCCTTTGTTATATTATATGATGCCTTGCTATGTCATACCTTATTATATTATATGATGCCTTGCTATGCCATGCCTTGTTATATTATATGATGCCTTTTTTATGTCATACCTTGTTATATTATATGATGCCTTGCTATGCCATGCCTTGTTATATTATATGATGCCTTGCTATGCCATGCCTTGTTATATTATATGATGCCTTTTTTATGTCATACCTTGTTATATTATATGATGCCTTGTTATGTCATACCTTGTTATATTATATGATGCCTTGTTATGTCATGCCGTGTTATATTAAATGATGCCTTGTTATGTCATACCATGATATATTATATGATGCCTTGCTATGTCATGCCTTGCTTTATTATATGATACCTTGTTATGTCATGCCATGTTATATTATATGATGCCGTGCTATAATATATGATGCCTTGTAATATGATGTTGGAATTCTTAAATCGCATTCTCTTTTTCCAGATCAATGTCCTTTACAACCGGATCAGCCATGCACAGAAATTGTAAGTGGCATTTTAATGACTTCTTACACTAGTCATTGTTAGTGTAAAACTCCCATAATCCTCAAGCAGTCATAGAAAAGGACCAAAGGCATTGCAGTTCAGGAAAAACAGGAGCCCCACCTCTTAGCTCCACCTCTTAGAGCATTTCCTGCCCATGAGTTGCTTCTGCCAGTTTGAATGCAAATTGGCTCTTGTCAATTCTTGGTGGTTAATAGCGTCTTTACATGTGGCCCTGACTGCCAATGTTCTCAGCTGAGATACAGTCAAACTTGTAAAACGTATCATCAGCCTGTTTACCATGCCCACCATTACTACTGCACCTTAAAGGGCAACTAAACTTTATTTTTCACTTGTGCTTCTAACATAGTGCTTCTAAGCTAGTAGTCCCTAGTCTGAGGATTAACTCACATGTTCGTTTGACAGTACATACTAGTTTATACTCTGACTGGCAGCTGTCAGGCTCCAGACATGCTGTGTCTCCGCTGTGAGGCCCATCAGAGAGATAAGCATCTATTACGATACATGTCAGGTTGACTCCAGACAAGCAGTATATATTTTATAACCCTTGTTTACTTATCCCTTAATATCTGGGCCAATAAATATCTTGATGCTTCAAGGTCAAACAACGCCTCCTGTAATTCCAGTCTAGACTGTTCACTAGACTGTTCATCCTATTATCCTGGCACAACAACATATCGAAATATAAGCATGACAATAAGATTATAAAAGTGGGCACATAAAAAAGGGAACATTTCTGGGGGATAGTTATTCGATTCAGTGTTGAATTGACTTTCTTTCTTTGTTTTTACTTTGTAGCTAAAAGTCTACAATAATTGTAATTGATCATGTAGAACACTATTAGTGTGCAGGTTTGTGCCATCTAGAGTGTTAATTACGTGTGTTATTTATTATTTGTCCCACAGCAAAAAAGGAGCCGGAAAAGGACGTGTTGGTGGGCGTTGGAAATAAGAGACAACATTGTCTTCGTCTCGATCCTTCAATATCCTATAACGCTACATTAATCTTCACCCCTGAGTTATCCACATCCATTGTCACTGGAGAGTCGGAGAGTCACTGAGGCCTAGCTACATTTTCCCACTGTTTGAATCCATTGCAGAGTAGACGAGTGAGCAAGACATAGGACTGTTCATTTTGTTGGCACTTGATGGGTTCATTGTTATTATGTCTCCCATGGACTCTAGTGTTATTCAGCTTGACATTCATTTGGAATTTCATTTACTTTGACTCTGTCTGACTGAAAAAAAATCTCTTTCCTTGCTAAATAAAGCTGATACTAAAAAATGTTTATCTTTTTTTTACTCTTTATCTCATAAGCTTTACAAATTAGCTTTTTACTTAGACAAGGTTTTTTTCTTGGATTAATGACATCCCATTTAGAAACTGTGTTATTGCCTTTGTGGTTCTTACTAATTAATTGTATACAGAAACGTATCACATTTTTTTGCTGTGCTTAGTCTTGTGGCTATGGTACTTAGTAATATTGATTGATGTAGTAAAATTAGTGCAATCCTTCATACAAATGTTACAGAAAACATTTACTCGTCTTGCGGTGAGAAAATTACCTCAGCAAAAAATAGCTGTACACCTATTTAATTGATTAATAGGAAGTAGACATGTGCATTTGTTTTCGGACAAATGCATTTTCATCCGAAAATAGCATTTTCATCCATTCGTCCGAAAAACGAATAACGAAAATGCTAAACTAACGAAAGTCGAATGAACGGATGGTTAATAAATGAAAATCATTCGTCCATTCGTCCATTCGTGCTATTGGCATTCTATAAACCGAACTAGAGTCCCCATTCATAAGAAATTCTTACGAAAGGGGACCCCCCATTTCCAACTCAACTACACTGGCCTAAAGTGTGAAAGTCCTGTCTCATTTCCCTGCAGGTCTCTCTTTGGCCTTTGCTTTTCATGCAAATTGCCTTTGTATAGTGACCTTAGCACACCATTGGGGGCTATTCCCTAAAACTGAGCTGCAAAAATCAGGCATTAAGAGATGATTTGGAAAATAATTCCAACTTGCCTATCTTCCATTACTTTTATTAATATCTCATGTTTGCAGTTCCCCTGCCAGTACAGCTTTAGTGAATAACCGCTTCTGTTATAAAACATTTTGTAAATTCTATAGACTATGGTAACTACCTTTGGTTGCTTTGTGTAAGTTAACCCTTTACGGACCAGGGATTTCCCAAGGCCAATGACCAGAGCGTTTTTCAATTTTTAATATGCGGTTTTTGAAACATAATTTTCCTCTCTCTCATTTAAAGCACGCATACAAGTTATATGTTGTTTTTTAAAGGACTGTTAGAGCTTTCTTTTGATACCCTATACATAAAAATTATTTACATTTTAGTATTAAAAAATACATATAAAAGAGGAAATTTGGAGGGAAAAAATTTTTTTCCCCATTATTTTCCCAATAATAAGCTACACAACTAGTGCAACACTAACCCACTTATCCCCCCTAATTAACTAACTAATAAAAAAGAAAAATATTGGTTCCCAAACCCCCCAAACAAAAAAGACAGAAAAAAACTCTGAAGAGTGCAATGTCAGATCCATAAAAATCACACAACAGGCATGCAGGGGTTACATTTTATTAAATAAATATATTAAAATTACCTTTATTTATTAAAAAAAACTTTATAAATTGCAAAAAAAATAAAAATAAAAAAAAAATCTAAATGAGGGCCATAAAGTGGAAGGAAACTGATCACAGTTACAAACTGTGATCAGCATTGAAAGGGTTAATTTTTTCTTTTTTCCCCCCCCCCCCTCTGTCTATGTTCTTTATTTATTTATTTTTATTTACAGGTCACTCTCTGTGCTTCACTATAAGAATGTGAAGAACAGAGAGTTAATTAGAGGCAAAGTCAGTGTGTGAACTTTGCATCTAATTTGCATGTTATCGCGGAAATCCACCGATCGGGTCCAGGAGCTTTGCCTTGGATGCGAGGCTTAGTCCTGGACCCGTTGCAGACTGGCTGGCAGTGCGCACTGAGCGCACCGCCGGCTAGACTGCATGACGAGTTAACTCGTCATAAGGTCGCAAAGGGGTTAATGTAGATTAGGAATGTACCAACTGACTGAAATGTCTTTCTGCAGATATGATCATGGTACCAGCTGACACATGCCACCCTGCCTCCACCACTGCCTCTACCCACTTTACCATTAAATATTTACACCTTCAGCTCACAGGCACATGTACATCTCAAAGGTCTATCATAAAAAAGGCAATAATCCTTTGAGATGCAAATGTACCTAATCCAGCTAAAGTTGTGAATTCTGATACATTCAGAGTTCACTGAGAGTAACACTGAAAGACTCTTTTCCTTAACAGAGCTGATAACCTAATTTCTAAAATTGAAAGCTAATTCTGCAGTAAAAGTTTAATACATTGTCAGCTATAAGTGATAGAAAGAAATAAACAATATTTTACTAATCAGAAATCAGCCTTTTGTGCAAAACTTTTTTTTTTTTTTTTAATGTCATCCTTGTAATTCCCCATTACATGCACTATTTATTCCATGCAACATTTATTTCCAAATCACAACAATACACAAGTAATGGCCATTTAGTTGCCTGGAGAACTCCACTCTTCGCTTAGGTGATTATGGGCAGTACATGGTAAGGCCTGATAAACAAAGTTCCACACCCATCATGCAAGTGGGTGAGACCATCCAAAAGAAGACACACTGGAGCAGGGGTTGACAGAACTAAATACAACTTCACCTACAGAAATTATGTTTCATCTGCAAGCTATCAGCTACAAAACATAAGCCTCCATATCAAATGGGTCTTTTCACTAACAGATGAGTTCCGGTAAGATGAACATTGCATCGCGCTGATCTAACTATTCATTGTACAGGGTCAAACCTGGTGAGTTCCTCCGGGTAGAAGCTCAGCGGATAATGGATCATGTACAGTTAAATGTTTCAAAACTCTCACTTTTTCACAATGTATTATGCGGGACCAACTCTGGTGTTATGTTACTCATCTGAAATGAATAATGAAATAATGAATTTAACAATGAACCATTAGTTATTGAACTCATCCTAAACACAGCTAACAAAACACCTCACCATCGGAACGTGTAGGTTGACCAGATTTACTCACAATTCCCTTGAGCCTTGTTAATTCAATTTACAGATGGTGGAGTCTGAATCATTTCTGGTGTATTCATAATGTGGTTTTAATTTCAGTATCTAAACATCTGAGTAAGTGTCCCATTTATTTAGCAGTTCTATACGCCGATTAGCCATAACATTATGACCACCTGCCTAGCTTCTTTTTGACACCAAAACAGCCCTGGCCCGTCGAGGCATGGACTCCACTAGTCCTCTGAAGGTGTGCTGTGGTATCTGGCGAGGTGAGGCCTCCTTGGATTGGACCTGTTTGTCCAGCACATCACACAGATGCTCGATTGAGACCTGGGGAATTTGGAGGCCAAGTCAACCCCTTGTACTAATTGTTGTGTTCCTCAGACCATTCCTGAAACATTTTTGCTTTGTGGCAGGGCACATTATCCTGCTGAAAGACACCATCAGGGAATACCATTTCCATGACAGGGTGTACATGGTCTGCAACAATGCTTAGATGGTCCATGTCAAAGTAACATCCACGTGAATGGCAGGACCCAAGGATTCCCAGCAGAACATTGTCCAAAGCATCACACTGCCTCCGCCGGCTTGCCACCTGTCAGTGGTCATAATGTTATGGCTGATTGGTGTATAGTCAATTAAATAACTGTCACTTAGAAGAGATTTCTAAGATGTGCAATATTTAATACCTTGTTTTTACTGCAAGGAGAGATGTCAGGATGTATTTTACTAATCCTTTATACAATACTGGAAGTTCTCCAGTGTTTGAAGATAATTGCTCACACCTTGATAGCAATGCTTTATTGTTAAGGGTTCCCCTAGAAGTTTCATATGCAAATTACACATTTCCCATTGAAATGACATTATTTTACATGCTAAGTGAAAGGAGACACCACAGGTACCTTTAAAACACTTTTCTTTTCTTAATCTTGCATTTAATTTACATTTAACTAACACAATTTATAGATAATTCTTTAATCTTTTTTATTCTATATATTCACTGTATAAATAGTATTTAGGCTATAGAGACCCTTTAAATACATGATAATGTGACTAGAAGGTGTACGACTGAGGGGTGTGCCTAATAGTCCATAAAAAAGCACCTAAAACTCTGCCCAATTGACCATACCCACAAGCACATACATGTCAGAATGTTGTTTGTATTCATCAAATATTTTTAAAGTGCTGGTAAAATAGCTCAGTTGGACAATGCTAAATTTCCAAATTTCCAACGTTTTGTATGAACGATATTATAGATTAATTAGGGAAGAAATTAAGCACTAGCACACTTATTAGACAAATGTATTGGTCCATCAGACAGTCAGTCTAACAAATAAGACAATCTCCAGTGAGCTGCCAGTCTAACACACCCACACGAGGCATGTCTTGTTGTCCACTAGGCTATAGCCAACAGCATAGATAAAAGGAAACAAATCTCCTAGTGCTCTGTTCAGTCACTGATTAACCAGTACTTACTTCTAAATCAAGCATGATAGATATATTTGAATGAAACAGCAGAAGACCAGTTTATTAAAATAATTCTTAAAATGGAATTATTGAAATAATAGGCATTACCCTTTATTCCTTCGACAAGCAGTTATACCTATTTAATGCTCAGGAATGCAGATTTATTTCCTGGCAAGGTCAATTCATTTTTCATCCTTCAGATATTGATAAGAAGTCTAAGTATTATGTATAAACGTAGATCTTTACTATTATGTGACTTGTAAACAACAGGAAGATGCCATTTGTCAAATGTGCCTATTGCTAAGTAGAAATATCCTGGACAAAGGGGTGAAGGTCGGTAATGATGACCAGTCTTTTCCGCACAGTGAACAGCATTATGTATATGATTTTAATAGTGGATTATAACTTTCCCTTTTAAGAGGGTTTTATGACAATGCTAAAATATGTATGGAAATGATCTCCTACAGTGAGTCAATGTGTCCATCGTGCCAGAAGATGATGTCATAAACTGGAGACAGTACAAATGTAAAACATTGTTCTCTCTTAATCCATTCATGTCTGCTAACACAATGTACGATTCCATTTTACACTCTATAGGGGTCCTGTATAAACAAAGCGCACGCGCAGATACTGCTAAATAATGGCACTGTCAACATGGTCGCCTATCTATAAAGCAGATTTCTGATCAGATCGCTGGAAAGTGCTTGATTAGTGTCTGAGCCAAAACACTGTTTGGCGGAGGTCCCTCTGCCGCACAGACAAGTGTCGGGAGATATAAAAAGGCGCAATCACTGTTATACATAACAAACAGTGATTGCTCAATTTTATACCCTTCAGTGGGGGAGTTTTTATACATGACCCCTATTTACCCACTGTAAGTAGTTTGTTTATCTAAGAGGAAATATCTGAGACATGGTTGGCTATCTACCTGTCAGATAACTATATATGACATGGCTGGTTATCTACCTGTCAGAAAACTATATATCCCATGGAAGCCTATCTACCTGTCAGATAACTATATATGACATGGCTGGCTATCTACTTGTCAAATAACTATATATGACATGGCTGGCTATCAACCTGTCAAATAGCTATATATGACATGGCTGGCTATCTACCTGTCAAATAACTATATATGACATGGCTGGCTATCAACCTGTCAGATAACTATATATTACATGGCTGGCTATCTACTTGTAAAATAACTATAAATTACATGACTGGCTATCTACCTGTCAAATAACTATATATGACATGACTGGCTATCTACCTGTCAGATAACTATATATGACATGGAAGGCTATCTACCTGTCAGAAAACTTTATATGACATGGAAGGCTATCTACGTGTTAGATAACTATATATGACATGGCTGGCTATCTACCTGTCAGATAATTATATATGTCATGGAAGGCTATCTATCTGTCAGATAACTTTACATGACATGGAAGGCTATCTACCTGTCAGATAACTATATATGACATTGCTGGCTATCTCCCTGTCAAATAATGTGCCCTATAATTGCTATTTTTACCCACTTCTCAGAGTCTCAATGACTCTGAATCTCACCAACATGTTTACAGACAAAACATTGACAGCATGCATTGTACAAGGAGGAGTAAGATCATTACTCATCTGTGTGCGTTCAAACTTGACTCTTCCAGTGTATGCTGCCAGGCTCCCAGCTACAGGAAATGTTTTATTATGAATGTACAGTGTGAAATGACTGACACATCAAATCAGCCCAGCACTCCCCATTTTAACATGATTTGTTTTGGCAAAACATTAGCTTTAATCATGTAACAAGAATGGATGAGCAATACTAACATTAGAAATAGACACCTAGTCTATAGAAATAAAATAAACACTTGACTACTGAATTTATGAAGAGAACAATGGCATGTGTATTAATCACTCTAATGCAATGGGTTGTCTACTACTATACTTAACACTACACACCCCTAGTATCCACAGAGTACAAAGAGCTAATACATATTCATCTCAATAGAATAGGAATCACTCTGGCTTTTACCAAATAGAATAGAATAAACCTAATGTTATAATTCTCTGGTGGAAACCACAATACAATGGCACAGAGTGGAAAATGATCATGTTTAGTACTACTGAAGTATGGAAGCGTTGAAAAGCTGATATTCGGGCCTAGATAGGCAGCTAAGGTTAGAATGTCTCATTGTCTTGACGTATGATGTGCTGACAGCAGTCCAGAGATGCTAAACTTGGGTGAAATGCCTCACCAACTTGGAAGTGCCAAGTTTCCCCCAAATTTCAGTTCCTTAGCTTCATCCTCACTGCAGTCAACTGGAATTCAGCTATGGAGAATCGAGGTAAAATCTTAATGATTATGCCGGTAATTACATAAATCTATGTGTAATTATTGAATTTATAGAGTGGCCTGTAGAGTTTCGGTCTCCCCCCCCCCCCCCGCGTTGTTTCTGTCCTCCCCCCACATTGTCTCAGTCTCTCCCCCCTCTGCTTTGTCTCTGTCTCTTACTCCCCCCACGTTGTCTATGTCTCTCCCACCCCCCTGCGTTGTCTATGTCTCTCCCACCCTCTGCGTTGTCTATGTCTCCCCTCTCCCCTCTCTGTTGTCTATGTTTCCCCTCTCCCCACTCCATTGTCTATGTCTCCCCTCTCCCCCCTCCGTTGTCTATGTCTCCCCTCTCCCTGTACCTCATTTGTCAGTATATCTGTCCTGACTGTCTGGCTGTGTCTGCCTGTCTCTGTCTGTCTGTCTATAAATCAATCTCTATACCTTATATGTCAGTATATCTGTCCTGGCTGTCTATCTGTGTCTGCCTGTCTCTGTGTCTGTCTGTCTATCAATCAATCTCTATATTATATCAGTATATCTGCCCTGGCTGGCTGGCTGGCTGTGTCTGCCTGTGTATCAATCTCTGTACCTTATCTGTCAGCAGATATCCAGGCTGTCTATCTGTGTCTGCTATTCTTTATGCATGTCTGCCTTTGTGTCTCTCTGTCTGTCTATCAATCTCTGTATCTTTTATGTCAGTATATCTGTCCTGGCTGTCTATCTGTGTCTGCCTCTCTCTGTGTCTGTCTGTGTATCTCTCTCTGTACCTTTTCTGTCAGTATATCTGTCCTGGCTGTCTATCTGTGTCTGACTCCCTCTGTGTCTGTCTGTGTATCTCTCTCTGTACCTTTTCTGTCAGTATATCTGTCCTGGCTGTCTATCTGTGTCTGCCTCTCTCTGTGTCTGTCTGTGTATCTCTCTCTGTACCTTTTCTGTCAGTATATCTGTCCTGGCTGTCTATCTGTGTCTGCCTCTCTCTGTGTCTGTCTGTGTATCTCTCTCTGTACCTTTTCTGTCAGTATATCTGTCCTGGCTGTCTATCTGTGTCTGCCTCTCTCTGTGTCTGTCTGTGTATCTGTCTCTGTACCTTTTCTGTCAGTATATCTGTCCTGGCTGTCTATCTGTGTCTGACTCTCTCTGTGTCTGCCTGTCTATTAATCTATGTACCTTAATTGTCAGTATATCCTTCCTTCCTGGCTGTCTATCTGTGCCTGTCTGTCTCCGTCTGTCTATCTATCAATCTCTGTACCTTATCTGTCAGTATATCTGTGCTCCCTGTCTATTTGTTTCTGTCTCTGATGATACTGTGTGGACTGATACAATTGCAAATTGGGCCACTAAATAGTTTTTGCTCCTCTGGCCAAAAGTTGCCCTCCCCCTCTTCTTGTTTCCTAACTTCTTCCGAACTCTGGAGTTAATTATTGTACCACATGCTGACATTACACAGAGTTGTCAAGAAACTTGTGTTTTAGTACGTGGGATGTATCAGATTGGTTTTAGTAAGGGGATTAATTTGAAATATTTAACACCACGAGGAGATGCCTCATTACTGAGACATTAATCTCCAAATGTTCCCAGTTATAATCCCAAACAAACCCACCTAGTTATATGTTGTCTCAGCTGTCTATATTATGGGTTCACCATACACTATGCATTTAATAGAATCAGCAGTCTTTACTTCCTGTGCCCACTCACAGCAGAATCTTCATATTATGATCAACCAATAGAGGAACAGCAGTCTCGCGCACTTTGCAGTTCTAACCAATCAACTGGACATACATAGGGGAGCATTCAAACTGCATATAGTTCCGGGTTATCACTCATAAGGGGTTTTCTCTCAAAATGTTCTATTGCAGTCTATGGAATTCAATAATATTTCTACCGAATAGAACTCATTATACAACAATAAATAGTACCAGCCCTAAAATGGGTGGGGATGCCTATTAGACAACTAAATAAGCTAATTAATGATTTCTTTACACTCACGTAAGGAAAAGCATTATACAAAACTCTTATAAACAACAAAGAAAGTTAACAGCTAGGTAGGTTTATTATTGTGAAAAAAAAATGTAAATATTGTGCTCTATGTATTGGACTATCAACGGTCAAGTGGTGTATTTAGGTTTTGTTTTTGCCCTAGGCCTGACTAAATTAATGCACCCCCATCCCTTATTTAGCACACCCTTTCCTATCCAGGTTGCACCCCATCATCGCATTATCTTTCCACTACACCAGATTGCTCACACATACCTTTTCACTGTTGCTCTCTGGTGATCTAGTGCGGACAGCCCAGATGTCTGTGCAGACAGTAAGGAAGGATGTACTACCAACATTGGTAGTGCTGACTCTGCTGTCACCCCCTTCAGTCTGCTGCTGCCCTCCCTCCATTCTGCTACTGCCCCCCCCCCCCCACCCCTCTCCAGTCTACTGCTGCGCCCCTCCAGCCTGCCACAAGGCCAGGTCCTAGTTGGTCTAGCCAGAAATACAACACTGCTTTAAATCCAACAGCAATGCCTTTTCTCTGGCAAGGACAAATACCAGATGCCGATCTTTTGATTATTGGGGCGTTTATTATTGGCCAATCTTACTGGAAATACATTTTAATTCCACCTGGTTCTGCAGAAGTCAAGGGAAAAATAATAGTTTTTACAGAGGAAAAGAAGCATGTATCTGAAGATTCCAGTTGAGCTAGTATTGGAACCAACAAATCTGATGTGTTCCCTGTATTTATTGGTGAGCTGTATGGTTAATATGATACCAATTGCAGTAATTCTTCTTCTGTTCAGTAGAGTACAGAGTGACTGGGCCAGATTGGTGACTCATGTAACACTGAGCTCATACCAGTTTTACTGTTAGTTACACTAGAAATGAACAGCATTTCCAGAAATCCAACTGGCCGAAAGGGACAATGGGACTAAGTGAGGGTGACAAATCTCTACAAGCTTTAAGGGACTGTATCCCCTAAACATTGTTTTGTCTGTGAGTGTACAGACTTAAAAATGATGGGAAATGATCTATATGTTGTGTTTGCAAAATTGAAAGCAAATGCCTAAATTAGGAGAGAAAACTGTGTTTTATATGTGGAGTCTCCATGTTTATGACCTCACCTGTGGCTTGATATGTAAATGATATGTGAAAAAAAAATGTGTTGCGCAAATGAATACTTATCTGGAATATAATAAATCTCAGAGGGAATACATGTGAAAAAAGCAAAAAGACAAAATAAAGAAACAATGTGTAGTAAAGTATGGATAATACACAATATGGAGATATGTCCCCCAATAGAAGTGCACTCACATTTTATTGAGCCTGAAAACCGGCTCTGAGTATAAATAGCATAGAGGACTCTAAGTCCTATAATCCACAGGTAGATGTGGTCTCTTATTGGTGATTCGATGGTAATGGATGCAGAACCAATTGGAAGGTGTAGATTTGTAACGGAAAGCCAAATGCAGTATAAGGCAGCAAGTATATAAATCTTTAATTCCTTCTGCATATACAGGGAGTGCAGAATTATTAGGCAAATGAGTATTTTGACCACATCATCCTCTTTATGCATGTTGTCTTACTCCAGGCTGTATAGGCTCGAAAGCCTACTACCAATTAAGCATATTAGGTGATGTGCATCTCTGTAATGAGAAGGGGTGTGGTCTAATGACATCAACACCCTATATCAGGTGTGCATAATTATTAGGCAACTTCCTTTCCTTTGGCAAAATGGGTCAAAAGAAGGACTTGACAGGCTCAGAAAAGTCAAAAATAGTGAGATATCTTGCAGAGGGATGCAGCACTCTTAAAATTGCAAAGCTTCTGAAGCGTGATCATCGAACAATCAAGCGTTTCATTCAAAATAGTCAACAGGGTCGCAAGAAGCGTGTGGAAAACCCAAGACCAAAATAACTGCCCATGAACTGAGAAAAGTCAAGCGTGCAGCTGCCACGATGCCACTTGCCACGAGTTTGGCCATATTTCAGAGCTGCAACATCACTGGAGTGCCCAAAAGCACAAGGTGTGCAATACTCAGAGACATGGCCAAGGTAAGAAAGGCTGAAAGACGACCACCACTGAACAAGACACACGAGCTGAAACGTCAAAACTGGGCCAAGAAATATCTCAAGACTGATTTTTCTAAGGTTTTGTGGACTGATGAAATGAGAGTGAGTCTTGATGGGCCAGATGGATGGGCCTGTGGCTGGATTGGTAAAGGGCAGAGAGCTCCAGTCCGACTCAGACGCCAGCAAGGTGGAGGTGGAGTACTGGTTTGGGCTGGTATCATCAAAGATGAGCTTGTGGGGCCTTTTCGGGTTGAGGATGGAGTCAAGCTCAACTCCCAGTCTTACTGCCAGTTCCTGGAAGACACCTTCTTCAAGCAGTGGTACAGGAAGAAGTCTGCATCCTTCAAAAAAAACATGATTTTCATGCAGGACAATGCTCCATCACACGCGTCCAAGTACTCCACAGCGTGGCTGGCAAGAAAGGGTATAAAAGAAGAAAATCTAATGACATGGCCTCCTTGTTCACCTGATCTGAACCCCATTGAGAACCTGTGGTCCATCATCAAATGTGAGATTTACAAGGAGGGAAAACAGTACACCTCTCTGAACAGTGTCTGGGAGGCTGTGGTTGCTGCTGCACGCAATGTTGATGGTGAACAGATCAAAACACTGACAGAATCCATGGATGGCAGGCTTTTGAGTGTCCTTGCAAAGAAAGGTGGCTATATTGGTCACTGATTTGTTTTTGTTTTGTTTTTGAACGTCAGAAATGTATATTTGTGAATGTTGAGATGTTATATTGGTTTCACTGGTAAAAATAAATAATTGAAATGGGTATATATTTGTTTTTTTGTTAAGTTGCCTAATAATTATGCACAGTAATAGTCACCTGCACACACAGATATCCCCCTAAAATAGCTAAAACTAAAAACAAACTAAAAACTACTTCCAAAAATATAATGAGTTTTTTGGGTTCATTGAGAACATGGTTGTTGTTCAATAATAATAAAATTAATCCTCAAAAATACAACTTGCCTAATAATTCTGCACTCCCTGTAAAAACAAAACTGAATTGGTCTATTTGGCACCTAAAGTATATACATATATGTCAAGGTCTGGGTTATATACTACCAGGTGCATTAAAGTTAGTTTGATGCCTGGAGTGTCACTTTCTACAATACTTTATGAACTCTCTCTCATAAATAACTAATGGTCGCTTTTTTTGTCCGTTTTTTTTTTGGTGCCATTTTTGATGTTTCTAGTTACAGATGCCTGGACTAAATGTGAACTACACAAACATGCACTGCAGTAAGTCTGATTCTGTACCCAATTCCCCTAGGAAGCAGCATTTTCAAGTAATTCACATTGCAGTTCAGTGCATTCTGTGTCATCCATTTTTACATAGCATAGCAACATCTATGCCAGGGGTGACCATGTTTATTTTTCTGAAGTAGGCAGCATAATCCGTAATAGCTGTGCCTGTTGGGTGTCATTCATTTTGTTTATTTACAGTTATGGTGAAGAATAACTTGTTAGTCATATAAAAATGTTGCTTATTTAGCAGTAATACAAAAGCAGTTCAAAACAAGTTTAAATTAACTTTATTCAAACAAAAGTATACATTTATAGCGATAATGAGAATATGGGCAAAAAGTCAGGTGGGCCGCACCTTGCTGTCAAATGGGCCAGCAGCTGGCTCATGGGCCGCACGTTGGTCAACCCTGATTTATGTCAGCTGCCTAGTGTTGAAGTGGATAGTGAAATATTTGAGATCCAAACCCAGAACAAAATGGAGGCATTAGTAGATATTTATAGTGTTTCCAATAGAAGGACACCATGATTTTTGTTTGTGCTATCCAAGATCTATCAGTCGCCTAGAATTTTAGTGTGGGCCATACGGCAAACCTAGTGACATGGCCTATTTTTACTGGCCACATACAGGTTAAGTATCCCTTTTCCAAAATGCTTGGCACCAGCAGCATTTGGGATAATGGAAACCTTTGGTTAATGGATCATATCGGCAGCACCAGCCCTATAAATGTTCTACATTCCCTAAATCCAAAGTGATCAACTTGTTCACATTGGGTAAATGACTTGCTCCACGGTGCTGCCGAAATATCCGCTCCGAGTTTATTAGTCCCTCCCTCCCCTTACAGCGCTGTGGGAACTACATTTCCCATGAGCGCTCGCTTCCACAGCACAGTGCCAGGGAGGGAGGAGCAAAGAAGCTTCACAACGCAGCTCCAGAAAGTGAGTATCTCTTATCTGAACTGACCGTTACCCAGTGGCGGCTCTAGACTTTGTGAGGCCTTAGGCCAGGGGTCCTCAAACTTTTTAAACAGGGGGCCAGTTCACTGTCCCTCAGACCGTTGCAGGGCCGGACTATAGTAAAAACAAAAACTATGAACAAATTCCTATGCACGCTGCATATATCTTATTTTGAAGTGAAGAAACAAAACGGGAACAAATACAATATTTAAAATGAAGTAAAGTTAAATCAACAAACTTACCAGTATTTCAATGGGAATAGTGTGCCAGTCAGATGCCCAGGGATATTATGCCAGTCAGAATCCAGTAATATTATGCCAGTCAGAGCCCAGTAATATTGTGCCAGTCAGATGCCCAGGGATATTATGCCAGTCAGAGTCCAGTCATATTATGCCAGTCAGAGCACAGTAATATTATGCCAGTCAGAGCCCAGTAATATTGTGCCAGTCAGAGCCCAGTAATATTGTGCCAGTCAGAGCCCAGTAATATTGTGCCAGTCAGATGCCCAGGAATATTATGCCAGTCAGAGCCCAGGAATATTATGCCAGTCACAGCCCAGGAATAGTGTGCCAGTCAGATGCCCAGGAATATTATGCCATTCAGATGCCCAGGAAAAGTGTGCCAGTCAGATGCCCAGGAATAGTGTGCCTGTCAGATGCCCAGGAATATTATGCCATTCAGATGCCCAGGAATATTCTGCCATTCAGATGCCCAGGAATAGTGTGCCAGTCAGATGCCCAGGAATATTATGCCAGTCAGATGCCCAGGAATAGTGTGCCAGTCAGATGCCCAGGAATATTATGCCATTCAGATGCCCAGGAATATTATGCCATTCAGATGCCCAGGAATAGTGTGCCAGTCAGATGCCCAGGAGTATTATGCCATTCAGATGCCCAGGAATAGAGTGCCAGTAAGAGCCCAGGAATATTATGCCAGTTTGATGCCCAGGAATATTATGCCAGTCAGAGTCCAAGAAAATTATGCCAGTCAGATGCCCAGGAATAGTGTTCCATTCAGATACCCAGGAATATTATGCCATTCAGATGCCCAGAAATAGTGTGCCATTCAGATACCCAGGAATATTATGCCATTCAGATGCCCAGGAATAGTGTGCCATTCAGATGCCCAGGAACAGTACAGTGCTCGTTATACCTCCCTCCTCCCCCCCCCTTCCCCATCACTTACCTCCAGCTGCTGTGTCCCCGGCCGGACGTCTCGCGCAGTGTTCCCTCCTCCCTGCAAAAATATTTTTTTTTCGTTTTCCTGCAGCCGAATCTTCTGCGGCTGCAAGAAAAAAAAAAAAAAAGTTGGGGAGCGGGGGGTGGCGGCAGCGGGCCGTAGTTTGAGGACCCCTGCCTTAGGCGAAAGTCGAACATGAGGCCCTCACGGACACACATTATTAAATAAAAAATATGCAAGTGATAATAAAAATGAACTGTAGAAATAGCATATTTCAAGATCAGACTCAAATCCCAGCTTCTAGAAATGAACAGCTCCTAGAATTTTATTTGTCTCATAATTATTCTACAAACATCTATAAACATTTGGTATAGATAAAATTGTGTGCGGCCCACTAACTCACATTGTTATTGCTGTGTCCTAAATGTGAACACTAACACATATCACACAGTCATTCATAGACACACTCAGTGAGCACACACTGACTCACAGACACACTCAGTCAGCACACAATCACACTCAGCCAGCACACACTCACAGATACACTCAGCCAGCACACACTGACTCACAGACACACTCAGAAAGCACACAATCACACACTAAGAGAAACACTCAGCCAGAAGGAAAGGTGCTCAATGTTGAGACCACGTTGTGCTAGAAGATTGGCACTTTGTTCTTCCTCACAGCACCGGATGCACTGTGATTTAGCCATTCAAAATGCCAGAATTTTGCCACTCAATATGCCAGGATTTAGCCATTTAATATGCCAGGATTAAGCCATTCAATATGCCAGGATTTTTCCACTCTATGCCAGGATTGTGCCCCACAATTTGCCAGGATTTTGCCACTCTATGCCAGGATCTTGCCCCTCAATTTGCCAGGATTTTGCCACTCTATGCCAGGATTTTGCCCCTCAATATGCAAGAATTTTGCCCCTCAATATGCCAGGATTTTGCCACTCTGTGCCAGGATTTTGCCCCTCATTATGCCACAATTTTGCCTCTCAATATGCCAGGATTTTGCCACTGTATGCCAGGATATTGCCCCTCATAATGCCACTATTTTGCCCCTCACAATGCCAGGATTTAGCCTCTCATTATGCCAGGATTTTGCCACTCTGTGCCAGGATTTTGCCCCTCATTATGCCAGATTTGCCTCTCAATATGCCAGGATTTTGCCACTGTATGCCAGGATATTGCCACTGTATGCCAGGATATTGCCCCTCACAATGCCAGGATTTAGCCTCTCACTATGCCAGGATTTTGCCCCTCACCTCATTATGCCAGGATTTTGCCCCACACTGTGCCAATATTTAGCCCCTCATTATGCTAGGCTTTGCTCGTTTGTACCACCCTCCTCCCCCCTTCCCTAGTACTTACCTCCATGCTGCTCTCCGTTGTTTCCTCCGTGCATCTTCTCTCCTGCACGGAGGAAGGAAGTTCCGGTCGCGTTTTTTTTTGAAACTTTATTGAATCTGCGCGGGTTCAATAAAGTTTAAAAAAAAAAAAAAAAAAATACGCAATCGGAACTTCCTTCCTCCGTGCAGGAGAGAAGATGCATGGAGGAAACGTCCCAGGTTAGTGTAACAGGGAGCTTAACGGCAGCGTTAAGCTCCCTGTTACATCAAAGGCAATAAGGTGAGTTAGGCAGCCGTGAGGCCCCCGTGAGTGCGAGGCCTTAGGCGGCTGCCTAACTCGCCTAATTAGAGAGCCGCCTCTGCCGTTACCCAAGACATTTTTTGGGATTTTGGGTCATTTTGCATAAGGGATCTTCAGATCAGAGATACTCAACCGGTATAACTTTTGCTGACTGCTTTGCAGCGTGTAGAAGTCAAAAGTGACATGCGGTACTGCGCATGGGTAGTATGCATTCTCTGGTGTCTCAGACACCAGTGAATGTCTATCGGGCCTGCAGAACTGCTACCTGGTATACAAACAAAATATATTAGTTCACAAACATGTTAAATTTAACCTGCTATAAAGTATAAACATTTAATCTATATACTTCCAGGCAACATCATCAACAAACATATAGATTAAAAATTGTCTTCTGCCTTCACAAAGAGGGCATTTGGAGCATATGCCAGTAGTTGAGGGTGACTTAGTTTTTTGAGGCTATTCTTTTTGGCTCTTTAATTTCAAAAATTGACATTTATTTCCTACATCGGTGTTAAAGGACTGGTGCCTGCCATCCTGTTGTGACAGGTTCCTTTTAATCAAAGGACAACTGTAGCAAAAACATGAGTACTGTTTATTTGAAAGATTGCATGAAGTGTAGCAGTGTGTACACGGAAGTGTAAATAGAAATGTTTAAATAAAATAATATAAATAATATACGATATTGAGCCCTCTTTGCTTTGTATAACTCTTAATAGAGGGCGGATATGTTGGGTAGAACCTTAGGGCACTTCTTCATTCACCTTGGTCCAAATAAAGGAAGATCTGACCAATCCGACCCACAATTCTAAACTATTGGAGCTAAACAGAGCAAAGAGGGCTCAAGAAGTTAGATTATTTATATGCTTTTATTAAAGCATTCCTGTGCACACTATCTACACTTGATGCAATCTTTCAAGTTAACATAAGTTGTTTGCTACAGTTGTCTGTTAAACACACAGAATGGATAGTTTTCTTGTTGTGGATATTTATGATGATCCACTCACACAGACACCATATTACTATCTCCAGATTAACAAAGAGGGACTTTGGATCCCAAAAAATGATGTGATAAATCGCAGTTTCTGGAGCAAACAGTGTGGTCATGTATAAAACAGATGCAATAGCTGGTATACATATGAAATCCCTCGACAATTGACTGCGAATCCATGAAAAAGAATTATGAGGGATAATAAAAAATAAAAAAAAATCTTGACAGTACTAAAGCTTGTCATGGTGCATAACTACATCTCCCGACATGCCCCAGAAAGCCTCCCGTGACGTCACGACGTCCGGCAAAAAGGCTCGCGGCAGAAATCGAGACGTAAAGGGCGGAGGAGTTGATGGTGAAGGGAGGGGGATACAGGCGGCGGCATCAGGGAGAGAAATAAACAGAAGATGGCGGAAGGGGCTGCTGCCGCTGCTCAAGCCAAGGAGAGGCGGAGGGAGCAGCTGAGGCAGTGGGCCCTGTCTTGTACGAACCAGGAGGCTTCGGAGCCACGCTGGCAGCGACGGCGGAGGAGAGGGAACAGAGCCGGGGATGGGCAGGAGGAAGAGCAGGATGAAGGGGAGAGGGGCTGCATGGAAGATGGGGGTCGCACCGTGCGTTTTGAGCGGGCGGCGGAGTTCCTGGCAGCCTGTGCCGGAGGGGATTTGCTGGAGGCCGAGGAGATGCTAAGGGGGGAGTCGGGGAAGCAGGTCATTGACAGCACCAACACGGACGGCATCAGCGCCCTGCACCAGGTAACCGATGTCTCCTAGCAACCGCACCTTAGAAAAGGGCTCTGGGATAGTGTGGGCCCCTGTTTATGACGTAGGTCAGGGGTGGCTAACCTTTGGCACACCAGCTGGTGTGCATTACAACCCCTGGGAGGCAGACATGAGCATTATGGGAACTGTAGCCTACAACAGGTTGAGTGCCAAAGGTTACCCACTCGTGGCTCAGATTGAGAACCCCCCCCTCTCTGTCATGATGTCAGGGTTGAAACTGTCACAGGGTAGGCATCATTTGGTGACAGCTGTGAATAAGCCGAGCTCAGTGTCGCATTAGGGGTTCTGGCTTTTATGGGACACTGGTACTGTGTACTTTATATCTCGTTCAAAAGTTGTGGTGGCTGGCTGAGCTTAATGGGATCTGGAGTCTTTTAAGGTTAGCCACCCCCCCCCCTGGCTATCGTGGGCTGAGGCTGTCACAGGCTGAGCATCATTTAATGACAGCTATGAGCAGATCAGGCCAAATTGCACGACAGTCCTAGTCTCTCTGATTACTAAGGACAATTCACTATTTGGAGTTGATAATACAAGCTCACTAAGTGTTATTTATGTGGAAATGAAAGTTTGCTGTTTGCTTGTCACAGAACAGCAGACAGATCACTTCATTTTTCCTGCCCTACAGTCTGGAGTGCCACACATTAGCCATCACTGGACAAGCTTAGTGGCCTCCCAGGCATTCATTTGAACTCAATGCAGTTATCACTTGCCATGAAATGTTTTCCTTTTGTCTTTTAATCTTGTATCAGCTGTTTGCAATCACCTAACTTCTAGCTGTACTTGGATTTGCCACCCACAGAGCAGATCTATTACATGACATTACCATTGTTTTGTCTTTGTAATTGGCAAGGCAGCAATGACACCAGGAAATACATGTCAGCAATACAAGAATACATGAGTTTCCAGCAAATAGGCCTGTGTCAACTTCAAACATTGTGACTGTAGAGACTAAAGAGTCCTAAAAAATGTTCTATACATTGTGTTGGCAGAATGGCTTATAAATGCATAAAGTAAGAGAAATCTGTTTTAAATGTGGAAGTCTCCTGACTATATCACCTTGTGGTATAATATGCAAGTTAAACAATTCCCATTGAAAAAATAGTTCAGCTGCATTTCAAGGCACACGGTAATGTATATTTCACTAATTGTATGCATTTGCTTTCTATTTCGCTAATGCAATGTATAGATAATTTTTCAGATTTTTAAAAAAAATTATATACATTTACAGTATACGCAATGTTTAGTTTGACTGTCCCTTTAAAAGCCACTAATGTACATTTAAGCTACCTTTTGATGTGTAAGGTGCCTTAAAATGTAAACTGCCTGTTTCTCAGATCGGTGTAAAAGTTAAAGAACAATATGCCAACAGATGGCAAGAAGTTTAACTTTTTTTTTATAGGTTTCCTGATGCGTTGCTGACTAAATTCCAAACTACAAATTGTCACCTGTTATATTATCAGCCGTACACCTACAATTATACCGACTATGGACTTTAGTATCTGTATTTCATAACACATTTACCAGGAGCGCCCACTGTTTTGCACATTGGATATTTTAGATATGTTTTATGACTTTCATGGTGGCATGTATATTTTGTATAATTCTTGGCATTGCCATTAGATGATGCAGTATAATACTGTACCATTAGAGACTTGTAAGTGGTTCATTGTCTAAAACTATCAACTCACTCTGTTCTTTATTTAATATTGTATCCAGATACATTATCACATTCCTTCATAGCAGGTTAGCTTGGTCATCAGTTAAATAACTTTTTTTATATGAGATTTATGCAATATGCTATCGGTTTTAGTTTCTGACTCAGCATATACATGCCTTTTAGATATATCATGCTACTGCTGAACCCGGGTGTACTCTTTAAAAGGATTGTCCTCTAGAACAGTGATGGCACAAGTATTTGTTCCAAAGTGTCCATTATTCAACTGGAAACAGACTTCACAATCTCAGAGTGCCATTTTACCCCACATTCTAATCCTCTTCCATCTTCATTGCAAACTCTTTATTTTGGTTTCCCTTGTCCCTATTTTTCTTTTCCTTGGCATTGTGTGCTGCACTAACAACAATATATTTTTACCCTATGGTTAGATGCAGAGTGCCGAAAGTGGCACCAGTGCCATAAGTTTGCCACCCCTGATCCCAGAATGTGAATTTGCAGAAGCTAAATACAAGCAGCTGCATATATACCTATTTGTCAATTTATAACACTGGATGCAAATTAATTATACAACTTGGGGCATGTTATTTTGCATGTAGTACAACAGTGATGTCATAAAAGGGTTTTACAGAATTAGATATTTAACATCCATTTTAATGTGATCTTTACGTTTGTTTCCAGTTCTGCTGTGATAATGTATAAACCCTTGTCTGTGTGAAATATTGCCTATACTGTGAGTGTAGAGAATACAAAATATAGCAAATGCCTAAATTAAAAAGTATTTTTGAGCTACTTTCATTGGGAAATGTGTAATGTGCATGTAATGCCACACGGGATGTTTTAAACCGGAGACAATACCGACACATTCTTCTTCTATGCATTTACTTACTATTATTTTATTCCCACTGTATAAACCATGTTTAGGTGATTGTGTCCCTGTATTGCAGCTGAATTATACCTCTGTGGTATAAGACACAAAGGGCTTTATTCATGAAAGGGAGAATTGCTGGGAGAACTTTTTCCAACTCTGCTACTTTGGCCATTTTTAATTTCCATTTTATCATGAATAAAGCCCAAATTGAGTCTGGAATCTTGCTATCTCTTTGTCCTCTAGATTGTAAGCTTGCCGACAAGGTTCTCTATCTCATGTATCTGCCCCTGTTCGTCTTTATTCTCTGGACCAAGTTTTACGTAGATTGTCTGATCTCTATAAATGTAGTGTTCAAAATAATCCTGTGTTGTGAACTACCGATTGATGGAAACATTGGTACAATGATATTCATTCTGGGGACTGTGGAAGCTTTGGGATTTGTGTCATTTTGTTCCAGTCTCTTGAGCTCTTTTTGTGGTTTTCAGTTCTCAATACACACAATCCATGTTTGTCTGAAGTTAACATGCTCACTTCTATGGGCATCCCTAATCCCTGCACCATGGATATAGTATTCCACGGAGCAGTTTCAGGCTGTGTTTTTGTTCTATATAAAGAGAAAGCATGAGATCTGTTGCTTACTGATCCCTTTTAATCACTTTAAAGTATCTTTAGAATCTCTTGGCTCAGTAGTTAACTCTTAGTTGCCCAAAAGATCAGCTGGAAGATGTGTTGAGCAGTTGGTTGCTTTCTGAGCCTTTGTTTGTGTGTGTGCCAAGTGCAGTTATGTATTTCTTTACTATGGCTCCTGCTGAACATTGCTCTGTAGCATTGTATCCAACCAGAGATCTGAAACCCCTGATTTCCGCATAAGTTGTGGAATTGCTCCTACTTATCACGGTCTAATTTACCTACAGTAGGGTCTAAAAAAATGAATAGCACCTCAAATACATTGCATTAATGCCATATACTGTACAGCAGTGTGGGATATGTTACTATCTTTTTTTTTTTTTTTTTTTTTTAATGAAAAGAAATACAAATGAAAAGTGGTGTGAATTGAAAGGAAAAACTGCTTGAGAATGTGCCATGTTAGGTCCGCAGTGCATGTCTGATGACAGAGCCAGACAGGCCTATGATTTAAATGTGTCCGTAAATCCCGTGAGACAGCCGTGATGTCCATCACCATATAAGGCATTTTTTGGCTGTCATGGACTTATTTTTGTACTTGGAAAATGCTCCAATAAATGGGCTTTTACACTAAATACAAGTGAGCTCCCTTTCTATCTGTGCCAAGGTTATTAGGATACTGAAGGAAGTCTCTGGAAGGTGATGCTTACTGGATGGAGGTGCAAACTAATAGATCTGATAACCACATTGTCTACATGTTAATTAGACCCTTACTGGAGCTAGGGCTCCTTAAATAATTCCTAATACAACTACAAACTTTAATTGTTTCACATAAAACCCTATGACGGTACCACAAATAACCATGCTGGCCCCTGATTTGGTTCTGTTCGACTTATAAAGTCTCCGCTGGTTGATGGTACGTGAGTATGAATTGGAATAAATTTAGCTTAGTGATGTCATTCAAAGATATTTTAGTGTTGCCTGTTCCTTTACTAAATAAACTAGCCGTGGGCACACATTAAAATGAGAATTATTTATCATGCCAATTCAGACCGGGATGCATGTGCTTCCAATATTTTGCCTTTTGGCTGAGTTTGGGAATTGGGTCGAGTAGTTGTAGTTCTTACAAACACTTTATGCCTTGAAACAATATCCAAATAAATGTATTTTTATTTTCCAGTAAAACTAATGATGCCATTTGAGAATAACAAGCCTGTCCAAATAAAACCAAACGCCTTCGGTTTAGTATTATTAGTGGCATTTTGTTTTATTTCTACCTGTCCCCCTATGTATTCTACACCATCCCTGACTATAAACCGCGTCTACGTCCTTGCTACCACCCTTCCTATAACATATACTTGCGTTTCTTATCTTCACCATCTGCAGATTATCTGTTGCTCTGATATTAAGCACTGTTAATAGTGTGGGATTAAGGCTGTCATGGGAAATGGGTTGTATATTTGTTGAATGATTTGCCCAAAGAAATATGGAATTTGTGGTGTTGTGAGGTGGGAAAAAAAGCCCAGTGAAGCAATCCGTAAGCTTGTGTTAAAGATCCTGAGAAGAGATGTAACCATGGCTTTTGTTTTTAATAGGAAAACTGCGTGGAACAGTCCCACCCAAAAATGTGCTCAGTATGGAAGTGTGAATCAGAATGAGCGTATCATTCGTACCTTATCATTCCACTGAAATTCTCTTTTTTTTTTTTCCATGAAAATACTCCCATCTTTCCTGGATTATCTTTTTTTAGACAGCATGGTGCAAGGATTCATTATTGAATCATACCACTATCTGCAATGTATTGGGAGAATATTTCTATGTGAGTATACGCCAGGGCTCGACAAATACTGGGCGCTAGGTCGCCATGGCGACTAGATCCTGGCGCCTGGGATACTCTTTGAGCAGAGTAAACTGCAATGTCCCGGTCCCACACTCTGCTATCCCTTACCTACCGATCAGATAAGGAGCAGAGTGTGGGAGAAGCAGCACAGAACAGCCTGCCGATTAGCTCCTCCCTGGGCAAATTAGCTCCTCCCCCCGGCTTCCTGTTCCTGCTGCTCACGGGGCTGTAGCTGTAGCAGTGAGGAGATGCATGTGATGAGTGATGGGAACTCCTCCAGCTGCCTCAAAATGGAGGGAAAACATCAAGCTGCCCAGTTCAGCATTGATACAGGGTCTGTCTCCAACTTAGAAACATAGAATGTGTCGGCAGATAAGAACCATTCGGTCCATCTAGTCTGCCCAATTTTTTTTTTTTGAGTACTTTTATTAGTCCCCCGTTCCCGGTCTTATAGCTAGGATAGCCTTGTGTCTATCCCACGCATGTTTAAAATCCTTGACTGTGTTTACCTCTACCACTGCTGGCAGGCTATTCCATACATCCACTACCCTCTCAGTAAAGTAATACTTCCTGATATTACTTTTAAATCGTTGCCCCTCTAATTTAAGACTATGTCCTTCCCACTGTAAGTCTAGTAAGTAGATAGTGTGTGTATTAGAATGTGTGTTGGCATGTATGTGTGGGTTCAGCACCTGTTTTTATGAATGTGACAGCATGTTAGTGTGTATGTATGTATGTATTTGTGTCTGCATATGTTAGTGTGTGTATCAGCATATTAGAGTGTATATAATTGTGACAGCATGTGTGACCTGTGTAGGTGTGTGTTGGCATATGAATGTGTTTGTGCATGTATGTAGGAGTGAAATCATGTGTTACTGTATGTATTTGTGTCTGCATGTGTTAGTGTGTGTATCAGCATATTAGTGTGTATGTATGTATTTGTGTCTGCATGTGTTAGTGTATCTCAGTTTGAGTGTGTGTGACCTGTGTATGTGTGTTGGCATTTAAGTGGATATTAATGTGTTTGTGCATGTATGTAAGAGTGAAATCATGTGTTAGTGTGTGTCAGCATTTAGGTATGTGTGTGTATTTGTGGGTGAGCAAGTGTTTTGTGCTTGTGTGTGCATTAGTATGTGTGAAAATGGTGTGTATCCATAAGTGTATGTCATTTATATATGTTTATGGACTGGGACCCCAGCATTTTTCTTTGTGACACAGCGTTTGGTACTGGCTCCTAAAGTTTTCAGCTGGCTCCTAGATTTAAATCTAATTTGTCAAGCCCTGGTATACGCAAAGCCTCTGACATCATAGAGAGAACGTCCGTCAGCCATCTGGGATCATTTTTATGTAAAGCTGGTCACTCGAACCACGAAAGAGACAATCTACCCCGAATGCAAAATAAATAATCATTTGGAGAACCTAAAACCAGATTATGGTGGTCATATGAAACAAGCTAAATCAAATCTGCCACAGTCTCCACAGAATACATATTGCACATATTGTTACCTCATGATGTTGTGACTGGTTTCAAATATATAAACAAACATTGTGATACATCAAATTTGTAACAGTTGCACTTAAAGTGACACTAAACATTTGGATGTTTTCTGCATCCCTCAGCATACACAGAGTTTAAACAATTAGTTACTCACACTATTTGGTTTGCTTCATTAATAGAAGCAATTATTAACAACTTAGTGGCACTACTCTGCAGTAAAGCAGACTTGTATCTTTGTAGATACTCACGGTCTTACACTGAGCTCTGCCTTCCAGCTGAGGCAGAGCTCTTCTAATACTGTCGCATGCAGACACCGTCACTGTGTGCTCAGCCAATGAGTGGGAGCATGCCTTGCGAGTCTGATCAGGCTCTGTCGGGTCTTCCAGTATGCCCCCTCTGTTAGCAGCATGTGAAAACAGAGGTCTCTCGCTGCACTAGCAAAGGATGTTGATGACGGCTCGAGCCCTGATGCTTTCTAGGGAAGTGTCATGGCTGCCAAGTTTACTAGGGCCACTCACGTTCACTTGTACTTTTACATTAATAGTTCAAGTAGGAAAAAAGCTTTTTGGTGGTACACCACTGAAACGCACACCCCACTTGTCTAATAGAACCCCAACAAGACAGTCTATGAGAACAGTAAAGCCACACAGTATATTGGATGATAATGTGGGATTTGAATTCTAAATTCCACACAAATACAAAAGCTAAATACTAATAAAAGTAATGTGTGTGTGTGTGTGTGTATATATATATACATATAGTACATCAATCGGAGCATGAGCAGGATTATTATGTGTCCATTATGACACCTCACATTCCAAACATTAAATATGCTACAGGTATTAACATTGACTGCAAGAAGTGCTACGATGTTATGGTTAAAAGGACTCCATCACCTGAACCATGTTTATACTTGAAATGCAGACAATAAAAAGAAAGTGCCTGTGGCTTGATATGGAAATACGTTTTTCATGGGAAATTTGTAATCTGACTGTACAGCTAGGTGATGTCATAAGCAGGAGCCACTGATCACACCGTTTATACACATTTTTCTCTTATGCATTTTCTTGCTATTCTGTTAACACAATGTCTAGGTCATTTTTCATCATTTTATTATTATTCAAATGAACTGTGTTGGCTCCTAAAGTCTGCAGTCGCCTAGCCCCCTAGGTAAAGGGGAATATCCCAAAACGTTTACTGAAAGCAGTGAAGGAATTTGGACGATAGCCTGCCTAATTTTTATTTTTGCCAAATGATGTCTCTGCTACGTATCGGTTTGTTGTGATTTCTATATATTTTCTTTTTCTCACGCCCTGCCTTTCCTTAACTTTCTTCTTTACACTAGTTCCCACTATGTTCCTAACTCTTTATCTGTACCTTTTTGTTTTTGATGTGTTAAATGGCTGGGTTTTTATTTTTTTATTTTATTTTGTGTGGATTGCTCAATAATTACAAAATAGACCTGTTGAATTTAAAAAAAAAAAAAATTATTTAAGAAAGCTGGGTTTTGTTTTAAGATTTTTTTTTTTCTTATTTCTGTTTCCGATTTTAGCTTTTAAAGTGCACTTGTGAACTTGAAGATCTGTTTCACTTTTTGACCTTGTTAGTAAGCAGAGCTGCTGACAAACTCAAATAAACCACTTCTGAAATGAAACCAATGCAACCGATCTGAAAGGACCATTATAATTACCTCGTTGTGCGTTCACTGAAAATTGCTCTATGCTCGAATCCCATTGTAAATAGTTAGACAGGTGTTTTCGCCCTTTTCATGTCACGGTTTTCATTTACAGCATAGACAATGAGAAGAAACTGGGTCAGCTCACCTGGAGACACAAGGTTTATGGAGCTTATTGCTTTACCAGTGAATATTCTGCCTCAGTATGGCAATGCCTCGCTGTGTAGGAACACTGGCAATAATGTGGGATCGGATTTTGTGAGTTGTGCCAGGTTTCTGATATGTTTTGTGGTTATTTTGGACATGTAATGTGGGAAAATGTAGGCCACGGATACTTTTTTTTTTTTTTTTTTTTTTTTGAGTATTATCAAGGGATGCTCTTGCTGTGCTCAACTGCACCCTGGCCTCATCTCCCCCCCCCCCCTTCCCCCCCAGTTATTACTTTTATTGTAAATACAAAGTCCAAAATATATATAAAAATTGAAGGTCCTCCAATCACAGGAGTTTAAAGGATTTTATACCCCAGAGTGAGCTGCTGCACAGCTCTGTGAAATGGGAACCCTTTAGCTTAGGAGTCATTAGTGAACTTCTGACTGATAAACTCTCAGGTTTATCCTGTCTTTAAGGTATGTTATAAATTGTGAGTAAAAACAAGGATTTCATTGCAGGCGGCCAGGAATTAAGCGTTGTAATGCGTTCTGTGTAAATCTGCCTGCCCTCTCGCTCTCCCTTGACTTCTACTATAACAGCACTATTTTAATGCTTTAATATTCATTGCCTCCTCTCGGTTTTTTTTTTGTTACTGCAGGAGGCAACACATTCCCTATCTGTCAGGGTAAAGTAAATATGATAGTTTGGAGACAAAACTGGTTGTAACTTGAAAGGTAGAGGGTTTTTTTTTCTTTTTCCTTTTCTTCAAAAGCCTCTAAAAGAAGCCAAATTTATTATTTATGGATTTTTTTTTTTTTTAACACGTGCAGCTCCTACATTCTTTCAACTCCATCAGCGCAAGAAGTTCCCCAATTTTCTTCAGCAGAAAAGCTTTCTAAAGTGCTGTGTGCAGACTACCCCCACTTTTTGTTGTTAATTCTTCAGTGCCTCTTGTAATAGTGAGAAATGGAAGTGGCTAATATAAGACATGTGTACACTTCCTTTCCACACAGCTACTTCACATATTCACTGTGTGCTTTAAGCACCAGTCCAGTACTCCCCTATTGTTTTCTATGGGTTAAGCGCTGCCCACAGTGTACAGCTGTATGCTTAACACTTTTAACATACGGACAGGAAGTGCTAACATTATTTGAGCCTGTCAATCATGGGGCTTACCTAAAGTGACAGTCTAGTCCCCAAACTCACTGTAGTGCAAGTAGCAGACTACTTCCTGAATAGTGCAGTGTAATTTGATGCAGGCATTATGCTTAAATCTAATTTTTATTATTCTGCACTGCATCCCATCCTACAGGTACTGCTGCACTGATTGTGTATAGACACTGAGATATCAGTTTTGTTTCATTTAGTCACTTCCTCCGCTGGTGGAATAGAATGCACAGGAGTTTGCATGTGGAATCTAAGTGACCTTGCTCTTGTACACAGGAGGATCTCTAACAGTGCAACTCATTGTCTGATGACCTCACTAGAGAAACAGGATATTCCATTCATTTGAATGGCATTATTCACATTGGTTCTTGCAGCAAAAAAATGGTGAAATTGACTTTTACTCAGCTAATGTGGGCAGTCCTAGTTTCTTGCAAAGTGCTGTAATTTCACAAATTGATCTAAGTGTTAGATTTTCATATTTTAAGCAATGCAAAATGTACAATTTGCATCCTAAAGTATTTTAATATACATTAACATTTGTAAGATGCATTTTGGGCACCAGAATGTTCCTTTAATGTAAAATACCCCATCAAATATCTCCTGTACAGATGGAATGGTCATCTTGTCGAGAACCCCATGTAATGTTTCATATATACTGTCAAACTGCTGATATCTATATAAAAGAAATACTTCTAGACTTCTATATTTCTAGGTTTTCCTCCAAAAGCATTTAAATCAAAATGTTTTTTTGTTATTACAATAGATTTTAGTCTAATCTGCTTTTGCCATCAGTCCCACCTATCTCTCCAAGCCCCCCTTATTGGATGTCACTGGATTTAAAAGCCCCGGTGAAATCAATTTCAATGTCCCATTGCAAAGGGGGAAAAACCCCATCCATTTAATAATCCTAGCATTTTGTCTAATTCCTAGATTTCCTTGTTGCTTTTTTTCCGCAGTGATATTCATGTTATTCAGGGGTAGCTCTGCAGTTTTTCAAATGCTGAGAGAATCTTCAAAGCAGTATTTCAGCAAATCTCAGACATATCTGTTGGCTGCCATTGCTCTTCATGATGCGGCCAACATAGGATTAAGATGCTTGACCTTAAACAAAGTAAGCTTTACACACACAACCAGTACCAGACCTGGGCTTGTCGTGAGAGCAGACTGGGGGAAAAGAATATGGATGGCGGCATGTACCGTATTTGCTCGAATATAAGACGAGGCAAATGCTCTGAAAAATCCTCCTTGTCTTACATTCGAGGTCTTCTTATAATCTGACCTCAAATTGAGGTCAGATTATAAGACATGGATCCAGGTTCCCCAGCAGAGCTGCAGGGGACCTGGATCCCCCTCTCTGACAGCAGGGGATGTCTGCGCGATGAGTACAGACTCCCCTGCTTCCTCCCGGCACGACCGCCGGGGCTTCTGTGAAGAAGCCGGGTACTTCCGCTTTCGTCACAGAAGTCCCGGCGAGCGTGCCGGGCGGCAGCAGGGGAGTCTGCGCTCGTCGCGCAGACATCCACTGCTGCCCCGCTAGCCACCAGGGAGAATCGGGCAGCTGGGGGATGTCTGCACGATACGTGCAGATATCCTCCATGCTGCCCGACACGCCAGTCTATTATGACGGACCAGCTGTCCGTCATAATAGACTGCCGTGTTGGGCAGCATGGAGGATGTCTGCACGTATCGTGCAGACATCCCCTGGCTGCCCCCACTAGCCACCAGGGATCGAGGTAAGGGGGAGGGGGGGGGGGGGAGGACACAGACAAACAAGGGGAGGGGGGGAGGACACAGACAGACAAGGGGGGGGGGGAGACACAGACAAGGGGAGGGAGGGGGACAGAGAGAGACAAAGGAAGGGGGAGGGGGCAGACACAGACAAGGGGAGGGAGGGGGGCAGAGAGAAGTTTGGGGGGGAGAGAGAGAGACAACGCTTGGGGGGGAAAGAGACAGCTGGGGGAGCGGGAGAGAGGCCGCATTGGCACATAAAAGCAAATAAAAACAAGAAATGCATTTGTATAATCTTTTTATTAAATATTAAAAAGCAATTTACATATATACAAGTTAAACTTTTTTCCTATAGGGTAGTCTTATAATCAGGCTTTTAGTTTTTTTTTCCTAAAGGAATGTACAAATTTGGGGGTGTCGTCTTATAATCGAGCAAATACGGTATTTATATATTTAATTGCAACATTCCGTGTATAAGAGGACCCCCAATTTTAAACTTAAAAATTTTGGGGGGAAATATCCATGTCTTATACATGGAAAAATATGGTATATGTAATTGATAGTTTTGAATAAAAGAATCCACAGTTTGGATATTTTGCAAGAACTTGTGTGTGTGGTTTTTTTTCTTTCTTTCAGTCTGGTACATAATATACTGCTATGTGTGTGTCTACCTGGCTCCAAATTGCACAGATATGTTCTGAATACATGGATTACACTAAGGGGTCATGTACTAAACAAGTGCAGTGGGGGAAAAATTGATTAAAAAAAATGAGTAAGGCGCAATTTGCGAATAATTGTAACACTTAGCAGGTTTTTCTGTTTCTTCAGTTTTATTTTTTATTTAGCGTGCATTTTTCCGGTTGGGTTAATAATATTGCGATTATATTTGCGCGTGTTGAAGACCTTTGCGGCTATTTTGTGAAAAATAATTCTTATTCTGCGTGACACCAGCTTTTAGCAAGTGCTAATAAAAAGGGCCTGCTTTGATTACAATTTGCTCATTTACTATTTGAGCATTAAATGTTTAGTACATTGAAGAGAAGCAAAGAACAGAAATAGTTTTTCGCATAATTGAAATTTGCTTTTTTTTATTCCATGCCCCCATTGATGATTTGACGTATCTTTTGTAAGTGTTAAAGCAATCCATTTCTTTAGATTTCTTGAGATATTTGGGTGGGTGACAGTGATCTCGCTGTCTTGTCTTTCAGTATTTGAGTAATTCTATAACCAGGTTTAGCTGCTCACAATAGAGAAGACAGGTGATGGATTTAGCATGCTTGCTATATGGAGGCCTTGATGGATTCAAATGGTGGCTCTAATTAACACAGCTAACGATCTCTTTTCCCATTCTTTTGCTCACCATTTCTGATAACAGTAATTTTAAGATCAGCCCCGTGTATAAGAATTGGATTTTTTCCCCCTTGTATTTCCTCCTCCTTTTGTATCCAGAACAGCTGGTTGTTTTTTCAGCTCTGCTCTCCTGTTATTTTCCTTTCACCGACTCTCCACACATGTCTGTCACACCCACTTGAAGAGTTTGGGATGATTAGCTCTTACACCAGATATTCTGGAACTATGTTCCCTCAAAATAGACTAGAGGTGTGAAGCGATGAAGAACTCTGAAAAAGTGTTAAAGGGTGTAATAATATGTTAGTACAGGCGGATTCATGTTAAAGGGACACTCCAGACATCAAATGAACTTTGCATCAGTTAGCGTTTAATCTGACTAGCGGTACTGTGAGCAATAACCCTTGGCCTTATGTAGTGGAAACGGCTCAATTTATATCTATATATATATATATATCTATATATATCTATATATATATCTGCATTTCCCATCCAGATTCCTGATAGCTATACCTCCTTCTGACACTCCATTTACGCCAACGGTTGCGAGCGCCCTGTATTCTGCATTTCCACCGACATCTTGTGAGTACCTCCAGTAGGAGGCGGGGCACTTCTTCTAATTTATATTAAACTACTGCACTATATTCTGTGTACATTTTATATTGTATAGATTCTGCTTTTCAAAGCCTCGCCAGCTCATCCATAGCTGCACCAGACCTTTTCTATATTATTGAATTTAACATGCCTAGTATTGTATTTTATCCAGTTACTTAATGTATTCTATGTACATGTTCATCAGCGCTACCGTGTTTTTGTTTGGATTTTGTGTTTTGCAAATTATTTTATGCCATGAGATATTTGCTGTCCTATATATTGAATAGTCCAGGGAGCCCCTTAAATTCTCTACCGCTGGCACTAAACATTTTTGATAATTTCACATTGAACTCTGGCTCCTAAATAGTATCTGGCACCTGAAGTCTAAAATGAAGTGCCGAGCCCAGAAATAGTCAAGCCCATTTTATTTGTAAATCCTTTTATACAGGAGTACTTGGTTTTCCTAAACTTTTCTACTAGAGCACTGAATTTACACCTTGAAGTTGGGCTAAACCAGTCAAATGACAGGTCCAATGATATTTTGTCAAGTTTTACACATAATTTTATTCCTAAAAATGGCTTGGTCTATACATTTGCCAGCAATGTTTCTAGCAACAATATGGAGATGATGTGCTTCAATGGCATGCATTTAGCCTTTTATATTGTGTTTTAATTTCAGCTGTCATTCTGATAATTGCTTGTAAGCGATGACTGAGTAATTACACTGCTGTGTGAAGTTGGTTAACAGGTATATTCTTGGGTGTGATCCTTGCTGTGTGATTCTTGCTAATTTCCAGTGTATGCTACAGAGCAGTGTTGGTTTCTCGTCCCACTCACTATTGAAATGTGGTTAATGTGTGCACTTCCAAATATCCGGCACAGCTAATTACTGCAGATGACAAATCCCAGGAGCCAAGGTTTCTACAAATGCTACTGCTGGCTCCTAACCCTTTATAGGATTTTATATTGAACTGCAGAGCTGCATCTTCACCCTAAACTTTGTAGTGTGATTTTCTTGAATTCAAGGGACTTCTTTCTTATGTTTACCCATGTAATGAGATCTGCAGCAGCCATTACAATCAGTGGACTGTTCCTTCTTATGCTGATCCGATGCACCAGTTTACATAATAAGTATCTCATCCCTGCCTAACTGCGGGCAAACAGATACGTGTCCCTGGTGTAGATGAGCATATTAAAGTGAGATGAGACCTCATCCTAACATGGAGGCTGTTCTCTTCCTCAATGGGGGAGTGCCATGATCACCTGGGTAACTGATTTGCATGTCCAGATTTGAATAGGATTTGAACATTATATACCCATTAATACATATATTGTTAAAGTAAAATATATCCCTCCCCCAACAGTTTTTTTTTTTTTTTTTTGTTTCCTTCATTTAATTGTCTATTGGTAAAGAAATCATTTTATTTTTTTCTGACTTGAAATATACCCCCCCCCCTTCCAAACGGTATTTGCAATAAGTGTGTTAGCAGCTGAATTGTAAAAATGAAATATATATCAAAAGAAATACGTTTTCATTGTGTCCCCACAAACAAATGACTGATATTCTGCAGTGGGGCCTAATGCACAAATTAAAAGCCCTTTCTTTAATCTGCGTACCTGCTCACAACTGCAATAAAGTATAAATCATTTGTATCCCCTGCATTCCTAATGTACATACAAAATAGCAGGGCGTGACAAATTAAATGTTGTTTTAGGAGCCAGCAAAAAAAATCTAGGAGCTAGACAACCACACACACACCCACACAACCACACACCCACACACCCACACAACCACACACCCACACAACCACACAACCACACAACCACACAACCACACAAAAATACACACAATCACAGAGTCATGTAAACACATACGCTCGCAGACTGTCACACACACAGTTCCAATTACACACACTGAAAATCACAGACAGTCACATAGAAACAGTTCCACTTACATACACAGAAGATCAGTCAAAGAGACAGTTCCTCTTACATACACAGAATATCACAAACAGTCAAAGAGACAGTCTTTTTAAAAAATAATAAATCAAATAAAAGGTGCATGTTTCAGTGTGTCCCCATCCCTGCTGCTTTGCTTGATTGCAGGGGAGGGGAGCACTTCCATTTCATCTCAGTCTGCCAGTCACAGACCATCGTTCAAGCCCATCCTGTTGAGAGCCGGGTTGTCATGTGACACGGATGTCACGTGCTCCCCAGAACTAAGACTGTGAAGCGCGATGGGGCAGAGCTGGCAGTCTGTTCAAAACAGCACATGCTGCCTCCTCGCACTGCGCTGTCCAAAGGAACAGCAAAAACTCCATGGATCCCAGAGGTGAGGGGTGCCAATAACGGGCGCCAGGTCTAATTTCCTGGTCGCCCTGGCGCCCGGGGTTTGTCGAGCCCTGCAATATAGAGTCACGTTTACGCAGCATTTCTTTTGTTAGTCTCACTTTTCCCATTCCACGTTCTCTCCTGTACCCCCCGTCCCCCCGAATCCTCTGAACTCTCCCTGACTGGAAGGCAATGCCTTAGTTTAGATCCCTCAAACAGATTACTAATTTCTCTGCGAAATGTTACAGGAATGTGCAGTGTTTTCTGCTGCATGCAGGTTTACACTGATTAAAGGCTGATAATACAAGACATTGCAGAATGAGTACTAGGAAATCTGGTCTCTCTCTCTCTCTTTTTTTTTTGTATAAGTTTCCACCAAACTCGCCAACAGATGGATGGATACAGAAAATGTTATTTTTCCACATATGGAAATGTCATTCAGGTGCTAAAAACACCTCCTTGTGTGTGTGTGTGTGTGTGTGTGTGTATCATTTAAAAAAAAAATATTCTAGTATTTGCAACAGTAATGCATTCTTGCATCATAATTAGGACCTTTACCCCCCAGACGTCACTTTTTTTCACCTGATGGCCCTTTGCACTTACGAATGTGCCACAAGAATCGCATAATCGTAATGGGGTTTTGAGAGCTGTGGTCAAGTGCAAGCCGTACACATCTGAATCCCTAGTGATGATTGGCATTAAGATGACACTTGGTGCTTCTAACATGGCACAAGAATTTATATACTTAAATTTATATATGTGTACATTTTTACTTTAAAAAAAATCTTCTGTGAAAAAAAAAATATATATATATCCAACGAGACTGCATAGGATCAACCCAGATCTGTCTTCTACATGTTGGCGGTGTGACCGAGATATTGACTCACAGGCCCATATTTGGTGGGACTGCTCATACTTACAACCTACGATCTTTGTACTCTAGGACCTACTGAGTGGCTTGCTGGGGCTCACCTTTAATTTGAAATCAGAATCATTTCTAATTAACATCCAGTTAATTCTGAATAACTTTCAGAAGGTACTTGCCCTACATATACTTATAGCAGTGAAAATATGTGTCGATAGAAACTGGAAAGAGAAAGGGGCTATACAATGGCCAGAGATTATGCATCAGTTTAGAATGGAGGCAGACTTCTATTGCAGAATGGGCCAGTTTGACAGATACCAACAGATATGGGCCCCTTGGAAATCCTATAATAAATATTACCGTGACTAACTCTCTCCCATCTGACCCGCCCCCCTCCTCTCTTCACTCAGAAATGTATGAATGCAAGGAATGATTGGTAATTTGAGGGAATGGGCAAGGGTTAATTTATTCACATCTCATGTATGTAAATTCTTGACTCCTTACTTTTTTTATTTTAGCTCTTAGCTTGCTAGGTATATACATGCTGTGATAATTGAAACCAACTAATGAAAGAGAGCTATATATCGCATTTGTTACATATATTTGGATTTGGAGGCATGATTCATATTGCACAATATAATGACTAGATGTGAATATCTAACATAACTCTTTTCACTTTGATTTTGATGATTTGTACTATGTATAAATATTGGATTTTTCTAAAAATAAAAAGATTAAACTGAGCTGGTTCAGCGACTTTCGCTCCTTCTGAAGTGTCAATCGTGTAAGACAGGGCTTGACAAATTTAATTAGATCTTAGGAGCCAGCAAAAAAAATGTAGGAGCCAGACAATCACGCAAGCATACACGCAATTCATAAACACAAATGCCTACTTTACATATACACATATATACAAACACCTCACACACACCTACTTTACATATACACATATATACAAACACCTCACACACACACACCTACTTTACATATACCCATATATACAAACAACTCACACACACACCTACTTTACATATATACATATATACAAACACCTCACACACACACACCTACTTTACATATATACATATATACAAACACCTCACACACACACACCTACTTTACATATACCCATATATACAAACAACTCACACACACCTACTTTACAAATACCCATATATACAAACACACACCCACCTCACACAGTCTATTCTTGTTTTCTTCTTAACGTGTCCCCCCTCCCTGCTCTTTACCTCATTGCAGGGGAGGGGGGCATTCGTGTTGTAGCCGATCTGCCTGCTGAGTGCCAGGATGTCACGTGACGACACCCAGACACGCGTTGCGCGAGGGGGCGGAGCTTGCAGTCTGTGCGGATGGCTTTACCCTTTTCGCGCTCCGAATTTTTTTTTAAAAAATCGGATGGCAGTGGCGAGGGGACCACGAGGCTGACTGCACCCAGGCGCCAGGTATAATTTCCTGGTCGACCTGGGGTTTGTCGAGCCCTGGTGTAAGATATTGGCAAGGTGAACGAAAATACAAACTTGTATGCTAATGCACACAGGAAGAATGTTCAAGTAATATGTATGCGAAAAATAATGTAAGCAACTAGGAAATAGAACATCATAGTAGGGGGGAGCAGGCAGACAGTGAGACAAACACAAGATGTTGGCACTGTAGTATAAAAATAAGCATCAAACATTCTGAAGATTTGGTCCATAATTACCTCTGTGGTGCAGGTTTGGACTGATTTATACCGGTGTTAGTAAATCTTGCTTTACACTTCTTTTACAATACATTTTTGGTGTTTTTTTTTGGGTCATGGATATATGTAATTTCTAACCCCCCACCACCATCCCAATTTCCTAATATGAAATTGCCAGTTCCGACCAGAGTACTGTATGTGTATATGTATGTGATAGCTGTGAATATGCCATTTGGTAACTTTAATCAGATTTCTTCCTATACATTTATCTGGGTATTGCATTCTTCACGTTCTTATCAATCCTCCTATGTTCTTTATTAAAAGACACAACTGTTCCATAGACCTAGAAATATTTGACAATCCTGTGTATACCGCATTCCATGTCATTCAAATGTCTATCACCTCTTACGTTTGGAGCCACTTGGCCAATAGATTTCTTCCTTCTTTAAATGGCAACTGGTGTACACGGTCATCTCGGTGACCTTTCATGACCCCTATTACAATGGACTTCAACATGGATTTTCTCTGTAAATGTATCTATTAGCGAAATTAAACACCCACACCTTTATTTACATAGCTACAGACATTCATCATGAACCTATAAATCATTGAATCCTTGCCTTTTGTTACAGTGAAGACATATATCAACTTGCAGCTTATCTGACAAGTGTATTTTATTGGTATGCATCAAGTAATTAGAATAACATATTTATTGTTGCTTTATTCCTATAGTATGTGCTTTGTAACATTTGGACAATAGAACATCACAGTCCTTTTAATTGGTTACCATTTTCAGGACATATTTAAAGTGGTAGTGGTAGTAGCAACACTGACTCCTGTCTGTGTCCCAATTCGCCCTCCTTGTGTTACATCACACCCCCTGAATTCAAAAACACTTGAAACTGTGGAGTCTATAGTTATCCACAGCACTTTCCCAGAGGGGAGCATGAAGACTGCTGCGGAGGAAGCCAGTCTGCTTCCTGTGTACTCTCGCACTGACATCACTGAATTTACAGGCCCCTGTAAAAGTATTCTCTGGGTAAAACTACAGGAGAACTCTTATTAGTTTTAAAGTCAAAATAAGGGCCTTTGGCATATCTTAAGAATCTGTACAACATGTAGAAAAACTGTCACTTCCCTTTTAAAATAGTGCATCCTCTTTAAGTTTTGAAATACAGTTTTTTGTTTGTTACCTCTTTTGATGGCTCTTGCTGTTTTTAGTTTTGCAGCTGTACCCTTTTCTCTACTTCTGCATTTCCTGTATCATGGAGGACCTCCTTATGTCCCTGGTGTAGACTCTGCTACTTTCTGCACTAAATCTTTGTATGCTGACCATGCACATTTATGGTAGTATCTATTACCCACAAGGGACTGAAAAGTATTAAGTTTTCATGTTGCTGGAATCTGAAGCAAATACAAGACTAAAGTAAAAAAACTGTTTCATTTGTGCACTAATAACTTTTTGGAGGCGGTGTTCGTGATGCATTTAATTCGTTACTTGTAGTTTACAAGATTCACTATATAAATGTCTTTTTATCTTTTTTTTCCAGTTTCTCTCCGCATCAATCATTGTTATTAAATAATGTTTCCATTATACGTTATTTTAATTGTTTACATCTGGAATTCTCATTCGAGAATGAGGCTCCATGGAGATTCTCCTGAATACATCTTTTTCCATTACTTTCCCCCCCTCCCTCCATTTTGGCTGATGTAGTCTCTTTCCCCTTTCTCAGATGTCACTCCAACCCATTTAAGTCTTCCTTATTCATGTCTAGATTGGTGTTAAATGTAAGAAAACTATTTTACTTGTAGTAGTTGCTTGTGGTTTTTTTTTTTCTTTTCCCCCCCTCCCTAAATTTTCATTTGTATGGGATTAATTTGGGCATTCAGATGAATGCATCCAACTCTCAATGGAACAGGTTAAACCTGAGATCAAAATATCTGATCTTCACATGCTAGCGCTTTGTATAGTGCCACTTGTATTCCCTGCAGTCACGTGGATGAAAGTTATCATTAATAGAGGTGGAGTTTTCTAGTTTACCATGGTTTGGTAGTGCAATTTAATATATAGTCCACTTAGAACATATAGTAGGAAGGTTTAGTGTATTTTTTTGTTTCTTTGCCCTATATGTTTGTGGAGCTTGTGTTAGTAATGACCTTATTTGCTAAATAATTCTGAAGAATCATCTGTCTCCCCTTTTCAAATTTGCTTCTGCACAATACTTTGGGGCGGAGGTGGGCTGTACAGTAATTCTTACTAGTTCCCATCGTTTCATCTTGAAAGTCCAAGGCAGACATTGAAGCTGACCAGACCCCAGCTAAAAAGTCTCTTTTCCATCATTGAGATTTAACTGCATACAAATCTCAATGAAGTGACCAGTCTACACACTGAGCCTCCATCCAGGCCATGAAGACGTGGTCAACTCTTGGTCCCTCCACCATATGAACCATGTGTAAGGCCTTTGCTTTTTGTCCAGTCAAGCCTAGGTCTAACATGGCATTTTTGAGAAAGGTGGGTGGTGGATTTCATGATGGACACCCCTACCTGTCCAACAGGCTTCCATGCCGACGAGTTTGAATGTCTAATAGGTTTTCACATATAGAGAGAGTGCCGGGAGAATGTAACCATGCATGCTGCCCTACTTACCTGAGTGTGTATGGAGACAGGGGAGATAGCAATGGTTTGGTCTATCCTAGCAATACATTGGATAAAATGATTGTTAGGGATGCAAGTTCACACCCCCATTGGCAAATGGAGTCCCTTGTAGGGCCGTGATCCAGTAAACATCGCCCAATGTGTTTCATGAAAGACCCTGCCTAGAAATGTCATTGTGGAATAATGGGTTGCTGAAAGAGTTAAGGTCCAGCGTGTAGTCCCTGGCACTGTGCCTGTCCATATAAGGGATGGAGAGATCAGCAAAGTGCTTATCCCTGTGCAATAAAAAGCCTCTGAATTTGAAAGCACTGGTAGCAGCTTAAAGCACTTACGTTTTATTTTTAGCACCCTGTTGCATATTGTATAACTTCCCATCATTCAAGCAAATGGTTGTACTATAGAACTGAAGGGAATTCAGAAGAAAACTATAAGCAGCATTTAAGAGGAGATGACATTTTGGATCATGTTACAGGAGTTGGGTTCGCTGGTACAGGATATTAGAACTTTTTATCCACTAAATACTTTATAAAAGGGAAAAAAAAATGTTATTTTATTTTAGAGTCACTGTTCCTTTAAGCACATCTCTTTCTACGTATTTGTTGACATGTAAAGATTATACAAATGGGAAATTTGATTCCTTGCTGTCAATGTTTTCATACAATATTTTCGTTTGGGGAAAAAGGTTGAAATAATGTTTGTTTTTTGTATTGTCCAAAATGTAATCCATAGTGCATTACAGCATTGATGTCCAAATTGCTGCTTGTGGGCCGGATGTGGCTATTGAGGGTTTTTGTGTGGCCCCAATCTTTGCTAAAAAGGCCAGAGGTTATGTTGTATTATATTTGTAAAATTAAAAAAAAAAAAACACACACCCACAGTAAAAAGTTACAGTACTGCTGACAGTCATGCTAATGGGGCATATGTGCACATAACCAATTATATACATTAAGATGTGACTAGTGAATGCAATGATATGTTTAGGAATATTATACTAGTTTTACTGTAATACAGGGCTTGACAAATACTAAGAGCCAGGGAGCACTGGCTACCAAAATTATTGTTGCTGGTTCTTAACTGAGTCTATGCGAGTACTACCCCCCTGGCTCCTAAATTTTAGTAAGCTGGCTTCAGAATTGGTCTGTTTGGCTCCTAAGGTTTACAAACCTTTGTCAAGACATGCTGTAATTTGTATATAAAAAGAAGCTGCAAATTGATTTTATATTATAATTTTTCACAAAAATGTATCTACCAGAACCTTAAAAAGAGAAGGGTTTTCATAACTGGATTTACACCCCCCCCCCCCCCTCCCCTCCCCAGGCTTATTTAGGGCCCAATAAAAAGAAATTTGAAATAGGTGGATCCTGTGAAATCATTTTAATATAGTATTGTCTGGGGAGCAGTCAGCCACACAAAGAACTAGGCAAAACCTCAAAGGACCACAACTAACCCACACTCCATTTAGTTTATTGATGTCCTTGAACCTACAGTACAGTAAGCAATGTTCCAGTAACAGATAAATAATTGTAGTCCGCTTATATTTTAGCTGAAAAACAGTCTGGTAATGGAATAGCATTTTTGCATGTTTGCAGTTTGTGTTGAGAAAATACAAGTAAAACTTTGTGCGAACTTTGACCAAAGGGCATGTGGCAAATAGCATGATCTTTGTGCTAAACGTGTAGTGCTTATCACCTTCGGTGAGGATCTTCTCCTGACAAAATTCATAATAATCTGCAGCAAGACCAGAAGAGGCAAATCTCGGGTCGCCATCTTTGCTCCTTTACTTGAACCTTGGCCCTTTTTTGTTTTCTTTTTATCTTCCCATGCTAGCAACCATCACCACACCACTGTAAATAACTGGGGCTCTGTCAGCAGACATATAAACACAGACTTCTGCTTGCTCCCATCCTCTAGCTGAAGACAGGAAGCCTGTTGTATTGATGCACAAAGAAGGGCATGAAAGGTTTCAATAAAAAACAAACTACTTGTGGGGAAATAAAGTATTATTCTTTGTTTTATTTTTGCATTCTTCAGTATTGTTTTATTTTTATGGTCCATCTCTACCCTTTTCTTTAAATGTAAGAGGACCATTGCAACTTAAGGCATTGAAAAAAAAAAAAAATATCTATATATATATATATATATATATATATATATATATATATATATATATATATATAAAACCTTTTTATTTTCCAAAATACAATATTCATTATTACAGGATAATACAATTTTTGTCAACATCTACAATGTAATACTCCTCATATAAAACCTAGAAAAAAACTATAAAGTGCAGCAACTCTTACACTTGACTAGTGACCCAGCGGGAGAGATGAAGTGGGGGGACGACAGAAAGAAACCAGTTTCTCTAATACTTTGAAAACCTACATTTTTTGGACTCTCCTGGGGATTGATTCTCTCATGATGAATCTTCATAGATGTGTGTGTGTGTGTGTGTGTGTGTATATATGGATGGGTGTGTGTCTGATATTTGTACAACTACTGCCTGTCTTGTAAAAGGAAATTAGAAATGAAGGTATTTCACATTATGGACCCAAACATTTTGCCGGTGATCTGAGATGTGAGAACACACAGATTTCACTGCTGTACTTCTCACACCGGATTTGCTCATAGAACCTCTTGGAACAACCATTTATGTCCTGCTCCCCAAATGCAGCGTTTACAGAAGTGCTTCCAGGATAAAGTTAGTAAAATACTCTGCTATATTTTATGTTACAGTGGTTCTTAAGCATCCTTTCACCTTAAATTGGCTTACACATGATTATGTGTTGCTGTTGGCAGGTTTATTTTTTTTTTTTCCCCTCTGCCTCATCTGTTTCATTTTTTTTTATTGCTGCAAGTGTAATACTTTGTTCCCCTACCGCCTCAAGCAAGTAGCCCTTCAATTGAAAGATAATTGCATCTCATTTTAAAAGCTGTAGAGTTATAAAATACTGAACCTTAACATAAAGATATCCCTCTAACGAAAGGACCAATCTGTCTTGCAAACTATTTTTGCCTTTTTTCATGCATACTAAGTTTCAATAATCATAAAGGTTTATACATTTAGCAAATACCAGATTTGAATGTCTGTTTAAATCCATCTCAAATATTTGGTTTGCAACTTCTACTGAGCCCTCCCACTCAGCCTCCCTCCTGTATCCTAAGCGGTAAAAATACATAAATATTATATATTTTCCACCCCGTGTACTACTATGGTAGTCAGATCATCCAGTGTTTATGGCCACCCATACCTTTTACATGCTCCCCTGCTGATTTATAGAAAGCTTGTGTGTTCAGGACGAGGATCCTATAAGATTAACTGATATTACACTAAACACATATTAATTATACTCAGCCTCTAAAAGTTCTATAGAAACATGGCTGAACAATCCTGTGTATCTACAGGATCAGAAATAGGAGTTGAGGTTGATTTATACGTTAACAAGACAGTGGAAGTAATTGATCAAGTGTGATTGAGAAGAATGATTGCTTTGGGTACATGTAATTAAAAACCGTGACAACGTTTTATTTGTGGTGGGTCATTACCCCATCGCACTTACACAAGGTATTCCAGCAGTATTCATTCTCTGAAGATGTTGAAGTGTGAGCTTTTACATTCGGGCTGATAGAACCCAAGATCTGTATTATACACTGGGATTTTTTCTTTCTATAATGTATATGTTCTGTAAAGGGGTAATGACCACCCATTCCTTCACGCTATACTGCTGTGACAACATTTTGGCATATTTTTTGTGTGTGTTAAAACATTAAATGCCAGAAGATTTAAATTGTCGATAAACCAATTCAAATACTTAGTATGGTAAGCCATATTTCATTTTATATTCACACTTTTTTTCCCTTCAAATCTATGATTACAAATATGTAAATAGATTGTATTCTACACATCTCGTGTAAATAAATTCGCAGTTGCATAACTTTTCTTCTAATCTCTGGCGGTTTTTCTTATACCTTGAACGTCCAACAAATATGTGACAGGGCTTGATAAATATGGATTTTTAGGAGTCAGTCAAATCAATCCCAGAAGTCAGTTTGGTTATTTTTAGGAGCCAGGAAAATATACGAACATGAAAAAACAAACGTTTAGGAGCCATAATTGGGGTTTTTGGAGCAGTGGCTCCCTGACTCCTGGAATTTGTCAAGCCCTGAAAGCCCATGATTACACAAAATGGGGATTTAGGCTGTGACCTTTACTACATCAAGTGCTATGCAGTGTGGGAATGGTCATTTGGCAGCCAGCAAATTAATCGACATCTCCTGAAGGGAAATCTATCATACTTTGTCTAATTCACTATGTGGTATTGTCTGCTCCATGACGTAACCGTGCAGCTTTATATGTTCTGAGGGGGGTAATATTTACGTGATCCATGTTTATAGAAGCAATTCTCCCTTATGAAAGTATTTGATACAGGAAAGTGTCTCCACGTCGATGGGACACTTCATCGCGGCTGCATGCGCGCAGCCCATTAACCGCTGTCACTTCACCACACGACAGCTCGTCGCGGGAGATTTCATTGTGGGACATTTCATCGCTAAAGGTACATTTTAATGTGTTAGCGTTAGAAGATAGCGTTTTAGAATTGGAATTTTAGTATTGGGTTTTAGGGTGGTTAGAATTAGGGTTTAGAGGGTTAGAATTAGTTTTTAGGGTTCTGGGTTAATTTTAGTATTAGGGTTCAGGGGGTTAATTTTAGTATTGGGGTTCAGGGGTTAGTATTGGGTTTAGGGGGTTAGTATTAGGGTTTGGGGGTTAATTTTAGTATTGGGGTTTTGGGGTTAATTTTAGTATTGGTTTTGGGGGGGGGGGAATCATTGATGGGGGGGTTATTTTCTTTTTACTTGTACATTTGTGAGAGCTGACAGTTCAGCGCTGAACCGTCAGCATTTACATAGCCGCGGCCGCGTTATTCTTCATTGCTGACAGTTCAGCGTTCTAACTGCCACGCTGAACTGTCAGCGATGAAGCCGCGGCGATGAAGTGTCCTAGACCGGTCTCCTATGGGAGCAGCCTATATGTTTTTATATTTTCCAAACCTGTACTGGTTCAAGAGAGATTAAAGGGACTATTTTATCTATGCAGAGCTGTGCCTTAAGCATTGTGTGCTATGGTCTGCATAATTATTCCCTTGTGTCCTGAGATCACCTCTGTTCTCCCTCACTTTCCTGACCCTGCCAGGATGTATCTGCTTCCACCTAAAGATTGGAAAAAAACAAGGTCTCGAATTAAGCATGCCATTGCCTTGAAGAGCGATGTGGATTTGGGAAGGTGCACTGATAGTTTGTTAATCAAGTTTAAGAAGCCAATATGACCACAGATCATCGCAGTGCTGCACAAATACTTGTAGAATATAGGTATGTGGGATCTCCACAAATTGCTTAACAGGATTAATTAAGTTGAGTTGCAGGAGTTTGGGAGCTAACCTTAACTTCCAGCATCCTGTGGCCCTCCAGCTGCTGATGAACTACATCTCCCATAATGCTCTTGCTCTTTAAGCTAACAGGCAGTGGAGTATGGGAAGTGTAGTCCTGCAACATCTGGAGGGCCTCAGGTCATGTACTATAACCAAAACAGCCTTTATTTTCTTATTACAGTATTCTCCACACTCTTTCCCTGTATGGGACGGATGTTGCACTTTCATCTGAGAAACCCTTTAAAGTGGAAAGTGTTATTGCTACAACCATTATTAATAATAGCAGTGCAGATCCAGTCGTCTTTGTCGTTCTTGGAGTTTTAAAATCAAAGTTTGTTTTTTATTAAAGAGAGCCTTTTCCCTAATCTACCCTCCTTGTCCTCTCAATATTTTGAGGTCTCTTCCCCCCCCCCCCTATTTTCCATGTAGGGAACCACCCCATTGTAGACAAGTGACCCAATTTTTCTTCTCAGTCCATTCCAGGTGTGGTGAACTTTTGTATTGTATTTAATTGTATATCTTTATTATATATGCAACTCCACCCCAGCACTCTCTGGTGTCGTTTCCGTACCACATTTGTTTATGCTCCGCTGGTGTAAAGTGTTGGATCTGGTTTGTGGCCGTTACAATGTTATTTCGGATTCTCTGCTTGTTGTGCTTCTCTCACTGATCGTCTGTGTAACGGTAAATCCATGTGTAACTGGTAATGACCTCAGCAGATTTCCACTAGAATCTTTAGAGGGTAGAGACTTGCTAGATGAAGTAATCATTGGCTCTCTATTAAATCCACGTTCTGTCCCTGTGGAGAGTAAATGTGCAGGATCTAGACCAGACATCATGAGTAGAGCATCCTTCAAGATGTGGCCAGTCACAGCCAGGGATATTTCGCATCTGTGTGTGTGTATACATAGTATACCCTGTCTCTCTCTGTGTCTCTCTCTTCCATCCACTTGGTATTGCAAAAAAAGTAGCAAAATTTATCATGAAAAGTCATTTATACCTATGTTTATTATGGAATATATTAAACTTATACACCAAGCCTCGTGAGTGCATGATGATATATGGATCATTTTGTATGTATGTGGTTGAAGGACATTTAAAAGTGGAACCCACATTACACTTCATCTGGTGGATGAAGAATTTTATATGTATTAAGGCCTTTTGGCCTGTAATTGTGGGAGGGGCGTATGACTCACCTTCTCCCTATTTAAGGGACACCCCTTACCTGGCTCCATACCGTTCGAGGTCAGCGCTGCATGAGAATCCACTTCCGGTTCACGTTCGGCGCCATCTTGCTTTTCAAAAAACCCCGCGATTTCGTTTGGTGTAGCTGTGTCCAGGAGCCCTCACAGGTTTTCCGCCCGTCCAGCCACGCACATTACCGGTTTTTTCGCCGCAGATTAAGTCCACAGGACTTCAAAATCGTAAGTCCGTCGCCTGGATCATTTCCCACGGCGTCGCGATTTTTAAACAGCCTTACTTTACGGCCGCACGCTTCACGGCCCAGTCACAGGCATATTAACCCTTTTGCTTCCGGCATTGATCGCGTTATACTCTATGTACTGATTCTTTTAGTAAGCAGACTTATTTTCGATTTTCTGCAATATCAGTATCTATAGTTGCTGTTCATGTCACTATTGGTATTTATTTCATGCGATTGCAGAATCCTTGCATATGACTGTAGCCCCCCCATTAATTACTTTTTAGGTCAGGTTTCAACTTTTAGCAGATATTGCCTTATTAGCAATATTGGATTTCTTCATGTTTATATATATATATATATGGAGTTATGCTTGAACAAACGTTACATTATTATAGATATCTCACGTTAGTGCCTGCGTTATAACCTATGTTTTAATTCATTTAGAATTACGTTTCTATCACTCCATGTACACACGTTCTTACATGGCACGTTATAAATTCTGACTTTTTCTTTGTGTACTCAAACGACATACCAAGTACACGAGAACACGGTCTCAAATCTCGCAACTTTCGGGTTGAATCACACGTCTTGATTCAACCACTCATACGTCACGTAGAGACTTATTATATACACCCCTAAATACCTGGTTACCAGGGCCATACCACTTAACATGGCCAGTCGCGTCACTACCATTCATTAAACTTTTCCCCTCCATATGTACCGCTAGATACTCATCACAGCTAGCTAGTCTATATTGGTATCATAGGATCCAATTCTCACACTATCATTTCTGGTTTTCTATCCCTTTAGGTTTTTTCCAGGTTTTTCTATTTTTTCCTCTTATCTATCGCATACATACTACCAGGTACGTTAAGCCTGCTCACGCCATATGTAAAACACGGTTCCATCTCCACCTAGGACATAGAGTACTGGCAATTCTAGGGCTTATAGACCCAAATAGGTACTTCCCCTCCAGGCATTCTGCCTATCGTTTAGTGGTCCGCGAGGCCAACACCCCGCCTCAACGTTTCGGAGGTAATGCCCCCCGGGCCACACGTGAGTTAGTCGCCTCGCAAATTATAGAGAGGGCCTCACCTGTCACTCCCTTCCCCTGTTTTCTTTTATTGTCACCGAGAGGCCAACGAACTCCTGCCACTACGTCGGGTGGCCTCAATAACCCCTCGCGCCAACGCATAGATAGAGCCTCTCATAGCCACTTGGCAACTAGTAGGGCCTCACCTGTCACCAAAGAACAAGATTAATTCTTCGCCTCATCCGGCATAATCAGCCTGCCAGTACATCCCCTGGGGTTTTTCACGCTAACCATATATTTTGTCATCTAGTATGTCTCAAGACGGGGTAGAGGATTTTTCCCTCCCAAGTACTCCGGCTAGAGCAAACACCCCATCACAGGTGGAAGATACGGCCAGTCCAGCATCTTTCAGGTCATGGACTATCCCTCGCATCACTAGCGAACTCAGGAGACGTCAAATCCCATTCCCTGCTACAGCAAGGAAAGCGGAACTTTACAAGTTACTGCACACCTCAACCGATAACAGGGACGCTGGGGAAGCGTCTAGCCAGTCTAACCCAGGAGACATACATGGCATGCTCACGTCCCTCATGGCATCCATGAGCAAGGTCAATTCTAGGCTGGAGAAACTCGAATCGGTCACTACAGCCCTCACTTTGGCTGGGCCGGCCACGGCAATCCCTCCAGCAGTGGTGGAATTGCAATCAGTTTCTCCAGCCATCACCCCGGATGACCAAGAGGTTTACCCTGCCCACATGATACCTGAGCACCTCAAAAAAGATATCCTGGAAGGTAAAGATGTCAATCTGGCCTCACTTCTAATTGCCTCCCAGGACATAGTGGAACATAAGACGTACGCTTACGACGATATTTCTGTGGTGGTCAAATCTAGGGATGCACGATTGAATAGGAAGCTAACTATTCCAGAATTTGTATTAGCTTTTGGCATTTATCGTGATGTGATCTGTACGGTATATCCCCACAGACGTGAGGAGTTTGATTTGTATATGCACAGGCTGGTGGACCTGGACAACAAATACGGTGGGTCAGCTTTCTATGACTACCATAGATCTTTTTCTGCCAAAGTGTCTGGCGCCTTCTCACAGTACGGGACAAGGTCCAACTGGAGCAAGATAGATACCATCATTTTCTGCAGGCACTTTGCAGGTCTAAGAGCACCGGCCTGTGCATACTGCTCCTCCATGGCTCATACTGCAAATTTTTGTCCTACCACTGCGAACGAACCTAGTACCTCGCAGGGCGCTAGTTCCACTGTTTCAACAGAGAGAACACCCAAAGACAAATTGGGTCGACCTATCAAGTTTTTGGGGAAATCCCAAATATGTAATAATTTCAATGTCGGTGCATGTAATTACAGTGGATGTCGGTTATTGCATATATGTTCAAAATGTTTTAGGGCACATGCGAAAACTATGTGTCCGAATAAAATGTACCCTAAACAATACTTAACGGAGATAAATATTTCTGTACTCACAGCATTACTATCACAACATCCATCTAGACATTTGGTAGACTTCATCATCACTGGTCTATCACAAGGATTCCATACTGGTCTCATACACATGCCTTCAGGGATCCTTGAATGCCCCAATTTACAATCTGCACAACAAAACCCTACAGCGATTAGTACACTCATAGCCAAAGAAGTGGCAGAGGGCTTCCTATTGGGTCCCTTTCAGTCCCCTCCTTTTTCCACATGGCGGACAAATCCCATCGGTATTGTCACGGGGAAATCTTCCCTCAAACAAAGACTCATCATCGATCTGTCGGCACCTCACACCTCTGCCACACCTAGTCTGAACTCCCTTATCCCCTCTGAGGAATTTTCACTCCAATACTCCACCATAGATCACGCCATTACGGCTATCATGCAGGCAGGGGTCGGTGCATGGCTCAGCAAGACCGACATAACCAATGCCTTCAAATTATTGCCTATCCACCCTACACTATGGCACCTGCATGGCATTAAATGGGCCGGGCACTACTACTTTTTCTCACGCTTAACGTTTGGTTCAAAAAGTAGTCCGGCCATTTTTGATTTATTCGCAGAAACACTATGCTGGTTACTATTAAATGTAGCCAGATGCCCTACAGTCATACACTACCTGGATGATTTCTTACTGATCGAAAAGAATAACTCCCCTCCCAGTAGCCTCATAGACACCATCAGTCTTTTTAAACAAGTAGGCGTTCCAGTTTCCCCCACCAAAACTGAAGGACCAGATACAATCATCACCTTTCTGGGAATCATGCTAGACTCAGCCACTATGCAAGCCAGCCTGCCACGCACCAAGATAGAGAACATACTTACCAACATTAACCTCTACATTCATCTCGGTACTTGCAACCGCAAAGAATTGCAGTCCCTACTTGGGTCACTGAATTTTGCCATGCGCATTATACCTCAAGGCCGGGCTTTCATCTCACGGCTCCTATACATGTTCCCACTGTTTAGACATGATGCACACAGGTTGCCCCTGGATACCCAGGCCACGGCAGACCTACTTATGTGGAGAAACTTTTTAACCACCTGGAATGGGAAAAGCATGTTCCTCCCTACATTATCTGACTCCTCACCTACCATCTGGTCAGACGCGGCGTCTACCACAGGTTTTGCAGCAATTTACGGGAATGAATGGCTTTGGGGTAGCTGGCCTCCAGAGGTCCAGGACCTGGAGGGTTTTTCCACCACCTCAGCTCTATTTGAGATCTATCCCATTGTGGCAGCTGCCGTGACATGGGGACATCTATGGGCAGGTTCGTCAGTACGTTGCTACTCAGACAACCAAGCAACCTGCCACATTATCAACAAAGGCCGATCCAAGTCACTAATCATTATGAGGTTCTTGAGGAAACTCACCTGGCTGGCTGCGTGTCATAATTTCTTCTTGTTTTGTGTTCATGTCCCAGGTGTATCTAACACGGCTGCTGACAATTTATCTCGTTTTAATTTACAGGCTTTTCAGCAAATACTTCCGTCAGCCGCGCGCACAGCCACAGCCACTCCACCTTTCCACCAGCTAGTAATGGACTAGACGTTATCATGCAATATAGCAGGACATTGTCACAATTAGCACTGTCCGCCAATACCCGGAGAACCTATGACAGGGCTTTCCTTCTATTTAAAAGATTCCTGTCAGCACACGACATCACACAACCTTTCATCATGACATCCTTGTTGGGTTTTGCTTCTTTTTGCCACCTCAAACTCAAATTATCATACAACACAATCAAGCTATATCTGACAGGCGTTCAACATCACATGCTTACATTACAACCAAACAACACAAGTTTCATGTCCTCCTACCAGATCAAGAACATCCTCAGGGGTATTCAGAGATCTGAACCCCCACTTACTGCGCAAAGGCTTCCCATAGACTTCAATATTTTCAAAGATTTATCCAGCCTACTAGATTTAAATCCCTTTGCCAACAACACAAACCTTGTTATAAAAACCGCCATATACGTGGCTTTTTATGGGTTTTTGAGACCAAGAGAATTTACCGCCATCAACACAACCCAATCCACTCACATTCTGCTTCACTCACACTTGACGAAACACATGGATTACTATATCTTGGCTCTGCATCACTCCAAAACCAATCAACATGCACCTCCGGTAGAGGTTAGATACTATCCTACCCACAACGAGTGGTGCCCCGTCACATTACTGGACACATATACCCAGCATGTCAAAGCATCACCTTCTCAGCCACTTTTCTGTCTACAAGGTTCGGTACTCACTACCACCACATTCATGACCCACGTCAGGTCTCTACTCACTCAACTAGGCCTAAAATCAGCTAACTATTCGGGCCACTCCTTCCGCATAGGAGCGGCCTCCACAGCGTCCAGTGCAAACATTCCAGTTCATGTTATCAAGTCACTAGGGCGCTGGAAGTCTTCTGCATACGCTAGATACATACCTAACCCGGTACAAGAAGTTAGAAATGCCTTTCAAGACATGTCTGGTTAAAATATGTATTCTGCTCGTTTCGTAATAAATTTGATTTTCTACTTTTGCCCTCTTTATTTACAGGCCTACCTCATCGTCGGTTCCGGCACACCACAACCGACTTGCTCTTTTAATACCATCCCTCTCTTACCAACGTTTGTATCTTCTGTACTATCATGAGCCCTTCACACAAGTATTAAGGCCTTTTGGCCTGTAATTGTGGGAGGGGCGTATGACTCACCTTCTCCCTATTTAAGGGACACCCCTTACCTGGCTCCATACCGTTCGAGGTCAGCGCTGCATCACCCTCCCACCCACTCCTCATTATTAACTCCTTTTCTCTTACTTTTCTCTTACATTTCTCTTGGTGGGCCCTCTTTATTTACAGGCCTACCTCATCGTCGGTTCCGGCACACCACAACCGACTTGCTCTTTTAATACCATCCCTCTCTTACCAACGTTTGTATCTTCTGTACTATCATGAGCCCTTCACACAAATATTTATTTATAAAAAACAATTCTTTAACCACTTTTTCAGACCTAGATGAAGTGTACCGTATTTGCTTGAATATAAGACGACCCTCCAAACTTTGGATATTCCTTTAGGGGATAAAATAAAAGGCTGAATATAAGACTACCCTATAGGGAAAAAGTTTTACTTGTATAGATTCACATGTAAATAGCTTTTTCATATTAAAAATTGATTTAAAAAAATGCATTTCTTGTTTTTTTTCCTTTTATTTGCCCTTCTGCCCCTCAGACGTAGCCAATACGTCGCCACCCACAGCCATCTGCCCCTCAGACGTAGCCAATGCGTCGCCACCCACAGCATTCTGCCCCTCAGACGTAGCCAATGCGTCGCCACCCACAGCATTCTGCCCCTCAGACGTAGCCAATGCGTCGCCCCCACAGCCACCTGCCCCTCAGACGTAGCCAATGCGTCGCCCCCACAGCCACCTGCCCCTCAGACGTAGCCAATGCGTCGCCCCCTACAGCCATCTGCCCCTCAGACGTAGCCAATGCGTCGCCCCCTACAGCCATCTGCCCCTCAGACTTAACAAGTGCTGCCTCCCCCCTCCCTATGCAGTAAGCCAATGCTTCCCAACACTTCCGTCTTTTATGACAGACCACCGGAAGGTCATGTGACCTATGGCTTCTGTAATAGAAGTGCTGGGCAGCATCGAAGGATGTCTGAGCGTATTGCGAGGGGTGAACCAGGTCCCCTGTACCTCTGCGGAGGACTTGGATCCCTGTCTTATAGTCAGACCTCTATTTGAGGTCTTATTAATAAGATGAACTTCGAATGTAAGACGAGGGTCATTTTTCAGAGCATTTACATTTTCTGAAAAAAACCTTGTCTTATATTCGAGCAAATGTGGTAATTTGGGTTCCACTTTTAAATGTCCTACAGTACTAAAATTACATAATTAGTCAAAAGTAAAATTTAAAAAAAATATATGAACCAGTTTGTTACGAACACATACTGTGATGCATTATTATTAAAATTCTTATAATTTATAAGTTGTTATAATTTAACATTGTTATATGCAAATGTCTGCAACATTTAATCAGGATTGAATATTTGATTGCATATATACTTTATTAAAGGGGTAGTTCAACCTAGTGTCCAAAATAATATTTTTAGACACATTATGCATCATAAACAGTTAAAAAAAAAAAAAAAAAAAAAAAAAAACAGGCAAAAAAAATATCGATCTGCCTTCTTATAGCAACAGTCCTGCCTATCTCCCCGGACCCTCCTTGTGTTACATCATTTCACATACAGCTGCCTCATATGATCCACCCCCCCTCTGTATTCCAATTATTCTAAACAGCTGAGTTCAACTGAGAGATTGGTTTCATAGTAGTAACTGCTCAGGGGGGAACATGAACATTGCTGGGTTAAAGCCCCATGTAAAATAATTTTTAATGTAAAACTAAAGAAGAACCGTAATTTTATGGGCTATGTCAAAAAGTTGGTAATCTGAAATGCGCACTGTCCATATGTGGCTTTTTATGCCAGGGATTCATGAAAGATATCAGTGTTGCAATGTCCATATCACGAATTTTGAAAAAAAAAACATTAAAAAAAAAAAAATCTAATTGCAATGCACTACTAGTACTTATTGCTCTGTAACTTGATTTACAAAGCAATCAAATTGGGGCTATTTCTAAACTCAGTACAAATATTTAGCAGGTTTTTTTTAAAAAGCTTTTGTAGAGAGTATTTACATTTTTCACCTTATATTTTTTATATAATTATGATCAAAATAATGGTATCACAGGAAGGTGGGTATGATAAAGGAGAAAGAAAAAAGTTAAAGCTAAACACAAACGCTGCAGAAATATTAAAAACAGCCCATGTCACCAAGGGTAAGACAAGGCCAAAAAGTCATGTCACTAACGGTTAAAGTAAAAATAAGTTTTGATCAAAAATGTATTTGGACACTTTAGAGGTATTGCCCCTTTAAATGATTTCTAAATTAAATATTTTGTCCAGTTTGAATAGGCAGAACAAAAAGAAAATTAGACTATGTGTAACTGGCTGTAATGGAAGTAGTGCAACCCACCATCCATTGTGTGAATCCTTGTACAGGACACCTTTAATACGGTAATGATACTGTGCGCACCTTGTGTATGTGTCTGAGCGTGTAACATTACACTGGTGTTGGCATATTAAGAGTTAATGTTCCAGGACCAAAACTGACTACATTTTTAAGATCCACATTGTGTAAAGAGGTCTCCTCCTGGCCACTATTGGCTAATTCGGAGGGCCTGTGCATACTCCTTTCTGTGAATTTTGTGTGCATGTGAAGAATGTGGACACCCTGATTTGGCATCCTGCCTGGGATCCTGTCAAATCTTTTATCCAGTTCCCGTTCAACAACCTGCCGCCCTCCAGCTGTTGGTCTGTAGTTCCCATTTATGTGTAACTGTTCTCGCAGACGTGGACATTATCCAGGAACAGATGGAATATGATACCATGCCCACCTTCATTTAGCTTCTCACTCATTATTCCAAGCGTGGGTTACTGTGACTACCTCAGTGCCACTGAACAAGAGGGGTGTCTGGGAGTTTGACAGTCAGCTTTGCTTTTGTAGAAGTAAAGATTTTATAATGTTTATAAAACTAGTGTACATCTTGCATGCTGGTTTACCCCACCGCAGCTTTCTTCCCAGGACAAATAATCTTTAGTCACTATAGAGGGGAATCTACCAAGATTTCCGCTTTGCTGATAAAGATAACTCATCCATTATGAGAGTTTTGCAAAAATGTATGCCATTTCTCCATCCCATCGGGCACTTTGGAAGAATGTTTGTTTTATTAAGTGTTTAGCATTTAGTTTGTCTTGTTTTCAAGTATTTTCGGAAGTGCTGTTTACAAGATTGACATTTACACTGATTTGTGAACTTTGGGAGCCAAACAGACCAAGTTAGGAGCCAGGTAAATTCTTTTTAAAGCAAGCAAAAAGGTTAGGAGCGAGCAGTAGGCATTTTAATCCTGTCTATGAACTGGGCTTTAAACCCTTCCTAATGCATTGAAATGTGCTTGCTTCCATTATTTTTCAGTGACACTTGGCAACAATATATATATAATTTTTTTTTTTATGTATGTTGTGTTCCATGGGTGTATTCTGACAAATAGTGTAGTTACTTGCTGTATAGTTTGTGTATAAGGATTAGCTTCCACTTTTTTTAAAAATTGGTTTTCTATCCATAAATTGATATTGAAGAAAGTATATTCTGTATTTTGTGCTAATCATAGGTTGGCAATAATGGTTTCTCTTTAAATCATTCTTCCAGGCTTCTATTTAATGTATTTGCAAATCTCTTACCCTCTACGGATAAGTTAATTTATTACAGCTATTCAAACGTGGAGCATTTCTAAGGTTAGCTAGAGCAGATGTGTAAGTAAAAATGATTCAAGCAGTTACGTTGTTTTTTTTTGTATTTTGACATTTTGCTCTAAAAGGAATGGGTAACTTGTTACAATCCTTTGCTAAGGATCATGGATGCATTACATCATATGATCCTTAAATCCCCTTTACACTGCTAGAACAGGCTCCATGTCGATGCATTTTGGGAGTATGAAACTTGGACTGTGAATTCTCTCAACATTTAAGTCTTCTAAAATTTCAATCTGTGCTTTAATATCCAGCAGAACCAAGTCCATTCAAGTAGCTTACAGAGTAACAGAATGTGTTGGCAGATAAGGACCATTCGGCCCATCTCGTCTGCTCAATTGTCTGAATGCTTTTCAATAGTCCCCAGCCTTGTAACTAGGATTGTATTATGTGTATCCCATGCATGCTTAAATTCCTTCACTGTATTCGCCTTTATCCCTTCTGCTGGAAGGCTATTCCATAAATCCACCACCCTCTCAGTAAAGGAATTTAGTTTGGGAAAAAGTCCAAGTTCAACGCTTCTACCTATCATTCCTACTTTTAATACAAAAGAAGATTCCTTCTTGATTCCGAAACGCTCCTTGAATCAGCGCTAAAATATTAATGTTTTATTATTGACTGCCCAGTGTGTCCAGCTTTTCTAAAATAAAATACCTCCAAATATTTTTAAAGATTGTGTGTGTTTTTGTCCCTTTCAAAATAATCTCCTCCTCTATATTATAGAATATTTGTGTATCTATATCTTCCACACAAGGTTTATTCTTCTAAATTACTTTGGTTTAAACATATAACAATGTATTTGTTCTGTAACACATTACATTATTTAAAATGTACCAGTCCACTCTCATAATGGCCTCTGTACTAAATAATAATTAGATTTTCATCACTTTCTTTGCCCTTAAATTTTTCCACCACTTTGGTTAAAACTTTAAAGTCTTGATGGTTTCAGAAGGCTTGATTTTAGCTCCAAACACAACTATATAATTATGTGGAAATTTGTCGTTTAAGACACAAGAAGCCTTACGTTTTTTTGGAAGGGAGTGTGAGAGAAAAAAAAAATTCTTGGATGACTGGTCCACTTTAAGGCGTGCCATATTCAGGACTGGTCCCAAATCTCATTTTGATTACAGCTTGAATAGTGCACTGGCTTCTTTCCAGTGTGATTTTGATGCAGGCATTCTGCATAAATCATGTTTTTTTAATATTTGACTCAAGTCCTCCCCAGGGATTAGTCCGCATGTTTATATGCTCCGTTTCTATATAATCAGTGCTGCCGCACCTGCAATAAAGATTTGTTTCATTTAGTCATTTCCTGTGCTGCTAGAATAGAATACATTGTGTGGACTGTAATAGACTTGGGCTAGTACAAAGTAGTACTAATTAAATGTTTTAAAGAACTGTCGGGAAAAAGAAATTAAGTTATGAATGATTGAAAGATTGTAGGAATATTTGTAGCATGCTCACACCTGTTTTGGTAAGCATCATTTTATACATTTATATTATTTGAGCCTGTGACTAGCTTAGCGCACATCATTTTTCTTATTTGCATAGAAATGCTTTTAGTAAAATGCTATTGTATGCTTTGCATAGAACCATCAGGGCTGACCTCTTTCAATTAACCCCTTAACGACACAGGACATGTCTTTAAGTCCATTGACGGACAGTATTGGTATTGCCATGAGGAGGCATCTGGGAACCCTAAAATGACCTATGATTAAGCCTTACCAGTGTGTGAAACCCTTAATATGGTTAGCCTGATTATACGATCTGGACCACCCGCGCGGTGTATGGAGAATTTTTGGGTTGTAAAAACAGTGATGTTATATATTGGAACTTGGAGTCCTCTTGTCCGTTGAGCGCCATATGCATATACAATCAGTCCTAGCAAACGCAGCTGCCTCTCCAGTATGGCACTGCCCTGTTGTGGTCATGAGCTAGAATTACCACTTCCATTGCTTTGCTGTAGTTGATAGACTGCCTGTAGTGACAAAGAACAAAAAATCACAATAGGGTTATCTATTCTAAAAATCTAGGGTTAGGTTTATAGGAAGGGATAGAATTAAGATTGGTTAAAAAAACCAAACAAAAAAACCCTCAAATAGAGGAAACTCTGGGCTCCACCTCTTGGCTGTAAATTAATGTATCCCCCCCCCCAATTATCATATTTTTTGTATAGTAAATGATAAGATATGATGAAAATAATCCTACCAAGAAAGTCCTTATGTCAATGAAAATGGTATGCAATGTGTGGGCACCTTAAACTAGAAAACGGTGGTTACAGGGTTCTCTTGGCTTTGTGATCAACCTGTTTTCAGCTCGTCACTGAATCATGCTCCATGTTATTTCCAAATTTATCCTAACCTTCTGTTCTGGAAGTGGCAGTGATGTTGTGAAAAATTATACTAGTCTGGGAGAGTACGGATTTTTCAGCTGCTAATAATCATGTTTGGACAGCAACCATGTCGAAGATCTGACTGGAGGTCTCTTTTAAACACATTAGGGGAAAGAGAACTCAGGAAGCCAAATTAAGGAATAGCGTAGGGGGAGCAAATTGGAATTTACATTGGTTTTCAATCGGGCCAAAACACACCGGAAACAGGATGAATTTTGATCTTTGTTGTGGTGGTGCAGATAAAAGGATTGTATGTGTATCTATACCTGCATGAACAATTTGAATCCCAGAATGCATTAGAAAATGGTCGCTTGTAGTGCACTTGCCACTTATTCTCTTGGTGGTGACCAATTATCTTTAGAAATCTACACACGCTCACTTTATGTATGTTATCATTCATGTCTTGTTTTAAAGGGACACTAAATGGTTTTTTTTATTTTTTATTTTTGTCACTTGTGCTTCTAATATAGAAGCACATGTGAAATGTTAGTTGTCCTTAGTATGAGGATAAACTGGCTTGTACTTTTGATAGTACACGCCAGTTTATCCTCTGACCGACAGCTGCCATGCTTCCATAGGAAGCAGGCAGCCCTCTGGTTGGCGACCGACTCTCTCTGCTAGCGCATAGAGAGAGACCCCCGTTTTTGCATGGGATCAACGGGGGGGGGGGCCCTTAACTAGGTCCTCCCTGCTAATTCCATGCAAAAATTAGGTTTTCTCTCTGTACTAGCAGCGAGAGACCCTCCCTTTCGGCTGTCAGAGCGGGGGCTGGCGACAACCAGGAACTGCTGTGTCTCGCATGTGAGACACAGCAGTTAGTAAACCCGCGTGAATCTTTTAAGATACACGTCGGGTTTACTTAAATGTCCTGGGATATGTTTTGTTTAACCCTTGCTTCCTTGAAGGAAGCAAGGGTTAAACAATGTTCAATGCTCCCTTTAATGATGTTGTTTATCTAAATTCACCCACTCATCTTTTTTTATGCGAAGGCATTTACTTTTGTTTTTGTCTGTCTGTCTCTGCCCTCTCTAGGCATGCATTGACGAGAATCTGGAGGTGGTAGAATTTCTTGTAAATCATGGAGCCAATGTGAACCAAGCTGATAATGAGGGGTGGACACCTCTGCACGTTGCGGCCTCTTGTGGTTATATGGAGATAGCAGAGTAAGTCAGTATACTGAATGCATGGTGAATGCGGGCATGTCTTTTTCCAGTCATTATAAATTGTAGGCAGTAATGCTAAACTTGATCAGTGAGTTTGTTTGCCCATTCCACCCAAGATTCTGAAAACCCATGTGACCTGGCTAGAAACTATAGCTTTCCCATACTAGCTGGGCTGCAGGTCAACCATTCATGACAACACATGATCTTGTGTTAAAAGGTTAAAACAATAATGACCTTAAGACAGGGCTTGACAAATTTAATTTAGTTTTATCAGCTAAATTTAGCTAAAAAATGTAGGAGCCAGACAACGGCACATCACAAAATCATAAACGCACGGAGACAATCCATACACCCACCTCACATAAACAGCCAGTTACATTAACACATACGTACACACACGCCACATACAAAGCCAGTTACCTCCACACACGCCGCATACACAGCCAGTTACTTTCACACACGCCGCATACACAGCCAGTTACCTTCACACATACATACACACGCCACATACACAGCCAGTTACATACACACACGCCACATACACAGCCAGTTACATTCACACACGCCGCATACACAGCCAGTTACATTCACACACGCCACATACACAGCCAGTTACATTCACACACGCCACATACACAGCCAGTTACTCACACACGCCACATACACAGCCAGTTACACTCACACACGCCACACACACAGCCAGTTACACTCACACACGCCACATACACAGCCAGTTACACTCACACACGCCACACACACAGCCAGTTACACTCACACACGCCACATACACAGCCAGTTACACTCACACACGCCACATACACAGCCAGTTACACTCACACACGCCACATACACAGCCAGTTACACTCACACACGCCACATACACAGCCAGTTACACTCACACGCCACATACACAGCCAGTTACACTCACACACGCCACATACACAGCCAGTTACACTCACACACGCCACATACACAGCCAGTTACACTCACACACGCCACATACACAGCCAGTTACACTCACACGCCACATACACAGCCAGTTACACTCACACACGCCACATACACAGCCAGTTACACTCACACACGCCACATACACAGCCAGTTACACTCACACACGCCACATACACAGCCAGTTACTCACACACGCCACATACACAGCCAGTTACACTCACACACGCCACATACACAGCCAGTTACCTCCACACACGCCGCATACACAGCCAGTTACTTTCACACACGCCGCATACACAGCCAGTTACCTTCACACATACATACACACGCCACATACACAGCCAGTTACATACACACACGCCACATACACAGCCAGTTACATTCACACACGCCACATACACAGCCAGTTACACTCACACACGCCACATACACAGCCAGTTACACTCACACACGCCACATACACAGCCAGTTACACTCACACACGCCACATACACAGCCAGTTACACTCACACACGCCACATACACAGCCAGTTACATACACACACGCCACATACACAGCCAGTTACATACACACACGCCACATACACAGCCAGTTACATTCACACACGCCACATACACAGCCAGTTACATTCACACACGCCACATACACAGCCAGTTACATTCACACACGCCACATACACAGCCAGTTACATTCACACACGCCACATACACAGCCAGTTACATTCACACACGCCACATACACAGCCAGTTACACTCACACACGCCACATACACAGCCAGTTACACTCACACACGCCACATACACAGCCAGTTACACTCACACACGCCACATACACAGCCAGTTACACTCACACACGCCACATACACAGCCAGTTACACTCACACACGCCACATACACAGCCAGTTACACTCACACACGCCACATACACAGCCAGTTACTCACACACGCCACATACACAGCCAGTTACTCACACACGCCACATACACAGCCAGTTACACTCACACACGCCACATACACAGCCAGTTACATACACACCATTTTTGTGTGTTTTTTTTTTTACAGAACAAAAATTTATTTCTTACGGTGTTCTCCCTCCCTCCTGCTTACCTCATTGCAGGGGAGGGGAACATTTATGCTGGAGCCCGATCTTCTTTCGCTTCCTGCTAAGTGCCGTGTTGTCACGTGACACTCGGCACTACAGCGTGTTGCACGAGGGGGCGAAGCTTACAGTCTGTGTGATCCGCACAGACTTTCTCCCCTTGCGCTGCACGGTGTATCACGTGGATGTGATCTGCTCCCTTCTTCCAACAAATGACATACATACACAAAAAGAATAATAAAAAAGCAAGTGTTTTATTTGAAATGTTTGGTTCCTACATTTTTGCATGTGGTTTGTACTTTTTTTTTTTTTACTTTTCATCTTCTGTTCTTGTTTATGGAAAGTTCATCACTATCCACTTGTATAATACATGTACAGTTTGACACACAACTTTCATTTGCATAGTCTGAAATATATGGAGGTGCAAAGGACAAGGAAACATACAGCATATTATTGTATGATATGCACAGTGCTGATAATATGAACTCACATGTGACCAGAGTAGTAAAAATATCTGTAGCTTCAACCTTCTCTCCTCCCACACTTCTCATTCTCAGATAAAATAGGAGACAGGTCGGCATACAGGTAATAAACGGGTATATTTGAACAAAAATTGCTGCTTACATCAGGGCTCGACAAACCCTGGGTGCCAGGTTGCCATGGCGACCAGGAAATCAGACCTTGCGCCCCGGTATCGTGAGCCCCACAGGGTGCCTTTGCCAATGGGATTGTTTTTTTTCCAGCGGCGCACGAGGGAGCAGTGGCAGAGCAGGAAGTCTGTGCAGCCGGTGCGGCTGCACAGACTTCCTGCTCTGCCACTCACGCACCACGCTGTAGTGCTGATAACCAGGGAACGTAGCAGGGAAGCTGCTCTGTGCCACTGGGCTGAAACGGAAACCACCCACTCCCCTGTAATGAGGTGTTTTGGGGGGACGGGGGACATTTTGATAGGTGAACTTTTTTTTTTTCCATCCAAAAACCTGTGTGTGTTTGTGTGTGTGTGTGTGTGTGTGTGTGTGTATTCACAAATTAGTCCTTCATAATGTATTCTAGCACTTTCACAACCTTCTCAGATCAAAGAGGTGCAGTGACAGACATTCTTTGTCTAGTGACAGACTTGTATTGTAACAAGTGAAAACTGTATGATATTCTACACTATGTAAACCTTAATAATTGGATGGACAATTTGCAGGTAATGGCAGTGATGGCTGACCCTGTGGTCCCAATGAAAATTCACCATTCTGCTAAGCATCATGGGAACTGTAGTCCACAACAACCAAATGCAAAAGATTGACATCAATGGATTATACTGTATATTTAATTTTTTTTTTTTTTTTTACATAGTAAACAATTTGTTTTAACATCCTCCTCAAATAAATTAGCAGCCTTCCCTAATAGGGGTGTACATTTAACACCGATTTCACTTTAGTATGATGTGTTTTGTCGTAGGTATCTACTGAAACATTCTGCTAATATAGCTGCTGTGAACAGTGATGGAGACGTCCCTCTTGACATTGCTGAAGATGACTGCATGGAGACTTTGCTCCGTGCTGAAATTTCAAAGAGAGGTAAGGCTTTTGGCACCCGTTGCGCTTCCCTTATGAAGGAACGGTTAATCCATAACAGGAAAACCTACTTCATACTGGAAAATGTGCTCTATTGTAGACACAGTTTTTCACTGCACTGGAAAACCTTTCCATCATGCACATAGCTCTACCATCAGTTTGTTCCAAATGGTCACAACCCATCAAGGAGTGGAATAGGCTGTTGGCATACATTAAACAGGATTTCTGTCTGGGCTACGACTTGTGTTCCCCACAGCTCAGTGTTTTCGGAATGAGTTTGGATACTTTTTTTTTTTTTTGTTGTTAATATCGGTTTTAATATTTCCTCCCTGTAAACCTGAATTAAAAAAAAAAATCTAACAAACTTTTCCTTGGGCACATTGAGTACTCTGAATTACTTCCTTTTCATTACCCTGTAAATGGAGTGTTGGGAGCCTAGAATTTCAACTCTAGAATCCTTAGAGTTCATGTTTATTTCTTTATTTATAAAGTTTTTTGGTTTAAATCAATCTATTTAAATAACTATTTAAATCATTAGTCAATAAGACTTAATTTAAATCATGATTTTTAAATGTAACGACTTATTCTTGCTATTAGTTACAGACACGCACACACACACACACATTTATTTTCTCTTTTTTGTGGCATTTGTCCCCCCCCGCTTGTTTACCTTTTTATATGCAGGGAGGGGGATGGTTCAGGCACACCCTCTTCTGAGCTCCAGGCTGTCACCTGACATCCAGAGCTCCGACAGCATCAGTGTGTGAGGGGGACAGAGCATGCACCCATCACACAATGCGCCCGATGTAGGCATGCCACAGAGATGTGGTTCCTGCATCCAATCTCGGGCGGGCCGCACTTCCATCACAGACTGGCCGCATTTGAGCCGCGGGCTGCATGTTGGACGGCCCTGATTTAGAGAATTTTACCCATGATGCAACATTCTCCAAAATCTTCCAGCAAGTCTCACTCAACAACTGGGAAAGAACCATGAAGATTTCATTAGATACACCCCTGCTCTCTTACTGGCTCCTGTGTATCACTAGTGGGCAGGACTAGGTGGCGGTGTACAACTTCTTCTTTTTTTTACCTGCCTACCACAAGAGAGGAGATTGACCTAATCAAACAGGATCATAACTCCGCCCTATTGTGATGTAAAAATTACATTACCTTCCCATTCAATGCAAGTCTATAATCATAATTCTGACTTATAGATAGCATTCTGTGTCCCCAGCCCCAAAGTGAGATACTAGTGCTGTAAAGTCACCAGGGGGTGGCACCCAAAAAACACTATTTCACATAATGGCGTCGCCCAGTCACACTGGTTTAGTAAAATATTTTATTACATAAACATACAAAAGACATTATCTGACCAGCGTCCTGTTTTTTTAAAACGGTTTCACTGATCTAAAAGTCGCTGACACTTTTGACCAGTGTCTGCTTATTGGAGTGGCCTATTAGACTGACACGCTGGCAGACCATTAGCCGCAACTTATCTGTTAGACGAACAGTTTTACAGACCAATAAGAGGTTTGTTATTCTCTTTGAAGAATCCAAAATGCAAACCTCGTACTGTTTTTTTTTGTTTTTTCTTCCTGCATAACCAGTGATATCCTAAAAACAAAATCATTTAAAAAGTGACTAAGTCTGCAAAACTCAATTTCTAATGGTTTGACATTTACAATATTTACATGATTATGTAAAGACAGTTTCAGATGACAGAACTGCGTGATTGCAGACCTCTAATAGTCTGCTTGAAGGTGCCTCATTCAGCCACAAATGCTGTGTGTAGGGTTCACTATTTCAATTGTTTGTTTTAGCTATATGGGGGGGGGGGGGGTCCTAAAGTTACTCGTGCATTAAAGTGGTCCTGATGAGGCTGGTTCTGATACCAAATCCTTTTTATAAAAAGCAAAGTAAATGGTCTTTTTCTTAGTTTGTCATCTTGTGAGTGTACTGCTCTCACCCACGTGTTCTCGGGCCACTTTTCCAGAATGCCTTGCAGGCACGCAACCTGTGTGTGTGTGTTTACTTACTATTTGACTAGCACAAGGTCAATCTGGAATTTCCTTCCCTTAAGTGCAGCTGAAAAAAACCAGCGGTCATACTTTCCTGCATACATTAGCCTTTTGTTGGCTGTCCTTGGTGCCGTAGATGTTTTGGAAACCACGTAGCCCATGATTTTCAGAGATGCGTAAGACTGACTGAGCAGCATGGGTTATGTAGTTTCCAAACATCTCAGTGCCAAGGTTGGCTATAACGGCATTAGCCAGTCTAACTTCATTATGCTTGCTGTCTGTATACCGGAAATGTTTTTCTTTTTGTTGTTGTTTGTTTTTTATATTCTTGCACTACAGAGAAGTGCTTTTCAGAGAACGTCATTTGAAAAAGGTGCCTCTACGACAAGTTGCAGCGTTTAAAAAAATAAAATAAAAAAATCAGTAGGAAATCTGGAAAAAAAAAATAGAATTTTCCATTTAGGGAAACCAAGGCATTTAACATATTCATGACCAGTGTATCCTTTGGGACACGGGCTGTTTTATCTTTTCTGTGGTGTTTGTGTTTAGCTGTGATTTTATTTCTTCTCATTTACTCTATCCACACTATTTATTTTTTTACGGGAAAGGAAGGGCTTTCTTTAGATGTTTATTACCGTATTTGCTTGATTATAAGACGACCCTGATTATAAGACGACCCCCCCAAACTTTGGATATTCCTTAAGGAAAAAAACTAAAAGCCTGAATATAAGACTACCCTATAGGAAAAAAGTTCAACTTGTATATATTCACATGTAAATTGTTTTTTTTAATAAAAAATTATATAAAAAAATGCATTTCTTGTTTTTATTTCCTTTTATGTGACAATGCTGCCTCTCTTTCCCTTGCCCCCAGCTTTGTCTTCCCCCCCCCTTAGTGTTGTCTCTCTCTCCCCCTCCCATTGACTCCCCCCTCGCCTCTGTCTCTCCCCCCTCGCCTCTGTCTCTCCCCCCTCGCCTCTGTCTCTCCCCCCTCGCCTCTGTCTCTCCCCCCTCGCCTCTGTCTCTCCCCCCTCGCCTCTGTCTCTCCCCCCTCGCCTCTGTCTCTCCCCCCTCGCCTCTGTCTCTCCCCCCTCGCCTCTGTCTCTCCCCCCTCGCCTCTGTCTCTCCCCCCTCGCCTCTGTCTCTCCCCCCTCGCCTCTGTCTCTCCCCCCTCCCCTCTGTCTCTCCCCCCTCCCCTCTGTCTCTCCCCCCTCCCCTTGTTTCTCTCTGCCGACATCCCCCAGCTGCCTGAGTCTCCCTGGTGGCTAGCGGGGCAGTGGAGGATGTCTGCGCGATGACAGTACCCGGCCTCATCATAGACGTCCTTTCGGTCGTGCCGGGCGGCAGCAGGGGGAGTCTGCGCTCATCGCGCAGACATTCCCCTGCTGTTAGAGAGGGGGATCCAGGTACCCTGCAGCTCTGCTGGGGACCTGGATCCCTGTCTTATAATCTGACCTCAATTTGAGGTCAGATTATAAAACGACCTCTATTATAAGACGAAGGGTATTTTTCAGAATTTTTTTTGTCTTATAATCGAGCAAATACGGTATATCCTATTTTATTTTTATAGTAAATTATATGATGGAAATTTAGTCTTTTACTTTTTTTTTGCAAGTGTTACGGCTATAAGTACAGGTAGTGCATTGCTGCATTGACAGTAGTGACATTTTAGCCCTAGCTGTAAGGATAAATAAAGGGGGGTAGTTTTACCTTATTTTGATTAATTATTAAAAAACTTTCTTAGGGGACATGGGCAAGCTGCCCATACTGTAAACAGTGTGTCCCTACACCATGATTGCTGAGAGAATAAAGCCGACAAAACTAGGCACTCGGCAGACATGGCCGGAGTGCCTCACTCCCGAGGCACTCAGCCAATATCCGTGTCAGTCTGGCTGTGCTATGCCTGTAGGCCTGACGTATTCTATGTCACGAAGAGGTTAATGAGCTACCTGTGTGATATATCCGGAATCAAAACAAGTTGTGTTAAACAGTGGGGTCTGTTTACTAACAAGTGAACTGCAAACATCAGGCATAAACCATCTGCATAGCTTTCCAATTCTCAGGTATTGATGCTTGATTTTTGCAGATAACCTTTTAATGAATAGATGCCATTGAACATTAACACTATCAAAATAAGTGACTTTTCATTGATCATTGTCCATATAATATATATATATATATATATATATATATATATATATATATATATATATATATATATATAAAAATCCAAAATATGATGCACTCAGCTACAGGCAATCGTCACAATTCATGGCCCGGGTGCTATGCAGCTACAGTACACAAAAATCCAAAAGAAAGCAAGCACTCACAGGACTTAATGCAAAATGTGAGCATAAAATCGACGTTTCGGTCCACACCACAAGTCTTGATAAAGGTCCACGGTGTGGACCGAAACATCAATTTTATGCTCATGTGTACTACATACCTGTATGAGTAAGTAAATATTTCGACCTATTTTGCATTAAGTCCTGTGAGTGCTTGCTTTCTTTTGGATTTTTATATATATATATATATAGTATATTTACAGCATTTATAGTATTTAGGAGTCAGCAGATACCTCCATATTCTATAAAACAATGTAAATAGGAGCCAGTAATTGGGATTTTTGAAGTGATGAGTCTTTGGTTCCTGGGGCTTGTCCAGCCCTGTGCATCTCTATTTATTTAACTAAATATATCTTCAGTTATTAAGTTCTGCGAATGGCCTTTTATTGATTTTGTTACTCTGTATGTGTCTGGCAGAGCATTGTACCTGTGGATTACTCCCCTGTATATATGCTGCGAGTGGAAGAATTGTGCAGCATGTGATTGTATGTAATGGATAGTTAAGACTCTATCCTCCCTGCTGACCATCATTAGTCGCTTGGCTCCTACTTTTCACTAAGGTGTCATGCTTTTGTCTCCAAAGCAATTGACATCGAGGCTGCCAAGAGGGAAGAAGAAGAAGTTATGCTACAAGATGCCCGGCAGTGGCTGAATGCTGGCAAAATTGAAGACCTTCGACATCCGAAGACCGGCGCAAGTGCACTGCATGTTGCCGCTGCCAAAGGCTACATGGAAGTCATGAGGTAGCCTATCTATACAAGTAGGTTTGGATGAACCCTGTGTCTCCAGCATGCATTAAGGGTTTGTCTTCTGTCACCAGGCTCCTGCTTCAGGCCAACTTTGACACAAACGCTCGGGATAAGGATGGGTGGACGCCTCTCCATGCTGCCGCTCACTGGGGAGTGGAGGAGGCCTGCAGACTGCTAGTGGAACATTTCTGTGATATGAATGCAACCAATCACGTGGTAAGTGTTATTCAGTTCTAGTCCGGTGGGAGAATCCGTTAGAATATTGGTTACACTGGGGGCTCTGGGCGATGACGTACTGTTATCATTAATAATAAATTCAGACTATAATACTGCACAGTCAATGTAGCTTTTATTAAAAAAAAAATCAAAGGGAGTAATACGTAGGTAACAAATCAAGGTACAAATTTTGTATATTGATGTAGAAAAAGGAAAAAGCCCCTCTTTTCTATAATGTAACATTGGTAACTGCTACATGTTAAGGCTTTATGGCTGCTCAAAACCAGTGCAAATGTTCTGCTTCATTGTATAAACTGCTTATATTATCCTTATGTTAGCCAGCTAAGAATTTAGCACTGGTGGGATTTATAGCGGGTTTAAGCAGGTTCCCCCAAAATAAGCGGTTTTTTTTTTTTCATGTGTTGCATTGATACTATTCGGCAGTGTTTTATGCTGCATTAACTTATAGCACAAAAGGTATTAAAGTTGTAATTATCGTGAGGAGTGTGGCTTTTTGTAAAGTATGCTTAATAAATGTTTTATAAGCTCATATATGTAGTAAACAAAACCAACAACCTGTGCTTCCTCTGGGTGTAGTCATTTAAATGAGAACCTTTTTCACTTCCATCCCTTGTTTTATGCCGTCATCCTTGTTATTAAGACTTAAATTGCATGTTATGTGCAGCCTTGGGAAGGATAGCCACACGCTCTCAGCCTTGGGAAGGATAGCCACACGCTCTCAGCCTTGGGAAGGATAGCCACACGCTCTCAGCCTTGGGAAGGATAGCCACACACGCTCTCAGCCTTGGGAAGGATAGCCACACACGCTCAGCCTTGGGAAGGATAGCCACACACGCACTCAGCCTTGGCAAAGGATAGCCACACGCACTCAGCCTTGGCAAAGGATAGCCACACGCGCTCAGCCTTGGGAAAGGATAGCCACACACGCTCAGCCTTGGGAAAGGATAGCCACACGCTCTCAGCCTTGGGAAGGATAGCCACACACGCTCAGCCTTGGGAAGGATAGCCACACACGCTCAGCCTTGGGAAGGATAGCCACACACACACTCAGCCTTGGCAAAGGATAGCCACACGCACTCAGCCTTGGCAAAGGATAGCCACACGCACTCAGCCTTGGCAAAGGATAGCCACACGCACTCAGCCTTGGGAAAGGATAGCCACACACGCTCAGCCTTGGGAAAGGATAGCCACACGCTCTCAGCCTTGGGAAAGGATAGCCACACGCTCTCAGCCTTGGGAAAGGATAGCCACACGCTCTCAGCCTTGGGAAAGGATAGCCACACGCTCTCAGCCTTGGGAAAGGATAGCCACACGCTCTCAGCCTTGGGAAAGGATAGCCACACGCTCGCAGCCTTGGGAAGGATAGCCACACACACTCAGACCTGGGGAAAGGATAGCCACACACGCTCAGCCTTGGGAAGGCTAGCCACACGCTCTCAGCCTTGGGAAGGCTAGCCACACGCTCTCAGCCTTGGGAAGGCTAGCCACACGCTCTCAGCCTTGGGAAGGCTAGCCACACACACTCAGCCTTGGGAAGGCTAGCCACACACACTCAGCCTTGGGAAGGATAGCCACACGCACTCAGCTTTGGGAAGGATAGCCACACGCACTCAGCATTGGGAAGGATAGCCCCACGCACTCAGCCTTGGGAAGGATAGCCACACACGCTCAGCCTTGGGAAGGATAGCCACACACGCTCAGCCTTGGGAAGGATAGCCACACACGCTCAGCCTTGGGAAGGATAGCCCCACGCACTCAGCCTTGGGAAGGATAGCCACACGCTCTCAGCCTTGGGAAGGATAGCCACACGCGCTCAGCTTTGGGAAGGATAGCCCCACGCGCTCAGCCTTGGGAAGGATGTCTACCTGTCTTCTGTGTATTTTTTTGTTCTCTTTGTACACGTTGGACGTGGGTTGCTACACTGCATGGATTCTGTTTATTTACAGTATGTTTTGTGTTCAGGGTCAGAGGCCTTTTGATGTCGCTGATGAAGATATCGTTAGTCTTTTGGAAGAGCTGCAGAAGAAGCAGGAAGATGTAAGTTACTGTTTTAGAATATTGTTTGCTCTGACTAGTAATAGTCAGTTCATATAATGATATATCTAAATTACTATGTTACAATGTAACACCCTTCTCAGTTCTGATATATTCACACCTTGCTCAAAAATGACTTAGTGACTTCCATGCTCACTTCTTTCTCTCCCCTTTTAGCTACGGAGTGAAAAAGAAGCAAATTTAAAGAGAGCTGTGATTGACACTGGTATGGAACAGCAGCCACTGTACACCAATAAACATCGGAGGTAAATGACACCCACTGCCACAGCTTCCAATAGATCAGCATGCTGTATGTGGTCCTATTCAGGAATCAGTCTTGGAACTTTAAGAAGCCTTAATTTATGTGTTTTGCTATCTTATAATCTAAATTCAGACCCTGGTTTATTTCACGTTAATGCATATTGCTGCAGTAGTTATACAAATCTTTATAGAGCTACCAGCTGGCTTTCCTATTGATATTACATGGAATGTAACGGTAAAACCATGCAGTGGTCTGTTACAGTAGCTGGTGCAGTAATTATGTAGATGTTAAAATATCTGCCCCATACAGTGTCCGATCCAAATGGGGAGTAGCGGCTACTGAAGGCCCAATTGCACCCCACCAAACCCAATGTTTTTGGTCCATCACAGAGTATCCGGCCATTCAGTTAATCAATAGACAAGACTAATATGAAACGTGGGCCACTTGTTTATTACCACCTTAAAAGGTGGTACACTAATCCGTGCCTACTACTGAGCAGACCAGTAACATGTCTAAAAAAAAAAAAAAAAAAAAAAAGGTATTTTCAGTAGTAATATGTATGTAAGGAACTAGTACTGGGTTTTTACCTTCAAATTTTAAAATGTTAATTGACTTCATACAATAAAGCAAATAGATAGTGTATCTTTGTGATTGCCCTAGAAGTGGTTTAAAGGGGCAGTTTAACCTACTGTACGAAAATATTTTTTTTAGACACACTGATCTATCTATCTAAACTGCATATAAAGTTATTGATAGTTCTGCCTATCTCCTCCATCCTTCCCTCTTGTGTTACATCACAGCACACATAATTGGCAGATACTACTTCCCCTGCATGCCAAGCACTTTGAAAGAGAGGTTGATTCCACAGTAATGGCTAATGATTGCACTTTCGCAGAGGGGAGCATGAAAACTGCTGCAGATGGAGCCAGCCTGTCTCCCATGTACTCTCTTGTTCATGTCACTGAATTTAGAGGCCCTGTGAAATTATTTTCAATGGACAGGACAAGTGTAATCTTTTTTTAAACTGCAATTTAAAATTATATATATATATATATATATATATATATATATATATATATATATATATATATATATATATATATATATATATATATATATATATGGAAAATAAGACCTAAATGCTCTTTTAAGTTAGAGCAAATAATGCAAAAACACAAATTGCCTAATCATTCCTTAAGTGAATGTATAGTGTCACACGTCAATTCAGTAGCATAAATTGAAATGCTAGTGTAAGCCGGATAGATCACCACATTGAGTTTGACATATATGAACACTTCAGTTCTTGACCTGTTTGACACTGAAAGGATCAAATCTTACATGTTACACCCAGGTGTGCTTAATCTGTGTTACGATTCACCAATTTCTACTGATTACCCAGTGGACATAGGCATGGATACCAGCAAAGCAAGATTTACACATATTGGCAAGATCTCAACAAAGCTAAATATTAGAATTTAACAATTGTCTATAAAACAGTTTAATTAAAATAAGGTTTGTGAGTAAAGCTAATGTTTAGTTTATTATGTGTATAAATGGTTTAAACCGTTTCTTTTTTTTTTTGATAGGATATTTATTCAGGTGTCTAAAAGACCAATCAGAGAAAAAAAAAACCCACAAATACATATCAAAGTTCAAAATAAAACATTAATTTATTTTGTTTTTGCAGTATTTATTTGGAATCTTCACTTTTGCAGGCTTTCTCCAAGGGTGTACCATTCACCCCTTGGAAGAGTGTATATCCAGCATCAATCATAGGGCTCTCGCAGAAATAGGGGTTTCAGATGGGTATGTGTGCGACATCAGCCTCTCGTGCCGTGGGACTCTCCATTTCATTAATAGAAAGACCTGGATAATCATTGTGCATGAGTGTAACATCAGTCGTATGTGCCAAGTGCTGCCCCCATTAAATCAGGGATTTCTGGACTCAAACTCGGCAGTATTTCCCAGCAAATCTGTACTCAGTGTTTTGAGAAGAGTGGACCTTTATGAGTAAAAAAAAAAAAAAAAGCCGTAAAAATAGCCTTTGATGTATCTTTTTAAAACCTGCGCTTTTGCATTTTCAAGCCACGTCATTAACCGCTGGTCCTTTTATCTCCATTTTAGAAGTTCAGTTTGTCGAATGAGCAGCAAAGAAAAGATTTCCGTGCAGGATCAGTCAAAGGAGAGGACCACGCTGGGCACCATAACCGTTGGCGATGAGGAAGTGAGTTCCAGTTCAGAAGAGGAACCAGAGACCACAAATGGTAAGAGTGCTGTATGTTTCAAATGGGAAGTTTTGGGATCTTGTTTTAGCTATGCTACATCAGCCAAAGTTTCTGCTTTAAAGAGCCATGTTTTTTTTGTTATTTTTGTCACTTTTTTTTTTTTTTTGCTTCTGCTGTGGAAAGAAAAGAGAAAAGTTGAGTGACCCTAGTATGGAATTTAAGGTACAGGCCCATATGTCACTCATTGCTCGTGCAGTGAGCATCTCTTAGAGCGTGCTTCTCACTAGCAGACACTGTCTGTCTGAGGCCAAGCTGTAAATCCTGCTTATGTCTCTATAGACTGAACAAGTCTCTACACTGGACAAGTGCCAGTATGTCTTAGATTGTTTTTCTATAAGAGAAGCGAGAGTTAGTAACATTTTAAAGAGTTATTTTGTTTTATTTTTGGTGGTGCAGTTTGAAAAACTTTGCACACGCCCTATGTACAGGCAACCTGGAGATAGATTTTTTTTTTTTTTTTTTTTTTTAACAGGCAGTTAAAAGCTGATTCTCTCTGTTTTATACTATTTTTGAATGGTACTTTTGCCAAGTGCCATTAACAAAATAGAAAAACATGGGAGAGATCCTGTCCGGAAGCTGCTGCCTCACAGACACAGTCCAGCAAACAATTTTCTCCTACGGGTGTGTCAGTCATGTAAAATGGGAGGGAGGAGAATGGCAATGAATTCCAATACAAACGGGCAGGATGATTGTGAATGGCAATGAATTCCAGTACAAACGGGCAGGATGATTGTGAATGGCAATGAATTCCAGTACAAACGGGCAGGATGATTGTGATTGTGAATGGCAATGAATTCCAATACAAACAGGCAGGATGATTGTGAATGGCAATGAATTCCAATACAAACGGGCAGGATGATTGTGAATGGCAATGACTTCCAATACAAACGGGCAGGATGATTGTGAATGGCAATGAATTCCAATACAAACGGGCAGGATGATTGTGATTGTGAATGGCAATGAATTCCAATAAAAACGGGCAGGATGATTGTGAATGGCAATGAATTCCAATACAAACGGGCAGGATGATTGTGAATGCGAATGTTATGTTGTGAACAGTTGGGAATACTGTAGTGTGATTGCCAATATAAACAAGTTGAAAGTTTGACACTGTAGTAGGAAGGAGCAGGCAGACAGTTGTTTGTTCCAGAATAAAAGGTAAGCATTAGGAGACCCCTTTCATGCAAATTATTATTTTTAGGGTGTGATCCCTCTTTAATACTTTTCCCAAGACTCTTGATGTGACATGTTATTTTGTCGAGCTTTATTTAGTGTTGAAACACTGTATGACCTTTAATATAATCCCTTTGTGGTTTGCGGAGGAGTTTTAATAAATGTTACACTTTGCTGCCATCTGTAGGCTGAAAATGTTCCTGGAGCTTGATATTTTTTTAAAATGCTCAATAACTTGTACTTGTCATATATATATATATATATATATATATATATATATATATATATATATATATATATATATATATATATATATATATATATATATATATATATTAGTACAGTATAATGCTAAAGAAAATAACTTTTTTTTTTTTTCGTCTTAAAATTTTCTGTGCTTTACTGCTATTTCTCAGCATGCATGTAAAAATATTTTGTGCCAGGGGATACAAAGTATTAACGTGGATTCTTTAAAACAGTGTAGCATGTAGGAGGTCTGGACTCGTCCTCAAAGCTCCATATGGACCATGTTCTCTTTAAGTAGGAAGAGCTTTTTATTCAGCTGCCACTCTGGTACATTGTTACCTAAAATAAAACCACCTTTTCAGCTATGAGAAAGTAGTGAATATGGATGTCTGTTTATTAGCAAATACACATAGCTGAATGCAAAAGAAAAAATATCATCTATATATCCTTAATCTCCAGCAGAACCCAAGAACATTGTAGTAGTAAATGAAAATGGACTGTTACCCGATCCCCAAAACAGCACTGTGAGCCTCTCCTCATCCGAGCAAAAGGTAAGAGCACAACGGCTTTATTAGGATTTTTGAGCTTTGTATTGTATCCTGTTGTCATTTTTATTGCTTAAAATGCAAATTAACCCCTTAAGGACCAACGTGACACCTTCGCCCCATACAAGTTATATGCTGTTTTGAAATGACAGAGCTTTCTTTGGCTACCATATGCATATATACACAACACCTAAACATTAACGGACTTTTTTTTGTTGTTTTGGATTTTAAATTTCTTTCCAAACTATATAGTTTTTTTTTTTTAGGGATATATATGGCTTTCTTTTGACATCATATTCTACCTTTGGGTCAAACTTTTGTGTGGTTTTGTTTGTTTTTTAGTTGGCCTTGCAGATCTTTTTTCATTCATGACCCATCTGGCATGTCATCTGTCTTTAAGGGGCTTAACGCACCAAATCTTTTTGTGCTGCACCATGTATTGGTGAAACACTCCTCAGGCTTGAGTTTATGCTTTACTTAGTTGCCCGTTTCTAATATGACAGTACTGTGATTATTTTAACCCCTTTGTGACAATTGGCATTGCGCAAAAACATAGTTAATGGTGTGTCATGTAGTGGAAAGAGTTTAGATAGAAATCAGCTATCAATATGCCCTGCTATCCTGAAAAAAATATATCTTTCTAATTCCGGACAAATATTTGAATCTATGTAGCAGTTTTGTGGTTTTTTTTTTTTTTTTTTTTTTTACTAAATGTGTAAAATATTTTTCATGTAAAAATTGGGTTGATTTTATTTTCATTTTTTTTTTTTTTTTTTTTTTTCATTTTAAGTGCATTAAATCAAATGAAAATAATGGTATCTCAAGAAAGCCTTTCCAATCCTGAAAAACATGTATAATGTGTGGGTACATTAAATATAGAGGGGGAAAAAAATTCTCAAACATTGCGGCCATTGTTCAATAACCAAAACATGTTTTAAAAGTCCAGTCAAGTGCTTGCATATATACATGATCTGTACACAGATCCCTTCAATTACAAATCCATATTGCATGAAGAGATCCTCTTATTTTTCATGGTCTTTCCATCACTTTTCAGCTTCTGGAAATCTGTTCTTGCCTAGTGTCAACAACAAAAAAAGGGCGGGGCGGGGGCTACATTGTACAAAACCATAAAGTGGTGGTTAATCAGGTTAACGATTTGCGAACTGATGACATTTTCTCAATTCCCTCTCATGGTATAGGCCCCCTTTATTGATTGATTTTATTGATTTTATATTCCATTCTGACCTATGATAAATTGCCTAATAAAATAATAAGTAACCTCTGCGCCATTCTGTGTTAAACTGCAGGTTTATAAGTATTTGATGCTTATTTTGATTTTATTTTTGTCTGCGTTGCTTGCTGTTTTTGTGTGCAAATTCTACGTTTCTTTTCCAGAGAGATGTGGTCTATACTGGCATTTTTCTAAATTGTCTCATTGTTACTCTGAAGGGAATCTCATTAACATTTGAACTAGTTCATATTTATATTCCAATGTGAGTTATAACAATTTTAGATTTCATGGATACATTCAGCATCATTACTTTTAGAATAAAGTTATCCATTGTGACAGTCTTAACCGCTTATAAAAAAAAAAAGGTAACGTGGCATTATAGTTTGAAAGCAAAAATCCCATTCCATTTATTGGTAAGATATTCTTGCCACAGCTAAATCTGATGAATAGGAACAGATCCTTTTGTTACACACTGGACTACATAACACTGCTCTACATTTAAAAGTCCAAAAAACAGAGACCTTTCTTGACTGGTTCCTTGTACAATAATACCATTAGTTACTGAAGCAGTTTAATGTTGGGGCTAAAGTAATTTTCTTTTCAAAGAACCACATTGAGATGAATACATTTTAGCCTTTTGAGTTTGGTATCTATGATTTTGTCTTCATGAGATATTAAACTTTTATTTCTGAACTTCTTGACAGCTGCAATTTAAAAAATAAAATATCTGATTATTAGTTACCACTTTTTCAACCCACGGCATCTCAAAGGCCTACCAAATGTATTCTGGGACAAAGCCAATTGTTCTTTGACATACAAATGTTCCCCCAGCTGCAGTGGTGAATTCTGACATGAGTAGCGGTCACTATGAAGGCAGCACGTATGTCAAGTCTATTAAATGAAACCCTCAATGCAAAAGAAAATTCTGCAATAACAAGTTTAGTATCTCTGTAATCATAATTCATAGGAATTTTATTTAAAAACCATTGTACTCATCTTAAAGTGGCCTGGCGTTTAAAATAAATATTTTACCTTTACTCCTTGCAGTATCACGAGATGTCATAACATATGACAAAAGGAAAGGGTTTTAAATGGGTTATTTTAAAGTTTTGAAATGGGTAAGGACAACTTCCTTCATGTGAATACTTCCATTTATTGGTACTTTCTATATCAGACTTTGCATCAGATGGTATTGCTCGTTCTAGACCTATTTCTTTTCTGTCTTTGTCTTTCCCTTTCTGTCTCTAATCACTTTTCATTATTCCTTCTCCTGCTGCCTTGTCCCTTCCATCTGAGGTGACTGGTTGGTCTTTTTTTTTTTTTCATTTTATGCTTTTACTCCTGCCCAATTCTCCTCCTTAATTTCTCCATTACACCTCCTTCAACATCCTTTTCTGCTTGTGTGGCTGCTTGCGAATCTCCTTCCATCCTGCCAGCCCCTTCTCACCTTTATCACTCCCATCTTGCCCCCTGCTGGACCAGTAGGTCCCTCCATGTGGCGTCAGAGCTTGCGCAAAACCGGCATCATTCTGGTGCCCCAGAGAGGCCAAAAGGCTGCGGTGAGCATCATTTGCCTTGTTTGTAGTGAATGCCTGTGCGTGATCCATTTTGTGTTTTGTATCGTTTGTTCTGCTTTCTTTCTGCCCTTGGTTTAAACTTACTCCCATTTCCCCCCATTGATATTAGTTTGTTGTTTCTCGCCCCCAACCTCCCCAAGTCTGGTTTAACTCTTGTTGCTGGAGCATCCCTTCTGTTGCTAACTATATTAGGTATTAATGTGTTGCACCTTTCTGAGCAAGGCACACATGATGGCTACAATATACCTTATCACTGGCTGCATAATGGCGCACTTTGAGCATGTCTACCTTAAATATGGCAACAAACAAATACAGGCATAGCGGCAGTGATGGATCTCCATATTTGTTCTTTTCATTTGGGGGAAGATTACGAATTCTGTTCTCGGCTCCTTGTGATGATGGGAGTTGTAGTTGAGCAGCAGTTAGTCACATGATAGCCCTTCTGTTTTTCCTGCCAAATCAAGGCTTCTGTGTCCCTGCGACATAATTGACAAGTTTAGCCATCACTGGGTTTTGTGTAATGTTACAAAGATTCTATATGGAACAAAAGGTTCCTGATTACTTCGTGTCCATCTAATGTTTGTAATCCTGGTGGCCTCTGCTTCCATTCTCTTCAGTATATTGCCGTACCTGCAGAGAGCTTCCTGCGGTTCCCCTCCAAAGAAATAAATTACAACTTCCCTGAACAAACTCTAGTAACTTAATAGTGGTTAATGCTATAGGTAGCGGTTGGAAAATGAATTTAGTGGTTTTCATTTTGTTTCCCCCTTTCTCTCTCTTTTTAAACTGGTAGTGATCTGTGGTCCATTGTTTGTTTTTGGGTGTTTTTTTATTTTATTTTTTATTCCATTTGGCTTGTAGGTATTTTGTGTGCATTGTTTTGTAACAATTCAGTTGTAGAATTAGGAATCCATTATTGTGTTTATGGAACTTTTGTCCCCCACCCCCCTCAGCTATATATTTGGGCACTTATGTTCACAAGATGATAATCTGAAGTCTGGGGACTTGTAGTTGTTCCTTTAAGAACGGTTCCACAGGCTATGGCTTTTCAACTATAACGATTATCATTTACTACCATATGAGGAACCAATGGCTGCTTCCAAGTCCATGAACGGGTTGGGCGCCCATTAGCACGCCCTCGCCATTTATTTCATATAACTGAGAGAGCTGCAGCCTCCTCGAGATAAGTGTAAATCTGGTATTATTTCTTTTTGACCAAGACCATTTACTATCCGTGATCAGTCCTAGAAACTCCCACTTAGCAAACCATAAATGTTTCACCAGGTTTCTGCCATCTGAGGGGCTTGTTTTATGTTGCGCATGAAAGGGTAAAATGCCAAGTCTCCCATCCCTCCGCTAATCTGAGGAAAAAAACAAAATGGCCGTTCTAAACCTAGGGTAATGTTACTGTGCTTCCACTGTAGGGCGGGGAGGAGAATCCCCTTTTCAAATAATCAAAGTCCCAAAGTGTGTGACTGGTAATGTTTCTCCTTCAACATTATTTGCTTATATTTAGACATATTCCATGTTCATGCTTCTGCTCATGTGCTTCAAACTTTCCTACCTGTGGTCCATATTATAGATTTTATATTGCATGCCAACCAGCATTTTACAGTTATATAGATAGCCTTAGAGCTCATGGTTGATGAAAATTGTCTTACTGTACAATGCTGTGCTCTTGGAATTAGATCTTCGGTCCTCCATCCCTGAACTTTGCCTTGACTGCTGCTGCCAATACAGTACTGACGACGATACCCATTGGTCAGAATTGTTTCTCTGATTTTTTTCGAACCTCCTTTTGAAATGTGACGTTCTATCTGAATATTTTATGGCTGTGTTACAAGAGCTACTTGACTCCGCAAAATGAGTTCTGTTTAGCTCAAATCCCCATCTATACCGTTCTTCCATGTCTCTAGTTCACTGAGGCACCCAGCAGCATCACACAGAAACGTGAATTTTCCCTCTCCAACTTGAGAGCAGGCTTACGGAAAACCGGCAGTTTCGGGCTTCTCCAAGATGCCAAACTAGAGGACAATAGCATCAAAGAGCTCGGAATCAGGCGCTCTGCTTCCAGTCCCCGTTTGGACACCCAAGAGCGGGTGAGCGGTTAATTTAGTTCAATTATTTGGTTAGAAATGTGCATTAAAAAAATCATTTGATCGGAATCAATAGCCTAATAGCATTGATCTGGCCATACTAGTCCTACCTCCAGTCGTAATGTTTTGATTGGATGAAATAGCAGAAGGGAAAACCAATTGCCAACATTTTTTCAGGTGGAAATGTCAAATGAAGAGGAAACTTATGTAAACTTGCTTACTGCTGGTAACTCTTTAATGTGTAAAAATCATCTGCCCAGATTTATTTAATGTATTTGTTCTTAAAGGGATACAATGTTTATCTTTTTAGTATATACTTTCTTTCTTTTTCATCTTAGCTTTTGCTTTAGCAGTTTTACACTTCTAAAGTAGCTTTTATTATGAACTGGTCTCAAATCATGTAGTTACCTGTCTAAAACGCTACTTGACAGAAACGGTTACACTAGCAGATTGATACTATGTAAAAACTAGGGTCTCTACCACCACTGGCAAAGAGACCATCGCAATCCAACAGACATAGAACAGATGTGGCAAGTCTCCACTCTAGCTGTGGGCGTGTGTGCAGTGTCTGGATCAGATTTTTTTTGTTTTGTTTTTGCTTCTTCTAATGAATCAAGGGATTAAAAAAAAAAAACTTTTTTTAAATTTAGTGCCCCTTTAAACAATATTATGTTCATTTTTTAAAATAATTGTTACAGTTCTTGGTAAATGGTAAGTTAGCTGCCTATGTAAATTTAAGGTCCTGTTTCTCTAACCCTTAAGTGTAATGCATCTTTTGCATTCTAGAAGTGCAATTATAACCAATGTGGTCACTATTATCATGGGTAAAGTACATTCTCTGTATGGTGCAGGATTCTAGTGGTCTATATTGGAGCATCCACTAGCACTCTGTCTGTTCACTATCTGTTCCATTGTAGAATTGGGAGATCGAATTTTACTCAGAAGAAACTAGCATTCAACATCCCAAAATTCGACCTCCTCACGTTAGTCACTAAAACAAAAACAAAATTGGCCTCTCTCTCCCCCAACCTTACCAAAGTCTAACCTGGACTCCAATCTCAAATTCCCCTTAGTATAAAGCAAAAAAATATTGCTAATTGCTAAAAAAAAACAATGTAGAGAGGCGAATTGCCTTTGGTGTCCAAAACTCTCGAGGTGGTGAGTGGCATAAAAATAAGTGATAATAAATGAGTCCCTGCACGGCCGTGGGCGTACTTGGTGCGTCACACAAAACATGTCCGTTAGTGATACAAGATGTACTCTTTTACATATTTCATATGTTCATGTAATTTTCGACACAGAAAGAATATCATGATCTTAAAATCAGGGTGGGTTTGATTTAAATCTAGTCTATTTCAAACACAAAAACGTGATCTAAATAGTAATTTTTTTTATTTTTAAAGAAAGAACTCATTCTTACTGGTTGTTATCATTAATATTTGCAAATAGATGAAGAGTTCATATTTAGAATAACCAGATTAGTAAAACAGCTGTATTAGAATTTATTCTAGTGTATTAGGTTAATCACACATATTTAAAGAACTAAAATAAGATTTAATAAATCACCCTGATGAATAATATGGGTGAGTACATTAAATAAGAGCGGAAAATTACAGCTCAACACCCAAACACCACAGAAATGTAAAAACGGCCATTGCCACGTACATTACAACATTTTCAAAAGGGTCCTGTCACTAAGGACTATATAAGCCTCAAGAAAGTCCTCTAATACAAATGGTGGCCCTACAAGTTATCTTGCTCCCCCAGCCCCGCCTGTAACAAACTAGCCCGGAAGCTAGGCAAATTCAAACAAAACGGGCTGTATTCCACTGTCTAGTACGCTGTATGGTCACAGCTGGCTCCACCTCCTGTTTATCGCTTCCACCAAGTACAAACTGAAATAAGCAAGGGTATCTGAGAGATGGATGCCTGATGCAATAAGATACGGATCACTGCAGTAGTTTCAGAATTGCAGAAATTTATTGTGGACCACAGTGCCAAAGCGGTAAAAATTCCCTGCACCCTCCACTATTAAAGGTGCTCGGAGACGACCACATGGCCTCCAGCTGTCGTCCTCCGTGTGCTAAAAGAAACCAGCCAATAGTAGAGCTGTGACAGGGAGGCATCTGACTGGCTGACTGTCGGCCAATCGCAAGCCTCCATTTTGTATTTTGAAATACCAGCCTGCCCTGTTCAGCCGCATGTTTTTTGGGGATTTTTTGGACTAAGTATTTTATTTTTGGATAACCCTTTTTCCATGGGCTGAGGGTTGAGGGCATCATGGACGTCATGAGACATATTTAAATGGTGTATTTCTTTTGCAGTACAAGCTTTGGGTGTGTTTTAATTTTTGTTTTGTTGCTCTTCCCCCACTACCTTGGCAAGGTAGAGGTGAGCGGTGGTAGGGATTTTTGTTTTATTCGGTTTGGGGGCCTTTTGGGCAGCTCCCTTTTGCCCTGCCCCCCATATGTATTAGAGGGTACCTTGTTTATATAGATGGGGTGGCAAATGGTTTTTATTTCATTCTTTTTCATTGGGAAAGGACTTGCAGGAAAAGTCCAACTCAAAAGCATTCTTGTCCTTCCCTCATTGAAATGAATGCTCCCCTTCATTGCGCCTCACCGCATTTCGATCTTGGCAAAATTGTTAGTGAATACCATTTTGCAGGGTCAAAGGGGAGTCGAATCTGTTCTCGGACTTTAGTGCATAGACCCCTCTGTGTATGAATGACAGTCTATTAAGAGCCCCCTGGTAGCTTGAAACAAGTAAGACATGCCAGCTCTTGGATTTATTATACTGTTTGCAAATTTATTGAAGATAAAGTTTCTACAAACAGACCAGCTTGTGCTTCAATTCTTTATTAATATCTGTGTGCTCTTATTTGAACAGTAACTATTATCGTTCCTGGGAAGTTTTTTTTGGTTAACTGCCTCAGAGTTGACCAGAAAGAATATGGATAGGACAGTGGTTATTAAGAGTGGTTGTGGTAAAGACGAATCTCAGGTTATCAGTGAGTGACTAGAACTTTAGTAGGACTCTAGAACTGTAAAACAATAATGTTGGCTTGGACTCCGACATTCCACACTTTGTACTTCTGGTTTTAATATTCTGTATGGTGATACGCATTTTAAATGCACCCCAGGGTGGTCTAAATGTTTTTTCCACTGGAAAGATATAAACTATACATCTTACACCCAGAGATTCACTAAACACTTGCAATGAATATACATAATGCTCACAGAATAGGCCTTCAGCTAAGGTTAAAATCATTTTAATACCCCAATGGGCATTTGCTTCTTGATTACCCCTCATTAATGCCTATGGAACCAGATACAACTGAAGTGGTTTCAAGCTTCTACCTCTGAGTTTATAAAAATAAAGAAAATGCTGAAATAATCTTCAAAAGTAATAACCTGGTCCTTTGATGTAGTTGTTGTATAAATCAGAATCAGTGATAGGTTTGCTCATTTACTCTTCACTTCTTTCCCTCAGACAAAAGAGCCCCTCTTAGCGCGGGTTCAGCCAACTCCCTCGAGAAGGATTTTCAGCCACCCTGAAACTGACACAGGGCAAGAACCCAAGAGAGAGTGAGTATTAAGTGCCCCAAAGTCCATCCATCAAACCCACTGGCAACTGCATCAATTCATGGCCTCATGTGGTACTACCACCGAGCACTTAACACCTGCTGTCTTTTTACCTTTACTCTGTTTTTCTGTAGACCTTCTCAACAAACTCATTCACTCAAAACCATATCATTTTTTCAAGCTGTACTAACTTCTAATGTTTTTAAAAAGATACTTAAGTTACGTTGTAAAGTCGAAAGTAAAGACTTTCCTTCCAAAGCTGAGCTAAATAAAAATAATCTAAGCATAGAAACAAAAACAAACTTTACTTCGGTCGTTCTGCTAGAGACATAGAAGGTGGACTACAGATGAGAATTGACATGGTTCCCACCACACAATTAAACACAAACACCTTCTCCAGCATGACTGCCACTTCCTCCACCTCGTCCACCAGCACAAGCTTCGACACTGACTCCAAAGACAAGCGAAGGTAAGGTACTTCTCACCTGCATGTTCTTTACCTTCTTCTTCTTCCTCTTCTTCTCTATAGTCTTTAACTTTGGTTAAGTCATGACGAGTATGTTATGCTGTCCCCATCGGTGCCATTTCCTAGTATGTTGTACCAGGGTATATGTGATCTCCAAGCAGTGGTTTTGGGTTTCTTAAAGGGATGCACACGCTAACTATATTGGCTTCATGTGTCGCTGCGCAAGATGCTTTAATTTTAAATCCAGATGCACAGGCAACCTTTAAACTATTGGTCCTGTTTTAGACCATTATATATACATACTCAAATCTTCGTGAACAGTCCACATGCTTGGTGTGTTCCGAGGCTGGGGGATTGTAGTCCAACACAAAAAAATTGTACTGTGCCTCAAAATAAATATATATTCGGGCGGTTCATGAAACCCAATAAAAGTCACAGCAATAAAAAAAAAAGTTAAAATAAAATTGTGATTCCCAATCAAATATACTGATGCTGTAAAATATAGAAACCTATCGTACAAGGTTCTCTCCCTGTCTTAGACCATCAATAATTGTCCAACAAGTTAGAGGTCTTCAGATTATTTAGAAATTGGTATCATGATATCACGAGGTTGTCCCGCCATTGAAAACATGATCAAAGATAACTTGGTCAATCTGTAGACATTTTTAAAAGAATCTAACAAAAATGTGTTATCTGCAATCCCCCAAAGCACTCTGCTATTATTTGGCATTAAAGGGACAGTCTAGTCCCCAAACTTACTTTGGTGCAAGATGAAGATTACTGCTTGTATAGTGCACAGGCTTTTTTTCCAGTGTGATTTGATGCAGGTATTCTGCATAAATCTTTTTTTTTTATATTTGATTCAAGCCCTCCCCAGTGATTACTCTGCACGTTTACTGCTGGTGTGGCAGCACTGATTATATACACACTGACCATATAAAGTTTGTTTATTTGGTCACTTCCTGTGGTGCTAGAATAGAATACATTGTGTGGACTGTACTAGACTTGCCCTTAACAGTGCAACACATTGTCTGATTACCTCACTAGAGACAGGAAATTCCATTCATTTGAATGAAATTATTCTCATTGGTTGCTGCAGAAAAAAAAAAATAAAGGAAATGACTTTTACTCAGCTAGTGTGGACAGTCCTGGCTTCTTGCAAACTGCTGTAATTTCACAATTTCATCTAGTTGTAATTATTTTTTATTTTAAGCAATTCAAAATGCAAAACATGCATTTTAAAGTATTTTGAAAGCACATCAATATTAATTTATATTTGGAAGATTCATTTTGGGCACCAGACAGTCCCTTTAAGAATGCAGTCCAGGATCACACGGTATTCATCATCACACATTGTTTTTTTTTTAATAAATCATTTGTCTATGGAAACATATGTTTTGTAACTGTATTTGCTATCATGGGATGATTAAACAGTAACCTTATCACCAATGCTGGTCTCAACAGGTCCTATCAAACTCCTGTCCGTGATGAAGAATCAGAATCTCAACGAAAAGCTCGTTCACGGCTTATGAGACAGTCAAGAAGATCAACACAGGTAAACGCTACTAAAAAGTGTAAACTTTTACTTTTAAAGTAAAAACTTTAAAGGATGCAAACAGTAAAAGAAAATTGTTAAATAATCATAAATAGAGTTGCAAATGCACCTGTAATCCAAGTGTTTGTCTGTGGTCTGCCAGCTACCGCTGAAAAACAATTAAATCACCTCCGGCTTTCTAGAATGGCAGAGAATTGTGGTAGATGTAGTCCAGAAAAAACAGAAGGGCCACAATTGTACAGCAATATAATATTTAAAATGACGTGGAATAATAATTTTGTTAGTGCGTTGTAAGGTACAACAGGAATTGTTACTTCTTCCTTGTAATTGTCAACAAATGGATTTGACTAAGTAAATTTCACTCTTAGTCAACAGACTGAGAACTGTGTGTATTAATATAGACTAGAAACCGAGTGGTTCAAAGCCTTCAGTAGGTTACTCTATTTCTATTCCTACTTGGGAATGTGTGCCCTTTCTGATTCACATTCTGCCGCACACTACTGAAATTTCAGAAAGTATTACTTTACTGAATAAATAGTGGATGCATGGAATAGCCGTCCATCAGAAGTGGCAAAGGTTAATGCAGTGATGGCGTTTAAATAGGCATATGGCTATATCTAAATATAAGATGTCAAGGGGCTAGTTAAGTATTTGGACAGTTGGGAAGACTAGATAGGCCAAATGGTTCTTTCTAATCTATAACATTTTTGAAATGGCCTGAAATGATTCTGGCTTTCGTCTCTTGTTAGGGTGTCACACTTACTGACCTCAAGGAGGCAGAGAAAACATTGGGTAAACCAGGTGATGCTCCTCCATCCTCGAATGCAAGAAGTAAAGAAGAAGATGGAAGACAAACACTGGAGAAAGATCAATCAATTGAAAATCCGGTGCGTATTGATTAGTTTATCCATATATATTATATTCTTTTTTGACATTCTGCATGAAATTGAGAAATATACGATGTGTTTATGTTCAGGTGCTCATCTCTCACTTTAAATTACAAACCTTTTTGTTTTTCCACTTGTGCTTCGAGTATGAGGATAAACTGGCACATACTTCTGATAGTACATGCCAGTTTAACCTCTGTCTGGCAGCTGCCATGCTAACTAGGTCACTTTTAAAAAACGAGTGTCTCTTTCTGTACTTGCTGAGAGAGAATGCCAGACCTGACCGGTCCCAAACAGACGAGCGGGGCAAGTCCACACTCTGGCTGTGTTTTCGCCAGCCTCCTGACCGGTTGTGCCTCAATTCTAAGCCAGAGCTGAGAGTATACCCTATAAGGATGCACACGGGTTTACTTGGGATAAGGGGACACTATTTTTCAACCTTTGCTTTTTCTAAGGATCTTGATGTTCTGTGTCATCCCTGTGAGACACGTATACCTGATTTAAATCCCGCACACAATCAGTGAAGTATATGTGTACTATAAACGTTTGTTTCCATTTGTTTTTCTACTGGAGAAGCACAAGTGAAAAAATACACTTGGGGTTTGCATGAGTATAATACTTCTCAAGTTACACACTGTTTAACCCCCCAGTCGTCGGTCACCATGCTCTCCTGTGACCATGCAGGTTGTTTGGGTCTCTGTCTACTAGCGCAGTGAGCGATCTTATTTCTTTAGATCTGATCGGGTGTATCCCAGCTAGATCTACACTACTGATAACCATTAAAGACCAGTATCTCTCGTAACCTTTTATTAACCTACTTCTCAACTTAGCAACATAGGGCAGTATTGTTGCATGCAGTGTAAATCCTTCCTGCCAAAGCGTACAATGGATCCCATTAAGTCGGGAAGTGCTGGGTGTTGTGACGGATCATTCAAGCACATTTTACAATTCCCTTTCTTCTCTGTTTTATCCAGGAACTATCAAGGAGATTTCTGTTACCGGGCATTGAAAATACTGTGAATTCTCAGACAAAGAAAGGTGACACAGCTGCTGCTTTCGTGATATGTTTTCTTTATGGCATTTAATTACAGTCTAATACAATTTGTGTAATACGTGTGTAATGCTGGCAGTGTGGAAAATTTCCATTCAAGTGACCACCAGTTCAGGAACGGGCAGCACAGGCTCGAATGAGTTACATCCCTAGAGCACACATTCATTATAAGCATCCCTGTAGCTTCCATACGTCTTATTGATTAGGGATTCGAATCTTTTCATATATTAGAATTAAATCGTGAGATTACCAGATTGGATAGTGTGTGCACGTTTGTAATACTGTGTAGTTATTAATGAGATGTTTCTATGTTTTATCTGATTACCTGATTGGATAGTGTGTGCACGTTTGTAATACTGTGTAGTTATTAATGAGATGTTTCTATGTTTAATCTGATTAGCTGATTGGATAGTGTGTGCACGTTTGTAATACTGTGTAGTTATTAATGAGATGTTTCTATGTTTAATCTGATTAGCTGATTGGATGGTGTGTGCACGTTTGTAATACTGTGTAGTTATTAATGAGATGTTTCTATGTTTAATCTGATTAGCTGATTGGATAGTGTGTGCACGTTTGTAATACTGTGTAGTTATTAATGAGATGTTTCTATGTTTAATCTGATTACCTGATTGGATAGTGTGTGCACGTTTGTAATACTGTGTAGTTAATGAGATGGTTTCTATGTTTAATCTGATTACCTGATTGGATAGTGTGTGCACGTTTGTAATACTGTGTAGTTAATGAGATGGTTTCTATGTTTAATCTGATTACCTGATTGGATGGTGTGTGCACGTTTGTAATACTGTGTAGTTATTAATGAGATGTTTCTATGTTTAATCTGATTACCTGATTGGATAGTGTGTGCACGTTTGTAATACTGTGTAGTTAATGAGATGGTTTCTATGTTTAATCTGATTAGCTGATTGGATAGTGTGTGCACGTTTGTAATACTGTGTAGTTAATGAGATGGTTTCTATGTTTAATCTGATTAGCTGATTGGATGGTGTGTGCACGTTTGTAATACTGTGTAGTTATTAATGAGATGTTTCTATGTTTAATCTGATTACCTGATTGGATAGTGTGTGCACGTTTGTAATACTGTGTAGTTATTAATGAGATGTTTCTATGTTTAATCTGATTAGCTGATTGGATAGTGTGTGCACGTTTGTAATACTGTGTAGTTAATGAGATGGTTTCGATGTTTAATCTGATTAGCTGATTGGATGGTGTGTGCACGTTTGTAATACTGTGTAGTTATTAATGAGATGTTTCTATGTTTAATCTGATTAACTGATTGGATGGTGTGTGCACGTTTGTAATACTGTGTAGTTATTAATGAGATGTTTCTATGTTTAATCTGATTAGCTGATTGGATGGTGTGTGCACGTTTGTAATACTGTGTAGTTAATGAGATGGTTTCTATGTTTAATCTGATTACCTGATTGGATGGTGTGTGCACGTTTGTAATACTGTGTAGTTAATGAGATGGTTTCTATGTTTAATCTGATTACCTGATTGGATGGTGTGTGCACGTTTGTAATACTGTGTAGTTAATGAGATGTTTCTATGTTTAATCTGATTACCTGATTGGATAGTGTGTGCACGTTTGTAATACTGTGTAGTTAATGAGATGTTTCTATGTTTAATCTGATTAGCTGATTGGATGGTGTGTGCACGTTTGTAATACTGTGTAGTTATTAATGAGATGTTTCTATGTTTAATCTGATTAGCTGATTGGATGGTGTGTGCACGTTTGTAATACTGTGTAGTTATTAATGAGATGTTTCTATGTTTAATCTGATTAGCTGATTGGATTGTGTGTGCACGTTTGTAATACTGTGTAGTTATTAATGAGATGTTTCTATGTTTAATCTGATTAGCTGATTGGATTGTGTGTGCACGTTTGTAATACTGTGTAGTTATTAATGAGATGTTTCTATGTTTAATCTGATTAGCTGATTGGATGGTGTGTGCACGTTTGTAATACTGTGTAGTTAATGAGATGTTTATATCTTTAATCCGATTAGCTGATTGGATAGTGTGTGCTCGTTTGTAATACTGTGTAGTTATTAATGAGATGTTTCTATGTTTAATCTGATTACCTGATTGGATAGTGTGTGCACGTTTGTAATACTGTGTAGTTATTAATGAGATGTTTCTATGTTTAATCTGATTAGCTGATTGGATAGTGTGTGCACGTTTGTAATACTGTGTAGTTATTAATGAGATGTTTCTATGTTTAATCTGATTAACTGATTGGATGGTGTGTGCACGTTTGTAATACTGTGTAGTTATTAATGAGATGGTTTCTATGTTTAATCTGATTAGCTGATTGGATAGTGTGTGCACGTTTGTAATACTGTGTAGTTAATGAGATGGTTTCGATGTTTAATCTGATTAGCTGATTGGATAGTGTGTGCACGTTTGTAATACTGTGTAGTTATTAATGAGATGTTTCTATGTTTAATCTGATTAGCTGATTGGATAGTGTGTGCATGTTTGTAATACTGTGTAGTTATTAATGAGATGTTTCTATGTTTAATCTGATTAGCTGATTGGATAGTGTGTGCACGTTTGTAATACTGTGTAGTTATTAATGAGATGTTTCTATGTTTAATCTGATTAGCTGATTGGATAGTGTGTGCACGTTTGTAATACTGTGTAGTTATTAATGAGATGTTTCTATGTTTAATCTGATTAGCTGATTGGATAGTGTGTGCACGTTTGTAATACTGTGTAGTTATTAATGAGATGTTTCTATGTTTAATCTGATTACCTGATTGGATGGTGTGTGCACGTTTGTAATACTGTGTAGTTAATGAGATGGTTTCGATGTTTAATCTGATTACCTGATTGGATGGTGTGTGCACGTTTGTAATACTGTGTAGTTAATGAGATGGTTTCGATGTTTAATCTGATTAGCTGATTGGATGGTGTGTGCACGTTTGTAATACTGTGTAGTTAATGAGATGTTTCTATGTTTAATCTGATTAGCTGATTGGATAGTGTGTGCACGTTTGTAATACTGTGTAGTTAATGAGATGGTTTCGATGTTTAATCTGATTAGCTGATTGGATAGTGTGTGCACGTTTGTAATACTTTGTAGTTAATGAGATGTTTTCTATGTTTAATCTGATTAGCTGATTATTTCTGATTAATTCTAGAAAGCAGGTGGGAAATGATGGGATTTGTAGTTTAGCAGCAGCTGGATGTTGTTGCCTAGGCTCTAGAACCTAGTCGTTCATCTGCGGCCATCCAGCTGCTACAGAACTTCAAACCCAATAGTTCCCCACAGGCGCGTACCTACAGCATTTGGCACCCGGGGCGGACCCTGAGTGTGCGCCCCCCCCCCCCCCCCCCCCCCCCCATAATAAAAATGTAAGAAAACACCATTCAGAGCCCAGGAATAGTGGGCCAGTCAGAGCCCAGGAATAGTGGGCCACTCAGAGCCCAGGAATAGTGGGCCAGCCAGATTCCCAGGAATAGTGGGCCAGCCAGATTCCCAGGAATAGTGGGCCAGCCAGATGCCCAGGAATAGTGGGCCAGCCAGATGCCCAGGAATAGTGGGCCAGCCAGATGCCCAGGAATAGTGGGCCAGCCAGATGCCCAGGAATAGTGGGCCAGCCAGATGCCCAGGAATAGTGTGCCACTCCCCCCCCCCCCTTCCCCATCACTTACCTAATCGCTGCTTGTCTGTGGTCCCGGACGGTCGACTCCTCCGTGCAGTCTTCCCTCCTGCACGGAGGAGGGAAACACAGTCGCCGGATGTGACGTATCGTCACATCCGGTCGCTGTGATTTTTTTTTTTTTTTCACCCGGCGGCCGCATCCAGAGGATTCGGCCGCCTGAAAAGGAAAAAAAAAAAAAGGTAAGCAGCGCGGGGGGGGGGGGGGGGGGGCACCGGTGGCACCCCGCTAGTCAGTGGAAACCAGTGGGCCGCCCCCCCCCCCCTTAGAACGCCACTGGTTTCCCACCGGCTTTCTAGAATGGCAGGGAATTATGGTACTTGAATCAGACGCATTGGCTCTAGAATAATAAATAAAGCAACATTTAGGGGATCAGAGTGCTCCTAGTGAGGCGTCTTTCCAAATCTACAACAGCCACATGAAGATAATGTCACAGGACAACATGTCTTCATTACTGAATCCTACTTGATACTATACCATCTGAGGGATTTGTATTGCTTTAAACCATGTCATATTGGCTCTATGTATCCGCTTTAATCTTCAGCATGTACACACAGTTTGACTTTTGGAGTGTTTTCTCTGTGACCTTACCTGTTAAGGTAAGGCAGCACAACCACATGAAGCCTAGGAGTATGGTTACCACATCACCTATCCCACCCACACCCTTATTTCACCTTTGTTTGTCATCTTAAGGTTGAGAAAGGTAGTGTGTGTTTTCTGGTTAAATTGGTTTAAACAAATCTCTTGTGTTTCTTTTCTTTTCTGGTAATTGCAGAACTCGAAGCTGTGAGCAGAGAGGAAAGTGAGAGTGAGAACCATTTAACAACAAGGGACAGAAGAAGATGGAGAAAGGACCAGCGGTCATTACATGTGGGAACTAATTCCCACGAGGTGAGATGCATCATTTATACACGGGTATCCAAGATAAACGACAAGTCCCATAATCCCCCAGCATCTCAGCGTCTATTATGAACCGGAGATAATTATGGTGGTTGTAGTCCAAAAACAGCTGAAGTGCATGTTAATGGAAACTGTGCATAGCACCGCAAAAACCTATTATAATGTTGTACTCTAATACAAGATGCAAGGTTTATTAACTTCAGTGGCTATCCTCTGCGGGTTGTGATTTATAAATTTGGGGAGATCCGGCCCAGATAAATTGGAGGTTATGCAGTTGGATGAAAGAAAAGCATTCTTGCTTTCTGATTTGTTGCGCGCGCCTCTTACCACATTGCACCTTCCTCATCTGTTACCTTAAGTTAGGAGTTCTGTGAAGGAAGGCGGGTAGAAGGGCATTGTGTATGCTCACACATGTGCATCAGGAGTGTACTGCCATGCACTTCCAATGCATATTCTGTGTTTACACAGAAATCTGCTAAACAAAACAGTTTCCATTATTTCATCTAATCTAGAATTGAACATTCTAAGTTGAAAAGAGCAGAAAGAAAACATACAGCGCCACCTGAATGTAGAGCCTGTGTGATGTCACCATTCCCGATTAACATGTTCAGAAATATCACTGCCTCTAATTCCTTTTTATTCAGGCTGAGGATTCTTCCTATTGCTAACTAATATTAGACATAAATAGAAATGAACCACCATTATTATCTGCACAAGTAATAACATAAAAGGCAGGCTTGACGTATATTGGGCAACACTGACCAGCAGAAGCTTTTTATTACATAGCTATAGTGGCTAATATGCAATTTAGCAGCGCTGATCAATACTCCCGTACAGAACACAAACAGGTTTGGGAGGACGAGGAGGGTGGATTTGCAACACCTAACAGGTGTATCACTGACTTTATAACAAAGCTCGCGGGTGATGTGTAATCCCTGCAGAATGGGGATCAGCCTATTCAATCTGAAACGGCCTTTGTATTAATAGAATCCAAGCTTTAACAGTGACACATTTATTCATGTAACATAATGTGCCATATATTCGGAGACTGTGTGCTAATGAATATTCATTTGTTTACCCTCTCAGTGCCAGCAGTTGTATTCAATGCCTAGCTCTGCACTGTGCATTTTACCACGCTCAGTGAAAGGGTTAAGCGGGCTCAGGAAGTTTTGGGTCTGGTATTAAAATACACCTTTCTTTGTCTTGTAGGGAACGGAGAATGAAAACACGGAGTTCATAAATCACAATGATACATCGGGACACAGGTAATCCTGCTTTTTACTGAGTGCCAGTCTTGTTGAAATAGAAAAATTGATTATGCAAAGAATAAACCATAATAAATATTCAATTTACACATAGTGAAATGTCTTTCATATCCAAGTCAGATCAACAATAAATACAATGATAACATCAGTTTAAACTTAAAGGAACACTAAACCTAACTTTTCCCTTGGGCTTCTAATATAGGGATCTAAACTTTAGGAAGAACATAATAGTTAATGACATTTATTATTCCATGAAATGAAAAGGAGATTACAATCATTAAGTTTAAGAGATTGATTCTCACACTATGAAAGTTATATCGGTTGGTAAGATATTCATTCTTTTCTCTCTCTCCACTGAAAAGAGTTGGGATTTCGGCAACATATACCTAGAATAAAGGATCTACTTGATAGGAATTTCAAACTTGAAGGGACAGTCTCGTCTCCACACTCACTTTGGTGCAAGATGATCACTGCTTGTATAGTGCAAAAACAATTGTTTTTGTTTTGTGTTTTCTTCATGCTCCAATAGATATTATACATCTTTTCTCTTCTTTTTTGCCTACGTGGCCAGAATACTGATTTTTATTTCTGTCCTCATTCTGTTGCATGCGTACATGGTATACTTTATATGAATGTGTATGAATGGAGTCACTGTGGATCTTGTGCTTAGTTGTTTTGAGTGATTCGTGTGGAATGCAGTTGACTGAGACATTTGTCATCTATGACGTTTTGTAGCAGGCATGTGTTTGTTTGTTTTTCTTCTATGTATTTTACATATGTCATACTTTAAAGACCATATATGCAGATTTCCTGTAACCTAATCTGTAAAGACTGGGATGACAGAAAAGAAAAATACTAGATAACCACCTGCCTTTATATTCACTTCATACCTCGTTCTTACTGATCTGCAATAAAACAATGGCTAGCTGGCATCACTGGTCAGTCTGGGCCTACATGCAATAACACCTTACTGCCCTTCACTGATGTCAGAATGGGCACACTCTTCCTCGCCCACTGGAGGATAGATTTAATGTAGCAGTCGCCAATTTATGTTTTTGAAAGACAAGTGTCGTCAACAAATTAACTTTTGCATCCAGTGGCGGTAGATCTGACCCACTTTTCTAAACAAAATGTCTGTCCCCTGACAGGGTTGAATAATAGAGAGAGCTCAAAAGGTATTTTTATTAAAGCGTTCTATTTAAAATGTCTAAACTTGATGCAAGCTTTCAATTTAACATAACTTCATTTTTTCCCTGACAGTTGTCCTTTAAACTCTGTGCTGGTATTGGACATTATACCTAATTGGCCTGTAATATGTGCACGTGGGGAAAGTAACATAGTAATTTAAGTTTGAAAAAAGACATTAAGTCATTCAAGTTTGACCCTTCTACCTATCATTCCCACTTTTGATCCAAAAGAAGGCAAAAACCCCTAAGGAAGCTATTTTCAATTTTGCCTCTTGGAGGGGGATTTCTTTTTGAATCCAAGGGGCGATCACATTTCTCCTCAAGAAGATCTATTATTAATGCTTATTATTTTATAATTAGCCCTGTATGTCCTGCTTTTTCTAAAGAAAAAACATCAGGACCATTTTTAAATGCATCTATTGTAGTTGAAGGCACCACCAAGTATTTTGCCTCTAGTACATGCATACACTCTTTTTGCTCTGTCATGCCAATTTCTGCACTTAGTGAGCGTCGGGTAGTATGGCGACATCCTGGCGCAGACTCAGACGTTGAACATAAGCAAAATATTCTGTACAGGCGCTGAATGTGTGTGGTCTGCACTGAACCACCGGAGACGACCCTTCCAGGCAATAGGGAGGAGATCTAAACCTTAATATGTTCTCAGAGGGTGGCACTGATCATGGGAAGTCACATTTTCCCCATCCATGGAAAATGCAATGGCTTAGCTCATAGGCATCCAACTGTGGCCCTCCAGCTGCTGCAGAACTTCTTCAAACCCCATAATTCCCCACCACCTTTTTTAGAATGGCAGGGAATTATGGTAGTTGTAGTACAAAAACAGCTGGAGGGCCACAGTTGGACGCCTAGTGTTTAGCAGATTAGAGAATTACATAGTGTGCTCAGTGTTTTACTGGTTACATAACATGTTTTCCTTTCCAATCAGTGCATGGATGACTGTTAACTCTTCTACAGTCATAAAACGCATGAATTTAACCAACCTACAGTATATTGCTCATTGCTTCTCTACTATTCCGAGCACACAGCTTCTTCATAGTGTGTATTTTACGGGAGCTCATTTGAAAAATTGTGATTTTAATGAAGCCAAAGCCAAGCTGTTAAATTCTCGCCATGCGGCAGGGACTTTAAGAAAGTAATGGTGTTTATTTTCCTCCACAGGATATCGGAAAGCGTGAACAATATTTTACCGTACAGAGCTGGGACATACACATTTCACAGACACAGTAGTAATTTAGGGTCTAAAAATGAAGCCGATAAAGATTATAAGAAGGTAATATGTGAGCGGCTGTCGGCTTTCCTGCCAAAAATAAATTGAACACGTTTGTGGGGGACACGTGATATGACGTACAAATAAATAAAGCCACTATATGTGATTTGGGAATTTGTTTTGCAACTCGGATGAAGTATTAAACGACATTTACTGTAAGGGATCACACTTTTCACATTTTCTCATTGATTTGTCACTGATATTTCGTATGCTTTTTACAGTAAATATGCCACTTTGACTAAAAACTGTACAATTTTGGCTGGTTAAATACAGGGTTGAATGATCACCGATAGTTGTGGTGTATTCAGTTTGACCTGTATACTGGGGTCCTGCTTTGTTAATCTGAGAAATCAAGCAAATGGGACATTGGTTTCCTGGGACTGTTTCCTTAAATATTGTTTATACAGTGAAAGTAGAGGATATAAAATAACTAAAAATGATCTATAAATTGTGTTCATGGAATTGCAAGTAAATGCCTAGATTAGGAGAAATGTAAAAGTGTCTGTGGAGTCTCCTGCTTATGACATCACCTGCGACTTGATATGCAAATTACACATTTCCAATTGAAAAGCAGTTCATTTGCAAATCAAGCCACAGACTGTCATAAACAGGAGACTCCACGGATGTATTTAAAACACATTTTTTGCCTAATTGTGCCAATGTATAGATTATTATTTTTACTGTGACTGGAGAGAATAGAAAAATGTTTAGGTTATACTTCTTTTTCAAAAGCTATGTATATATTATAAGCTGTATTGTATTGACCTCACGTTCATGGAACCTGGAGAGCTTTTTTTTAAGACTATAAAGCGAGAACTTGTTTTATTATTAAACACAGATGAGTGTTAAGTTCCTCCTCTTTCTGCTTAATGAGATTTGTCCACAAAAATATATCTATTCTATTAATAAAATTAAATGATGGTGGTAGTGCTATTGAAGTTCCAATGACCTCCTAGAGATGAATATTGGCATATAAATATACAATCCTAAAAAGGTGTGTGTATATTATATATAGAGCAGTAAGTGTTACGGTTCATGTAATTGGTTTAATGAATATAAAACATAATTCACATTTTATTCTGATTAAAACACCTATTAAGAGGTACTCATAGGGTGAATATGTATTACAATGGCATTTAATCAGGCAGAAGTGATATTCTGCCTGGTTAAAACTGTATTTGGTGTTTAGCTCTGCAAACCAGCAATTCACTCTCCCTGCTTTATTAACCTGAACATATAATAGTTCGTAATGGGTTTTTTTGCTCTGATATTTTGACAAGTTTTCCCTTCAGTCATTTTGATCTTATTTCGTACAGTTATATGAAGATTTACTGTCTGAGAATGACACCCTGAGAGACCAACTGCAGGAGACGGAGCTGAAACTTACTCAAATAAAGCTAGAGTTGGAACGAGTGACGCAGGTAACCGCGAGTCTGATGATTAGAACAGGAGCTGCATCCCCGCCAGCCACCCTAGTTTGTGGGCCATATAGACTTTCAGCTGTCAGTAGACTGCATTTCCCATCAGCCTCTTGCTGTCCTTGTGGCTGGCAGCTGAAGGTTCATTATGCCTGCTCAGTCTGATTTATTAAATATCTCATGTACAAGCATGTCCTGCCACGCATTAGATAAACATGTTTAATTGCACTATTAATTATCAACCCATGTTCTATGTTCAACAACAGAGATTGTATAAAGCCAGAATAGTGTCTGTCCAGCCTTTGTTGACGAATGGGTATCTGATGGCCATGGCAGATTTCGCAAATTAGTCCCGAGACCTTTTAGTTTGGTTTCATGGCTAATTTTGTCCAGTTAGCTCAGAAATAGTCACTTTTAGAATCAATTTAGAAATAAACAATATCTCTACAGACAGGAAAGCAGGAGGTTTAAAGGACTGATATTTTTTTTGTTTTGTTACATACACTGATCAGCCATAATATTATGACACCTGACCTTTGAGTCCTGTTACTTTCACACATACCACCTACCTAAGCCTTGTTGCAGCCCTTGAACACCCTTTCATGGAAACGGTATTCCCTGATGGCATTGACCCCTTTCAGCAGAATAATAACCCTGCCACAAAACGAAAATGGTTCAGGAACAAAATGAGTTCAAGGTGTTGACTTGGCCTCCAAATTCCCCAGATCTCTATCCAATTGAGCATCTGTGGGATGTGCTGGACAAACAAGTCCTATCAGTGAAGGCCCCACCTCGCAACGTACAGGACTTAAAGGATCTGCTGTGAACGTCTTGGTGCCAGATGCCACAGCACATCTTTAGAGGTCTAGTGGAGTCCATGCCTCGACAGGTCAGGGCAGGTGGTCATAATGTATTCTGTCCCTTTCTTCTATAGAGGGCCTGTCCTCACTCATCTGATCTGTGTCTAGGCACACAGCTAATGCAGAGAGAGACTGACCTATTTAATGTCTTAATACACTAGCAGAGACGCCAGTTTATCCTCATACTAAGGGCACTGAATGTTTCACTTGTACTTCTATAATAAAAGTTTATTACTGCTGTTGCCAGAAATGTGATATTGCTTTAAATTTTTTATAACAAAACAAACCTACAAATAAAAAGATGAACTTGAAATGTTTGCAGTAAATATTGTGTGTATGTATGTATGTACCTCACTCTCTATAAATCTCTCTTTATAAATCTCTCTCTTTCTCTATAAATCTCTCTCTCGCTATACATCTCTCGCTATACATCTCTCTCTCTCTCTCGCTATACATCTCTCTCTCTCTCTCTCGCTATACATCTCTCTCTCTCTCTCTCGCTATACATCTCTCTCTCTCTCTCTCGCTCGCTATACATCTCTCTCTCTCTCTCTCTCGCTATACATCTCTCTCTCTCTCTCTCTCGCTATACATCTCTCTCTCTCTCTCTCTCTCGCTATACATCTCTCTCTCTCTCTCTCTCGCTATACATCTCTCTCTCTCTCTCTCTCGCTATACATCTCTCTCTCTCTCTCTCTCGCTATACATCTCTCTCTCTCTCTCTCGCTATACATCTCTCTCTCTCTCTCTCTCGCTATACATCTCTCTCTCTCTCTCTCTCGCTATACATCTCTCTCTCTCTCTCTCTCTCTCGCTATACATCTCTCTCTCTCTCTCTCTCTCTCGCTATACATCTCTCTCTCTCTCTCTCTCGCTATACATCTCTCTCTCTCTCTCTCGCTATACATCTCTCTCTCTCTCTCGCTATACATCTCTCTCTCTCTCTCTCGCTATACATCTCTCTCTCTCTCTCTCGCTATACATCTCTCTCTCTCTCTCTCTCTCTCTCTCTCGCTATACCTCTCTCTCTCTCTCTCTCTCTCTCTCGCTATACATCTCTCTCTCTCGCTCTCTCTCGCTATACATCTCTCTCTCTCGCTCTCTCTCGCTATACATCTCTCTCTCTCGCTATACATCTCTCTCTCTCGCTCTACATCTCTCGCTCTACATCTCTCGCTCTACATCTACGCTTTTTCAGTGGAGTAGCTATGCCTCTGGTACTCTTAAGCTTTTATTAAGATGCATGTGTTAATGTAATGGAAGTACTTCTTTTGAATTGTGATTCATTTTCCCCTTTGTCTTATCAGAGGCAGGAACGCCATGCAGAAAGACCTGCAATGCTAGAACTAGAGAGATTTGTAAGTACACAATCACATGATACAAAAAGTATATATTTTTGTAACCTGTAAAATCATAAACCAAATCAGAAAGCTGCCAAAATACAGTATTAAAATCTTACTACACCTAGAAGAAAAAAAACTGCTATCCGGAATAAGTTCGGTTATATTATTAAAAAGAAAACTTAACCGCCTCTGCCTTCAGTTTCATTTCTCAGACTATGACAAAGTAAGCATACAATTTGATCTTCTCCTTCAACTTCAAATATAGTCTAAATTGTAATTTTTGGAGCAATACAAATATCAAATTTCATAAACGTTTATAAATTACTTTTGTTTTGATCTATTTAGCTATTTCAGTCTACCAAGAGAGTTTTTTAGCAACATCTCTGCAATTTTTAGAGCAATGTTTCCCAAATCGTGTTCAGAGGAACCCCGGAGATCCATTTGGAAAAATCTGGGGTTCTGCAAAAAGATGTGCATCCATATGGTGGCCTGTGCGCTGGAATAGTCTTTTTTTTCTTTTCCAGTGTAGTCCAGGGGAGAAATGTTTTTGCCAGCTGCACAGACTGCCATCTCCACCCCCCTCGTACACCGCACTCAATACGTTGACAAGTGATGATGTTTTATGTGCCTCTTTGAGAAGCACTCACCAGGCTGCAGGGGAACACATTAAAAGATTAAAGACTTTTTTCTTTCTTTCATTAAAACCAAACAAAAAACCCTGTGTGTCTGTGTGTGTGCACCCCACGTCTGTGTGCTTTTGTCTGGCTCCTAAATTTTTTTTTTTTTTTTTGCTGCCTCCTAAAACTAAGTTTGTTCAGCTCTGCTGTAGTAACGCGGCCCTTCCTGCAATACAAAATTTTAAAGTATCCAGTGTCACTCTATACCTGGAAACCAGGTTAAACATTCAGCCTGGCTTCTTCTGTTTGTATGGATAACTGGACACTTCAAAACAGCCTGCAGTGATCACTAGGATAATTGAGAGATCCGTAACTGAATCATGACCTGTCCGTAACTAATACACATTAGAGAAGACAGACTTGGCAAATTCTGATCCAGCTTTCTACTGCAGTTACATGTAAACAATGTGTGGATTAAAGGGACACTACCACTTACATAAGATGTAACTAGATAACCTGGTCATTTAAAACAAACACAAATATAAGTCATGTCACACTGTTTTTTTTTTTAAATAAGATTGAATTAACTGCATATAAAAAGAAAAATAAAATTAGGTGTTTATCTCCTGGCTCCATTTTGTGAATATTTCCCACGATGTACCATGATCCAAAATCTTCTAGCCAGTCTCAATTTACAACTCGCTATCTCCTGTGTATCATACTGGGCAGGACTAGGTGTCTTTGTATAACTTTTCTTTTTTTTTTATTTTATTTTTTTTAACCTGCCTTCCAACACAAAGAGAGGTGATTAACCTGATCAAATATGACTCATAACCCTTGGGATGTAATAGTTACATTACCCTCCCATTCAATGCAAGTCTATGGTCAGAATTCTGACTTATAGACTGCATTCTGTGGCACCCAAAAACACTATTTCACAAAATGGCGGCACCCAGTCACACTTGTTTAGTTACATATTTTATTAAATACAGTCAAATAAGAAAAATAAAAAATATCTGAAATCATAAAAAAAAGTAAAACCTTTTGATTTGGTGGGAGTGTCCCTTTAAAGCAGTGCTAACTGAATCAGCTTCACGCCAGTTGGACTCATTCTTGCTGCTATATTATTGCGCCTGTGATTTGAAAATGTTCCCAGCGGTGATGCTTATTACTCAATGTCCCCTTCTGAAGTCAATACAGACCTAGTGTTGGTGTGATTCTGACATGTGTAAATTTGCAGCAAGTTGTGAGCTCTTTGGGATGTCAAGTCTGGTTCTGCTAGGCCCACGTAACACAATGAACAAACTGCCTGGAATATTTGTCTGCAGTAAATTGATTCCCCCTAATAATGTGACTTTTAATCTCTACTTAGGAGCGAAGAGCACTAGAAAGAAAAGCAGCTGAATTAGAAGAAGAATTAAAGGTAACTGCATATAATATGTATTGGGTGTCCTGACCCCACAGTCCTGTGTGTAAAAACAGTCACAAGACTGCATTTCCCATCAGCCACTTGCTTCCCTTGATTTTATGGGATTTGTATCTCAACAAGCATCTGAATATCTGTATTTAACAAAGCCTGATCATTCAGGTTGATTAAAAAATATTGAATGTAACAGCCTGCCAAGCACTACACCTGTTTAATTGCCGTATTAGGTTGTGAACCCTTGTCCTACATATGATAGCTAAAATTATGTAAAGCCGTAGCATGTCTGTCTAGCTCCGCACATAGGTATCTAATCTTGGTTTCATTTTTTTGGGTGGGGTAATAGGGGTGGGGTAATAGGGGTGGGGCGGGGTTGTTGAGCAATCAGTGCAAGAATTGCAGTGTATCTGTTTGCCATTTATAATACAATATGTATGAATCCAAATTATACAGCCGGTTACCGATCACTGTCTTTCAACTGCAGTTCCAGTTAACTTGTGCTGTTCTCTGCTTACTGTACATGTGTTGGATCTCGGTTACTGGTTAGCATCCATTTAGCATTGTTTTTGAATCGTTACATCAAATCATTATGTGCCAGTAATGGTCATAACGGCTTTTAGTGCAGGTTGTTCTACGACGTTCCAGCTCTGTCCTGTTGGCACGGCCTGTGTGAGCTATATATTGTGCTGGCAGAATTAAAAGCAAATGCAGAAATTAGGAGAATACCATTTTTAAATGAGTTTCTAGTTTATGACCTCCCCGGTGGGTTGGTATGCAAATTGGACCTTTAAAAAGGTGATGTCATAAACCAGAGACCCCACAAACAAATTTGAAGCCACTTCTCTTAATATAGGTATTTTCTTGGAAATATGCAGGCATAGTGTATATAGAACAGGTGTGCTATCCAGTCACATTATACACAATTCTTCTGTGATGGAGTCTATGAAATTTCATAAAATCTATTATTTGAGTTTTTGGATGAAATTCGTGTTATGCATATTTTTTACGTTTAGTCTCTGCTGCCGAGCTCTCTAAATACAAGTCGTGTATTTTGCACAGACTGCTCCCTACGCATTTCATGTTGGAATGTCTTTCTCTCTCTGTCTCTAGGTCCTTGCAGATTTGAAGGCTGACAATCAAAGACTGAAGGATGAAAATGCCGCCTTGATCCGAGTCATCAGCAAACTGTCAAAGTGAAAAATCGCAGAAACCTGAGGATTATGATCAATAAATGTCTAAATGTAATGTCAAGGTCTTATCCTGTGCGGCCAAAATAATGAATGGATTTCCAGATCTTGGTCTGTAGGCCACAAAATTCCGACTTCCTGGCTTGGTCAGCAGCTGCCGAGGGACTTGCGTTGGGAGCTGAAAGTGATGCCTCGTGACATTGCACTGGACACACTGAAGTCAGTTTGGAGAGCCAGCATCCCAATCTATGATCAGTACGGATGTGTATGATGTGCTACTTTTATAAAATAGTTGTATTCACTTTCCCCCCTCATTTTATTTTATTTTGTATATCTATAAATATATCCCAGTATGTATATTCATGTGTCTCCAGGTGGTGCCACTGCCATTGATTAAAGTTTTTTTATTATTTTTTTTTTCTTACTCTACCCAAGGATAGTTTTCCACCCATATCAGTGTAGTTAAGCATATTAATATTACTGTGTATTCGTTATTGACCATTCTGAAGAGCCATGTGGTTTTGCCTGCCTTTTACCTGTTGCGAGTGTGCCCAACACGTTTCACATCTTCAAACCATAGAATTCCCAGCACAGGCAATACAAAGATGTTATCAGTTAGGAAATACTTTATCACATAGATCCCTGCTATCTGTAGCCTTTATCTCACTGTATGTTATGGCATGCAATGCGCAGGCTATTATTTGAACAGTTGCCGATTTTTATATATACTTTCAGGAAAGGCAATACGAACTGTGAATGCAATATGGTGTTAGAACAAATTAATATATCTTGTAATGCACATGCCACAGCCGTTGTAGCCAACCTGGAGTTTTGCTGCTGGTTTGAACTACAATTCCCATCATACTTGGATTTGGGCTGTTGAACTTGTTGTCAAACAGCTGGATTTTCACATGTCGAAAACCTCCACCTTGTACGTTCCCTTCAGTTTATTCATACTACTGTTTACATATAAAATAATGTAAATAACTTTGTTTGCATTATCCAAATAACTAAACCATGTGTGAGGAACATTAAATGGTCCTTTTGCATGTGCTCTTCATTCAGGGAGATTGAATCTTTTTTTTTTTTTTAGGGCAGCCTCAAATGCGCTAATCTAACCCGTTATCGAATTTCCCCCATCCCCCATGTAGAAATGGCATTGTGTGGTATTGGACAGACAGGATTGTTAAACCTCTGTTTTTTTTAATGACTCGTATGCATTTTAACATGAGGTGAATGAGAATATTTTAATGTATCCTTCATCAGTACATTTCTATTTTAATATGCTTCGTATTTTAACATGAAATAAGTATTGGTTGATAGCAGTTGGGTTCATAGTTCCAATATGAACTGTGCAGTATTTTATTTTCCATTTGAATATTTCTTTTTGTCTGTCCAGATCTGTTGACCAGATCTTCTGACGCTGTTGGATGGCTCCTGATGTCTTGGTATTGAGCACAATAAAAGCCCCTTGCTTAAAGATACAATGGTAGATTACACAACACACACACATAATGTCCACTGGAAGCAGAAAATGCTTCAGATGTAACTACTGTGTCTCCCAGAAAATTGTATGGACTTCTTGGGTAATTGTTAATGTTCTGTTTAACCCTCTGTATTTAACACATTTGTCCTTATTACAGTAATCCAATTTTAAGATTGTTTATACAGGCTATCCAGCTATGTTTAATCTTTGTATGAATGACTTAAAGGACAACTTTATCTAATTGTACGATCCTGGCATGTTTGTAGTGAATAAGCCATTTCTAAATGTATTTCTTCATCAGAAATGTTTTATTGAAATATGACAAATAAGGTACAGTTATTGATCCTTTTTTTTTTTTTTTTGCTCTGTCTATCTCAATCGGGGGGCAGACATGTTGTTTTAGAATCTTGGGACAGATGAAGCATCTGACCAATCTAACGCAAGATCCTAAACAACATGTCAGTCCCCTGATAGTGCTGTGTAAGCAAAGATGTTCAATAAGGTATTTTATTTGTATTGTTTTATTAAGACATTTATAATTAAAAATGCTTACACTTGATGCAGTCTTTAATGAACCATAAATTCATTTTGTGCCGACAGTTGTTCCACACTTGCGGAAATACATCTGGAAATTGCTTATTAACTATATAAATGCAAGAAATCCTACAACAAGATATGTGTATCTATTTCATGAATCTATTTGTTAAAGGCCTAGTATAAGAGATGTCCAACTCCGGCCTACAAGGACACCACACAGGCCAGATTTTCAGGATTATACTTGGAATGTTAGCTGCAGACAGTTCATAAAACTCCTGTTAAGATTTTAGCACTTGGAGACGGCTTAACAGAGTTGGCGTAGTGAATTTCAATGTAACCACGACCATTTGTATGGTCCAATATGTGACATTTGAACCCCAATTAACTAAGACAGAGTTTAGAAAACAATAGGATGTTAGGGGGAGATCAGCCCAATGAGTGTCAGAGAGGTCAGCAACAATGGATACTGCTGAATTTGATCACAGACAGGAGGTATAGACCTCTGTAGAGAACCTGTATATTAATCTAGAAAATAATGCTTCTGATGTATGTATAATTGTGAGGAAGAATACATCATCCATATAGAGGAAGTAATACTCTTAGTAAAACTCACTCCTTTCCATACAAGCATGGAGAATAAAACTAATTAAAGTAACATTTAAAAGTACTGCATGCTCTGTAAGTGTCAGACACTTAACCCCCGTAAGCTGTTACCTACTTTACTACTATTGGTTAGTCACATTCAGAGATGGTCCCTGTTTTTAGAAGTGTGTGTACACTCAATCGCTGCATGTTTCCCCTCAACTGCTCTTAACGACCTTTACTGCCAACTCTTTACCCTATGCCGTGTTCTGAGCGTCCTTACGGATCGCAGTTGCTTGTATGTAACTCCTGTTTCAAAGACTTGTAAAACTGTGCCATGCAAATTCAACTGAAAAACAAAACTGCAAAAATAGTCAGTAAATGACTTATTTGTATATACAGAATCTTATTTTATATAGTGACGCAATGTGCAATATGCATGGGTTTGTTTTTTGTTTATTTTTTGATTTCCTTTTTGTTTTTCCAGAGAAATATAAATATATATATTGTATTTGTTACAGCAGGTAAGCTGCAAGTTTCTGTCTCTTTAAGTGCCACGTGGCTGTGCACTACATTTATTAGGAGTGTAGTGCACACCCTTGATGCACTTCAAGGGGTTTAAGCACATGAAAGAGTAAAAAAAAACAATTAAAAGTTGTATATGTTAAAAAGACTGATATTTTCTGTTGTATAATGTGACTCGTGTCTGCAGTACTCTTGGGTTTAAAGGGGGTAGTTCCACCTACAGGGTCAGACTTTATATTTAAAGTAAAGGAAAAAATAGATCTTTCCTACTGCTGGTCTTAAAAAAAATTAAAAAAAAAAAAAAAATGCAAATAAAGTGTAATAGAGTTAATGCTGTTGCTATAGCAATAGTTCTGCCTGTCTCTCCAACTCTTATTGGATGAAATTTAATTTTTAATGTAAACCTATTTTTTGTTTTACAGTAAAAAAAAAAAAAAAAAAGTGCATTTCACATGTATTAATCATGTTCAATATACAAAAAATAAGCTGGGTGGAACTGCTCCTTTTTGTGGTTAAATTAATCATTGTTTTAGGAAAGCTCTATGCTTGGAAGATTTTGAGCTATAGAAAAAAACAATAGGAAGGTGAACTATAGCCGCACAGAATAAAACACAACTTATTTCAATATCTCCAAGGTGGGAAAGGGAATAGATGTATCAGTTTAGATAAGACACAATATAGTGCAGTATGTCCTATACATTGGTGGTACACTTCCAGTCTCTCAAATCACCACTCACTACTTATAGAGCAGCTCACTGCTCTCTATTAAGAGCCTTAACTGGGATCCGTATCCTTAGTGACAGGTTATCAGTCTTATGCCATCTATTCTCCAAAGGTATCCACAACTTAGTGGGGGGGGGGGGAACAGAGGTATAAGTGAAATGGTAAAAGATTTATTATCATTTATTATAAGTATAGAAGCACCTACACAAACGCAAGGTGTGGCAGTACAACAAGAACCATTTCAGTTCTTCTTGTACTGATCTCTGTAGAAGGCTAGCCAGTGACTGCTGTCCCCTCTCATGCAGTGTGATGATAATTGATAAATTTATAGTTTTACCATACTTTTTTTTGGCCCATTCACGAACCACCTTTTTCTCTTGTTTGAGGCAAATGATTAATCACGTTCCAAGTATCCGGAAACATTTAAAAGGCCATGGAACATGTCTTGGAATCCATCTCTTGTCTGCCTTTGAGAAAAAGTATTCAATATATTTAAATATACATAATATATATAATCAGCAGCTGTTATAGTGATCAATGCAAAGTGACATTCCAGTGACAGGCCCACTTTAGGTATTACAGAAATATAATACAAATAAAATAAAGAATTCCATCCAGTAACATTGGTTTATAGTCATAATCCACTGACTGAACTAAATAGGGTCTACTCAATAAAGAGAGAAATGCAGGGAATTGAGATGTGAATTTCAAACTTAAAGCGACCGTCTAGTCCACAAACTCACTTTGGTGCATGTTGACGACTACTGCCTGAATAGTGCTCAGGTTTTTTCCCTAGTGTGGGTTGATGCAGGCATTCTTTTTATATTCTGCTCAAGCCCTCCTTTGCCCCCTATCCTACAGGTACTGCCGCACTGATTGTTTATAGATACTGAGCATGTATCTGTTTTTTTTTTTTTTTTTATTTAACCACTTGCTCTGCTGGTGGTATAGAATGCCCTGGAGTCTGCATGTGGAATCTAAGTGACCTTGCTCTTGTAGGATCTCTAAACAGTTCCCCTCATTGTCTGGTGACATCACTAGAGAAACCGAATATTCCATTCATTTGATTGCCATTATTTGCATTGGTTCCTGCAGTGTTTTACCTGACATTTCTCTCGTTTTCAAGTATGTCCTGGGGACTGAGTAATTCCATACATGGATTTACATGTAGTTACACATTTAACAGTAGATTAAAAAGAACACATACATATATGCATTGCTACTGCTGGATGGTAGCCAGACCCTGCAGCAAGATAAGCTTTGGAAAGGCTAGCGTCCATTCTTTTCTCCATGGAATTCCTAAAAGTGGCTGCGTCATCCATTGGTAAGACTGGTATGTCTTGCAATCCGGGCCACTGCTGCATCTACTCTGGGGGCTTGGATCCAAGATCTAACCTCAGATTCTTTAAATGGATAGCGATGGGACATCTTTCTTTGGAAGGAGAAGTTTTACTCTTTCTGCAATTCGGTTGAAAAAATATCATTAATGGCGTCATGAAATGGAAACGTGGTTTTCCGGTGGTGGAGATCTGAGAAGGCGGTGGGTCTTCAATGTGAAGAGAAGCTGCCAAAATAAGTTGTTGAACGGATTTCTCCTCTAATAGAACAGTCATAGAGTCATTTGAAAAGTCTTCATCATGAGACCAGCACTCTTCTTCAGCTTCCATATCCAGAGGAGCCCCCTCCTCATCTGAGAAGAACCCTTCTGCTTGTGGGTAATAATCATCCCTTCTTGGTCTCTTACGGGAGGGATCGACAAACCCCTGGGAGACAGCTTCCTGAATGTATGCCAGGATGTTATCCGGAGGAGGTACGGGAGGATGAGGAACACGCAGCCAATGACATGCAATCTTTACATAGGCATTTGCCTGCAACAGCTTTATTGTCACATCCATCGCATCTTAAGGCAGGGCTTGACAAATTTAATTTGATTTTAGGAGCCAGAAATTTTTTTTAGGAGCCAGACAATCACGCAAACTTAAACACAATTCATAAACACACACGCCTACTTCACATATACACATATATCCACACACACACACACACACACACACACCTACTTTACATATACCCATATATCCAAACACCTCACACACACCTACTTTACATATACCCATATATCCAAACACCTCACACACACCTACTTTACATATACCCATATATCCAAACACCTCACACACACCTACTTTACATATACCCATATAGCCAAACACCTCACACACACCTACTTTACATATACCCATATAGCCAAACACCTCACACACACCTACTTTACATATACCCATATAGCCAAACACCTCACACACACCTACTTTACATATACACATATATCCAAACACCTCACACACACCTACTTTACATATACACATATATCCAAACACCTCACACACACCTACTTTACATATGCACATATATCCAAACACCTCACACACACCTACTTTACATATACACATATATACAAACACCTCACACACACCTGCTTTACATATGCACATATATCCAAACACCTCACACACACCTACTTTACATATACACATATATACAAACACCTCACACACACCTGCTTTACATATACACATATATACAAACACCTCACACACACCTGCTTTACATATACACATATATACAAACACCTCACACACACCTGCTTTACATATACACATATATACAAACACCTCACACACACCTGCTTTACATATACACATATATACAAACACCTCACACACACCTGCTTTACATATACACATATATACAAACACCTCACACACACCTGCTTTACATATACACATATATACAAACACCTCACACACACCTGCTTTAAATATACACATATATACAAACACCTCACACACACCTGCTTTACATATACACATATATACAAACACATCACACACACCTACTTTACATATACACATATATACAAACATCTCACACACACCTACTTTACATATACACATATATACAAACACCTCACACACACCTGCTTTACATATACAGATATATACAAACACCTCACACACACCTACTTTACAATACATACAAACACACACCCACCTCACATAGTCTTTTCTTGGGGGTTTCTTCTTGATGTGTCCCCCCTCCCTGCTGCTTTACCTCACTGCAGGGGAGGGGGACACTCGTGCTGCTGCTGATCTCCGTTGGTCGGCGTGCTGAGTGCCAGGATGTCACGTGACGACACCCGGCACTCAGACATGCGTTGCGCGAGGGGGCGGAGCTTGCAGTCTGTGCCATCGGCCATCGGCACAGACTTTACCCCCTCGCGCTGCAGAAAAATCGGATGGCAGCGGCAAGGGGACCATGAGGCTGACAGCACCCAGGCGCCAGGTCTAATTTCCTGGTCGCCATGGCGACCTGGCGCCTGGGGTTTGTCGAGCCCCGTCTTAAGAACTTGCTGGAAGCCTTCCCTGATCGGTCTTTGGAAGCTCTTCCTGGGGAACTAAACAGATATAACCAATAAGCTGTTAGTCCCAAATGCACTCTTTGAATAGGGAAATCCAATAAACTTACCCAGCTGGATTACCTAAAAACCTGAGGTTGCGACCCTCTGTGAGAGGCTGCAGGAGAAACCTATCTGGACATTACCAGGCAGCTGCAAAGCATAGCCCAAAAACAGCATAATATCAAACCAAAGAGATACATAGCCAAATCACTATGGCAGCACATACTGCTAAAGAAGAGGCACTTACCAGCAGCACAAGAGCACCAGCCAAATACAAAATACTGTGAGCAGCAACCCAGAGAAAAAACAAACAAACACAGTTTAAAACGGTTCTAGTAAAAGGTTAGATAGTGATGGACCAATCAGGGAGAAGGGTCATGATGACATCATCAGCATAGCAACACTGGCAAGAAGCTGTACAGAGTAAGGGCAGACTTGCATCCAATCAGAAACAAGTGTCGCGGATTTGTCATAGCGACACCAGGAAGAGGCCACCAATGGAAAACAACATAAATAAATAATAAATAACAATACCCACAAAGATTCAGATGATAGTAAATCCACAGAGCCTTCTTGACCCGCAGAGCAGACAAGGCTAGGGTTGCCACCTGGCCGGTATTTTACCGGCAAGCCGGTAAAAAATCAGCATGAGGCCAATGTTAAGTCTATGGAGACTGTACCAAGGCCGGTATTTTTCTGAAGAAAAGGTGGCAACCCTAGGCAAGGCATATGATGGGTATATGGGATATGATGAGGTTTGGGGATGATTGGGGGCCTATTTGTATCACCTGTGAGTTTGTTTTCCTGTCCTATCAGCTGAGAGGGAGAAGCTACCCATATGTAATGCTCCATGGATAGCCAGGAAAAAGATTTCATTAGCATTAAAGTTAGATTAGCTGTTAGGGTTAAAATAATTGTTAGCATAAGGGATAGGGTTAAAATTTTATTAAAATTAAAATATATTAAGGGATATCAAGGGTTAGAGTTGGGGTTAAATTTAGGGTTAGGGTTAAATTTAGGGTTCGGGTTGGGGTCAAAAGGTCAATATAGGGAAAAAAACTGAACTCAGGACAACATTTAGAAACTATTTAGACTGGGTATTTTTTAATGATTGTATTTGTGAAAATAATATTTTAGGTCAAACTTAGAAAAAGTGTTGGTTTTTTTTTTTTCCCTCCTTTTTACTTTTTTGAGGAATAGAAACACAAGATGCTGTATTAAGCTTGTCCTGGAGCCAAGAGGAGGCGCTGCCAGGGAGCAACACATTTATAAGGGAACAACATTGTAACAATGTATACAACCAATAAGAACATGCCTACACCCCTTAAAGGCTAGCATGGGCCATCAGTCATGCTACCCTTTACTAAAGGTGCAGGGATGCTCTTTCTATTGTACAGACCTCACTTGGAGTATTGTACGCAGTACTGGAGACCGTATCTCCAGAAGGATATTGATACTTTGGAGAGAGTTCAGAGAAGGGATACTATACTGGTTCATGGGTTGAAGGATAAAACTTACCAGGAAGGGTTAAAGCATCTTAACATGTATAGCTTGGAGGAAAGACGTAACAGGGGGGATATGATAGAAACATTTAAATACATAAAGGGAATCAACACAGTAATGTAGTAGAGTATATTTACAAGAAGAAAAACTACCACAACTAGAGGACATAGTCTTAAATTAGAGAGGCAACGATTCAAAAGTAATATCAGGAAGTATTACTTTACTGAGAGGGTAGTGGATCTATGGAATAGCCTTCCAGCGGACGTGGTAGAGGTAAACACAGTGAAGGAGTTTAAGCATGCGTGGGATAGACACAAGGCTATCCTAGATATAAGATAGGGAACTGGGGACTAATGAAAGTATTTAGACATTTGGGCAGACTAGATGGGTTGAATGGTTCTTATCTGCCGACAATTTCTATGTTTCCATGTCTACTGGGCATTCCCATACATTTCTATGGAAGCTCTCTCATTGGCTCAAATTTTTTATGAGCCAGTAAAATACATCGGTGGATCGCAGCAAAGAGTTTTAAACATAGGTAGGTCACAGGACCCCAGCTGATATATTGCACTTACAGGAAAAACATTTGAGAAAAAAAGTGTATTTTATTTAATCATGCTTCTAATCATAGAACACTCTTTTTGGTTAAGCATATAAGTATTACAGTCGATCAGATTGGTTGAATTGGCACATGGATACCCACGTGAGCAGTAACGCCACATCAAGGCTTCAACCCTTGTTACTGACCATTCACACACCTTTCATATCTCCATTCCCACACAGAAGCTTACACTGCATGCATACTTAATAAAAATAAAAATTAAAAATAATTCTATGGAGAAAGATGAACCGGTCTCGTTGGGCTGTGGGCTGGCAGGGTATCTACTGGCTGTTCTGATGGTGCATCACAGAGGAACCAGGATCTAGATTGTTCTTGTTGCAGATGATTGGGAGGTGACTTCTCCGGCTGGATGTTTCACTTCGTATCCCATTGGGCCAGATGGTAAAGGAGAACTAGTTGTCACCATTCTCTTAGGGGCTGCAAACATCGCAGACAAATGGACGCTGCTCTGGGCCATAGACCTTATATTCAGCATCACTCCTCCGAAAGCTTCTAATGGCCACGCCATGATGTTCCTTGCAAATTCGTGCCCAAGCCCAGTGGGATGGTTTTTCAGTCATCATCTACATGGAATAAGTAATTTTATAAAAACATTAGTTTGTCCTGATCAGAATTTTTTTTTTAAAAAACTACAATTCCTGTAAGGATTTTAACCTGACATTGACAGATGCTAAACCTTAATTAAAAGTAATCTTTCATGAATTTCTTTATCTCTTGTAAGAAAATAATCAGTTATTTTTATACCCCACTTCAATTCTGTTGGAATAAATTTCTTTATTAAACTATTTATTTTTTTCACTTGTATCATGCAATTGTCTTTATAAATACCTTTGTGAATTAATCCTTTTGCATAAGAACTTTAAAGGTTTACTGCCCTACCCGAATGCAGGAAATGCTCGCCATCATGCTATTAGACAAACCTGTTCACTGGCCTCTCTCCTCACATAGGCCCGGTAACGGAGTCTTTTCCACAGGCCATCCCAGAGGAGATTAAATTGGGGCAGTAGCTTTTCCCATGCGCTGCCCAGAGCCCATAGATAGATTTCTTCGTAGAACTGTTCATCCTCCTCCATCGAATTTGCAATAAAACTGAAATCACACAAGAGGAACACACACTAAATACCCATCATCTTTGTTATTTCTTATTAAATTAAACAGTAGCTATATTTATTACTGACTGCATTTTACTAAAATGGCAGGGGTGCTAAGATCTAATGCGTTAATGACTTAGTAAAATGGCTGCACTAACTAATACACATGTCCACAATGTATACAGTAATTCTAACAAAAAAAAATAATTTCACTAATAAAAGTTAAATAATAAAGTAAATAATAGGCCTGTGGCCAATGTTAAGTCTATGAAGACAATAGTATGGCTGATACTTTTTCAAAGAACAAAAGTGTCAACTCTATATGACCACCATTTTGTGTGTGTAAAGCTAATCATATTTATGGCAATTGTAGAAAACTATTTAACAAAGATATTACAAAACTGATTTATCTTAGTGTTAAATAATGTATTCTTAGATAATCAAATTATTATAATATTCGAGGTTATCGACATCATGGGTCGGATCTTCTTTCAGTTGAACCAAAATTCTGATCAAAATGTCAGCCCCTTGATAGAGTTATTCAGGCACAGAGGACTCAGCTCGCTACTTTATTTGTATTTTTTCATTAAAGACAGAAATGAACCAATTCTATGTAGAAGTGTGTGAGCGCATGTAAATATACTCACAGAAAAGCAAGAAAAATTGATCCTGGTGTATTCTTCCACCTGCATCCTCGCTCTTCTAAAATATAGGACCATGGCGAGCAGGTACTAAAGGGAGATGAGAAACGGGTGGCAGTGAGGTCTGGGTGGAGAAAGTACTGCTAGTCCAGGCTAGTTAACAAAACACAATTCAAATTATCAAAGACAACTCAATGCCATCTCCAGAAAAAAGATTCCCAGCTGCTAAAGTAGATTTTCAGCCCAGTCTATGGCTACTAAGTACTGTGCACAGACAGTATTAATGCTGGGACAGATCCAAATTTGACGGAACAGGACATAAAATAAAAAATTTGGCACTGTTGGCAACTATGGCTATGGTTGGAGACTCATTGTAATTATTCTGTTCTGTGTCACTCCCAAAGCCTGTTCTAGCCGCACAGACATCATCCAATGCTGCTTGATGCTTCTGGCGGGTCTTCTGAGCCAGCATGCGGGAAGTCACGTGACCCCAACGTTCTGGCTCAGAGGACCTGACGGAAGTGACGGGCAGCATCGGAGAATGTCTGTGTGCAGTGCACAGTCATCTGTGTCCCCTGGGTCCCTTACTGGGCTACCGGCTGTAATGTCCTGAAGCATAGAAGCATAGAAAGTGTCGACAGATACGAACTGTTCGGTCCATCTAGTCTGCCCAAATGACTATTAGTCCCTAGTTCCCTATCTTACAGTTAGAATAGCCTTGTGCCTATCCTACGCATGCTTAAAATCCTTCACTGTGTTTACCTTTACCACTTCCGCTGGAAGGCTATTCCATACATCCACTACCCTCCCAGTAAAGTGATACTTCCTGAAATTACTTTTAAATCGTTGCCCCTCTAATTTTAGACTATGTCTTCTAGTTTTGGTAGTTTTTTTTTCTTTTAAATATACTCTCATCCTTTACTGTGTTGATTCCCTTTATGTATTTAAATGTTTCTATCATATCCCCCCTGTTACGTCTTTCCTCCAAGCTATACATGTTAAGATGCTTTAACCCTTCCTGGTAAGTTTTATCCTTCAACCCATAAACCAGTTTAGTAGCCCTTCTCTTAACACTCTCCAATGTATCAATATCCTTCTGGAGATACGGTCTCCAGTACTGCGTACAATACTCCAAGTGAGGTCTCACCAGTGCTCTGTACAATGGCATGAGCACTTCCCTCTTCCTACTGCCAATACCTCTCCCTATGCAACCAAGCATTCTGCTAGCATTTCCTGCTGCTCTATTGCATTGCCTACCTACCTTCAAGTCCTCTGAAATTATTACTCCTAAATCCCTTTCCTCAGATGTTGAGGTTAGGACTGTACCAAATAGTCTATATTCTGCTTTTGGGTTTTTACGCCCAAGGTGCATGATCTTGCACTTGTCCACATTAAATGTCAGTTGCCACAGCTCTGACCATTTTTCTAGTTTAGCTAAATCGTTTGCCATTTGGCTTATCCCTCCATGAATATCAACCCTGCTGCAAATCTTTGTATCATCAGCAAAAATACATACTTTACCAACAAGACCTTCTGCAATATCACTAATACAAATATTAAAGAGAATGGGTCCAAGTACAGATCCCTGAGGTACCCCACTAGTAACAAGACCTTGCATCGAATATACATCATTGACTACAATGGGAGGGCAATAACAATCCTATTCTTTAACAAGGTTTCCATTATTTTCCCCACTACTCTACTGAAGCTGTAGACGGATATTAGGTTTGTTAATAAAAATATGTCTGTTAATCTGTCTCTTCTATCAATGTGTAAAAATAAAAGAAATACCTTGTGCGAAATCCTCCGACAAGTATCTGCTTTCAGGAACTTTTGGATGACATCATCTTCTACAGAAAATGTAAGAAATAGGAACAGGAAAGGCTTATTTTGTGTTTGATGTCTGTCTGTCTCTCCTTCTATACACCCATGTCTGCTGTCTCTTTCTCTTCATAACTCACATGTATCTCTCTCCCCCATGTCTCTCCCTCCTCATAATCCCGTGTATTTGCCTATTAATATGCAGGTAAAAAACAGAATGGCCCAGGATAGTGGGTTCCTTTTAGAAAAAAAATAAAACACAAAATAGTGCAATATGCAATAAACACAGGAGGGATCTGGTGATTGAGTTACTATATGCACTCACAAGTGTAGGCAAATAATATTCATATCGGCTGTGTTGTCTTCAAAGTTATATTTAATAACATTAGTCTGAAAAAAAAAAAAAAAGAAGAACAGAAAAACACACATGTGCAGGACCAAAACCAATGTTGGATTAACCCCTGCTGTGCAGAATCAGACTCACAAGATATATAAGTTAAAAGCGCATAAAAATTCCAATGCAGTACAGCTAGACAATACGACCGCATTTTCTTGGAGTTGTAGAAATAATCAGGAGGCAGCAGATGTGTCCATCAATCAGAGAGGGGACTGCAGCCAACATTTGTAGTCTTTGACAGTGTCAAAATTTCATGCTCAGAATAAATGAATATAATGTTGCACACTCAAAAAAGAAGTGCATACGTCCCCTTATAAAATACTTTAAACGGAATATTGCTTCAACAGAAGTAAAAAACAAATTCTTATGAATGGGGACTCTAGTTCGGTTTATAGAAAGCCAATAGTATTACATGTATTCTATAAGCGAAAGTCTATAAACCGAATGTCGTTCTGTTTATAGAGTACATGTAATGCTATTGCTGTTCTATAAACCGAAAGTCTATAAACCGAATGTCGAAATTCTTATGAATGGGGACTCTATTTTGGTTTATAGAAAGCCCATAGCATTACATACAATGTAATCGCCGAACCCCAAACTCCAACCCGAACATACATTGAAATGTCCGTGTTCGGGGTCCAAAAACTGTAAAGTTCGGTACAAACCCCGAACAGTGCGGTTCGGGTTCGCTCAACACTAGACAGGACCAAATGGAAAAGGGATGGACATAGCGTAAAATTGTACCATAAATATACTCATAAATGTATTGTACAAATGACACTCACAAGTAAAATGTGCAAAATGAGACTCAATTTTGCAAAAAAAATTACTTTAAAAGGGGGCTGGGTTACCCAACACTGGGTCCCACTGAGCCCAATCAGGATGATAATACAGCTTCCCTTCAGCGATGATATCTCTGTGATGGAAGAAGCTGGCAGATCTGGGAGCAGCAGAGAATCAAAGACAGATCTGTTGGGAACAACCACAATACCAATTATAATAAACTGTAGAATAAATGGGATAAAATACAGGTGGGCTGTCTACCTCCTCTGTTTTATCCCTTTATTCTACAATGAGCAAGTCTGGGTGGCAGATTGGCAATACTGGGTATGCACTGGCAAGTCTGGGTGGCAGATTGGCAATACTGGGTATGCACTGGCAAGTCTGGGTGGCAGACTGGCAATACTGGGTATGCACTGGCAAGTCTGCGTGGCAGATTGGCAATACTGGGTATGCACTGGCAAGTCTGGGTGGCAGATTGGCAATACTGGGTATGCACTGGCAAGTCTGGGTGGCAGACTGGCAATACTGGGTATGCACTGGCAAGTCTGGGTGGCAGATTGGCAATACTGGGTATGCACTGGCAAGTCTGGGTGGCCGACTGGGAAGTGACTTTGAAGTGACAGTTTGTATGGCAATGCATTGACATTTGGCAAGGCTGGGGGCAGAATTGCAAATAAAAAGGAAATAAAAACAAGAAGTGCATTAGAAACAGCGAGTAAAAGATTCCTGCTTTAAGTGTCAGCAATTACAATACAGGTAAGTAAAATGATCTGAGAGTGGATGAGATGTACATGGAATAACAATGCCCTCCTGTGGTCACTTACAATATCAACATACTGAATTAACTCAACCTTAAAAGTGTAAAAGAGAATGTTTCTGTGGGGTGAGAATAGAATTTTCGGAGAAATAGTGAAGCCAGAAAGGAGTAAAAAAAAGAAGTAAAAGACTGGTGAGAGTAAACTACAAGATGATGTTTGTGATAAATGAAAAAACAGAAAACAAGGGGAAGTAAGAAAAAAGATAGAGATAAAGAAACCAGTGGTACAAAGAGTTACCACCATAAGTGGTAAAAAGCACAACAAAATTGGGCCTCGGGAGTCGGGACCACCAAAATACCATGGGAGGGGGTAAGATCCTGGCTCTGGGTGGCCGGACTGAACATGAGTCGTCCAAATAGGGCTTAAACATTGTATAAAAAACGAGAAAAGTAAAGAAGAAAAAGTATGTCCTAAATAGGAGGTCCATTATGGAACTGGATGATCCTCAAGTCCATGCTGGAGTTGCCTTCTCTTGGGTCTCTATATCATCAGGGACAGGCGTGGATGACTGCATCGATGCTAAGTCTCGTAGGAATCCATCTGCATCAGATAATTTTTCCAAAGAGTGGATCTTGTTGTCCCTGCTAACATATAACGAGTAGGGCAAGTGAGTGTAAGTGCACTGAAAGTCCAAAGAGAGATCTTCTCCAGCATATGGTCTCTGGGGATAAGTCCTCATAGAATTGTAGCCGGGCATCTTCATATATTTGAACTGACAGTTTGCAGTTTTTTCGGGCTGCCGACAGTATGGCAATTTTATTCACATACATTCACGTCCCATTCATCTTAAAATACACTCTATGTATCAAGATAATTATATAAAGCTAGAATACATTTTACATATATATATATATATATATCTCTCTCTCATTTCATCATACTGATGTAAACATTATTTAAAAAGGTCCACATATTATCTGTGAAGAATAGTCACAGGTCTTTATTAATCAAAGAGGGAATTGACAACAGAATTTCAAAACTTAAGGCCAAAGCAGCTGAGTTGGACAAATTCTCTCGATCAGCTGAATGGGAGAATTTTTCCAGCTTGGTTTAAGTGTGAAATTCCCTTGTCAATTCCCTCTTTCATAAATAAAGCCATTTTTTTAGTTGTACCGGCAGCAAATCGAGTTTTTAAAAGACAGAGCAAACATCACTAATAACGTATCAGACTTCGAGCCCTTGGGATTTGGAGGAAATCTGTGCCCTGTGTAAATTACACAGAGTTTCTCCCACAAGGCCGACGTCCGCTTAGGGTCTCAGTGTGCCAATGGTCTTATACTGTTGCTCCTGTCGTGTATGGATCTCCTACAGTCTAGGAGGTGTAATTATAATCTATTTTCATCAATACTTATTGGTTTCAATCTTAGCCATGTAGGAGTGTTTCACTGAATTTAGTAGCTAATTAAAAGTACAACTGTCGAAAGAACTTAACTTGTGTATAATTAAAATATTGCATCGAACAGACATTTTAAATAAAAATTCTTTAATGAAAGAATATAAATAAAGCATCTTATTGCTGCTCTATATAGTTCAATCAGGGGGTGGACATGTTTAGAATCTTGGGTTGGATGAATGATCAACGAAGATTCTAAACAACACGGCCGCTCCTGATAGAGCTATACAAAGCAAGATTCTAAACAACATGTCCGCCCCCTTATAGAGCTATACAGAGCAAAGATTCTCAACAACATGTCCGCCTCCTGATAGAGCTAAACAGAGCAAAGATTCTGAACAACATGTCTGACCCCTGATAGAGCTAAACAGAGCAGAGATTCTGAACAACATGTCCGCCCCCCTGATAGAGCTATACAGAGCAAATATTCTAAACAACATGTCCGCCCCCTTATAGAGATGTGACTGTCAAGTGCAACAAATTAAAGCTGGTCATCACTACCAGTTAAAAGGAAAGAAGTGTAATAAAAAAAAAAACTGCTACATTAGTAATCAGAGAGGTAAAACCATCTAGAGGGATCCAAAGACCATAGCCCACGTCTGCTGAAAAGGACGCCTGGATATGGCGACGGGAGGAATCTAGATAGTAAGCAATAAAAACAAGGGGAAAAATGGAAAAAAGAGAAAGAACGAGATAAAGACCAGAAAAAAAAAAAAGAATAGAGAAATGTCTCTTGACTTTCTTTTCTCACCAGTCAGAGAAAACAAAAAGCCCAAGTAGAAAGCCCCGCAAATGGAGTGTATAATAGATTTATGAATATTTTAAAATAAAGGGGCTGAAGTAAGGTGAACTGAAGAACCTACAATAAGAAATAACTAAAGCAGAAAGTTGGGCTAGAACCTATTGCACAAAGCAGGCCAGCGGGAGGCCTACAGTAAATTAAGAAGTTTTATTTATTAGAAAGGGTGAAGTATGGTTACTAAATATGGATTAGAAGGGGTGGTAAATGAATAGTTAAGGAGATACCACAGCCCATAACCATGAATCACGGAAGGTATTTTACATGGGGTAAAGGAAGATGATTTTGAGGGTTTATTTTAAAGTATCTTTGGGGGGAGGGTTACCACATTCTTGCGACATAGGGTCCATACTTCGGAGGGATGAGCACTTTTTTCCTCATTTTTTTTAAGACCGGATGAGTTTCTATCATTATCGTTGGTGACATACTCCAAGTCCCCAGATATATCGCTCCAGATATATGCAAATAAAGGATAGTTTCAATTAAAGGGGTAAACTCTCCTCAGAAAAGGCATTTGTTGTTAAATTTCCTGAAGAAAGAGAACATAAAAATATGCGGCATATAAGAAACGCACTGGAACAAACAGGATAACCATAGAATCCATAGTAAATTGTTTCCAACAGTAATTTACTTTTTGTTGGAGGATAAAAAAAAAAGAGGGGTGGAAATACTTTTTTCGAGAGATGTACTAGTTAACTAGTTACTAGTCTAGCGCCCAAAATGCATCTTCCAAATGTTAATACATATTAATGTGCTTTCACAGTACTTTAAAATACACATTTTACATTGTGCATTGCTTAAAATATAAACTACTTACAGCTAGATGAAGTTGTGATATTACAGCAGTTTGCAAGAAACCAGGACTGCCCACACAAACTTCCACTCGATTACGGAGACCAAAAAATGTTTTAATGACATCTTGGTTGAAAGGGCTAACAGGGCACTGACCTACCTGAAAATAAGGAATTAACTAACAGAATGAGACAAGAAAACAATTAAAAAAAGTTTATAACAAGAATTATAGTACCAGATAAAATAATATTACGTCCTGACAGAATAGACAAAGCTTTCAAGGATTTCTATTATAAATTGTATATTCTGTCAAGTTAAAAAAAGTACCTGAGGAAATTAAATTTACCTAAAATACGGGAAGACCAGTTACGGATATTAAATGAAAGTAAAGATAAGTGTCCAGCCAACTAAGATCCACAGTTAAACTACACCCCATTACTAATACAAACAAAGAAAAAACTAAGGGATTGGAAATCCATGGGTTTATCATGGATTGACCGGATACATTTATTTAAGGCCTATATATTGCCCAAATTGATATACCGTATTTTCCGGCATATAAGACGACTGGGCGTAAAGGACGACCCCCCAACTAAGTCGTCTTATAAGCCGAAAAAATCGCATCTATATTTTAACATAGAAACATAGAAACATAGAATGTGTCGGCAGATAAGAACCATTCGGTCCATCTAGTCTGCCCAATTTTTTTTTTTTTTTTGAGTACTTTTATTAGTCCCCCTTTCCCGGTCTCATAGCTAGGATAGCCTTGTGTCTATCCCACGCATGCTTAAAATCCTTGACTGTGTTTACCTCTACCACTTCTGCTGGCAGGCTATTCCATACATCCACTACCCTCTCAGTAAAGTAATACTTCCTGATATTACTTTTAAATCGTTGCCCCTCTAATTTAAGACTATGTCCTCTAGTTGTGGTAGTTTTTCTTCTTTTAAATATACTCTCTTCCTTTACTGTGTTGATTCCCTTTATGTATTTAAATGTTTCTATCATATCCCCCCTGTTACGTCTTTCCTCCAAGCTATACATGTTAAGATGCTTTAACCTTTCCTGGTAAGTTTTATCCTTCAACCCATGAACCAGTTTAGTAGCCCTTCTCTGAACTCTCTCCAAAGTATCAATATCCTTCTGGAGATACGGTCTCCAGTACTGCGTACAATACTCCAAGTGAGGTCTCACCTTTTAGGTTAAAATATAGAGTTTGCCCCCCTCCTCCCCCCTTCCCCAATCCTCAATCCCCAGTACTTACCTATTTTCTGCTCTGTCTCCCGCTGTTAAGCTGGTCCGTGGCTGTGAGGGAAGCGTTGTGAGCTGACAATAAAGTTTTGTTTAAAAAAAAAGTTTCACAGCCACGGACCGGCTTAACAGCGCGACCGGAGACAGAGCAGAAAATAGGGGAGTAAATCCCAGTACCCGGCGTATAAGACGACCCCCCAACTTTTGAGAAGATTTTCAGGGGTTAAAAAGTCATCTTATACGCCGGAAAATACGGTATATTTTTAACATGATACCTAGGGCATGGATGGATATGTTGAAAATGGCTTTACAGAACTTTATCTGGCAGGGTAAGTGACCACGTATGAATCGGAACTCTCTAGCACTTGGTAGGTCTAAAGGAGGGTTGGGGGTGCCAATTATAGAAGACTACTAGAGTTGAGCGGACACCTGGATGTTCGGGTTCGGCAGGTTCGGTCGAACTTCGAAAAAATGTCCGGGTCCGTGCTCGAACTTGACCTCGAACCCGAACCCCATTGAAGTCAATGGGGACACAAACTTTTGGCCACTAAAATGCCTCTAAAAAATTCCTGGAAAGGGCTAGAGGGCTGCAAAATGAAGTAAAATGTGGGTAAGAGTGTCCCCATTCATACGAATAGGTCAATTGACCTATTCTTATGAATGGGACTCTATTTCGGTTTATAGAATAGCAATCGCATTACATGTATTGCATAAACCGAAAGTATATAAACCAAATCTCTTTCAGTTTATGTAATACATGCAATGCTATTGCTATTTTATAAACCGAAATAGAGTCCCCATTCATAAGAATAGGTCAATTGACCTATTCGTATGAATGGGGACTCTATTTCAGTTTATAGAATAGCAATAGCATTACATGTATTACATAAACCGAAAGTCTATAAACCGAATATGGAATACATGTAATATTATTGGCTATCTATAAACCGAAATAGAGTCCCCATTCATAAGATTAGGGACTCTATTTCGGTTTATAGAAAGCCAATAGCATTACATAAAAAAAGGGGGTAGATTCTGGCGCTTAATCCTAAACAAAGCAGCACCAGCCTGTGTGTTTCTCTGTGTACACACGTGGTGAAATAGACAGACAAAATGACCCAAAAAATAGGAGTGGTAGGTGCGCTAAGCGAACCCTTAGTGAAAATAAAAATAAATATAATATTTGCCTGAGGAATGATGGTGTTGCTGTACACCTTGCAGATGATCTTCAGTATGTATACAGTGTATATATAAGAAAAAACACAGAAAACAGATCTATGTGCTTTTTTCTGTGTTTTTTTTCTTATATATACACTGTATACATACTGAGGATCATCTGCAAGGTGTACAGCAACACCATCATTCCTCAGGCAACAGCATTACATGTATTCCATAAACCGAAAGTCTATAAACCGAATGTCTTTCGGTTTATAGACTTTCGGTTTATGGAATACATGTAATGCTATTGCTATTCTATAAACCGAAATAGAGTCCCCATTCATAAGAATAGGGACTCTATTTCGGTTTATAGAAAGCCCATAGCATTACATACAATGTAATCGCCGAACCCCAAACTCCAACCCGAACATACAGTGAAATGTCCGTGTTCGGGTCCGGGGTCCAAAAACCGTAATGTTCGGTACGAACCCGAACAGTGCGGTTCGGGTTCGCTCAACACTAAAGACTACCATAAAGCTAGCATGATAGCACAAGCTAAAAAACACTCAAAGAGAGGAGAATAGATCAGAGAGCTGGTATGTAATAGAAGAATATACAGCATCTATGAGAGATCTTGCTCCAATGTTCTGGAGTGTCTAAACAGATAACCAGACTAGGCTTAAACAAACAAGTTATGGATTAGTGTTGGATCGCACACTATATGTGTGGGAAAACTTCAGGAAAAAAATGGAGATGAAAACAAAGGTTTTACATTGCCTACCAATAACTACTATTAGGGATAGGCTTATAGAATTTGACTTTGGTTTTTGGACTACAAGGAATATAAAGAACATAGAGGATTTGTTTGTAGGAGATACCTTCAAACACCATGAGGTACTTGTGTGGGAAAATAAACTAACAGGGAAGGAAATCTTCCCATGCTTGAGGATGAAGGGTTTCCTGCAAAAATTTAGTCGGAAAGACGGGAGCCCCTCAGAGATAAAGTTAAAAGGTTACTAACACAAAACAACATGGAGCCCCTCACCTCTGAAAACCAAAACTGTAGCTCCAGCCATTGAGAAATGGCAGAAAGATCTAGAAGTGATAATTGATCAAGAATGTTGGACTAAGTCTCTGAATTTTTTTATACAAAACAGTACACCGTTTGAACTTGGCAGAGGTACAGTTTAAGCCAGGGCTCGACAAACCCCGGGCGACAGGTCGCCATGGCGACCAGGAAATCAGACCTGGCGCCCGGGTGCTGTTTGTCACAGGGAGCCCTTGCTGGCTGCCATCCGTTTTACTTTCAGTGCGAGGGGAGAAGGTCTGTGCGGATCACACAGACTGTAAGCTCCGCCCCCTCGCGCAACTTCGTTGTAGTGCCGATTGTCACGTGACAACACGGCACTTAGCAGGAACCAAAAGAAGCTCGGGCTCCAGCATAAATGTCCCCCTCCCCTGCAATGAGGTAAGCAGCAGGGAGGGAGGACACCGTAAGAAATACATTTTTGTTCTTTGGTCTGTGTGTATGTATGAGTGAATGTAACTGGCTATGTATGTATGTATGTGTGAATGTAACTGGCTGTGTATGTATGTGTGAATGTAACTGGCTGTGTATGTATGTGTGAATGTAACTGGTTGTGTATGTATGTGTGATTGTAACTGGCTGTGTATGTATGTGTGAATGTAACTGGCTGTGTATGTATGTGTGAATGTAACTGGCTGTGTATGTATGAGTGAATGTAACTGGCTATGTATGTATGAGTGAATGTAACTGGCTATGTATGTATGAGTGAATGTAACTGGCTATGTATGTATGAGTGAATGTAACTGGCTGTGTATGTATGAGTGAATGTAACTGGCTATGTATGTATGAGTGAATGTAACTGGCTGTGTATGTATGAGTGAATGTAACTGGCTGTGTATGTATGTGTGAATGTAACTGGCTATGTATGTGTGAATGTAACTGGCTGTGGATGTATGTGTGAATGTAACTGGCTGTGGATGTATGAGTGAATGTAACTGGCTGTGTATGTATGTGTGAATGTAACTGGCTGTGTATGTATGTGTGAATGTAACTGGCTATGTATGTGTGAATGTAACTGGCTGTGGATGTATGTGTGAATGTAACTGGCTGTGGATGTATGTGTGAATGTAACTGGCTGTGGATGTATGTGTGAATGTAACTGGCAGTGGATGTATGTGTGAATGTAACTGGCTGTGGATGTATGTGTGAATGTAACTGGCTGTGGATGTATGTGTGAATGTAACTGGCTGTGGATGTATGTGTGAATGTAACTGGCTGTGGATGTATGTGTGATTGTAACTGGCTGTGTATGTATGTGTGAATGTAACTGGCTATGTATGTATGTGTGAATGTAACTGGCTATGTATGTATGAGTGAATGTAACTGGCTGTGTATGTATGTGTGAATGTAACTGGCTATGTATGTATGAGTGAATGTAACTGGCTATGTATGTATGTGTGAATGTAACTGGCTATGTATGTATGTATGTGTGAATGTAACTGGCTGTGTATGTATGAGTGAATGTAACTGGCTGTGTATGTATGAGTGAATGTAACTGGCTGTGTATGTTTGTGTGAATGTAACTGGCTCTGGATGTATGTGTGAATGTAACTGGCTGTGTATGTTTGTGTGAATGTAACTGGCTGTGTATGTATGTGTGAATGTAACTGGCTGTGTATGTATGTGTGAATGTAACTGGCTGTGTATGTATGAGTGAATGTAACTGGCTGTGGATGTATGTGTGCATGTAACTGGCTGTGGATGTATGTGTGAATGAAACTGGCTGTGTATGTATGTGTGAATGTAACTGACTGTTTGTGGTGTGTGTGAATGTAACTGACTGTATGTGGGGTGTGTGAATGTAACTGGCTGTGTATGTGGCGTGTGTGAATGTAACTGGCTGTGTATGTGAGGTGGGTGTATGCGACTGTCTCCGTGCGTTTATGATATTGTGATGTGCCGTTGTCTGGCTCCTAAATTTTTTAGCTGGCTCCTAAAACTAAATTAAATTTGTCAAGCCCTGGTTTAAGCTATTAAATCGATGGTACTTGGTACCAAGCACACTTTGTAAAATGTACCCGGATAGAGAAGATAGGTGTTGGAGATGTGGTAATACAGGGGCCAACTTTCTACGTATTTGGTGGGAGTGCCAACCAATAAAACTATTTTGAGATATGATCTATTCTAAGATTAGGGCTGTTGCGGGCGGACAGATGTCTTTTAGAAGAAGAGGGGACAGTAAATTACGAGGGCCCAATTGAAGGTGTATTATTGGTATGTGCGCTAAAAGGAAGTTGCTGGATCATGGCAATTTATAGAATATAAGATAATTTAATAATGTATCAAACAGTTGTCAAAGACATAATTACAATTGCACACATAGAATATTGCTTGGCACATATTGTGAACACAAGCGCCCCTTTGTACACAGATCCTCACAGACGGAGCGGCAGATACAGAACCCGCAGCTTTCAATAGCCACTACCAGCAGAACGGTGTCAGGCCAAATAACTGCTACAGAGACGGCAACAAAACACACATCTCATATAACTGAACAAGTATTGAGAAACTGCAGCTTACCAGGAAAACCAAAAAAAAGGACACACAAAAGATCACAGCACTTGCATACCATAACAAAACCACACCTTTGATAAAGCCTCTGGGCGAAACGCGTCAGGTGGCAGGTCTTCAAAAATGCATAGAGCCCAATTGTGATAAAACATTCTGTATATAATTTTTATGTGTGCAGAGCAATATTTTATGTGTGCAATTGTAATTATGTATTTGACAACTGTTTGTTATACATTATTAAATGATATTATATTGCACAAATAAATGCAGAAATAAAAAGATGAACTTATTTACTATATATTCCATAATATGTGTATATCAGTATACAGTCTGCCAGTCAAAGATGGTAAAAAATGGTAAAATCTGCTGATAGTCTGCCAGCCACAAACTGTGGTGATAGCCACTGACACTACAATACACTACAATATAGTTACTGGCATATACCCCATCAGTCACAGATGGCATAACGGAGCCCCACAGCAATACAACTATCATACACTCACTAAAACTGCACATTAAACAGGGTTGCCAGATGGTTTTGATTAAATATACTGGCAAAATACTGGGTACCACAAAAAAAATCACAATATCCTATATTAGACAGTAATGCAAATGTGCAGCATTTCATTCCCTGGAAATCTGCCACCCTAATTACAATAATTCACAGCAATACAATTGAGAGCAATGTGTGGTATATCACAGAGCTCCACAACAGTCAGTCTCATAGTAATGTACAGTGGAAGTGTATCAGTGCTCCTCAGTGATACGTATCACAGTGCTGTGTAGTGTGTATTAGTATCACATATCTCCAAAGCAGTGAAAGAGCTCCACAGAAATAAAGCTCACAGTAATGTGCACCATGTGTCCCACAGAGCTCCACAGCAATAATACGTAAAGCAATGTGCAGTGTGCAGAGGCGTAACTAGAAACCACCAGGCCCCGGTGCAAAAATTGCCCCGTGGCCCCCCGACCCCACCATGCAACTCCACGCAACTCCCCCCCCCCCCCCTGTACTTACCAGTATGCTGCTCGTCGGCCATCTCCTCCACAATGTCTCCTACACGCGCGCCGTGTAGGAAATACAGCCATCGGAAGTGACGTTTCCAGTGGCTGGGACAAAAAGCCGGGTCCGCATGGATGCGGATCTCCCGGCTGCTGCCCGATAGTGACTGTCTGCATGTGAGACATGTCCTTCACTTTTTTTTACTTTTTTTTCCAGCAGCCACATCTAGCGGATGCGGCTGCCAGAAAAAAAGAAATAAATAGTTCAGCAGCACAAAGCGCTGAGGGAAGATGCCGGCAGCACGGGTGTCACCCGGTGAAGTCCGCGCCCCCAACATTAATCCAGCCCTGCACAGCAGGGGTCGACAGGGCAGCCGGGCCCCTGAGACCATGATAGCTCCACCACTGCCTGTCTGTATAGCTCTATCAGGGAGCGGACATGGTGTTTAGAATCTTTGCTTTTTTACTTTCTTAAAAAATTAGCCTTGCACCAATTAAAGCTCAGTGGAATAAACCAGCAGTATGGCTTGATTAACTACTGCCGGCCGCCAAAAACTAGCAAGGCCTGTTCTCTCTAACATGTGAACTAGACGGCACAGAGTATGTAAAAACACAGGGGGGTAGGCTTGCAAGAGAAATGGCAGTCCAGTAGAGCACCTGCAACATGTCTGTGCATTGCAATAAAAATAAATACTATTTTTAACACTCGGTTTAATCTTATCTTTTGAGTATTGTAACTGTGCTTTATCAAGTCAGTAGTAACACTAATCCCTAAAATGAAATGTATTGCAGAGAGGAACAGCCGAAAAAGAAAACACAGATCAACAGTGCTGTAGGGAGTTCTAAATCCAGTGATAAAATAATTTTAAAAAATTAATATATACTGTAATATTTCACTACAAATGTATACGCATTTTCGGTTACCGATTTGTGGGCTGGTGGTTTTAACATTAATAATAAACATATCATTAGTATAATACTTAGTATAAGACAGAATGTAGGCTGCCTTAACTAGAACATGGATGATGCAGCTGTGTCTAGTGATGTCACGGTGAGAATCTGCCTGTGAAATATGAAAACAGAATGCAAAAACCTGAGGTGGGGCAAGACTGGCCCCTTGTATACACAGACCTTTAAGAGCATAGAGGGTCCCGGGCAAAGTCTTAAGCATGGACCCCCTTCGACCCTATTTTTCTATAGTCTCATTGTAAAAAACTGTATGTAAATGTAAACTTTTTAATATTATATGCAACTATTTTCATTTCACATTCAACTATTTGTATATGTAATAAAAATGTTATTGAAAAATTGCATTTCTTGTTTTTGTTTTTTTTTCTCCACACTCAGATTCCGTTGCACAAAATTTCAATTTTCTTATTCCTTCTAGTAGTTCTCATAACTATAATGTGCATTCAGATCATCCTTGTGTTTGGTTTTCATTTATGCTTATTTCTTTCGCCTTCACCATTATATTACCTCTCTCACTCCCCCTCAACCTCTCCCTCCTCCCCCCCCCCTCCTCTCCCCTCCCCCGTCCCTCCTCTCCCCTCCCCCGTCCCTCCCCCTTCCTTGTTACTTAAATGATACCTAGGTGAAAAGCTTGAATTTAATACCAATTGTGTGGGGGAAAAAAACACTTATCAAACATGAGCAACCGCAGCTATGTCCATTTTTCACTCTTTGTCCTACTTCCCTCTCTTCCCTCCCCCGAGTACTGCCTGTCCAAGTTAGAACTTGTACCAGTTATACTCGGGGAGGTTGCTACGGTGGCGAATTCATACAAACATGCATACAGTGGGTGGGATGGATAGTCGACGGAACCTGAGTCGGGAGTTCAGTATTATTCGTATAAACTTAGGATTGCTAGTGAATTAGAATATTAAATTCCTATTGTGTGCTGGGCCCTGCGTCTAATTTTTCTGCTATTAGGGATCTTTTGTCTCAGCCCTTTCTAAGTTCTCTATGCATATCTCCCAAAGGATCTTTTTTTTTATTTGTGATATAACTTATCCAACTAAGACCTTTTTCTAAAGTCAGCTGGAGTTTGATCTGTTTAGTTAGTTGTTCTTTCGAAAAAACACCCGGTTGTTTCCAGGCTCTTGCAATTAAAATCTTAACTGCTACCATTATATGAATTGTCAGTGCCTGTCGCCAATGGCTCATTTTGGGCCAGTTCAGATGCAGCCAGTGGCGTAGCGTGGGTTGTCAGCACCCGGGGCAAGGCAAGTAATTTGCGCCCCCTAACCCGTGGATTTTAGCACTCGAGTCTCTTCTACTAGATTAGTTAAAGAAACCCTTACCCCCCAAGCACATGTATTGTTTGTTATGAAAATACTTATGTAATTAAAGTAAAATGCATCTAAAATTTACATAAGTATTTTCAAGAAGTTCTTGCTGCTGCCTGGGCTGGTCTGGTGTGGTTCTCTCCCGCGCTCAGTGCTGCGCTGGGCGGCCGCTGCACTGTCCCTCCCCCAGATAGTCCCTCGCTCTCTCTTCGCACCAGGGCCTGGAAAAAATTACATACCAGCCCCATAGCATTGCGGAGTCATCAGAATTCAGCTTAACAGCCCATTAAAATGCGGACGGCATATAACGCCCTAACAGCGTTAAAGGGACACTATAGTCACCCAGACCACTTCAGCTCAATGAAGTGGCCTGGGTGCAATGCCCCTCAGGTTTTAACCCTTCACATGTAAACATAGCAGTTTCAGAGAAACTGCTACGTTTACATTTGCGGTTAAGTCTTCCGGACAGACACTAGAGGCGCATCTGCGACGCTGGAGCCTGGAGGCACATTTCGCCTCCATCGCGCAGAGTGTCCATAGGAAAGCATTGAGAAATGCTTTCCTATGGACACTTTGAATGCGCGCGCAGCCATGCGCATTCAGCTCCAGTGACGTCGGACGGGGAGCTGACGTCAGACAGGGAGGAGAGGTCACCAGCACCGAGGGAGCCTGGCGCTGGATTAAGGTAAGTAACTGAAGGGAATTTAACCCCTTCAGCACCACGGGAGTGGGACCCTGAGGGTGTGGGCACCCTCAGGGTACTAAAGTGTCAGGAAAACCGCTTTGTTTTCCTGACACTATAGTGATCCTTTAAGAGTTTAAGGGGTTATTTTGGCCTGGGTAAGCCAAATGGTTATACACCTATGCTTTAAACCAGGAGTAGACATCCTTTGCCACTCCAGATGTTGTGGACTACACCTCCCATGATGCTTTGCAAGCCTTAATGGAGATGTAGTCAAAAAACAAAGGGAGTGTCAAAGGTTACCTACCCCTGCACTAAACCAAAAATATATAATACAGTTCCTACCCCATAAATATAATATTTAATGCTATGATATTTAATGCTCTCATCCAACCCCCTTCCCACCACAGTTCCTAATAAATATATTACAAATATAATTCCCTCACCCCTGTAGCCCCACCTATTTACATTTCCTTCTACATACACACATATATATAGATTATTCATTAGGCCACAAATGTAAAAAATATAATCATTGCCTCATCTCAAATTCCCAAGTCAGATCTTTCCCATCCCCCCCCTCTTCCCCTAATACACTGCTGACCCCCCTCCCCCTAATACACTGCTGACCCCTCCCTCCCCTAATACACAGTTGACCCCCATCCCCTAATACATTACTGCCCCCCTTCTTCCCTTCCCCAATACATTACTGCCCCCCTTCTTCCCTTCCACAATACATTACTGCCCCCCTTCTTCCCTTCCCCAATACATTACTGCCCCCCTTCTTCCCTTCCACAATACATTACTGCCCCCCTTCTTCCCTTCCCCAATACATTACTGCTTCCCTTCTTCCCTTCCCCAATACATTACTGCCTCCCTTCTTCCCTTCCCCAATACATTACTGCCTCCCCTCTTCCCTTCCCCAATACATTACTGCCTCCCTTCTTCCCTTCCCCAATACATTACTGCCCCCCTTCTTCCCTTCCCCAATACATTACTGCCCCCCGTCCCCAATACATTACTGCCCCCCTCCCCCATACATTACTTCCCCCCCTCCCCATACATTACTTCCCTCCCTCCCCCATACATTACTTCCCCCCCTCCCCATACATTACTGACCCTCCCCCATACATTAAATGACCCCCACTCCCCTCCCCCATACATTAAATGACCCCCTCCCCTCCCCCATACATTAAATGACCCCCTCCCCTCCCCCATACATTAAATGACCCCCTCCCCTCCCCCATACATTAAATGAACCCCCCTCCCCTCCCCATACATTAAATGAACCCCCCTCCCCCATACTTTTAATAAACCCCCCTCCCCATACATTTAATAAACCCCCCTCCCCTCCCCCATACATTAATGAACCCCCCTCCCCTCCCCATACATTAATGACCCCCCTCCCCCATACATTAATGAACACCCCTCCCCCATACATTAATGACCCCCCCCTCCCCTCCCCCATACATTAATGACCCCCCTCCCCCATACATTAATGACCCCCCTCCCCCATACATTAATGACCCCCCCTCCCCCTCTCCAATACATTAATGACCCCCTCCTCAATACATAATACAATAGGTCCCCCAAGCCCCTTTATTCTTACCTTTACAAATTCCACTTCCAACAGCTCAGGGAAGAAAGGCCGCAATGCAGTTTCAGAAGAGCCTCCGCCGCGCAGCTGCCGGATGTGACGTCACGCCGTCATTTGCCGCTCACATCCGGCGGCTGACAGGAAGTATCGCGCGGTTGTGGCTGCGGCCGCGCGGCCGCATGGGGCTAGTGCGCCCCCCCAGATATTGCGCCCGGTGCGGCCGGCCCCCCCTGCACCCCCCACGCTACGCCCCTGGATGCAGCAGTCCTACATCTGGTTTTCTTTCCATGTGTACGCCTGTGCTGTGTTGTATTATATCAAAGGCTGTTTCCCATAATTTCTTAATACGGGCACAACCCCACCATTTATGGATATAGTTACCCGACTCCTGGCCACATTCCCAGCATTTAGGTTCATTCTTCTCATTTATTAAGGCCAATCTTCTCGGAGTCATATACCATCCATTTATTGTTTTAATTCCCTTTTTCTCCCCCCACATTGAACCTAGAGGACTTAACACAGCACCATACAGTACCCACAGCACTTTCCATGTACCTATATTGCACCCACAGCCAGAGGCGTTGCTAGGTTTCCAAAATATCTGGGGCTATAGCCCATAAGACTTTTTTAACATTTTTTTTTTAATGGAACCATACGGGCACTTACTGAGTGAGTGTGTGTGCATGTCAGTGTGAGTGAGTGTGTGCATGTCATTGTGAGCGTGTGCATGTCAGTGTGAGCGTGTGCATGTCAGTGTGAGCGTGTGCATGTCAGTGTGAGCGTGTGCATGTCAATGTGAGTGAGTGTGTGCATGTCAATGTGAGTGAGTGTGTGCATGTCAATGTGAGTGAGTGTGTGCATGTCAGTGCGAGTGTGTGTGCATGTCATTGTGAGTGTGTGCATGTCAGTGTGAGTGTGTGCATGTCAGTGGGAGCAAGTCAGTGTGAGCGAGTATGTTCATGTCAGTGGGAGCGAGAGTGTGTGAGTGCCGATGAAAGATGAATAAAGATCCGGCTGCAGCAGAAATATCCCCCTCCACTACTGAGGTAAAGCAGACGGGAAGGGGGACAATTTAAAATATTTATGGTTATAAAAATTATGGTTTATAAAAAAAAAAACTGCTGACTGGCATGTAACTGGCTGTGTGTGTGTGTAAGTATGTAACTGGCTGTGTGTGCTTGTGTGTATATATGTAACTGGCTGTCTATATGTTGTGTGTGTGTATGTATGTAACTTGCTGTGTAAGTGTTGTGTGTGTGTGTCTATGTATGTAACTGGCTGTGCATGTGTTGTGTGTGTGTGAATGTCTCTGTGTATGTATGCTTTCGTGATGTGCCATTGTCTGGCTCCTAATTTTTTTTTTGCTGGCTCCTAAAACTAAATTACATGCTGTGTATGTGACGTGTGGGACAAATTAAGGAATTCATTTGTCCTTTTAAAAAAAAAAAAACTTGCTGACTGGTGTGTGTGTGTGTAACTGACTGGATGTCTGTGATGTGTGTGTATGTGACTTTCTGTGTACAGGGAGTGCAGAATTATTAGGCAAATGAGTATTTTGACCACATCATCCTCTTTATGCATGTTGTCTTACTCCAAGCTGTATAGGCTCGAAAGCCTACTACCAATTAAGCATATTAGGTGATGTGCATCTCTGTAATGAGAAGGGGTGTGGTCTAATGACATCAACACCCTATATCAGGTGTGCATAATTATTAGGCAACTTCCTTTCCTTTGGCAAAATGGGTCAAAAGAAGGACTTGACAGGCTCAGAAAAGTCAAAAATAGTGAGATATCTTGCAGAGGGATGCAGCACTCTTAAAATTGCAAAGCTTCTGAAGCGTGATCATCGAACAATCAAGCGTTTCATTCAAAATAGTCAACAGGGTCGCAAGAAGCGTGTGGAAAAACCAAGGCGCAAAATAACTGCCCATGAACTGAGAAAAGTCAAGCGTGCAGCTGCCACGATGCCACCAGTTTGGCCATATTTCAGAGCTGCAACATCACTGGAGTGCCCAAAAGCACAAGGTGTGCAATACTCAGAGACATGGCCAAGGTAAGAAAGGCTGAAAGACAACCACCACTGAACAAGACACACAAGCTGAAACGTCAAGACTGGGCCAAGAAATATCTCAAGACTGATTTTTCTAAGGTTTTATGGACTGATGAAATGAGAGTGAGTCTTGATGGGCCAGATGGATGGGCCAGATGGATGGGCCCGTGGCTGGATTGGTAAAGGGCAGAGAGCTCCAGTCCTACTCAGACGCCAGCAAGGTGGAGGTGGAGTACTGGTTTGGGCTGGTATCATCAAAGATGAGCTTGTGGGGTCTTTTCGGGTTGAGGATGGAGTCAAGCTCAACTCCCAGTCCTACTGCCAGTTCCTGGAAGACACCTTCTTCAAGCAGTGGTACAGGAAGAAGTCTGCATCCTTCAAGAAAAACATGATTTTCATGCAGGACAATGCTCCATCACAGGCATCCAAGTACTCCACAGCGTGGCTGGCAAGAAAGGGTATAAAAGAAGAAAATCTAATGACATGGCCTCCTTGTTCACCTGATCTGAACCCCATTGAGAACCTGTGGTCCATCATCAAATGTGAGATTTACAAGGAGGGAAAACAGTACACCTCTCTGAACAGTGTCTGGGAGGCTGTGGTTGCTGCTGCACGCAATGTTGATGGTGAACAGATCAAAACACTGACTGAATCCATGGATGGCAGGCTTTTGAGTGTCCTTGCAAAGAAAGGTGGCTATATTGGTCACTGATTTGTTTCTGTTTTGTTTTTGAATGTCAGAAATGTATATTTGTGAATGTTGAGATGTTATATTGGTTTCACTGGTAAAAATAAATAATTGAAATGGGTATATATTTGTTTTTTGTTAAGTTGCCTAATAATTATGCACAGTAATAGTCACCTGCACACACAGATATCCCCCTAAAATAGCTAAAACTAAAAACAAACTAAAAACTACTTCCAAAAATATTCAGCTTTGATATTAATGAGTTTTTTGGGTTCATTGAGTACATGGTTGTTGTTCAATAATACAATTAATCCTCAAAAATACAACTTGCCTAATAATTCTGCACTCCCTGTATGTATGTGATTCTGTATGTAAGGTGTGTGTATGTGACTTTCTGTGTGTGTATGTATGTGATTCTGTATGTGAGGTGTGTGTATGTGAATGTCTCTGTGTATGTATGCTTTCGTGATGTGACATTGACCTGGATCCTACTTTTTTTTTTGCTGGCTCCTAAAACTAAATTAAATCTTTCAAGCCCTGATATAAACATAAATCCTTCCTATGCTGTTAAGCAGTCCTGTAATAAAAAATGTCACACATACACATATATGTGTGACATTATTTATTACAGGACTGATAATCAGGATAGGAATGATTTATGATATATATCAGGGCTTGACAAATTTAATTTAGTTTTAGGAGCCAGCAAAAAAATGTAGGAGCCAGACAATGTCACATCACAAAAGCATACATACACAGAGACATTCACATACACAAACCTCACATATAAAATCACATACATACACAGAAAGTTACATACACACACCTCACAGACATCCAGTCAGTGAAAATATATATATACACATGTAACATAAATCATTCCTATGCTGTTTGGCAGTCCTGTAATAAGGAACCTCAACCCAACAATATATAGCTTAAATACACAATGGGGGATGTAAATCAGTGACCCCCAACCCTCCCCTCTCTCCACCATATCTAGAGCTTACCTGAGTGGGAATAGACCTGCTCTGCATCTCCCACAAGGTGACAGCCAGTAATGATATCTTCAGAGCTGCTTCCCTCACATCCCTGCAGTCACACACAGTGATGATGCTGTGTAAAAGCCCTGCACTGATTGGCTGACACATAACTCAGCATCCTATCAGTGCAGGGCTTTCACACACAGTGACCATGCTGTGTAAAAGCCCTGCACTGATTGGCTGACACATCACTCAGCATCCTATCAGTGCAGGGCTTTCACACACAGTGATGATGCTGTGTAAAAGCCCTGCACTGATTGGCTGACACATCACCCAGCATCCTATCAGTGTAGGGCTTTCACACACTGTCTGTGTGATGTCAGGGGGCGGAGCTATCATGGAGCTGCAGAGACTCGAGGCTTTGCTCAGCACATTCGGGGCTTCAGCCCCCTTAGCCCACCCCTAGCGACGCCTCTGCCACAGCACTTGGCTTGCACTCATATTGCATCAACACAATTTGGCATGCCACAGTGTCAATTTTCCCCAGAGAACATACCACTGTATCACTTTGTCCCACAGAACTGCCCCTGCAGAACAAGCCACAGTGTCACTTCCCCCATAGTAAGTTATTTTGCCCCACAGAACATGCCACAGCATCACTTTTCCAATTAAAATAAGCCATTGTCAGGTACAAATTAACATGTCACAGTCACTTAGTCATTAACATATGCAACAGTCAGTTTGCCTATTAAAATACGCCAGTATTATTTTGCCATTTTATATGCCCCAGCCAATTTGCCCAATAATATGCCAGTATTCTTTTGCCATTTAATATAACCCAGCCAATTTGCCCAATAATATGCCAGTATTTTGCTAACATTAATCAGCTAATTTGCCACCCTGTTGCTCCATGTCCCTGTTTGCTGCGGAGATGCTGGCACCATGGGTGTCATCCCCGATGGGTGACACCCGTGGCCAGCAGGGGCCTCCTTATCCAGTGGACTCTGGGCAAGTGCTCAGTTTGCCCATTGGTTAAAGCAGCCCTGCCGGCTGTACTTGCCACTACCGGTCTTAACATCCACCTTGAGTCAATTGGTGACTGTCCCAACTCAGGATGGCCAACACACCTGCACAGTGCTACTAATGTTACCAACTTTCCTTAAAAAAATACCTCCATAGACTCAATACTGGTTATAAGCTAATTTATTACTGGCTAGCGGGACAGAGGTAGAGCTTGGTGCTGGTGATTTTTGGCAGATGGGATTATGAGGGCATACTGCACAGGACAAATGTGGCCTATTCAATCTGCAAGCGATTAATTGGTATTATCAAATGTCATAATTTCTCCTGTTCCAGCCCATAATAGTTTTTCATCACTGGAGGCCAAGAATGTATGTTTAGTGCAGCAGCACAGATAAGGCCTGTAGGAAAATATTAACGAAATGTCAACTTGACAAGGCTGATAATAATAAACCTTAAGTATGGTTGTGGCACGCTCCTGGGGAGTTCAGAAAAACAGTGGGAGTGCCCACAACTATATATAACCCATACCGCACAGGCATACCCTCCCTCTCACAACTGACATATTTTTTTTGATATACATGTAATGTGTTGGCGGGGGGGTCCCCGACGTATGGCATTATGTGGCTGTGGTTTGTCCATGGTACAGCCACTTGGGATGTGTAGCTTGGTTAGCTGCAGGGGTTGAACTCTGCGGTTGGGCACCCGTGGGGCCGTCCTTATTGGCTACCATGCACTTAGGATACGACGGTAGCCCTCCTTAATTTGCGGCAATGCCTAACTGTCGGGGGCCCAGATCCTAGAAGGCTAGGGCATGGTATGGGTTCTTTGACAGACCGATGTTTGTTTACACCTATGTTTTACACTAAGTTTGTGTAAGTCTCTGTTGATCAAGCCTTAGACGTTTTTCTATATATTATGTTTTATATTTTTCGTCACGGTGTTTTACACCTGTTGTCTTAATAAACAATGCGGCCTATTAAAATCCATCATGTCTCTGTGTCCTTGTTCATGGGTTCACTGGTATTTGTCATAGCATAGCATACTGGCATGTGTCATGTATACAATGATTGTTATGAAGCAAGAGTGCAATTACTAAGGAAAACACGGCACATCCATATGTATAAAATACAAAGCAGGAAATAAACCTTCAGGACGGCTGTGCCCATTCAGGGATCAGATCTACAGTGTCTTAAAAAGGACTCTATCACCTAAGCATTGTTTTTACTGTGCATGTAATTAAAAATTATTGAACACGATCTATAAATTGTGTGGGCAAAATTGCAAGCAAATGCCTAAATTAGGAGAAAAATTTGTTTTAAATTAGACTGTGGAGTCTCCTGCTTATGACATCCCCAGTGGCCTGATATGCAAATTACCAATTTCCCACGGAAAACCAGTTCATTTGCATATTGTACCACAGGTGATGTCATAAGCAGGAGACTCCCCAGGCACATTTAAAACACTTTTCTTCTAATTCAGGCATTTGCTTGCAGATTAAATGTACAGAGCATTTTCAATCATTTTTTCTTTCTCTACATGCACAGTAAAAACAATGTTTAGAGGATACAGTCCCTTTAACAGCTGTAATTGATTCTTGGATGAGCTCTGTGTAGAAAAAAAAAAAAGAGGAAAGGAAACAGTTATTTTAAATATCTCTCAAACTCCATCCACAAAATAACAACAAAGTTTATTTCTAGAGACGAAGGTTCACACTATAAAGACACGAGGAGATGAAACTGATGGAGTATTGTCACTGTCCATGTGTAAGTACAATAAAGGGTGGGGATCCACTAGCCACTAAACACATATTTAAAAGGTGTGGTTCCTTCACTTTTAAACCCCCTTTTTTGATGGATCAGTGAGGCAACTTATAATTTGTTTCACTGCCTAATCAATTAGTCTCGTAGAAACTGCAGGTGCTTCCTGATCATCTTGCTATGTGTGATGATGTGACCATGTCAGGGGAAGAACCCAGTCTGTCTGGCATAACAGGCTTGTGTCTGTTGTCATGATAAGCCTGTCATTGTCAGGCCTTCTCTGTGTTTTATGGGTTCCGACCTCGACCCCTGTGGAACCTGTACCTTGCTAACTGGAGGTCAGACAAAAGTATTAATGGTTACATCAACCCTGCCAGGAAAAGAAGCAATAACTCCTGAGAATTCTATGGATATATTAATTAGCCCACTGAGCTATCTCACCAATTTGCATAGTTTAGAAAAGTGGTGAGTCAAGGATAATGCAGTGTTAGTTCCAGAGCAAACGTGACATGAGACCATAATTGTCACTTATATTGATTTGGTTGTGACAAACACAGAAGCATGACCTATGTCCCAGTTGCAGGCCAGCCCATCAAATTTCCCTATTGCCCAGTGATGGGGTAAACACACAAGTGGTTAAAATAAAGGCGTGCCAGGGAAAGGTTAGCAGTGATACAATAAAAGTGTATTTCCCCTATCTAGAGTGTATTGCCCCTAACTAGACAACTATGGTAGAATGTGTGGAATAACCTGGATGAATAGATCAAACACAAAACACATCTAATTTACATTTGTGATTGCATATTTTGGCTGTACTTTTGCATGTTTATTGAATATTAGGTCACAGATTGTGGGCTGTGTATAGTAAAGGGAATTGTTTTAAATCTTCGGAGCAGCAGTGACTACTGAGGAAAGGGATATTGGGGGAGTGACTTGTGGAGGGGCAGTGTAATACCTGCCATTTTTAAAATATTTGTTGCCATGATACAAGTGGTTGGAGCTAAAAGGGGGCAGGACCACACAATATTGATTGATCCTGGGAGATTCAACCTCCCTGGTGCATATATAGGGTGTCTGAAACTCAGCTCTGCAGTTTGAACACAATGCTGCCACTGCTACACAAAGCTACACTGTACTTAGGCAGTACTGATGCCAGGACACATCTGAACACCCGAGAATGAACATTGGGACCAAGGCTTAGCCGTTCCATATGGGCACTGTACCACTTAAAATGGGGGGTACGTAGCATCACTAATTAAGAAATAATGACCCTAGTAAGACGTTAGCATGACCCTCAATTTTACAAATAATAAATCTAGATCCCCTTTACTGAGTACAAGTCAAATTGAGGGGACTCCTGCTGAGCTAACAGATAGACCCCAGACAGATACTGATCCTGTCACCAAGCACCAGCAGCCGGATCAGTTCTGTCTCAGCTGAGAGGTAGAGCTGAGTGTAAACCCAGCGTGTATTGATCACTAGACACATTGAGTTTACACAGAACTTTCAACTTTGACACTCGAATGTCACTTTAACCAATCAACCCAGACCTTCTTATAAAGAGTGTATTGAAAAGCAATGATACAAATGTCCCTTGTAAGCAGCTCCATGCCAGATAACCACTTACCACATTTCTGTTTAAAGGGACCCCATCACCTAATACTATGAACGTAGAGCATACTGTTTTATCGAACATGATCTACAAGATCTTTAAGAAATGTGTCTGTGCTGTCTCCTCTTTATGACATCACCTGTTGCTTGATATGCAAATTAACTACAATCCAATGGAAAGGTGATGTCACAGACAACTTTAAAACACATTTTTTACGTTATGCGTTAGCGCACCTCTAGTTTAAGGTGTGTGTCGCGTCTCCAAGATTTCGCCCGAGCTGCCCCCTCTCTCTGGAACTCCGTTCCGCAGAGCATCCAGCTCTCTCCCTCCTTTTCAAACTTTAAAAAGTCCCTCAAAACTCATCTCTTTAGAGAGGCTTATTACCCAACCCACTAGTTACCAGTCACTTTGCCTCTAGCCGATTCCACCTAGCTGGAACACACACTCCCTCTGTGACTTATCCCACCTAGTGCCTCCCATCCACTCTACTGTTACTACAACTTAAATTCCTCTGACCTCTTCAATCCCTTAACCCCTTCGTGACGCATGGTGCTTGCGTCCCAAACGACGCAAGCACCAAAACGTCACGATTTGTTCCTGGCCACCGATCACAAGGTGATCGGTAGCCAGGAACACTCTGGCAGAGACCCGATCAGGGTCTTAATAGACCCTGTGGGTCCCTGCCAAAAAATCGCGAGACCTCTGGACGTCACATGTGACATCACGGAGGCGTGCCCGAACCCGGAAGTTCAGGCACAGCGCGATTTAGCAAAATGTAGCCGGTGCTCGCTTTGAGCACCGGCTACATTTTCCCTGTCAGACTGAGGCCACTCAAAGTGGCCTCATCTGACAGGTGGGATCCCGCTGTAAGTGCCTGCAGCGGGATCCAAAAACAGCTCATCGCGGGGAGCCGCGATGAGCTGTTTAGTACAGAACGTACTATGCCGTCCTAACGACTTTAAGGCACTTAAAGTCAGGACGGCATAGTACGTCCTAACGTCGGGAAGGGGTTAATTGTCTCATGGACCCCATTCCCTCTAGAGTGTAAGCTTGCGAGCAGGGCTCTCTACCTCATGTACCAGTCTGTACTAGTTTGTCTAACTTAGTATGTAGTTCCCTTCTATGCTCTGTACCAAGCGCTACGAGAATTGGTGGCGCTGTACAAATAAATGTTAATGTAATGTAATGCAATGTATGTGTTAAGAGGCTGTTTACAACTTATGTTCAACTAAGTGTGGCATTCCTGTAGACAGCCATGGTCAGATGAAGCTAGATGGGTATTCCAGTTAGTCTAATTACAAAAGCTTTTTAAAGGGGCAGTCAATGTTTTTTTTTGTAATGGAAAAACTCATAAATCTAAATTGGATTATTTTCCACTGTAGTCTACTCTTTATTGCTTAGAAATGTTTGGTATTTTCCCTGGTTACTGAAGAATAGGTATTGTCCCTTTTACATACAGTGTTATGACAAAACGTCATCCAACTGTTTCCACAGAGTCGGAGTTTAGTACATTATTTAGGTGTCTTCTGATTATTTGCTACATAACATGGAATGCAGCTTGATTCGGTCAGAATCAGAGGTTGCTTTTGTCATGTGCATAGCTTGCGATGAGTCAGGCAAAGTGAGAAATAAATATTACTGTGACAAATATGTAATATTTACCGGGAAGCTCCTCCATTACTGATTATTAATAGCACCATTGTAATACTGGTCGGGAACGCAAACCTGTTACGTAGGTGAGAAAGTACGGAAGCCCAGAGAGGCCATATTTTACTTACTTGTGATCTCGAGAAATCAAATCAGAAAAAAAAAATACACGTCCACTCTGGGCCTGCGTACAAAAGAGATCATAAGTATACAAATATAAATAATTGTGATACTTTGGGCATGAAAACTGCTTTTTGGAATTCATCTTAAAACTTTTGCAGTAGTTTTGCCTGAAGTTCTGAATTATAAAATAAATCAACAAAATGAATCCATGGAAAATTACCTAGAACTTTAAACAAATGGCTGCACTATTGGTGGAGACTTTACCTATTTTATATACTTATTTTTCATTCAGTTTTATTTTATTTCAATGATCAATGAGATCATGGTAAGATCGTTCACTTCTAATGTCATTCATACATAACAATAACAAATAATCCTTGTAGTATTATCCAATTGTGGATTTCCTTACTGCAGATGTAGCCTTTAAGTAATAAGCATGCTTTAAGTAATAAGGTTTAGGAGATTATGTTCCTATTTAAGCAATGGGGTAATTTGGACACACCAATATTGGATTACTACTGACTTCATGGGATGCAAAGCTTGATAGAAATTCTGTGTTTAAATCCCCAGATTTTTCGTCTGAGACAAGCATTGTATTACTCTTTTGGTTTGGGTACCAATGTGTCAATACAATTTTATGCTGCATTTTTAAGGGAATGTTGATAGTAAAGTTTCCTGAACCTCAAGACCTCCACCATGCCTAAATTGAAGAATCCAAATAAAATGTTGGAAACAGGCTCTTCTTTTAAAGGTATTTTATTCTAACCAGTACCAATGTATGTGAAAGGGGAAATGCCAAGGACCGAATACCATATAGTGGTGTGTTTAGGTTTTGTGTTGCCCAAGGCTTGACTTCACTCATGCACCCTTCATTTGTCACACCCCTTCCTTTCCAGGTTGCGCCCCTTGCTCACATAACCTTTCCAATACACCAGATTGCCCCCATGTGCCTTACAACAACAGTGCCATATAGTCCGCACACTTCTGTCCAAAGAACCAGATTGTCGCCACATCCCTTTCCACTAGGGTTGCCACCGTTTCTTCAAAAAATACTGGCCTTGGTACTGTCTGCTTAGACTTAACATTGGCCTGATGCCAATTTTTTACCAGCCTGCCGGCAACCCTACTTTCCATTGCACCATTTTCCATTGCCGCATATTGCTACTTGGTGATTGAGTGAGGGCAGCCATGATGTCTGTGCTCTGTGTATGGTGTCCAGTGAGATTTGTATAAATTCTAGTTCAAGACAGATTGTCAGAGAGATTCATTCCAAGTAAGTAGCTAGAGATAGGACTCACCAAGTTTGGAGTACTTTGGCGTAGTGGTGGGCTAAGCAAAATATGGCCATATATTGTGACTAAATCTCCAATATTTTTTTCATCTAAGCTAGGTGCTTTTAAAAATATTTAAAAATTATTAAAAATGTTTAAAATTATTAGGATTATATGTTGTATGGGTGCACCCAGCATTTATTGCCTTTATTGATGTCTGTGCAGGCAGTGAGTGAGGATGTAACAACAACAATAGTTGCACCAGCTCTGCTGTCACACACTTCAGTATGCCCCCTCCAGGCTGCTGTCCTAGGCATCAGCAGAAATACAACACTAAAGTCATAGTGCCTAAATGCTATAATTACTAAGAAACTAATGGATAAATCAGGAGTACTTTTCCTTTAAGTGGGTTTTGTGAGAACAAAATGACTTAAATATGTTGTTAAAATAAAACAGCCAATAAATATAGCAACATACATTGTGAAATAAAAAGGAGGCAGTGTGTGTTCAGGGGTCTGGCATTAGATTAGTAACCATGCAAGGGTCTACTAATGAATATAAGAATATTTAGAGGAGTAAAAACTACAAAAGGTCATGTTCTTAAATTAGAGAGGCAAAAAAAAATATCAGGAAGTTATTACTTAACTGAGAGGGTAGTGAATGCATGGAATAGCCTTCCAGCAGTAGTGGTGGAGGTAAACACAGTGTAGGAGTTAAAGCATGCATGGGACAGGCAAAAGGCTACACTAGATATAAGATAAATGTATTAATGAAAGTATTCAGATAATAGGGCAGACTAGATTGGGCGAATGGATCTTGTCTGCGGACACATGCTGTTTCTAATACTGTGATAATATAATGTATTTTCAAACATGCTCCTTATTTCGTACATTGCTGAACTATGCACAGCATTCTCTATTTTATAGGACTGCCTTGTTTGTTTGTTTTGTTTGCAATGTCTGAGTCATTTTAAAAAGTAAAACAGTCCAACCCTGTATATAGACAACACTTCAAGGTGCCAAAGAACCCTGGGTCCCCAGTTATTGGACTCTTTGTAGCTACTTTTATATCTGTCTGTGTTACACTTGTAAACACGGTTGCTCCACTGGTCCAAACATATCTCCCACCTTCATAACTTCACCTAGTGTGAAAGAAAAGGGGAAATAGTGGGCGGGGCCAGGCCAGAGCTGGGAGGGCACAACCTGAAAATGGGTGGGGTCAAACAGGGAATTAGCTAAACACCCCTCCCACCACTTGGAGAAGGGAAATCCAACGTGGAGGTCCTCCATCCCCTTGTTAGTCTACAGGTAAATGCAGTAGACTGTAGAGACATATAATATGACAACATATTATGCTATTAACAATATGAACATGAATATTTAGTTAATTTATAATATACTGTGTTGTTTTACTATAATTCCATTAGTCACTTGTTAACCCCTAGACCCCTACACACCATGTCTTATGGACCCTAAAAAAAAAAAAACACTACACAATTATGGTGAAAACAAAACAGACGATTCCTATTAGATGTTGCCTAAGGCTTCTTAAACAGCCAGCCTTGAATATGTTAAATATCTCCCGAGCACTCGATGGATGTTGCCAAACTACACCTGCGTCTCTATTTGCTGGAATGTGGGTGTGTCCCCCTATGAGAAGTACTGCGAGGGGGAACTGCACCTGTCATAGCTAGCTGAGGACCTGCGAGAGGCACATGCAGGGAGCTCTCCTTGGGAATTTGTATTCATAGATATTTTTTTTTATTTTTTTTGGGATTTATCAAGTGGGATCTGTCTATTGTTTTAAGGTGAGTTGCCTTGGGCATTTGTATTCATAGATATTTTTTTTTATTTTTTTTGGGATTTATCAAGTGGGATCTGTCTATTGTTTTAAGGTGAGTTGCCTTGGGCATTTCTATTTCCCATCACATTCTCTCCCTGTATGATGAAAAAATCTCTGCTGTGTAAATAGGTAACTCTGCCAGTAGTTTTAATAATCAGTACAGTAAACTCTTTGTGTTCTTGTTTTTTGTTGTACATGTCAATATTGGTTCCTTTGCTCCCCTTTTTTTTTTTTTTTTTTTTTTTAACCTGTGCATTTTCTTCTGGAAAGTAAGCTAGTTTGCGACTCCTGAATCAATTTCTGAATTGCTGAATGGATTTCAGAATATCTGTGATACACAGGCTATAATATGAGTTTAGTAAACAGAGTACTGTTTGATTACCCTTTATATAAAGGAAACACACAATTTAAAAGAACTGTTGGGGAAAAAAAAAAAGTTAAAAGGACTGTATCACCTAAACATTGCTTTTACTGTGCATGTAGAGAATAAAACACTTTGAAAATGATCTATACATTGTGTTGGCAAAATGACAATCAAATGCTTAAACTAGATGGAATTTTTTTTTTTTTTTAAATGTCTGTGGAGTCTCCTGTTTATGACATCACCTGTGGCTTGATATGCAAATTGCACGTGTATCCATTGAAAACAAGTTCATTTGCATATCAAGCCACAGGTGATGTTATAAACAGACTCCACAGACACATTTTCTTATCCTAATTTAGTTATTTGCTTGACATTTTGTATTGATCATTTGCAATCCTTTTTTTTATTTTTTACTGTCCATATAGAAAAAAAAAAAGGTTTAGGAGGTGATACATTTCCTTTAGGTTCAGTTAGTGGAAATATTGCAAAAATGAAGGGACTTTAAATAGAAATGCTTAGAAAGAATACAAATAAAGTACCATACTGCGCCCCCTTAGCTAGTATAGCTCTATCATGGGACAGGCGGTCATATATATAAATATTATGTCAAATGAACGAAGATCTGACACAAGATGTCTGTCCCTGTTACTGATCTACAAGGGCTCAATAAAGTACTTTTATTTGTATTATTTCACTAAAGCATTTCTACTTTTGTCTACACTATACATATACGTCTGAGCCCCCTGATATTTTATGATATGATATTTTATGTGACATTCAATACGATACCCTAATGCCTTGGCAAGATTTTTATATATGTATCCGATATTTGTATTGTCTTTTTATATAAGATAAATTTGAAAATAATAATTTTTATTTTTTTTAAATGTCTACACTAGATACAATCTTTACATTTAACATGAGTTTGTTTTTGCTGACAGTCATCCTTTTGATATAGATGCTCAGCTATGCGGGCTGGGATTGGGTTTCTATCTGACTAATTGACTGTAAGCTGCCTCTGATATTGATCACCTTTGAGCAAATGGAGGTTGGTTAAGCTACAGGTTCATTTCCTTTATGTTATAAGGTTTTCAGACTTAAATCCCAGGGTATTTGTGTGTGTGTGTGTGTGTGTATAGGAGTTGTTGCTTTTTAAGGTGCTATATATGAAATAATATGAATGCTTTTGGAGAGAGATAATGGAATAAAAATGTATTTTTATGCAGATCCAGTAATAACCAAATTATCAAATTAGACTGGTCATTTTTAAATCCTGCCACCCTTTTGGTGTCCATAATATTTTGTACAGGCATACATACCATAGCATGTATTATTGTATTGATGTTATTTGTCTGGATCAATAGATTTGGATAACTGGAAATACTGGGTATGTCTGCTATTTTTAAATTGAGCTATGCATCTATGTTTGTTTTTATTGGCTTTGGAGCCAACAGCTGTACACTGTATTTTATGGATGCCATTACAATATAGAAGAGGTACAGCAGGTTCAGTGTTTAAGAATACAGATTTCTTGGTGTATTCAGATATTTGAGGATACTGCCTTGAAGAGAATTTGATTGACATAGAAATGTAGTGATTTACAGACATAATGAAGGGAACCTGCAAATTGATGCAGTTCAGATTAAGTAATAAATTCATATTTTAGTTTTGTATGTTTTTTTTTAGTACTGTTTTATCTTGGGACTGAGATGGCAATGTAATGAGGAAATTAAAACCCCCTTGAAGGTTCAAAATATTCTAATACAGAACTGTGACCTATGTGGTCCATAGCATATTGTGTGACTATTTGTGTTTTTGTTTTTTTTTATGTTGGATTATTTATTGGCACTATGTCATGTTTAGATGGGAGACTGTATTACCTAAATAACATTATTATGAGACTCAAGGACAGGTATTTATTTATGACAAAGAATCATTAAATTCTAACAAACAGATTATTGTAAATATAGATAAATTCTATCTTGTCGTCTCACAATTTTTTTTTTTTTTTTTTTTTAGTTTATCATTTTTATTAATTGTAAATATCGCAAAACACTTTTCCTATTTAAGAGCAGATTTCTAGTTCTTAGATTTAGTGGATAGGTACTAGGTTACTAGCTTTCAAATTTAAAATACCATCTTAGGACTCCATATCACTGCTTGTTGTATAACTATATTCCATGGGATTCTACACCTGACCCTATATATCTACATATATTATTATAGCCGATAAGGTACCAAGGGTTGTCTGGTCTAGTTCTCTTATATTAGTAACACTTTACCATAGAAACACAGATTTTTACAGGAGATGGGAAAAACATTGTTGTGGGGGTGGGATGTGTTTGTTCTACTATTCGAATTTCTAGATTTATTGCTTATTCAGGACTGCCAGCTACATGTCCCAGGAATTTTTAATTATCTTTCAGTATTCGCTCCTATCGACTCTAGTATACAGTTCCATGTTTCCACCACCATTTGTTCTGTGAATGAGATCAAAAATGAACTGAATAGCTGGAGAGGTTTCCACATTTCATAGAAAATCTAATTTAGGAGGTATATGTATGTATGTATGTATGTATGTATGTGTGTGTGTGTGTATATATATATATATGTATATGTGTGTGTGTATATATATGTGTGTGTGTGTGTGTGTATATATATGTGTGTGTGTGTGTGTGTGTGTGTGTATATTGGTTGATATGCAAATTATGAATTTCCCATTGAAAAGCAGTTCATTTGCATTTCAAGCCACCAGTGATGTCATAAACAGGAGACTCCACACACACTTAAAAACACATTTTCCATTATGTGTTTTTAAGCCATTTAATGTAGCCATTTATGTATTTGTGTGTGTGTATATGTAATATATTGTCTTTGAAAAACGCTGCGTCATTTTGATTTGGGAGAGAGGCGCTTGATATAATCAGCGCCCTCCCACAACTACAGGCCAGGCCTCCTGTCCTTAACATCTGTGACTTGCGTTGAATGTGCATTGACAGCAGTTATAAATAGGACTGTTGACGAATGTTTGGCAGGGCGTTTTTTTAGCAGTAATGTCCTACGTGGTGCTCATTCTTGTGTTTCTGTGTTGGAATTTCACTTTGTCATTGAATTTTATAGTTTAAACATAGTTATTTGCTCAGCCAGATAAACACATATCACTGAGAGGACATCTTTACTCTAATGCAAGGCAGGGCCGCCACCAGGAATTTCAGGGCCCCTTACTGAACAAGAGGGAAACTCTGGTCGCATTTTTTTTTTGTTAACAAACTTTATTGAAGCCGTGCGGCTGGAGGGGTGCGCAGAACGCTTCCCTCACAGCCGCGGACCGGCTATATTTTTATCTTTTTCCCTGGTGTAACCTGGGCCCGGGACTCCAGTATCACCCATCACCCCCCTGATGGTGGGCCTGATGCAAGGATCAAACTTACATCGCAGTAAATGTTTCCTTCATTGCCAAGTAGGGTTGCCACCTTTTCCTCAGAAAAATAACGGCCCTGCTTCTGCCTCCAAAGACATAACATTGGCCTCAAGCCTGCCGGTAAAATACTAGCCAGGTGGCAACCCTATTGCGTATTAAGGCCCGATGCAAGATTCTAAACAACATGGCCACCTCCTGATGGAGCACGGAGAGCTCTGTAAGGTACTTTATTTGTATTCTTTCCTCAAAACATTTTCTAGTTAAAATGTCTACACTTTATGCAATCTTTTAGTCACACATGAGTTAATCTTTTGCATTCAGTTTTAAAGGAGCACCATGGTTCACAACTGTTGGTTGTCTGCCTGTCAGTGTGTGTCCATGTTTTTTCGCATATGCAGTAGAGCAGACATGCCCCCTCCAGATAGTGACCATGAAAGGTGGTGGTTAAAACTCCAAAACCAGTTTATAATAACCTTTTAATAAATGTAGCCCAATACTGCGTACACAAATATTCTCAAAGGGATGATTCCCTCTCGAACTTATAATGGAGGCAGAAAATCTGATGTGGGTATAAAGGCGGAATCCTGTTTTGTACATACACATAGGAGCACAGGGTTACTTCTTTAAAAGGCAAGAGTCCATTATTTATTTTTATTCTTTTTACATCTGAATACGTGACAACCCTTTTGTGAAGTAAAACTCACTATACAGTATATGTGTTTTTATCTCACTCTATAATCAACATCGGATCAAGCAAAAGGATTTTCTGCCTCCATTATGAATAAATTATAATTTTACATTATTTGTGTGCGCAACACTGGGCTACATTTGGTCACTACTTCTTCCTCTCTGCCACTTTCAGAGCATCCTAGGTTTCCGAGCGGTAAACAATAAATAGAATTACTAGCCTGTGAAGGCCGTTTTTCCATCTTGCTGATCTATTCTGGGACAGATGATGCTTTAGTGATTTAAGGATGGTGACATATGGTGCCATACCTCAACGGATGACTCACTAATCCAGGGAAGGTATGGAAGAAACCATCACTAGTCTCCTTATTACAAGAGCAACAGGGAAGGGCCCTTATGTCCTTCCTACGATAAAAGGTGTGCCATGGCATAGAGGTCCAAATGACCTCATTTTGGCACAAATGACCAGGGCCACTACATAAAGCCAAACTTGCCGAGATCAATATGAAAACCATTATTTTTAGACTGTACATTTCCTTCTGCTCTGTGGCAATTTTTTTTTTTTTTTTAATACTTTCTTTATTAAATATTGTTAGCATTTTGCCTCTCTGTTTAAAAGAAAGTTAGTTAGGCCTGGCTCAGATTCAGAGGATGAATCACCTGCCCGCCTTCCTGAACACAATGTTTTTCCTTTTTAAGTTGCACAAGTTGTACTGTGTTTATCAAGAGTAATCCATTTAACAGAGGGGGCTATTCGGTAAAATGTGAATTGCGGGTGAGACGAACATTTTTAATCTCGCCAATTTAGCTATACAGGGACAATGCTGGGGGGGGGGGGGGGGGGGGGGGTTTGCTTGGCAGGGGAAACTCGCCAGGCTTGTACCTGCACAATGTATAATTAATATTATACAATCTGATGAAATGTTCATCTTGCCTCTACTTATATGCATGTGTATTTTTTAGTGAATAAACCCCAGAACGTATGCAACACTGGTTAAAATGTATCCAGGAACACCCAGTTCCTGGATACATGCTGGGGATAATGCTTCTTCCATGGTGGCTTGGTAAATAGACAACTTTGTGGACATTAGTTTTTGAAGTTAACTTTCAGTGCACATTTATAATTTTACATAGACGACTGGGGCTTTATTTGGGTATATTGCTAAAATGCATCCTCTTACATCTTGCCATTTTTGCTCATAGTGCTGAAGACACATGAAGAATCCTTATATCTGTAGGCTGTAGTTCAATATAGGTCATAGAAAACCAAAGAGTTTATTTCTGCTGGCGATTGCAGACCGGTTAGGCTGACATGAGATTTAAGAATGGATTAGACAAAGTATTTCCCTCTAGCTCATGCCAGACCAAGTCTGTTGTATTTTGTGATCAGCAGTTACAGGAGGGAGATCAGTTTTCACCCTCTCGTTGAATGAAATAGATAAGCCAAGATATCATTTGACTTTTTAATTTACGTTTTAGCAGGAAAGCAGGTCATGATCCTAGCATTTTTATGTTACTAATCACAATTAAGGACCAATAGAACTTCTGAAATGGATACTTCTTAATTGCCATAAAATACAATAGAAAACTATTATATTAACTCTGTAGTCAAACTGGAAGAGAGGTATATTATTCTCAATGTGATCGCGTTGAAGGATGGAATATCTAATGTCGTGATTTACTTTCAGTTTGATCAAAACAAAGAAATAAATGTGCATTATATCAGATTTTATTAAGATTCTGGCAGTCCTCTACAAAAATCAAATCTCCTACTTGTTCCATACCTCCCCCAATTTGGGAGGTCTGTGCCGCCGAGCACTACCTCTGTCCCATTTTTTTTTTTGGGACAGAGATAGAGCTCAGTGAGACAGCTGGACTCGGAACATTCACCGGAGAAGCGCTACTGCACATGTGCAGTAGCGCTTCTAACATCTGTCAGCTGGACGGTGACGGCGCTTCTGCGCATGCATAGTAGCGCGGTCACTCACCTCCCCAGACTCCGCCCCATGGTGGGCAATGTTGGGATGTATGCAATTCATTCACTGCAAGTAGGACAGAATGGACAGACTGAATTTACAGGGTCATGGTAGAAATTGTTAGCAGATGGGACGTCAGCAGTGACTTGCTTATTTGCTAATCCACATACTGCAACTCTCATCACATTTTAGTATGTTGTTCTTTTACAACAGCTAGTGGTGACTAACACATACTCAGTTCTCTGGTAAGAAAGCTATGCGGCACTGTATTTGTCTCTTGGACGCTGACCACCTGCCTAATATTGTGTAGATCCCCTTTTGACACCAAAACAGCCATGACCCGTCGAGGCATGGACTCCATTAGACCTCTGAAGGTGTGCTGTGATATCTGGCACCAAGGCATTAGAAGCATATCCTTTAAGTACTGTAAGGTGTGAGGTGGGGGCCTCCATGGAATGCACTTGTTTGTCCAGCACATCCCACAGATGCTCGATTGGATCTGGGGAATATGGAGGCCAAGTCAAGGGCTGATCGGCACCGTGTGTATGTCTCTTTGATGTGGTGTATTTAGATAAGCAATTCGGCACAGTGTATATGTCTCTTGGATGTGGTGTACTTAGAAAAGCTATACATGTGTATATCTGGCAAACTGTATTTTAAAATGTAAGGATTTACACAGAGGCTGGGATGTGTCAAAAATAGCGCCTGCCTCGGATGCCAAATAAATTAGGTACACCCCTGCTATGACGGCTAAGATCATACTACTGCAATTTAATTTTAATGGGCACGTCAACATCTATAGCTTGGAGGAAATACAAGAGATTCAACATGATAAAACCATTCAAATGCATAAATAAAATTGAAATAGTAATAGAATAGAGTGTACTTATAATACTGTTTTTAAATGGAGGAGAATAGGGCGTAAGCTTAAATTAGAAGGTCAGACCGTGGCAGATTCGTTGAATAGCCTTCCAGCAAAGGTTACAGAGTTTAATACAGTGAAGGAGTTGAAGCATGCAAGGAATAAGCAAAAGGCCAGGGACCAAGTAAGGTATGAGGATTTTACAGCAGGTATAGAAACCTATATAAAAACAGGTGTACTCTATAATGCCTATCTCCAAAACTTATGTTGCACAACATTTTATTTGAAGCTTGATGGATTTAATGACTACTTACATTCATAGATGCATAATAGCCTCAATAGAAAAGAATGTAAATGGACACATTAGCTACTAATGCAGGAGTGATTTATTCTTATGATGTTTGCTGCAAGCTGCTGGGTTTGTGATAGAGATCTATGTTACACATCCAGCTAACCGGTCCTTACACTGAGAAACTGATGCTAAAGATTCACATTTGCCTCCTTATCTGAAAGCTCTCGGTTTTAGAGTATAGTCTTTTCAAAAGAATGTGCTGGTAGTATCTAGGATTGCCACCCAGTAAGTACATTACAGGCAGGCTGGTAAGAATTCTGTCTTAAAGGGTCTGTCTCACCGAAACATGCCTTCTACGGTGAATGTAGAGCATAAAATATGATTGCAAGGGATGTATAATTGTAAGCAAATTCCTAAATTAGGAGACAAATGCTATCTGTGGAGTCTCATGTTTATGACATCACCTGTGGCTTGATATGCAAATGACTCTTAAAGCTGTAGGTTTTATTGAAGCTACTTAAAAACACCTTTTTCTAAGATCACAAAATTTGGAGATTTAGTCACATTATTTGGACATATAATGCTAAGCCCACCACTACCTCAAAGTACTCCAAATATTGGTGGTCCTAACACTAAATACTGTTGCTTATGGGTCTAAATCTTTTCATGTGTATTGCTTACCAAGGCCTTCCTATTGTACAATACAGAGACACTCCTGCAATTTATAGGTCTGGACATATGGATATATTTATAGCGACAAGAAAGGACAGCACAGATAAAGTTGGTCAATAATTCAACTTATCCCATCTTGGATCCACTTATCTCTCTGGCTGGAATTAGATCCCAGCCTCCTGTCAACAATCAATCAACAGTAAATCAGTCTAAAAATACAAAAATGTAAAAGATTTTACTGGCAGACTTTGGGGAGCAAAGAGCGGGCAGTACTACTGCTAAGCCACACCCCTTCCACTCATCAGGTGAATGCAGCTGTACATATTTGCCCTTCCTGCTAAATGAAGATGGAGAACATGAGATGTAAACAGAACAATTGCATTATATATGGAATCTAATGATGTGCAGGTTCTATGGAATCAAGATGGCAGGGATTCCTAGGATGCTCAGGTGTTGCCAATCGGCATTTCTAAAGCACGCATCACACTTTGGAATCTAAAGGGAATAACCTTAAACTGGAAAATCTTGATTATTGGTCCGGCTGGGTCGGAAACGTGCATTTATTGGCACATTAAAGGCACCTATTGGACAGGGTGAGGCTACTGAAAGATGCCAAACTTTGAGTCACCAGTGTTTTTCTGCTTTATTGCCTGAAGACCTTTTTGCGATTTTTATTTGGACAGGAAGTTAGGTCTTAGAAACACAATGTAAACATGGAAGAAATTGCACAATGGAGGATATTTACTAAAGCAAACACTGGTTTAACTCTTGAGGGGCCTGAGGCATGTGTAGCTTGCTGAAGTGTGAGGCTGTAGTGTTAATGGAATTCTTGTTGATATGTTAAGCCTTTCACCTGGATGACTGGATTAATACCACCCCTTTCATTAAACATCTTGAAATGACTTTGGTTCATGTGAGTGACTTTAATTTAGGAAGATCCGTCAAAATGAAATTCCATGTCCGTATAGGACCAGGATAAAGAACATTTTTGAACATGAGTGCCCAGTTTTTTACTTTTTTTTTTTTTATTTTTATTTTTATTTTTTTTTTTTTTTTTTTTTTTTTTTTTTGCAGGAAGCCAAAATTGAAGCTGTCAGAGTACCCCTAATTTCAGCCACATCTCTGTCCATCAATATCTGCCCCTCTGCACCTTCTTGCTCTCCTTCTGAACCAATGAGTTCAAGTAAAAATCTGAATGTATGCCTGTGTTTACAGTTATTCTAACACCATGTACAAATACAGTCACACGCGCACGCGCGCGCGCGCGCGCGCACACACACAGTCACACACACAGTTGCGCATACACACAGTCACACATTCATAAGCACACAAATACATATACACACAAAGCAAGAGTTTTTAGGGTTTTGATTTTTTTTTTTTTATATTTTAAATTCTGAATTCATAGATATTTGGTTCAAAGGACCAATACAGATGTGTAATATCAGGATTCTTTATATTCAAATTTATATTATATACCGCAGCTTAGTCAAGTATTTATAATGATTTAGACCACCCTTTTGAATATGGGTGACCAATCGGATTAAGTATTATAAATAAAAATGATTCAGCCTATCCATAATGATTCACCTTTTTATTGAAGCTATTCTCATCTCTTTCACAATGCACAATTGCTGCTGTCATTCTTACATATTACTGGGTGTTCAATAACGTAATCAGAACCAAATACTTTAATTCCACATCTCTAGGACAGAGAGAGTTTAACACAATCTTTAAAGGTTCCACAAAATTTTTTTTTTCTTCCTTTCATATTATGACTTGTACCCTTAGCAGTAATCCCTCTCAATATGACTGTTTGATTTGAATCAATGCCTGATTGTTGCAGTTCACTTTTAACCAACCACCCCGCCCACCCCTAAGTTTCTTTAATTGTAAAGAGAACTATATTGTAGAAATGGTTGGACGGGGATGTGGGGCCGCCCGGCTCTGTGGGGCCGCCCGGCTCTCTGGGGCCGCCCGGCTCTGTGGGGCCGCCCGGCTCTGTGGGGCCGCCCGGCTCTGTGGGGCCGCCCGGCTCTGTGGGGCCGCCCGGCTCTGTGGGGCCGCCCGGCTCTGTGTGGACGGGGTTGTGGGGCCGCCCGGCTCTGTGTGGACGGGGTTGTGGGGCCGCCCGGCTCTGTGTGGACGGGGTTGTGGGGCCGCCCGGCTCTGTGTGGACGGGGTTGTGGGGCCGCCCGGCTCTGTGTGGACGGCGTTGTGGGGCCGCCCGGCTCTGTGTGGACGGGGTTGTGGGGCCGCCCGGCTCTGTGTGGACGGGGTTGTGGGGCCGCCCGGCTCTGTGTGGACGGGGTTGTGGGGCCGCCCGGCTCTGTGTGGACGGGGTTGTGGGGCCGCCTGGCTCTGTGTGGACGGGGTGGAGGGGGTTGTGGGGCCGCCAGGCTCTGTGTGGAGGGGGTTGAAGTGGTGCGACCAGGAAAGTCAGGGTTGTGACAAATGGGCATTATGGGTGCATGAGTTTAGTAAGACCTAGGGCAGCACAAAACCTAAATATACCACTGGCAATACCTTACATATGATAGCAACTGTCTGCAGATGTACTTTTTTTTTTTTTTCCTCCTAACTATTCTGACTTTGCTAGATTATTACTTTTCCACATTAAGGAATGTCTGCTAAGGGTAGAACTGTGTGTGTGTGTGTGTGTGTGTCAGTCCACCCTACTCTGCGTCACAGTTGAGGTCACGCGGTCGCAAACAACTAATACCAAAATAGTTTTAATCGGGGCAGATCATGGACAAATAATGGTCATGGGGATTTTTTTTTACTTTTTGAAACTGGCCTGTATCTTGCAATCCAGGTCATACAATAAAACAGGAAGTGTAGATTAGTTATTTTTTATACTGTGATACACTCTGAAAACAAATAGCATTTAAATGATATCATTTACTGCATGGGCGTCCACAAGATTTTTTTCGGGAGGGGGGGATGGCAAAATATCTAAATAAACTCCCAGAAAATCAGCAATTTATTGAAGAAAATTGGTGAGACATTCATGGAATCAAAAACCTTCAAATTTATTTCATGAGGCAGAACTCAAGCTTTTAGAAAAAAAATGAACACCGTAAAGGAGGCTATATTTAAAAAGAAGAAAAACCACCACAACAAGTGGACAGTCTTAAGCTTAAAATGGAAAAGTTTTAAAAATGTCGTCAGGAAGTATTAATTTACTGAGAGGGTAGTGGCTGCATGGAATAGCCTTCCAGTGGAAGTGATATAGGTTAATACATGTTTGGGTTAGTAGAAGGTTATCCTCACTATAAGATAAGGGCAGGGACTAATGAAGTATTCAGGAAATCGGGGACTAGATGGGCTGAATCTATGTTTCAATAGATGTTATTCAGATTTGCATATAAAACTTCTTATCTCTCTCAAACTGATACAACCAACAGGTTCTTATCACACTGCTTTAGTACTATACAATAGAATGCTTGGCTCCTATTGTTCACAAGCACCTTGAGACACAAAGGTCTGTGATGGGACATAAAAACTTCCGTACACTAATATATCAGTAACAGAATTAAGTACATATCAGAACTTCCTGCTCAACTGTTAAAGGTACAGTGACACCTGGAGTGTTTGATAACTACCACCAAGTAAGCTATATATAAAAAAAAAAAAAACCAAAAACTGATTTTTCTTCAGTTACCCTGGGTAGAGGCAATGGCCCCCCTTATTACAAAAAAGTGGTGTTAACTGGCATTGATTATTCAATTCCCACGGCTGACACCAATAACCTTACTGCTTACAAAAATGATCAAACGCCCTACAAGCTTCCATTCTTGGCCAATAATTATCTTATCTTTTATATTGCGGGCCATTCACAATATAATTATTTATTGTTATTGACTGGGAGTTGGCGTGATGCCTGCGGTCACTAGGACCTAATTTTCTTTTTATTTAATGGGATCAGTGGTCGGCCGCTGGCCCCAGGTGATAATTATAATTTTTGGAGACGTAGGGGGCACGAGAGCACTGCGGGGGGGCTTTTATAGTTATTCCTTTACCTCCATACCAGTATTTTAACGCATTGGAAATTTGCGGTCCCTGTTGCAGTTGAATTGCTTCTCATTCTTTCAGGAAAGTTTTTCTGGCCTTCACAGCTGGCATTGAATCTACCCCCATCTCCTAAAAACTGTAAATAAAGTTAATATGTGATCTATTGCTGTTGATACTGCAAAAGTCCTGCCTGTTTCTCCAAGTCACTGGATCTCGAGGCTCTGGTGAGATTACTTTTCAATGTAAATCTACAGAACAACTTTAAATGGGTTTAAAGTAAAAAGAAGTGCGTGTTACATATGAGAAATATGTACTGGATAGAGCGCTAGGTGGAGCTGCATCTTTCAGCACCGTCAAGGTGCATGCCAGTTTTCATATAACTGTATAGTAAACGTTCTCATAATTTATATATTGTTCATGTTTACATACTGTTCATTTACTCCTGCTACAAAAATTAATCTATCTGTGTGTCGTAATGCCTCCGCTACACACCGACTTTCAGGGTGAGGGGTTTTTCTATCACCTTTTTACCCCCATTTCTTAAATGGTTTATTCTATAACAAAAAAATTAAAAAAAAATCCGTTTTTGTTTTATGGCTTTTATTGTATTTATAAAACCATGTAATGTGAATGTAAAACCTTAATATGTCAAAACGTCAATCAGTTTGCAAAACCTTTTTTATTCTTTTATTTTTTCACTCTCCAAGCCTGTCCTAGACGATTCATGGAGTTTTGATTGCCACGCTCCAAATGAGTGGCATTTAAGCTTGTTTTTTGGGATGCTTAATGATACTTCACATAGAAAAAAAACTTTTAAATATGAACCAATTTTCTCCAAACACTCAACAAATCATGAGACTTATTCAAACTGATGGTAAAACATAGGAAATGCTATTCCCATTTACCTATCTATATTATTTTTCTTTAACAGTCCTAATGTAAAAAGAACTGAAGGATGTTTGGGCACTTTGTAGTGCAATAAATTACCTTGGAACGCTGTGCAACCTAAAGGGTCTACTCAATAAAGAGAGGATTGCAGGGAATTGAGATGCAATTTAAAACTGAAGGCCAAAGTAGTAGAGTTAAAAAAAATCTCTCCTCCATATAACTGCTATGAGATTTTAATATTTTTATTGTCTATTACATTTCTGTTCAGTGTCTAGAATTTTTTTTTTTTTTAAGTTTTTTTGTGACAATGTGTTTAACCCCTTCCCGACCTTATGACGAGTTAACTCGTCATAAGAGCCGCAGCGTTAGCGACCTTATGACGAGTTAACTCGTCATGCGGTCTAGCCGGCGGTGCGCTCCGTGGGCACCGCCAGCTAGTCTGCAACGGGTCCAGGACTAAGCCTCGCACCCGAGGCAAAGCTCCTGGACCCGATCGGTCAGTTTCCGGGCATGTGATCGCGGTGATTTAGTCATCACCGCGATAACATGCAAATTAGATGGCAAAGTCAGTGTGTTCACACACTGACTTTGCCTCTAATTCACTCCCTGTGCTTCACATTCTTATAGTGAAGCACAGAGAGTGACCTGTAAGTAAAAATAAATTAATAACATACACATAGGTAAAATAAAATTTAAAAAAATAACCCTTTCATTGCTGATCACAGTTTTTAACTGTGATCAGTTTCCTTCCACTTTATGGCCCTCATTAAGTTTTTTGTTTTTTTTTTAACAGATTTTTTTATTTTTACAATTTATAAATTTTTTTTGAATAAATTAAGGTAATTTTTAATGTATTTATTTAATAAAATTTAACCCCTGCATGCCTGTTGCATGATTTTTACTGATCTGACATCGCACTCTTCAGAGTTTTTTTTTCTGTCTTTTTTGTTATGGGGGGTTTGGGAACCAATATTTTTCTTTTTTATTAGTTAGTTAATTAGGGGGGATAAGTGGGTTAGTGTTGCACTAGTTATGTAGCTTATTATTGGGAAAATAATGGGGAAAAACTTTTTTTTCCTCAAAAATTTCCTCTTTTATATGTATTTTTTAATACAAAAATGTAAATCATTTTTATGTATAGGGTATCAAAAGAAAGCTCTAACTGTCCTCTAAAAAACAACATATAACTTGTATGGGTACGTTAAATGAGAGAGAGGAAATTTATGTTTCAAAAACCGCGTATTAAAAATTGAAAAACGCTCTGGTCCTTGGCCCAGGAAAATCCCTGTTCCTTAAAGGGTTAAACATTGCAAACAGGCAGGTAGAAGACCTTTTGTCAAACTGGGGTTCAATTGAGGGGACAAAATTTCCAAATGAGTTACTCTGGGTTTTTCGCTAGTACCCATGATTACTGGGAATTTTAAGTCAAGTGCAGTGCCTGTCTGCTCTGCTAATCCTTAACCTCACAGCATATTGTTAATGTCTTTTTGGAACAGTTTAGGTGATACCGTCCCTTTTAAGGATGCTTATGAAAAATGCATGATGGTGTTAAACCCTATTTGGAATCTAGAACTGAAATGTGTTCTACATAAAGTCTGACTAGTAATTGATAAGATAGAGCTGAGCATATAAAAAGAATGGAAGCGCTGATCTCCTCGAAGGGTCAAGGTTTGGATCATGAAACCTGTCGGATCACATGGGAGCCTAGTTGGCCTGCAGCCCTCAATTATGACCCATCAAATTTGAGTCTGTCCAAGCAGTACTACTGTACCTTCCATTGCATTTAAACTGTGTATAATAGACTTACAGGCTGACCTAGAAACATACAATGTGACAGCAGATAACTGTTTGGCCCATCTAATCTGTCCAAATGTATTGAATAATGGTATAAGTCCCTGGCCTTATCTTATATCTAGAATAGCCTTATACCTATCCCATGCATGCTTAAACACCTTCACGTATTAACCTCTAGCACTTCCGCTGGAAGGTTATTCCATGCATCCACTACCCTCTCAGCAAAGTAATATTTCCTGGTACACACAAACACTTGTGATCTGTATTGGCCTTTTAACCCTGCCCACTTTACGCTTTGCTCCCCTCTATTCCTATAAGGGTCTTCACTTCTCCGTGACTCTTTACAACCAATTGAAATGCATTCTTAGAACATGTTCATCCTGTGTATTTTATAGAATATTGAATGTTCTTTATGTTTTATTGTGTCCGTTCCCCTTTATTTTTAGTAGGGTACCTTTTCCACCTGCTTGTATATATTATTAGGGGTTCCAAACTTTTGTTTTCACCATTTACTCAAACGCTCTTGTTCCTAATTTTTACTGGCTGGAGTAAGACCAATCAATTTTGTGTACAACCCTCTGATACCCAGAGCTGCCTTTCTCCCTCTTCTCTCTTTCTATTTATTTTTTCCCATTTCTTTTCTGCCTTTCTCATGCAAGTAGTGTACTACCCGACTTTTACTTGCATGGCTTTCTATTATTCTATAATATTTAATTAAGCATTGAATACAAAAAAAGAGAAGTAGTACAATGTCAGGCTTCTATTCAGAGGAAGTGTGATATAATATTATGTTACAAAAGTAAAGAATTGACTTTTGTTCCATGATCAATTGAAAAACGCTTAAAGTGACTGCATCACCTAAACATTGCTTATAAAATGCTGTCTATACATTGTGTTGGCAGATTTGCAAGCAAATGCCTAAATTAGGAGAAAAATGGGTTTTTAAATGGTGTCTCCAGTTTATGACATCACCTGTGTCCTGATATGCAAATAACTGGGTTCCAATTAGAAATGTATAATTTTCATATCAGAAATGTGTAATTTGCATATCAGGCCACAGGTGATGTCATAAGCAGGAGACTCCACAGACACATTTAAAACACATGTTTCTCCTAATTTAGGCATTTGCCTGCAATATTGCAGAAATAATATATATAATTTTCATTTTTTATTCTCTAAATTTATAGTAAAAACAATGTTTAGGTGATCGAGTCCCTTTTTAAGATGTGTACAGACCAAGCCCGAAGAATAAATAGATCTGAGCTCTTGTTATAGGCAGACTAGGTGAGCTAATGGGTTCTTATCTACTGTCGCAATTCTATGGCATTTAAAATTTTATTATAAAGCATTGTAATCAGGATGCCTGGGTAGCAATATAATGCCAATATAATTTAAATTATATTCTGTACACGTGTTAATTAAACAATGTACTGGATGATGACCAGAAGTTATAAAAATCACATGGAACTGCGTCTGTATGAAGCTACCACATCTTGAATGTGGTGCTGCTGTGGTGGTGGTGGTGCTGCTGTGGTGGTGGTGGTGCTGCTGTGGTGGTGGTGGTGCTGCTGTGGTGGTGGTGGTGCTGCTGTGGTGGTGCTGCTGTGGTGGTGCTGCTGTGGTGGTGCTGCGGTGGTGGTGCTGCGGTGGTGGTGCTGTGGTGGTGGTGTTGTTGTTTTTGTTGTTGTTTTAAAAGTGAGCAGGCTAAAAAGGACATAAGGTTATATCCCAGGACTGTATAGCTGGAGAGGCCAGTTCATTGATTATTCAGTGCTACACCCAGTGTTCCACCTCCCGAAAACATGAACTCATCCCAATAATATCTGTTAATTACAGGGGATCAGAGGCGTGAGTCTATCATATATAATAGTTTCGGTTGACTTTGTGTATAGTTATATATAACGTGTTATTTTATTTAGCTATACATAAGGAAGTTCGATACAAGGAGTATCATTAATTTGGATATTTAGTCAAATCCCTATGATGTACTTTAAAACCATAAGATATTTTTACTCTTCCTGGTTAAACATTTTAGTGTTGTTATATTAAAGACTTGCAGATATCATATCCTTTCTATTCTATCTCTCTCTTAGTTGTCTGTTAGAATAAGGAAAATTGTATATATAATGGCTATGGATGAAGATGGCGATAAAAAAACCTTTGGCACAGGTTGCACTCTGAGATGAGATGGCATGTGCCTACAGTGACCCCATAATTTATGGAGGACAAAGTAAATGTTGTGATCGAAAACAGATATTCGTGGATGTTAGACACATTAGGAAATTTTGTTGATGCAAGAGAAATAATAGGGCAGGGTGGCTGATATTGAAGGGCAGGGTGGCTGATATTGAAGGGCAGGGTGGCTGATATTGAAGGGCAGGGTGGCTGATATTGAAGGGCAGGGTGGCTGATATTGAAGGGCAGGGTGGCTGATATTGAAGGGCAGGGTGGCTGATATTGAAGGGCAGGGTGGCTGATATTGAAGGGCAGGGTGGCTGATATATTGATGGGAAGAAAATGGCTAAAATGAGAGGCACTTTAAATGCTTCAAGTTGACTTGCTGTAGAGCAGGGGTCCTCAAACTTTTTAAACAGGGGGCCAGTTCACTGTCCCTCAGACCGTTGGAGGGCCGGACTATAGTAAAAACAAAAACTATGAACAAATTCCTATGCACACTGCATATATCTTATTTTGAAGTGAAGAAACAAAACGGGAACAAATACAATATTTAAAATGAAGTAAAGTTAAATCAACAAACTTACCAGTATTTCTATGGGAATAGTGTGCCAGTCAGATGCCCAGTGATATTATGCCAGTCAGAGTCCAGTAATATTATGCCAGTCAGAGTCCAGTAATATTGTGCCAGTCAGAGTCCAGTAATATTGTGCCAGTCAGAGCCCAGGAATAGTGTGCCAGTCAGATGCCCAGGAATAGTGTGCCAGTCAGATGCCCAGGAATAGTGTGCCAGTCAGATGCCCAGGAATAGTGTGCCAGTCAGATGCCCAGGAATATTATGCCATTCAGATGCCCAGGAATAGTACAGTGCTCGTTATACCTCGCTTCTCCCCCCCCCCCCTTCCCCATCACTTACCTCCAGCTGCTGTGTCCCCGGCCGGACGTCTCGCGCAGTGTTCCCTCCTCCCTGCACGGAGGAGGGAAACAGTTACCGGGTCCGGATGTGACGAAACGTCACATCCGGTCGCAGTGATTTTTTTTTTTTTTTTTTTCCGTTTTCCTGCAGCCGCATCTTCTGCGGCTGCAAGAAAGAAGAAAAAAAAAATAGGTAAACAGCGGGGAGCGGGGGGTGCCGGCAGCACCCCCCGCGGGCCAGATAAATGTGCTTGGCGGGCCGCATGTGGCCCACGGGTCGTAGTTTGAGGACCCCTGCTGTAGAGGATTTGGTACTCCAATCCCAAAAATGTTCGCCATCATTGGAATAAGACAAGTCCAAACAATGGCAACAGTTTAAAGAAAATACTGTACATTTTTTTTTATAACTTTTACATTTGAAGAAGTACTAGGCCTTCCCGGTAGGGTTGCCACCTTTTCTACACATAAATACCGGCCATGCTACTACCTCCATAGACTTAACATTGGGGTGAAGCCAGTTTTTTACCGGCCAGGTGGCAATCTTACTTCCCAAGCCCACTTCTGTTTGACTAAAACACCTTTTAATTGATAAAGCAGACTTCCTGGCTATGTCAGGGAGCTATTGGACTGTGATTGGTGTGAATACCAAGCACACGTCAAGCAGGGCGGATGTGCTCATCTCATCTTCAGCTATTAGCTGTGTGTGCTGTGATTGACACACCTAGACACCAATGACAGAGCGACCCGGCTGATGCTCTCTCCTCCCATAGAACTCTGCTCCCATAGAACTCTGCTCCCATAGAACTCTGCTCCCATAGAACTCTGCTCCCATAGAACTCTGCTCCCATAGAACTCTGCTCCCATAGAACTCTGCTCCCATAGAACTCTGTTTTGTCAAATGGCTGTATTAGGGTTGTCACCTGACCGGTATTTTACCGGCAGGCCGGTAAAAAATTGGCATCAGGCCAATGTCTATGGAGACGGTGACAAGGCAGGTATTTTTTTGGGCCCCAGACAGTCCCTTGTAAGAGAGGTCTCATTAAGCCTTCGCCAAAAATAAATAAATATAAGAGCCTTTTAGAGGAAAAACTTGGACTAGTTTTGCTTTATTGCTTCAGGAATTCTGACTTTTATAGAAGAGATGGGCTGCTTAATTTATTCCCATCTGCGTGTTTAACAAGCAGTTACATTGTAAGTGATGATGAATACACAGATACCAATCTGAATGCAATGATTTGAAACTTGTCAGTTTATTGTACACCTTTTAACTGCTTCCTTGAAAAATGTCCTTGTAAAAGCATTCCACCTAGAAACCTGTACAGCATACAGAGAGTACGCCAATATGTGTGAAATACACTCATGGTTCCTTTAAAACAATTCACGATGCCACTGTAGTTGTGAGGCCTTTAGATTTAGTGACAACCAGTACGGAGGGCTTAGGAGAGAAGGACAAGACTCTTGCTGTTACTATTTTATTTGCTCTTTTGCGGAGTTAGGAAGGCATACATCCCAACTTTGCACCCCGGCGAATCGGGGGGCGGGGTCTGGGAAGGGGGCGGGACACCAGGGGGCAGAGCCTGGGGAGGAGGGGTGTCAGTGTTACCGCTCATGTGCGGGAACACTGTCACCCATTTTTGATCTTGGCTTCTGAAGCCAGGATCGCTACTGCACATGCGCATAATGTTGCGCTGTAGGCATTCTCTGGTGTCTGAGACACTGGAGAATGCGAACAGGAACACAGGATTGTGGTCCTGAGCCCTGCTGTCCCACTGAGCTCTACCTCTGTCCCAAAGAGGTAGAGCGCTATAGGACAGCAGGACATACCTCATAAATCGGGACTGTTGGGAGGTATGAGAAGGATTTAGAAAAAACAAATTGTGAGGTTTCTTTTTCTTTAATATATATATGATACAATATTTATTTCAAAATATATTTTGGGACCCCAGAGATGGAACTGCCCTACACTAAAAGATAGATAAAAACATTTTACATACCAATCTCTACATGTTTTACCCTCCCCAACTGTGAGAACATCCGCAGCCCTCCAAATGTTGCAGAACTACATTTCCTATACTCAGCTGCCTGCCTCTTAGCTGAAAGAGCATTATGGGAGATGTAGTTTATCAACAGGTGGAGGTTACCTCTCACTGCTCTAACCCAATAGTAGGCAGTGTGTCTCTCCGAAAGCTCCTTGAAATGACCATTGTCTATATTAATTACATCCAGTCGCTTTCCACAGTGTACTTAAACCCCATTTAGAAAGACTGTACACATGATCACTCTATTCTCTTTAATTGTGTTTTCAATCTCTGAACTCCTTCCAGATTTACATAATCTCCTTTTTATGAGCTGGCACTGTGAGCTGTACTGTACCTGAAAATCTACCACACCTTTTCAAAGAGACTCTTATCACCCTTATCACACTGTTTATCCTGTGATTTGCAGTAAATAAAGATATACCCATACATTGGGTTAGCACAAAACAAAAGTTGTTTCAAATTTGTAGCTTGATCAGAAAATTACAAATGAAAGGTAACTCATGAACGTACGGTGATGTCATAATTAGGAGACACATTTAAAACATCTTTTTAATATATTCTTATAACAGAATGTATAGCTGATTTTTTTTTTTTTTCTTTACTCTACATTCATCGTATGACAGATGACAGTCTACTCAATAAAGACTTGCAGGGAATTGAGACGAGACGTCCGAATTCTCTCCCATAATGGCATAGTTGCCAACATCGGCCGTGTTTCCAGGGACACATATTTGTTCCACATGCTGCAGAAAGAGCATGCAAAGTGAAGCCCGGCAGTATGTAGGATGGATATGCACAAAGACCGAAACCAATTAATTAATCATGGTAGGTCCTACATGCTGCCGGGCTGCACTTTGCATGCTCTTTCTGCAGCATGTGGAACAAATATGTGTCCCTGGAAACATGGCCAATGTTGGCAACTATGTACTGGCTTGATCTAGATAAGAGACCAGTTTCTCCAGCCTTTTTCCCCCTCTTAAATTGTCCTGATTGAGTGGGCTGAGATTTTAGGGATTTCAAACTTTTAAACATGTAGTTTGAGGGAAATCTTTTTTTTTTATTTTTTCTCTTTTCTTGAGGAGCTCTGCTGATTCGCTGATAACTCATGTGATTTAGCTCCGGGAATTTCAAACTTAAGGCCTGAGCTGGAACAATTCTCACATTCAGCTGCATTGGAAATTCTGTCCAACTCTACTACTTTTGGCCTAAATTTTTTGAAATGCCCATATCAATTCTTTGCAATTCACTCTTTATTGAGTTGAACCTTTACAATAAGTTTGCAACTCCTCTACCAGTGATTCTCAAACCTGTCCTCAGGACCCCCCAACAGTCCTGGATTACCCAGTTGTATTTAAATAAGAATATGTAGAACACCTGGTACGGTTGCTTAATGGTTAGGGAACCACACCAGGTGTACATATTCTTAATGAAATACAACTGGGTAATCCCTAAATCCTGGACCGTTGGTGGGGTCCTGAGGACAGGTTTGAGAAACACTGCTCTAGACTGTCGTTGAGCTAATACTTCCAAATATTCCCTACGGATTACTCTGATGGCACAACCACTTAATTTAAAATCTAAAGGAATGTCCGTGTAAGGCGCTACAAATGAATTAAACAAATAATTGTATATGTATGCGTGTGTGTGTGTGTGTGTGTGTGTGTGTGTGTATATATAATTTGTTGCTGCTCACCTTCATGTGGGAAAATACCTCTATACGTAATTTAAAATGTTTATCTAATCTGGCATACCAACCAATGTTCTGGGCTCCTGGGAAGTGATGGAGGTGGAGCCTAAAGTGGGCATGGCTAAGTGATGCCACAAGATAGTGCTCCTACCCTGTACACATACACCATTTAAACACAACCCCTTCCTATACCAAATGCAAAGCACCCCGCATAGGCAGTAGTAATGATGGCACGTACCCAAAATTGACAGGAAAGGCCCCCCCAAAAAATGGAACTGTCCTAGCAAATTTCGGATGGTTGGTAACCATGTATCTGTATGATTCAAGTGTTCAGTCACTTTAAAAAAAAAAAAAAAAATTCTTAATTCTCACGTTTTTCCTAATCATGCTCTGCCAGCTAAAAGCTGTATTACTTTACATCACCATAACATTTCATTTGGTATAAAGCCTCTACAAACTCCTTGTTTACATGCTACTTTTTATCAGTATTTTTTATTTTTTTTTATTTTGGCATCAAACATGCAATTCTTTCATGCACCGCACCTCATAATAATATTTGTTTTTATTTTATTTCTAGAAAGGAAAAGTAAGCGAGAGAGACAACATGAGTGGATCGCCTCGGTAAGCATCACAATGCTTTATAAAGCCATTCTTGTTATAATCCGAGATTCTAATCACAGCATTTTAATTAAACTCTGTCTTTAATCCAGTTTTAAAATTTCCGAGTCACATGAACCTTTTTATTCGGAAATAACATGGATTTGTCATACTATTAAAACAGTGTTTTGGGGGGGTTTTGCAATTTTTTTTTGTTTTAGTAAAGAAAAGGTTCATACAAAAAAAACTTGAGTACCATATCTTGACTGCTCGCCACCAGTTGGTCAGCCATATACTGGAGGCAACCTTTGGCACTCCAGATATTGTGGACTACATCTCCCACAATGCTCTCACGACCATAATGATAGCAAAGCATCAAGGGAAATGTAGTCCACAACGTCTGGAGTGTCAAAAGTTGCCTACCCCATACCTAGTATATTGATGTACTGCACTAGACCTTTTGGAAAGACCTGCTGTTGTGGACCAAAAATTCCCACGATGTGCAACCTGCAGTGGTGAATCTTGGTTTTGTGCTGCCCTAGGCAGACAAAATTCGGACATCCCCCACTCACGTTACACACCTATGACATGCCCCATCACCCACCTTGCACACCCATGACATGCCCCATGACCAAAATTTCCCACGATGTGCAACCTGCAGTGGTGAATCTTGGTTTTGTGCTGCCCTAGGCAGACAAAATTCGGACATCCCCCACCCACGTTACACACCTATGACATGCCCCATCACCCCCATTACATGCCACCATCACCCTCAATTCATTCCCCCAACACATCCTCTGCATGCCCCCATCACCCTGAATTAATTAGAAGGAGCTAAAGCTTGCTGAACGGTGGGGGAGAGAGCGGAAATGATTCAAGCACCAGAAGTGTGGTTTAACACCCTCTGGCAAAGTGCCGCCCTAGGCGAATGCCTTGTTTGCCTTGTGGAAGATACACTACTGGCAACCTGGCTGAGCATCATGGGAAATGTAATCTCCACATGCTGTATCCTAGCACTAGACTTTGGTGACCACTATAGACTCCAAATTGACATATCTGTGGTGAGAAGTGTTAGTGCGGTAATAGTATCCTTGCTGACTGACCTCACAGCAATTACTACATCCCGGTCACTCGTCCAGCAGACATTCATGATGCGGCAAAGTCATACAATGACTATATATTCCCATCAGCTCATCTGTTTTTTGTTTCTGTTTTGACTACTACATTTTGTACTGTGTCCGGATTTTTATTGTTCAAGGTACAATTACTATAATCTGGCAGCCACTTTGACAGATTAATTTCCTCTTATCAACAGTTTGATCTGATCCAAACCTACCAAGCAGGTGTGACAGGATAGAAAAACTTATCACACAAGCAGTGTGTTGGGAGAGGTGCCCCAGCCCTTGCCAAACTATTGCTGGATTCCTTACTTTACTTACAGGGCAGATATATTGTGCTTTTACAGGTTAGGTCTAGGATAACAACCAAAAGGTTGGTGCAAGGATTTTGGTCTACACGGGCATAGGTGCATATTGGTGCCCACCCCTGCCGCCCCACCTCTCTGACTCTGCCACAGTCCTCAATACCGTTCTATTTTTACCTTTGGGACCCATGGGCAGCAAAATTACCCCCCCCCCCCCCCCTCGCTAATATCGTGAACCAGGGCACCGCTAAGATTGAGCTACAGCCTACCCAGTAAAGCAAAGCACTGTACACAGGCAATAGTAATGAAAGGACAGGCTCCAAAAAGCAGGACTGTCTCAGAAAATCCGGGAAAGTTGGCACATATGATATTATGAATATGTTTTTTAATTTGTTCTCCCAATTTTCTTTTTATTTCAGAATAAATGGGGTATCCAAGCCCGATGCCAAGTCTATTTACGGTAAGTTTAACTTTACTGAAAAATGGGGGCAAAAACAAAAGTGTTGCGTTTATCATTTTTGTTCAGTGTATATGTGCTTAATAAATGACCAGGTTATCTAATAACATCTTATGTAACCGGTAGTGTCTCTTTTTAAGTGACAGGGACAAGGAATCTCATAGATAATACTGGTGACGATTCCCCATGCACTCTAATAAACTATGTCTGCTCTTTTCGTGACCTGCATGCAAATCCTGTACTAGAAAGTAGAATAATACCTTTTAATATGAAGCGAACAATAAACTCTCTCTAAATTATAATGTATTCTAATTGTGCCTATTTGGGGTTGCCACCCATGTGTGGTGCCCCTATTTATAGTACATGATTTGTACAGGCAAAAGTATTTTTTGGGGCAATAATTTCACAAAAATATATCTTCTCTACTAATTCGAGAAAAGTCATATCGCATGTTTGTTTTAAATAAAATGTCAGGTGATGGCCATTATTTTGTGTACACATTGATCAGCCTTCATGTAGATTTGGTCTAAGAAACACCCGGAGCAGGCAGGAACATGTGCCTCCATCTCACTAGAACCAGAGTCTTCCTGTTCGAAGAAAAAGCTTGCTTGTTAGGCTGGCAACGTGAGGGAATAATTGAATTCCTAACAAACCGGTACAGACATAGACTATGGAGTCAGTGCAATCAGTGCACAGGACCAGTATCTCTCCGCTTGAAGCATAGCCAGCCAACAGGACCGTCTTTCATGTAACTAGGACCTTTTCTCTGTCTCTGCTCATAGGAACCTACACTAGTTCCCAATGCTTTTTTTTTTTTTTTAATTAAGTTATTTTGTGGAATACCCAGAATCTTAAAACTGCACTTTTATTGTTGCTAATTAAAATGACTTTCTAGAAACATAACCAATGATCCAAAGCGTTTCACTGAAATGTAGAGAGAGCAAAGAAAAGTGTTAAAATGCGACGGATGGGAACCAACACCCTGTGTGTGTTTAATTTACGAAATATGTGGACTGTAAAACAAAGTACTGTCAGTTGTAAAAGGTGAGAGGTGGTACAGTGTTAGTTGTAGTCAAGCTGTACATCTCTTTATACCACCATTGACTGAGACCTGGACTCTGTTGATCTAACCCGCTTCCCATTCGTTAGAGGACTGTATCCTCTAAATATTGTTACTGTGAATGTCGAGAATAAAAAGTGATTTAAAATGAGCTATATTGCAAGTAAATGTCTAAATTAGGAGAGAAATCTGGTTTTCGAATTGTCTGTGGAGTCTCCTGCTTATGACATCACCTGTGGCTTGATATGCAAATGAACTGCTTTTCTGAGGAGAATGTGTAATTTGCATATCAGGCCACAGGTGATGTCATAAACATGAGACTCCACACCCACATTTAAAACCTATTTTCTCCTAATTTAGACATTTACTAAACACAATGGATAAATAATTTTTTATTTTTTTTATTCTCTACATTCACAGTAAATACAATGTTTAGGGGATACAGATGTGTACTTGTACTTATGAGAGCTGTTTTTTCCACTTTTTTTTATTTTTTTTATCCCATGTCTGAAGAGACTGGAGTGGTCTTGAAAGCTTGCACTCTAAACCTACTCAGTTAGCCACACTGCTACACATGGTCTGCGGTTGTGAGGCCGGTTGGCTGTACTGCCAAATTCTCTGAAACGCCTTTTGGAGACGGCTTTTGGTAGAGAAATGAACATTGAATTCGCATGTATGCATGCAGAGGGGATAGATGCCTGATTCCTGAAACATAGAATAAAGAACCCCCCATACATACCCATAACCGACCCCCCCAACTGAAACCCTCCAATAAACGGACACGAGACCTGTGATGGTAAAATAAGGCCACAGCAATTTTATTAAAGAACACATAACAGGCTGTATCAGCCGACCACCATCCTTTTTAATATATATATTTATATAAAAGAACACAGCCTGACAAAATAACTAAGTCCTTGCCAGATAACAATTTAAACCTAAACATACATACATCCATAGTGCAAATCTTAAATAAAGCAAAACCAGGTGCTCGCCTCCCCTCCTCGTCCTTTGAGATGCCGTACCTGAACCTGGTCCATCTCACCACAATGCTCACCACTAGCCGACTCACTTAGCTCAGTGGGCACGTCCACGAAAACAACTTCCATGTTGAAAGGTCAGGGGAGGACCGAGCACCATTCTCCTACTAATATCCCCAACTTAGCTTCCAAAAACCGCATCCCCTACTGGCAAGGACTGCCAACCCCCGCCTGCTGCGACAAAAGAGATTCAATACGTGATATAACAAAATACAAATAAAAAAGGGAGGGAGGGTGGGAAAATCGCTACCAAGTGCGTGTACCGACTAAAATGGCTGCTGGGGAGAGGGGTTCCAGGGCTTTTATTAACTCCCCCTAAAACCCCTCCCCCAGCAGCCATCAGTCATCCTAGTCCTCCCCCTCGCCCATACATGCCCTGTCCATCTATTGCATGATTACCAGGTTGCTGGCAACAGCTGTGGTGGACATTCCTGCAGTCAGTATGCCAATTGCACGCTCCCTCAAAACTTGCGACATCTGTGGCGTAAAACTGCACATTTTAGAGTGGCCTTTTATTGTGGCCGGCCTAAGGCCCACCTTTGCAATAATCATGCTATCTAATCAGCATCTTGATATGCCTCACCTGTGAGGTGGATGGATTATCTCCGCAAAGGAGAAGTGCTCACGAACACAGATTTAGACAGATTTGTGAACAATATTAGAGAGAAATAGGCCTTTTGTGTACATAGAAAAAGCCTTAGATATTTGAGTTCAGCTTATGAAAAAATGGGGGCAAAAACAAGTATTGCATTTATAATTTTGTCCAGTATGTATGTGTGTGCGTATGTGTATATATACATATATACACACGTATAGAACCATGTACTTTAACTATGTAACAATGCAACATGATAATCACCCCATTTATCCAAATGTTGGAGGAAAAAAAAAACTCCAACTCTGGGTCAGATTGTCAGTCTCAGGCACAGCTATAGGCCAGTGATGGCAAACCTTGGCACTGCAGATGTTTTGGGAATTAAATATGTTCTGGTACATGGTCTGCCTTCACAAAACACCTTCTGTGTCAAGGTTAGCCATCACTGCTAGAGAAGGTAATATAATTGCCAAGTTGAAAATGGTTCCACGTAAATGGTGAAACAATTATATATTTATGTGTTTTTGTTTTTCTAAACCCCTTCCCGCCTGTAGGACGTTCCATGTCGTCCTACTTAATAGTGCCAAGATTCTAGTAGGACGGCATGGAACGTCCTACATTAAACAGCTCATCGCAGCCCCCCGCAGGGACTTGCGCGTGCGGAAGTGAGCGTTGGCTCTATTTTTCCAGTAAAAGCCTGCAGGACGGCATAGACCGGATCCCCGCGATGAGCTGTACTGGGGATCCCGCTGCAGGGACTTGCAGCGGGATTCCCAGTGTCAGATGAGGCCACTTTGAGTGGCTTCAGTCTGACACAAGAAATGTAGCGAACGCTCAAACTGAGCCCAGGAACAAAAAGACGCCGATGGTGCTTTGGTCGTTAAGGGGTTAAATATGTTTGAATAATTCCCTATGAGTGTCTATAAAAAGATGCAAAAAAACAGAGGTCTTGTGAAATTGAAAAGGGGGAGGGGTTTAATGCATTTAAAGTGTTTTTTTAATTCTTTCCTGTGTTATACATATGGTTTATTAGTTCATATTCAAGTGTTTTACATAGTTGCCCATCCCTAATAGGCAGCTTCAAGCCCCACCACACCTTGCAAAAAGGATATCTTTTTGTAAGTGTTTAATCCGCACCCTGTTTTGTTTCATTCCAGTCATATCTCTGTGTTGTTATCTCTTATCTGAAGAATAGTTTTTTGGCCTTTTCGTGACCGTGAGTCGTTCCTTTCACCCTTTCTGTAAAGGGATCAGCTGAGCCGTAGACCTTTCTTGGTCTGTTTCCAGCTAGGCTCTCCTAGACGTGCCTGACACAATAGGTTTTGGGAAACTGCAACACATCCAAATAATTCATAGCTTTATTTATTGCTCCTGCTCAAGGCGACTCTAAATCCGTATGACACCATCAGAATAAGGGCGACGCACACACACACACACACTGCATATTTCACTGCATTCATATAGGTGGTGGCCTGATTATCTTGCCAAATGTACCCGGGGGTCACGTACTTTGTCACCCGTAGTCATGGTGACGCCTTCAGGCAGCTTGTATAAGCATCGGTGGCGTCAATTTAACTGGTTGCTAATGGACACGATTTATCCAAAGGCCTTTTTAACATTTGTAAAACAAAAACAACATCCAATCATGTCAGCACATTTCTTCCCTGCCCTCCACACAGTAGGCAAGATAAAACATGACCTAGGACGCAAGGGGAGAGTGCCATCTTTGTTGTTTTAAAAAATGTGTACCACCCAAAATACAAAAGTGTGTTCTGACTGGCACAGACTTGTATTAATTGCACATTTGTGTCAATATTTCCCCTATTTTGGCATTTGTGCTTCTCAGTCCTTCCGAGAGCCATCTTAGACTCTTAGAATTGCCACCATTTTGTTTGTTTTTTTTATCATCCACATAAAACCTTTGCACGCTGCCTCGCAGTCTCTAGCAGTCATATGTGACCATGTGATTAGTTCACTAATCAGTGGGGTTCTGTGGAATGCAGCCTTTGATTAATTACCTTATATTATTATGTTGTATACTAGTTACAGGGCTGCAGGATATTTCCCTGTAGCCCTTTACAAGCATACAAGCTTTCTGTGGTTGCTAATTAAATCACAGCCCCGTTCAGTTTATTGTGCTAGAGTCTTTGTTTGTCCAGGGCTGGTAATGGCGGTCTTTAATTGCCACCTCTTCCAATTTTTTTCCAGACACATACAACTTTCACATCCTGCCCTGCAGCATGCATAAGACAAATGCAACTAGAAGGAAAATCCATTCCTTCACTCAGTCTGGTTCTGCAGGATTTGTCTGTGGTAAAAATATTGCCATTATAACAACCTTATAGGGGCCCAATATGATCAGACTGGCTATTTATTCTCCCTGGCTTTTATACAGTCCTACTGATAGAACCTAACATCTCATGGCAATGTCAGAAGGCATCGGCAGGCACAAGGTAGTGTTTTGCACGACAAAAATACTCTCTAAGATCTCCAATATCTCTTGAGCTATTATACTACTATATTAAAAAAAATACCTTACATTTTGCAAAGGTAAATATAATGCAACAAAAAAAAACATTTTATGGCAGCCCACAATACTACTGTTGGTTGTGGTATATGTGCAATCACCTCAAGAGGTTAATGTTATTAACCCCTAAATGACAGGTTGCAACATTCCATTGCTATCTGGGCCAACCTGTTCTTGCATCCGTTGAATAACTTATTACACACAACAGAACATCATACAAGCATTCCAGCAATAGCTGAACTACAAATCCCATTACTCACAGCTGGCATGCAGAGGAAAACATGCCATGGGCTACAAACCGTTATAGCGATTGTATCACCGAAACATTGCTCATCAGATTATGAATGTCGCGAATAGAACAAATGTTTTAAAAGGATCTATACATTGTATTAGCAAAACTGCAAGAAAATGCCTAAATTAGGAGAAAAAGGTGTTTTTAAATGTGTCTGTGGAATCTCCTGCTCATGACATCACCTCTGGCTTGACATGCAAATTAAACATTTCTCCTTGAACATTAGTTAATTTGCATATTAGTCCACTAATGGTGTCATAAGCAATAAACTCCACAGATACACTTCAAACATTTGGCATTTGCTTGCAATTTTGCCAACTTTAATGCATAGATCATTTTCAATAATTTTCTGTTCTCTACATTCACAGTGAAAACAATGTATAGGTGAAACAGGCCCTTATAAGGTGCGGCAGCTGTACAACATTGATCATTTATATTTTACCATATTGGGGGGGGGGGGGGGGGGGTGTAACAATTCTAACAGATGTTACAATTGTAGCAACATAACAAACCATTTAAGTAATGGTGGGGTGGGGTAAAGGTAATGGGGAGAAAAAACCCCTCCACCTGAAATTCAGTGGGTTGCAAATGCATTCCTCAAGCACAAATCAAACAGGCCAAAAGCCAAGCTTTTCCCCTCAGAATCATGTATTCACAGTTCTCCCGCCACTGCAAGGGATTCTGGGTAGACATACGCAAATCTGGTCAACCATGATCACCTTTTGCCTCTTAATCCATTTTAAACCTGGACCAGCACAAAATAAGGTCCCTAGGTTTTGGTACCTAGGGGAAAATAGAACAATACTCGTAGTTTAAATTCATTATATTAAAAATACAGTTGTTTTGGCACACAGCTGCATTAAAGCCAATTAAGCCAGACACACGTTTGTCAAATATTAGCTAAGGGTGACCTCATCCAATGCAATGCTAACCGCCTCTTGTCTGATTACCACCCTAGCTTACCTCATCATAGCTGAAGACTTCGCAAATTAGGATGTAGGTGTAATAACTCACAGTGACCGTAAAAGAAGTGGGGCCTGAAAGCAGAGAGGTTTCCATTATGTTTTTCTATTCACATCCCAGCTTTTCTACGTTTCTCCTGATCTCGGAGCAACCTGCAGGCTGACGTTTTTTTTTAAATATATTACTTTTACAGGCTTTAAATCTGAAGGGCGGCTCAGTCTAATGATGTATTCCATGCAGACCCTGCAAGACACAAATCAATCTGCCTGCATTTCAACCTGTGATTAGTAGAAATATATAAATATTTAAACGCTAAATATTTCTAGGAAGGGATTCTGTCAACCTAAACATTGCTTATACTGGGAATGCAGAGGATAAAAACTGATGACAAATACTCTATATATCATATATTAGCAGAATTGCATACAAATGCATAAAATGATTAGAAAAATATGTTTTGTCCATGTCTGTGGTGTCTCTTTTTTATGACATCACTTGTGTGGCTTCAAATGCAAATGAACTAATTGCCAATGGCAAATGTGTGATTTACATCTAAAGCTACAAGATGGTATAAGCAGGAGACAACACAAACACATGGAAAACACAGACTTCTCTTATTTGATGCTATAAATGTCCATTCTGTACGTTGTGATCAAAGCTTGGAAGTGCTTAATGTTTGGACATCATGGATTGTTGTTTTTGTTAAATTTTCTAGATTTCTCACTAATAATGATAACGCTAGCATCGCGTGATCAGCAGTGAGTCATCATAAAAAAAATCCACTATTGCATCTTCTAAACAGGAATTTTGGATGCTGATGATGAATGCAATTTTGACAGGTTAAGCATAATGGGAGTTATAGTTTGCAGATTCTTGATAAAGTCTCATTGCTTTGAAATGCTACTTTGTAATGCGCAGTCTCCATTTTAACCAAGGTAGTAGCCCTGAAGTTATTTCTTTTTTTATTTCTTTTTTTTTTTTTTTTTTTATTAGTGTACCTAAATAATTTATTATTGTCCTCAAGGCTGTTGATGACAACTTGACCATTCAATCCGGTACTATGAGCATGCCCTCAAACAGTCCCACTCTAAGTGGGACCGACCTGATTTGGGATGGCAATCCCACTCGTTATTCACTGATTTCTGTTATGGGACTCTAATACCCCCCTACATTGATGATGGAAGAAGTTAGGAGGTAGGCATGAGATTTGTACAATAAACCCTTTAAATCTCCAGGTATCACAACCTGTATAACTCTAAAAAGTATTCCTATTGGTTCTGAAATTTTCTTTGTACCTTCGCATAGCAAGAAAGAAAAACTGTCTATAATTGGTGTTCACCATGTCCAAATCTAGCATTTTTACCAACAAGTCTATAGATTACATTTTAATACATCCCTGAAGGTTTTTTTTTTTTTTTTTTTTAGATGACTGGTTCACTTTAACAGCATCATGCATTTTTCATAAGCATTCTTAAAGGGACTGTATCACCTAAACATTGTTTTTACTGTGAATGTAGAGGGGAGAAAAAATTTAAATGATTTAAACATTGTGTTGGCAAAACTGCAAGGAAATGCCTGCAAGAAAAATGTATTTTTAAATATGTCTGTGGATTCTCCTGCTTATGACATCCACTGTGGCATGGTATGCAAATTTACACATTTCCCATTGATAAGCAGTTCATTTGCAAATCGGGCCACAGGGGATGTAATAAACATGAGACTCCACAGACATATTTGCATGCAATTTTGCTAACACTATGTATTGATCATTTGCAATCCTTTTTAATTTTTTTTTTTTTTTTTTTTTTTTCTCTCTCTCTAAATTTACAGTAAAAAAAAAAGTTTTGGTGATACAGTTCCCTTAAGAACCTTTATAAACATTGGTGTCTTTCCAGTTCAGTATTGCAATGGCATTGACAAGGCCAAAGAACATGGAAGCCATGCAGGAGTGGGTAACCATAGCAACCTGGAAGGCCATATGTGTAAGCACAAGGGCAGGCCCCAGGGGCCGCACTGTGGCAAAGAATGAAAACGAGATCCGTCAGGAGTGTAAAGTCAGACTCCCTATTGTTTCACAAGTACATGGCTCTTGATTATTATATATCACAAGCTTGATGCAAGTGTGGCTGCTGTAAAAACATAGGTCATTTTTTGTGTGACCTACGTGCACAAACAAATCACTACATATACCAGCATTGCTTTAGTAATCATAAGCTACCGCCTATGGTAAGGTATCCAGGACACACTCCTTGCGTGGGCTAGCATTGGTTTCAATACAGATAATACTGTATCCATATACTATTAATAATATTATTATTATTATTATTATTTTCGCTATCATTCCGCTGCTCACAAATAAGCTAACTTCTGTAGCTCTAAAATTGAAAACAAAAAATATTTTAGGTAACATTATCCATCATGCTCCATTGTCCTGATTATCTGCGTGATATTCTCTCTGTACATGTGCAATAATATGAATGGGTGTCACTACATATCCCATGATGCTTATTCAGCCTTGTGATTAACCAAACATCATGGTAGACGTCCCCCCCAAACATCTGCAGTGCCATCATTGTTATAGATGTTTCAGTGTTGCAATCCGCTCTGCTTGTTACATTTTTCATGTAATGATAACATTAGCATCACCCTCAAACACCCGGTCACTGTACAAATTTTTTTTAGTCAATCTATGTGTACACTCAATAGTTGCAGTAAGTCCATGTAAAAACATTATTGGATGGCAATAATTTTGGTCTTTTTTTTTTTTTTTTTTAACCTCTTCAGGATTAGTTTTTTGTGGATTTTTTTTGTTCTGTGTTTAACAGTCATTTCTCTTTAGTATATCCTAAAAAAGTTTTTTTTTTTTTTAAGGAACTGTATGGCTTTCTTCTGATTATTTATCTTTACACATCATAATTTAATATATATATTGACTGAAATTGGCTAGGCCTCTTGTTTACTTTCATGATGTGCCAGGACCAGTAGTAAACAGGACAGACAGCACTTCAATATCCAATCAGGTGCCAGACTCCACAAAACACACAACAGTATCATGAATCAAAAGGACAGTCCGCAGTCCGATAGTGAGAATTTAATATAAATCAAGTGGCAATGTTTCAACCAGCACAAGGTATTTGTCAAGCCATACAAAGCATATGTGAACAAAGTAAATTTATACAGAGCAGACACAATGAGAAGGGAGGGGTTACCTGCCAAGTTAAAGGGACAATGCATATAATGTGCAAATATATTTCCAAAATTAAAACAATATAATATTTACTATTCAGTGTTGAAATGCTAATAGATTATATCATTTGTGAAAAATGATGGCTAACCAAAAAAAAAAGCTTTCCATTCAAGCTTAAAAAAGCTTAAAAACTCTAGAGGTGGGAAGAAAATTGTTATACAAGCTAGAGTCTTCCCAAAATCAGCTCATTACAACTGATTTTTTCTCCCCCTCCCCCGCCCTGAGGAGTTATTTGGGCAATTGTACCACCAGCTAGGAGGAGGCGGCTGGTGGTTTTCCTTTTTTGGAATACGCTGGTACTATTGCGTCTCAGGCCAATTATCATGGGATCTCGCCAAGGAATAGGCTAATATTATGCTAAAATTGGCCTTTTGTTACATCTTTATTAACAATGTTGTTTTTAAGTGTGATATATGTTTACATATATATTACTATAGGTTATAAAGTTTATTAAAGTATAATAAGTTGTTACGGTGTGTTTGGGAATAAGCACTGTGACCTTCGAACTCCAACCTGTGTGTTGAGTGCTTTGTTGGTGTGGGATATATTCCCAGTGGGTTTCCTTAACCCCTTCCCGACCTTATGGCGAGTTAACTCGTCATAAGAGCCGCCGCATTGGCGACCTTATGACGAGTTAACTCGTCATGCAGTCTAGCCGGCGGTGCGCTCCGTGGGCATCGCCAGCCAGTCTGCAACGGGTCCAGGACTACAGGATTTCCGGGCATGTGATCGCGGTGATAACGTGGGCCGAGTGATCACCGCGATAACATGCAAGTTTGATGGCAAAGTCAGTGTGTTCACACACTGACTTTGCCTCTAATTCACTCTCTGTGCTTCACATTCTTATAGTGAAGCACAGAGAGTGACCTGTAAGTAAAAATAAATTAATTAAATACAGAGGTTAAAAAAAAAATGTACAAAAATTAACCCTTTCATTGCTGATCACAGTTTTTAACTGTGATCAGTTTTCTTCCACTTTATGGCCCTCATTTCGTTTTTTTTTTTTTTTAACAGTTTTTTTTTTATTTTTACAATTTATAAAGTTTTTTTTTTTTAATAAATAAAGGTAATTTTAATATATAAATTTAATAAAATTTAACCCCTGCATGCCTGTTGCATGATTTTTACTGATCTGACATCGCACTCTTCAGAGTTTTTTTTTTCTGTCTTTTTTGTTATGGGGGGTTTGGGAACCAATATTTTTCTTTTTTTATTAATTAGTTAATTAGGGGGGGTAAGTGGGTTAGTGTTGCACTAGTTATGTAGCTTATTATTGGGAAAATAATGGGGAAACTTTTTTTTCCTCAAATCTCCTCTTTTATATGTATTTTTTAATACTAAAATGTAAATCATTTTTATGTATAGGGTATCAAAAGAAAGCTCTAACTGTCCTTTAAAAAACAACATATAACTTGTATGGGTACGTTAAATGAGAGAGAGGAAAATTATGTTTCAAAAACCGCGTATTAAAAATTGAAAAACGCTCTGGTCCTTGGCCCAGGAAAATCCCTGGTCCTTAAAGGGTTAAGTAGATGGTGCCTAAGTCATGAAATGATCTTTGCTGTGAACTGTTTCTACTCCACTTTCTACTGGAAGCTTCTCATGTGTGAGTTTAATATCAACCTCATATCTTCTAAAGGTGCAAGTCAGTCATTCTGGTTTGATTTACTCTCATAAGAGGTATATGGCTCATATGCTAAAGAAGTCCAGTGTATTAAATGCAAATCCCCACCCAAAAAAAATAGTATTTTACTTTCTTGATTGCCCTACAATTCTCCCCCTGCCCATTCACCCATATACACATGTCCCAGAGAAATGTATAATTAATAAAATCAGAAAAAAACTTTCTTAACCTTGATGTAAAATGGGTGGGGCATGGTGACAAATGATTGGATAAGAGAGAATAGGCGGAGCTACATGTGTACTCCGAGTAAATGAGTCGTCTAAGCTAACAGTCAGGTGTTTAGAGGGTGCAAACTTCCTGCTTCATTCATGTGAACAAAATAATCCAGAATAATTTTAGGCTAGCTTACAGAGGTGGATCAGCCATCCCAAGTAATGTTGAATCAAATACTAATAGTCTAATCAATAAAGAGAGACTTTTGGGGATTTGAGACCGGAATGTCAAACTTAAGGACAAACTAGCGGAGTTGGAAAAATTCCCAAATTCAGCTACGTTGGCTAAGTTTCCCAGCTAACCTATTATGGTAGACTATTTAAAGTTTGTTCTGTTATTTATAGCTCTGTACATTCTGCTTTTCTAAAAAAATATATATATATATTCTTCACAATGAAGATCCTTCCATCTCATTATTAATTTTGTAGCCCTCCTGTGCACTTCATCTAGTTTCATAATGTCCTTTTTAAGGACTGTTGCCCAGAATTGCACTGCATATTCAAGGTGAGATCTTACCATTGATTTGTAAAGAGGATAAACTCACATCACAATTTTCTGTACCTAAGAGGGCACATTAACACAGTACAGAGGGATCTCTTTGAATCCTTTTTGTAGGGCTACATATATTGGCCGCTGTGTGTTACTTAATCAAATATGGGAACTCCAGCAATGATCATAAATGGTCAGGTTCTTACCACATGGGTAGATCTCACTAATGTGTTTATTTGTAGAACCTTTTTTTTCTTTGTAGTTGAAGTCTCTCTGCTTGAATACAGGTGAATATCTTGGCATTGCTTTAGGTTCAGTGAAGGAGTTCTTTGGTAAACATTGACTCACCCCAATGAAATTGTCTGTTTTTTTTTGTGGATTTGTGGACAGCCCATATACCAGTGGCTTTGTATTAACACTTTGAGATGAGCAGTTAGATTTTGTTTTGTAAACCACACAGATATATGTATAAAATATGTGCATAAAATACAAGAAAATTGTTTTTTTTAAATGTGTCAGGTGACTCTTGCTCATTTGTCTGATTTGATATGCAAATTACATATTTCCCATTGAAAATTAGTTCATTTGCATATGAAGCCACTGGTGATGTCATAAGCAGGAGGACGCTACAGACCTAATATGCCAGCCCATGCTCTAGGAGCTAATATTGTCTAGTTTCACCTCTAATAAACCGTTTCATCCAACTGACTTGATTAAAAATCTTGGTAAAAATAGATCCTATTGTTTTCAGTGAATTCACAGTGCATATAGAGTCTACTTTGGTACTTTGCTGCTGCAAAAATGTCTCCCACTTGAGGCTTGAGTGGCTCTCAAGTAGCTGATAGGAGCCAGCAGTCTGACCACGTGCAGCCAGCACTACAATGCCGCAGTCCAGTGCAGTCACCACAATCAGCCCTAAAAGTATCCACCCAGCAGTCACTACCAAAACTTGGCTAGAAACTGGAAAGGACTGTATGGTATTGTAGAGAAACCAGTTTTGCAATGCTGTTATCATCTTCCATGTATGCAAGGTACTATCGGTTATGTAATGTTACAGTGTTGGTTTTTTTTCAAGATTATTTCACTTTAGCTACACACAATGTCCACACAGTTGTTGTTTTTTTTCTTTTTTCTGGCACAAAGCTCAAATCCAAGCCTTAATGAACCAAGACCCTATGTGTTCTTCCTGCTAAAAATACATAATAATGTAATAAATAAATCCCATTCATTTTTGGCCTAGTACATTACTGGCGAAATTTTGGGGGGGTCTCAGTCTACAGACAGTGCTGAAGAAGCCTGACCTGTAGGATGGTACAGAGTCTGTATCTCCATACTGGTTCCTCCAGTATGGAGGACAAGTTCCCTCTGCATGAGGCGCACCGCTGCCACAGACTGTATGGTATGGCTGGTGTCCCGCAGCGAAATAGTGAGCGAACATCTGGACTTACCCTGAAATATGGTGCATTTTATTTCACCTCAAAATAAGTTACCAGTCTGCCTTCTGACCTAGTGTAGCTTACAGGTGTGACATACTGGGCACCACAAAAACCTCAAAACATCATAAAAAGAAATATAGATATCCACTTTTATAGTATCTCCAAAAAAGAAAAGGACTCGCATAGCACTCAAGTGGGGTGTTTATTTTCACCAAAGTGGCAACGTTCCAACCCTATCGGGCCTCTGTCAATACTCACTTGGTTGAGTGCTATGTGATACATTATTTTTTATGCGTTATTGTATAGGACCCGGTGGTGTTTTATACGCGACTCTGTTTGAAGAGTGATGATGGAGCGTATTTGTCTTCAGCATTATAGCATATCATTTTTTTTTTTTTTTTTTACTCAACTCTCCAATTCAAAACTGGACATCTGGCAACCCTAGGGGTGTCAGACTGCCGCCTTCGATCTAGGATTACCACCTTTTATTTTCTGTGGCATAAAAATACCTACTTTGCTATTGCTTCCACAGAAGCCAATTTATTAACAACCTGCCATGGACTACGTTTCCCATAATCCTCTTGAGGATCTGTTTCCCATAAGTCTCTGTTATCCTAATTGCATTGTAAGGGATATGGGAGATGTAGTCCATGAGCCGCCGGAGGCTGTTTGACACTGCTTGATTGCACTTGTTATTACTGGTGGTTTTTACGAACATCCTCTGTGGATAACACACAGATTACAGCTTGAATAAGTCAAGCTTCAGAAACGTGCCAAATCCCGAGCCTTTTTCTTCTGTCACAAGACAAACAGGTTTTGCCAGAGGAGACCTGGTTTCTTCTTATACAGTTGCCTGACAGGGCTCTAAAGTCACAGCAAAGACAGGAGGAAGGAGCAAGCAGTCCCTGTAGGATACAACGTTATACCTGCCCACAGCACAATTTCCGGCTACAGGTAAATAATCCTATTTGACGGGTAATCGTGTTCATGCTTTTTCAATCTTTTCTGATGTCTGAAAGCCTCTGCATTGTTGCTATATGCTACCCTTTAATTCATTTTAAGGAAAATGACATAGATTGAATGAATTGCACTTAAGTATATAATTGGTCACATACAAAGAGGGATTTTATTGGGAGATTCCGGTGGATTGTTTGGAGAAATTGAGGACAGGCTCCCTGTAAATATTTTATTACTGATTTTACCATGCCCCTGATCCAGAGGATCCTAAGAAATTAGTCCAGCAGCAGCTGAAAGATCCTAGTGTAGCTGTGCCTTCCTATAAATCTCAGCAGAGACCATAATCTCTTTCTCAGGCTGATTGAAGAGGCAATCTGCAGGCAGCCATAAATTCAGCATATATAAGATCTGATGCTAAAAAAGTTACATACATATTCTCCATAGTATAATACTGTGTTTGCCATGAATCTGACATGCAATGGACACTTTCATTGCAATAGATGTAGTAATAAATAATATGCTACATTGTTCCCAGTTTATGTTGTCCAAGGGCAAGCTGGTGTCTCCTTTACCCCTGGTGTTCTCTGTGTTGTTGTCTGTTCTGTGTACTTCCACCCAGTTTGCTCACAGTGCTGTGTTCTGGGTGTTGCCGGGTCTGACAGTAGAAACTCAAACATACAAGCAGCTAACCTGTGCACAGGGAGCACACCTTAACCCTTCCTGAAAGGAGTTCTCATCTAGTCAGGGAGTTGTTTTTCAGAAACCTTGCCCAAACCAAATGTATAGGATGTCTTGGCGCAGCAGGGGATCGTGTGTGCAGTGACAGGTATTGGTGGTGCTGTGTTGACTCTGAAGGGGAGATGGGTATTGATGTGGCGGAGTGTAATGCAGGTTATGGATGGGTATTGATGCGGCGGAGTGTAATGCAGGTTATGGATGGGTATTGATGTGGCGGAGTGTAATGCAGGTTATGGATGGGTATTGATGTGGCGGAGTGTAATGCAGCTTATGGATGGGTATTGATGTGGCGGAGTGTAATGTAGGTTATGGATGGGTATTGATGTGGCGGAGTGTAATGCAGGTTATGGATGGGTATTGATGTGGCGGAGTGTAATGCAGCTTATGGATGGGTATTGATGTGGCGGAGTGTAATGTAGGTTATGGATGGGTATTGATGCGGCGGAGTGTAATGCAGCTTATGGATGGGTATTGATGTGGCGGAGTGTAATGCAGGTTATGGATGGGTATTGATGTGGCGGAGTGTAATGCAGGTTATGGATGGGTATTGATGCGGCGGAGTGTAATGTAGGTTATGGATGGGTATTGATGCGTCGGAGTGTAATGCAGCTTATGGATGGGTATTGATGTGGCGGAGTGTAATGCAGCTTATGGATGGATATTGATGTGGCGGAGTGTAATGCAGCTTATGGATGGATATTGATGTGGCGGAGTGTAATGCAGCTTATGGATGGGTATTGATGCGGCAGAGTGTAATGCAGGTTATGGATGGGTATTGATGCGGCGGAGTGTAATGCGGGTTATGGATGGGTATTGATGTGGCGGAGTGTAATTCAGGTTATGGATGGGTATTGATGTGGCGGAGTGTAATGCAGCTTATGGATGGGTATTGATGTGGCGGAGTGTAATGCAGGTTATGGATGGGTATTGATGTGGCGGAGTGTAATGCAGCTTATGGATGGGTATTGATGTGGCGGAGTGTAATGCAGCTTATGGATGGATATTGATGCGGCGGAGTGTAATGTAGGTTAGAGATGGGTATTGATGCGGCGGAGTGTAATGCAGGTTATGGATGGGTATTGATGCGGCGGAGTGTAATGCAGGTTATGGATGGGTATTGATGCGGCGGAGTGTAATGTAGGTTATGGATGGGTATTGATGCGGCGGAGTGTAATGCAGGTTATGGATGGGTATTGATGCGGCGGAGTGTAATGCAGCTTATGGATGGGTATTGATGCAGCGGAGTGTAATGCAGGTTATGGATGGGTATTGATGCGGCGGAGTGTAATGCAGCTTATGGATGGATATTGATGTGGCGGAGTGTAATGCAGGTTATGGATGGGTATTGATGTGGCGGAGTGTAATGTAGGTTATGGATGGGTATTGATGCGGCGGAGTGTAATGCAGCTTATGGATGGGTATTGATGTGGCGGAGTGTAATGCAGCTTATGGATGGATATTGATGTGGCGGAGTGTAATGCAGCTTATGGATGGGTATTGATGCGGCGGAGTGTAATGCAGCTTATGGATGGGTATTGATGCGGCGGAGTGTAATGCAGGTTATGGATGGGTATTGATGTGGCGGAGTGTAATGCAGCTTATGGATGGGTATTGATGCGGCGGAGTGTAATGCAGCTTATGGATGGGTATTGATGCGGCGGAGTGTAATGCAGCTTATGGATGGGTATTGATGCGGCGGAGTGTAATGCAGCTTATGGATGGGTATTGATGCGGCGGAGTGTAATGCAGCTTATGGATGGGTATTGATGTGGCGGAGTGTAATGCAGCTTATGGATGGATATTGATGTGGCGGAGTGTAATGCAGCTTATGGATGGGTATTGATGCGGCGGAGTGTAATGCAGCTTATGGATGGGTATTGATGCGGCAGAGTGTAATGCAGGTTATGGATGGGTATTGATGTGGCGGAGTGTAATGCAGCTTATGGATGGGTATTGATGCGGCGGAGTGTAATGCAGCTTATGGATGGGTATTGATGCGGCGGAGTGTAATGCAGCTTATGGATGGGTATTGATGCGGCGGAGTGTAATGCAGCTTATGGATGGGTATTGATGCGGCGGAGTGTAATGCAGCTTATGGATGGGTATTGATGCGGCGGAGTGTAATGCAGCTTATGGATGGGTATTGATGCGGCGGAGTGTAATGCAGCTTATGGATGGGTATTGATGTGGCGGAGTGTAATGCAGCTTATGGATGGGTATTGATGTGGCGGAGTGTAATGTAGGTTAGAGATGGGTATTGATGTGGCGGAGTGTAATGCAGGTTATGGATGGGTATTGATGTGGCGGAGTGTAATGCAGCTTATGGATGGATATTGATGCGGCGGAGTGTAATGTAGGTTAGAGATGGGTATTGATGCGGCGGAGTGTAATGCAGGTTATGGATGGGTATTGATGCGGCGGAGTGTAATGCAGGTTATGGATGGGTATTGATGCGGCGGAGTGTAATGCAGGTTATGGATGGGTATTGATGTGGCGGAGTGTAATGCAGGTTATGGATGGGTATTGATGCGGCGGAGTGTAATGCAGGTTATGGATGGGTATTGATGCGGCGGAGTGTAATGCAGGTTATGGATGGGTATTGATGCGGCGGAGTGTAATGCAGCTTATGGATGGGTATTGATGCAGCGGAGTGTAATGCAGGTTATGGATGGGTATTGATGCGGCGGAGTGTAATGCAGCTTATGGATGGATATTGATGTGGCGGAGTGTAATGCAGGTTATGGATGGGTATTGATGTGGCGGAGTGTAATGTAGGTTATGGATGGGTATTGATGCGGCGGAGTGTAATGTAGGTTATGGATGGGTATTGATGCGGCGGAGTGTAATGCAGGTTATGGATGGGTATTGATGTGGCGGAGTGTAATGTAGGTTATGGATGGGTATTGATGTGGTGGAGTGTAATGTAGGTTATGGATGGGTATTGATGCGGCGGAGTGTAATGTAGGTTATGGATGGGTATTGATGCGGCGGAGTGTAATGCAGGTTATGGATGGGTATTGATGTGGCGGAGTGTAATGTAGGTTATGGATGGGTATTGATGTGGTGGAGTGTAACGTAGGCTAGACATGGGTATTGATGCGGCGGAGAGTAACGTAGGCTAGACATGGGTATTGATGTGGCGGAGTGTAATGTAGGCTAGACATGGGTATTGATGTGGCGGAGTGTAATGTAGGCTAGACATGGGTATTGATGTGGCGGAGTGTAATGCAGGTTATGGATGGGTATTGATGTGGCGGAGTGTAATGCAGGTTATGGATGGGTATTGATGTGGTGGAGTGTAACGTAGGCTTGACATGGGTATTGATGCGGCGGAGTGTAATGTAGGTTATGGATGGGTATTGATGTGGTGGAGTGTAGCGTAGGCTAGACATGGGTATTGATGCGGCGGAGTGTAACGTAGGCTAGACATGGGTATTGATGCGGCGGAGTGTAATGTAGGCTAAAGATGGGCATTGATGCAGCAGAAAATAGAGGCACGATGTGGCAGGGGATAATGTATGTAACAGAGAAGTGATGGAATAGTGGAGTATGTTATGTAACAGGATGAGAAGTGGATATGTAGCTAAGCTGAAAAAAGAAATCTCTCTGGGGCTATCCACTAAAAGGTGAGATGAACATTAATCTAACCAATGTAGCTGTACATTGTGCAGGGACAATCCTGGTGTTTTCTTAGCGGGGGAAACTCGCCATGTCTGTCCCTGTACAAATTGGTGAGATGAAATAGTCACCTCACCTTCAATTAATCTTTTAGTGAATAGTTCCAAATGTGTGTGGTTTTTTTTTTGTTTTTTTTTTTTAACCAACTACTCTCTTTTGGCCTAGGTTTAGTCCAGTCACCACACTGTTATATCATGAATAATATTGCATGTGACAGGTACAGGTGCATTGTGTGGAATAGTTAGATGTTGCTGCTGCTTAGGGTAATGCATAAGACTGGTACAGGTGCATTTTAGTATGTGTGAGGGTAATGCATGTCCATGCAATTAAGAATAATGTATGCAACATTTATTGGGCGGTGTACCACATGTAAATAGTAAAAATCATACGTTATATGGTTCCATCTGTAATGTTTCAATTCAATATGTATTAGTGCTATGTAACCAAAAGTGTATTAGTTTCTATACAAAGTAACGTCTCTACGAGTGCGCGATATGCAAGTTAATGGCAAAAGATAAATATAAGAAAGATGCATAACTAAGAAGAGAATACCAGGCGTGTGTATCGTATTTACATTCAAAGCTTTGCTAAGACAGGGATCTTGTCATTAGAGATCCCATGTTCTGGTCAAGTGTGACATCACAGCACTTACTAATTAAATGTTGGTAACACTTTGTGAATGTAGAATATGATTAAGAAATCGACGCGTGAAACGCGTCATGCTGTGAATATCCTTTGACTTGGTGGCACTTCCCACTTTGCTGTGATATTAATACTGGATTTTTTTGCACTTCATTAAAGTCGCCTTATTTTCATTGGATTCCGTGAGTGCCGTTTTCTATGCATTTTTTATTTTGTGTACCTTCAAAGTACATAATTCTAAAAAGAAAAAGTACAAATTAATAACTTTTGATATAACGCTATGAAGTATCATTCCCCTGGCTCATAAAAATAACTGGGCTGGCTCTTGAATTGGTCTGTTTGACGGCTAAATTTTGGCAAGGCCTGGTTTAATATATGTGAAATACGCTTATTTTTACAATTGCAGTTCTCCTATAGTTTTTGACATCCAATAAGTAGGGCTTGGAGAGATGGGCAGGACTGTTTCTATAGCAACACCAATAAGTCTAATATATCTGCTTCTTTTTCGTTATTTTATGTGATGTTTTCTGACATCATAGGTGGAACTGTCCCTTTTAATATGTATTTCTTCTTGTATGTCTTATTTTATTTTTTAACTTGGCTAAACTTTTTGTTGTGGTTTTTTTTTTTTTTTTTTTTAATACCCATTGGTATATTTGCTATTTTTGCTTTCTTTTGCTATACACTGTTGCTTTTGGAGCTGGTTTTACTTGTGATTCAGCACAAGATAAATACAGAGCAATGCTGACAGTTGGAATGTCTCTTGCAGCATTGTTGGGAGTTGGAACAGATAGCTTTCAGTTTAGCTGTACAGATCACCTTCCCTCCCAGGTATGTAACACTTTAGATTCCAGAAGGATGAGTACAGTCTCCTGTCACTGAAAGGGGAAAGTTTACTAAAAAAAAATCTACTCCATAAAGAGAGAATTGCAGGGATCTAATACACGTTTACTTTCTGGCTTGCTAAGAATGTCAAGGATTTGCATTCTTAAAAGACGATTGTCCTTCACATTGGCAGTGTGAGAATATTTGTTCCATGTAGTGTTTATTGTCTGGAAAGAAGTGTTTTCTGAAAAAAATACCAGAGCATTTCTTAATCTATGACATCAGGATTCCAGCCCGTTTTACAGGCTTCCATGACCTCACCATGGACATGGGCTCGAAGCTGCACCTTGAAGCCATGGAGAATTCATAAGAAGAAGATCATGATTGTTATTTTGTTTAAATCATTAAAAAACCAGTCATTATGGCTTTTTTTAAGTAATTATCCAGATCTCTAGTGTGGGATGGATTCCATTCAGGCCAACATTTCTATTCGGAAAAAAAAGGCTCCTAACATACATTGACACACTTCTGTACAAAACATTAATACAACATCTTCACATTCACAAACAAGATCTGGCTACGATATGCTTTAACCGTTTCCAGCTTACAAAAGCAGTTTATACTGTTTTTACTCCCAAAAAGTTGTCGATGATCTTAGCCACTATACAGCCCATACTCCGCTGGTGTGAAATCCAGAGCGTCCCTTCCACCCGGTACATGTATGCCTGAATATCTTCCTGTAGTCCTAGAAGTGCTGTCTGGATTTAGGACCCATGTTTTTTTTTTTTTTTTTTTTATAGCAACTTCAAATAAAATAAAAATTATAATACGTGAAGGAGAACAACAAAGTCGTTTTTTAAAAAATATGCCTTCGGGCACCTCAATGAAACTACTGATGTGTGTGTGTGTGTGTGTGCACCATTCATGGCAAAAATGGCTGGCAGACTGTGTGTTGGCACACAGAGGCTGGCGTGCCACGTGCCAACTCAACTGACTCCTTATTCCTAGCCCTTGATCTGTGACTTATTTTCTAAGTGTGGAAAGATTCTCTGATGTCATGTGTCATATTCAGAAATATAATATTTACTATGTTTTGTCGCCAGACAATATTTTATTTTTTACCCTTCAAAACAAATGCTACTTTCCACACAGTTCTTTCAAGTCGGCTGAAGATTTTTTGTTTTTGTCTGTAATGTTTTGATAAATCTCTGTTTTGTAGTTTCTTCCGATTTTGTTTTTATACAGAATGTTCATGCATATCATTAGCTTCTGTTTGAAGCTTATCCACCATGAATGAAATAGGTGGGCCAAAGGCAGAAACCGAGAATATCTGTCGTTTAGGTCAGGAATTAACAAAGGCTTTTTCTCAACTCTTACATCCATACGATCGCTAAAAGTATTCATGTACATGTTCTCAAACCATGACCGTCAAGTCTTCTAGTTAAGCAATTAAAGGTACAAAGCAGGCAATTCATGTGTCTGCATTCATTTTTTAATGTATATTTATGTAGAGTCCTCAGACTATAATTTACAATACAATAAACCACAGGATAGTGACCTCAACATACAACGTAAAAAGGAGACAAAATTACACAAGATTGAATAGCGAAAAATACAGAATGCAGAGACAAAAGTGACTTATTCAGTCTTGACATACCTGACATACACAAAGAGGAACCCCAACAATAATGACAATGACTTAACTGATATCCACAACAGTTTCAAAACAATGATGATTTGGATCTTATTTCTTGGAATAGGATATGTCCACATGAGAATCTTAAAAAGATCTTAAGAAGAGCCAATGTTTAAAATTTAAAAAAAAAAATGGATTTGAGATTGTTCCAGACTCCGAGCCAGAGGAAAAGGAGAACCTCCAGACAATGAGATAATTCAGTCCTCTGGAAATAATTAATTTCCGTTTATACCACTTGCTGCTTTAAAAATAATGTATGGAACTCACTGGATCACTCTCTGGTATATACTTGCTGGTCCTTTTTTCTGAAGAACCTAAATTTCTTTTTTTAACTAAACTCCACTACGCCAGGCCATGTGAAAACCTTCTAAAAGGTCCAAGTGGATAATACCTACAGCAGTCCACATAAAACAGTGGCTACATACATGTACAATACTTATGATACATATCGGGATACAGGATTATAAAACATCAATTTGACTAATACTCCGATTTAAAGAATTCCCAGGATGAGAATGAACAAACAAATGCATATCAAAGCTCACACTTATTTTTGGCAATGCCAACCTCCATCGAATGGGGCAAGTGGTCCCCCTTGTAGCACCCCAACTGTCTATTTATGCAACCCTAAGCAAACATTGACCAGTACAAACATTCCTCCTTAACAAAATTGTATCCAATGCACGACTACGAGTGTTTGTGCTCTCAATCTCTACAAACCAAACCAGAAAGTCTGAAATATGACTGCTGGTAGCTATCCGCCCTGTCACTTTTAACGCTAAAGTATCCAAGTCACATGTTTACATTAAAAAAAAATATTCTACTTATCATCATGCTTTTATGTTTTTGGTGTTGTTAGTCCTTATGCTTGTGATTCAGTAATTTATTATTATTTTTTTATTTTCCAGAACAACGGAAGAGGTACTCCAATGTCATCATGGCTGATGTCTCTCAGTACCAAGTAAATGTAAGTCTGTTGTCTGTTATTGTCTGAATCACTGAGGACAAATCTGAACGATGACATCCTGGGGTTGGAAACAAAAGAATGGGTTGGGACGTGTCCTTTTTATGTCCTAAATATGCATCCTAATAATATACAGGCTTGTCACCGCACATTGCTTACTTCTCTGTAATTAGAGGGATCTTTCATCATATCACTCAACGTTTGTGTCTTTGAAACACTTTTGAAACGTGTGATTGAATAGGTATTATACTTGGCTGTTGTCTCATGAATATCTGAACACTGTAATCCATCAATGGAAATTGTCCTATGCTTTAAATTGTTATGTTGGCTGGTTTAGACCTGTAGTTTTCAGCAGATGTTTCTAGGTGGCCACCATTGCCACCACAGCCATGTTCTGTTAGAATAGTTATTTCAAGGCATTCTAATAATGATCGAAGGAAAGTGCAGAGATGTTGGCCACATGTGCCTTGGATGGTATAGGCAGCCTGCCTGTTATTGTCTCAGATTACTTGTGTTTTGTTCCTTGGCTCCTAAAAATAGAACAATCCTCAAAAAAGGCACATGATGAGGACTGGTCTAACCATATAGACAACTATTGTGACTTGTTAGGCCACCAGAGTGTAGTGGGGAGAGATAAAAGGTTGGTGCGAGACCTTCTCTTAAGAAACTAGAAAGGGCAATGGGAATAAGATGGGTGTTTAGGAATTGACAATTATGCTTACACTATGCAACTAGGATGCTACAGGGCCTTCTGCGGAAGAGATACTAGGAAAAGGTTTGTCAAGACCAAAAATGACCCTTGGGTATCTCTTCACATGTGTAACATTCCTCCTTTCAGCATGCGTTACAACATAGTAGTAGAACAAGCAACCGATCAGAAAGTAAACGGCAGAATTCTGTTCTAAACACTAGAGCCTGGAAAATTGCATCTTGTGATTGACCTAGAAACTTGTTCAGATGACTGGTTCATTTTTAAATTAAAATCTATATAAGCATAAAATATGTGATAGCAATATTGGTGAAATTATGTGATAAACCGTTCCCAAGCTCCCCTGCACAAAATGTTAAAAATGGAAAGGGGCATCTCTCATGGTCCCTGGGTAGAGACTTTGTATATTAAATGTCAGGAGATCACTGAGAAAGGGCATCATTTCTATTCTGTCAGTTCAAAATATGTCATGGGAACATAGGCATCTCCTTTCAATTTGTTTTTTTTTTTAATCTAAAAATAGGGGTTCTAGAATCAATAGATGTGGAATAAATACTAGTTTGTTCCTAGCATAGCCCCTGCTTCCATTATCACTCTTCTTATCTGGTTTTCAGCATCTACGATCTCAAATGTTGGCATGATATAGTATAGGGATGGCTAACCATGGCACTGCAAGAGTTTGTCAACTGCATATCCCATGATTCTCCATTCGCTGTACGTGAACGATGGTAGTTCCATGGCCTGCAGATAAGCAGTGCCTTGGCAAAGTGGACTTAACAGGTGGCTGTATTGGTTCACCATTGGGTGCACTAGATCCTTTTGATCTAGCCAGTAGACCATTAATGGCAAAGTAACATTTATATTTGTTTCATATTAATGCCACAAGGTACATGGGCTATTGCATAAAGTTCTTGTTTATTAATATAACTGTGAAGATTGCTCAATGGTCTAAAATTAGATCATTACACAGACTATTTTTCATTATAGATACTAGCACGTGTATTTGTGTGAGGTGTGTTACACTGGTCATATCTGCAAAGTGGAACGTCATTATCGGGAATCTCAGGGCAGGTCTCCTAGATACAAATACCTTTTGCCTGCCTCACCCTAACATCACGAGCCTAAATAGAAATAAGGACTTTGATGCAATGTGCCCTGTTTCAAAAATACCAGCCAGCCATTAAATAACAATTGTTAGGGAGTAGTGTCGCACCCAGCAGTATGATTAATCCCTGATCATGCACTGTGCCTACATTATGCTAATTTGGCCATGGCCAGCAGAAGTTGCTATATTTGTATTATGAAAGACAGGACTTCCTTTTTATCCTCTATCAATCTGTTTTAAAGGACAAGTGTATCAGCAAACAGATAAGCTCTGGTTTAATTGAAAGATTGTATCAAGCACATTATAGAGCCCTCTCTGCTTGTATAGCTCTATCAGGAGGTGGACATGTTGTTTAGAATCTTGGCTCAGATGAAGGAAGATCTGACCCAAGATGTCGCCACCTAACAGAGCTACATAAGCAAATAGGTTTTAATAAGATGCTTTATTTGTATTCTTTCATAAAAGCATTTCTATTTTAAAGGCCTACATTTGATCTAATCTTTCAATTAAACATAACTTATTTTGTGCTGACAGTTGTTCTTTAAGAGTAATTACATTTTTGAGATCTACTTATGACAGGAGATCATGTATGTCATAAACATTGGACTTTATTCAGTGGCATGAGTCATCACTGGGTTTTAAATGAATATTTTCTATTGCAGACTGTGATATTCAATGAGCAGGAGATAAGATAACTTCGGTTATTGAATAGAGCTAGGGTTGGCCCCTGGCCGGTATTTTAAAAAAAAAATTGGCATCAGGCCGATGTTAAGTCTATGGAGACAGTACTACGGCCGGTATTTTTTTTGAAGAAAAGGTGGCAACCCTACTATACATTCTATAGTAAAACTGTTATAGAGGGAACTTTATGGTCCAAAAAATGGTTAATACCCTTGTTTATTAATTCAGGAAGTACTCAAACCCCCAAATCGTATTGTATCATTCACAAATGTTAATTTGACAAGAGTAGTACATGGAAAGCAATGGACTATACCACTTTTAGAATGTTCCACAATTGACCTTAATCAATAGGCCCATAATGTAATTGGGAACTGTTGTTGTTTTTGGAAGAAGGATGATGTCCTAGTTACAAACATGGTGAGGATTCTAAACTCACCCCCCCCCCCCCCCCCCCCCTCTATTCTGCAGCACTTAGTAACTTTCACAATTGATGAAGATGATGATGTGCACACAGTGGAAGATGCTATTCGGAAACTTAATGCCATGGATGCCAAAGGCAAAGTTTGGGTCCAAGAAATGATCCTCCAAGTAAACAGTTCTTCTGTCAAGCTTCTCGACATTGAATCCAAGGTGATTGTCTGTCTGTGATAAGCACACAAAATGGTCCAGTCTCTATGCTTTTAAAGGAGCACAGAAATATTTTTTTGCTTGTGTTATACATTTTGCTGATATTGTGATTTTCTTCCAAGGATGTAAAACTATAGTTCTGCTGGGCTTTTTTATCTAATTAGAAACCCTTCTGTGGCTTAAGGGATAAGAGAGGCTCATTTGGGTGTTCATGTATGGCTTTTGTTGTTGTTGATTACAACAAAGCTCTTTAGATAGACCAGTGCTTCCAACTTGAATGGCATGTGATGCCTCTTGGGATAGGGGAGTAATCCAGGCAGAGTCCTGGCCAGTATATTCAGTATTCTTTATTGTGCCAATGATGGGCAGACAAAAAAAGGGAAAAGCCTAACGCAGTTAATGGTACGGAAGCCCAGAGAGCCCATGTAATTTTAATGTTTCTGACTTGTTTTCTCAAAATAACAAGTTGTTTTCTTGAGAAAACATGTCAGAAAAATAGTAAAGATACATGGATTCTCTGGGCTTCTGTATGATTAGAGTGTATCTATGACTGGTGAACAGCACTTAAATTGCATAGGGTCATTCGACTTCAGTAAAAATGTATATTATAGCTTTATACCAGCCAGGTGAATTCTGCTATCTTGTCCCTTTCTGTGATACAAATCAAAATTGTATTTTGTTTATCTCATTTTTTTTGTAGAATTTTTTTTTTTTTTCTCCTTGGAGTGGCCATTTCTGATAATGACTTGTGTTTCCCATGCAGGGGGACTTGGAGACTTTCTCCCTATCTGCTATCCAGCGCTGTGACGCAGTCCTGCCAGAAAGAAGGGTGCGCAGCCTTTTGGTATTGGTGTGTCAGGATAAATACCAGCTGAAAGCCGACATCCACTTCTTTCAATGTGATGATGTTGGGGTAAGCCATACGGTAACAAGACTATGAAAAAGGAAAACCTATTTTTGTCGCCAGAAAAGAAAAGGGAAAAGAAATGTGTTGGCTCCAATAATATACATGTGTAAAATGAGGCCTACCACACAGGTGTGAGCATTCTGCAAATACAGTGTAATTGGCTGTTTTAGTGTATAAAAAAAAACACTTTTCACCCTAATAAAGTTGCCAACAATTGCGTAAACATAATATAAATGAGAGGTTTGGCCAAAGCATAATTAATCTAACCCACCCCATCAAGTGGGGCGAGAACGTAACCATAGGAGGTGCAAGTAAGCCACCTCCCAATTAACCCCTGGGCCGCAAGCTGCAGCCATACGAAGAGGAGGCAACAACTTTAACTATGTGTAAACGAGGCCTACCAAACCGGTGTGAGTGCGCTGCAAATACAATGTATACATTAAACAGAAACCATCTGCGCTTCTCACCCTAATGAAGTTGGCAACAATTGTGTAAACATAATATAAATAAGAGGATTTTGTTTTAATGTTACAGGCAGAAATGATCAGGGAAGATATTAACAGCGCAGTGTCTGATTTCAAAACCGGCAACAATGCCAAAAGGCCTGAAGCATTAAGGTAAGTAAGACAACACACTCTGGCTGTAAACTATTAACTGGAAGAACAACTTTATTCATGAATAAGGAGGCAGTTGCAGGGAATTGACAAGGGAATTTCAAACTTAAGGGCCAAAGTAGCAGAGTTGGAGACTTTCTCCCCTATTGCAATTCTGCTGTGCTTTAAAATCTACTTACTTTTGCATTTCCTTTCTCAATTACGGGGTCTATTCCCTCTTACATGAATAAAGCCCTGAGTTTTTGGCCCTTTGCACCACAATAAGCAGCCAGTGAGATGGTTATTTGTTGCAGGTTGCATTTGATGACTTAAATATGCACATTTGGATCCTTTTAGTGTTGTAGGGACCACAAACTGTGCACACTGACAGACAAGCGGGACAGATATGCGGACATGCAGAGATTGATGGACAGACTAGACTGGATAAACTGGATAGAAAGATGAAAAGTGCTACATGCTACGGTGTTTAGAAGTGAAGATGGTGCAGCCCCAGCCAATTGAGATAGTGTAGAGGGCAAATCGGGGGGGGGGGGGGGGGGGGTTTAATTGCCTCTCTGCCCTCCCCTGGTTACTGGTCCGGCTGCAGTGACTATAATACAGGAAGAGATTCTTTTCACTGAAATTAACAGGACTAAAATAATCCAAAGAACAGGAAACCACATTGGGACAATGTTAAATATAGACCTATAAAGCAGAGGCCCAGCCCACACCGCCTATCATTGTTTTAAAAGATTGCGTTACAATGTTGATATATATATATTTGTGTGTCAGACTGAAGAAAATCTAGAGGAGAAGAGTACAGTAGGATAAGGGTAAATGATTTTACAATTACTTGTGACATTTTAAACTTTAACAAGTAGTAGTTGGCTGAGCATGATATGGCCATTTGGGATCTCGCCAGTTATTTGTCTTAATGCATTAAAATATGTTTGCATATTGTAATCACACAATTTCTAGGTATAATATCTCATGCGGTTTACTTTGTTGTTGCTTTAAGGAGTAACCAGGAGAAGATGAATGAGCAGAACCAAAATGGCGGCACATCTTTCATCCCCCAGAATCAGTGGAGTCAGCCAGTCAAGCAGTATGTGACCCCGCAGGCCATTTTGGAGAGGGAAGCACAGCGCAAACCACTGTCGAAGTCGAGCAGCCCGGCCTTGAACCCAAAAGTCATTGTAAATTCACTTCCTCAAATGCAACAACAGCAACAAGTGGAGATGCCACAGGTAGGATGACATGACACGTGTGACTGATAAGACATTAGGCACTACAGAAGAATTCCTTTACTTCCCTAGTGCAGGAGAATATCTAAAATTCTGTTTCTTGAATGTAAACATAGATACATTTATATGTCATGCCGATTGTTGTGTTTTGGTCTGATTTAGGACGGGGCCTAATGGACTTTTCCCTACTTAACTGTCTACTCATTATGTCCTTTTTATCTGTGTCAATTACATAGGACATATACAGCCAAGTGCAGAGATCCAAGAAGACCCAGCAAGTCCCGCAGATATCGGGCAGTCCACAGATGCAACAGAAGCAGAGGAGTAACTCAACAGAGGGTAAGTAATTGTGAACGGCTCAAAAATGTCATTGGTGCTATAATAGGATGTGTTTATTTTAACATTGGCAAAACCCTGCACATGAGATTGGAGAAGAGAACCAAGCTTTAGCATCTTTATCTTAACGATAATTAAGATATTGACAAGTAATTGACATAGGATCTTCTCTTTTCAGTTGATGGAATTGTACCACAGGATCCAATGGCCATCCGAGCTGGACGAGAGGTGGTGAGTGTAAATTAATGAATACGGGGAAGGTTTTGAAGATCTTTGTCTATTTAATGTGTATACACAAAAACCCTCACTTTACCATTTGGATCTAGTACATAATTATAGCTTTAATCATTATGATGCTTAATACATGTTATGTATAGTTGTTGAGCAGTGATAATGTGCTGCGAGTAGGAGTAGTATGGTTGGGCATTGCTATGGATAGTCGAACAGTGATCATGTGATGTATGTAATAGTATGGTTGGGCATTGCTATGGATAGTCGAACAGTGATCATGTGATGTATGTAATAGTATGGTTGGGCATTGCTATGGATAGTCGAACAGTGATCATGTGATGTGTGTAATAGTATGGTTGGGCATTGCTATGGATAGTTGTTGGGCAGTGATCATGTGATGTATGTAATAGTATGGTTGGGCATTGCTATGGATAGTTGTTGGGCAGTGATCATGTGATGTGTGTGATAGTATGGTTGGGCATTGCTATCGATAGTTGTTGAGCAGTGATCATGTGATGTGTGTAATAGTATGGTTGGGCATTGCTATGGATAGTTGTTGAGCAGTGATCATGTGGTGTGTGTAATAATATGGTTGGGCATTGCTATGGATAATTGTTGAGCAGTGATCATGTGCTGTGTGTAATAGTGTGTTTGGGCATTGCTATGGATAGTTGTTGAGCAGTGATCATGTGATGTGTGTAATAGTATGGTTGGGCATTGCTATGGATAGTTGTTGGGCAGTGATCATGTGATGTGTGTGATAGTATGGTTGGGCATTGCTATCGATAGTTGTTGAGCAGTGATCATGTGATGTGTGTAATAGTATGGTTGGGCATTGCTATGGATAGTTGTTGAGCAGTGATCATGTGATGTGTGTAATAGTATGGTTGGGCATTGCTATGGATAGTTGTTGAGCAGTGATCATGTGATGTGTGTAATAATATGGTTGGGCATTGCTATGGATAATTGTTGAGCAGTGATCATGTGCTGTGTGTAATAGTATGGTTGGGCATTGCTATGGATAGTTGTTGAGCAGTGATCATGTGATGTGTGTAATAATATGGTTGGGCATTGCTATGGATAATTGTTGAGCAGTGATCATGTGCTGTGTGTAATAGTATGGTTGGGCATTGCTATGGATAATTGTTGAGCAGTGATCATGTGCTGTGTGTAATAGTGTGTTTGGGCATTGCTATGGATAGTTGTTGAGCAGTGATCATGTGATGTGTGTAATAGCATGATTGGGCATTGCTATGGATAGTTGTTGGGCAGTGATCATGTGATGTGTGTAATAGCATGATTGGGCATTGCTATGGATAGTTGTTGGGCAGTGATCATGTGATGTATGTAATAGTATGGTTGGGCATTGCTATGGATAGTTGTTGATCAGTGATCATGTGATGTGTGTGATAGTATGGTTGGGCATTGCTATGGATAGTTGTTGATCAGTGATCATGTGATGTGTGTAATAGCATGATTGGGCATTGCTATGGATAGTTGTTGGGCAGTGATCATGTGATGTGTGTGATAGTATGGTTGGGCATTGCTATGGATAGTTGTTGGGCAGTGATCATGTGATGTGTGTGATAGTATGGTTGGGCATTGCTATGGATAGTTGTTGGGCAGTGATCATGTGATGTATGTAATAGTATGGTTGGGCATTGCTATGGATAGTTGTTGAGCAGTGATCATGTGATGTGTGTGATAGTATGGTTGGGCATTGCTATGGATAGTTGTTGAGCAGTGATCATGTGATGTATGTAATAGCATGATTGGGCATTGCTACTTATGGTTTCTGAGCGTTGATCATGTGTTTTTTTTCCTCACACGCAGGATCTGCTAAACCACTGTTTTGATGACATAGAGTTCTTTATGGGAAAGCTTCAGAAATCAGCTGAAGCCTTTAAAGTCCTAGACCAAAGAAAAAAATCAAGGAGGAGCAAGAGAAAAGAAGCTGGAGGTAAGAGACCATAGAGTGTACAGACACTTTGCCTATTCCTCGGACTAACAAGACTAATCGTTGATATATTTGGCCAGAAATGTTTTAAGAAATGCAGTGTAATTGGCTGGAGGCATTCCAATATTAGACCTTACCTTGATTACCCGGTATCCAGTCAAAGCTTCTCTAGCTATTAGGACCAATGTTATATGTGGATAGCTAGATGGATTGATGGTGGATGGATGTTTTGTGCATTTTTAAATAAATTATCTAGATAATTCATTGCAATTCAGTTAATTTATTGAAAGGTTCCAATATAATAATGAATTTAAACTGCATTTTTATCTATTGGACCAAGATATCCCCGAGATTTTTTTTTTCTTTTTTCTTCTGTGATTAGCTTTTTCCTGTTTACTTCCATTAAACAATTCTTTAAAGTAACAATGGAAACTACCTCCTCTGTTCTGTGTTAACTTTTTGTTATTTCCATCATTCTCTGCACAGAGGGCCTGCTGACTCTTCGTGCGAAGCCCCCCACACTGGAAGACTATGAAGATGCCACACAGAAGTTTAAATATAGCTTTTGCCTTCTGGTAAGTCTCTTGATCTGTGATGAACTGCTACCAAGCAATTAATTGTCTTTGAAGCCAATCACCTGCTTTAGGTGTAATAAACAACACGGTCATCTATATCATTAGGCCGTCAAAAGGCATTATCAGGTGCACATTTGGTGTTTGAGTAGGACTTTATCATGGATTCCTTTTACTCTTCATAGGAATAACTAACATTCCATGTTAAGAATTCCAACTCCATGATCTTATGTATACATTGGTAATGCTATTCAAATTCTCAGTGGACGTTTGTGCACTCCTAATCCAGTGTCTGGAAACTGTACCGTGTTGAGGCACAAGTAGTGGGAAACTCTACCTACTTCACAGAAGCTATCAGTCAATCTAGACCAGTCAGGATCATTTTTTGTTTATATAGAAACATAGATGTGTCGGCAGATAAGAACCATTCGGTCCATCTAGTCTTCCCAATTTTTTTTGAGTACTTTTATTAGTCCCCCGTTCCCGGTCTTATAGCTAGGACAGCCTTGTGTCTATCCCACGCATGCTTAAACTCCTTCACTGTGCTTACCTCTACCACTTCTGCCGGCAGGCTATTCCATACATCCACTACCCTCTCAGTAAAGTAATACTTCCTGATATTACTTTTAAATCGTTGCCCCTCTAATTTAAGACTATGTCCTCTAGTTGTGGTAGTTTTTCTTCTTTTAAATATACTCTCTTCCTTTACTGTATTGATTCCCTTTATGTATTTAAATGTTTCTATCATATCCCCCCTGTTACGTCTTTCCTCCAAGCTATACATGTTAAGATGCTTTAACCTTTCCTGGTAAGTTTTATCCTTCAACCCATGAACCAGTTTAGTAGCCCTTCTCTGAACTCTCTCCAAAGTATCAATATCCTTCTGGAGATACAGTCTCCAGTACTGCGTACAATACTCCAAGTGAGGTCTCACCAGTGCTCTGTACAATGGCTCTTTATAATTGTCTACCACTAGAAATAATAATTTATCAATTATTATCTTTAAATGCTTAAAGGAGTTGTAACACATTATAATTGGCTGTTGATCCTGGTTTATGCAATATACACCACTACACTGAACTCTGGTGAACAGACAGGGGAATGTTCACCACAACAGATCACTCTTGAGTGAATTGACCCCTGTTTCTTGTAAACATGGACCACGAGTGCAATATACATGTGTCCTATGTGCAGTCTTCATTTACATACAATGGTTGGGGGGAAAAACCAAACAAATCTATGTAGACTACAATGACTCATAACAGAATATAATAAACAAAGTAAGAGATTCTTTTGATTGATCTGTGGTTCAATTGATAGAAGATGAGATTTCTCTCCGTCAGTAATACCAATTTTACCTGTAATATTTTCCTAATAATATTTTTTTTGTTAACAGGCAAGACTTAAAAACAACATTATGAATCCCAGCTCCGAGGAGCTCATCCACTTCATGTTTGGCCCACTAAAAACGGTAAGACATGTAAACTTATACATAATTCAGCAATATAGTTTAGCTTCTGTTGAGGGGTTTGTTTTCATAGTGTGGATAGGCAACCAGTACACAGAGTATTATCCCATTCTAGTACCAACTGTTTAATTGGTTTATTATTAACTGTAACAATTTTATCACAGCTTTATTAAAATAGAACTAGTTATTTTTTAGGTAAGAAAATAATTTAGCACAAAATGGAGCTGAAACGACTCAACTAATGCTCTAACTAACTCAGTTTCAATCTATTACCAGAGAATAATTACCTTTCTCACTGCAAAGACTAAGGTAGTAATGGCTCAACCACTGTGTGTAGAGATGGGATTTATTATTTGTGCTAGGTCCGATTCACGGTGACTGATGCTGTTATTTCTAAACTCTATATGTTTTTAAGTCTGGAATGGAATCTGCCGTCTTGGACACAAATATTTTTTCTCAGAACCAAGGAATTTGACAAAAGTGGAACCATTTTGTTTTAAGTTTATGATGTAGATCCTGGAGGTCATAGCAACTGAAAGCTCATGAGCGCACACCTAGTTCACTTCTTTCTTGAATAATAACGATATTGTATAGTAACTCTATTTATTTCCTGGGTTAGCTGGTGGACAGTTGCGGAGGAGTGGAGCTAGCAGCATCCATTACAAGCCCAATGCTTACAAAAGAGGCTGTAACACTACTGAAGGAGACCTTAGATGACAAGGAAACAGAATTATGGACATCTCTGGGACCCAACTGGACGAGACCTCGGTAAGTAAATATACATGATCTGTAAAGCATAGAATAGACCAGTGATGACAAACATTTTAAAACAGTGAGTGCCCATTGTTCTGGAGGATATCAAATTAAAGATCTCAGTGCCATTTTCCATGAGATTGTTTCCCGCTCCCACTTCCATTGCAGACTCTACTCATTTTAGTTTCCCCCTTCTCTTTCTGTTATTGTTCCCTTTCCTTTTGTTTCCCCATCTCAGTGTCCCCTTGTGTGCTCCATGTATGATGATGGTGTCACCTCAAGGGATCCCAAGTCCCACAGGTTGGCCAACACTGGAGTAGACCTTTAGCTGGAGGACAAGGTCAAAATCCATGAGTTTGACATAACCGATTTTATCTGCTTACCAAGGCTTGCTTCCTTTTGACTATACAGCCGTGATATGAAATGTAGACTTGCTTATTTTGCTAAAAGAACATTATAATTTGTCTAAGACTGTGTAAAATAATTTCATGCAATCAAATTTTAATCCTAGATTAAGGTATATCTGAAAATGGCACTAAATTTTAGACTATTCAGAGTAATGGCAAAATCTCCTAGTGCTTAGTTTTCCCCACTTAAATTGACAGTATCACCTAAACACAACTTTATACTGTGGCAGTAACATTTCCCATTTGAAAACCAGATCATATGACTCCACATACATATTTAAAACCTACACATGTAGTTTTGCTAATTCAGTGTATAGATCATTTTCAATCAGTTTTATTCTCTACATTCAAAGTAATAACAGTGTTTAGAGGATACAGTCCCTTTAACCAGTGGAATCTTCTAAACAATAAAGGATAGAAACCTAGTTTAAAAAGCAATTAACTCAGCAAACCTGGATGAATTATCAAGTTTTACTTATTGCCATTACTTTCTCCTTAACAAGGATGAAACTATTTATTTTATCGTCCTGGTTTAAAATGGTTTCTGAAGGGGAATTGTTAATTCTGGAATGGACATTTTATGTTATTGACAAAGCCGGGGGGTGGGGGGGGGGGGGGGGGGGGGAAATAGTAGCAACACTGTACAGCATGGCTTTGTTGTAGACTTTGTTTATACTGTTGCCATCTTCCTGCAACTCATGATATCAAAATATACTGACCTGACCACATAGTAGCTGCCAATAGTGGACCATTCAATGTAAGTGGTACCCACTGATTTGCACACACTGAGCGACTATTGGCTGGATTGTAACACTTCACATGTCACCCATGTATAACTTTCAATATTTTTTTTTCTTCCTGGAAGGCTGGAGTTCCCACGTGACTACTGCTATCCATACTCCCCCACCTTTAGAAATGGCTGGGTACCAAGCAATAGCGATGGTCAACCCTGGCTTGACCCAATTGAGCTGCAGCATCGTCATGAAGAACTGAGGTCTCAGGTGAGGACTTGTGATTATTATGGAATGCTAATCCAGTTTGATCCTTTAAAGATATTTTTTTACCTTTTCTCAGTGGTATAGCAACACTTTGTATATATCTGTACAGAACTGATGCACATGTTTTTATAGTGGAGACTGTTTGTTTACCTCTATGGAAGTATAACAATGTCATACTATAGGACCTGTGGGGTTTTGAGGCTGGACGTAGGCACCTATAAGACACTAAACCAATCAGATTTTTGAGGGTTTTGATATTGACCCCAGTATTGACTCAGCACTTTTATGGTCTGTTGTAATACATCACTGATTTTAATATTGCCTTAAGTGGATAACTCTACTCTATAACAGACTCCTGTTTAAGATCCTGGTTTCTAACCCAGTATTTTTTTTAAACACCTTTTATACACAACTGTTTAATACCTAAATCCTGGACTGTTGGGTGGGTCTTGAGGGCAGAGTTGGAACTTGGAACCACTGCTCTAAGACATGACCTGCACATTGGGATGTTAACATACTACCTAGCATATATTAGTTAACTACCTTACCAATGTGTATCACTCACTTCCCCTGTAATCCCATTAATATTTGTAATAAAATCAAACATCTTTCATCAGCCGCGTCTCCTAATATTTTCATTGGTCTTCGCCCTTTAACCCCCATTTTATGGTCCCAATTTTAGGGGAACATTAATTGAATTGCCAACATTAGCCATTGGATCAATCCACCTTCAATGCTAGAGCTCGGGATCTGCATTTTGATTAACTTCCGCCATTTTATAATAGAAACTGCGTTATAACCCATTCCATTTGCTGTAATTTCAGTGAATTACCCAAACTGCATTTTAAAGGTGGATTAAACCAACATAAGCAATTGCCATATTAAAAAGTTCACCTAATACCTACCTATGTTCTGATCAAATTTTGTGGAACAATTAATTTACTTATGAATTGTCTGTATGTACTCTGCTCCCTTTTCCACTGTAGTGTTGACAGCTTGTGTAACTCCCATTAGTGTTCTCATTCACTCCGAATAACCAGCATGCATCAATTGTTCTTTTCATGAATATAAACCATGGGATATCCTTTAAATACCAAGCCATAGCCTTAACACTCAAAAACTATTTTAAGCAGGGAGATATAGCCTTTAACAAACAAAACATTATTCAAGAGATTTTCTCATTAAATCAACATTTTACTTAAAAAAAAAAAAAAAAAAAATTAAAATAAAAAAAAAAATTGGTTAGAGAAAAATAATTTATTTGCTGCCATAAATCCCATTATTTGTAGCATTCACTATTGCTAATAATTGACTGATTTTTTTAAATTTTGTTTCTCTTTTTTTTTTATAGCAATCAGAACCTCAGATTCTTCAGCCACCACCTCCTCCAGCAGTCAATGGGTATGTTATCAATTATTGATTTTATTTAGAATTTTACAATATTGTTTTAGCCTATTCACATTAATTAAGAAATAGTATATAAATATACACTATATATAAATATGTTTGTAAGAATCTCTCTACAAGAAATACCTCTAAAATTCCCAAAGACCTCGTAGTGCCACAATATGTAGATTTTCTGTTTTCCATGTTCCATCATGTCATCTGGTAGAAAAGATTGTTTGTCTATAGCATGGATTGGCAACCCATGGTCTGCGGGCAGGTTCCGGCCTGCCACCCAACCTCCCCAGCTCCACCCCCCACTATGACATGAATGTGGCCCACCACCACCTCACACACTTTTGTACTGGCCCGTGAGCCAAAAGAGGTTGCCGACCCTTGATCTATAGGCAGGGCCGGACTGGGAACAAAAACCAGCCCTGGAAAAAATTTATATACCAGCCCCATCGCATAAGATTTTTAAAGCAGCCCATAGCATAATATAATTTTTTTGTTCATAGAAGGGAAAATCATGCATTTTAAAAAGCACATCTGAACAGTGTATTATTTATAGATAAGACTGATATAAAAGCCTGTCTAGGGCAATATATATACCTCCAGTATGTACACAGAGTTATATGAATTGCCCTGTGCAGAGGTATATATCAGGGCAGTGTGTGAGACATATCCTGTATCCTGTCTCTCTCTGTCCTTTCTGTGGCGTCTCTCTCTCTGTCCTTTCTGTGGCGTCTCTCTCTCTGTCTTTTCTGTGGCGTCTCTCTCTCTCTCTGTCCTTTCTGTGGCGTCTCTCTCTCTCTGTCCTTTCTGTGGCGTCTCTCTCTCTCTGTCCTTTCTGTGGCGTCTCTCTCTCTCTGTCCTTTCTGTGGCGTCTCTCTCTCTCTGTCCTTTCTGTGGCGTCTCTCTCTCTCTCTGTCCTTTCTGTGGCGTCTCTCTCTCTCTCTGTCCTTTCTGTGGCGTCTCTCTCTCTGTCCTTTCTGTGGCGTCTCTCTCTCTGTCCTTTCTGTGGCGTCTCTCTCTCTGTCCTTTCTGTGGCGTCTCTCTCTCTGTCCTTTCTGTGGCGTCTTTCTCTCTCTGTCCTTTCTGTGGCGTCTCTCTCTCTCTGTCCTTTCTGTAGCGTCTCTCTCTCTGTCTTTTCTGTGGCGTCTCTCTCTCTCTCTCTCTCTGTCTTTTCTGTGGCGTCTCTCTCTCTCTCTCTGTCCTTTCTGTGGCGTCTCTCTCTCTCTCTGTCCTTTCTGTGGCGTCTCTCTCTCTGTCCTTTCTGTGGCGTCTCTCTCTCTCTCTGTGTGTCCTTTCTGTGGCGTCTCTCTCTCTCTGTGTGTCCTTTCTGTGGCGTCTCTCTCTCTGTCCTTTCTGTGGCGTCTCTCTCTCTGTCCTTTCTGTGGCGTCTCTCTCTCTGTCCTTTCTGTGGCGTCTCTCTCTCTGTCCTTTCTGTGGCGTCTTTCTCTCTCTGTCCTTTCTGTGGCGTCTCTCTCTCTCTGTCCTTTCTGTAGCGTCTCTCTCTCTGTCTTTTCTGTGGCGTCTCTCTCTCTCTCTCTGTCCTTTCTGTGGCGTCTCTCTCTCTCTGTCCTTTCTGTGGCGTCTCTCTCTCTGTCCTTTCTGTGGCGTCTCTCTCTCTGTCCTTTCTGTGGCGTCTCTCTCTCTCTCTGTGTGTCCTTTCTGTGGCGTCTCTCTCTCTCTCTCTGTCCTTTCTGTGGCGTCTCGCTCTCTCTCTCTGTGTCCTTTCTGTAGCGTCTCTCTCTCTCTCTGTCCTTTCTGTGGCGTCTCTCTCTCTGTGTGTCCTTTCTGTGGCATCTCTTTTCCCCCCTTCCCCCTTAGTGTCTTTCACACCCTCCTCTCCCCCTGTAGTGTCTTTTACCCCCCCTTCTCCCTGTAGTGTCTTTTACCCCCCCTTCTCCCTATAGTGTCTTTTACCCCCCCTTCTCCCTATAGTGTCTTTTACCCCCCCTTCTCCCTATAGTGTCTTTTACCCCCCCTTCTCCCTATAGTGTCTTTCACCCCCCCCTGTAGTGTCTTTCACACACCCCCGTAGTGTCTTTCACACACACCCCCTGTAGTGTCTTTTACCCCCCCTTCTCCCTATAGTGTCTTTCACCCCCCCCCCGTAGTGTCTTTCACCCCCCCTTCTCCCTATAGTGTCTTTCACCCCCCCCCGTAGTGTCTTTCACACCCCCCCCGTAGTGTCTTTCACACCCCCCCGTAGTGTCTTTCACACACCCCCCCGTAGTGTCTTTCACACACCCCCCCCGTAGTGTCTTTCACACACACCCCCCGTAGTGTCTTTCACACACACCCCCCGTAGTGTCTTTCACACACACCCCCCGTAGTGTCTTTCACACGCACCCCCGTAGTGTCTTTCACACGCACCCCCGTAGTGTCTTTCACACGCACCCCCGTAGTGTCTTTCACACGCACCCCCGTAGTGTCTTTCACACGCACCCCCGTAGTGTCTTTCACACGCACCCCTGTAGTGTCTTTCACACGCACCCCCGTAGTGTCTTTCACACGCACCCCCGTAGTGTCTTTCACACACACCCCCGTAGTGTCTTTCACACACACCCCCGTAGTGTCTTTCACACCCCCCCCGTAGTGTCTTTCACCCCTTCCCCCCTGTAGTGTCTTTCCCCCCCCTGTAGTGTCTTTCCCCCCCCTGTAGTCTTTCCCCCCCCTGTAGTGTCTTTCCCCCCCCTGTAGTGTCTTTCACCCCCCCCTGTAGTGTCTTTCACCCCCCCCTGTAGTGTCTTTCACCCCCCCCTGTAGTGTCTTTCACCCCCCCCTGTAGTGTCTTTCACCCCCCCCTGTAGTGTCTTTCACCCCCCCCTGTAGTGTCTTTCACCCCCCCCTGTAGTGTCTTTCACCCCCCCTGTAGTGTCTTTCACCCCCCCTGTAGTGTCTTTCACCCCCCCTGTAGTGTCTTTCACCCCCCCTGTAGTGTCTTTCACCCCCCCCCTGTAGTGTCTTTCACCCCCCCCCTGTAGTGTCTTTCACCCCCCCCTGTAGTGTCTTTCACCCCCCCCTGTAGTGTCTTTCACCCCCCCTGTAGTGTCTTTCCCCCCCCTGTAGTGTCTTTCACCCCTTCCCCCCCTGTAGTCTTTCCCCCCCCCGTAGTGTCTTTCACCCCCCCCTGTAGTGTCTTTCACCCCCCCCTGTAGTGTCTTTCACCCCCCCCTGTAGTGTCTTTCACCCCCCCCTGTAGTGTCTTTCACCCCCCCCTGTAGTGTCTTTCACCCCCCCCTGTAGTGTCTTTCACCCCCCCCTGTAGTGTCTTTCACCCCCCCCTGTAGTGTCTTTCACCCCCCCCTGTAGTGTCTTTCACCCCCCCCTGTAGTGTCTTTCACCCCCCCCTGTAGTGTCTTTCACCCCCCCCTGTAGTGTCTTTCACCCCCCCCTGTAGTGTCTTCCCCCCCCCTGTAGTGTCTTTCCCCCCCCCCCTGTAGTGTCTTTCCCCCCCCCCCTGTAGTGTCTTTCCCCCCCCCTGTAGTGTCTTTCCCCCCCCCCTGTAGTGTCTTTCCCCCCCCCCCCTGTAGTGTCTTTCACCCCCCCTGTAGTGTCTTTCACCCCCCCTGTAGTGTCTTTCACCCCCCCCTGTAGTGTCTTTCACCCCCCCCTGTAGTGTCTTTCACCCCCCCCCCTGTAGTGTCTTTCACCCCCCCCCCTGTAGTGTCTTTCCCCCCCCCCCTGTAGTGTCTTTCCCCCCCCCCTGTAGTGTCTCCCCCCCCCTGTAGTGTCTTTCCCCCCCCCCTGTAGTGTCTTCCCCCCCCCCTGTAGTGTCTTTGACCCCCCCCTGTAGTGTCTTTGACCCCCCCCTGTAGTGTCTTTCCCCCCCCCCTGTAGTGTCTTTCACCCCCCCCCTGTAGTGTCTTTCACCCCCCCTGTAGTGTCTTTCACCCCCCCCTGTAGTGTCTTTCACCCCCCCCGTAGTGTCTTTCACCCCCCCCCTGTAGTGTCTTTCACCCCCCCCCTGTAGTGTCTTTCACCCCCCCCTGTAGTGTCTTTCCCCCCCCCTGTAGTGTCTTCCCCCCCCCCTGTAGTGTCTTTCCCCCCCCCTGTAGTGTCTTTCCCCCCCCCTGTAGTGTCTTTCCCCCCCCCCTGTAGTGTCTTTCCCCCCCCCTGTAGTGTCTTTCCCCCCCTGTAGTGTCTTTCCCCCCCCCTGTAGTGTCTTTCCCCCCCCCTGTAGTGTCTTTCCCCCCCCCTGTAGTGTCTTTCCCCCCCCCCTGTAGTGTCTTTCCCCCCCCCCTGTAGTGTCTTTCCCCCCCCCTGTAGTGTCTTTCCCCCCCCCCTGTAGTGTCTTTCCCCCCCCCTGTAGTGTCTTTCCCCCCCCCCCTGTAGTGTCTTTCCCCCCCCCCTGTAGTGTCTTTCCCCCCCCCCCCTGTAGTGTCTTTCACCCCCCCTGTAGTGTCTCCCCCCCCCCCTGTAGTGTCTTTCACCCCCCCTTCCCCCCCCCTGTAGTGTCTTTCACCCCCCCCCTGTAGTGTCTTCCCCCCCCTGTAGTGTCTTTCACCCCACCCTTCCCCCTCCCCTGTAGTGTCTTTCACCCCCCCTTCCCCCCCCCTGTAGTGTCTTTCACCCCCCCTTCCCCCCCCTGTAGTGTCTTTCACCCCCCCCTTTCCCCCCCCTGTAGTCTTTCACCCCCCCCTTTCCCCCCCCTGTAGTCTTTCACCCCCCCTTCCCCCCCTGTAGTGTCTTTCTCCCCCCCCCTGTAGTGTCTTTCCCCCCCCCCCTGTAGTGTCTTTCCCCCCCCCCCTGTAGTGTCTTTCCCCCCCCCCCTTCCCCCCTGTAGTGTCTTTCACCCCCCCCCCCTGTAGTGTCTTTCACCCCCCCCCCCTGTAGTGTCTTTCACCCCCTTCCCCCTGTATGTCTCACTCACCTTGGTTTCTACTTCCCATCCCGCCGCCGGAACTGCTGCTGCAGCATCCGGCGGCAGCAGGCGAACTTCTTAAAGCGGCGACGGCCGCCGAATTGCTTAAAGTGGCGGTGCCACTTTAAGCAATTCGGCGGCCGTCGCCGCTTTAAGAAATTCGCCTGCTGCGGCCGGATGCTGCAGCAGCCGAATTCTTCAATTTTAGTGGCCGAGGCGGCCCCGGGGCAGGCGGCCCACCGGGATTTTTCCCGGTATCCCGGTGGGCCAGTCCGGCCCTGTCTATAGGGTTGCCACCCAGCCAGTATTTTACTGATGGGTCCAAACACAATTGGCTTGCGACCAGTGTTAACTCTATGGAGGCAGTAGCATGGCTGGTATTTGTTGTTATTTTTGTTAATAAAAATAGGGCAGCCCTATTTGCCTAGCACCAAGCTATCCAACTCCGGCTATCTTCCATCTCCTGAATAACTAAAAATAACCATCAGCGTTTACCACTATACAATTACTCAATTAATTTTTTTTTTTTTTTTCAAAAAAATACTTTTGTTCTCACCACCTACAGCCATCAGGATAAAGCAAGCAAGCGTATGAGCTGCTCTTATGACTTTGTCGCAAGGAACAGCACAGAACTGTCAGTGTTACATGGAGAGCAATTAGAGGTATGTATGGTTAATATTCCGATTTATCTGTGTAGGTCAGGACCAGTTGCATGGTGTCAATTCTGCGGCCCTTTTACTAATCTCAACAGGACAGGTGCAAAACATTTTGCCACTGCTTACTGATCCCACCCTCTGGTAAATACGCAGTCACATATGCAGTTTCATATGCAAACACAGATTGGATACACAGGATTTAGCCCAGCATCTAAATGACACCCAAAGTATTTGCCCCAGCACACGGATTACATGCACAGGACTTGGCCTAGCTCCCTCATTGCATGCGCGGGACTTGGCCCAGCTCCCCCATTGCATGCGCGGGACTTGGCCCAGCTCCCACATTGCATGAGCGGCACTTGGCCCAGCACCCCCATTGCATGCGCGGCACTTGGCCCAGCACCCCCATTGCATGCGCGGCACTTGGCCCAGCACCCCCATTGCTTCACGGGATTGCGTGATGCCTGGGCCCTGCCTTGCTGCACAGTCATCTTTTCAGGCTGCCTCTCGTGCTCCCCACATGTCTCATGTGACCCCATACGTTCTGACTTCCGCAGATGTGTGGGAAGCAAGAGAGGTAGATGGAGAGTGCCTGGACAGTGCATAGATATCAAGCTGCCTTCCCCCACAGATCTCTATCTTGCCAGCCACTGAAAGTTAGGCTACCTGTAGCTGTGCTGCCCGCTTCCAGGATACAAGTATCCCATGAGACAGGTAGCTGCGGACTCCCCAAGAGCCAGTGCCTTAGGCGAACACCTAATTCACCAATTGGTTGCACCTGCTCTGGATCTCCGATCATGGTTCCTTTTGGTTATCAGTAGCATGAGTGGTACTTTGTGTGCGTGTAGGGCAAAACTTTGGTGTTTGTGTATATGGATGCCAGAGACATAAATCCAACCCTGGATTTAACCATTGATGTCCTTTTCCTGGGAAAAGTTCTATACAAACCCATAACCATCACAGGAGTTGTGAAACCCGCAATAGCGGATTTCTTTGCAAACTCAGACATATTTGTATATGCAGATAAAATAAAGGGACTGAAATGATTAAATAATGGGAAACTTTTCCTGTACTACCAAAGTATCTCAGTTCATCAAAGTCCCTTTGCGGCCAGATGGCTTCATGGCCAATTGGCAGTCCAGGGTCTGATGTTGCCCTCAAGTCTATAGATCCGATTGAATGACCTGTGTTTGACGTTTGTGACTTGTTTATTTGTAAAAACAAAGTAAAACTCTACATTCACCACTGCTCTTAATTTCTGTAAAGGTCATCGATGACTCCAAAAAGTGGTGGAAAGTACAAAATCGCTATGGACAGATCGGCTATGTTCCCTATAACATTCTTGCTCCATCTACTGAAGAAGAACCTGACGAACCCAAACAAAATGGCTCCCAACCCCCAAGCCCAGTCAGGGTATGTAACTGGTACAATTAAAGTAATTTGCCACAAATAATATATTAATTGATAAAACACAAAGTTCAGCAGCTTTAATTTGATTTGGATTTTATTATTATGTGGGATTCCTGACCGCGTGTATCCAGAACCGTTCTAAAAACAAGTTACGAAGGTTATTGCAGGGAATAAAGAGAATTTTAAACTGAAGGCCATAGTAGCAAAGCTGGAAAAATGATCTCATTCAGCTGAATGGGGGGGATTTTTCCAACTTGGCTACTTTGGCCTTTAGGTTTTAAAATTCTCTTCTCAATTCCCTGCATTTCACAAATGAAGTACAAAAGAGAACAAAGGAAAAGACCAGGTGCATGATGGTAAATGTGTTTTTTCTGTAGGAGCAATTAAAAAAATCTCCACTAGAGGGCTACTCACTAAAAGGTGAGTTGTAGGTGAGTTGAGGAGAGATGACGAGATGCAGGGACAAACTTGGTGAGCTCACTTAGCAAGGGAAACTCGCCAAGTTTGTCCCTGTACAATGTATAGTTGGGTTGATTAGATAAAATGTTCATCTCGCCTCATCTCACCTTTTAGTGTTTAAAAAAAAAAAAAAATTAAAACGTCAATATAATTTTTTTTGTGCTCTGACTACAGGTGAGTTTTAAAGGTAAAGTGTCGTCTCCCCCCCCCCCCCCCCCCAATGCATGTAGTGTATACAGCCAAAGTTTTCGTTTTGTCATTTAATATAGTAGTATTCCAGATAAGTATTCCAATAAGGTCTGTTTTCTTTACCTGTGTTATCTTAGGACAGTGGGTTACAAATGTCTTGTAACACTATTGCTTTAGCATTTGTTGAATTCCCAATGCGAGTAAATGTTTTTCCTTTCTTCTGAATTTTCTAGAAATCACAGACCCCTCCCACTCCTCCCAAAAAGCCACCCAAGATGAGCACCAATGCTCAGTGGGACACAGTGGATACTTTTCCTCAAGAACAGAATACAACACAAGGTAAAGGGGTCAGGATCCTGGGCAAAAGGGTCATGGGCTGCCTCCTAGTGGCCCAAGACAGGATAGGCAGGTCCATTTTGTGCTGCCCTTGCTGTAATCTATATTGCATGTCTTTTGGCTGGCTAAGAATCATGTGAGTTATTTATTTGGGCAATACATCCCCTCCCCTTGCATCATGGTTGGCATGTCCATCAAGCCTTTTAGCCAATAAGACACTGCTGTGGGGGCTGGGCATACATGTAAAATTATTTCGCAGGGGCCTCTAAATTCAATGAATAAGGAGGGGCTTGCAGAGACACTTGCTATAGAGGCAAAAGCTTATAACAGACGGGGAGAGTATAGAAAACTTTAAAAAAAAATGTAAAATTTTTTTATTCTTTGTTACCCAATACTTATCTAAAAATATTTTTTCAGACACTGTATATGGCACTACGCCTTTTAAAGCTCTCGCCCGAGAGAGTCCTACTGTCATCCTTAAGATATATGTAAAGATACGGAAAAAAAGTGAACAGAGCCTAATCAGAGGAGTGACATGCAATGCGTGATGTCACGTGGCATAGCGCTCCAAGCTACCCACTACAGATTCTACGTATCTGGAGCTCATTTTACTAGCATTTAGGCTGTGTATGCCTACTATACACATACACAGCAGCCTTTGCACAACATAGGATGAATCATTAAGCCATGACAGACAGGAGCCAAGAGAACGGGACTCTCCAGGCAAATTCAGGGCTGTTGGCAATTATGTTTTTCTTTTCCACTCCCCTGCCAAAATGATGGGCATGGCCTAAAGTACATGACTGTCCCTATCTCTAGGCCCCCCACATACAACCCACAATATGCTGAGACAGATGCAGATTTAATATTACACATCTAATAATCCGGATTATAAAAAATAACCACTTTTAACTTTCATTTCCACAGAAAAGTTTGATAAAATAAACAGCATGAACGAGGAGCTCCTCTTAAGGTTGGCACACGGCCGCACTGCGCCACAGAAGAACCTCAACATACAGAGGATGTCTGATACCTCCATACCCCTGACCGACGAATCCAGTCCCTCAGACGTCTCAGGATGGTTAAAAGCCAAAGGGTTCAGCACACTGTGAGTCATCGTGACACATCACACATGCTACTGTGCGCTAAATTTCTGATGTCACCATTAAGGACGAAACGGCTGTTCATGAGTGATTATCTGGCTTCTGCACCTCTGTCCTGAGCGGTGTTTAAAGGCTGTCTAGTACATTGTGCATATGCTCCATGGTTAAATTGGATTAGGAGGCAAAAGATCATTATTGTTGACCGGATTTGCATTTGCCTACCCAGAACCCCTTGCAGTGATGGTAGCACTGTGAATGTGTTTTATTCTGTAGAAAAAGCAGGCCTGTGGCTTGTTTGGTGTAGATATGGTGTGTTTGATAATGCCTTTGGCATACACACGGAATTGTTTACATGGCTTCTTTGTAAAATAAGAGTAACGAGAACGGATGTTCTTGCAATGCACATAACTGTAATAATTATTTAATCTACTACGGGTTTGTTCTGACAATCAGTGGTGTATCTTGGTTTTGTGCTGCCATAGGCAGACTTAATTTGGGACACTCCCACCCACATTGCACACCCTATTACATGCCCCGTCACCCACATTGCACACCCTATTTCATGCCCCATCACCCCTATTATATGCCCCGTCACCCCCACCCCCATTACATGCCCCGTCACCCACATTGCACATCCTATTACATGCTCCATCACCCCCATTACATGTCCCAGTGCTGTGCATTCCCTGGTGTCTACTGGCAGACAACATGGTCTCGGTGTGCTGCCCAGGTGCACAGATAACATGCCATGTAGCCTGTTGGTCTCCCCACGTGGTTTGACTGGTGAGTGCCGACAGGTCATATGTCCCGTGATTGGGCAGCGCACAGACACCATGCTGCCTGCTCGCTTTTTTTGCCACCACCCAGGCAGACAAAGTGCACTTGCCTTGCCTGCATCGCGTTAAATACAGCACTGATTACAATGTTCTTTATTAAATAATGTTCTATTTTCTTGCTTATTCTAGGACTGTAAGCTCACTGGGAATCTTGAACGGAGCCCAACTTTTCTCCCTCCAAAAGGAGGAGTTCAAGGCGGTGAGTCCTGAAGGAGCCAGAGTATACAGCCAAGTCATGGTGCAAAAAGCACTTCTTGAGGTAAATTTTCCACTCACAAAATGATAACAATAAGGCAAAAAAAATCCCCACAAATCAACCCAATGCCAAATAATGTATCTTTTTGATTTTGTTCCTAAGGTTACTGTAGCCCACTCCTTGTTACAGTTAAAATAGGCAGTCTGCCATTTTGTTGAGGTCCTAAGTATGCCCTTGTTCCTACAACCTACGTTCCGAATCTATTGACATCCATCAGTTTTAGAAAACTTTGGTTCGTGTAAAGAACTGGTCAATTTAAGAGATTCGGATTTGATAAATGTTTACAGATATATGGCAGCAGACATGGATTCCTAGCACTTGGTTTATTTTTTTATTTCTGCCATTTTAGGACTCTAAAAAGATCACAGAGCTTGAGGCGGTGATGGAGAGACAGAAGAAAAAAGTTGACAGCGAACTGGAACAAGTCGCCCACTGAGGATTTTAAAGGACAAATCTGGTCACTTGAACTTTAAACAGACTATTTAACTCACTACAAAGAATAAATCATTATATTTTATATAAATATACATATAAATATATATGTACCTAAAAAAAGAAATATACCAAAGCCAAATGTAATACTCCTCAATGGGGAAACATTTTCAGGGGGCATACTTGTGACAAGCCCAGCTTTATGTTGTGAAGCGGGCGCTTTAAGATGACCGACTGAGGGACTTAAGTTAATCGATGAAAAATAAAAAATACACTGAGGAGTGTGGCTCGCAAAGAGCGCTATGGATCTTCTGCAACAAGAGTCGTTCTCTTTTCTTGTCTTGTTCCTCTTAAGATTATCCAGAAACTTTATCTGGTTCGTTTGGAATTACAATGTTTTTAAGGTATAAACCATAAAATCAATTCATTTTAGCTAAACTGCTTGAATGAAACTGGTTTCTGGATCTTTCTCCGCTAATCTATAGTCTGTTTTGGAGACTCTGGGGAAAATATAATACTTCCTCCATTTTTGGGATTTTTTGTTTTTTTGTACGCTACAACAAGACAACAAGCAAGTGCCCTTGGATGTATGCTAAAAACCAAAATACAGCACGTTAAACATAAGTAATATAGACAGAAATTCTGCAAGCTGAAAGCTCAGCAAATCAAAGGTTGCAGGACATTATTGCAGAATAATGAACTGCAGGCTCGTCCAGCAGCTGATGGGTTAATTCTGAGGAGCGGTCCACATGCGTTACCAATGAAGTTTTATAAATTCTGTCAACACTTATTTTTTTTTCTTTTGTATTTAAGTATCTATCTATTCCGCTTTCTATTTAAATGCTTATAACACAATTAAAGAGCTTTTATTGAACTGCATATTCTCTAATTTTGATGTGCCAGAGGGTTTGTATTGATGGAAGTAAACTTTATGCTATGGAAGAGTGAACAAGGGTCACGGGTGTGTCCGTGGTGTCGCTCAGGTTTGGATGAAAAGAATATGTGGCTCATCAGCAGTTGCTAAGCAACACATTTCAGGATGCTCAGCCAATCAGAGATACGAAGCAGTAACGCGAACGCTGCACAGGGTTTTACACGTCTGTAGTTGATTATCTGTGCACAATTCAGACTTTACTCGGTTGGTTGCAGACTATCAGACCCAGGGCCGTCTTTAATAGTGATTGCACCCTGGGCCAGCATTTGCTTGGGCCCCCTGGACCCTGCCCCCTCCCCTGCATGCAATCCCACCATCCATCGCAATGTTACCCCCCCCCCCCCCCCACACACACATGCCATAATTGTTGTGCCATTCAGATGCCAGTAATATTGTGCCAGTCAGAGCCCAGGAATATTGTGCCAGTCAGAGCCCAGGAATATTGTGAAATTCAGAGCCCAGGAATATTGTCAGTCAGATGCCTGTAATATTGTGCCATTCAGAGCCCAGTAATAATGGGCCATTCAGATGCCTGCAATATTGGGCCAGTCAGATGCCTGCAATATTGGGCCAGTCAGAGCCCACTAATATTGTGCCAGTCAGATACCAGGAATATTGTGCCAGTCAGAGCCCAGGAATATTGTGCCAGTCAGAGCCCAGGAATATTGTGCCAGTCAGAGCCCAGGAATATTGTGCCAGTCAGAGCCCAGGAATATTGTGCCAGTCAGAGCCCAGGAATATTGTGAAATTCAGACCCCAGTAATAATGGGCCATTCAGATGCCTGCAATATTGGGCCAGTCAAATGCCTGCAATATTGGGCCAGTCAGATACCAGTAATATTGTGCCAGTCAGATACCAGTAATATTGTGCCAGTCAGATGCCTGTAATATTATGCCAGTCAGATGCCTGTAATATTATGCCAGTCAGATGCCTGTAATATTATGCCAGTCAGATGCCTGTAATAGTGTGCCAGTCAGAGGCCAGGAATATTGTGCCAGTCAGAGGCCAGGAATATTGTGCCAGCCAGATGCCTGTAATATTATGCCAGCCAGATGCCCAGTATTATTGTGCCAGCCAGATGCCCAGTATTATTGTGCCAGCCAGATGCCCAGTATTATTGTGCCAGCCAGATGCCCAGTATTATTGTGCCAGTCAGATGCCCAGTATTATTGTGCCAGCCAGAACCCAGTAATATTGTGCCAGCCAGAACCCAGTAATATTGTGCCAGTCAGATGCCCAGTAATATTGTGCCAGCCAGATGCCCAGTAATATAGTGCCAGCCAGATGCCTGTAATATTATGCCAGTCAGAGCCCAGTAATAGTGCCAGCCAGATGCCCAGTAATATTGTGCCAGCCAGATGCCCAGTAATATTGTGCCAGCCAGATGCCCAGTAATATTGAGCCAGCCAGAACCCAGTAATATAGTGCCAGCCAGATGCCTGTAATATTCTGCCAGTCAGAGCCCAGTAATATAGTGCCAGCCAGATGCCTGTATTATGCCAGCCAGATGCCCTGTAATATTGTGCCAGTCAGATGCCCAGTATTATTGTGCCAGTCAGAGCCCAGTAATATTGTGCCAGCCAGATGCCCAGTAATATTGTGCCAGCCAGATGCCCAGGAATATAGTGCCAGTCAGCCCCCCGCCCCCCCGTTCCCTAGTACTTACACTTCACTGCTCCGTGTCCCCCGCCGGATGTCTCCTCCGTGCAGTCTTCCCTCTTGCACGAAAGGAGGGAAACAGTCACCGGATGTGACGCGACGTTACCAATGAAGTTTTATAAATTCTGTCAACACTTATTTTTTTTTCTTTTGTATTTAAGTATCTATCTATTCCGCTTTCTATTTAAATGCTTATAACACAATTAAAGAGCTTTTATTGAACTGCATATTCTCTAATTTTGATGTGCCAGAGGGTTTGTATTGATGGAAGTAAACTTTATGCTATGGAAGAGTGAACAAGGGTCACGGGTGTGTCCGTGGTGTCGCTCAGGTTTGGATGAAAAGAATATGTGGCTCATCAGCAGTTGCTAAGCAACACATTTCAGGATGCTCAGCCAATCAGAGATACGAAGCAGTAACGCGAACGCTGCACAGGGTTTTACACGTCTGTAGTTGATTATCTGTGCACAATTCAGACTTTACTCGGTTGATTGCAGACTATCAGACCCAGGGCCGTCTTTAATAGTGATTGCACCCTGGGCCAGCATTTGCTTGGGCCCCCTGGACCCTGCCCCCTCCCCTGCATGCAATCCCACCATCCATCGCAATGTTACCCCCCCCCCCCCCCACACACACATGCCATAATTGTTGTGCCATTCAGATGCCAGGAATATTGTGCCAGTCAGAGCCCAGGAATATTGTGAAATTCAGAGCCCAGGAATATTGTCAGTCAGATGCCTGTAATATTGTGCCATTCAGAGCCCAGTAATAATGGGCCATTCAGATGCCTGCAATATTGGGCCAGTCAGATGCCTGCAATATTGGGCCAGTCAGAGCCCACTAATATTGTGCCAGTCAGATACCAGGAATATTGTGCCAGTCAGAGCCCAGGAATATTGTGCCAGTCAGAGCCCAGGAATATTGTGCCAGTCAGAGCCCAGGAATATTGTGAAATTCAGACCCCAGTAATAATGGGCCATTCAGATGCCTGCAATATTGGGCCAGTCAAATGCCTGCAATATTGGGCCAGTCAGAGCCCACTAATATTGTGCCAGTCAGATACCAGTAATATTGTGCCAGTCAGATGCCTGTAATATTATGCCAGTCAGATGCCTGTAATATTATGCCAGTCAGATGCCTGTAATATTATGCCAGTCAGATGCCTGTAATAGTGTGCCAGTCAGAGGCCAGGAATATTGTGCCAGTCAGAGGCCAGGAATATTGTGCCAGCCAGATGCCTGTAATATTATGCCAGCCAGATGCCCAGTATTATTGTGCCAGCCAGATGCCCAGTATTATTGTGCCAGCCAGATGCCCAGTATTATTGTGCCAGTCAGATGCCCAGTATTATTGTGCCAGTCAGAGCCCAGTATTATTGTGCCAGCCAGAACCCAGTAATATTGTGCCAGTCAGATGCCCAGTAATATTGTGCCAGCCAGATGCCCAGTAATATAGTGCCAGCCAGATGCCTGTAATATTCTGCCAGTCAGAGCCCAGTAATATAGTGCCAGCCAGATGCCTGTATTATGCCAGCCAGATGCCCTGTAATATTGTGCCAGTCAGATGCCCAGTATTATTGTGCCAGTCAGAGCCCAGTAATATTGTGCCAGCCAGATGCCCAGTAATATTGTGCCAGCCAGATGCCCAGGAATATAGTGCCAGTCAGCCCCCCGCCCCCCCGTTCCCTAGTACTTACACTTCACTGCTCCGTGTCCCCCGCCGGATGTCTCCTCCGTGCAGTCTTCCCTCTTGCACGAAAGGAGGGAAACAGTCACCGGATGTGACGCGACGTTACCAATGAAGTTTTATAAATTCTGTCAACACTTATTTTTTTTTCTTTTGTATTTAAGTATCTATCTATTCCGCTTTCTATTTAAATGCTTATAACACAATTAAAGAGCTTTTATTGAACTGCATATTCTCTAATTTTGATGTGCCAGAGGGTTTGTATTGATGGAAGTAAACTTTATGCTATGGAAGAGTGAACAAGGGTCACGGGTGTGTCCGTGGTGTCGCTCAGGTTTGGATGAAAAGAATATGTGGCTCATCAGCAGTTGCTAAGCAACACATTTCAGGATGCTCAGCCAATCAGAGATACGAAGCAGTAACGCGAACGCTGCACAGGGTTTTACACGTCTGTAGTTGATTATCTGTGCACAATTCAGACTTTACTCGGTTGATTGCAGACTATCAGACCCAGGGCCGTCTTTAATAGTGATTGCACCCTGGGCCAGCATTTGCTTGGGCCCCCTGGACCCTGCCCCCTCCCCTGCATGCAATCCCACCATCCATCGCAATGTTACCCCCCCCCCCCCCCCACACACACATGCCATAATTGTTGTGCCATTCAGATGCCAGGAATATTGTGCCAGTCAGAGCCCAGGAATATTGTGAAATTCAGAGCCCAGGAATATTGTCAGTCAGATGCCTGTAATATTGTGCCATTCAGAGCCCAGTAATAATGGGCCATTCAGATGCCTGCAATATTGGGCCAGTCAGATGCCTGCAATATTGGGCCAGTCAGAGCCCACTAATATTGTGCCAGTCAGATACCAGGAATATTGTGCCAGTCAGAGCCCAGGAATATTGTGCCAGTCAGAGCCCAGGAATATTGTGCCAGTCAGAGCCCAGGAATATTGTGAAATTCAGACCCCAGTAATAATGGGCCATTCAGATGCCTGCAATATTGGGCCAGTCAAATGCCTGCAATATTGGGCCAGTCAGAGCCCACTAATATTGTGCCAGTCAGATACCAGTAATATTGTGCCAGTCAGATGCCTGTAATATTATGCCAGTCAGATGCCTGTAATATTATGCCAGTCAGATGCCTGTAATATTATGCCAGTCAGATGCCTGTAATAGTGTGCCAGTCAGAGGCCAGGAATATTGTGCCAGTCAGAGGCCAGGAATATTGTGCCAGCCAGATGCCTGTAATATTATGCCAGCCAGATGCCCAGTATTATTGTGCCAGCCAGATGCCCAGTATTATTGTGCCAGCCAGATGCCCAGTATTATTGTGCCAGTCAGATGCCCAGTATTATTGTGCCAGTCAGAGCCCAGTATTATTGTGCCAGCCAGAACCCAGTAATATTGTGCCAGTCAGATGCCCAGTAATATTGTGCCAGCCAGATGCCCAGTAATATAGTGCCAGCCAGATGCCTGTAATATTATGCCAGTCAGAGCCCAGTAATATTGTGCCAGCCAGATGCCCAGTAATATTGTGCCAGCCAGATGCCCAGTAATATTGTGCCAGCCAGATGCCCAGTAATATTGAGCCAGCCAGAACCCAGTAATATAGTGCCAGCCAGATGCCTGTAATATTCTGCCAGTCAGAGCCCAGTAATATAGTGCCAGCCAGATGCCTGTATTATGCCAGCCAGATGCCCTGTAATATTGTGCCAGTCAGATGCCCAGTATTATTGTGCCAGTCAGTGCCCAGTAATATTGTGCCAGCCAGATGCCCAGTAATATTGTGCCAGCCAGATGCCCAGTAATATTGTGCCAGCCAGATGCCCAGGAATATAGTGCCAGTCAGCCCCCCGCCCCCCCGTTCCCTAGTACTTACACTTCACTGCTCCGTGTCCCCCGCCGGATGTCTCCTCCGTGCAGTCTTCCCTCTTGCACGAAAGGAGGGAAACAGTCACCGGATGTGACGCGACGTCACATCCTGGGTCAGTTTTTTTTTTTTTTCGGCCGTCGCATCCATCGGATGCGGCTTGCCGGAAAAAAAAGCGTTCACAAGCGCAATGCTCTGTGAACGCGGCAAGCAGGGGCTGGGGGCCCACGGGACACCTGCCTTGGGGCCCCCCAGGAGTAACTGGCAAAAAGACTTAAAAGGCAAGAAGCAAAGAAAACAATACCATTTCTTTTCATCTCTACGGGACCCAAAGTTTTGAACCCAGCGGCCATCTCAGATGCTTTTGTCCGGTACTATGCATCCTTATACAACCTGAAAGACTGTGATAGCACCCCCAAAAGCAGCAGATAGACTCCTTCCTTCGTCAAATCAATCTCCTCAAATTAGACACGCAACAATGCTGTCACCTACAATCTACCTTCACACTGAAAGTCCAAGGTTCCATAGCAGAACTGCCCAGGCACAAAGCGCAGGACCCAGAGGGCTATTCTAATTTCTATTATAAAACATTCTCGAATATCCTTACCCCATACCTAACTTGCAGCAAATCTGGCCAGTTCCCCCAATGAATGCTAACAGACCACATAACCACAATACCTAAACCAGGAAAACCAGCTACACAATGTTCTAACTTACATCTCGTATCCCTCCTGAATAAGGACATTAAATTAAACGCAAAGATCCTTGCCAACAGAATTAAACATTTCATTCCCCAACTACTACACTATGACCAGGTGGGATTTGTGGCAGGCAGACAAGCCTCTATATCATCTATTTGGCAAAAACAACCAAGACCCCCAGACTACTACTAGCAATTGACACCGAAAAGGCTTTTGACCACCTTCATTGGAAGTTCTTAGCTGCAGTCATGGAAAGATTGAACTTCCCCACCGAATACATCACAGCCGCTTTTGCACTAAACTCAGCCCCTTAGCTGCAAAAGTCACATATGCTGGTTTCCTATCCAAACCATTCAATATCACCAATGGCTCCAGACACGGATGCCCCCCATCCCCCATATTCTACGTCCTAGCTCTTGAACCTCTAGCAGAAGCTATAAGGAGCAATCCTCTTATCAAAGGATTGAAATACTCGCAAACAAACAAGTTTGCTGATGATATCCTCATCTCCATGATGGACCCGGAATACTCTCTCCCCAATCTTCAATAACTTTAAAAAAATGATGGCCAAATATCCTATCATAAAATCAATGAAGAATCGACCCAAATCGAAATCCCAAAAAACACACGCATTACTCTTAGGCATTCCGACCCCCATAGTGACATCTCTCCGTCAAACTCTCCCGATATCTATTCCATTGTTCCTACAGCAGGGAATACAACTGAACATCCAAAAACTCATACACCAGCATAAACCCTCAAGAATATCCCAAAAATGTCAAATAAATGAGGTGGGCAGGGGATTCCATCTTTCACACTTTACTTGAAAGCAGTAAGGATGTCCCAAAATATATTAGGCAACAACTAATGTCACCCTACAACAATCTCCCGAATTAGCATTACTGCACATATTCCCAAAAGTATTGCCAAAAATTGAAAAAATCCTAATCAGCCAGATCCTGATAGCAGCAAAAACCCTACTGGCTATAAACTGGAAGTCTACAACCATTCCATCCACTCCAGAAATCTCTCATTTAATTCACTATAATCTAAAAATGGAAAAGCTACATTATGCCACAAGTGGATCACTAGCCCAATATACAAACATGTATACATTGTGATCCAATTCTGCACAATCAGTAATCTGAGGAGAGGCCATATCCTGATAGCAGCAAAAACCCTACTGGCAAGAAACGGGAAGTCTACAACCATTCCATCCACTTCAGAACTCTATCATTTAATTCACTATAATCTACAAATGGAAAAGCTACATTATGACACAAATCTATCACGAGCCCCATATAAAGAGTGGAATGTGG